>CM047003.1:0-2500000 GCA_025698465.1 Gossypium longicalyx | reverse complement strand
CCTCTGTACAAGGTAATGACAAGCTCTGGAATATCCTTGAAGTGATCTCTCACAATTGGTTCCCCTAACTTTCCATTCGTAAAAGGAAATAAACTCACAGGATTGCTGCCCATTCCAACAGGAAGCTTTGCATTCTCACTGGGAAAAGGCAAACTGTGAAAGAAGCAGATTTTCCCCAAGCAATCCAACCATTTGTCTGCATTTAGTGCAAGACAAGCTCCCTAAGACAATGAGAGAACGTAAATGATATTAAGTTAGGAACAAAATAAAATATCACATGCTATGCCAAAGTTTTTGACAAAGCGATAATGAGATAAATATCTAGTAAACACCATAAAGAGTGTTTGCCAGAGAAGAAAACTTTCCAGACATAATTATCCAAATATGTTATCAGAGGAATTTTGTTATAAAGAAAATCTCCTAAACAACCTATAAGGGCTTCTATCTGTATTCTTCAGCAATTTGTGGTTTAGTTCAAGACTGAATATCTAATAAAAGCATGCCTATTTTACCTCTTAAAGAATGTGGGTACCTATTTTATTTTGCTTAGTCAACTCATCCATAGAAAGGAAAAATGCAGTAAAAAGACTGACTTGGTGGGAAGAAGATATTCATGCAAGAAATGTGACATAACCTTCCAAATCATCTCTCTCTTTCCAGGATTTCCAGCCCAAAGCCTGGACAGCCATTCCCTCAAACCTCGCTGCCCTAAGGAATTGTCTGGGCACCATGGAGAAGTAAAGTGGTCTAGCTCTTTATTCCGAAACATGGCCAAGTAATTTATATCATAAGAAAAATCGTGTTCCCATACATTATAGCTCCCATTAGCATTTTCTTTTCCATTTTCATTCTGTTGAGGTCTTAGAATTCTGGCTTTCGTCTCTTTCATTGTCAGGTCTATGCACCTAAAATTTTCTTTCTCGCAGGGCATGTTCTTCTCGACGATCTCTAAACTGTCTTCATCAAGAGCAAGCAAACCGGCACGACATACTCCTCTATGACAGTAACCCGGTGCCATATCTAGACATACAAATTCAAAGTTTCTAGAATTCACAAAATTTTGTGTCACAGCGATGGTTGTTTCCAGATTCAGGACACAGTGCCACCATCCGCTCGGAACAAAAATTGTCTCCCCAGGGAGTTGAGTACACTCAATTGGCTTGTTTTCATCAGCAAGAAGCGGATAGAAATCAAGCCACCACTGTACAGAAGCAAAGAAGGATCCAGCAAAAGTAACCCCCAAAAAATGTGACAAGAATTAGGAGATAAAACACAGGTCCTGGGATATCAGACCTATATACCTGTAATGAAGTTGGAGAATCAACACTAATATCACCATCGTCATCGTCTACATGCATTGTAACACCCAATGGAACTGTTCCTGGGGGATACAATGCCCACCTGTCCAAAAATATTTAGACATGTCATCCTGGATATCAGCTTTTCAGCTACAGTGAAGCAACAAAATGTACTATCCTATGCTGCCAAAAAAATAAAATTATCGGCCAGTTCGCACAACAGTATAAGGTCCAATGAAACAGATAAAAGATAAAATGAAATAAATTTGCTGGAGGTTATTCATAAATGATCTCCATGAACAGACGTGTACTATTTGTTAAGCTTGATGGAGGCACATGTAAATTCCAAAACCACCAACATGAAAGCATTTTATAAATACAGGGGTAATTTATCAAAAATACCTTTTACGACCACATAGAAGAGTATTCCAGGCACTGGTAAGTCCGGGATCAACATGCCAAGAGGCACCAGACCTTGCTGGACCAATAACAAGCCATCTGAATGATGGTCGATTTTTATCTAAAACATCAAAGAAGTCTTCTTGAAATATTTGGGGTACAGTGTAATCTTTCAACAAACCAGGTGCAGATTCTCCAAACTGCATGGCAAACAATCAAAGTACTTCCGAAACTTTCCAAGAAGGTCGCTATCTGATTAATTATAATCCTGCACTTTAAAAAATAGTATAAATATTATGACTACCCTAGACTCACCTTGTCATCGAAAATATAAAGAGGATCCTCATCATGCTGTTGTTTCATGTACGATACATAATCTTTGAATGTCATCGAAACTTTTAAAGAGGAAGAAATCTTGAATGTTGTATCTCCATATTTGGGCACTAGCTGGTCAATTGTCCAAGTTTTCCTTGCAGGCCAAGTATCGGCCAATCCATTAAGCAAAACCTGAAATGTCAATCAGCAAGAACCCCATTCAAAAAGCACGCAACTGGTAACTTACAGTTGCAAATGCAGATTGACTGACTAATGAAGAGCGAAACATTTACAGATATACTGATTTCTTCTAATAAATGTAATTTAAGTACGCAGTAAAACTCTAAAACCATTACAATCATTTGAATGAGTGAGTTCAACATGATGTACTAAAAAACAAACAAAAAATATGTAGGGGATACCGGTTTAATCCCATCATATTCGCGATGAAACTGTTCTGCAGATATGTCATTTTTTCTTTCAACATTTCCATCATCAAACGAAAACCCGTCTAATGTTGTATGGCACCTATATAATCTTCTGTATAAGAATGGAGAGCTAAATCCTACCCAAAAGTGAAAGAAGATTACTCAAATCAATACCACCATTTCCAAAAAGGAGAAGTGTTTGTTTTCATAAAAACAAAATCACGAGGCTATTTACCATCAAACTGCAATGGTTTTCTGCAAAATTCTATGTACTCATTCGGCAAATTCTCTCTGAATTGCAAAATTAAAAATAAATTAATATAAATCCGTACAAAGTCAGACTAAAACTTCGATTAAAAAGGAAATCAGAATATTTTAAATCTGAGTTGCAAAGAGCAGAATACAAATGCAATGTTGTCTTTTGCCAGGAGCCTTTGTATTGAATGTGACCACTGACTTTCTTGAGACAAACACTCATCCAAAGCGGCTCTTCATTGCAGAATATATACATAAAACTGACAGATACAAACACCACAACAAAGAAATAAGACACTTCAATTGAGAATATGAGAATTGGAAAAAAAAAAGAACAGAGAGCCATAAAAAAATAATAAAACCTGCTGACACAAGCGAGACGAGCGAGGTCTAGAGGAGTGAGACAATCTAAGATATTGCAAATGATTTCGTCGGGGATATATTTGAAATCGCCGAGGGAGTCGGCTCGCCGGTCTCTGATTGGGAAAGTATGAGATTGATGAAGAATTTCCATCGAAGAAGGGAGACGACTGGGGATCGATCCAAGCAACGTAGCAAATAGAAAATAGTAGAAAGCAGGGAGGAAGGAAGGTTTACGTTTAAGACACGAACTGGTCTGGTTTGGTTTGGTGTTGTCATTTAAACATTTTTGCTACGAAAGGAAGAACGCAGGGCATGTTGACACGTATCCAACTTGTTCCTTTCGCGCGCTTTTACCGTTTGCTCCGTAGGATTTGCTCACGCGCCCTTTACCTATTCATTTTCTTGTTCCTTTTCTTAAAATTTATTGTCAAAAAAGCCCTTAAAAAATATAAAAAATCAATTGAGTTAATGTATTAAATTCTTACCCAATTAAGTTTTTCTTGTTAATTAAATAACTAATTAAGCCTTTCTGTTAATAATTTTCGTCATTAATCATGTTAAATGTTAAAATAAATTAACGAACCAATCATATGATGACATGTGATAGCTTTTAGTTTAATATAATTTTTTTCCATACAAAACAATTAAAATCTTTAAAAAATTAAAAAAATTTAAATTTTATTAAAATTATAAAATATTATAAAAATATAAAAAAAATTGTTTAAAATTAAAAAATATATTAGAATTCTTAAAAATATTTAAAAATTATAAAAATACATTTAAAATATTAAAATTGAAATAAATTTATAAAAATTATAAAAATAAAAAATTGAACCGGACCAATCAACCTGAAATCGACAAGGAATTGATTCGAGGAAAGCGATTATATCGATTGCTTTGAGAATCATGTGGTCAAACAGACTTTTTATTTTTTTAATTTTTTTTATCAAACTAAAATTTCATTATCTAAAAAAAATTCATTATCCAACTATTAGCACATGTTAGAATGAAATATTCTTGCCAAGGTTTTCAAAACCGGCCCTGTGGTCCAACTGGTTAGGTCATTGGTTTGTCAGTCTGACTTATCTGTCTAGTTCAATTAATTAAAAATAAAAAATCAGTCCAACCATTCGGTTCCTAGGGCAACCAGTCTAATAACTTTCTCTGAATTGATACCCTTGTCGATTTTAGTCTAATCGGACCAACCAATTGATTAAATCCAATTTAAATTTTTATGTTTTTTTTTATAACTTTCATAAGTTTATATTAACTTCAATACTTTTAATTTTTTTAAATATTTTTTTTATAGTTTTTATGATTTTTACAGATTTTTAATACATTTTTATAAAATTTTAAATATTTTAAATATGTTTTATTTTTATAAAAAATATAATTTTTTTATATTTATTATAATATTTTAAGTTTTTATTAATTTTCATATTTTTAATATTCAATAATTTTAATAATTTTTCTTTTTTTATGATTTTCTAATATTTTTATGAGAAAAATATTAGACTAAATCATAAGCTACCATGTGTAACTATATAATTGTTTCGTCAATTTATTTTAATGGTCAACATGTCAATGACAAAAACCTTTAACAGTAATGACTTAATTAATTATTTTAGTTAACAGCAATGGCTTAATTGATGCGTATTTAATACGACATGTCTACTATTGAGAAATAAATCTCAAAATTACATATGAACTTTTTTTATATGATTATTTTTTAAAATGTAAAAATGAGCTTCTAATAAAATATGTAAAAAAATTGAGAGGGATTAAAAATTAAAAATTAACTTTTTTTTAAAATATAGAGAAAGAAAAAAGCAAAGGAGAAAGTGGCAGATAGACACTGAACACTACTTTTTTAGATGACATATACTATAAAGTCCACGTGCCATCATCTGAAGCCCAACAATGGCATAAATATCTGTCACAAAATATATTTTCCATAAGATATAGTAATATTTATACTTGTCGTAAAAGTAAATAGATGAAGCAAAAGTTACCCCTTTTCTTCTTTCATTTGCAAACATCAATTCTTTATCATCCGCACGACCACAATAATCTTGGTATTTAGAATTCAGCCATAGCTTAATTTTTTTTATTCCTCTCATACCCGTACGTTTCCATCCAGTATGCACATACAATACACCACATAACTCAAGAATCCCAAACTAAAAAAAAATATTAATAGTGCCAATAACAACTTAAGCGAGGGAAAAAAAAAGGGGGGACAAACATATTTTTGGTAAAAGGCTAGCGGCAGGATCCTTGACCACCACTTTACAGCCCTGTGATTAGTGGTTGCGGTTGCTGTGAGTTGATCCTTCTCTTTCTGAGGCGCTCGGCGATAATGAAGGCGAGCTCAAGAGATTGCGAGGCATTCAAACGAGGGTCACAGTGGGTATGGTAGCGTGAACCCAAGTCATCGAATGTAACAGTCCGGGATCCCCCGATGCATTCTGTCACATTCTGTCCAGTCATCTCTAGATGAACTCCTCCAGGATGACTTCCCTCTTGCTCGTGCACGTCAAAGAAAGCTCTCACTTCAGCCTGTCGAAAATGGATGTGAATTAATTATGTTATTGAAAATTAGACAAACGGATTGGTTACTACGATCTAAATAATTGGAAGCCATAATAAAGTAGGAGAATAAAACAGCGGTAGCCAAATTCAACTGAGAATCATCAAGAATAGTTTAGATAATCTTTAAATAGATTTTATATTGTAATATGGGTTTTGAATCAATCATGAGTCGGGGAAATACGACCACCTACCAACTGAAAACATATTCTTACCTAAAATTATTATAATCATTACTTAAGTAATCTCATTTCATGGTTTGGTCCAAACAACTTTAAAAAAATCTTCTCTTTTCTCACCTACCACACCATCATATATTTGAACTGAAAACTCTCCTCCTCGAAAATAGACTAATTTTTTTAAGATGCAAAATGCAACCACCCAAATGGATTGATTTGGTTTCTTCATAATGTGATTGCTGTAATGAGTGAACCTTCAATTTTAGAATCAAGTTTAACCCCACCACGATAATATGTTTTGACTTCAAACTCCACCCAGTAAATGTCAAACTTTTCCTTTTGAAAGTACAAAATGAGGCCACCCGAGGGATTTAACATTGAAGCACCTATCAATAACCACTCCTCTTTTACTTTATGACAAGAGGCAGAGAAAATGGTTCTAAAACTAAAACATTGAAGCACTTATGCATGGATTCAAAATGCAAACAAATTGTAGCCCATCTATTCGAGCATCACATGTTAGTCTATCTTAAAATGTTCACAATGATAAACATTTATTCAAATTATGGTCCTCAGTTACTATGACCCTTCCCTTTTTTGAACAAGGTAATAATTTTATCATAAAAAGACCTGTCATTTGTCATTTCATATCGTGAGAAAGTATTTAATTGGACTCGGTAAATTGCAGGAGTCCCTTTCGAAGGGGTAAGTGAATAACACACAAAATGACAATTTAAGTCCAATGAATTATCAGTAATTAATCCTTCAAAGTAAGAGGTTGAGTAATGATTAACATACCCTTATGGAATCGAAGGGGCGAGTTTTGAGACCACAAGGAGCCTTGATGGTGTTTCCATGCATAGGGTCACTGACCCAAGTGACAATTTGGCCAGCACGACGCACTGCCCTAATTAGATGGGGAAGCTTCACTCTCATGTTCTCAGCACCCATTCTTGTTATAACTGTAATCCTTCCAGCTTTGTTCTGAGGGTTCAAAATTTCAATCAGCTTTACTAGTTCATTCGGATCCATCTTATCGCTCACCTGTAGCAGAAAAGCCTCTTTGTTAGTCATCTCACTCTCACAGATTTATAATCAAAACTCATATTTATTTGCAAATATTAAGCATCGAAACTGCACACTTGTCAAAATATAACCAATTGAGTTGTATAAGATCCATAGTTCAATACCTCTTTTCTTCAACAATATATAACTGATTATTTAGAAACATTAGACCAGGGTGTCATTACCTTAATTCCAAGGGGATTAGCAACTCCTCTCAAAAACTCAACATGAGCACCATCCAACTGTCTTGTTCGTTCCCCGACCCACAGGAAATGAGCAGAACAATCATAGTAACGGCCTGAAGTAGAATCAAGCCGGGTAAGTGACTGTTCGTAAGGTAAGAGCAAGCACTCATGGGAAGTCCAGAATTCAGTTGTTGTCATGATAGGATGGTCAACTGTAAGTCCAGCTGCAGCCATGAATCCGAGGGCCTCATCCACACGACTAGCTAGTTCACGGTACCTGCCACATACCGGAAAGGGTAAATAAATTTGAAAACTTTAACCTTTTCGAAAACTATCTTCAAGAGGAAAAACATGTGATGTCCATGTCAGAGTAACAATGAGTGGAGAATCTATCTTTTATTCACATGCCAAAAACAGATGATGTAGAAAGCAACTGAGAAAAATCCAAGGTTAAAGCTTGTGGATTCTTATATTAAGAATAAAAACTAACAGCAACAATAATCGACGCGACATCCATAAAAAATGGCATATAAAATTACAATTTTTTTTACTCAACAAAACCACAATTAAAAGATGCAAAACATGACAAAACAATTGGAAATTAGCCTACATCACGATTTCCCTATCACACCGACTTATTTTCAAACAGAAAGTTCCAAGAAAATATCAACAAAATTTAAATTGAATACGGAATTAACCCAAAACCGAAAAAGTAAAGTCCATTGAGACGGGATCGAGTTTTTTTTTTTTTTTTTTTACCTATCTCCCTGCTCGCTGTGTTCGGTGAAATCCAAATTCCACTGAGTAACCCTTTGCATAGCAGCATAACCTCCAGTAGCAAAAGCTCTCAAAAGATTCAAAGTAGCTGCTGATTGACAGTAAGCTCTAATCATTCTTTGGGGATCAGGGATCCTAGACTTTTCATCGAAGCAATCCCCGTTGACATTATCTCCTCTGTAACTCGGCAGCTTCACTCCATTCTTTTCCTCGAATGGGTCCGATCTCGGCTTCGCAAATTGCCCAGCCATTCTTCCCACCTACCAAAGAAAAAACAGAAATATAAGCCAACTCTGAAGTAAAAACATTGGGGGAAAAAAATAAAATGTTAAATTGTGAGGTAAAAGTTTAAGAGTTCTGACCTTGATAACAGGCATTTGACCACCAAACATCAAAACGGCACCCATCTGAAGAAGGATCCGGAAAGTGTCACGAATGTTATTAGCGTTGAACTCTTTGAAACTCTCGGCACAATCTCCGCCTTGTAACAGAAAAGCGTTTCCCATGGCGGCTTCCCCGAGCTTCTCCTCAAGACTCCGAGCCTCTCCAGCGAAGACAATCGGAGGGAAAGCATCGAGAGTCTTGAGAACCGACTCGAGCTCCGCCTGATCCGGATACTCCGGCAACTGCAAAGCCTTCTTCGACTTCCAGCTATCCACGGTCCATTTCCCAGGAACCGCATTCTTCGGTGGAGCAGTGGTGGGCGCGGTAGCAGATTTGGTAGCGGCGAGTGGAGCAGTAGCGGGCTGCTTGACGGATTTGTCGGAGACGACGGGGTTCTTAGGCGAGTCAGAAGAATGGACGGCGGAGATCCGAAGGACAGACAATGGCTTAGCCTTAGAGAACGGCGTTGATGGCTGAGATTGAAGGATGGAGTTGGTGGGAAGAATGGAGGAGTTGGTGAGAGCCATTTTTGGTTTAACAAAGGTTTTCTTTGGTTTTTTATTGGGCGAGAGTTAGGTACCTGGAGATTAAGCGAGGAAGTTAAGGAGGGTTTTATAAGTGAAAGAGCAGGGGGCGGGTGGCCAAAACACAGGCTTTCAACTCTTTCAACATTTTGGTCCAATTCTTAACTTCCATCCCTATGCTTTATAAAATTTAATAAATTAATCCTTATACTTTAATTTATCAAAATTTATTCCTCATACTTTATAAAAATTAAGATGTCAGTCTAATTAGTTGACACCATTAAATCATTGAGTTAAGTCTCCAGATTTGGATTCCATCATACGAAATTATATGTAGATACGTAAGTTAGTTGAGTTAAATTATTCAATTTAGTACTCATAATGATTTATTCTGATTGGAACATTTGATATAGTTGAGTAACAATTTAAAAAATAATTTATATGCAACACAATAGGAAAAAATCATGGTCCAAGTCCGTGTGTTTATTAGCAATTGAGCTAATTTTTGAATTTTCGTAAATATCGAGATCAAATTCAGATAAACTATAGGAAAAGGACCAATTTATCAAATTCCTTAAAATAAAGGGATGGAATTTATAGTTAGACTCAAGGTGGTGGTTGTTTTTTCGCGTTTCTGATTAGGGACAAGGAAGGAAATAAATGAATGGTGGCGTGAGGCTGGTGTCTGGTAGAGACGTGGTTTTGGTGGTAGTTGGGAAATAGGGGTTTTCTCGGGATTTAAATTTAGGGTATTTTGGGAATGTTAACTTAGGTGGCCTACCCCAAAACTCACCTACTACTAATAGCCACTTGTATTAATTTTGGGACTCTTTTTTCTTTTTCTAAAAATTACCAATACTTACTATTATTTAACAAAGTTATTAATTATCAATCCAATTATAAAATTACAGCAATATCTTTTGTTTTAAGTTATAATTAATATTTTTATAATGCATTTTTTTTCTTCTTCTCATATTTTTATATCATTTTTATATAAAAAATTACAAATTCAAAAATCAAACATATGTTTTTAATAATATTAAAATACAAAATTATTATCACTCCACCTATATTCCTTATTAAAGAAATTTAAAAATATATATTTTTAACATAAAATATTTTCTTTCACTTATATCGTGAATGTGACAAATTTTAATTTAAATAATAATTGTTTATTTAGAATGTAAAGCAAAAAGCAAATGAAATTCTTAATAAGATATATTTTTTTTTTTGGTATCAAATATATATTATTGCATCCACAACTTATGCCATCAATATCTATATTTGTTATAAAGCTTTTGATTAAGCTCATGTTATGAATTAACAAGAGACTAATTCAATTAGGAAAAGATTTATTTACTTTTTTAAAAATAATAACTCATAGTAATACATACATTATTAAGGTACTTTTATTTTCTTTTATATAATCTTTAAAGGGAAGAGATTTATTTATACTGATGTAAAACTTAAGTGATTTTACACTCTTTCGTAACTTTTTACACTATTAATATTTTAACAATTCAATTCTCATATTTCATACTCTATTCATGTATATCATGCATGTTAAGTTTGGTATAAATTAAAATTTCATAAATATTCATTTAATGTAAAAAAAAAATTCAGCCGTCAAATATTAATATAAATAATATTTTAGATCGATATGATAGAAATATCAAATCAATTCAAAAACTTACATACATAAAAAATAAAAATATATTATTTAAATAGTAATAATGTAAAAGAATTATAGATTTAAATTTTACACTAAATAAGTGGAATGCTGTACAATCTTTAAATAAAATGATATATAAAAAAAAAAAAGTCACGTTAATCACAAATTCTTTACCCTCCACCGAATAAAATTTAATTGAGTGTTGAATTGACTTGTAAGGGAAGCAGAGGCAGCCGGTGAACCCAACATTTGTTGTTCAAAATATACACAATTTAATTACGAAACTCAAAAAATTGAACTTAGCCTCAACTCTCATATAAATCATAAACAAATTAAATAGCTCATACTAACATTGTGAAGTTATTTTAATGGAAAATTTTAATCATTACTTCCACTTTAGTAAAATTTTACATATCACCAAATTATATCTACTTGATATTTTAAATAAATTTGATTAAGCTTTTCTTTCAACAAATTACTAGAGAAATTAAAATTAGTTCTCCACAAACTACTAGAATGAGATGATGATCATTTGGGTTTGGATGCTCTATGCGGTCATTTAGCTTTTCCATTAAAATAATTTAGTAATTCACATCGAATCATGTAATTTGATTAAAGTAGTTTATATGTATGTTATAATTAATATGGATGGTCTAGAATGTAAATTACCCCCCAAAAAATGAATGATAAGTTATTTTTTTACATGGACACTGAATTATTAGCAAATAGATTTTGATATTGATATATCTTCCCCACGAATGGAGACACGTGGTAAGCTGAAAAGTCACTTGAGGATAAATTTCACCAGTTACCGATTAGAAGGTCACTAGAAACTTCACCTCTCGTCCTAATCACCTTGACCAGGCAAGCGGGGGATAATCATTCAAAAAGGTTAACCATTCGTTCCTTTAGGCTCCCGGCCTTTTGTTAAGAACGTGATATTCATGATCACCAAACCCCCACATGGGTTCAACTGCTTCATACCACCGAATTAGAATGAATGACAGTATCTGACCTTGTCTCAAACATACTCGTCCCATTGAAGACATTCGCCATTTTTTTTATTTAAGATCTTTTTAGAACTCATTAAGTTATTATGACCTTATACCGTTACCTTTTCCTTCTTAGGCTTGTTGTTTGAAGGAAGATATTTCTAAATAACTATGTCAAAGCGCTATTGTTGTTGTGACATCTTTATGTATTTTGAGAGAAACTTGTATAAAGAACAATTATCTGTTAAATTATGTTTTTAATGAAGTCTCTTAAAAGTTTTATGGTTTGTTTTCAAAGATTATACTTTGCTTGATGAAAATATCATACTCAAACTTATATGTCACATGGCTTATATACTATCTTTGATCTATTAAAGGTTTTATTTAAATACTAAATTTATGCAAAGTTTATGCCAAAACTGATTTTAAACTTAAATCAATTAGTAAGTAGTGACACGTTATACTTGGATCTTTCTAAAAGATCAGGTTTGGCATGTTACAATGTTGATTTTATTTACTAATATATATGCAAACATTGACTTTAAGTTTGGTTCACTGTAATGGAATAGAAATACATGTGAATCAATAAAGTTTGTAATGGAATAGTCTTTGTAATAAGTAATTCAATTGTTTGGTTGAATGGAATGGAATAAAACTGTAATAGTATTCTTGTGTTTGGTTTAATAGAATGATGTTGTAATAGCATAAGGAAAATAACTAAAATTACCAGAATACCCTTAGCAGAATTTTTTTTAGGTTGATGATTATTGTTATTGTTATTAAATTTTAATAAGATTATTATTGAAAATAATTTAATAAAAATAATAAATAATTTAACCATATTTTAACATAATTATTATTAAATATAATTTAATAAAAAATATGATTTAATAACATTCTTAATATAATTATTATATGAATTAAAAAATTAAAATATATAATACTATAAAAAAAATATAATCTTCTTTATTATTTTTAAACTACAATACATATTTAATGTGCTAAAATATCATTACTGAAACAAATAATTTAATTATTCTACAATAAAAAACAATTAAATATTAGAAGTAATAAATAACTTGAGAATTATATTTCACATCCAAGCATAATATTCATATATTAACAAAAAGTTACATGATTTCATTAGTTTATATGTCATAATCCATATGTTTTAAAATTTTACAACATCAAAAAGTTACAACATTGTAATGACATTCTATCATGTCATTATACCATCCAAATATTACAAACACAAAAAGATACCAAAATATAATCAAAACAACCATGATTTTTAATGGTCAGCAAAAAATCTTCTAACCCATTCCAACCACACAGCAGAAGGTAAACTAAAGAAAAGAAGCATTTGAGTTGGATGATCTGGAATTTTGCTCAATGCTCGATAGCGCTCATATCAGTTAAACCTTCTACTTCACATAATGTTGGATATAATTTTAGAGCACTTTCTTGAATGGTCATTTCTGACTTTTGTTGAATTAACACTTCAGATGCAATACTCTTATTGATTTCAAGGCCAACAGTCCATATATTTTCCGCCAATAAAGTGGCAACATTATTAAATGAAGTAAAAGAATCACTTGTATCATAAATCTTTTTTTCTTCTTTGAAGATGTAGAATCACCTTGATTTCTAACTGGTTGCGATTTTGTAGCTGAAAGATCCACGTCATCCAAAGAAACATCAGCTTCTCATCCATGGAAATCGCATCCATGTTTTCTAATTTAATCTCTAAATTTATTTTTTTTCATATTAGTACTAAAATTTGACAATTTTTCTTAAATTTAAACCTAACGTGGTATTATGATATTGCATAATATGATTATATAAAACATTATAGATTTTTTTTTATAAAAATAGGTGATAATATGCATTATTAAAAAGTAAATATTGTTTATTTGTCGGTAAGGGGAAATATTGTTTATTTGTCGGTAAGGGGCGGGGATTTAGAGGCAATTAACATTTTTGTATTGTATTAAATTAATTAAAAAGGAAATAATAAACCAGGGTTGGAAATAATATACCATTACACATTCAACACATAATGGTTCCAGCTAAAAAATTCAAATAAAAATAAACTTAGTGAAAAACCAAAGGCAAAATAAACACTACAACAGGGCCAAACAAACACTTTTACTTTGTATTGGGGATTAATATTCAATGGCACTTTAGAAAAACTCTTCCAACAAAAATTGCAGTACCATAAGTCATATCTGATGTTCAAGCTCAATGCAATACCATAACCATAGATCACATTCAAGTTTTAATGGCATAGCAAGATCTTAATGATGATGAAGATGAATGCAAGGATAATTAGTGACTGTATTAATAGAAGTGTCAACTCCATAACAGAAAACAGAGGTAAAAGTTATAAAAGGACAATTAAAATTACTTCCAGCAGACCAAGTGCACAACAAGTCCAGTCTTAATTTTTTCAACCTTTTAGGTAAGCAGCAAACTTACCGATAAGTCCAATAGTACTTGCAGTTGGTCAAATGTCTCAGGCCTACAAAACAATATAAAAGGAATATAACTCATTGATCTCGTAGCAGAATCTTAAGCCATATCTGATGTTCAAGCTCAATGCAATACCATAACCATAGCCCACAAATACTTAAACTTAAGCAACTGGTAAAGAATTCAACAAGTTAAGATACATACTTTCAATAGGCTCCTCAGGGCCAAAACGTAAACTTACTTTGTTTCCATTGTCAACATCACGAAGCTCTACCTGTAGTTTTAGGGGGGAACAATTATTTTAGTTAATTTTTTGTTATTGTAGCTTACTAAAGCATATGAGCAGTTAGGAAGATGGTGAAAAGTGAACAACACATATTTATCAAATTTTTATTACAGACTTTTGCACTTATTTACAGTGAGAATTCTGCAACTCCAGAATAATTAAACAACACATAAAAAAAGCAAAAAAAATTAGAAAATGAACAAAGTTAACATTTCTTACTCCAAACGTAACAAAACGAAATCGAATTCCATTTTGCTTTTGCATTCAAACAGACGCAAGTAGCATCCATAGATACTTAGAATAGATTGAGCAAATGTAATACTTAACCCTTCTATGAGAGATCAGATAAAAAACTCAGTAGGAAGCACAAATTTAAAGAAAAAGCTGGAGATAGGAAAAATAAGAGGAAAATGAGAAAAGAAGTAAACATGGCAAGCGAAGCAGTAAAGGTTAGACCTTTCAGCTGCAAGGGAGTTTAGGTGGAATTGGTAATGGTGTAGCCATGGGATCTTGATTGGTTAGGGTAATCGATGGAATGTGACCTCAATAAGAAAGTTGACGGTGGTGGAAGAGTGGTGTGATGGAAGAAAAACAAGAAGAATGAAAGAAAGAGCAGAACAAATAGCTTAACTTTGTTAACATTTTACAACCCAAGCTACACAAACAAACAAACAAACAAACAAAAAGTTGGTAAAAAAATGGTAACATAGCCTGACCTGAACTCGACGCCGACAGCGGCAGTTGGAGACGACGGTGGCGACTGGCGAGCTTCAAGGCAACAGATACAACGGCAGCTGGAAAGGGGTAACACCATAGCACAGCCACTTAAATCATGAAACAAAAATTAAGCATGAAACATTTACAAAATTCACACAAACAAACTAAAAACACTTTAAAATAATTTGCTGAAGCTTTTGATTCATTAAAACCCAAAACAATTTAGCTACCAAATCAAACTCTAGAAACCCAGAAAAAAGAACAAAAAAATTATGAGGACCTAATGAAGAAACCGAAAAGGATCAAAGTGAGACCGAAAAAGAACTTTAACTAACAAAATCAGAGGAAAAAAAAAACTGAATCAAAGGCTATCATTTACCGTAAATAAGGAGGTTCAATGGAAGGAAGATGAAGATGGTGAATGAAGCTTGATTTGTCATCGATTAAGGATCTAATTTCTATAAGGTTTACTTTGGGAAAAATGTTTACGAATAAATTGTCTGAAGTGTGAAAGTGAAAACAACGAAGATGAAGATGAGAGACAGGATATTTTGGTTCAAAATAGGGAAAAATGTTATTACCTGTGCCTTTGAATAGCTAATCAGACCCCAAGCCCCTGAATTGTTATTATGAGCCGTACTATAATAAAAGCTAATTCCATTCAGTGTGTAATAGCCATTACAGGCAACCAAACGTCAGTTTGGTCGCAGGCAATTGAATTGGGCTGTAATTTATTCCTATTACACCTAACCAAACATTACCTGAGCGTTAGCCCCCTCGGGGGTTGCGTTATTTGAATGAAGGGTAAGGCTTGTGAAAAATCATGTGGAGACCCTTGACGTAAGTACGTGCAATTTTATCTTTGTGGTCAGGTCATGTGGCTCACACAGCTAAGAGACACGCCCGTGTTTCAGGTTGTGTGGGTATTTGAAATAAGGCACACAACAGTGTCCTAGCCCGTGCCCATACCTGTGTAACTCTCTGACTTGAGTTACACGGCCAAGTCACATGCCCTTGTGAACATAAAAATTTGCATTAAATAGGTGTAGGGGCTACACGGCCAAGCCACACCCCCGTGTGCCAAGCTGTGTGATCAATTTTGAGCATTCTGTTTTGAAATTTTGAAAATGCAGGGGACTCATGGCCAAGTCACATCCCAATGTGCTAGGCCGTGTGTCACGCACAGCTGAGACCCACGCTCGTGTCTCTGCTCGTGTGGACAAAATAAAGTCATTTTCAAGCCTCATTTCTCACCCAATTTGTATTCCACCTACATCAAGACTTTAACACTTTCACAAGCCAATATAAAAACATTCAAATCAAGCCAAAAGTAAGTCATATACATGACATATCAACTCATATGTTCAATTATCCAAACTTACCAAAACAACCATACATATATGGCATCTTTTACCAAATTTATATTATCACAAACCAATCATCAACATGCCTATACAATTTCCATCATTTATCCATTTCAAACACACATCAACATGTTAAGGCCACTTTTTACACATCAAACATACCCATTACAAGCCATACCAAATGGCTAATTTCAACCAAACACATACATACTTTCCATGACCACTTTTAGCCTATACATGCCATTATAACCAAAATGTAATTACTATATATACCAAAATAAGCTGATGGATAGTATGATGATATCTCCGTCAAGCCTCCAACCCAACAAGCTTCTGAATTACTATAAAATAGAGGAAATAAAACAGAGTAAGCATTTAATACTTAGTAAGTTCGTATAACATAAAATTTAACTTACCATTATTTCACATATAAGGTAAGCATACAAATATTTATCCAAAGAAATTTGACAATTTGCCTAAACACATATAATCTCAAGAAACATGTTAGTCATGTACTTCATGTGAATATCAAGAAATAAGGATGAGCTCATCATGTAACAATTTTCATATATATATAATATATATACTTCCTGCATCAAATATTCATATAACATGTACATTTCCATAATAATTCATCTCAAGTTCAGATTATCCCATGTCGAAACTTTGCCCATTGAATTTACTTGATACATAGGTAGTACACTCGAATTGTAAAAAATTGTAATCCGTCAATTCATATTCAGGAATGCTCATACGAGCACATAAACGAGAAGCTCTCTCTCGAGCCATATAAAAGGAAGCTCATATGAGTCATGTAACAGGAAGCTTATTCGGGCTGTATAACGGGAAGGTCATAAAAGCCAATAATGGGTAGCTTCGAAAAGTCATTAATTAAGAAGTTTAGGAAAGCCATATATCGGGAAGTTCAAGCAAGCCAATATCAATAAGCTTCGAAGAGCCATTAATCTGGAAGCTCACAAAATGCCTTTAATCAGAAAGCTCATGAAGAGTCATATAACGGGATGCTCATAAGAGCTGTTGTGTGTCCACAACACATATAGGATCATAACCAAATCGAGATGCTTTGAAGAGCTATTAACAGGAAGCTCGCAAGAACCATATATCGAGAAGCTTGAGAGGGCTATTAATGGGATGCTCTTTCGAGTTGTGGTGTGCTCGCAACATATGCAGGACCACAACCAATTTGGGAACCCTATATCTATAGAAATTTCATCTTTTCAAACGTAACTTAACATTTATCGGGCTTTTTCGGACATGTAATCAATTTCATATAGATAGAAATTTCACAATTCACATATACAACATTCAATTCAAATATATAAATATACACAATTTAGTTACACGAACTTACCTCAACAAGTATTCATGTATTTTTAATCTGCTATTTTTCTTTTCCTCGTTCTAACTCCGTATTTGGTCTATCTGAATCTATATGAATGATCTTAACATCAATTCATATTTAATTCAATTCAATTCATACCTTAGGCAAAATTACCATTTTGCCCTATACTTTTAATTAATTTCGATTTTGTCCTTAAGCTCAGAAAATGAAATTCATGCAATTTAATTATTATTTCAAGCCTAGCTGATTTTTACATGTAACATTAGCAGCCCATGTACTTCATAAAATTCAAAATTTTTTCATGAATTTTACAACTTTTCAATTTAGTCCCTAAATCATAATTTCATCAAAATTCCCTTTACAAAATTATTTATCTATCAACAACCTTTCATTTTCTACCGTAAGATTTCATAATTCAACTATATTCATCCATGGAAAAATCCTAACACTTTGATAACTTTACAAATTAATCCCTAAAATAACTAGATTAAGCTATTACGATCTCAGAAATATGAAAATTATTAAAAACGGGATAAGAAAACATACCTAATTAAGCCAAAATAGCTTGCTTGAGTTCAACACCCATAACTAGGGTTTTCATGTCTTTAATTTGGGAAATATGATATAAAATGATTATATTTCTTATTCAATTAAAATATCATCTTTTATTATTTCATCTTTCCAATTTAGTCATTTTCTTTATTTAATTTTTCATGGATGAATCATCATACTTATCTACTAACTCCTCTTAATGATCTATTTGTCATATAAGGACCTCAAATGTAACACCCCCTAACCCTAAATCGTTACCGAAATAGGGTTACGGAGCATTACCAAACCTTTCAGACATATTACGAACCTTACACAAATAAATAACATACATATTGTAAAACATTCATAATGTCCCTTTTATGGACCCTCGAGGCCCAAAATACGTGTTAGAAGTGAATCGGGACTAATTCGAGTGCTCGAAATTTTTTTCATGAAATTCTAATTTTTTTTATTTTTTATTATTTTTAACAAATACAGGGCTCACACCGTATAGACCGGACCATGTGGGCTCAATATAACTCCTTTATAATCATCTAACCAACCCTGCAAACTTAAAACATACCCAATTCAAACCAATATCATAACCATCACAATTTTGTATACAATTACATTTAAAACATATAAAGACATCAACCTGATAATCTATTCACTAAACATTCACAAGCAACATTAAGATTAGTTTACAAAATTTCATTTTATTTCCATTTCAAAGTTTAATATCATATGTGCCATTTTATCTTCTTATTCTTTCATATGTCTATTTAAATAACATATGTCATCTATGACAACTAAAATCCACCATGACACATATACATAACCTAGGTACATGCCACTTTTACTAAAAAGAAATATATACGTCACCAAGTTTCTGAGGTCGGGATCGGCTCTAGATGCTGGACCGGATCGTTTGACTTCTACTAATCTGCACACGGAAAACAACCATACACTGAGTATATTATACTCAGTGGTATTACTATAATTCAAATTTGTAAATCATGCAAATAAGCATACTTATCAATTGATACTTTTATTCTTTTAATAACTGATACATATTAAATCAATTTATTTAATAATAATAGTAACTTTTCAAACTTGTATCCAATTGAATTCATACAATATTTCACTCTCTCAAAATTAATTATATTCCTACATCTCATATCAATATTTCTTTCATTTCATATACAAAATCATTCAATATAATTTATATTATCAAAATTTATTCATTTTCCCCTATTAACGTGATTCCGACTTTGACAGATACACAGATCCAACCAAACACACCAATATGGCTCCTAGTGCCTCATCGGATAGTTTGAAGCAATAAGTTGACACCCAGTGTCTCATCGGCCATGCCGAAATAAGTTGGTACCTAATACCTCATCAAATCTATCCGAAGTAATATAATGACACCCAGTGTCTCATCGACTCGAAGTCGAAGTAACCCTGAACACTTCCAATCTTATGGCATGCCAACTATATTTGACTTAGCCCAACTAGTTAATAGGATTTCCAATTCACTTTCTCAATTCAATTTCAATCAAATTCATACCAATCATAAATTCTCGTATTTTCAATTCAATATCACAATAACTTATTTAATTTAATTCAAATCACTTTCAATTTCCAATCAATATACATTCAAATATTCACATAATTCATAATTCAATATCATTTCTCATCTCCATTCCACTTACCACACGTATTAATTAAAATTCAAAAATAAATAATAACTAAATTCGAATTATAGTAATACAAACCAAAATTTCTCCCGAGTTACTCTCCGACAATCTTTTCCTTTCCCTTCTGAGCTGATGTCTCCGGTTCGATGTTAGCTACGAAATTTAAAATTAAAATAATTTACAATTATTAATACAATAATTATTCAAATCAAATACTTGAATTTCCTATTTAACTTCTACCTTAATTCCAATTTAATCCTTTTTCTTTAGTACTCCTAATTATATCAAATTCACCTAATTAGATCCTAATTAAACACACAACTAGCTTCGTAAATATTTACGAATTTGTTTTACTAAGACGGAGGCATGAAAACACATTTTTCTGATGCCCGTGAATTTTAAGTCATTACATCAAATTTTGAATTCCATAGCTATTTGAGACTTATAGCTACTAGAATTCAACATTTGCATTTCATGCAATTTGGTCCTTTTATCAATTATACGATATTCCTATCATACGGTAGACCATAAAATACTTTTAAAATAATTTTTCTTACGGGCTCAGATTTGTGGTCCTGAAACCACTATTTCGATTTCACTGAAAACAAGTTGTTATATTAGTAGTTGACAGTTTGAAGACTTCTCCCAAAAGGATGAAAACCTCTTCAATAATAATATTTTGGGGTTAATTGCACCAAACATCCCCAAACTATAGCTAGATTCCAAATTAGTCCTTAAATTTTAAAATGTTCTAATTGAGTCACCAAACTATCAATATCACTCCAATCAAGTCCTCCATTTGCCATGGGGATGAAACTACAATCAAACATTAGGGGGCTAAATATGAATTGTAAATGATTGTTTGTCGTTGTTTTATTGCTTCTCAGCAATAAATAGTTGTAGAATCTAACAATCATTTTGAATTGAAAGGGTTTTGTTTTTGGTTAATGGTATGTTTGAAACTTACGATTTGTTCTTTCTGTCTTTTTTTTTTTTTTTTTACAATAATAGTTTAAGTTGTTTGAATTTTGCATCTAGGCTTGGCTCTAATTAGGTTTAAGAAGCGTTATTTGTAGATTTTTTTAATTAAAAAATAAAATAGTAAGAGATAAATAAAAAATTTAAATAACATCCACAAATATATATAGACTACCACACTTATGTTTTTAACATACAATAAATATAAAAAGGAGAAGAAAAAAAATATTGTCTACTGAAAAAAAAATTGTCTACTAACCTCTTTTAGAAATATAAATCATTATTTGTCATCATCTTGTTCAAACTCAATACCAAATACTAGTATAGTTTGGTGTTTAGTTTGAATTTGATTTTTTTTAGTCATATTTTGATTGGTATAGGCATTGGTGTTAATGCAGGAGAATGTGAGTTCAAGTGCTTTGAAACACTTTATTATTCTATTTATGGGTTTGATGTTTAGTTTGAATTTGAAAAGTTTTTTTTTATACAATGCTTGGAAGTACTTATAACTCTTCCCCTAACTTTTAAATAGGATGATAAACGTGTTTCAATGCGCGCGAACCCACATCCTTCTGCACTGAAAATAATGTTAATTAAGTTAAGACTCAATTGACAATTTCAAAAGGATTTTTAAAATTAATTGGGAAATTTTTGAAATTTGAAACTAGATCTTATTACAATGTTTTGAAGTTTACTGGCCAATTTAATATATGCCCCATAGTTTTGAGAATGTTCAATGCAATTAACCTTATATTTTATAACAAAATAATAATTTTTCTAAAGAACGCTCTTAAAAAACTATTCGTGATTGAAAAAGGTTCACTTTTAAAAAAAAATCATAATATTAGAAATTGATATCCTAATCATCTATTTGTACCTATGCTATTATAATGCTCTTGACTGAATTGATGTCACGAGTTAACACAATATTAAGAAAAGATCTAAAAAATATTTTTTAGTCATAGATATTATCATAGTGATGCTTTTTTGTATTTTCAATCTTTACATAAAATCTTTTAAAAGACAACTAAAAACACTAGTATATATTATCTATTATTTTTTTTATATTTAAGCATTTTACTAAGTGTCATTCTCAATCGAGTAACCAACTCAATAATAAATTGATGGGCTTCAAAACCACCAAATATAAATTCCCACAACAAATATAACAATAAATTGAAATATAGAGCAGTAGGGTCGAATTCATAGAGACTGGTCATATAATTTCGCCTTTCCTTGTAACTAGATTTGTTGTCGCAGTCACAGCCGTGCCCATGACTTGTGCGTAGTAGTGCTAAGAAAAAAAGAAATAAAAATGGAGGTTTAAATTGATTAAGATAAAAAAAAAATAAGGAAATATGAAGTGTAATAAAATAAAATAAAAACAAATACAAAAATATAAAAATAAATTTAAGAAAATAAAATAAATTGGTAAATAAAATATTTTTAAGCTTAGCTTTAGCCTCGGTGTACTCTGATCTTGAATCGATCCTTAAAACAGATTTTTCCTTCCAAGCGATAAGTTGGTTATAGCAATTGAGGATCCCTCAAACCGCCAACTATTCCTCTAGTAGTCGATCCCAGTATCACTTGCAAATCGACCCTTGTCAAATTTCCAACCACGTGACACATACCTGTAATTTAAGACTTCGGCAACTTTGTGATCTGAAAAGCCCAACTTGAATTAACAGCCTCAACTGTATGGGTCGTTTAAATTCGATCACTATCTCCCTTGACGGAATCCAACTAACTTTTTCCAACTGAACACGCCAGTTTGTTCACGGTATTTAGAATACAACACCACCGACTCAACTTCTCAACTGTACGTCAAATGATTCCAACTCAACGCGTGCTTTTTGAATTGAAATCAAATCAAATTTAAGGGACGAATTTGTACTATTCTATATACTGAAGAGATAGTGAATACTAAATTACAAAGTATTTAGTGTGGGTTCATATCTCACGATTACTTTGTCGAAGTGGTAACCGGGCTAAGGCTAAAAATAATTTAATTAATCATAAAAAGAATCATGATAAATGGTTTAAATGGAATTATGGAAAGTGAAAAAGAAAATAGGCTTGGAAGGTAATTAAACCTAAAGTTGAAAGTAAAAGAAAAAAATTTGAAAGAACAGAATAGGGGTGACGCAGGAAGGGGAAAGAAAAAAATAATAATAAAGAATTTATTAAATCCTAAAGGTAAAAAAGTGTGTCTTTAATTAGCTGTAGCTATTATATATATATATATATATATTTAGTGCTAAAATTTAGCTATTTTTTAAAAAAAATATTATCATAAAATAATCTTAAATATTATCACTAAATAATTTAAAATTCAAATTTAAATTAGAGATTAAATTTAAACTAATTACTAAGTTGTAATAATATAAAAAACCCTTCAATTTTTATCTAGTTATATTTGAAAAAATCTCCAACCCTTCAATCTTTATCCAATCATCTTTAAATCTTCAATCTTTCAATCAAGCTCTCTTCTTTGCTTTTTATTCCAATTTAGCCCATTTCTGTAGGAGTTTGAATTCAGCATATTAACTTCATTTTTGATAAGAAAAATTTGAATTTAATAGCATTTTATTCGATAATTAGCTAAAAATAAATACATTAAAAATACGAATTTATCTTGCTATCATAAATTTACTAAAAGCTCGTGATTTTTAATAAGCAATAGATATAAAAATTTAAAGATAAATTTATCTTTTCTTATAAAATATAAAAAAAATACTTGCATATAACAAGATTCGAATCTAATATATTATATTATAATATTTAATCTTTTAAACTTTCCTGTTTCAATAAAAAATCATTTTACCATTTAAACCCAATTCATTTTTTGTTAACATATATATTTTTCTTTGTTACATAAAATTTTACCCGCACCAGGAGTATAACAAAATCTAATATTTATCAGTTCGAGATTTGTTTAATTAAGTGAAAATAAAATTACAATAAAACCAAACAAACTTTTAGATTTAAAAAAAAAAAAAGAAAAGAAAAAAGATTGAAGGGGATATTTTAAATTTTTATAAAAATATTTTTAAAACCGAACTACCCATTCAAATAATCAACTTTTATTGAAACTACTACTAACTTCTCATCAATAGAAGAATTATTTCTTTAAAAAATTCATTACTTTAATTATAATTTTTAAATAAAATTTATATACAGGTGCGATACATTTTAATATATTAATTCTATACATAAAAAAGTTGAACAAATTAATATAACCCAGCTGAATTTCAACTCAATTAAGAAATTATTAAATATTAAATATTTTTATTTATATAAATTTCAACTAGTTTCAATAATATCTGTTAAAATCCCTAGGTTAGGACCCAACTAAATAATATAAAAATAAAATAAAATAAAATAAATACAAACCAAAAAGCCCAGTCAAGCGAGGCCGAAGCTTGATTGAAGTTTGAAACTTTAAAGGATCACATAACTGGAACAGTAGTTTCTCAAAATTATCCTTTCTCACCTAACTATTTTAATTAATACAATAGTTTTAAATAAATTATTTTAAGATATCTTATCAATAATTAATAATTTTTTTTAAAAATCTTGTAATATAAATATAATTAAAAATTTTATTATATGTATATGTGTGTAAAAATTACGTATTTAGAATACATATTTATGTTTAAAAATAATATATAATAAATAATGAAGCATATGATTTAGAACTAATTAATAATAACATATGAAATATGTACAATATTAAAATAAAAAAATATACTTATCTTTTTACATAAAAGTTGTTTTAGTTTAAATAGTAAAAGAAAAAAAAATTATACGTATGATCTCCTTAATTCAAATTTTATTATGAATAAATTTTTATTTTATATAAACATATATAAAATTAAAAACATTTACATAATCATATAAATTATTTTGCAAATAAAATTATTTTTTATAATTCTAAAATATTCATTAAAAGGTTTTATAAATAAATATAAAAAGTATCGGTACACAAATATATAAAAATGTCTATAACAAATGATAAACGAAATACAAATATCATTATAAACAAATTTTTATTAATTTATAAAAATATAAAAATAAATAAAAATACTCATATAATATATAACTTACTTATGTAAATAAATTGATATTTTATCATTTCCTCAATAAAAGATTTAATAAAATTATTATATATTTTTGTTTATAAATATAGTGAGACATGTGGAGTAAAAATAAATATTTTATGATATTTTGTGTAGAGTGATAATTATAAATATTTATTACAATTCACTGCCAGTCTAATAGTTGGGATGAAAAAGTCAAGAAAGGGTGGAATTACAGAAAGACCCCTCACCAATCTCACATAAATATCAGGCATGCCTTTACAAGGGTATTTGGTGGGTTGGAAAAATTATTAGTGGGGTGGGGAGCGGCAATGTAAGCCTCACCTACCCCCTCCACTTCATGCAGTTCCAAGCCTTCCTAACCCCTTACCCACGTGCCAATTCACACGTGACCATTTCATCTTGGCATATTCTCTTTTCCATCCCAGAATTATTTCAAAGGATTCCCTGCCCCCCTGCTGCTGGTATGAATATATATTAACCTTTTTCTTTTTGTTATATTTATTGAATTTTATTATAATTTTATTTTTTCCTATATTACTATTTTTTTATGTAATTATTTCTTTTTCACTCGTGTATTGCACATTTTGATAATAAAAAAATTGTTGATTTTTTAAAATTGTAATAATTTTTATTTAATAAATTAAAAGTAATGAAAAAATCCAATAAAAATGATATTATATTTTTATAAATAACACATTAATTAACTTAACCAAACCGAACAATAAGGTGAAAGTAAATTATTATTATTATAATTTAAGTTTATATATTACATATATTATATTATTAATTAAATATATATATTTACTTCACAACATTATATTTAAAATAAATATTTTATTTTTTCAATAATAATGCTAAACAATTAAATCTAAAATTAAAGGATTGTTTTGAAACTCAATTAAAATAATTTGATGGGGTTCTTATTACCTAATCAGTCTATGTTATGATGCTTTATTTAACTATAATTAGTCAACAAATTGTGATTGCTAAAATAAAGAAAAAATAAAGTTAGTGAAACTTATAATTTTATGCAAGAAGAAAAGAAGTAAGAAATATTGTGAGTTTACTACTTCAACTAACATAACCAATTTATCCTTCAACTTTAACCCACTAAAAATGTACATAATTAAGATAATTATAATTTTTATAACTAAATTAAGTTAATTATCATGTATTTTGATCAGGCCCCTTTTTTATATTTTTGAGCCTAGGCAAAACAATAAAATACTGTTTTAAGTTCCTTAAAAGTTGGAGAATTTTTTTTAGATCCTTTAAAAGTTAGTAAATTTTTTTTACTTTTAAAAGTTAAAATTTTTTTTGGACCCACTAAAAACTAGAAAATAATATTTTAACTCCCCTTTAGCCTTGGGATTTGGACAACTGCACCTCTAGACGACCTCCAGAACTGGGCCTAATTTTGACGATGAGAGCTTTTCAATTTATACATGGGTTACACATATTTTAGAATGTATACTAAAATACCAAATTATATTATTATAAGATTGTTTTTTATATTTTTATTTTTGAACTTAATATTAAACATTTAATGTTACCATTTCAATAAAAAATTCAAAATTGATTTTAATTTTAATTTTTAATAAATATATTTACTACATAAACTTATTCTACTCACATCATAAATGTGCCATAATCTAATTTTATTTAAAATAATAAATGGTAGATTTTGTAAATATTTATGGTGGAGCTAAAAGACCTCTACTGACAATAAATGTGTCTATGGGTAGAGTTAGATCAAGTTTGGGTTGAACTACATATATTATTAATGGTCTGTTTGTTTACATGTAAAATATTTTACCAAAAATATTTTCTGTGTTTGTCTTACAGAAAATAGTTTGGTCAACGAAAAATGACTTACATGTTAAGGTAAAATAAGCCATTTTTCCTGTAAAATGACTTAGCCTTTTGAAAAGTGTAAATCATTTTCTGAAAAAGAGCTCATCTATAAATATTTTTTTTTATAAAAATTAACTTAAATCAAGTTTAATATTATTATATTGATAATAAAATTTATTTTTATTTTTAAAATATTCAAAATATTATATTTTCAATATTATTAAACATACATATTTAATAGAGTAAATTATTAATATAATAAATATAAATTATTATTTTAATAAATTATTTAATATTTCATTTTTATTTTAATAATAGATTTTAAAAATAATAATTTTAAATAATATTATTCACATATTATTAAAAATATTCAATATTAATATTTTAATAATAAATATTTATTACAATTATAAATATATTAATAATAAATGTTTTATAATATAAAGGTTAAAATATGTCATAAGTGTGTGTACACTTCACTGATTTGTAATTTAGTCTTTGTACTTTTATTTTCAAGAATTTAGTCCCTTTACTTTTCAAATTTGAAAATCAAGTCCAATTGTTTACATCGTTAATTTTTTTTATCAATTTTATTGATATCACATTTTTAAATAAAAAATACTCACTTAGTAGTCATGTAATTAAAAAATGACATTGTAGTGAATCTAAATTTAACATAATATTTTAATATATGCAAAAAACAATGTAAATTATAAAATTATAGATAAAAATAAATTCAATTAAACAATGAAAAAATAAGAAAATCTCAAATGTATGTTTGTTTAATTGAAAACAACTTTTATGAAATATTTTTAAGAAATCTACCAAACAATAGAAATATTTTAAACAGATTCATCCAAACACCATAAAATATTAACTTTTTCAGAAAAATAAATCATTTTACAAAAATCAAATTCTAAAAGTTATTTTGAGTGAAATAAACAAAACCTAATATTATATATTGGTGCTCAAATTTGATATAACTTAAAATGTGAGTCTCAAATTTTACCCAAATCCATTTATGTTTACAAATCACTAATACAAGTCCATTTAAGCTTGTTATATTGTTTTTTTTCATAAAAAAACATATTTATTTACCATTATATATATTTGTTTATTTTTTAAATATAAACTAGTTTTTTATGCTGGTAGCGGTGCGTGTGAAATATGCATTTTATATTTTTTTAATAAATTATTTTAATTTTATATAGTTAACGTAAGTAATCATAATTATTTTTTTTTTACGTTATTTTTTTCTTATGACTGTCACGCAAAGAGAAGAATTCGCTGGTAGGGCAAGGAAGAAGGTGAAACGGAAAGAGGAGGATCCCCTGATGGTGGAGGAGGGAAAGAGCCGGCAGAGCCTTTGGCTTCTAAATATTTTTCTTTTAAAGACGCAGTGACAAATTCGGCTGGCACGAATTATTTATCGGGGAATGACTGGGAAGAGGAAGATTTTGAATTAAATGATGGGGATATACTGAGCGAGACGGTTGATGGTATGCCTGTAATTGATTTCTCATATAGGCTTTATTCACTTATCGAGAAGAGTATGTCTAGCAACATCGTTTTGAAACTTTTAGGAAAGAGGATAAGGGAGATTGAGCTCATAATCATTCTATTAATTTTTTTAACGGTAATTTCATTAAAACGATTAAGAAAGTAATTTAAAAAAATAAATAAAGATTAATAACTAAAAAAATTTAAAAATATAATTAAAATTATTTTGATAAAATATATAAATATTAGTGACTAAATTTATCATTAAACCATTTGAAATGGGCGATACCTGTTCTCTTACTTTTGGGTGGCCGCAGTTTCTATAATGCAACAAATATATATATATATATATATATATATTTATTTGATCTTTTAGGTTGTATATATATATATATGACGATTTTATGTATTTAAGCTTTTAATAATTAATAATATAATAATAAAATATTTTAAAATGATATAAGATTTACACAATAAAAAATTAACTATTTTTTATACAAATGAGTAAAGACATTATAATAGCTGAAAGAGGAGAAAGTTTACAAACAAAAATATTGAATCCTAAACTTCGTGACAATTAAGAAACCCGTACCACCGAGGCAGTGACATAATTGGCATAAAAATTTAATTGTTATTTTGACACTTATAGATCTTCCCAAAGTTGCTATTATATTGTAATAGAATTATAATTTATATAAAAATAAAATTATAGATTTTAATTATTCAATATATTGCAATACACGACAATATAAATTTCAAGAGCAGGTAAAAACTATTAATTTTTAAATTTAGTGCCAAAACCACAATTAATTTAAAAATAAAATATGTAATAAAATTAAATAAAAAATAAAACATTATAAAAGAAATAAAATGAAATTATAGGAATGACAGAATAAAACATTAACTCCCCTAAAAGAATAAAAATTGAAAATAAATAGTAATGACATTGCAAAAACTTTTAATGTTGTCCCAATAAGGATTTTTGCTCCTCCACTTGTTTAATTGCTATTACAAATAATTACAGTTTAACTTTAGTCTGTTCATTCGACTTCACAAGAAAAAAAAACATTGGTACTATCAAATAATAAAAATATTATTAAATATCACATAATAATAATAATATAATAAAAACCCAACATATCAAATAATAATGAGAATCAAACAGTTTTTTGGGTGATGAAAATCATCAGCAAAAATAGGCTTTGTTGATATGCAACATGTCGTTTCTTGCAGTCCACAATCCCCCAATTGGCCATCATAAATCCTTCAAACCATCTTCGGTCCATTATCCCAGTAGCCTTCTCAATCCGTTCAACTCCACTAGAAATTTCAACACTCCCGAGTTCATTAGGTAGGCGGAAATGGCCGATAACATACAACTTATTAATACTAGAAATCATTTATTCGATTAATTAATGTTATTAAATTCATATTTCCTTTTATCAATAGAGTAGATGACAAAATTTAAACTCACATCATCTAGTTGCTAGACATGAGTTTTAATCACTGCTTTAAACAAGTCTCAGCATAAAATTAAATAAAACCGGTTATTTAAAATTATTGTACATCTATACCACTATGAAGAATTTAACTGAGTTTGTGTCACTCATCAATCGAATTCCAAGTCAGTTGTAAAATTATTAAAAGTCCATTCATTTTACAAATAATAAATATTATTTTAAATATATTTATATTTTATATTATTTTATTATAATTTTTTCACATCGCATCACATTACATCAGGAATGTGTTGCAATCTATTTGTTTCTTAAAAGAAAAAGAAAAAAAAACGTGTTGTTTTATTTATTTTTGGAAATTGGTGGAACAAGTGAAGAAGAAGAACTTTTCTAATGAAATAAAAGAAAATGGGGACAGACAGGTTTAGGCCCAAACAATAAGAGGGCCTCTGAAATTTACAATACAAACACTAATGCTGGACTTTGTCTGCCTAAACAACTGTTATTTGGTGCCAAGCCCCCGGGATAAATATCAAAATTATAATTTGATACATAAATTTTGATTTTATGTAATTACATACATAAAATTTTAATTTTAGTTCAAATGTATTATAAAACTTTGATTTTGACTCAGTTGTGTACACTACATCAATTAATTTTTATATTATATAAGAATAATTATTTGTGTATGTAATATGTAAACATAAAATGATGTTTTATCAATAATGATGTTAGTAAATTCTGAAAATTGAATCAAATCATGTCATGTATAAAATTATACATTGAACTAAAATTCATATATAATTTTGAGATTTATGTCTAATATTTAATAATTTATAACAAAATCTATCTAAATTAGAAAATAAAATAAATACTAACATTTAACAATAAAAGATTATAATGTCAATCTACGCTTTTTTTCAAGAACGTTTGGAAATAAAAAAAAAATAAAAAAGGAGGAGGCAAACAAATCTGCCACTGATGATTGCAAATGTGCAAAATTGTGTTTCAAAAAATGGGGTCACTATATCAAATGATATGAAAATGGACGTTTGTCAATATAAGGCGAAAATACCCAATTTAGCCTTTGAAATGGAATATGTACGAGGGGTAGACAAGTCATGGCAGAAAAAATTAAGGTAAAGATTGAACAATTTGCTTGTAAGGCTACGTTTGCTTTGTCTTAAAATATGGCTGTGTAGGGATACAAGTAGATTTGATAGATTTTGGGGGGACCATTCATTAGTTTAAACATGGATTATATCTCTTGTTTTGCAACTGAATCAGCTCCAACATTTCAGAATTTCTGTTCTCAAATGGTTTTTTCTTTTCTAAATGTGAATGCGCTACTTCATCATTTATTACCAAATCATAAATATCTTTTCCCTTTTTTTCCAAATTCATTCTATAAATAGGATTCTATAATTTAAAAAATAATAATAATAATAAACATTCGTCGTAAACGGTAAAAGACAAGCTTTATCAACACAACAAATATTTTACCCTAAGCATCAATAAAACATTATGGCTCGTTAACAATTGGTTCTATCACAACTCGAGCATGACATATTTAGAGTGATTGTATTCACTTAATACAATTAAGAAATCGATCCTGGATGGTCCAAAACGGTGAGCAAAAATCAGAAAAAAAAATCAAGCATCCACCAAACTAGAGAGGATGGCGACAAACTTGTTCTAAAATCACTTGCAAAAGCAAGACTAAAAATCATGCTATAAGGGTAAACAAAAATTTCTAAAAGTGAATACCAACTCGTGAAATCATTTATTAAGCCACCCACTTTCCAAGAGAAATTGCTTGTGGTCGATGGAGTTTTAGCGTTGATAGGCATCGTCATCTATTCATCACAACTTGTGAATACATCAAAGATTCCACAAAATAGATTAGGGGAGTAGCTAGGGGGCTGGCAGGAGCCCCACCCCTCCTAAAATAGAAAATTTTCTATTTAAGTCCTTTAAAATTTTTAAAAATTTAATTTAGTAAAGATAAAATTACACTTTGTCCCCTAAAACGATAAAAAATGATTTAATCCTTTAAAAAGTATTAAGATATAGGCTATTAAAATGGTGAAATTACATTTTACTATTTTACTATAGTAAAAATTACAATTTAATTTTGGCTCCCTTAAAAGAATTTTTTAATTTTGCCCTTGAAATAGATGTACAAACTGAAAAGAGAAAAAACAAATGTAGTGGATGAGAAAAAAGAAAGAAAGAGAAGGTTGGTGGGAGGGAGAAAAAAGAAGGTAACTAACCCTGAGGCTGACACCGCCATTGAGTAAAACGAAAGAAAAGAAGCAAAAAAGTTAGAGAAAAAATAGAAAAAATTTTAAGGTTTTTTCGTTAAAATTACCTAACCTATACTAATCTATTTTTAATTTTTTATTTTAAAAGGATTTTAATTTCTCATGTAACATTTTTTTCAAAGCTACCCATGTAAGTGTAAAATGCTTATATCTTGAATATAAAAATAATTTATATTGAAATTTTTTAAGATATATAGTTTTTAGGTAAAAAAAAAAGTGTCACATCTTCAATATTTAAAAATATATCTATTGAATAAATATTAGTTCAATTAACATTAATATTATTAATAAAAATAAATAAAGAGAATAGATAAAGAAGAAGAAGAAAAAGAAATAGAAAAAGAAAGAAAAATATAGCATTAAAGAAAAAAAAAACAAGGGTAAAGTTAAGGGTGATATGGCACACTATAATTAGTGGAGAAATTTTTTTTATTGGTTGTTAACTTTTTAGATTATTTGAGTAACGAAATATAATTTGAATATTATTTTTGACAATAAAATAAATTAAGATAAATAAAATAATTTAAATAAGTTTAAGTATAAAAATTATTATAAAATCAAACTAACATGTGATGAATATGAAATAAGGTTAAAATATGAAAATATTATTTTGTGTGATATTATAAACAATTACTTCCCATCAAAATTTTATAATATTTCCTATGAAGAATTTAAACTTTTTATCATATATAATATTATTTTAAAGATAAACTATTAATATAGTTACTTTTATTTGCTTTAAGTTATATTTTAGTCACTTATATTTGAAATGTTACGTTTTAATCACTTGTGTTATTGATTTGTAACATTTTAGTCATTGAGCCATTAATTGTTGTAAAAATTTTAGGTTAAATTGTACAATTAGTCCCTATATTTTTCCATTTTGAGCTATTTATTTTTTCTTTTATGTTCTTTTAACTTTTTTTTTCTATTTTCTTCTACTTCTCCCTCTGATTTCCTCCCTTCTCTATGCTCCCTTTCTCTCTTCGGTTCATCCATGCTTGGCTTCCAATCAAGCTTGCTTGAAAATATCCAAGAACGTTTAGATCAATTTTATTTGTCAGAAAGTAAAAGAAAATGAAAGGAATAATCTATACGATTTTGTCAAAATTTGGAAAAGAAAAAAAATTGTTTTGAATATAAAGAATTCTATTTAGATTTAGATTTGATTAAGGATATGATTATTTTTATATTGGTTAGTTATATCTAGTTTTAGTTTCAAATTAAGTTATATTCAAATCAAGATTTGATTAAGAATGATTGGTATTCAGCTTTGAGTGAAATTCAATTTAGGAATCATGTGAAAGAAATAAAAACTTGATTTATTTGGTGGGTAAAGATTATGTTTCTACAGTAAAGAATATGAGAATAAAGAAAATTAAAGGGGAGGAAGAAGAGAAGGAAAATAAAGAAATAAAAAGAAAAAAAGTTAATTGTTCAAAAAAATAAAAGTACAAGGACTAGTTGTGTAATTTAACCTAAAATTTTAGTCTGATATGATGAAATAACGGGTCACGTCTGATTGCCGTTACACCATTAACAATAGCTAATAACTCAGTGACCTTACCGTAACAAAACGATAACTTAAGTAATTAAAATGTAAAATTTCAAATATAAATAATTAAAATATAATCTAATACAAACAAAAATAAATATTTTAATATAAAAACTTATTCCAAATTTCATCAGCGTCCAAGAGATTTATCGTTTTACTAAATGCTTTGCAGGGTGTTTGGAGGATTTTGTAAATTGCGTGGAAACTCAGAACACATATTTCAGTTCTCAAGGAAGGCCAAGCCGATGTTTTTGGAATATAGTAAAAGTCTTAATATCACTCACAAATACAAGATCCAAAACTCACATGACTTACTACATGTGACTCAACCACTGATTTATTACATGTGACCAAACCATAGTTCCAAATCTTAACCCCCACTTACTTACAGTATATTAAAAAAAAACAAAAATATCTCTCCAATAATTTTAAATTTCCAAGTTAAATTACTTACTTTATTAAATCAAAGTATTAATTTTTGTCAATTTTAAAAGTTAGTAATTAATGTTGATTGAGTCTTAGATATCGACTTTGTTGTTAGTGCAAGAGAATGCGAGTTTAAATGCGCTAAAATACATTATCCTCTTATCTAAGGGTTGGGAATGAGCTATGAGTATTTCTAGGCATTGTATCAAAAAAATAGCAGATATGATTAATCATAATGTTAATTTCTTCCGTCAATTGTACATAATTTTAATTAGTATAATAAGAAAATCTTGCTATTGATGTTTTCCATATATTATCAATTTGATTTTGATTTTAAAAAATTTAACAAGTTTAGCCTCAACAACTAAATTTGTTAAACCAAGACCAAACTAACAAAATGTTCAAATTTTTAGGGCTAATTTTTTTATTGTACTAATAAAAAAAATGTATAATTGATGAAAAACATTAACGTTATGATTAATTGTTCTCTATTACTAACTTTCGATATCAACAGGGATTACATTGCTCCGATTTTTTTAAAGAGGAATCAATTTATTGAATATAAAAAATTAAGTACTGAGTTTAGTAGTATTGGTAAGACATATTGTATTCGCAAGTAAAGATCTCAAACTTAAATTCAAATTCTAAAAATAACATTGTTAACTCTGAAAGATTTAATCTTCATGAACTATAAAAATGGACACGATGAAACAAAAGGACTAGTCATGCATCATTTAAAAAAAAAATTATGATGAAAATGGTATTTTGATAATAGACAAATATATATTGTGGATACTAAGATATTTAGGGTAAATTACATCTAAGGTCATTGAATTATTAGTAAATTTACACTTTAGTCGTTTAATTCAAAAAAATACAAAATGATCTTTAAACTATTCAAAAGTTAGCATGTACTTATCTTAATTATTCGAAAGCTTTTAATTAAGTTATTAGGTTGTTAAGTTTTTTTATATAAAAAAAAATTATTAGTGAACTTCAAGTAATGATTTGACGATCAGTGTGGTAGATCAGTATTTATCTACAAGTAGTAAAGCTTTTGATTTACAAATTCGTGATGTTAAAAGTTATTTCATTAAAAAAAGAAAAGAAAAAGGGAACCTTCGTATTGATGCAATAGTGTAAGCAGAGAACAATAATGATTTTAATTACCTGACGACTTAAATGGAATTTTTTTAAATAATTTAATTATTATTTTACATAGTTAAAATTTAAATTTAAATATATGTAGGGGATATTTGGTAAAGATGAGAAATATATATTGTGTAAGATTAAATCGGGATTCACATGCAGAACTTCATTTCACGTTTCTTTACAACTCCCAAAGCCGAAAAGTTGGTGGCTTTTTTGATGATGCAATTGAATACGTTAGCAGACATTCGTGTTTAAATTTCAAATTCTGTGTGGTAAGGTATTGAACTAGAACTGGTTGGTAATTTAAAAAAAAAAATTAAAATCAGAAGCATATTGTGAACGTACAAGTAGGAAGCTTGGCTAGGTACAAATTGCTTGTGAAGTGGGTGGCAGGCAGCGGGCTGGCGTTTGTTGCCGTCGGGGAATGGGCCCCATCTCAATATCCAAGTGGGCAAATCCTAAAAACGTCAGCATCGCCTCACCCTGTTCATTTATATACACAAATTGTATCAACTCTCCTGGGCTTGATTTTTATGTACGAAGTGCATTCCTTTTTTTTTGTTCGGGTAATCAGGAAAATTAAAAAAGTTACAAAAATAAACCCACACCACTTTTTTAAGTTCAGACTGAAACATAACATGTATTTTTAATAGGAACACATGATATCATATTAAGCAAGAGAAAGAGCCTATGGAGATTGAGGCCAGCCCAGAATTCCTGCTTCTTCGCCATTTCCTTCGTAGAATCTCAGCTCAAGTTCCTCGAATCTCCCCTCATCGTCATGCCACATTCCGTCGTAGATGTCGTAATCATCGTAGTCGCCCATTTCAAACTCCCAAGCCAAATACTCGGAATTGTCAGAGTAGTCCGAGCAATCATCATCCCAATCATCCATCTCATAGTAATCCATGACAAAGGGCCCTAAGACCTTTAATTTCGGGAACTTTTCCTTCATCAACTGACTCTCGAGTTTCACATCCCAGCAGCCTCTTAAATCCAAAAGTTCAAGCTGGGGACAGCCGGCAAGGATGTTCATAACACTCCCTGTGCTGATAAGATGATAAGCCATCTCGAGGCGCTTCAACCTAGGCATCGTAGTAGCTATGGCATTTGCCTCGTCATCCTGCAAGAGCTTACCAGCCGCATCCAGTGGGTGCATGTTGCGGCACAGGGTGACGAGCAGTTTGCAATGCCTCCCAATGGTCTCTAAAGCACGGGCACCGATTTTCCCACAGTAACTCAAATCCAAAAAGGTAATCGTGGAAAGCCTCCCCGCAGTTCGTTCAACCACCGAATCACTCATTTCGCTTCTCCGCACTCGCAAAGTCTGAAGGGAACCAGCACTAGCAAAAAGCAAGAAACACAAAAAGAAATACTGTATCACTGAAAAATGTCCATTGAACAATGATCACTTAAAGGTGAGGGAAAGTATAGTACTATGTTGCTTGTAATATTATATTTGTCTCATTTGGAATCTTATCATACAAGAACATCAAAGCACCTATAATCTTATCATACACTTACTTCTCAGTGATGAAGGAGAAAATGGAATCATTGTGGAGGCCCGAAACACATAACTTGCGGAGAGATCCGGAGCTTCGGGTGATGAGCATTCGAAGCATCCGATCAAGATGGTGGGGCTGACATCGACTGCTCCACTCTTCAATGTCTACCTCTTGCCAACAATAGGGCCCTGTGACAGCCTTCCTCCAGGATTTGCAAACGCTGGGAATGACTGTTAATACCTCTTGTAGGGACAGGTTGCTGAAGATCAGCCCAAGTGCATCAGGAATTAGTTCGTCCCAGTGACGAAACTCAATTTGCTCTTCCATCTGATCTTCATTAAGGGAATGGTGTTCACAAGGTAAACACAATAAGCAACTTTAATGACTGTACAATAAATAACAAAATGAAGAAACTTGAATAAAAATTGGATAAGCTTAAAGATAACCCCTCATTTGAAGGAAAAAAGAAAAAAGCCCCAACACAAAATCAACGCCAAAGAAATGTTGATTTAACATTAAAAACTAAGAAATAGGACAGAGAAAATACTAAAACATTCCAAACTAACACAACAAGAAATGCAGAGTGCAGAGATATATGTTGATGTAAATGGGCGATATGAAAGTAAGATGGTAGTAAATTAAAAAACAACATAAAAGAACACAAAAAAAAATGCATCTTTTTAAGAGAAGAAACAGCAAAATTAAGGGTAATTTAGAGTAGTATCCTGTACTCACCAAGCAAAAGAAACAGATGTTTATGGTATAATAGAAGTAAACAAAGAAACCATTTTATAGATCCAAAAAGTCCAGGAAAAAAAAGAAGAAAACTTGCGGTAAAGATTCAAAGGCATGTGAAAGAAGGAAGCAACCAAACAAAGTACACTGCCAACTTGTGCTAAAAACTTAAGAACCTATATTCTTAACTGGCTGGTAAAAAAAAGGTTTAATCTTTGGATTTGGGATCTAAGAAACAACTTCCAAATATTCTACTTTCATTTTCATACTTTGGAAAACAGCATAAATGTGACAAACAATAACGAACTCAATAAAATAAAATAAAATAAAATCAAAGGAAAGAAAGAAAGAAAACTCAAAGATGGGTTACCTCAATAAACTTTTCTTGCAATTTGGATTATGCAAAAGAATCCCCCAGTTTATCAGCCTGAAAGACCGGGTTAAAAAAACGAAAAGTAACTCATAAAAGGGGGAGTAAAGAAAGCAACAAAAACGCCTATGTACTCACCTAACAAAGGCATCAAATGCAACCCAGCAAAGAAGAACAAGAAAAAAACCGAAAGTATATTAGAAAAAAGAACAAGAGAGTTGCAGAAAGGGTAAATGAAATATAAAACATACGAGGTTAAAAAACTCAGGAGAGGTGGGGATATATATAAAAATAAAAATATACAGTCTTTGGTTTACAGAAGAAGGAAGAGGAAAATGGGTTACTATTAATGACAGATTTGGAATAATAAAGGCATAGGTTTCGTGCTTTAAGTCCTTTTGAACTGAAAGTGAAAGGTAAAATATTGAAGAAGGCAGAAGGGGAGTGAAAGCAAGCGCATTAGATTTTTTTAGTGTGCGTTTTAAGGAAGACCAGCAATTGGGGAAAGGTGTGGGAAACCGACACGAGTCGGTTGTTTAACGGGTTTTTTAGAGGGAAAGGTTGTTAATGGTTTTACGCCAAAGTTTACAGTGGTGGTGGGTTCCTTACGCCTGATCGTGTACTGACCAATTGGTTCATTGGCTAAGGATTTTCAAAGCTTCTTGTTCCGATGCTAATCTGTGTTGGAATTCTCAATCCTTATTTAACCTTTTTTTTTTTTTTACTTTTAAGTTTGGGGGTGAATTGTAAGGCTGGTATTCTTGGATCCATGAAAAATGGCCTTTTTTTTAAAAATAAAAAATTAAAATTTAATCAATTCATTTGAAGGAATGATGGGAGGGGAGGGGGTGACATGAAAATGACGTAATAAAAGAGAAAATGATAGTTGGTACACTATGACAAGTCCACATCGTGCCATATTTGGTCTCTCTCGCCTTGGAAGAAAGACATTGGGTTTCAATTCAAGATCAGAAAATGGGTTGGCTTCATTAATACATCTCTTGCAGTAGCAGCCCAAAAAGTAAGCCTCCGAAGGACGGAAAGGATCCAAACTCAACCGCCACCGATTACAAGTTACAGCATCTAATTTGGTGCATTAAGACTAAACATATTACACGTTAGTCACGGAATTCTAAGAACTAATGTCCGACAACTTTCACGGTCTTTGCGTACATATATCAACGCACAACATTTGTGTTTCATACCACATACTAAATAAATAAGTTATTATATAATGAATTATTATTCCAATGTTATTTTAGTAATATAATAAATTCAAATTTTTTTTTAAATTTATATTTTTATAACAGCATAAAAAGTAAGTGACTGATTCATTTATATCGGTATAAAGTCTTTTCGTATTTGTTTGTATCATTGATATTTTAACAATCTAACGATTGGATTTACCAATATGATTGTACTTGTTATGCATGTAAATTTTCGAATTAATTTAATAATATTTCTATTATATCGATCTAAAATATTGTATATATTAATATTTATTAAATGGTTAAAAGTTTTTTTTCATAAAATAATTAATTAACATTTTTAAATTTAAATCAAATTTAATATGCGTGATGTATATAAATAGAATATAAAATATGATGATTGAATTATTAAAATATTAATTGTAAAAAAATATATAAAAAAATGTATAAAACAATTTTAATTTTACACTATAAATACATTCCTCCACTAAAAAGTAATCTCTTAATTAATAAATACTAGACTGTCAAAAACTTTTTATAACTATAACGTAAGGATAAATTTTATTTTTGCTCTCTTTAATGTTATCAACTTTGAGATTTTATTCACAACCTTTTTATTTTCCAAGGCAAATCAATGGATAGATATGCAATTCACCAAAGCAATGAAATTATCAATGTCTCGTTTAGTTGGGCGAATCAATATATATCAGTCCATAAGGATGTATCAATGATGGAATTGATACCTCAGTTAGAACGTTTAACCCTAGGCATGTGTCTTTTTCTTAATATTGATGGAGTTGTTCAAAATTCTACAAGTTTATCTGCTACAGAAGGTGTTTTACGAGATGAAGCAGGGGGTTATAATCAACATTTTTGGAAGTGTTTGGTAATAGAAACTGAGCTATGGGGCATTCTGAATGGCTTACTTTTGATTAAAAAACAAAGATATGATAATGTCATCATTCAATTTGACAATTTCGAGATTGTTGAAGCCTTATATGAAAACCAATTAATTGAGTCGAGATCATTTTTATTTAGGAGAATTCAACATATTTTGTTATGCGGAAACAAATGGCTTATGAAGTACGTTCTTAGAGACAATAACCAGGTAGCGGATGCCTTAGGAAAAATAACCTTAGTGAACGTTGAAGATTTACACTTGTTTGATGATACTCTTGTAGAGATTCAAGTTCTTTTAGAAGAAGATAAAGTTAGAGATATTTTGAACATGAGAATTTCTTTATGTTGGACTTTTGAGTTTATTTTATATAAAAAATTGAAATTTTATTTGAATTTTAATTTGACATAATTTTATTTTATGATGTAAGAATAAATACAAAAAAAAAATCACCATTTTAATTAACTGTTGTAATTAAAATGGAGACGTAATTTTTGTCTTCGAAACACCCATTCTAATACACAAAAACATTCACGTCAGAATGGTGAGTTAGAATAAATATTTTAGAAAAAAAATCTAAGATAAATCTCGAATTTTAGCTTAATAAAAAAAAAATCAACATCATAATTTCCCCTCCATATAAATCGAATATAAGATATTACCACCAAATTATAAAGCATATATCGTATGAAAAAAAATATAAAGCATAAATCATATAAAACTTTATAAAGTTGTATAAAATTAATATGACTCTTCATCTAATAAAAATATTTATTTAATATAAAAATTAAAATTTACTAAATTATGACACATCTATAACATGGGTAAAGAAATTATGTAACAAATATATTATAATTATTTTCTAAAAATTATGATATTTTGGATTCAAATCACAAAATGTATATATATATTTTTAAATTTTATATAAAAATATAAAAAAATATATATTTCTTACTTTGTCAAATGATCGATGTTTGATAAACAGTTGCAAAGATCAATTCAATCAAAGTTAATAGGGATAATGGCACCATTAGCCCCTGTAATTTGGCGTTTGTTCTAATGTGGCTCTAAACTTTCAAAATCTCTAATTAGATTTAAAAGATAACAGGAAAAATTAAATATCTAATAAAATGAACGGGACTTTATCCCGCTCAATTTTATCCCCTAGTAATGTGTTAAGCATTGATCATTATCTCGAAAATTACCTCCTTTTACCTTAAAGTTCGACAACTCCATATGAAAAAACCTGATGAGTCATAATTGGACCAGACCGACATGATTTTAACCTACCTGGAAAGAACCTTAATTTGTAATTGAATGACAAGACTTGCTGACCTGCTTCAAATTCTCAAACTCGAATATGCTTGTCATGTCATCTTTTAAGTCTTTCCTTGAATAGTTTGACATTCTCGTATGAGAACATTCATACCTCTTCTAATTCGTTGAGTTGAAGCATCTGTTTCTCTTTAGCAAGCTTAAGATCCAAGTTGAGTTGTTGGTGAGCCCAGTAAGTTTTGTGTTCTAACTCCAAGGGCAAATGACAAGCTTTCCCAAAAACCAACCTATAGGGTGACATCCCTAAAGGTGTCAAATCTCGTAAGCCCATAAAGCATCGTCCAGTCTTTTAGATCAATCTCGTTAGTTCGGACAAACTACCTTCTGAGTATGCCTTTTATCTCTTTGTTTGCCAATTCAACTTGTCCGTTCGTCTGCGGATGGTAAGATATGACAACCTTATGCTTCACTCCATGTTTGTCGAGTAACCATTTCAACCATTTGTTCACAAAGTTGGACCCCTCATCACTAATGATGGCCTTAGGAGTTCCAAACCTTGTGAACACATGTTTCTGTAAAAATTTCATCACATCCTTGGCATCGTTCGTCGGATATGCCTCGATCTCAACCCATTTAGACACATAGTCTAGTGTTACCAATATGTACTTGTGACCAAAAGATGGAGGGAAAGGACTAAGGAAGTTAATACCCCAAACATCGAATAATTCTACCTCAATGACATTTGTTCGGGGCATCTCATTTCTATTGGTGACGTTTCCTGTAACAGCCTAATTTTTAGTGGTGTCGGAACAGTGATTCGAGATCACTAGATCCGACAAATGAGTAGGAAATATTATTAATTTAGTAATTATAAGTTAAACGTGAAGTTAGGAAAATTTTTGAAATAGTGAATAGTGTACTAAAAATAAATACTAAAATAATTAGAATCGAAAACGAGGTATCGAGACCTCGAGAATTTTAAATCGAGCCATAAATATTTTTATAAATATTTATGGAGTGTTAATAAGTTAGTATTAAAGTTTCGTCAAGAAATTTTAAAGTTCTGATAGTTAATTGAACAAAAAGGACTAAATTGTATCAAATGCAAAATTTTGGGAAATGATTAAATAGCTTAAATGATAAAAGAAAGAGGATTTAAAAGGAAAATAGACCCAAGGTCTATTTGGGCTGGACGGCAAGGGCATGAAATCAGTAAGAAAATAAGGAGAATTAAGGGAAAAATTGGAAAATTGGAAAATTTACTTGATAAAGTTAGGACTAAAGTGGAATTATCTAGATTTCTCTTTATTTTTCTGCATTATCATCAGCAAAAACGCCATGGAAGAGTTCCCATAAGCTGTTTTTTCATATTTTTACTTCAATTAAGTTCAATTCTTGATTATTTCTTAAAATTTTTGTGTTTTTGTGACTTTTACAACTAGGTCCACTTGTTGAATTCATTAGTTTTTGATTCTATGAAAGAAATTGAAAGTTGCTATGAATATGTTCTGGAAGTATATGATGATTTGGCATGAAATTAGAGCTTTAAATTGTTTATATGTTGATTTTATTGAAAGAATTGAATAGAAAGTGAATGTTTGGGACCTAAGTGTAAAAGAGTTTGAAGTTAGAGTTTTATGTGAAAATTCTGAATTTCAATAGTTATGAAATAACTTATAATGTCTAGTAAAAGTATTAATTGATAAAATTATCTTAATTTAGGGGTTAATTGAGCAAGGACTGAATTATATGAATTGTGAAATTTGGGGCAATGGAAATCAACATTTTGCACTACAACTGTTTTGGACAGTAGCAGTAGTCTAACTTTGAAAAATTACCAAAAATTTTATAAATGGAATTAGAGGATGAATAAAATATGAAATTAAAGATTACTGAGTCTAGTTTCTTATAGAAGAAATTATGTAAGCAATGGAATTGTAAATCATGAGATATGATAAATTTTGTGAGACAAGGTTAGAATGATTTTGGGTTCCCCTGTTATAACTTTGTAAAATCATAAAAAATTGGATAAAAATAATTATGGGATTAAATTTATATGTTTAGAATCTTGAATGAGTCTATTTTCAAGAGAAACAAATGGAAACATGATTCGAATCCTGTACGAGGAGATAATTAATTTTTAGTGAAGAAGGGTTGGAACTGTCAGATAGCAGAATAGGGGAGACTTCAATGAATAAACTGTATTAATTGGCCCAACCAAACATTATGAAATTTTTATGGTAAGAAGATATGTGAGTCTAGTTTCAGAGAAAATTAGTGGACCTTAATTTGGAGTTCCGTATCTTTAGATATAAATAATTTAGTGACTATGACATGGGTGGATAGCTTGAATATTCACATAAGTAATTAGTGAAAATTATGGATAAGGTTACTTACAAGTGTGTTATTTATACCAAGGATGTGGATGGAAAGGAGGAGGAGGAAAAATATATGAATGACTCGTGTATAAATTGATTACATGCCCGATTATAATCGATAAGTGTTGGATTAGAAATGATATAATGTTTTATTTGGAATATTTATTATGAAATTATGATTATCGTTATAGTAGAAAAATTGAACTTGTGAGTTTATATGGCTAAATTTTAGTGATTATTTGTTAATTTTATGAATTTCATGATGTGTTATTTCATATGTATTGATGATAAAATCGTGAATAATGTAAAAGCATGAAAATTGAATAAATGATCAAATTGAGCATTTCAGTTCAGTGACAAGATGAATTGAAGGAAAAGACCATGGTTGGACCATGGCAACAAGTGATAAGTGATAGCTTCGGCTACACTTATCTGATCAAGGACAAGTGAAAATGATAAGTGATAGCTTCGGCTACACTTATCTGATCAATGACAAATGAAAAGTGAAAAGTGGTAGTTTCGGCTACCTGATCAGTGAAAAGTGGTAGCTCCGGCTACCTGATCAGTGAAAAGTGGTAGCTTCGGCTACCTGATCAGTGAAAAATGGTAGCTCTGGCTACCTGATCAGTGAATAGTGGTAGCTTCGGCTACAAGTGACAAGTGACAAGTGATTTCCGTATAAGACCATATCTGGGATATGGCATCGGTGTGATATATGCTACTGTATAAGACCATATTTAGGATATGGCATCAGTGAGATATGTGATTCGTGTAAGACCATAGCTGGGCTATGGCATCGATATGTGATATGTGATTACATGTAAGACCATAGCTGGGCTATGGCATCGATATATGAATATGTGTAAGACCATAGCTGGGCTATGACATCATTATGTGTAGATGTGTAAGACCATAGTTGAACTATGGCATCGAGAAAACGAACTACTCAATTCCGTAAGATATTCACTAATTTGAAGAAGTTTGGTAAGTATTACATGGAATTATGTGATATAAGGAAATACGAGTTGATGAGACATGAGCATAAAACTTGGTTGATGAATGAGTTCATTTGTGATTATATATTTCTACGCCTTGAGTGTATTATCCGTATGAATTGATATTCCAAATGAGTTAATGAGAAAACTTCTAGTATGAAATAATCTGAGTTAAAAACAAAATATCATGAAAACGTACTTGAAATACATTGGTATGTCTTGTATATGCTATTTGAATTCATAAATGTGGAAAGTAAATGTATGTGGAAATATGAGATGATGGTATCTGTACATGGAATTTATTGATGAATACGTACATCCAAATTTATATGATAGATTTTAGTGAACATTGAAATTGCACTCAATAAGTGATTTGGCAATTTAAAATTGTGATTGGTAGGAAGAGTTAATGAATTGCATATTTATGAATTGTTACACGTATTTGTCTGAAATACGAGGAAGTGATGGTAATTGATACATGAAAATATGAAACTATGATATATATAAAAACATTGAATATGTTTGATAAATGTGTTCATTCATAATTATGGAATTTATGTACCTCATGTGTGTTATTTGCATAAAGATGATATCTTAAATACTTTAGTGCAAAAAGCTTAAATATGAAATAGTATGAAATCAATACAAATTGTTATGAAAATGTATTTAAATTATCTGTAAGTGTTTCGTGCTTCTCGATAATGCATCGTACTCTATTCCGGCGACGGATACGGGAAGGGGGTTTTACATTTCCAACCCTTTGGCATTGATCACAACTCTTTACGTAAGCATACGCGTCTTTGAATAACGTTGGCCAAAAGAATTCGACTTGTAATACCTTGGCCGCAGTACGTGTACCTCTGAAGTGTCCCTCACTTGGAGCTGTGTGGCAATGATATAAAATCTCACGTACTTGATCTTTTGTCATGCATCTCCTGATCATTTGATTTGCACACTTTCTGAACAAGTATGATTCTTCCTAGAAATAGTACTTCACATCGTGAAGAAATTTTTTCTTTTGGTGATATGACTTATCAAGAGGCATCAAACCACAAGCTAGATAGTTAGCAAAATCAGCAAGCTAATAGGTAATATGGATATGATTTACCTTAAGTATGTGTTCATCTGGAAATGTCTTCTGAATGAATATGAGTGGAGAAGTCCCTTTTTGCGTCTCCAATTTGGACAAGTGGTCTGCTACTTGGTTTTCTACTCCTTTTCGATATTGAATTTCTAGATCGAACTCTTGGAATAGAAGTACCCATCGGATCAATCTTAGCTTATCGTCTTTCTTGGCAAGTAAATACTTAATTGTCGAATGATCCGTATAGACCATCACTTTGGTACCTACATGATAAGATTAAAACTTGTCAAAAGCAAAGACAATAGCAAGTAATTATTTCTGTTTACTAAAGTGAACCTTGACCTAGACGACATTTTTTTTAATGACGTGACAATTTTGTCCAATGAAATTTTGCCATGTGTACAATTATTAACTTGAAGACTGCTTGGTTGAGACCTTTATAAACAAGTTACTTTTTTTTTTATCAAATTAAATTTAAGTAAAATTTAAATTTATTTTTATATTAAAAAATATAATTTAAGGAAATTTGCCAAACTATAAAAAAAAATGTTTTACATAAATTCAATCAAACACGGATATTTTCCAGAAAATCAATCTATTTTTTCAAAAATCATTTTTTTTCAAAAATCATTTTTCAAAAGCTAGTTTCAGTTAATCAAACAACCTCTTAGCCTTCCAATGCTTATAGATTTTATAAATTTAGTCCTAAATCTAAAAAAGGTAAATAAAATTAGCCTCAACTTTATACATTTTATCAATTTAGTCTTACTTCTTAAAAATTAAAAATTAAAAGTATTAAAAAATATGAATTCAAAAGTTTATTTCTCAATAAAAATACATAAGATTTTATAAAGTTACATACAAAATTATAAAGATATTTATAAACAATTGAATATCTATTTTTCACATTTTCTAACATGAAATTTACTTATAAATAGAACAATTTAAGGGGGGAAACACACAAAGAAGACTTATAAAAATTTAATTTTTCCCTTTTTTCAACATTAACAACCACTATGTTCAAGTTGGATAAAAAACTATAGCGTGAGATCAGAAAGAGTGAGAATTGATGTCTTTAGGTTGTTGCCCAGAATAGATTTGTTGCATTTGATATTATGCTTAAGGGTGGGCACAGTTGGGGATATATAAGTGAGGATGATGTTTTGAAGACTCAGTTGGTGGAAGGCCATGTCGACAATTTCACAACCAATTTCTAGTTCAATGGCACGATGATGAAGGAAGTGAAAATCAAGGAGTTTGGAGTAAGGGCTATTAGTGCCAATGGTAGTGAACAAAGGCAGTGTCCAATGCTCGACAAATTTGAGAAGGACAAGGAACAAGGAACAAGGCAAGTCGTATAATGAAATTTATTACTTATAAAATAAGCTAAAAGGAAAAAAAAAAAGGAAAAGTTTTAATTTGGTTTAAGTTTTATTTGCCAGTTTTAAAAAATATATATTTTATTTATAAAATTATTATTTTAATAAATAAATTTAATGTAAGAAAAAAAGAGAGATGAGTATTCATTTATTTATAATATTGTATGTAATTTTATCATAAAAATAAAAATTTATTTTAAAAAAATTTAAGTTGTTTTATTTTTATTTTTTGTATTTTTAAGAAGACAAAATTAAATAAAATGTGTAACGTTAAGAGCTAAATTTGTTGAATTTTTTTAGAATTATGACTAAATTGATATAATTTGTAAATATTAGAGGGCTAAATTTATTATTATGTCAATACAAAATCACGGTTAGTGATTTAACGGAAGAGTGATCAAAATATTAAATTTCGAGAATTAAACTTAAATATTCAAAATAATATAACACTTTGTTTTTAGAAAAAGAATAAAAACACACATATTTCAAAACCTATGTTAAAAACACTTACCTTTTTCTTTTAAAATCTTCATCAGCCAACACCCTAGCATTAGTAGTTTATAGATATCGCATTTTCCCTTTTTACACTTTAATTAATGAATGAATGAATCAACATAAATAGATATTGCCAATAGGATTGTGCCTTTCAAAAACAGCCTCCTAAGCTTATCAAAATCCTTTCAAGTTCTCCACCCAAAATTGATGTACATAAATAATTGCAAAACATTAACCCATGCATTTGAGCATTGGGTGTTTCAACACAACCGATGGCCTTTCATTACAAGAAATATATCATAAACAAAAGAAATACAAGGAAAGGAGGGGGTGAAAGAACAAACCGAATGGATTGATGGGGTGACATTGATTGAAATCAGGATAAGGAACTACCTTTCTCTTTGGTTCCTTACCATTTGTCTCCATAAAACATTATTCCCTGCCAAAACTCAAATCATTAATTAAAAGATAATATCTTTGTTATTTCCAAAACACAATTAGCAATATAATGACATGCCATAGGTTATATCTATTACCTCCTTAGCTTAAAGACAAATTAGAATCTCGTATATTTCTGTGTCATTAACCGACAGAATGCTACGAATTATGTCATTGAATTGGTGAACAAGGATTTTATCTAAGCTTCAGGCACAATGTGCAAACACAACAACCACGCATGAAAAAGGTCCAAAGCTTTCCTGAATCAGTTAAACAGAGTCCATTGTCCACTAGTTGATCCTTATCATTAACAAAAAAAAAAATCATTTAACTGTGGTCGATGCACATCTGCTTCAAACGTAATACAAAGTTCTCCACCTTGAATGGCTTAAAAGACAGCATTACAAATTGGACAAATGGTTGGACTCAACTATATATTATCCCACACTGCTCAAATTGTTATTTCATATATAAACGAGGAAATCCCAAGATGAGTTATTCACCTTGAATGAGGAAATCAAATGGTTGTTTTGTATATACCATAATTCTAAGAGGGAGGAAGTGATGATTGGTGGTATAATTCAGGGGCTAGGCTCATGATCAAATGGCAGTTATCAATCAATTGCAAAGCATTTGAAAAAATGGAGCACCTTTCTTTATAAATTCATGCAAAATAGCTTTACTTCAAGATCAGACAAAACAAAACTAACATTATATATAATGATCAACACAAAATTCTTTTTAAACAATTAAATTAAACCAATGAAACAATAAACAATAAACCCAAAATAAGTTTACCACTTAATGAGCCATCCAAAGAGGAAATGCTGCATGATAGGAACCTTTTCAAGCACTTCAGCTTTTTACATTTTAAGCATCCTAGTATTCACCTTATTCCAATTAGGCACTCCACTTATATCATTCAACAACGGCGAATGCTCTGCAAATGGGCCCTTTTCCACTTTCTTTACAAACTGAATACAAGAAAGATACATGTACTCGCTCGAAAAGTTGTCCAAAATATCATCATTATGAATCGATTTCGGCTTCATGTACTTATGATAAATCAACTGCGAACTCTCAAATATAAACGGCAAGAAATGGTAATCATCTAAACCCCAAACCCCGTGGGAGCCCGTAGGTTCCAAGCAATAAATAAGCTGAAGCTTCCTCATTAACTCTAGATATTTGACAAAAACTCTAACCACCACTGCTTGGTAATTCTTCTTCTTTAATGATTCCCATTCTGGCTAAGCAATATAACCAAGCTGCAAAATTAGTTTCATGGCCGGTCCCATAGTTGATTCGGCTCGAGTTACCCAATCTTTCAGTGAAATAAAGGACGACTTCGACGGTGGATGGTTTGAGATCGTCGGGGAGGAGCCGAAGCATGAGGGATTCAACGTTTTCAGTTAAGTGTTCATGCCAGGTTCGATAAGAGGTGTTGCCGTAGCGAGAGGATTGTTGAACGGGTGGAATTTGGTCGACCCATAGCCCGCAGAATTTCGATAACGGAAATAATCTTGGAGATAGTGGGGGATTCGTGGCATGGATCGAAGATTTTATGGCCATACATGGATTCTGACAAGGCTACAATGAATCCTAGCTAATTTTTAGACGCTGGGGAGTCGTGGAATTTGCGGATGTCCCCAGGGGATGTGATTTTCTTGGCTGGGGTCACAAAGTAGAAGGGAGGAGCGATGGTGGGGGACCTTTTGAGATTTAGAACGCGAGCAGGGCCTACAAGTTTAGACTAAAATTGAATTAATTCGATTAATTGATTGAATTTAGTTAATCAGTTGATTAATTAAATTAACCAAATTTAATAAATAATATTATAATATATAATTATTTGGTCGATTTGGTTAATTTTTTAAAAATATAAAATAATTGGTCAGTTAAGTCGGTTAATTTTTTATATATTTTATATTTGTTTTAACTAAAAATAAAAAAAAATATAAATTTCGGTTAATTCAGTTAATCGACCGAATTAACTGAAAAAGTTTGGTTCGATTAATTTTATTTGAAAAAATTTTGGTTCGATTAACGGATAAGAATTTAAAAAGATCGATTAATTCGGTTAATAATAATTTGGGTCGATTAACCGATTGAACACCCCTAGATGGGAGCCAGGATTACGACTTTCGTATTATTAGGTCGACATGTTGAGTAGGAGCGAAATCAGAGCGATTTTTTAGGGGCCTAATGAAATTTTAATTTTTTATAGTTAATATTTTTATAATTTTAAAGAATTAAAGTATAATTTTATTTTTATTAATTTAAAATTTAAAAAAATAATATTTAAATAACAAATTTCTATTTTAAGGAGATTGGAGCTTGCAAACCCATTACATTCGCTTTTTTATGTTGAGGGAATTGAAAGGTCAGGCCACGAGGTTGGGGCCAGGGGTGATGGTTCCATTTGGATGAAGGAAAATGATAAAGAGAATTTTGTCGGGGTGATGGAGTGTGATTTTAATCAAAGGAAAAAGAAAACTCTCGTCGACCGTTGCGAGTGTCCCAGAAGCAATGGCTATTTTGGGGATAAAAGTGCACGTTGTAGTAAGGCAGTGGAACATTTATGTGTCTTTCTAAGCTCGAATATTTATTAGGTATGGCACTTGAGTGGCCCCCATTTAAAATAAAAAATGGAACATAGGTTTTACAAAATTTAATTGAAATGATGCATCACGTACAAATTTATTACAATATTTTTACTAACTGTGTTTGTACAGAAAAATAACGGATGGAGTTCATAATATAGATACGTAATAACATTAAGATGTCCTTCGTTCCTATTCTCAGTTTTGTTTGCTTCATAACAGAGTTTTGCATGTCGAGGTTTGAGAATACCACATCGCTGGGAGCAAATACTTACGTCCGTTAACCCCAATTGCATTATAGCTAGCCCCCATCGTTTTGCCCACCAAAACTTTTCCCGGATACCCCGGGAAAGCTCCTTTCCCGAATATCCTCGTACACGCGCTCACTGCCTCCAGTGGTGCCTCTGCCGGCCCTTGAAAGTACCTGTTGTTGTACGGGTTCATCACGGTTCCCGCCAAAACTGTTGCCAAGTTGATCACCATTCCGTCCACCCCTGCGTCTCCGTTAGGAGCAACCAAGGGTGGAGTTTGCGGCCCATACACGGGTTGATGAAACGGCCACGCGAAATAACCAGGACAATGACTCACCGAGTTACCTACCCAAGCGTAAGGGATCCTGCTCTTCTTAACCTGAACTGAACCATGTGTACCGTACCGGCTCATGCAGAAACCATTGACCGCCACGTCAGCAGAAGTCAAAACAACGTTGACCGCTTTACCATCTCCATATCCATATTTGAAAGCCAAAACTTTGAGTTGGGAAGTTTTAAAAGCTTTGCCTAAAGAGTACTTCTCATCGAGAGTTTGCTTCCCTACAACGACGCTGCTGTAACCTCTCCTGTATTTGGCAGTCGTTCGCCACCAGGAGGAGACAGAGGGGGGTGTCGTCGTCTTGGGGTTGCTGAGAGAGTTCAAAAAGTTGATGATTATGGAATGCTGCGTAGATGAGAACTTCCCATACCAAACGAGATTAATAGTAATATTACCCTTGAGAAGAGAACCATGATGGTATTTAAGGAGGGGTTGTTGTTGTTGTTCGAAGGCTGAGGAAGAAGATGGGAAAGTTAATAAGAAGAGCAAAAGAAGTGATAAGAAAGGGATGAGTGCCATGAAAATTTCAAAAATAACAGAGTTCGAGGAATCCTATGAAATAGGGGTTTGGGAGTGGTGGAAGGAAATCAGAGAAGGGAGTATTTATAGGGACGTAGCGTGGGACAGCTGGTGAAAATGAGGGAAATATTGGGTTTAAATGGAGCCGCATAGGGTTGACTCCACTGCGCAATAAATATGCACAGTAACTAATTGGGCAGACTATTATTCCTGTGTGTAGTCTTTATTAAGGGAAGCCGTTGAGTGGGACTGTGGGAGTAGATTTGGATAACTATTCCCATTATGCATGTATTTTTTGGGTAAAGTGTCTATTTCTATCCATTACTTAATTTATTTTCGAGCAAAATCGTACTTAAGTTTGTTTGAATATGGCTAAATCCTTCTATTGTTTTTGGTAATACTTTAATATGGCCAATTCGGTGGTTAAAATATCATTAACCATATTTTAGTCATTTTTGGGAAGGTGATTCCTCCTTGACCCTTGTATTTGGCTAGACACGTAGGTACAACTATTTTGGTGGATATTGGACTTAATTCAAAATGGGTAGAAGTTACTTTTAAGGTATATAATTCTAGTTGGGAAACTGAAATAATTGCAATAGAGATGATTAAATCAACTTCAATGAATTGGGGTTTGACTTTTTTGTGTTTGTAAAAGAAAAAGTAATGAAAACATGAAATTTGGATGGTAACACGGTTATTAGTTAAGTTGGCATACGCTATACGTTCCCCTTCCCCTTCCCCTTCTCGTTACATTTACTTTTCAACCATCCTTGTGTATAGAGTCAACTGATCATTTAATAGTTAAGTCCGTTAAAAAATCAGTTTAACCTCTAAAAAATTATATATTTTTTATAATTTAATATAATCCGCATTCGGTTCCATTAACGCACCAAACTAGTAAAAAAAAAATAGCTTTTGCTAAACTAAAAATTAAGATTTTAGTTGGTCTACAACTAGAACCCTCCATTAGGGTTTTGTGACAGCCCTAATTTGGCCCTAGTCGGAAAGTGATTTCAGGACCACGAAATCGAGTCACAAAAATAATTAAATGTTATATTCTGTTATTATTACATGTGAAAGTGCATGTGTGAAAATTTCATGCTTTGATTTTACTATTTGTGAGTAAAATTATGAAATAGGACCTATGTGAAAATTTTTGAAAATGCTATAGGCTAATTTGTAGTGGTCAAATAACTTATAGTATGAAATAGGTGGGTTTGCATGTCAAATTTCCCACCTTAAGGTATAGTGGCCAGCCATGATGGGTATGATAAGCATTATGGGCATTTTTTTATTATTAATAAGTTATGGCATGAGTATGGCACAAATATTATATGTCATTTTGTGTCATGAAATGTTGGGGAATAAAATAACAAAAGGATAGAAGGGACAAAGTTTTTTTCCATCTTTTTTTTGTTCTTCATAGCCGGAATTGAGAGTGCAAATAGAGGAGAAAACCCTTGAGTATTCGGTCGCTAGGGGGAGAGTGTTTTCACGGTAAGAAAAATAGTAAAGGAAAATAAATAAATAAATTGTTGAGTTTTGCCCATTTCTGGGCTGTTCGAATGGAGAGGGAAGAAGAGGGCTGCTGCATGTTTAATTTTTGAGCTCATTTAGGAGCTGGTTCCTTAAGAAACTCGCTGAATGTGGCAGTAAGAAGGGGAAAGAAACTGCTCAAGAGTAGGTTCGGCTGCTGTTCAGTAAGTCCTTGCAATGAAACTTTGAAAAATCTCCATGTTTATTCTGTGTTTAATACATGTAGGTAAAACGCAGATTCAAGGACTGTTAAGCAACGTTAATAGTTAAAATACATATTAGTTGTTACCAAAATACTGGTGTTAGAAGTGAAGAAGAATTGATAAATAAATGTATAAGTTGGTGTTGAAACCTGCTGTTGAATGCTGATAGTTTCAGCATGTAATTGCTGTAGTTTATCATGCAATAAATCCTGGTGTAATTGATCTGCTGCTGCTCTAATTAAGGTAAAATGTTGGTTAATAAATGTCCTGTTTTGAGGTAATAAGCAAAATATAAAGATGGTTGAAATTAACATGCATTACTGTTCGGTTTATGTTTGAAGAGTTATTAACTTTTGGAGCTTAAAACAGTTTAATTTGGGATTTACATTTTCAAATTTCAGTTTTAGTAATGTCCCATTATTATTGGTTGAAGCTAAGGAAATAAGCATTTGTTGAAAGGATGTAGGGAACTAAATTGTCTGAAAATTATTTGCTGTCAGCTAGTGAAATTTTAATGTTCGAATGTATGCTGAATTTTTAAGTGTCCGAATGTATGCCAGAATTCAACATGTTCAAATGCACGCTAGAGTGTTTTGTTTAGGTAGGTTAAATGTGTCTGATATTCAAACCGTCTATACACTAGAGTCGTTGTACCGTTTCAAACCGGACAAGAACTCATGTACTTAAAATTGAGCTATCATGTTGCATGATCTTGTATGGTAAATTAAATGAAAATCGGCGACATTGATATCAAATTTTAATACAAAATATAGGTGAGTACTGGATATATGAAATTATGTAAATATTTAAATTATGATGCATGATTTATGTGTATAGAAATGAAATGTCTTGAGTGAGAACTCGATGATGTGTATTTGTGAGCATGCATGTGCATTAGATGCTAAGTGGGAAAATCGGTTAACATGTTGTGTGTATTATGGCTGAATGTGAATTTGGATAATATTGAGTAATGTTTGTGCTTTAAAATGATGAAATGAAGTTTATGCTTAAGTGAAATTATAGGTATGTGATGATTGATTTATGATATGCATGTTTAAATAACATGCATGCAAGGTATGTGTGAAAGAGTGAATTGGTAATAAATCTGCTTGGGACAGCGGCAGTAACATGATTTTGGAAAATCACCATAAATTGTGGAAGATGATTTAAAAGTTGAATAAATTATGTAATTAAATCTTAATGAGTCTAGTTTCTTATAAAAGAAATCGCGTAAGCAATAGAATTGCCGATAATGAGATATTTGAAGTGATGTGGGACTGGGTCAAAATGACTTCTAGATCCTCTATTCTGTTTTTATAAAATCATTATAAATTTTACAAAAATGGTATTAAGATGAAATTTATATGCTTAGACTCCTTAATGAGTCTAGTTTCAAATGAAATAAACAAGGACATATTTTGAATTCTGTACAATGAGAAATTTGATTCGTAGTGAAGAGTGGTCAGATTAGCCAAACAGTAAAACAGGGGAAATTTTAAGAAAAATCTGGTATTTATTGGCCAAACCAAAAATTCTAAAAATTTTATGGATAGAAGATATATGAGTCTATTTTCAGGAAAAATTAACGGAAATTAATTTGGAGTTTCGTATCTCTAGTTATAAATGATTTAGTGACTGTTGCTCAGGAAGACAGCTTACAGTGAAATTTTGATTATGTGGTAAACATTGACAAAAATTTGTTAATGAGTTGCTTATTGATTTCTTATAAGCTTACTATGATTTGTAGGTGTGGAAGTCGAATATATATATTATATTTTAAAAGTGATGCTTGAATAGTCGAATAATGACTAGTTTAAAATTGTTGAATTTAAGCTCAAGAGCATAGAGGGGCAAATTCGGATTAGGGAAAAGAGAAAGTAATCGAATAGCCGTTGTAATCATTCGGCAACATTTGAGGTAAGTTCTTAAGTGTTTAAGCTTGATTCCTTTTTATATGCCGAAGAGTTAAATTAATATGGCAAAGAGAATGTAAATTTTATTTAGTTAATGTGTCGAATATGTAATGATTTAAGGCTATAAGCCGATTATGGCTATTATGCTTAAGTTGAATTGGATTTGGAAATTTGATGCACTAAATGAGTGTTACAATGAATAAACTATGCCGTATATGTGCTGGTAGAGATATCACGATTTGTGATTATTAAATATCTAAAGGAAACCATGATGTGTATAAAATTATTATTATTAGTCATTTGTGGTAGCCGAATGTGGCTTGGTACTAAAGTGATTAAATGTGAACTTCGATGAGGTAATCAAGTAGTGATAGATGATATAAGTTATACATGATTGAAGTATAAGTTATGAAAGTGGGAAAGAACATGTGAAATGAGATGTTATGTGAATTCGGTGTTCCTTGTAAGATAGGGATTTAGCCGAATGTTAAAGATGAAATGATAGTGTATTGTATCATGCTTATATGGCCTAATGGCAAGTATAACATGTTGGTAAATATGCAATGTGCTTTTATAATCGAATGATAAGTTTGAAATGAATGTGAGTGAAATGTTATGCATAAGCTATCAAATGCTAAGTGTGAAAATGAGATGAAAGAAAAGTGTTTGAGATGTATAATTATATACGTTCGAATGATGTTAGTACTTAATTGATATGAATATGTTATATGAAACTCGTTGATTTGACTATTCGGGCTAGGCTATGATACCGGTGAGATATTATTCGGGCCTTTGAGCCTAGCAAGCTATGATGCCGGTGAGATACTATTCGGGCCTTTGAGCCTAGCAGGCTATGATGCCGGTGAGATATTATTCGGGCCTTTGAGCCTAGCAGGCTATAATGCCGATGAGATACTATTCGGGCTTTCGGGCTTTCGAGCCTAGCAGGCTATAATGCCGGTGAAATGATATCGGGCCTCGAGCCTAGCAGGCGAAATGCCAGTGATTTGAGAAAAGTCTAAGACTAAGGTACCTTGTGTTAGATTGATAAATGAAAATACTCAATACGTTAAGTGGGCCAGGTATGCATTATGTATTCATATGTGAGTTTGATTTGAAGTGAATCATAAGTGTGTAATGTAATACATATGTGAACAAATGTTATAACTATATCTATGATCATGATACATCTGGTCAAGTTGTGAAAGTATGTGAAGGTATTTAATTTATTTATGTTATATGAATTCAGATTAAGTGTTATAAGAATGCTGAATGTGCATTATGTGCATGTGTATATTCAGCCAAATGGCAATATACCTAGAATATGGCTGCTTGAGAAATTGAATAATCGAAATATAATTGCGTTTATTTGTTTGCATTGCTTAAAACTTACTAAGCTTATGAATGCTTACTTCGTTGTTACATTCCTCTGTTTTATAGATTGTTGGCTCCAGTTACTTGCTCGGGTTGGAGTTTGCCGGAGATATTATCACACTGTCGAGCTCACGCTAATGGTGTAAGTAAATCCTAGTATTTCGAGTCTATGGCATGTATAGGGTTTTAATGTTGAGTATGTGATATTATAATTTAGCCAAAGGTGGTGGCTTGTATTGATAAAGTGTTTTGGCCATGTAAATTGGCCTATGTTGGCTAGTGATGTTTTGGGCCTCGTAAGCCCATATATGGGACAAATTGCATGTGAAAAGAAAAGTTTTAAATTGATTGAAATTTTTAGGCACAGTTTTTGGGTGATTGATTGAGTTTAAGTCGGGCAACACCTCGAACCCTGTTCCGGCGAGGGATACGGGCGAGGGGTGTTACAGGTTTCATGGCACCGCCCTCTTCCAATAGAATCCGTAGGTGATTACTTATTGATGAACACCACTAGTTGGTCCCACAATATTCTTTTCTTTTTGTATTGGTACCACCAAAGTCTTAAAATTCGAGATACATATAATTAAAATTGTCCATACTCCAATTTCTTCCCTTTACTTTTTTATTAACAACCTATTCTAATATATAATGAATCCATTGGTGAGACCTAAATTTTGTTTGAATTAAAGTAGTAATTTGGATTCAATCAAATGAGCCATGTTGGTCCCATGCATAACCCATGGTGCATTCTAGCTAGTTTCATGATTTCTAAAGTAGAGGTATAATTCTGAGCATTGCTTTTTATTCGGTCACATTTTAAAGCTCCTATGGATTTTAAAAAACCCGAGTGATTTCCATACTATGAGGTTTGTATTGAATCCAATGATTAAAGTATCGAAATGGATGGATTCTTAAGGCACAATTTGTCAAACTGTTAGTGATCACGGACGCTAACTTTATCAAGTGGTGGCCTTTTTTTAACGACTGATACTCCAGCAGATGGGCCCAAAATATGCAATTAGTGAGGTCGGCTAGCTTTATTTTAAGGTTAATGTTTTGTTTTAAAAGCTTAAGCCTTTGGTAGATCCTCATCATGATACGTTTATTTTATCACAAGATTATCATTGTTCAATACTTTTTTAATTAATTTGTGTGTTCGTTTTTTAATTTAAGAGTTTACAAGTTGAATTATAGGTACAAGTACAATAAAAAAATACAATTTAATTAATTATGTGGCACGCCACATTCGACTCGGCCGTCGAATCCGAATGTATGACATTACATTATGTTGTTGAAACAATTCTGATTAACTTGTCATAATTTCACAAAATAAAATTCATAATTTCCATTCAAAATAACAAACTCATTTATTATGATCAAATAAATTCATTCATAGAACATATGAATCTATTTCATTTAAATACAAAGTTATACTAGGTCAATTTCAGAGTCAAGACTTGAAGCCAAACTCAAACGTCAAATTTCAAATTTCTGTCTCAAGACAAGCTTCATTTATAATTTTGGTATTTTTACTTCGATATAGCAACCCTCGAGAATTAGTCTCAAGGCAAGCCTCCTCTGTGTTTTATTTTTCCTTCGATGTTTGTACGTCTCGAAATAAGGTGTTCTTATCTCAAGACTTGGAGCAAGGTATAACTTACTTAGGTTCAATGTTTTATTGTCTTGAGACAAAAAGTCACTTGTCTCGCGACCTAGGTAAGATTATCTCGAGACCAACTTCACATGTTTCAAGACATTAAGCATTTGAAATGCGCAATAATGTAAATTTTGCTCTAGCGATCCCGAAACATGCTTTTGTTGTCTCGAGACTTAATGGTTTTATCACACAAAAACTCATATATTAATAATGACAATTTACAATTACCTAATTCTTTAAACATGTATTGTGGTATTTTAATAAAAAAAAACTTATTATAAGAAAACAATGGATGTGTTTAAAATATATTTAATTACAACAGACTCGAATTAAATCATTACAAAATGGAAATTTATTTATTACAGACTCGAAGAGTGTATTCCTATACTACACCACAACTCCAGTTCGTCACCACCTAGGCACACTTCTGGTGTTATCCCTCCAAGCGAAGTTTCTTCTCAATTACCTGAAAAGAAATAACAAATCTTGTACGTACAAAAGTACTTAGTGAGTTCATGAACCATACATTGATGGATGCTTTGCAATCTTGTAGGAATTTCTATGAGTCAACTACTACTCTGCATCATTTACTTCAGCTGATACAATACAGTCTTATCTCTCCCATATGTATCAATTATCATTCCATTGTTATACTTTGTAACGACTCGAATTATACAGTTATCGAAAAAGTGTATTATTGGGTCTCCGTTTTTGGAAAATAAATTTGTAAATATTTATTTTTTAGAGAATCGTTACTATTGGCCTCACATGGGTGATGATGTGGAGAACTATGTGAAAACTTGTCTAATATGCCAACAAGACAAGATCGATTTAAAGATTCTGGCAGGTTTGCTACAACCCTTGCCAATTCTGGAAAGACCATGGGAGAGTGTATCCATGGGTTTTATTGTTGATTTGCTTAAGTTTGATGGGTTTGCAAGTATTCTTGTTGTGGCAGACAGGTTTTCGAAGCACGTGACGTTTATTTCGGCTACCAAAGAGTGCCCTAGTGAGGAGGCAACTTGTTTATTCCTTAGACACGTGGTGAAATATTGAGGAGTGCCATTGTCTATCATCAGTAATCGAGATGGGCGATTCACGGGTCGGTTCTGGATGGAGTTGTTCAAGTCAATGGGTTCGAACTTGAACTTTTCCATGAGCATGCATCCTCAAATCGATGGGCAAATCGAACGAGTGAATGCCTTGTTTGAGACATATCTTCGGAACCATGTTAGTGCCATACAAAGGGATTGGCCAAAATTGTTGGATGTGGCCTAATTTCATACAACTTGCAGCGATGTGGGGCCACGAATCAGAATCCGTTCGAGATAGTGACGGGCCAACAACCACTCACACTTAATGCTGTTGTGACCCGTTATACATGACCAAATCTGGTAGTTTATCGATTTACGATGAATTGGCAAAAGAAGAATAACTTGGCTAGAGCTTGTTTACACAAGGTAAGTAAGTGCAACAAAAAGTGGGCCGATAAGAATAAAAGAGATGTACAATTTAAGATGGGTGACTTAGTCCTTGCCAAACTACACTTGATTTTGAAATATACGGGTTTGCACAAGAGGCTTGTGCAAAGGTATGAGGGGTCGTTTCGAGTTGTGAAGAAAGTAAGCAATGTAGCCTACAAGCTTAAGTTGCCAGCAAAGCTCGAAGTCCACCCAATTTTTCACGTAAGCATACTTAAGCCATTCCATAAGGATCAAGAGGATCTGAATTGAGGCAAGTCTGAACGAGTACCAATTAGGTTAAAAGTCTCTTACGATCATAAATTTGAAAACATTGAGGCAGATCGTGTGATTAGACGAAGTACCATCGGCCGTGGCATGAATACTTAGTTCAATGGAAGGGACTTTCCGACAGCAAAACAAGTTGGGAACCTGCCGAGGCATTGTGGTAGTTCCAAGATAAACCAATTCCATGAGGAGGACACGACGAGCGTGTCACTAGAACAAGTGGGAGAGAATATCATGGGTTGCGGATGAGAGCTCGCAACCATGACAAACTTGTACGATCCACTGTATTTGAAGGAGGTCATTTGGCCCAATCTGACTGGTCCATTGCTTGGAGAGGTTGAAAGCCTATCTTCGAAGCTTGGCAAATATGGAAGGTGATCTTCAAAGATATGTGATCCTACACATTAAATGTAATCTTTAGAAGATACAATTCTATAATATTAGAGATTTGATATCTAGATAGCTTTTAATCTTAGCCATTGATGTACTTTGATCTTTACCGTTGATTTTTAGGAGGCTCAGCTATAAATAGAGGCCTCTCCCCCTCATTGTATTTCATTCAGTTACTAATAGAATTTTTGAGAGCATTTACTCAAACTTTTCTCTCAAGTGTTCTTTCTTTTCTGTGGCTTTTGTTCATCTTTCGAGTTCGTTCTTACTTTGTTCTTCCACTGTTCTTCATAGGTGCCTTAGAGGAATTCTGTTGAATCCTTATTTGTTACGAGTTAGGCTGATTTATGCGTTTTTGAGTGAAGAAACTACCTAAGGCTGCACGGATCACGTGGGAAAAATCTAAGTCCATGACACTAGTCCAAGTTAAGGTAGGGATAATTGATACTGACTTGTTTGTAGTAAAGAGAATGAAACCTTTCGCTTATTTTGAAAATATCTTATTTTTTACAAGAGTTTTTACTTATATTTCAAATTGCATGTTTTATTTTGTACTAACTATTTTTTATTTTATGTGTAGCTATTTTAAAACGTATAAATAGAGTATAATGAAATATCTTTTGATATGGGCATACTTGAAAAAATAACTCGATTTTCTAATAATGAAACTAAAAGAGAATACTTGCCTAAACTATATGATCCTTTTTTGCATGGACCTTATCGCGGAAGAATAAAAAAATTATATATATAAAATGAGAGAAGGTTAAGCCTAGGAAACAAATTAAAAATATAAAAGTAGCGGCTTTGCATGAGTTGGTTAATGTAAATATTATAAGTTTGGGTTAAGGCGGTAGGCAAAGTAAGAGACAAGCACCATTTTCTAAGGGTGGTTTCGGTGCTCATTTTAGGTAGTATTTTTTTAATAACATTTCAAGTAGTATTTTAAAACAAGAAAAAAAATTATTCACGACATAATTACAATTTTTTCTTCTCATTTTACGGTTTTAAATTATTATTTTTTGATTTATTTTCTTTCATATGAGAATAATATCACGATTTTTAGTTTTTGTTTTTTTTTTACTATGCTTAAAACTACTCATAGTCTCTCTCTAACCTTTAAATAAGAGAATAATACGCTTCAGTGCACTTGAACTAATGTCCTTTTGCACTTATAACAATACTGATATCAACTGAACTAAGACTCAATCGACATATTTATTAATATTATATAAATTATTCTTAACCGGGAGAAGTAAATAAGATTATATAAAGGGTTTTAGCAAATTTATGAAGCTTAAATTTAATTAATTATATTTTTTACTTATAATTTCTTAATGATGACTTTTTTAATAAATTAAGAGAGAAATTTATCCATGCTTTGATGAAGCCTAACTCGTGGAGTTTAAGTACTTATTCATGGAAGGAATGAAAATCATTGGATTTCAACCTTGGTTTTTGCAATTTTAATGAGTTTAACCATTGCGCCATATATTGACTCAAATACTCATTTTAATGCTTCAAATGTATTAAAATATAATTTATATATTTTTCTAATTAAATTTATATATATTTTATTATATTAATCACTCACAAAAATTTATCATATTTGAATTAAAGAATCCCATTTCACACTTGATTCAAATCAAATAAAACTTGTGGAAACAATTAAATAATCCTACCTCCTAAAAGATTTGATTAAAATTTAAATAACCTTCAAAGCTAAAGTGATAGTCTAATGATACATAATTCCCGTCAATGTAAAATCATATATAATGTATATGTGCATAACCAAGATGTTAAAAATCAAAGGTCATTTTGTTTTTGTTTTCAATTTTATCAGATATATAATTTTGTTCTTCAATTTTGACAAGCAAAGTGATGAAAATATGAAACCCTTGGACCAAACTTAAATTAGGTAAATTGATTGGCGCACTCAGAACAAAAAAAATGTAGTCAACAGCTGAAAGTGCAAGTATTCATTCATTGGAAGATTTGGTATGTGGCAAAGGCCGATGCACTGACACCAAAGGAAAAAGGTCGGAAAGCCAAAGGCGTCGTCGGGGGCTTCATACTAAAAAAAGAAGAAGAAAACAATGTACCTTATTATTTGGTTAAAGAGATAAGGCAAAATCACACGAGTGGGAGAGGATGGATTGTCGGCGAACTTCTTGTGAAAGTCATGAAGTGACATGGTCGGTGTGCTGCCGGTGCCCACTGGGATGTGGCTATGCGAATGGCGTGAAAATGGGGCGTGTCTTTATGCGCCTTTGTCGTTTTAGTGAATGTGCGTGTTGTTAACATTGACAGGAAATGCATTTGGTTCATCAATTCTCGAATCTCACATTCTGGATTATCATTATCTTGATTAGGTTCGTTTTTGAAATAAAATATAATTTTAATATTATATATTTAACTTTAGTTTAATATGTAATTTTATATAAGAAATTTTGATTTGATTTAATTCTCATAAATTATTAACATAATTATTACATATATTTAACATTATAATTTTTAATATCTCGACTTTACTATTTCAACCAAAGTCATATTTAGCTATTATATATATAATTTTATTACATAATTTCTTTCACTCACATTGAGAGTATGTTATAATATAGTATTAATCTATAGTATACATAATGTACTTAATTGAATTGATATCATCATATCATCAGTCAATTCAATACAAATTAAGTCAAAAAAATTACTTATAAACCGTTTTAATAAAATAATGAGTATTAAGGTAATGATATTTTCGTCTTTTAAACAAAATATAATTTTAATTAAAATTTCCTCTCCCCTACCTCGTGAGTCTGAAAAAAACAAGTGATAATAAGGAGATTAAAATATACATTAACATATATATACCTGAATATCAAAATAGTATTATAGTGGATAAAATTTGAAAATAAATATAAACTTAAAACAGTATATACGAAAAAGAAAAACTATATATTAACACTTTTGAAAATTTAAAACCCTAAAAATAATAATTCAATCAAAACATAGCTGTTGATGTGCTTGCTGGATAAGGCAAAAAAAGGTAATGAGGCTATGTGATTCACTTCGTTTAGTGCAAGGTAGAGCACCATCGGATGAGGTGATCAAATACGGTAAGGAGGCAGGACAAGAAAAGGAGAGAGTGAGAGAGAGGTACGAGTTTTGGACTCTCAAGTGCCACGCGACGAGCTGATATTGGCAAGTTAGAGTTACGTAGCTAAGTGATTTAATGGTATAGGTTTAAGTAGAGTGGTACTATAATTTATCATATGTCAATTCAGACAAAATATTATGATAAAAGTTTAGTGTGACGGTTATAAAGTGAGATTCGTTAAATTATTTATTGAGAAAATTCTCTCTAAGAGAATTATCTGATGAGTCATTTTGAAGAATTTACCTACACCATTTGTGGGCTTTACTGTTAGGGTATAACAATAATGTTGGTATATGTATTTATTCAAATATTTTAACAAATAATTAATGTAGTATTGTATAATTATATACACTTATTAGTTGCAACCAATGCCTTACACAGGGAATGTGCAATTTGGGGTGGCTAAGGGATCCCATCTTTTGAATAAGGATGGCTAACCAACTTAAATTTCTACATAGACTCCATCAGTCTATGCCTCATGTTTTCTTTTTTTTCGAAAATAATTAACATTTCTACTAGGATAAGCTTTCTTGTGCTTCAGCAAATGCATCCAAAATTGGAATTATTAACCCAATTTTTTTGGTTTCGGAAAACTATTTTTTTATAATGATTTGTTACAATTATAAGTATTCATGTGTAATTATGAGTTCTTAAGAAGAAAATAAGATTTTATGTATTTCAAGTATAAATCCGATATTCAAGCATGATAGAAAAAGAATAATTCAATAACAATACAATGAAAGAATCTGTGACAAAATTATACCGCCTAAATATATATTTTATACACTGACATGCTCTCATGTCTTATAATCTTTGTTTAAGACTTTCAAGCCAGTGTAGAGCAAGTTGAGGTTGAAGGGTCAAACAAAGCCGGAAGCAGATACTTTCTCCCATTCACACCATGTGCGTTGTAGTTAGCGCCAGTTGTGGCGTCCACCGGAACGTCTCCAGCATAGCCTGGGTATGCTCCTTTACCATAAATACCGGGACAAGCAGATGCAGCCTCCAGTGGTGCCTCTTTTGGACCTTGGTAGTACCCATTTCCAAACGGGTTGGTCACTGTCCCAGCCAAGAGGCTAGCCAGGTTGATCACCATCCCATCAAGACCGACATCATTGTTGGGTGCAACCAAAGGTGGGTTCTGTGGTCCGTAGATGGGCTGGTGGAATGGCCATGCGCATTGACCTGGGCACTGTGTCTCGGAGTTACCAACCCAAATGTAAGCAAACTTACTGTTGTGACCCTTGCTTGATCCGCCCAAACCTGAACCATGGGTTCCACACCTGCTTGAGCAGAACCCTTCGACAGCCACGTCAGCTGATGTCAAAACAACGTTAATGGCGTTTTTCTGACCACCCTTTGATGCTAATTCCATGATCTGTTGATTTGTTAGCGACTTTCCCAAAGAGTAGTTCTCGTTAAGGATTTGTGAACCCAATGAGATGGCAAGAGAATAAGGTTTCTTGCTGAGCTGATAGTACTTCTCTGTGGCTTTCCACCATGTGGAGACCGAGGGCTGAGCTATTGTAGGCTTGGAAGACGCAACGGAAGTAACGAAATCGGACACAACCGCACGTTGAGAAGGTTTGAACTTGCCGTACCAAATAAGATTAACAGAGATTTTCCCAGACAGAAGAGGACCATTGTGGTATTGGAAGAGCAAAGGCTGGTCAGGTTGGTCTGACTCAACGAGCCTCCTTGCATCGGCGGTGAAATGTAGCGAAGAGGCCAAGACAATAAGAAACAGAACAAAATTAAATGTAGCCAAAGAAGCCATGATGAAACAAAGAGAAAAAAGAAGAAGCTGAGGTGAAAATGAATGTCTTTGTTTGGTTTGGGATGAAATGAAAGGAGGTAAGGAACATATTTATAGTGGTGATTTTTTAAGGTAGGAAAGAGCCAAAAAATTTAAAGAGAAAGGTAAAGGAGTGGGGAGGGAGAGGTGGCATGCCAGCCAATTGACGCGTTATATTATAATCAATGACTCTCCCACTCAACCGAAACAATGCGTTAAAAGGATCCAGTTTAACGCCAGCTAAGGGTAGATAAAGACACAGAGGCGTGAAGAAAATGACGAAATTGAGTGGGTATTCAGGTGAGGGAGCTTTTGAGGCTGAAGGAAAACGCGTATTAGTGTTTGGGAATTGTGCAGCCAAACCAAGTGGGGGTTTGTTATTGCCTTTTCATCTTCAATAACAGCAACTTGCTGGAATATCAAGATTTCATAATTCAGAACAACTCCTTCTAAACCAAACAAAATAATTTTCATACATCAAACATGTCATGTTATTTATTTATTTAGGTAACATGAAGAATATGTGGCAAGTTATGTGTTGCCGATTATAAGCACCTTCATTGATTTGGGATGTTTTGTTGTTTTTACATATGTAAGGGAGTGGTTATTGCATTTTGTTTGATTTCCATAAAAAAAAAAATAGAGATTTTTTAGAAGTACTGTTATTTTTTTTAAAGTATTATAATTATCATATCAATACATGTACGAGTGATTATAAATATCAAATTATTACAATACAAATTATTTACTGAATTAATTAAATTGGATTGAAACTTAAAAATTCACAATATACGATAGTGTATTATAAATTTTAAACTTAAATACTCAAAATTCAACATTTCAATCTAAATATTTAAAACACAAGATTTTCGCCTTTATTAATAGAGCGAATAATTATAACTAATAAAAAAATTTAATGATTTTTAATATAATTTATTATAATCAAATTTATATGTACGAATATGATGATTGTGAGTTTAATCCTTAACATATATATCTCAATTGTAGTCCACATTGATTGTGGTCTCTTTTTTTTTTTTTTTTTTTGTAAAAACAAAATGGCAATTGTTACGTTGGATCATAATCCCCATTTAATGTAGACAAAGAAATTATAATTTCTTTTTAGAGTAGTTAGAGGTTAAGGTTTAAATATGTGGAAGGTTGATACAGTGTTTTAATTTTGAGATATTGAATTTTTATTATTTTTATTGTTTAGATTAATGATGTGAATGTTTTAATATTTATATTTTTTATTAAGTTAGTTAAAGTATATAATCAATTACAAACATGTTTTAAAAATATTTTTTTCCATATTTTCAATAAAAGATATAAAAATTAAAAAAATCTTTAAAATAAAAAATAAAAAATAATTTTAAATATGTAAAAAAAGTATTTTTTTTTTAAATTGTGTTATTTACTCCATGAATAGCATAATAAATAGAAAAAGATTAATTTCTCAATGTGGAATGATAAAATATTATGGACTATTATTTTGATATATAGGTGATAGAGTTTTTTTAATTTCACAATAAGATATCACTAATTGATATTTTTAAAAAATTTTAAATAAATAAGATACTTGTTAAATTCACTTATAAAGTTAAAAAATTTCACATTCAATATATTCATAACATTCAAAATTATTTATAAACAGGAGAATAAAAGAAAAATGTGCAATCTAAAGTTTTCAATCTTTAATAGTTTATTATATTAAATTATTTCTAATTTTTATAATTATAATTAAATAAAAATATTTCTAAAATTGAAAATAAAAAAAATAAGTAACATTTAAACTTAGAAAGCCTGAGTCCAAGTTGTAGAGCGAGATCCAGCTTTCATTCTAACACTATAGTCTTCTTAAATAAAATCCCAGCTTTACTCGTGAGGGATCCAGTTGTAGTCTTGTAGGTTTACTGAACAGTTTCCAGAATGTTGGAGTCTTCCACTAAACGGTGTTTAGAGATGAAAATGTAGTTTTGCTTGAAACTTGCCTTCTTTTAAATTGTATTAGCAGAGCATTTTTCAGAATAGGACAAAGACATCTGGCATGAAAGAAAAAAAAGCACCCAATCAATGTATAGCTCCTACTATTTTGCTGGCAACTGTTTTGTTTTGTTTTTTTTTTTCGACTTGAACCTTCCACAATTTTCAACTTGGATTGTGAAAAAAAGCAAACCGAACTAGTTTGCTGATATATTATTATCCAAAATAAATCAACAAATAAAAGAATTACATTATAAACCGAGTACTGGCTAACATTGATTTTGTTGATGGCTGCTTCAAATGGTTAGACCAAAGTTAAGCAAGATGATGTAGAAGGATCATATAAAGCAGGAAGCAAGTATTTCCTTCCATTGTTACCATGAGCATTGTAGCTAGCGCCAGTTGTAGGGTCTACAAGTAGGTTTCCTGCATAGCCTGGATAAGCCCCTTTACCATAAATTCCAGGACAAGCCGATGAAGCCTCCAATGGTGCCTCAGCTGGGCCTTGGAAGTAACCATTTCCGAAAGGGTTCGTGACGGTCCCGGCAAAGAGGCTTGCCAAGTTTATGACCATGCCATCAAGACCCACGTTGTTGTTTGGTGCAATCAAAGGTGCGCTTTGTGGTCCGTAGATTGGCTGGTGGAACGGCCAGGCACATTGACCGGGGCACTGGGTCTGGGAGTTACCCACCCAAATGTAAGCGAACTTGGAGTGCTTCTTGGCCTTGACGAGACCATCGGTGGAGCCCAAGGCAGAGCCATGAGTCCCACAGCGGCTCATGCAGAACCCTTCAACAGCAACATCAGATGCTGTTAAAACAACGTTGATAGCATTCTTTTGGTCACCCATTAAGGCTAGCTCAACGATTTGTTTGTTTTTGAGTGATTTGCCAAGCGAATACTTGTCGTTAAGAATCTGCTTTCCCAAAGACAGGGAAAGGGAAGATTTTTTGGAGGTGAGGTGGTAGTATTTCTCAGTGGTTTTCCACCATTGGGCAACCGAAGGCTGGTTGCTTTGCGATGGAGCCGTGGAGGAAAGGGAGGTGACAAAATCAGAGACAATAGCCCTCTCGGAAGGCTTGAACTTGCCATACCAAATCAAATTGATAGTAATTTTTCCGGAAAGAAGGGGACCATTGTGGTATGTCAAGAGCTGAGGCTGGTCTTGCACCACTTCACTCAGCTTCCTACCGGCCAAAGAGATTTGAAACAAAGAGACGACAAAGAAAAGTTTGAGGACACTTAGAGTAAGGAAAGAAGCCATTTTGATTTTGATAGAAAAAAAGGAGAAATATATAAAAAGCTGATAGAGCTTTGAGCTTTGGGTTTTGAGTTGTGGATTTGATCGAGGGGAAATGAGTATATATAGGCCGAAAAATTTTGTTTATTTATTGAACTTTAATCAATTTTTTAAATTAAAAAAAAAAAGGGGGATAGAGTTTGGAGCTTCGAGACATTGCCAGCAAGCTTAAAATAAAAAACCCAACGGTTCACCCAAGCGTGTTTTTAATAGTAAAAGAGAAAGAAAGCGCGGTCTCCTGGCTCGCTCAACGTGTCATTTAGTTCACTCACCAATCAGAAGCAGTCGTGATGAGCAATGCCTAGAAAGCGCGTGTACATATGTTCCTTGTGGAAGATGGAAGCAGATATATAGGGTATGAAATGAACAGGCTGGAGTTAATTTTATTAAAGCAAGCTGGCTGGCAGTCAGAGTGTGGGCAAAGTAGTGAAGTCTGGAATCCAAGGTAAATTGACACGTCAGTTTAGTTGCTAGGCTTCAACGCTTAGCCAGCCATACTGTGGACTTGCTTCTTGTTAGCCAGCTAGCTGCTTTTCAAAATCAAAAAACAAAAAGACTTCTTGGTTCCTGTACTTCTTGCAGGTTAACGTTGGTGTTGTGGTTTAAAGTTTGAACTTGGAAAAAATTTCAAAAAAAAAAAAAAATCATATTATTATATCATTAATTTCTCTTTTAGAGGAAGTCAGAAGTTTTGAATTTTGAGATTAAAGTTTATGTTAAATGATTTTCGAATGAGGCAAATATATTACGAGTATCACAATCATGCTATCCCAATATGGCATGAGCCTCAACACGTTGCCTGAGAAATGAGCATAGGCATCAAGGCAGGCAAAGACTGCATCCAAAGCATGGTCAAACAACGATGCACCAAGATGGTTGTATCAATTGAGGAGGCACACTTGAGACAAAGCTTAGAATTAAGATCCCCACGGGATTTCATTTCATTTTAAAAACTAAATCATGAACTGTGTTATTGCTTACAAGACCAAATTAAAAGTATAAAAAACATAAAAAAAAGGTCACGAGCTTTATTAAAAAAGTATCCAAAACCTAATCTAGTAGCAATCACGAGGCATGCTAAATTGTTATCTAGTAATTACTTGGACCACATGATTCGTATATCTTAATTAACATAAAATATTATACTATGTTGAATCAATGAATTGGTTGCCAATGAGTCCACTTACAATGCCCTAAAGTCCCGAAATACTCAAAACATTAAACAATTACTGCATCGTGTCGTGTCTGATGGGAATTTTCATATTCTACCTGCCTTCTTACATACTTGCAGACATTTCCCATTTATTTATATCTTCAGTTTTTATATTGCTAAATTGTTTTTCGTTTTCTAACTGCAACATTTCTCCGAATCTAAGCCCTATTTGTTGCAATCCGAAATCTAATCATGAATTCACTGATAAAAAAACTGAACTTCAAGCCATGGTTTTTAGCTATGCATAATAAGAGTTTTGGGAATTCCGAATTATGAATTCATTGAACGATGGATGATCCCAGTTTCCTATATTTATGTGTTGAATTGAGCTGTGCTTAATAAGACTTTTGGGAAACCATCATTTTGAGATGATCGGAAGTCAATATTGACACTTTCTCAGAAAGTACTTGAGTGGAGCCTTCACTAGAATTGTCAACTCTCTCATATTTCCAGCTCCATCGACATTTCATATTCAATTGCAGTCCATGATTTTGGTGCTGGAATTATTTTATTCGCACAACCCTTGAAGAAATCAGTTTTAAGTGCGTGAGTAGAGTATATTATATTCCATTAACAGCGCACTTAGACACCTCGGATGCCGCCAAAGCAGCAGCATCCGATGAACTCGAGCAGAGCATCCAGCCTGTCTGAGAGCAGATGAGCTTGCTTTTGTTCCCATACTTGCAAACATGGTCACCAATTGCTTTGATTTCTTCAAAACCTGCACGAGTGATGCTTTGAAACTCTAAATTAATTAAACATTCAATCCCCGGTACTCAATCCATTGAAAAGTAACATCAAAGCCATGATATTCAACCATGATTGCATTAATTGAGAAACGATGGGCAGGGTGAGAGGGCCTTTCATCTATCTATTTTATGATTTTGATAAAATGTCCACTCACAATATGAGGCATGGCATCCACCTCTATGAAGCATGGGACGGGGAAGGCTCTGTTCTATTTCTTACAGTAGTCCCAAACATTCTGGAATATTCCCCATGGATGTGACATTGCAGTGAAGTTTTGTCTGTGGGTATATAAAGCTACCTTACATGGGGTTAAAGATTCTTTTCGTGGAGAACATTTCAAAAACCCGAACAATTTTTAATTTAACCACAATGGTAATAAATGTTGCAGGGTTCATGCACATAATTAAAGAATTGGTTAAGTTTTGAATATCGACTTCAAATTTTAATCTTTTATATTGAATAATAACGCAGTTTAATGATGTAAAACGAGGCGGCAACACCAATGAGATAAGAGCATCGATCCAAAAATAACTCTTCAAACTGAAGGGAATGGAAATGCGACGCAGCCTAAGGTAAGAGGCTTTTTTTACAACACCTGCTGCCCATACCTCTTCAAACAATTATATTTAAATCGATTTACCAGCTTTAAATTGATGTAAGCATTAGCTAAAGTTGTCCTAATCTCCATGCAAAAATAAAATGGGTTCAAAAAAGTGAATAAATAAAGGGAAGATTCTCGCTGGATGTTCTCACCTCACAACTTTTCCCAATTTTCATGATCTCTACATTTTTTCTTTAACTGCGTAGCTGCCAATGAAAGCTACCGTGCAACCGCTACCACTTTCTCAGTGCATGTACCAACTTACCCATGTCCCAATATCCAAATTCAAGCTCCCTTTGTCTCTTGCAATTTCAGGATCTTTGGGTTCCATTTTTTTTTATCTTGAAAGCTTTTCGAAATGAGTTTCCATTGGTTAGCCAAAACAATTCCTCTTGTTATTGTACTGATTTACCTAAGCTTAGCCAATGTTTGCCTCGGAGCAAGAAAGCTAAACTCTTTATACTAGCAACCACCCCTGGCTTTGACTTACCATAACGGCGCATTGCTTGAAGGCAATATTCCAGTCTCTATTCTCTGGTATGGTGAATTCTCACCTCCTCAGAAATCCATCATTGCTGATTTTCTATTCTCTCGGATCCCTCCCCTGCAAAACCCTTGGTTTCTCTTTGGTGGAACACTATCCAAACTTACATGAAAAAAGCAGGCAGAAGCGATGCTCGTATTGTTTTAGCAAATCAAGTCACCGATAGGAACAATTCCAACAGAAAAATTCTGAAAAAGTCTCAAGTTTCCTTGTTGGCTAAACGAGTTCACTCCAAACCTGATGGATTGACTCTTGTTCTTACAGCCAAAGACGTGGCTGTCGAAGGCTTTTGCATGAGCAACTGTGGATTCCATAGCTCGAACGCTAAGGAAAAGTCCGTGTTTGTATTGGTTGGAAACTCGGAGACTCAATGCCCAGGTTAATGCGCTGTTAAAGTTGAACGTGTGTGTGGAGTTTGATTGAGGGTGGATTTTGGGCGGAGGTGCGGTGTGTTTAGTTTATTTTTTGTCTCACGCTACAGTATTATTACAGTATCTAATTTTACCATCACCGTTGTTTTTATACTAATTGTAGCTAAACGTACTGCTCATCTAAACTTACCTAAGTCAAGTAGTTAATTAAAAATATCATGTTTTATGGAAATAATATGTTAAGAATTTATCATTATTTTACTGTTATTGCTCTTCTAATTTCGATATTCTATTATAGTAGGATTCTTATTTCCTAGCTTATAATTTATCAATATTTTACTGTCATTGCACCTCTAATTTTGGTATTCTATTATAGTAGGATTCTTATTTCCTAGCTATTAGCTGTTAGAATTTTACCTATTTAAAGGCATTGATTAGTGACTAATAAAATGTAAAAATCAATTCAATTCTCGTCTGTCTCTATCTCTAGTCTTTGTTTTTTTATAGAATAAAAATTTAGCAGTAGCTTTTATTTTTCAACATGCGCTTGGTCATTCCACCGGCCCATTTGGGGACCACAAACGCCGCCAATGGAGACGCGGGTGTGGATCATGTGGATGGCATGATCATAAACATGGTTAGTCTTCTGGCTGGGGCCGTCACCGACCCATATGGAAATGAAAGGAAATACTTGCTACCAGCCTTGTTTGACGCTGTTACTTCTCTTCAACGCTTGTCTGAGACCCTCATGGGAATTTTAAGTTTGTACTATCTATTAATCTCTGTTATATGTGTAAATAAATCTTATCGTTACTATATTTCTTACACTATCTTACCTATAAAATGAGTTTGTATGAGGGGGGAATGTAAAGAATTTTATAGTGGAGGATCTGGGTAAAAAAATATCACCTATAAAATTATAAATTCTGAGGCAAATTTCAAAATTTTATTTATTTTTTCATTAAAAATTGATTAATTTACATTACACATGGCATGTTATATGTCATTATTTAATTATTACATCAACCACAATAATTTTTAACAATATAAATAGATAAATTTTTTTTAATAAAAATAATCAATTTACTTATTTTTTAAGAAGTAGTGCTCCAATGTACTTTTCCCTATATGAGTCTGATGCACTTTTGATAAATTACAATCCGCTACTTCATTAATATTAGAGAAACAACAAATAAATGTCCCTAAACAGTTTGGCTATTTAAAATTTATGTAAGAATTAGATGAATTTTAAGTTGGAATGTTAAAGTTAAAAGGTTTAAAAATCATAGTGTATTAGGTTTATATCTTATCATTTATTAGTTTTTAGGAATAAATATAAATAAATAAATATATATGTATTTTAGTTTAATGTGCACTTTTATATATGAACTTTAATTTTGTAGAATTTTATATATGAAAATTTGATTTGATTTAATTTTCAGAAATTATTAACACAATTATTGATATAACATCATTTAATGTTTATATATTACATACACAACAAGTTTATCCAATATAAAAATAATTTAATGTATTTATTTCTTTAATTTGTATAATTAAATTAAAATAAATTTTTCATATATATATATTTGAATCACAATCAAAATTTCATGTTTGCACCAAATCAAAGTTCATATATAATTTTGACACTTGTCTCTAAATTTTTATTTTATATAAAAATGTAAAACAAAGGGAAAACACTGTAATAAGAATATAATTTACCTTCAAAAAGGTGTATGTTTTATAATTAAATTGATGTAATAAAACTAAGGTATAATTAAATAAACATGAAAATGAGATTACATAATTCATTCTGGCTATTAAATATATAATATATTGATTAACTAAAGGTAATTATTATACATAGCAACACCCTCCAAAAGGAATAACCCTGGCCGACTTACAAGCCTTTAAAACAATAGTTGATGACACTGCCCTCAACAACCCATTTCTGCCTAACTAAATTACAAAGATTTGGTTAATCACGTCTTCCGAATTGTGAGAGTATGAACACAATTTAGTAACATAAATTAATCATTAATTGAGAAAAAGTAAGTATTTTTAAAAAAATAATTAAAAATCCCTTACAAAATTTGCTATTACAAATTAACTAAACACTACTTAAATTAATAATTTAATTTTTATCCTCATATACATGTTTTTCTATATTATTTAATAAATTACTTTTATTTACTACAATTAATATAAATAATCAATATTAAAGATAATTAAAATATAGTCTTCGAAAAATAGAAAATTTTGAAATCATACAATATTAAAAATTTTATATGATTTATACAATATTTAAAATATGAACATATTGCACACCCGTAGCTTTGTACTCTTCAATCCTCATTTATTTGATCTTTGCAAAATATAGATAAATTGCTCATATGAAAATTAGCAACGTGTAGCCATGTTTTATATTTATCAACTCACATAATGCTAATGAGAGGATAGCATTAACTCTTTAATCAAGTTATGAATTCCATTGTTACTACTAAAACCATGTCATACACAAGTCATGTACCCAACATACCGGCTATGGGATCAATCATTTTTAGAGCATAAACCTCCATTTATATCAAAGCACATGAGTTACATACGCATGATCCATGACTAACTCAAGATTTAGGTAATTCACACTATGAATGTCACAAGTGAATTAATTCACTAATGGGTTCAGAATTAATTCAACTTGGGTCCAGCCCAATGTATGATCTATGTCTCTACCCATGGAGTCAACTGCTCCGATAGCCAAAACTAGTCATCTTCCCAATTGGAATTGTAGACAACATAATAATCGTTCTAAGTATTTGAATCAAACGTTCACTTTAATTTTTTAACGGAATTACGGACTTGTTTAGATTATCTACTGAAGTAGGTTGTCTTTCTCGTATTGTAAACGTTCTTACAATGCCACTTACCACCAGTTTGAACTTAAACAATCAATAAGCTAATTTTTATTTGTCACAATTTTGTTATGTATACAAAATATGGAAGAAAGAAACACAAAAAACATAGAAAACAGTTACATGTTTACTACAATATGGACATATTTCCCAACATTCTAAATAGGTCGGGCCTCGAGTAAGCTCTTTTTGGCCCAAGCTTGTAAAAAAAAATTATTGTTTTGTCACTGTTTTGCTTTTGTTTCTATTGTTTTGTTGTCATTTCGCTATTATATTGCTACTACTTTTTTTGTTATTATTTGGATATTGTATAACTCTTGTTATATTGTTAATCTTGCTACTATTTTAGAGGCATTTACTAGCTAAATTGCACATATTTTAGTGTTATTTAAATATAAATATTTTTTAAAAAATTATTTTAAATTTTTTTGGAAAACATTTATTTTAATGTTTTTAATGTATTTGATATATTTTATTTTTTAAATTTGTTTTTATATAAAAATATAATACGTACGGGCTGAGTTTGACCAAAATTTTAAACCTATTTTTTAAGTCGGGCTTGATCCTAGAAAATTAACTTAAAATTTTATTGAAATCCGGCCTAACCCATTATCACTCCTAAACGTAATACATGTGCTTTTATCCGATAAAAAGAAATTATGATTTGATAATTATAATGATATTTCTTTTATCTTATAAATAAATAAAGTATAAAAAGAAATAAGATAAGAAAGAAAAAGTTGGATTTATGAATTGATAATAGAGTTGAGGGATTTGATTTAATGTAAGTATTTAATTAATGATACATAAAAATCAAATGAATGGGAAAGAGAGAGAATGTAGAATTTAATTTCTGTGTCATTGTTACTAAAATTTCCTTTTTTCCTTTTACTAATGGAATCTTTTTTTGTTAACTTCAGTCAAACATAATGAAGATCAGATAATTTGCATTTTGGTAATAACCCGACCTAAGAAACGCAGCAATGGGAATGGGGAATGCTGATTTTGTCAACTATGGTTAGTAATTTCACATTATAAAAAAAATATATATATACATAATATAAGTTGAATTACGTGTCTAACTTGTGATGAAAATATGAGTAGATGGGTACCACAAATTTGGTAACAGTGTGTTAAATTTAATTGACACATAAGAAAGCGAATAAGGTTAGGAAACAATAATTCAGCGCTTACCTGATCTTTTCACTGTAGTGTGACTTGCATTTTAGGTTTGCTTCTAAAAGCAAATCCCCATTTTCAACGTAATTATATATTCAGTTTGGTCTAGCAGAAATAATGGAACAATGATTTAAGTTAGGTTGGACGAGCAAAGGGGGAAAGTGATCCAACTGTTATCTCCTCCTCCATCACCTTATACCCAATTTGGCTACTAACACATCAAGGAATCGTATGGGTTAAGGCGGTGGGAATAGTCTGCCGCCGCCTAAGAAGAGTGGGGAATCTGATTGGGTCGTCCATTCAAGGCTTAACTTCATATCTAATACTAGTATTGTTTATTCATAAAAAAGGAAGAATACTATTGTTTTATTTGATTCCTTCAGTAACAGATAAGAAGGCAATTCAAATCTCACTTTCTTTTCATTATCAAATGCACTTTTAATTTAACCATAATGTTTCATCCTCTATGAAAAGTTGAAAATGCCACTTGCATGAGGGCTATAAAAGGGGTCCCGAATCTCCCCCAATCAAGGCGTATGTCTTTCTTGTATACTCCTATTTTTCTAAATTGAGAAATACCAATCAACAATGGGTTCCTTGAATCATAGGCATCATGCAGTATGTATTCCTTTCCCTGCTCAAGGCCATATCAATCCCATGCTAAAGCTAGCCAAAATACTTCATCAGAAGGGCTTTTATATCACTTTTGTCAACACTGAGTTTAACCACAAACGTCTACTTAAATCCCGAGGACCTGATGCTCTTAATGGTCTCCCTTCTTTTCGTTTCGAGACTATTCCCGACGGCCTTCCGCCGACCGATGTCGATGCCACCCAAGACATCCCTTCCCTCTGCAACTCTACTAGCAAGACTTGCTTACCCCATTTCAAACAACTCCTCCGCAAGCTAAACGATTCCGCGTCCACATCCAAAGTTCCCCCTGTTTCTTGCATTGTTTCGGATGGTGTCATGAGCTTTACTCTTGATGCAGCTGAAGAACTAGGCGTCCCTGAAGTTCTGTTTTGGACCACAAGCGCTTGTGGCTTCCTCGGTTACGTTCACTATCGCCAATTAATGAAAAAGGGTTATACGCCTCTCAAAGGTAATTTTTATCATCCAACATTTTAGCTCTACTTCCACCACTTGCACTAGTGCCGCCATTGATGTTGGGTTTAATTATTGTTATTTTCAATTTGCAGATGAAAGCTATTTAACCAATGGGTACTTGGATACCGTCATAGATTGGATACCGACAATGGAAGGTATTCGATTGAGGGATCTACCTTCTTTTCTTAGAACAACTGATCCGAATTTTGTTATGCTTGATTTTATTTTCTCTGAAACCAAAAGAGCTCAGAAGGCGTCAGCAATTATATTGAACACATTTGATGATTTGGAGCACGAATCATTGGATGCACTCAACTCAATGCTACCCCCTGTTTACTCAGTAGGTCCTCTGCATCTTGTTTTGAATCACAATGTGGATAATAGTGAATTGAAACAAATAGGATCGAATCTTTGGAAAGAAGAGCCCGAGTGCCTCCAATGGTTAGACTCCAAAGAGCTCAACTCTGTTGTTTACGTGAATTTCGGGAGCATCACTGTGATGTCAGCTGATCAACTAAACGAATTTGCTTGGGGTCTAGCAAATAGCAAACAACCTTTTCTGTGGGTCATTAGACCTGATCTTGTCGGTGATGAATCGGCAGTTGTGCCAACAGAGTTTGTAGCGGAGACCAAAGATAGAGGCATGCTGGCAACATGGTGCCCGCAAGAACAAGTCCTGAACCACCCTTCGATTGGAGGATTCTTAACGCATAGCGGATGGAATTCCACGATTGAAAGCATATCCGACGGCGTGCCCATGACATGTTGGCCGTTTTTCGCGGAGCAACAAACGAACTGTTGGTATTCATGTACTAAATGGGGAATCGGCATGGAAATCGACAATAATGTTAAGAGGGATAAAGTAGAGAGCCTTGTTAGAGAGCTAATCAAAGGAGAAAAGGGTAAAGATATGAAGAAGAAAGCTGCAGAGTGGGAGAGAAAAGCAAAGGCGGCGACCATCAATTCTGATGGCTCATCTTACATGAATCTCAACAAAATTATCCAACTTCTATGCACACCTAAAGCTTAAAGTCAAAGCCTACTTTACTTATTTGATTCAAAAGAAATATCTTTAAGTATTGATAAGGTTATATTTTGCCATTACAAAAATAATATAACCTTATCACTAATAAAATTTCATTTGTATTATTTATTTTTATTAAATTATGGAGTATAAATTTAAATATTAAAGTACACTCTAATCTCACTTTTAATTTCATAAATTTAGACATTTTACTTTTTTAATTTAAAATTTTAAATCTAATTATAATGAAAATTAAAAAAAATATTAAACTGGTGGAAGATGTTATCTCGTCCTCCATCACCCAATACGCAATTGGCTACTAACACATAAAGGAAATGGTATTGGTTACGGCGGTCGGAATAGTGTGCCGCCGTCTAAGAAGAGTGGGGAATATGATTGTGTCATCCATGATGTTACTATTCAAGGCTTAACTTCATATCTAGTACTAGTATTGTTTATTCATGAAAAAGAAGAGTACTATTGTTTGATCTGATCCCTTCACTAATATTTTAATTTAACTGATAAGAAGGCAATTCAAATCTCACTTTCATTTCATTATCCAATGCACTTTCAATAAATCATAATGTAGTCATAGAAATTTAGGAAGGAGTTCATTTTTAGGTTGATTGTTTAGGCTGTATCTTTGATTTTTTTTCTTTTTTTAGTACCGGACGATTAAGAGTGAATTTGAGATTAGTGTAAAAATAGTGGTGGTAGTGAGATTAAATATTATAATAATATTATAACATGAAACAAAAAGTAAGTTAAACACATCGCACCGCACTACTTTAAATCCACCCTAAAAGTCCCATAGGAGTGTGTAGGATACAGCCACCTCATTAATTAGGAGCTGCTCCACCGTCTAATAGATGTAGGAGACCAAGACGCTGACACCTATGCAGAGATTGTGATTAATGTTTCATCTTTAATGGCATCCATTTATTATTTTTCAAAAAATAAAATAAAAAGAAATTAGTCTAGTTGTTAACATGCATATAAACTTTGGACTAATAATGATTTTATTATGTATAAATGAACAGTAACTAAATTATTAAGGACAATTTTTCAAATAAATCATGGTTTAATTAATTGTTTTAGGTTAATATCTTCAATCGTGAAAACATTATGATTTATTGAAGATGGATCTCATCAATGAATGAGACTGGGATCATTTTGGATTTCTTTAACTACAGTATTTGAACATAATTTATTTTTTTCTACTATCCTAATCTTTTCGGTTGAATTTGATGTTGTTCTCTCTTTTACCTTTTTAAATTTTTATATATAAAAAATTAAAATATATTTTCATAATAATATACTTTATTTGTAAGAATAATAGCTTTTTAATTAATTTTCAACTAAATTGATGTCTTATGACTGTTAAATATTAAATATAATATACAAATATAGATGACCATAATAGGTGTAATATGATGTAATTTTCATAATGCTTTTAGATGTCTTTAGAATTTTTTTTTATGGGAGATGTCTTTAGACTTAATGACATATGATTCAGTTCAAAAGAAGATAAAATTATAAAATTAAAATATATTAATAGGTTTTTAAAAATATATATATATATACTTTCTATACATCTTATATTATATATTACACTACTTTAAGTTTTTTTTTTTTTTTGTCTAAATGCTTGTTTGTTCAACTATTTGACAAAACTAAAAATGTTAATTTTAAGTTAATGTTGATAATTCATAATAAAAATGATAAGTAGTTAATTATCACTTAATGTATATTTTTTAATATTTTTTTATTTTTTAACATTATTCTTTAAATAATTTATTTTTTACAAATTTTAAATATTACATTTTTGAAACAGTCAAATCATATTCTATAGTGTTATAAAATAAAAGATAGAATAAAGAACAAAGAGAATTGGAGAGTAAAGAGAGAGCGTATTTTATTGATCAATGAGAATATTTACAATGCTTCTCCAAAGTCTATATCTATATACATAATAAGTATAAATGAAGTAGAGATCTACTCCTGATGACTATTAGAATTGAAAGTAAATCAAAACTTATCTTGATATTGATGGATATGATATTCATAACACATAGTTAATTTTAATAAAAAAATATACCAAACAAATTTTATGACTTAAATTCAATACTTTATTTAATTAAACAACACCTAAATTGTATTACAAATTAATTAGAGATCAAAATTTGAAAAGAAAAAAGTATAATTATAAAAATAACAAATAATCAAATCACATGTAATGCATTAAAAACATTGAGATGTGCAGTTAACTACTTTTTTGAGTGCCATTATCTAATATAATAAATATGTGTTATGGAGGAAAGGGAAAAGTCCTCTTTTATGTTCCAAATCAAAAAGAGCTTTAAATGGTGAAGGAATAATTTCAAAGGATCTTAATAAATATCTTATTATTCACTTTAAATTATTAGAAAGATAATATATCAGCCATTTTCATTCACATAACATTTTGCATATATCGGAGACTTGAGTTATGCACCTTGTCCGTATCCCAACCAATTTGATAATGACCACGTAATTATTTCTTTTTTATACTTAAATATAACAATATGTTAAGAAAATACTTCATTTTTCACGTCAAACAGAGAAAAGTATCCTCTTTACTCCCATCAATAACCTAACTCTACAATTTTCATAATGGTCGAATAGAGAATGCTTCTCTTTTAAATCTAACGTCCTATTTTTCATCTATCCTTTGCTTTCAATATGTTAAAAATTTTATTAATTTTATTTTTGTATATTTAATTGTAGTTGTGGTTGTGGTTGTGTATATTGTGCTCTCAAATAAAAGAAGAATGAAAGTTTGAATTTCAAAACCGACATTATTAACTGTAGATAATCACGGATCTCGAACATGAAAAAAAAAATACTGAATTTTAAAATTTGCTTGTAAGACAATGGTTTTTTTGTTTTTTTGTATAAAATCTATTTGTTATTCAACACCTAAATACTAATTACGTGAAATAATTACGTATGATGTTATTGAACAAAGCCCGATGTGAGATAATTACGGAAATCCTCAACTGTTGGAGTTGAGAATGACGAAATATGATTCAATAATCACCACTTCTATAATGGGAAAATGATGTGTTGTTTTATCAAAGTTAGCTGCATTGCCATATCATTTAAGCCAGCAACAGCTGGCCTTCCCTGGAACAGGTGCTTACCGTCAAACCTATACCTCAGTTGTACTCAGATGATTATTATTTGGCTTCTTTAGGTGTTTTCCTGATTTATTTGACTTTTCTTCCCTCAACAATTGGAGCATCGATTTTTAATATAATTTAATATTTTTATTGCTGTCGAAACTCTTTCTGTTTTGAAAAATGGGGATTGACTTTAAAAACAAAAATAAAGTCGTCACCAATTTTTTTCTTTTTGCGTAGGTATGATCGGATCACCTAATAAAATGTTTTGATTTATTAAAATATTGATTTTGGCCTACAAAAGTAAAAAAAATGGGTTCGGGAGTCGGTTACATACGAGGAAGGATTAGCATCCTTGCAACCCCTAAAATTGGTACCTAATCGATTAATTAATGTCCTAATGTCAAAAATTTGAAATGATTCTAAAAATACAATCCCATTTAAAAGTGTTTGAATATACTCGAATTAGATGCTAAGATTCTCTTGTTCCGAAGGAATAAAATATCACATCCAGTACGTTAGGATACGACAATTCAAACCCTCGAAACCAAGATCATCTCATGATTTCTAAAATTCATGCATTGAAATTGCAAAAGGATATTCGGTTATTTGGCCAAACGGTAAATCAAAACCCAGCACGTTAGGGCACCATTTTTCGAATTTTCAAACACAAAATATTGCCTTATTTTTGAAAACTTTTGAATAATAATATCAAGTGCTTTGCTTTAAAGCGGTGTATTTTTACTTCGAAACCATGACATGCGAATGCAATTGTCACATAAACAAGATCAAATGCACTAATAAAACAATTTGTGATGATCACCTAATATACATTATTTACAAACTAACATGATAATCAAAGACAAGTGACTTGAAAGACATATATAACAAATTAAAAAAAAAACAAAGCAAATTAAAATAGAGTGTAAAAACAATTTGAAAATGATAATAAATGAGTTTCAAATAACAATGTGAAAAAAAATCTGAAAATCAATAATATACAAAACGTTCTTTTAAAAAAAATGACAAAATCTAGAACAAGTAACGTACATACATATATAGAAAACAAAATAAATCACATGAAGAAAAGTTGAAAGCAAACAATAAATACATTTAAAATAAATAATATGTAAAAGAGTTGGAAATAAATATTATGTAAAGACTTGATATAAACAAATAAGATAGAAATTTGTAAAAAAAAAAATGAAAATAAGATGAATTATATAAAAATGATAAGTAAATAAACAAACGAATAAATACTAAGATTAATTTAATAGTATGATAATAATAATGGTAGTAACAAAAATAATAATGACAATAACAAAATAGCATATAATAATATGCTAATAATAAAAATAAGAGTAAAAATAAAAGTTAATAATGATAATATTGATATAGAAAACAAAATGGTAACCATAATACAATGATAAGAATAGTAGAAAATAGCAATAAATAAAATAATTATAATGATGACAGTAATAATGAAAATAATAATACTAATAATAAATAATATAATAGTAAATATAAAACTCAAATTAATTAATTGAATAGTAAAATAGCAAAAATAATCGAAAAGGGACCAAATTGAATTGACAATAGAAGTTTTGGTGCTAATTTGAAATAAAGATAAGGTGAGAGGACCGATTTGCATGCGCGAATAACAAGGAGGGACCAAAAGGGCAATAATCCCTTCTCCTCCAAAACTCGTAGCATCAGGAAGACCAAATTGAAATCCGAAATAAATATCTGGGCCAAAATTAAAAAAATCAAAAGGAATTTAATTGCGAATTAATAAAAAAACGGAAGGACCAAAAGGGTAAATAACCCATTAAGAGAAAACACGCGGATCCTCCCCGGGTTGGGTCACGCGCGCGGGTCGTGTGCCTAAAAGGCGTCGTTTTGGTGTCTGGGCTTATGGCACAAAACGGTACCGTTTTAATGCCCTATAAAAGCTGAATTTTTTGAAAAAAAATCATTCTTCTCCCCTAGTTTAAAAAAAAAAAAAACACTTTCCCCTTTTCTTTGAAATCCCTCTGAGACTAGCGAGGCTTCAGTCAGTTGCCGTCGCGCCAACCGCCGTTTTTCGGCACCGGGCCATCGTCCACGGCGGCAGGGAGACCAAAAGTCGGTCTTTTTCCGGTGAGGTAAAAAAAAGTAACTTTCCTCTTTTAAACTCCTTTTAATGTTTTTTGATGTTTTAATTATTTTGAAAAAAATCAAGAAATATAGGTATAGAAACAGTTTCAAGAAATAGAAAATTTTAAAAAATGAAAGGTTCAAAAATAACCTTCGATATTCGAGTCAAATTCCTCTTGTTTTTGTATTGAATGATCCTTATTTTTTTGCTTGTTTCGTGTATCCCCCTAAAACGTACATTAGGCTTTCTTTTATAGCCGAAAATAAAATATAAAATACAACATTTATCCATTGGCTGCTTTCTGTTGCTATTTTCTTGCCAGGTATCGCGGTGGTGCGGGCGTGTTGACGTGGGCACTAATGTGGCGCAGTGAAGCAGTGCACGAGTCGGAGGGGCGCGCGACGTGCGGCGCTTGGAGGCTCGGCGCAAGGGTTTGCTAGGGTTTCAAACCTGCTGAAACTGTTTTAAGTTTATGGGCCAATTGGGCTGTAAGTTTTTTAATTTAGGTCTAGGTCTGTTTTTGGTATTTGGGCTATTTGTAAAAAATGGACTGTTTTATTTTGGTTTCTGGTTTATGGGCCTCGGGCTAAATTAGACCATAACAACTGCCAATGCTAGTGTATAACCCCAAATTTGCCCGGGCCGTTTTCAACAAAAACAAACCAAAAACACAAACTGAAATTAAAAACTCCAAATTACAAGTAAATACCAAAACAGACCATCCACATTAAACCCGGAGCCCAATTTCAAACCCCTTTACAATTTTAAACCCATTACCAGATTCAAACCCATTAAACTTAACCCATTTACAAAAGACCCCGCAACCCTTAACCCAATTGAAACCCAAATCCCTTAACTCAATTTTAACCCAAACCTAATCCCGATTTGACCCAAACCCGGAGCCCAACTAAAAACCTAGCCCAAATTTTAGGCCCAAGACCTAAATGGCTTAGGCAGAGGCAGAAACCCTAGGCCATGCCTAGCGCCGCACGCCCACGTGCCTCGTCGGCACTTCCCACGCCCGAGGTTCAGCTATGTCTGCCCTTAGCACCAAAACGGGCACCGTTGACCTTCCTCAGCCCTGCAAAACAACCCAAAACAAGCAAAAAACGCAGCCAACACGCAAAGGCAAATGACAGAGGCAAAAAAATATAGAAAAAAATTTGTATTTTCGTTTTTCTAGTGCAATCGGCTATATAAAGAGCCTGAGAACGATTGTAATTCTTGGGGGGACGTTTTTTTAAATACAAAATATACAAGAACAGAGGTATTTTTCAAATTACTCTAGCCTACTTTACTTCAAAACCACTACATGTACATAGAATAAAAAGAAAAATGCAAACTTTACCTTCGTTTGGACGATCGAACTTTGGAATCCGAATCGTTTCGTTTGTTCTTTTGTTTTTCCGGTGGGATTTAGGTTGTTTTGAATGGAGGTTGGGGTTCAGTGGATTTCGAGGGGTTGATATAACCCTTTTAGGTCCCTCCGACCACCGTGCACGATGGCGGAGATGGAGGAACTCGGCGGCTCAGTGACGGAGCCAGGCCCGAGTCCGGCCATCACTCCAAGAGCCTTTCAAAGCACCTCTCTCTCTTTTTTTTTAAACAGTTTCAAAAATGAGTTTTTTGTAATTTTTTTTTCTCTTTTATAGGCCGAGCATACGACGTCGTTTGGAGTGGGTCATTAAGACCCAAAACGACGTCGCTCCATGGCTATAGATCCGCGCGGTGACCCGACCCGGGGAAGATCTGCGTGTTTTCGAGCATTGGGTTATTTGCATGCTAAACCTTTCCGTTTTTGCGGTATTTCGCAATTGGGTCCTGTTTTCTTTTGTAATTCGGCCCTGTGTTTTATTTGTTGTTTTAATTTAGTCCTCGCGCTGGTGGATGACCAGCACACAAACGAGGCCGTTTTGAATGGGTGGGGGTATTTACCATTTTAATCCCTGTTCTTCGCACGCGTGTTCAAATAGGTCCCTGTTTTATGTTTTTATTTTAAATTAGCCCCGTATTTCAGTTGTAAATACAATTTTAGTCCTTTTTATTGTTATTTTGTTTTTTTATCACTATTATCATCATTATTATTATATTATATGTTTTTTTTTGTTTTTATCGTATATTATCATTATTATTATCATAATTATTATTATCATTTTATACTTATTATGTATATATATATATCCTTTTAATATGTACTACATTAATATTATTTCTACTATTATTATCTTATATTATTGTTATATCATATTTAGTATTATTTATAATATTATGTTTTCATTATGATATTTTCGATACTATAATTTATTACTCTATTTTATATATTATTATTATCATGGTATTGATATTATTTCTAATGCATATGTATGTTACGTGCACGTTTCTTATATACTATTATATGCTTTTAGGTATTATCGCTATCTATTTTTTTGTTTAAAACATATAGGAGTATATTTATGTAATATATATTAATAGTTTTTCAATATCACTTTTTTAATATATATATTATGTACATATTTAAACACTTTACTATGTATATGTATTTCTTTTTTCATATATATTATGTATGTACCTTTAACTCTATTAAATATATATACAATCCTTTTAACATCACATCTTTTATATCATGTACATATTTTCAATACTATTATATATATTTTTAAATAATATCACTATATATATATATATCTTTATACGTATACGCATGTATATAGGTAACATATTTGTGCTTTTAAATGCGTTTTTGGTCACTTTATGTTCTATTATTCTATGTTCATATGTGTATATATGTGCATTCATAATTTTTATTTCATGTTTAATTCTTATTACGTTTAATATAGCACACATCGTCATTGTTTTTAATATTATTGTCATGTTTACTATTTGATTCGATGAGTTTCTAATCTTTTATTTATTTTTACTTCATATCAATTTGCTTTATATTATCTCAAAATCTTATTTTTTTTTTAATTAATTTCAATACATGAGGCAACGTCCCGATTTAAGACTAAGTCGTCGATTTCATCGCTATGTTGGGTGAATCAAGTCGGCTCGTGTTGAAACCGGGACGTCCTTCTAAAAAATCAAAATTTTAAAACTTCTCGTCTTTTCAATTGGACAATGATTAAATGTTACATTGAACTCGTATTTTTGGAAATCAAGACAACGCGTATTTAATAAGATACGAATTTTGGGCGTTGTGGGGGTGCTAATACCTTCCTCGTGCGTAACTGACTCCCGAATCCTATTTTTCTCTAAATTTTGACGTAGACCTAAACCCGGCCTTCTTTTTACCCAAAAATAAATTTTTTCTGTTAAAAAGAGGTTTTATTAGGTGTCCGATCACACCTAGAAAAAAGATCGGTGGTGACTCCCCTTTTCTTTAAAATCAAAATTCGGTTTCCAAATTTTCAAATAATCAATTCAATTAGCGACCAAGCTAAAATTTTTACGTCGCTACAGCTAGATTTTTCAATAATATGAAAAGTTGAAAATGCCACTTGCATAAGGGCCCCATCAAAGCATATATCTTTCTTGCATCCTCCTGTTTTTCTAAACTTGTAATATTGATCTATAATGGGTTCCTTGGGTTATAGGCATCGTGCAATATGTATTCATTTCCCTGCTGAAGGCCATACCAATCCCATGCTAAAGCTAGCCAAAATACTGAACCAAAGAGGCTTTTATATCACGTTTGTCAACACTGAGTTTAACCACAAACGTCTACTTTTTGAAGTCGAAACCTTTTCTTTTTGAAGTCGACTTTTTATAATAAAAAAAACAAAAATGGGAGTCGCCACCAATCTTTTTTTATGAGGTGTGATCGGGTCACCTCGTAATTCGATCGTTTTAATAAACGGTTTGATTTGCTAAAACAATGATTTTTGGTCTATAAATTTTGAGAAATGAGTTCAGGAGTCGATTACGCACGAGGAAGGATTAACACCCTCGTAACGCCCAAAACCTAGTTGATTAATTAATGTCTTAGTGTCAAAAGTTGAAAACTTGAAAAGAGTTTAAAGTACGATCCTTCTTTGTATTAATGTTATTTTTACTTAAAAGTTGCTTGGATAAATCGAAACGTATGTTAAAGACCCTCTCATCTCGAGATAACAAAATGTCACATCCCGTAAGTTGGGACACGATACCTCGAATCCTTGAGAATAAGCTTGCATTTTATTTTTATTTAAATCTCATGTATTTTAATTTTAAAAGGATATTCGGTCATTTAGGTTCAACGAGAAAATCGAAACCCCGTAAGTTAGGGTACAACTTCTCGAATCTCTAAATACGAAACATTGCCTATTTTAAAAAAATTCTTTTTATGCATTGAGCAAAAATTAACGTAACATTTAAAAAAGGTATATATTTAGTTTATTCAAGCATTGTATGTAACACGAACAAATATTTTTAAGCGTAATGTATAGTATAATGAAAATGAAATAATGTAAAACAACTATACTGGTAGAATATTAAAATGGTAAATAATAAATAATAGAATACTATAATAATGATATAATTATAATAATAACACCAAATAATAACAATAACAATAATCATATTAATTACTATTCTAATACTAATTAAATAAATAAAGTGAAATAAACACTAATAATAATAAAATGTGTAAATAAATGAATAAATAACAATATAAATTCTAAATAAAAGAAGAGTAAAGAAATAGATAAATGAATGAATGTATAAATAAATAAATAAAATAAAACATAACAATATACATATAAAACATTATAAAAGCTTGAAATTAAGCGAATAAAGGATTAAATTGAAATTAAAATAAAATTTAGAGTCTAAATTATAATAAAATAAATGAATAAATATAAAAAGGACTAGATCAAAATTTGAATAGAATTTAAGGGCCTAAATTACAAAAAAAAGAAGATAAAGGACAAACTAAAACGCGCTGAAAAAAGGGTAGGGACTTGATAGGCAATTATTCCAAGCCCTGGGACACATGTCATGTAACACCTTCTACCTGTATCCGTTGCCGGAATAGGGTATGAGGCATTACCAGAGTTTATTGAACATTTTTAGATAATTCTGAATCATTTATTATTCATATTCTGAAAATAATCATTGTAGAGGCCCAATTTAGCCATACCCAAACCCAACAGACCAAACCTATTTACAACTAAAAACCCACCAGCCCACCTAACCACTAAACCAAACAGCCCCCCCAAAAAAACCCTAGCAGCCCAAAAAGCCCAATACCTAAACTAAAAGAAAAACCCTAGCCCCCCCCTTACACCTAGGTGCGCCGCACCTAGGTCTGCGACCACCACCAACCGCCACCTGCTCCACAGCCACTTGCACCTGCAAAATCAGAGAAGAAAAGACAGCAAATGTTAAAAAAATGGATGTAAAGTGGCTATAAGAAGCCAAACAAAAATATTGTAGGATTCGGCCATTTTTTACAATACAAACAAGAAATTTTTATAAAATAAAAAACAAAAACAAGCAAGAAAAGCGAGATACAAAAAGCAGTAAGAATAAAAAAAAAACACACAAAAAACGAACGGAAACCAAAATCGAAAGGTGATTTTATTCTTTTTATTCTTTTTTTGTTCCTTTTTTATTTTTAAATATGTTCTTCTTTTTTTTATTGTTCTTCATTCCTCATACACATACATACATATTATTAAAATACTAAAAAAATACCTTTTTTTTCGAATTTCCGGCCACCGGGCGACGGCGACCAGCCCTGTGGCCAGAAATCGCCCCCAGCTCCTTCTCCTCTCTCTCCCTTTTTTTTTTCTTTTCACTTTGCTGCAAATGAATTTTTTTTGAAAAAAGTTGGCCTTTTATAGCCTCCCAAAATGACGTCGTTTTGGGGGCTGCCTTTTAACTCCAAAACGACGTCGTTTTGGCCTATACCCGATCCGTTCGACCCGACCCGCTAGAGGATTCGCGTGTTTTTGTTTAATGGGTTATTTATGCGCGTGGTCTTTCCGCTTTTTATTGCTTTGCAATTAAGTTTCAATTTATTTTCAATTTGGCCTCATAATTTTTTGCGCTTTTCAATTTAGTCCCCATTGATGCGCTGCGTTTTGGGGGGAAGGAAATATTGCTGTTTCGGTCCCCCTACGTTTCACGCGTGTTCAAATAAGCCCTTTCTCTTTCTTTTTAATTCGAATTCGCCCCAAAACTTCATTTTCGTTTCGAATTTAGTCCTTTTTCCAGATTTAATTTGGTTTTTCTATTATTTTTGCCATTTTTTAATATTATTTATTATTGTATTTACCATTATTTATATTATTATTATTATTATTATTATTATATGTCTTATTATTATGTATATATTTATGTAGTGTTATTATTAGTCATTTTCATTTCTAATATATATATTGTATATGTTTTATATATATTACGTATATATTTTTAATATTATTAGTTATATGTTTCTTATACTGTTCCATGTACATCTTTTATATCATCTTATGTATATATTCTTAAATACTATGTTATATATATATTTTTAATACCGTATTATGTATATATTATTATTACATTTATTTGTATCCCTATTATATTTGTTATTAATATTAGTACATATATTTTATTATATGGGTACATATATACTTTTTATATATAGTATTATTTCATATATCATTATATTTATTATTATACTTATTATTTTTCACTATTGTCACTTATTATTTTATTTTAATATTATTATGTGTTATTTGGTGTACATACATCTTTTGATTATTAGTATAATTATTATTATTATTAGTATATGTTTATTATATATGTATATCTTTAATATATATATGTATATGTTTATGCATATTATTAATAATTGTTTTGTAACATTATTATTATTTCTAATATGTATATATATTTTTAATAACTATATTATGTATGTATTTTTAATATTATTTATATATTTTTTTAATAACTATATTATGTATGTATTTTTAACACTATTTTATGTACATACTTTTAATATTATTATGTATTTATTTTAATATATATGTACACGTTTATGTAGTATTATCAATATATATATTTTTTATGTTATTAGTATTTCTAATATATATTGTATATGTTCATTCTATATATATTATGTATATATATATATTTAGTATTATTATGTATACACTTTTCATTCCTATTATTACGTATATACTTTAATATATACATATATATACCTATAGCACTCTTAGTATTTTTAATATTACGTTTACGTCACTTCACTTATTATTATATGTCTATATATACGTTCGTCTCTATTTCGTGTTTAATGCTATTATTATCATGTTTAATATCGCATACATTGTTATTGTTTTTAATATTATTATCATATTTATTATTTGTTTCGATGAATTTCTAACTCTTTTATTTTTTGTTTCTCGCCCATTTGTACCATTTTTCTGTTCACTACTTTAAAGATTTTTATTCATGTTTTTATTAATTTCGATAAATAAGGCAACGGACCGATTTAACAATAAGTCATCGATTTCATCGCTATGTTGGTTGAAATTTATCGGCTCGTGTTAAAAACGGGACACCCTTCTAAAAAAACCGAAAACTAAAAAATTCTCATTTTTCAATCGGATCACGATTAAATGTCAAATTGAATTCGTATTTTTAAAAATCAAGACAACACCTGTTTAGTAAAAACACCCTTATTTTCTTCCTCTACACTATTTCTCATCACTTTCTCTTGTTTTCTCTTCACTAACATATCAAGAAAATAGGACCACATGTAAGGGAACTCTACATTAGCATCAATCCCATGCTTTTTCAATAATATCAAACTTAAAAATATATTGAAATCATGATGTTCTTACCTTTTTCTATTGATTTCAATCTTCATCTTAATTTTCTCTCTCCTTCAGCTTCCATTTCTTGAATCCAACTTGATATTCTAACTTCCCATAGTCTCCTTAACATTTTTCTCTCTTGGTAGCTATGGAAATTCTTTTGATTTTTGGGTGAAAATGGTGAATTTTTGGTAGAAAGACCAAATTGTAAAGAAAGCAAAACTTTTTTTCTTTCTCTCCTCCTCTCACGTTTGTGCATGGGAAAGATGATGAAAAATTGTTCATCTTTCCTTCCTTTTATACTTAATAAATAATAATAATATAATAAAATATCTTATTAAAATATTAATAAGATAATATTTATCTAATTAATAATTATAAAATATAATCAACATCATCATTACATTCTAGATTTATCTCTCTCACAATTGATTATTTTGCCCTTTGTGATCTTTTAAAATTCCATCAATGAATCATCACATAATTTGGTAAAATTACGATTTAGTCCCTCATAATTCTTTTCCTACTCAATTTAGTCCTAATTCATCCATTTTCTTTAGTTTCTAGATCATTCCACCCTTAAAATATTTGCACTATTAGTCCTTCAACTTTTTCATATTTACACTTTAGCCCTTCAAATTTTAAGTATTTATTCTTGTGCAACAAAACTTTTATCACTTTTACAATTTAGTCCTTTCTTGAATTAATATATCATAATATACTTCCCAATGTTGAAATAACTCAAAATTTTCCCTTTTTGTCACTTTATTTCCTTATTTTACTATATCAAAGATAGTATCTTATTGTAAAAATTTTTGGGATATTACATGTCATCCCTTGAGTGGGTTCATAATGGTCTAGGGACTAAATTGTGAACAATTTAAAATTACAGGGGATAAATAAAATAATTAAGAAGGGGATGAGACTAAATTGAAAGAAGCCGCAGAAGAGGAAGGACTAAAGACGCAAATAGACCCCCACATAAAAAACACGCTGACATGTAGCGGGTCGGGTCGGGTCGGGTTGCGTCAAAATAACATCGTTTTGGCGTCTGAAGCTTAAGCCCAAAACGACGCCGTTTTGGACACTTATATAAGTGAAAAATCTTTTTTAAAAAATCATTTTGAATCATTTTTAACAAAAAAAAATTCCTTTAATTTATTATCTGAAGCTACCATCCCCTCCTGTCACGAGGCCAGTGAGTCTTTGCCCTGGCCGCCGGTCATCGGCAACGAAGACTGCCGCCTCCGGTGGCCAAAAATCGAAAATGGCTCCTTTTCGAGTCCTCTTTTGTGTAGAACACGAATCTGGGGTCAAAATCCCCAAAACATGATCCCAAGTTTGAAAATAAAAATAAAAAGATGAAACATTTTAGTTTCTTGGATTTTTTTTAAAAAAAAAGAAAGAAAAAAGAGATAGTCCCTACGACGACTGGAGACAAAGTGTCGTAGGTAAAAATCGAGCCTTTTACTCTTATATTTTCTATTTTATACGAGAAAAAAAAAACTACCTTTGTTAACTCTTTGCTTTTTTTGTATTTGATTTTTCTGTTTTTGATTATTTTCTCCGTAAAAAATTACATTTTCCATCCGGCCTTTATAACCGATCTTTACATATTATTTTTATCTATTTCTCTACTGTTTGCTGTTGCGTGTTTATTCTTCTTTGCAAGCGACTGTGGCAGAGAGCGAAGTTAATAATGGTGATAGAGGGGTGTCAGATGGCACGCCTTCCGACGTGGAGAGGCTGCGGCACTGAATGCTCATATAGGATTAGTGTTTTACTTTTTACTGAAACTGAATTTAGTTTTTGGGCCAACAGGCCGCCTAGGGTTTTTAGTTTTTGGGTTTGTAAATTGGGGTTTTTGAGTTTAATGCATATTGGGCTACATTTGTTGTAAATGGACTATGGACTATTATTTTTTATATTTTTATTTTGTTTGTTTTGGTTTCTTGAGTTGGGCCCGGGCAAAATTGGGCTTCTAAACTTGAAATATTGATCGACAATGGGTTCCTTGGGTTATAGGCATCATGCAATATGCATTCATTTTCCTTCTTAAGGCCATATCAATCCCATGCTAAAGCTAGCCAAAATACTTCATCAGAAGGGCTTTTATATCACCTTTGTCAACACTGAGTTTAACCACAAATGTCTACTTAAATCTTGAGGACCTGATATTCTTAATGGTCTCCTTTCTTTTTGTTTTGAGACCATTCCCGACAGCCTTCCGCCGGCCGACATCAATGCCACCCAAGACATCCCTTCCCTCTGCGACTCCACCAAGACCTACTTATTCCATTTCAAACAACTCCTCCGCAAGCTAAATGATTCCACGTCCACATCCAAAGTTCCCCCTGTTTCTTGCATTATTTCGGATGGTGTCATGACTTTCACTCTTAATGCAGCTAAAGAACTAGACGTCAGTTCTGTTTTGGACCACAAGCACTTGTGGCTTCCTCAGTTACGTTCACTATCACCAATTATTGGAAAAGGGTTATAAGTATCTCAAAGATAATTTTTATAATCCAACATTTTAGCTCTACTTTCACCATTTGCATTAGCGCCGCCATTGATGTCAGGTTTAATTATTGTTATTTTCGATTTGTAGCTGAAAGCTATTTAATCAATGGGTACTTGGATATCGTCATAGATTAGATACAGGTAATGGAAGGTATCCGACAGAGGAATCTACCTTTTTTTTAAAACAACTGACCCAAATTTCGTTATACTTAATTTTATTTTCTTTGAAACCAAAAGAGCTCGGAAGGTGTTAGCAATTATATTGAACACATTTGACGATTTAGAGCACGAATCATTGGACGCGCTCAACTCAATGCTACCCGCAATTTACTCACTGGGTCCTCTGTAACACCCCTAACTCGTATCCGTTGGCAAAATAGGGTTACGGAGCATTACGAGAGTTTTCAAATAAAAAAAACATAAATTTCAAACATTTCAAAATCATATCAATAATCATGTTAAATCCAATCCAAAACATACATATTGTCCCCTGTACGAGCCTTTGAGGCCCTAAAAACACGTTACAAACAAGTTGGGACTAAATCAGAAACTCAGAGAAGTTTTCAGAAAACAAGGAAAATTTTCAAAACTGTAGGGGTCACACGGTCGTGTCCTAGCCCATGTCTGTGCCCGTATAACTCACTAACTTGGGTCACACGGCCAAGTCACACGCCCGTGTGCCAGGCCGTGTGCTAGGCCATGCAACTGCTTGACTTGCAACCCTTTGAAAGCTACAGGGGGCACACCGCCGTGTTGCTTGGCTGTGTGTCACACACGGCTGAGACACACTCTCGTGTCTCTGCCCATGTGAACGAAAATAGGACATTTTACAAGCCATTTTTCTCACCCATCATGGCATGCACCTACAACCAAATTTTCATATATATACAAGCCATAACAAGGCACTAAAATCATGCATATTCTAGCTATTTAAACATGGTAAAAGATCATATAACCAATATGCCCTTAGGCACCTCAAATGACAACATGAAAACATGTATAGCCATGTACTCAATTTGGCCAAAATAATTAACTAACTTTTAAGCATAATTTCATTAATGCATATAATTGAATTTATTTACCAAAACATACCAAATAGTGCAAAACATGCCATTCAACTACTAGCATTAAAATTCATAAATGTCATTCACAACAAAGTACCAATTCACCATATTTCCAAACATGCCAAATACTTATAAAAAATTAACCATCATAACTACTTATAACCAAACTAATTCATAAAACATACTTGAAGTTTTCAATCATCATTTTTTGACACCAAAAGATTTATACAACTTTTTCTTATATATGTTCCAAAAGGTTTACCTAATTAAGCACACAAGTTCAATTATATATACTAGAAACAAGCATAACAAGTTACTTCCAATATTTATATCCTTTCAAAATATTCAAGTATTATAGACCATTTCCTAATACATGCCACTTAAACCAACTAGCAAGAACCAAAATGACTACCAAGATGTTGATGACAATGTAGGAGCTTCCGAGTCGATCTAATCAAAGCAACGATTCCAAAGGTTCTATAAGAATAAACCAAACTAATAAGCATCACAAATCTTAGTAAGTTCGGTATTAGTTCTATTTATTAATTAACCGAAATTATCAAATAAATATCAATTTGCATTACACCAGCACAATGCCTGTTAGGCACAAAGCCCGAATATCACTGGCACAATGCTTGTTAGGCACAAAGCCCAAATATCACTGGCACAAAGCCTGCTAGGCACATAGCCCGAATAATTATCAGCATACAGTCTACTAGGCATATAGCCCGAATAATCACCGGCACACAGCCTGCTAGGCACATAGCCTGAATTATCATCGACACATAACATGTTAGGCACATAACCCAAATAATCACAGACACTTCTAATTTGTTAAACATAACTAAATAAAATTCATGATTCAACCAAATATGAAAAAAAATATTCAATAAGATTAATAGTAACCATAAAACGATGAACAGGCCCAAATTCGCCCGAGCCCAAACCAGACAAACAAACCAAACCTAAATAATAAATAAAAGTCCAAAGTCCCATGCCCAAATCACAAAAAATTAAACAAAAATAATAAAGTTATAACAGTCCAATAGTAAAAAACCCTAAGCCCAATTAATAGGCTCACAACCTAAACAAATTCAGCAGAAAAAAAAAAAGCCTTAGAACCCTAGCCACTCCTCCTCGATTGCACCGCCTATGCCTCATCCCGAGGCTTGACACATTGCTGTCGTTGTTTCACCAAAGAAGCAAGGAGCCACCTGCTCCCCTCCGTCAACGCCTGCAAACAAGCAAAGAACAGTAATAGAAACAGTAGCACAAAACAGTTGTAAATCGGCTTTAAAAAAAGCCACAACAGACAATATGAAGAAAAGAGACTTTGAATATTAAAAAAAGAAAAAGAAAATAGAATCAAAAAGTTTTAAAAAGGTGATTTTTTATTATTTTTTTTCTTTTCAAATTTATAGCATACATTCATATTAAAAATACGATTTTATTTACCTTCCTTGCGATTGGAGAAGGGAACCGAGGCGTTCCTTTATGTTTTTTTTTTTAAATTTTAGAAGGCTTTCATTGAATTTTGACTTTAGGTCGGGGTTGGGAAGGCTGAATCAGCCGAAAAAGATCCCTTTTTAGAACTCCGGCCGCCGTGCATAGTGGCGGACGGTGATGGCCCATTTGACCGGAGTTCTATCAGAGAAAAAGGGGGAGAGAGACAAAAAAAGGGAAAGGCTTTGTTTTTTTTTTTTTAGAAGGCTGAAGAAATGATATTTTTTTGTTAAAATTTTACTATTTATAACGAACCCATACGGCATCGTTTTGGGCATAAGTTCTAAGTGCCAAAACAATGCCGTTTCACCCTTTTAGGATTCGCGTGTTGACCCGACCCGCCAGGGGGGGATCCGCGTGTTTTTGCTTTTGGGGCTAATTGCGTTGCAAGTCCTTCCTTTTTTTTATTTTGTAATTAAGTTTATTTTATTTCTAATTTTGCCCTAGAATTTTGCTTTGATTTCATTTTAGCCCCGTGTAAAAGTGCTACGTTTTGGAGGGTAAAGATATTTTCCCATTTAGTCCCTCCTTGTTATTCGCGCACTCGATTCGATCATTTTCTCTTTTATTTTTTTCCAGATTTGCCCCAAACTTTTGTTTTAAGTTCAATTCAGCCTTTTTTTTTGTTATTTCGTTTATTTTACTAAATTAATTAATTTTATTATTATTATTTTTTACTTTTATCATTATTATATTATTACTATTATTATTATTATTATTATATTTATATTTATGTTTATTTTATTATTCTAACACTATTACCGTTTCTCTAATTTTATTTATTTATTTTTTTATATTTCTATTATATTTCTATTCATTATACTTCTATTTATAATTATATATTATTCTTATTCTTATTCTTTTTTATACGTTATTATCATTTTATTTATTTATATCCTTTTATATAGTTTTTTTAAAACTTTAGACTTTTTATTTACATTATTAATATCAAATTTTTTTTGTTTTATCTACTCTTTTAAATAAACTTTATTTATTTTTATCATATCCTATTATTGTCATTTTACTATTTATTTATTTATTTTTTATATCTTTATATATATATACCTTCAAATTTTAGATTATTATTATTGTTATTGTCATTTTATGTGTTTTATTTAATTTTTTAATTTTTTTATTTATTTGCTCTTTTTAAATTTTTATTTAGACCTTTTTGTTTGTTTATTTACTTATTGTCTTTTTTGATAATTTATTTGTCGGTTATTTATTTATCTTATTGTTATTTGTTATTCTCATTATTGTTCCCTATATTATCGTTTGCATCATTATTCTTGTTGTTGTTTATGCTTGACAACATTATGGTTCGGTAATACCAATGTTATGTGTTGTTTCTTTTTTTATGCGATATTATTGCCACTTCAAATATGTGTTGTACGATTGTTATTAGCTGCGTATGACTCCTTTTAAAAGTTTTAAAAAATTCCTTTTTTTACATAACTAAATAAACTACATATCTGTATTATTTTTAGCATTTCACTGATTTCCACCTAAATTCATAAAAAATGGATTTTTAATAAAGGTAATATTCCGTGTTTGGAAATTCGAGAGATCGTGCCTTAACGAACTGGGTTTTGATTTTTCTCGTTTGACCCAAATGACCGAATATCCTTTTAAAATTAAAATACATGAGCTTTGAAAATCAAAAGACAAGTTTATTCTCGAGGGTAAAATGTCGTATCCTACCGCACTAGATGTGACATTTTATTATTTCGGGACAAGAAGGTCTTTTGCATCCGCTTCGATTTATCCAAACATTTTTTTTTGTAAAATTAACATTAATGAAAAGGAGGATCGTATTTTAAATCTCTTCAAAATTTTCAATTCTCGACGCTAAGACATTAATTAATCAACTAGGTACCAATTTTGGGCGTTACGAGGGTGCTAATCCTTCTTCGTGTGTAACCAACTCCCGAACCCATCTTTCTGAATTTCGTAGATCAAAAAGCGTTGTTTTAATGAACCAAACCGTTTATTAAAAATAGCCATCTAACGAGGTGACCCGATCACACCTTATCAAAAAGGATTGGTGGCGACTTCCTCTTTTTCGTTTTCAAAATGAAAGTCGACCCTTTTTCAAAAAAATGGTTTCGACAAACGATCTTACCTAGACTGAATTATAGAAATTGTAGAAATTCAAGGATTATTCCGATAATTTTCCTTTTTCCTCGAATATCTACGGATTCTTGATCTATAATATAAAATTCTTCAATTATTAGCATATATTTCATTTCAAATCCATTTTACAATTAATACCCTATTATTTTTTTAAAATTTATACAATTACCCCAAACTTTTACAATTATGCAATTTAATCCCTTAACTCGAAATTCATCAAATTAACTAATTTTCTCAAGCCAATAATTTATCCAAATATTCTAGGCCCTCAACCAGCCCCTAATAAACATCAAATTAACTATTAAACCCTAATATTTAGACATTTTCACAATTTAATCCTAAAATCAAGATTTAACAAAAATCTTTTTACAAATTCATCATATAGCATAATAAAGACTCCAAATACATGGTATTCATAAAAAATATTCAATATTCATCAATGAAAACTTCCAAAAATTTTAACAGAATAAAAAATGAAGGTACTGGCTAGCTGGACCTAGTTACAACGATCTCAAAAATATAAAAATTACAAGAAGATGGATCAATCTCCATACCATGCAAGGAAAAATGATGAAAAAAGCTTCCTAGGGCATCAATGGTGAGTTTCGGCCAAGAAGAAGAGAAAATTGAAGAATTTTGGCTTTTGATTCCATTTGTTTAATTTTAATTTTAACAAATTTACCATTTTGCCATTATCATTAAATCTTCGTTCATTTTTAATTCTAATTGTCGTCCCACACATTATCATGGTGTAATTGCTACTTAAGTCTATCCTTAACTATTAACTAATCAATTTGATCACCTAATTGTAATAAGTACTAACTTTTTTTATATTTTTCTTTAATTAACTATTTAAACAATAAAATTCTCGAACCAAATTTTAATACAACTCTAGTGAATCTATAAATATTTTAAAAATAATATTTACGAGTCGATACGACATAAATTCGTGGTCCCGAAACCACTGTTCCATCACTACTGAAAATTGGGCTGTTACATCCTCTGCATCTTGTTTTGAATAACCATATGGATGATAGTGAGTTGAAACAATAGGATTGAATCTTTGGAAAGAAGAGCCCGAGTGCTCCAATGGTTAGACTCCAAAGAGCCCAACTGTGTTGTTTACATGAATTTCGGGAGCATCACTGTGATGATAGCTGATCAACTAACTGAATTTGCTTGGGGGCTAGCAAACAGCAAACAACCTTTATTGTGGGTCATTAGACCCAATCTTGTCGATGATGAATCAGCAGTTGTGCTGATAGAGTTCATAGCGGAGACCAAAGATAGAGGCATGTTGGCAACATGGTGCCCACAAGAACAAGTCTTGAACCACCCTTTGTTTGAAGGATTCTTAATGCATAGCGGATGGAATTCCACGATTGAAAGCAAATCCGGTGGCATCCCCATGACATGTTGGCCATTTTTCGCGGAGCAACAAACGAACTATTTGTATTCGTGTACTAAATGGGGAATCGGCATGGAAATCGGCAATAATGTTAAGAGGGATGAAGTAGGGAGCCTTGTTAGAGAGCTAATCAAAGGAGAAAATGGTAAAGATATGAAGAAAAAAGCTGTAGAATAGGAGAGAAAAGCAGAGGCAGCGGTTGTTAATTCTGATGGCTCGTCTTATAGGAATCTCGACAAAATTATCCAACTTTTATGTACACCTAGAGCTTAAAACCAAAACCTCCTTTACTTGTTTGATTCAAAAGAAATATCTAAAAATTGATAAGGTTATACTATTTTGCCCGTACAAAATTAATATAACATTATCACTAATAAAATTCCATTCGTATTATTTATTTGTATTAAATTATAGAGTACAAATTTAAATATTAAATTATACTTAATTTCATAAATTTAGACTTTTTACTTTTTTAATTTAAAATTTTAAAAATAATTATTATCATAGTTAAATTTTTTTTTATTAAATTCACTTATGTGACATTTTAAAATTTAAGACATCATTTGTTAATCATGTAAAGAGAGAGAGAGAGCATAATTTGCCTTATATAGATATAATAAATGTAACAGCCAAATTTTTCAATGGTGTCAGAAATAGTGATTCGAGATAACTAAATCTAACGAGTAAGTTTAGAAATTTTAACAAATAATAATTATAGGCCAAGCGCGAACTTAAAATAATTATTTTTAATTAGTGAATTTTGCGATTTTAAAAGAATTAATCAGGTAAATTTGGTTGAAAACGAGGTATCGAGACCTCGGATTTATAAACCGAGCCATAAATATTTTTATAAATATTTATGGAGTGTTATTAAGTTAGTATTAAATTTTCGTTAGAAAATTTTAACGTTTGGTTAGTCAATTAATTAAAAAGAACTAAATTGAAAATAGTGAGAAATTTATTAAATTGTGATTAAATAGTTTAAGTGATTAAAAAGGAGGGATTTAAAAGGCAATTGGACCCAAATTGTATGGGCTGGACGGTTGGGCAAGAAAATCAGCAAAAAAAGACAATGAGAAACAAGGGCAAAATGGGAAATTTTGCAAATTAAACATATAAAACAAGACAAATTTGAAAAATCTAGAGATATCATCATTTTTCTTCAGCAAAAACCCCATGGGAGGTCTGAAAGCTGCTGGTTTTTCATACTTTGACATATGTGAGTTCAATTCTTGCCCTTTTCTTTGAGATTTTTATGTTTTTGTGACTTTTACAATTAGGTCCAAGTGTTTAATTCATTAGTTTTTGATTTTATGAACAAAATTAAAAGCTATCATTGATAAGTGTTAGCTGGTTATGATGAAATAAAATGAATTTGAAGCTTTGATTTTGTTGTTTGATGATTTTGTCAAGTAATTTCAATAGAAATTGATTTTAGGACCTGATTGTGAAAAAGTTGTGAATTAAGGTTTAGTGTTAAAATTCTGATTTTCAAAGATTGTGTAATAGTTTAGAATGATAGAATAAAATGTTAATTGAGAAAAATTAGCTTAATAGATGGGCTAATTGAGCAAGGACTGAATTGTATAACCTTTGAAATTTAGAGGAAAAATGGTAATAAACATCTTGAACTAAAACAATATTGGATAGCAGCAGTAGACTAACTTTGAAAAATCACCATAAATTGTAGAAATCGAATTAGAAGATGAATAAAATATGAAATTAAAGCTTATTGAGTCTAGTTTTTCATAGAAGAAACGGCGTAAGAAATGGATTTGTAAATTATGAGATATAATGAATTTTGTGAGACAAGGTTAGAATGAATTCGGGTTCCCCTGTTTTGACTTTGGAAAATCACCAAAAATTGGAGAAAATTAATTAGAGTCTCAAATTTATATGCTTAGAATCCTTAATGAGTCTATTTTCAATAGAAATCAATGGAAACATTATCCGAGTTTTGTACTGTAATATAATTAATTTTTAGTGAAGAGAGGTCAGAACTGTTGGATAGTGAAACAGGGGAAACTTAAATGAATAAACTGTACTAATTGGATAAACCAAAAATTCTTAAAATTTTATGGTGGAATGATATGTGAGTCTAGTTTTAGGGAAAATTTATGGATCTTAATTTTGAGCTCTGTAGCTCGAATTATAAATAATTGAGTGACTATGACTCGTGTGAACAGCTTGATGTGAGCATTAATAAGTAAATTGTGAAATCGTACTTACAAGAATGGAGAGGAGGAGGAGGAAAATATATATATGAATATTTAGTTAGCATGGCTAATTTGCATGTTTTAAGCTCATGGACTAAATTGAATAAAAGTAAAACTTTAGGGGGCAATTTTGTAAAAATATCAAAAATGACTAAATTGAAGGGAATAAATTGTTTTATTATCTAAATTAATAAATTGAATGAAATTATCAATTTAAGATTGGGTGAAATTTGGGAAAAAGGTAAATTACCAATATGCCCCTAAATCTTGGTATTTCTGCAATTTAGTCAGGTAGGTTCGGATACCCTGAATGAGCATGTAAATATGACAATTTAAGTATTGTATCATATTTTATATGATATTTTGAATTGAATATATGAAAAGGATGTTACATGAACCATGAAAATGAATACTAAATAACATAAATTAATTGAAATTATTCTGAAAATTTCGGTAATGCCTCGTATCCTATCCCGATCTCAGGAACAGGTATGGGGTATTACAATAAAAATATGATGTGTAATATTATTTTTTATCATTAACAATATAAATTGCTTTCTAACTATATGACTGGACTTTTTTGCATAAACAATATATAAATAAAATTAATTACTAAAATATTATACTTTGAAAATTGTTTATGAAAATGAGATGTTTTAATTTATTTGTCAATAAATTTAACATCAAATTGTCATTATTTATAATAATTTAGAATGTCAAAGTGATTTTTTTGTCTCAAATCGTCACCACTCATGTATATGGATAGTAACTTAAAAAAAAAAAAAGTTCATCAATCATGAATCATTATTAAATTAAAGGTTTTTTTTTTTGTAAAAATATTAAAATTTATAGAAGAAATGAAAATAAAACCTTGAAGTTTTAAAAAAACTAATATCATGGATTCAACATATTTTAAATATGGAAAGATGTAGGCAACTAGATACAAGGTATAAAATTACAAGGAAGGGGAGTTTGGCACGTCCAAATTAATGTTGTAGTGTCAGCTTCAAGGGTGATGTGAATTCATTGTCTTGGCATGTTCAAATTCATGTTGGCACCATAAATGTATGTGGACGTGGAAACTTAAGGTGAGTTAGGATAAATGGTGCGTTTATCTACGGTTAGTGTAAAAACAGCGGTAGCGGTGAGATTAAATACTATAGCGTAAGATAAAAAGTAAGCTAAATGCACCATATCGTACGGTACCGCCGCCTCAAACCCACCTTATCGGCAGTTGCCGGCCCCTTCTTTTCTGTCATAACTCAGTCACATCTGCTACTCTTTCTAATTTTATTTACAATCATTTTCAAAGCCTTAACTTTTATTTTTATTAATTTGGTATTATTTATATTGTTGGTTTTAATTTATAAATATATTTAAGTAGTGCTAATTTCTTTTATATTGATAGGGTTATTTAAGTTAAGTTACATATATTTTAATTTATAAAGTTTAGTGCATATATTTTTTAAGTACATTATAAATTATTTTTGGTTTAAAATTATTACTCTAATGTGATTCAGTAATTTTGAAATGTTACAAATTTTATAAATCATCTTTGCTAAGATTGTTACATATTTCTTCACATACTAATGAAGAAGCAACCTTTTCCCAACTTGGTCCTCACTAAGGACGTCCTGCAAGTAACCTTCAAATTTTACCCCAAACGTAGCTCATCTCCCCTGAAAACTAAATGGAAGCTATCAAAACACAAGTGCAAACGTTGTAACATGCAAAGGTGGATGATGTAGAGTAGACAATGTAACGACTCGGTTTTAGTCGGTGTTAAAAAAATATGATTTAAAAAAATTAATAGGATGAATAAATTTAATAATTAAGTCTAAATTGAAAATTAAATTATGTAATCATCGTAATTTAATTCCATTCAGATAATTAAATATGTTTGCACATAAATTTTAATATAGTAAAATAATCATTGAAAAAATTAGAATTAAGCTATTTAAATTAATTAATAATTAATTAAGATGAATATTTAATGATTTTGATACTTAGATAAATCGGTTTGCTTTTTTTATTTAAATCAAGAGAGGTAAGTTTGAAAATGTAAAAGGACCCAATTGGTTTAAATAGTATTAATAATTTATTTGATTAATAAGTTGATGTCACAAGTTAATTTGATATCGACTCAAGATTGGTAATAATATAATAATAAATAATTTAATCTATTGTTCTTTTAATTTTAATATCGTAAATATTTCATGTGTTATTATTAATTAATTTTAAGCGATATATTTCATTATTTATTATATGTTATTTTTAAATACATATTTATAATAATAATTATTATTATTATTTTTAAGCGATCAAATAGTTAGTAGCCAAAAAAGGAAAGTGAGGTATAATATTTTGGAAAGAGCAAGAAAATCCAACTTAAGATGGGTTCAAGTTGTGATGTAAAAAGGTTGTATTCACTGTTTCAAACCCATTTTGATGGAGAAGGAATGAAACAGAACTATAAAATATAACCGAATTACTAATTCCATCCTAATCATTTTTTTGATGTCTTGCTTTGCCAATTCTGCGTAGAACGGACGTCTCTTTGTCTTCTTTGTACCGATTAGGTGATCACGTAATAATATATATCTGAAAAAGTAAAATTATTTACTTCGAAAGCCCCTTTTTCTTTTTCTTCTATTATTAAAATAGTCACTTTTGTATCTCGAGTTATATTTTAATTATTTATATTTTCGTATTGTAACATTTTAGTTATTAAACTATTAATTTTCGTTAACAATATAACGGTGAGTTGATGTGACACATTAAATAATAATTTTAAACAAAAATTTTAAATTAAATTATATAATTAATCTCTATACTTTTTTCATTTTGAGTACTTTTTTTTTCTTCCCTTCTTCATCTCCTTTAATATAGTTTTTCTATATTTTTTATTTATTAAAACTAATCTATAAGCTCGCCTCATTTGAAAAAATTTAAATTGTTCAAAAAAATAAAAAGTATAAGGGCTAATTTTAACAAATAAAAAATATAGAAAAACTACGTTAAAAAAATAGAGATGGGATGAAAACAAAGAGAGAAGTAGAAGAGAATGGGAAAAAAAAGAAGAAAGTTAAAAAAATAATTAAATTGCTCAAAATGAAAATATATGGGGACCGATTATATAAATTGATCTAAAATTTTATTTGAAATGATGATTTAACGTGCCACATCAACTTACCGTTACATTGTTAAAGGCAATTAACTGCTCAATGACTAAAATATTACAACGCGGTAATATAACTAAAACATAAAATTTTAAACATAAATAACTAAAATATAACTTGAAGTAAAAAAAAAAAAACTATTTTGATAGTTTACTCTTTTCTTCTTCATGCTTCTAAGATTCACCGAGAAAAGGATGAGATAAAATCATAGGTCATCACATTATTAAAATAAATTATTATTTTGTACATCGATAATATCAATAATGAAGTAAAAAAAAAAAAAGAGTTTGAGATTATGTTATTTTTCTTAGAGTGTAATAAAATAAAAAATAATTAAAAAATATTTGACGTCATTTTAAACATGCTTTTTTTCTCTCTACTGACCATAAACAGAATAATGATCTTATTAAGATATTTTGATATTATTTATACAACTATTTGAAGAAACAAGATAAAAGCGTAATTGGATAGACGTGGGGGTGTGTATGCTGCAACCAAGAGTTTGAGTCCGAAATGAAATTGCTCTCTGCATAATTGCCGCCTAAAAACGCCACATAGTTTCCCATACGTAGTTGAATCAACTATGTATTTGTCCATGGCACTACATAAAAGAAGGCTCAATCTCTCTTTTTTCATCAACATCCCAATCTGGCTACCATTTCCATATATCTTATTATTTTAAGTTGAGATTTTTCTTGGGTCCGTTTACTTACATGTAAAAGGTTTTACGAAAAATATTTTCTGTATTTTATTGTGTTTGTTTCACAGAAAATAGTTTGATCAACGAAAAATATTTTTTTCCTATAAAATGACTTAAAATGACTTACTCTTTTGAAAAGCGTTAAGTCATTTTTCAAAAAAAAAAGCTCCTCTGTAGATAATTTTATTTTTATATAAAATCAACTTAAATCAAATTTTAATAATATTATATTAATAAGAATTTTTATTTTTTTAAAATATTTAAGATATTATATTTTTCAATATTATTAAACATACCTATTTAATTATTTATATGTAGTCATATAATAGATTATTAATATAATTAATATAATTTATTATTTTAATAAATATTTCAATTTTATTTAATAATAAATTTTAAAAATAATAATTTTAAATAATATTCATCATATATTATTGAAAATATTTAATCTTAATATTTTATAATAAATATTTATTATTCACCAAAAATAATAATAAATATTTATTACAATTATAAATATATTAATAATAAATATTTTGTAGTATAAAGGTTAAAATATGTCATAAGTCTCTATGTACTCTTCACAAATTTATAATTTAGTCTCTATATTTTTATTTTCAAGAATTTAATCCATCTACTTTTCAGGTTTGAAAATCAAGTCCAATTGGTGACATTATTAACTTTTTTTGTAAATTTTGTTGATATCACATTTTTAAATAAAAATACTCACTTGATAATCATGCAACTAAAAAATGACATTGTAATGAACCTGAATTTAACAAATATTTTTAATATATGCAAAAAAATGTAAAATATAAAATTATAGATATAAAATAAACTTAATTAAACAATTAAAAGATAATAAAATCTCAAATGAATATTTGTTTCATTGAAAATAAATTTTATAAAATATTTTTAAAAAATTTATCAAACAACAAAAAATATATTACACATATTCATCCAAATATAAAAAAATATTAATTTTTTTAAAAAAATAAAATATTTTTTAAAAATCATTTTCAGTGAAGAAATAGAGCGTGAGTTCGACGTGACAATGGGGAATTTAGAGTTGAGAAATAAGTCCCATGCAATTTGTATTCCATTCCTTGCACATGCTGAAGCTTGCCAAGCTACTTCACCACAATGGTTTCCATATCACCTTTGTGAATACAGGGTTCAATCACAAATGTTTGCTCAAATCCAGAGGACCCTGTGCTCTAAATCCTCATCCGTCATTTCGTTTGAACCCATTATTGGAAAAAATAGTTTTTTTTTTTAAAATTTTGAGGCATATTCTTGATTAATAAAGATGAAGATTTGAATCATAAAATTATGATTTTATATTTTACTCCATGAGACATTTATAACGATATATCATATGAATAAAAAATTGATGTTCTCCTTCAAGCACAAGGGGGTGCAAATCCAAACCTATCAGAGTTGGTGGAGCACTCGCATGACGTGGGCAACTAAAAGTCTTTTATCGTTGATCACCGCAGCCGTGCTACTGCCATGTTCATCTTATTGTTGTATCCTGAGAGACAATCAGCCAACATTTCTCCAATAGAAAACAGTTTAAACTTGTGATTTAAATAAATAAATAATTTACATTACTATTATTTTACTAACATTTGTGCAACACCCATTTCCGATTGTCTCCCTCCAATTGATGTTGATGCCACCCAAGACGTTCCATCTCTCTGCGACTCCATTTCCAAAACCTGCTTGCCTCAATTCAACAAACTCGTCCATAAAATCAACACCGACTCCGACGTTCCGACTTTTTCTTGCATTGTTTCCGATGGTGCAATGAGCTTCACCCTCGATGCAGCTCAAGAATTTGGTGTCCCTCAAGTTATTTTTTGGACTACAAGCGCTAGTGCTTTCTTGGGCTATTGCTACTTTGGCCAACTCATAGAAAAGGGCTATCATTTTGAATATATTTGACGACCTGGAGCATCAAGTTCTACGTGTACCCTCCTCAATGCTACCTCCCGTTTACTCCCTTGGTCCTCTTAATCTTGTATTGAACCATCAGGTCCACCACAACGATTGCAAACAACTTGGGTCAAATCTATGGAAGGAAGACCCCATTTGTCTTGAATGGCTAGACTCAAAACAGCCCAATTCTGTGGTTTACGTGAATTTTGGTGTCATCACTATGATGACACCTGAGCAGCTCACAGAATTCGCTTGTGGGTTGGCTAATAGTAACCACTCATTTTGTGGGTTATTTGCCCTGATTTAGTATCTGGAGACACTGCAATTCTACCACCAGAATTTTCGACAGTGACCAAAGACGGGTTTGGTGGCAAGTTGGTGTCCACAAGAACAAGTTTTGAGCCACCCTTCTGTTGTTGGATTCTTGACACACAGCGGATGGAATTCTACCATTGAAAGTATATCATTTGGTGTTCCAATGATATGGTGGCCATTTTTCTCTGACCAGCAAACCAATTGTTGGTTCTCTTGCACTCGATGGGGAATCGCCATGGAAATTAACAGTGATGTTAAGAGAGATGAAGTTGCTGGGCACGTTAGAGAGTTAATGGAAGGAGAAAAGGGCAAAGCTATGAAGAAGAAAGCTTTAGACTGGAAGAAGATGGCCGAAGAGGCCACCAACACTCCCGATGGATCATCTTATGATAATCTAAACCACATCATAAACCAGGGTTTGCTCCATTAGTCCATTAGATTAAAGACGAAGCAAACCTTCTTTACACCTTTTGTACATGCATTGACGTCAAACCTGGAAGGAAATAAAGTTAACTTAAATCACTTTACTTTTAGATTTTAGATGTTGATCAATCTGTGTGCTTTGTTCAGATTTTAAACGCTGTTACCTTCCCAAGAACCATAGGAAAAGACGCAAGCAAACTATGTCCTCTTCAACAACAAAAGTAGTGCCCCATAAGGGGGGGGGGATTTGAGACGACCAGTAATATTGAGACAATCAGATCCAAAGAAAACTTTGGATCATCCTAATGTTATTGGGCTTAAAGCTTTGATCCATTCATTCTTTCAAGTTTTGTAAGTCACGACATGAACGGTCTATACGTGTTTATGTGTTTCATGAGAAGACAAAAACCAGAGCATGAATAACTCGAAACATGTTATGATATGCAGATAAAGTTGTAAAGATGAAATATCCATCTTATTATACATAATACATAGTTTTTTTCCCCTTTCTTAACAAGGATTTTTGGCCAGTGATATAATTTAAGGGTTTTAAGATTCAACTTGCTAAGAAAATATTAAAATGACAATTGAGGGACAGTGCACTGTCATAAGTATCCTGAAGGAGAAGTAGCATATTTCCAAAGCCAAAAATATTAAGAAGATTATACATTATGCGGGAAAAAACTGGGTCCAATAATCATTTTAGGTTAATAGTTATTATTATTAATTATGGTAACTAGTAAATTTGCGACCTATTCATAAAAAAGAGTTACATCATTAATTCCACATATTTATTAGTTCAGATTGACCCCATACATAAAAGAAAATCAGAAGATGCTGAGAGGTAAATTGTTAAGCAATTTTTTTTTAAGGGAATGTGCTTCCCTTTTGGTTCATAGTTCTTACAGTGTAGTTCTGTAACGGATGTTAAAAACTCCTAATGAATGAATAACTTGAGATAAAAACTTTTGGGGAGAAAAATAGAATAAGGGGGAAAAAAATCAGCATAAGGGTGGTTGATTAGTCCTCCTTTTCCTGCCTTAGGCCATAGCAGTAACTTGATGCAGTAGTCAGCTATGGCTAAAATGTTGAGAATATAAGAGTGAAATGAGGTGATAAGAAGGGCATAAAAAATTTATCAAGATTGTACAATTTGAACATTTTGGCATCAGGGATGAGTTCTTCCCTTTAGGTTTTTGGACTTTCAGAAGTGATGGCCCCAGGTTCTGATTCTGTGGAGGTAGGTTGAGGAGTCTGTGAATCTGAGACCAAAATCAGTAACAAAATTTATGATAAGCATATATATATATACATACATATATACAATTGAAAAGAGCAAACCAATGATAAAGATGAAGCAGTCTACTTTAAAATGTATATATATTTCCATAAGGAAATAATGCCCCGCATGTGATGTTTCACTGAGCAGCAGGGCCCCTCTGCCTGCCTGGCTTCCATGTTATGTCTTTATACATCACATTGGACTGGGGGCATTGTAAATTTGGAAATCCAATAGCCATGCATCTACTAGAGAGAGAGAGAGAGAGAGAGAGAGAGAGAGAGAGTTACTCTTTTACTGAACATTGAGACAGCTAGCCTAGCAAAGCCAGTATCTCTCAGCATATAAATGTAAATCTGGGTTAGTACTCTTAAACTCAATGGGAATTTTAAGACAATTTTTTGGTCACTCTTTTCAACTCAATTCAATTAAATATATATTGTGCTTTAAAGTCATTCCTTTTTTCATCTGTCATATTCCAAGAAAGGTTATTGGCCTGATCAGTCCAATAGAAAAGCAAAAAGGTTTGTTTTGTCAAAAGAAAGTGTGAATACTAACTTTGCTACTTAAAGTCTAGTTAAATAAATCCATATTATTCATATATAGGAACACAAGAAATAGTTAAAACAATGGCAGTGAATAACATGGTTAGTGGGCCTCTCCAAATTCGACCACTTGACTGCATGATCAGAATCAATCAAACCATCATCCCTGATACTTGAACCACATGTCACTATTTGTTTACACCATGCTCCTCTGTCATGACTTTCCATTTGACCCATCTTTTAGGTCATGCCAATAGCCAGACAGCTCATTCACATGTTTGAGGTTGCCCCATGTGGCCCCCTTCCCATTTGGCGCATGCTAAACTAGAACGCTATTACTATATATTATCTGTGGCAGAATGTGTATGTGAAAATCAGAGGAACAAGGCAGAAAATTATTACCACTTACCAAGAATGAACACTAAAACCATATGAGCATTTGGCTCAGGTGCATTCTGATTATAGCATTGGAAAAGTAGTTGACTCAGTATCATCAGATATGTATGAAGCCTAAGTTATGTTGGGATTCACTGGTAGTAAAAACTGAAAGGAACAATTATTTACCTGCAGGAGATGGAAATGGATGCCTAGTGGGATGAAAAGGGGGGGGAGGATAGGTGGAGAAGGACCCCTCCATTTGTGAAGGATAGTAAAGATAGGACGGTCCGGGGATGCGTTGAGCCTGGGGTGCAGAAAATGTTCCCCTGGGAGCTTGCAAAGAGTAGCCAAAATAATATGGAGATCCCATTGAAGTTGATGATGAACCATACAGTTGATGATAGTATTGTGCCTGCTGGATTTGTGGATTATAGAGAGCCTGCATTCCCATTTTCAACATTCCTTTACCAAATAATATTGCCTCAACTATTTGCTTTATATTAAACAACTTAACTATTAATATTGTTACTTTTCAGCTGAATTATCTTATGAAATTGACTGAGGTCTAGGGTTCTTCACTTACTTGGTGATACCCGTATTCAGGACTGTAAGTTGGGAACCTGGAAAGATAGAATTCATCAACAACTTTTGTTAGAAATAGGAGCAAATTAAAGGGGAAAAACTGTGTTTTCCCTTGGAAGCAAATCGCAAGAAGCACCATCTATATATATTAAGGAATTAATTATAGCTAGCATATAAGATGTCCACCATGAAGCAATTATTAGTACTAATAACAATATCCGCTTTGGTATATACTTGAAATTAATTCAAGGTATTGACTCTAGTGTTTATGCATGTATATATACATGTACACACACAAATATATATATGTTTGATGTAAACGAAGGGTATCATATCAACTTATTCCGTACATTTCAGTGTGGAATATGTTATAAAAATCTGCCAACAAACCCAGAAACTAAAAGTTCAGACACCCCACAAGTGATCACTGATAAAAGTTTGTCAAGAAAGAGAAATTGGTATATTCTTGCAATGGTACTTTAGTTAAATGTATGTCACACATCAAGAAATGTTAACTATAAATGAGTTGGATCATTACCAGATGAGAGCATCGAACAACTTAATTACTATAAACTGATTTTTTTTTCTTCAAACTTTTTCTGTTTTCACTCTGGGATGCCTGGCATTATAAGCAGGCTAAAAATGTATCCCTTTGTATGAACTCATATACAACATCTGCATTATTTGGGACCACTTTGAAATATAAATAGGCACTACAACGCATAGCCATATGTTCTACTAATCTTGCCATGGATTTCCCAATTTGATTAACTGGTCACTTAATTTTCATATACCTTAAAAAAGTAAACTAGATTATAAGTTGATTAATAAATGGAAATATGATCATACATAATAAGGAACTAAAAGCTGAATTTATGAGGATCATAAACGTCCCTCTATCAAACCCTTTTCATATATAAATATATATTTGGTTTGCTTCGCCAAAGAAATGCTTTTAGCCTTTTCTTAAAGACTCAGTTTGATCCCAATATGTATCATTGACTGCATTAATTAATATAAGGTTCCCATTTTCTTTTTTCTTTTTAATCCAAGTGATGACAAATTTACATAATGTAATTAGACAAACACTAAAATATCCAAGTTATTTAAAATTTTAAGGGCATGCATGTACCACTTCCTCTAACTGGTGCATGTGGACAAGCAATAGCTTTGATTTGATTGAAAAAACAATAGGGGTACTCACCCATATGGTGGATAAATGACAGGTGGTAGTGGCGGCGGCGGTGGTGGAGGCACTGCTGCTGCAACTCCACTATACGACGGTGTACCTTGCTGTGCAACTCCCTGAAAAGGACTGCTACCTTGATTTCTTCCTGCATTAAAGTCAATCATATCCATTTCATTATTGTCATCACCTGTTTTTTTTTTTCTTTTCGCTTTCAATAATTGAACAAAGAGCATGGGGGACCTCGTGGCGGTGAAGGTCTAGGCCTTCCGAGTGAAGCAATGTTACAATTTGCTCTTCTTCCACCAATCACAGGATTTGGATCGACACAAGCCCTCCGAGCCGATTCAGGATCACGGAACGTAACCTACACAAATGTAATCATACGTTTTGGATCAACACAAGCCTTCCGAGCTGAGTCAGGAACACCTTAATGCATAACAACATATGAGAATGTAAGAGATCAGATATAAAACTTACAAAGCCATATCCTTTAGATTTGCCAGTGTTTTTTTCAGTGATGATAACGGCTTCAAGAATCTCTCCAAACTGCTGAAAATACCTACGCATTTCCTCAGTGGGGGTCTCCCAAGCTAGTCCCCCAACAAACACTTTGGTAAACGTTGTGTCACCAAAAGGTGATCGGTAATGTGGATAAGCCATGGCATCTAAACAAACAAAACAACAAATGGGTAACTTTCCTTTTGCATGAAAACCCTCTCCTCCTTTTTTTGGATGGATCACATTCACAGTTGACAAGAATGGATCAGAAAGCTGAATCTTGTGCAGTTCCACCTCATTTCCTTTGCTTGTTGCTCCACTGTGCTTGTCCCTATATCCATTTCCCTAGTCCCCCACCCCCCACCCTTTTTGTTCACCACAAAAGAATCATTGAAGAGGGTCAGAGAATGAGATGAAGCCTTGTTTATGATGTTACAGAAGTTGTTGCCTGTTGTTATTATTTGATGAGTTGGTTAATAAAAGAGAAAGCCAGAAAAGGAAAATAAAAAGGGAGAAGAAAACAGTAGTTTAAAGACACAGAGACCCGACAGCTGCAAACGTTAATTTGCTGTCTATTGAGATATTGAGAGAGAGACAGAGAGGAGAAGGGGGCTTTAGCTTCGTAATATCGAATGACAGCTGAGCCAGCGTGATTGCACGCACTTGAACCTGTCCCTACGTTAATATAATCTCTTAACTCCCCCCTCAACCCCTCAATACAGTAGTCTTTTTGAGTCCTTGCCTGAAAATTTGAACTTTATAAAAAAAAAATGCAGATAATTTATATAAGCATAATACTAAATAATATGATTTATAAACAGAAATTATTTAATGTGATTGGTGTGTCTTGTCTTGAACAACATTGCCATTGGTGATTGCTTTTGGAGAGGAAATAAATAAAGAAAAAGGCAAATAATTAATAAGAAAAACAGTGATTGCAGGACCTACTTCCATTATATATAAAAAGAAAATAGAGAATACCAGGCTTGTATAAGCTGGAATAGCATTTAGAAATCAAATAATCCATCATTGAAAGAACCATTGACTCTCTGATGATGTTATGGTCCAACCAATAGAACCCGCTTCTTCCACTAAGCTTTTGCTTTTTTAATTTGATGAATAAAATGAGTAAGATTTCAAACTTGTTCATTTATAAATATTAATCATTTGCTTATACTGTTTGTTTCTTTACATTTTTTTTTATCAATTTTAAGATTATTTATGCTTGATATACCGTTATAATTTTTTTAATTTTTTTATAAAAAAATTACACTTATTCAATTAAATAATTTATTTATTAAAATAAATTTTATTAATTAATTATTAATTGAGTGTTGATTTTGTTACTATTGTAGAAATTTAAATTTTCTCTTATTTAAAGATTAGGAGAGATTATGAATAAATCTAAGCATTGTATAAAAAAATATTTTAATTATTTATTTATTGTACTATTCTATTTATTTTTGTTAGATTCAATCTTTATAATTAATAATTTCAACTAAAAGTAATAAACATTTGCTTTTTATCTTTTGTTTTGCTTAGCGGTGGTGTCAATCTCCGAGCTGGCTATCGCCCATCTTTTTTCTCTCCCATCAACCCTTTCTTTCTTTCTTATTTTCAATCATTATACACGTCTTCTTTCTTTTCAGTTTGCAGATCTATTTTGTGAGTATTTTTGTTGTCTTCGCAAGTTGTGATGGGCAGATGATGATACTTGTTCGCTAAAACTCCACCAGCCGCCAGTAGTTTTTCTTGGAAAACGGGTGGCTTTTCGTCAACTTCTTAATTTGTTTCTGGTTTGAGAGTATTTCAGAATAATAAAAAATTTCACGTGTCGATTGGACCTGTGTTGACTTAAGTTTTATATGTTTTTCTATTGTTTAATAATTCTTCAGTTTTAGAAGTTTTTGTCTGCTCTTGTAGTACATTTTTTAATTAGTCTTACTTATACATGTAATTTCAGTTTTACAAATGATTTTGTTGTGGTCATCTCTACTTTGGCAAATGCTCGATTCTTTTGTTGATTTTTGCTTGCAGCTTTAGATCATTTGGGGTTGATTTCATTATCATATTAAATGCTTGCAAACACTCCAAATATGTCGTGCTTAAGTTGTGACAAAGCCAATATCAACGTGTTATAATGTTCTATTGATGCTGAGGCTAAAGCCTTTATTGTGTTGATGGAGCTTGTCCTTCACCATCTACGACGAGTGTTTGCTATTTTTTTTTCTTTTTGAATTGTATGGTTCCATTCATTGAATAAATTAATAAATTTACTTTTCAAAAAAAAAAGTAATAAACATTTAGTTAGTTATAAAATATTTTAACTAATTTTAAATTAAATTATTGTCTAATAGAATCATATATTAAACATAATGTATTTTCCAATTAATATGTTTATTTTTTTAAAGTTATAAATATAATCACAATTGTAAATATAAATAATAAATTTAATCATTATCAAGATCTAGACCAAAAAATGGAAATAAATTTAGATACAAGACGCATATATGATAAGACATAAATTAAAAATCACACATGAATTATAAATAATAACCAGATTTGAACTTGATATCTTAAAGTTGTTCCCTTAACTAGTTATTAACCGGCTATAAATTTATCTTTAGAAAATGTTATCAATAATAATTGTATTTTGTTTTGTTTTGTCTTTTCTTTTCTTTTTCCTTTTATTTATTTTTAATAATTTGTATGTAAATATATTTTGATTATTCAAATTAAATTAAATTATATGTTGATGTTTTGATTTTTTTCCTTTACTTTTTTATAATTTAATAATTTTTTTCATTAAAATATTTTAAATAATAGCTAATTAATTTTATATAAAAATAATTTAATGAATTCATCTAAAAAATCAATATATAACTTAATTAAATACAAATTTTAAAAAAAACTTAATTTTAATTGAAGTAAATTAAATTAAATTTTATACTAATTCAATATGCAATTGAATTTTTATTATTTTGTAATTAAAAATAGAGAAATGGTAATAAACTAAATAGAAAACAGATAATAATAATAATAACAATGGTGGTGGTGGCGGCTTAATTGTCTTTTCATTTAAGATTTCTTAATAAATAGATTTCAATAGAGTTGATGAAATTTTGTTGAAATATGATGGATAAGTTTCTTTTATTATTATTTTATATAAAATATCAGTTAGACCAACTTATCTCATTATTATTTAATATTTTTAAAAATTAATCATCATTCAACATGACAATAATTAATTGAATACTCCCAAATAGGCTTAATAATTTTATTTAAGACACGAGAAAAAAAATTACTAAAATACAATTGAAAAAATAGCATAAATTATAAAAGAAGTCAAAATTGCATATAAATACATAATACCTTGAATACGTTAAATTATAAATACACTATCTTTTATATATATATATATATATATATATGTATCATATATTCCTTCACTTCTTCTCTCTTTCTCCTTTCTTTCTCTTTTTTTTTTTTTTTTGTTGTTCATCAAAATAAGTTAAAGCTGGCCGCATGCCTGATGAGGTTATAGAAAGTCATATGATAATGATATGTGCACTAACCATTATACTAACTTGTGGTGTACAATTGTAAGCTTTAAATATATATATAAGTACATGGAAATACACAAAAATAGATCCTTGAATATTCCCACATGAATCCATGTTCCAAACCTCCTCTAATCACAAGCCTGTTTTTACATACAGAAAATAAGAATATTATTTATATATATCAAAAGAATATATAACAGTTGGGATCACACACATAAAACTAATCACTGAACAGCGATAGAAAATCATGTGCAAACGAGGGAGTCGTTGGGCGGGGATGACTGCATGCGTTTGAAAACAACAACATCATTCCCCTTTAATTTGGTCAATCATATTTATATAAACAAAAGCTGATATGAAGGAAAATAATAATAAATCATGGTTTAACAGATTAAAGCATTATCATTATATGTATGTGTGGAAGAGCATTAATTATATTGTCCACAACCGCCAGCGAAAAGCTCGCCCTTTTTTTTCTCTCTTGAAGGATTCTTCCCCATTTCCCAATTGGAAACGCATGTTTGTCATATCCTTTGTTGTAAAGCTAGCCATGGTTTAAAAGACAGTGGATCGAGCTTTTATATCAACGAAAATAATAATAATAAAAGAACCCTTTTATTGTTATTTGTGGGGTTGATGAGAACAGGCAAAGAAAGCCAAAGAGAGGGGGGTCAGTTTATCTAAGCTAAGCTTTGTTTGTTGGCAGTGCCAGCGTTGGGGACGATGAGACAGCTATAAGAAACTATTTTTCTAATATATATTTATGAAAACTGTGCAAGTCCGTGAACTGGCTGGCTGTTTTCTCCACGTGGGGGTCGTATCACTCTTTGAGAACAATGAGCTGGATTTCATCTACTTTCTCTCTTTATATTTTATTGTTATTTATGATGGGTTTCATCTGTTCTTCCATTGTTTTCATGGTTGAGAGCTGAGGCCCACCTCTACTGCTTCCATCTATCAATGAATGGCTAATTAAAGTTTGCAGTCACACCCAAAAAATAAAAGCATTTTCTTCCACATTCTTTCCTTAGACTCACCTCACTTCCGGCTTCAATTCTCCCACTGCTGCCAAAGTTGAAATTTTTGAGATGGAGCAACAAGATGTGTTTTAATTGTGATTGGTCTTGAAAATAAAATCTTTGTGCTATCTTAGAAGTAAGATACTAGATCCCTGGAAAGGGGGGGCCTAGCTATGACTGAAAAATCAGAGGGCCTAGTGTTAAATATCTTTTGCTTTTATAGGCGACCAGTACTTAGACATTTTGGCATCAAGACATATAGTTAAACTGTTTTAGCAGCAACTATCAACTCCCTTAGTAAATGTTCTTGCAATGTCATGTGATGTCTGAGAGATCTAGATTTGAGGATTGTATATTGCATTCAAAGACCTAAATTAAGACTCAAAGTGTAAAACCGTAAACTGAATATTCTTGGGTTCAAATCATGGCCATGGGCTTTGATGATTGGACGGGGTTTCACTTTCCATGATGAATAAAAACCAAACATTTGGAATCAAAATAGGTCACCAAAACTATTAAGTTTCTAACTTAAAAATCAGATTACATGACAGTAGCATATTCCACTTATTCATACTGTGATTTTGAAAGAATGATAAGTTAAATTTTAGTATGTTTAAAGGGAGCAAAATAAGATTACAAATTGCATAACCAAGATATTAAATAGAGATTTAAATGTGAAATGTTACTTTGTTAAACCACTTGAGGGTGTCCGAAATCTACTAGAAAATAATATTTAGCAATCTGGAATAAAATTAGTCTTTTAATAGAGTCATGTAATTAGAAATTTACTTATATTTCTTTTCTTTTCTTTTTTTTTTTTTAAATACAAAACCTTTACTACCTGCATTATATTAGTGTTTTGGTATTTAAAGAATTTATTTTGTATTATAGATAGCATTAGTTGAGAAGCTTCAAATGCCCTGTATCATATAGACCGGCAAATTTATGTACATTTATTTACCTGCCCATTATCCACTGGAACAGGATGGCCTAAACAACATTAATAGCCTGATCGAAAACAAAAAGAATACTATAAAAATAGAAAAGGTTTTGTTTGGAATATAGAAATTAACATATATCACAAATTTTTCTAAAAGTTAGGTTATTTGTTGTTGATATTTCAAAGTATTTGAATAAAAATATTATATTCTCAAATAAATTTGAAAATAAAATTAAATCAATTTAAAATATGAGTTAAATTTAGAGTTGAAATTTCAATTAGCCTGTTTTTCAATTTTAGTAGTAATATATTATTTTTACATAATTTATATTGAGTTTGAATTGAATATATATAACATTTTAATATAAATATTAAAATAATGTGTTAATTTTAATAATTGTGTACATTTCAATTTTAATAAATTATAAATTATATGGATTAATTATTTATAAATATAGATAAAATTTGAAACACATTAAATTAAGTCCAGCTTAGACAACTACGTATAGTTTTGATGCTAAACAAAATCTTGACTTGAATCAGTAGACAAAAAGATATTCCTAATTCTCATGTGGACCGATGTTAAGGTTTTTGGTGGGCTTCTATATGAATCGATAAATCAAATTTTTTATAAAATTTGTGCAACTTTGAACCAATTGTAGGGTTAGTTAATTTGGAGGGTGGAGATTTGAAAAGTCGGCGTATATACTGTTTTTGGGGTAAAAGGGTGGTGAAATTTTATTAAATACGCATATATAGAGTGAATTGGGAAGCAGATGTGGTGCCTGATCCAAGTTTGATGTGAAGCTGCTCCGAAGAAATTCATTGCAATCAGCAACAATAGCATCATATTCATTTTTAGAAGAGTAGATAGCATAACATAAATTAAAGCCTCTTCTTGCCTTATAAAACATTTTAAAGCTTATTTAGGTTCATTTTTATTAGTTCGTAAAAGACAAAATAACAATGACTTAATTATAAATGAATAAGATCACCAAATCCTAGTCTTTCTTTTCCTTTAATTAAACCCTGTCGGATTTTTATTATTATAATTGATGTTTTGGTACATACAAAATAATAATAATAATAAAGTGAGTAGCATTTCATCCTCACTTTAACCCACCCCCCATTATAAAAAGCTTAATAAAACTTATTTTTATCTTTTAATAAGGTTAAGTTGGAATTCAAAATCTCTTCTTCTCAATATATATAGATAATATTGAAAATTCGGCCAATTTTGGTTTATTCATTTATTTTTTATAAAACTTAATTAATTTAAAAACATTTGAGGTTATATTCCTTTTTTCTTTTCTTAACTTCAAATATGTTTTGTGTTAATTACATTATGACTGAGTGAAAAGTAAAATTAAGTAATAAATATATTTATAATAAACTAAAATAATAAATTTTTGGTTAAATGATAAAATATAAATGTTGAAAGTTATAAAAGGTTAAGTATAATTCTATTATTTGTAATTTTATTTTTATTTTAATATATAAAAATTATAAAATAATATTACCTACTCTAAAAGGTGAGAATATTTTCGTTATTACTAGATATATATATATATATATATAAAAAGGTAGGATAGTTGTGTTATAACTGAAGTTTTGTATGAAAAGAAATTGGCTTGGCATGCTATATTCAATGTGAATAGGAGAAATGATATTCTTCATAAAAAACAAAAGAAAGCAGAATTTGCCTTTTAACATTCCCAAAGAAATTGGAGTTACATCTCTTTAAGGTACACTTAACTGAAATAGTTATTTTTGACTCGACAATCATCATGGGGTGGTGGCGCAGTTGGCTAGCGCGTAGGTCTCATAGCTTCTGAGTTATCCTGAGGTCGAGAGTTCGAGCCTCTCTCACCCCATTATCATTTTTGCCAATGTGTGTGTGCCAGCCTAGAATTGTCAATGTCGTCAGGCTTACGCTATTTTGCGTCCTTCATGCCTATGCCTTTGCCCTAAATTTGGATGGGCAACAAAACCAGATTTTATTGAGCAAATTTTATTGATAGAAAAAGAAAATCAAGTCAAAATAAAGTAAATTGTATTTAAAACATTTAAAAGACAACATAAAATAAAATAATAGATAAAAAGGAGATTATTATAGTTTTTAAGGGAGTTAACTGCTATAGAGGCGAGCTAAGCATATTTGTCAGTACCGTTAATCGTTTTTTGCTTATAGTTCCTTTGGTTATCATTTCATCCGTGAAAGAAATATTTCTCCACTCAAATTATTTTACAATATTTTTGTCTGCTTTATGGCACGATTTTATCTGCTTCTATAGCACAATTATGTCTGTTTCTAAACAGCAACTTATTGATGACTCAATTATCGACTAAAAAGATGTATTGATTACATTTTTTTCAATTTATAAAATATTATCGAGACCTTTGAGCATCAAAACACGTAAATCGTAAACAATGTAGAGCAAAGTTTTGACTTGCCTTTACAAATCATGGATGTATGCAGTATGTGGAATATAGTTTCCATTTCCACTTTCTTGGAACAAAGTTTTGAGTATAATGTTTTTTTATCCTTCGCTATCATCCATCGCTCTCTACTTTGCACTGTAATGACCCAAAGTTTATGAGTATCAAAAAAATATATTTTCGGGTTACGATTTTCATATGATGAATTCGTAAATATTTAATAGAAATATTTATGAAGTTAGTAGTGTGATTAATTAGATTTTGGTTAAGTAAATTAGCTTGAATTAAGACTAATTTAGTGAAAGGACTAGATTGAATATAGGGTAAAAGTTGAATCGTAGAATTAAGAAAAGTTAAAGGACTAAATTAGCAATTAAATCATAGTGCCAAGTGTGTGGTAATAGTAAAATACATGTGGAGTATGTATAAAACATATATTGATAATTATTAGTGTTTACTTATATAATAAGTAAATAATATTATATTATAATATATTAAATAAATAAAGAAAAAAAGAGAGCGAAGGACGAAACAAAACAAGGAAAGAAAGAAAGAAAAATGGAAAGAAAAAGAAAGGAAAAATAGGGTTTTGAAGTTTGAAGCTTATTTGGTAAGTCAATTTAGTCTATTTTCTTGCAATTTTGATGTTTTTAGAATCTTAGAACAAAGCTCTACTTGAATTATGTTGAAATTTAAAAATTTAGTGAATTTTTAGAAGTTGATTAAGTTGAACAATTGAGTAAATTATGAGATAAAGTGATAAAAATTCAAGTTAAAAGTGGGAGAAGGATTGAATTATAAAAAAAGATATATGTTTTGTTATAATAGGGACTAAATTGAAAAGATTGTAGAATTGATGTTTTATGGAGGAAGTTAAGTGTTAAGACTTGTAAAAGATGGATTAGAATGAAAATATGGGATTGATTTTGAAGAAAAGAAATAGTTATGGTTTAAGGACTAAATTGGAATTTAGGTAAAAGTTGTTTGAAAATTGAATTGTGTAATGTAAAATGGTATATTGATGATTTTGAATTGTTTAATTTTTCGTAGCTAACATAGTACCGGAAACGTTGACAAAGAAAGGAAAAGAGAAAGTGGACGAAGAGTAATTCGAGAAAACTACGGTTTGTATTTCTATAAACCAAACTTATCAATTATTTACTGTTTTAGTATTAAATTACATGAAAAATGAAAATGAGGTAAGAATCGTTATCTTACTGTACTGACTTGAAAATGTAAATGTTAATTTGAAAAGAATTTGAAAAACCCTATTAATAATATCGGGCTAGTCGGATATAATTGGCATGCCATAGGATTGGAAGCGTCCAGGGATACTTCGACCTTGAGTCGATGAGGCATTATAAGTGTCGTACTGTTACTATTACTGTTTCGAAATAAATTCTGATAAGGTACTCTATATCGTACTGTTACTGTTATTTTTTTACTTCGGTCGATGAAGCACTATGTGTTTTACTGGTGTGTGGGTTGGATCCACGTCTAGGTCTGAGTTATGTTAATAAGGGTAAACTCAGATCTTGAACACTAAAAGATACTTGTTGAACGCATTTTCTTCGATTATGATTCTATTGATAAATGTTACTATGATATAAAGATAATTGAATGAAAATTTATAAAGTTCTTATTGTTAGAATTTATGGTTATGTTTTAAATGCATGTTAAGTATTGGTTTATAGAAATAACACTGAGTGTATACTCAGCGTACGGTTTGTTTCCGTATGCAGGTTAGGTACAAAAGTGACTAACATCTCAGCATCCAAGCCAACTTCCGAACTCAAATATTTGGTGATGTACCTTATCTTGAGGAATGGCATGTACTTAAGTTGTCTTTGATGTTATTTTGAATATAAGTGTTGTTAGTGAAGAATGCTAATGGATAGTTAATAATTGTAAAGTGTATGTTATAATATAGTCCATTTTGAATTGATTTGAATGGTACTTAAGTACAAATTTTGAAGTTGCTTTGTTTGATGGTTATTAAAATGCATATGTTAGATTGTTGTACTGGTGGTTTTAATGTGTATTAGATGTGTTTAATCGTGTTTTGGACTGGTTGAAAGATCAGATTTTAAATTGCTTATGACTCAAGGTTTGCAGGGTTGGTAAACTTGAACTATAAGGTTCATTTTTAGTCCACACGGCCTGACACACGGACGTGTGTTCAGACCGTGTGAGACACACGGCTTGTACACGGGCATGTTTATAGGCCGTGTGTCCCCTGCACCTAAAATGTTGTAAAATAGAATACTCAGGTATGGCCACACAAGCAGAGACACGGGCGTGTGTCTCAACCGTGTGAAGCACATGGCAATAGCACGCACGCATGTGCTTGGCCGTGTGAAAACTGCACTAGATTTGAATTGAAAATAAATCCACACGGACTGAGCACACGGGCGTATGATTTGGCCGTGTGAAACTAGTTTGTTCATGAGTAATAAGTCAGTGTTGTACACGGGTAAAGGACACTGGGGTGTCCAGGCCATGTGAGCCACACGGGCGTGTCGTGGAAACACACGAGCGTATGGTACTGTTCATCAAAGGAAACTTTGAAACTTTAAAGAAAAATTTTATGAGCCATTGATCGAGTTCCGATTTATCTCTAATATCTTAACTGGGCCCTAAATGTCTGAAATAGGGTTTAATAAATAAATTACAGAATTGTTTCTTTTTAAATTTTATCTGATTTGTATTATGAACTGTAGTGACTGGAAATGCCCTATAATCCTATTTCGATGTCGGAAAAGGGTTAGGGGGTGTTACATTTAGTGTTATCAGAGCTATTCAGGTTTAGTCGATTCTAGGACTAAATCGAGTACATAAATGAGTCTAGAGGTACATGCCATTATTGAATTAAATTTGAGTTGGGATTGGATGCTGAATTATATATATTGATTAATTGTTTCTGTTTTATAGTGTTAAAGATGTCTGGTGAAAGAATTGAACAAACTGATCAAGAAATGTATATTAAAGATAATGAACAGTATGATATGAATGAATTAGATTCTGCAACTCCGAGTGTAAACCCAGTAGGTAATCAACCGTCAAACACTAGAAGGGGTGGTACTAGTGAAAGAGATAATACAGAAATACTCAGAGTGATAACCGATGCTTTTCAAAGAGCAGTGGGAGCCATACCTACAATGACTACTACTCCTACTATTCGACGAGCCCCGATTAAAGAACTGCGTAAGTACGGAGCTATTGAATTTTTGGATTTGAAGGGAGATGATCCGTCAAAAGCCAAAAATTGGTTAAAGACTACAAAGAGAATTTTGAAGCAACTCGAATGTACCCCACAGGAAAGCCTAACATATGTCGTTTATTTACTGCAAGAAGAAGCGTATGTATGGTGGGAGACAGTAATTCAAAGTGTACCAGAAGAACAAATAAGCTGAGAGTTCTTTCAAAAAGAATTTCAAAAAAAGTATTTGTGAGAAATGTATATGGAAGATAGAAAATAAGAGTTTTTGACACTGAAACAAGGTGAAATATCTGTAATGGATTATGAACAGGAATTTTTGAGATTAAGCCGTTATGCAACTGAATTTGTACATACTAAAGCTGACAGATGCAAACAATTTTTGAGAGGGTTATGTGATGAATTTCAATTGCAGTTAATGCCTCTACGAATTATTGAATTTGTAGACCTAATGGAAAGAGCTAAGATGATTGAACAGGTACTGGGGAAAAATAAGAAGTCTGAAGCTGCTCATTCGACTGAAAAACGTTCTAGAACTACTAGTTCAAGTCCACAACCAAAATAGTCAAAGGAATCTCGAGGTAATTAGATATTCAGCTCTAGATCAGAAAGAGGTGATAGGAGTCGAAGAAAACAGACAATTGTATCCACTAGTAGAGTTAAAAGCCCAAATCAGAACACCAAAATTCTAGAATGTGAACGTTGTGGAAACATGCATAGAGATGAGTGTAGAAGATTAATTGGGGGTTGTTTCTAATGTGGATCCACTGATTATTTTGTAAAAGACTGTCCGGAGATTAGTAAGGCAGCACCAATGGTATCACAGATATCTGAATCTGTTTCCAGAGGTCGGGGGTCAGGCAGAAGTGGTACAGTTGCTAGAGGAGGTACTAGAAGAACCAGTGAAAATGCTACACAACAATCGAAAGTAAGAGCTCTGGCTCGAGCATATGTTATAAGAACTCGAGAAGAAAGAGATGCACATGATGTTGTGATAGGTATATTCTTATTACATTCAGAATCCGTTTATGTTTTAATAGATCTAGGATCGTCACATTATTATGTTAATACAAAACTAGTTGAAAGGGAAAATTTAAAGCCTGAATCGTTTAGAGTAACAATAGAGGTGTCTAGTCCACTGGGGTAAACTATTTTAATAAATCAGATATGTCGAAGATGTCCATTAATGATTCAAGGTAAAATCTTTTTCGTTGACCTGTTGATTATGCCATTCGGCGACTTTGACATTATACTAGGTATGGACTAACTGTCAGAACATGGAGTAATTTTGTATTGTTATAAAAAGAAGTTTACTGTTCAGAATGGGCATGGTGATCAGATTGAAGTAATTGGTATTCGGACCAGTGGATCAGTTCGTGTTATTTCAGCAATTAAAGCTAATAAGCTTATTTATCGGAGATGTGCTGCTTACTTAGTATATGTTATGGACCTTATGAACCGAATTTTTCAGCCATATTTGGATTAGTTCGTAGTAGTTTCTATTGATGATATTTTGGTATACTCAGAGTCTGAAACTGAATATGAGCAGCATCTCTGAATTGTTTTGCAAATATTGCGAGAGAAGAAATTGTATGGGAAATTGAACAAGTGTGAGTTTTGGTTATCAGAGGTTGTATTCCTTGGTCATGTAGTGTCAGCGGACGGGATTAGAGTGGATCCAAAGAAGATTGAAGCTATAATTCAGTGGAAAGTTCCAAAAAATGTGTCTGAAGTACGTAGTGGTTTAGCCAGATATTACCGAAGGTTTGTAAATAGATTTTCAAAAATAGCTTTACCAATGACAAAGTTACTGCAAAATAATGTCCTATTTATTTGAAGTGAACAGTGTCAGAAAAGTTTGGAAACGTTGAAGCAAATGTTAATAGAAGCACTGGTGTTGACTTTACCGGAGTCGGGAAAAGATTTTATTGTGTACAATGATGCTTCCTTAAATGGTCTCGGGTGTGTACTGATGCAAAATAGAAAAGTAATTGCTTATGCTTCATGACAATTGAAACCACATGAATGTAATTATCTGACTCATGATCTGGAACTAGCAGCTATGATTTTCGCTTTAAAAATTTAGAGACATTATCTATATAGTGAGAAATGTTATATCTATATTGATCACAAAAGTCTCAAGTACCTTCTGTCACAGAAAGAGTTAAATTTGAGACAGTGTCGGTGGATAGAACTTCTAAAAGATTATGATTGTGTTATTGACTATCATCCGGGTAAAGCTCATGTAGTAGCTGACGCATTGAGTAGAAAAGCTACAACTGAATTGAGAGCAATGTTTGCAAGACTCAGTATTATTGATGATAGAAGTCTTTTAGCTGAATTGAGAGTAAAACTAGTAATATTTGATCATATCAGAACAACACAGTTAGAAGATGAAAAGCTAATGAAGAAGAGAGAGATGGTGTAGAATGGTACGATAGAAAATTTTAGCATTGATGAGCATGATTGTTTGAGATATCAGAATTGACTTTGTATTCCAACTACTTCAGAATTGAAAGAGTTAATACTCCGATAAGCACATGACAGTTCTTTTACATTACATCCTGGCGGAACAAAGATGTACCGTGATTTACAGGAACTGTATTGGTGGCCAGGTATGAAGAGAGATATAGTGGAATATGTGGCTAACTATTTAACATGTCAACGAGTTAAAGCTGAGCATCATATTCCAACTGGATTACTTCAGCTTATTAATATTCCTGAGTGGAAATAGAATTTATTACAATGGAATTTGCAACCGGGTTACCATTGTCAGCAAGTAAGAAAAATGCTATTTGGGTGATTGTTGACCGGCTTACAAAATCGACACATTTTATAGCAGTCAGAACGGATTGGTCACTTCAAAAACTTGCAACAACATACATTCAGAAAATTGTGAGATTACAAGGTATTCTTGTATCGATAATTTCAGACCGGGATCCACAGTTTACATCAAGGTTCTGGAAACAGTTACATGAATCTCTTGGTACTCGACTTCATTTTAGCACAACTTTTCATCCACAGACCGATGGACAGTTAGAAAGAGTCATTCAGATTTTAGAAGACATACTCCGAGCTTGTATCATTGATTTTGAATCAGGTTGGAAACGTTATTTACCGTTAGCTGAGTTTGTATATAATAATAGTTTCCAATCAAGTATTCAAATGGCACCGTACGAAGCTTTATATGGTAGGAGATGTCGATCACCAGTGTGTTGGACAAAGTTGAACGAGAAGAAAATGATTGGACCAGATTTGATTCAAGAAACAGAAAATACTATTAAAAAGATTCGAGAAAGATTGAAAGTAGCTTTTGATAGACAGAAATCATATGCAGATCTAAAACGACGAGACATTGAATACTCAGTTGGAGACAAAGTATTTCTTAAAGTCTCTCCTTGGAAGAAAATCTTGAGATTTGGTCAGAAGGGTAAATTGAGTCCACGATATATTAGACTATTTGAAATTATAGAAACAATTGGGTCGGTAGCATACCGTTTAGCTTTGCCTTCTGAATTACAGAAAATTCATGATGTTTTTCATGTTTTCATGCTAAGAAGATACAAATCTGACCCTTCTCACGTGATTTCAACTGAAGATATAGAAATTCGATCTGATTTGTCATATGAAGAAGAATCGATTATGATACTAGCACGTGAGGTAAAAGAACAACGTAATAAATGAGTTCCCTTAGTAAAGGTATTATGGAAAAGTCATAACATTGAAGAAGCAACATAGGAACCAGAGGATACTATGAGATCACAATACCCCCATCTCTTTTCAGGTAAATTTCGAGGACGAAATTTATTAAGGGGGAAGAAATGTAACGACCCAAAATTTATGAGTATCGAAAAAGTATATTTTCGGGTTACCATTTTCATAAGATGAATTCGTAAATATTTATTAGAAATATTTATGAAGTTAGTAGTGTGATTAATTAGATTTTGGCTAAGTAAATTAGCTTGAATTAAGACTAATTTAGTGAAAGGACTAGATTGAATATAGGGTAAAAGTTGAATCGTAGAATTAAAAAAAGTCAAAGGACTAAATTAACAATTAAACCATAAGTGCCAAGTGTGTGGTAATAGTGAAATACATGTGGAGTATGTATAAAACATATATTGATAATTATTAGTATTTACTTATATAATAAGTAAATAATATTATATTATAATATATTAAATAAATAAAGAAATAAAAAAAAGAAAAGAAAGAAGGACGAAACAAAACAGGGAAAGAAAGAAAGAAAAAAGAAAAGAAAAAGAAAGGAAAAATAGGGTTTTGAAGTTTGAAGCTTATTTGGTAAGTCAATTTAGTACATTTTCTTGTAATTTCGATGTTTTTAGAATCTTAGAACAAAGCTCTACTTGAATTATGTTGAAATTTAGAAAGTTAGTGAATTTTTAGATGTTGATTAAGTTGAACAATTGAGTAAATTATGAGATAAAGTGATAAAAAATCAAGTTAAAAGTGGGAGAAGGATTGAATTATAAAAAAAGATATAAGTTTTGTTATAGTAGGGACTAAATTGAAATGATTGTAGAATTGATATTTTATGGAGGAAGTTAAGTGTTAAGACTTGTAAAAGATGGATTAGAATGAAAATATGGGATTGGTTTTGAAGAAAAGAAATAACTATGGTTTAAGGACTAAATTGGAATTTAGGTAAAAATTGTATGGAAATTGAATTGTGTAATGTAAAATGGTATATTGATGATTTTGAATTGTTTAAATTTTCGTATCTAATGTAGTATCGGAAACATTGACAAAGAAAGGAAAAGAGAAAGTGGACGAAGAGTAATTCGAGAAAACTACGGTTTGTATTTCTATAAACCGAACGTATCAATTATTTACTATTTTAGTATTAAATTACATGAAAAATGAAAATGAGGTAAGAATCGTTATCTTATTGTACTGACTTGAAAATGTAAATATTAATTTGAAAAGAATTTGAAAAACCCTATTAACAATGTCGGGCTAGTCGGATATAATTGGCATGCCATAGGATTGGAAGCGTTCAGGGATACTTCGACCTTGAGTCGATGAGGCACTATAAGTGTCGTACTGTTACTATTACTGTTTTAATTCCGATAAGGTACTCTATACCGTACTGTTACTATTACTGTTATTTTTTGACTTCAATCGATGAAGCACTATGTGTTTTATTGGTGTGTGGGTTGGATCCGCATATTCGTCTAGGTCTGAGTTATGTTAATAGGGGTAAACTACTGTACTGAACACTAAAAGATACTGACTGAAACTGCATTTTCTTACTGATTATGATTCTATTGATAAATGTTACTATGATATAAAGATAATTGAATGAAAATTTATAAAGTTCTTATTGTTAGAATTTATGGTTATGTTTTAAATGCATGTTAAGTATTGGTTTATAGAAATAACACTGAGTGTATACTTAGCGTACGGTTGGTTTCCGTGCGCAGGTTAGGTACAAAAGTTATTAACATTTCAGCATCCAAGCCAACTCCCGAACTCAAATATTTGGTGATGTATCTTATCTTGAGGAATGGCATGTACCTAGGTTGTCTTTAATGTTATTTTGAATATAAGTGTTGTTAGTGAAGAATGTTAATGGATAGTTAATAATTGTAAAGTGTATGTTATAATATAGTCCATTTTGAATTGATTTGAATGGTATTTAAGTACAAATTTTGAAGTTGCTTTGTTTAATGGTTATTAAAATACATATGTTAGATTGTTGTACTGGTGGTTTTTATGTGTATTAGATGTGTTTAATCGTGTTTTGGACTGGTTGAAAGATCAGATTTTAAATTGTTTATGATTCAAGGTTTGCAGGGTTGGTAAACTTGAACTATAAGGTTCATTTTTAGTCCACACGGCCTGACACACGGACGTGTGTTCAGACCGTGTGAGACACACGGCTTGCACACGGGCATGTTGATAGGCCGTGTGTCCCCTGCACCTAAAATGTTGTAAAACAGAATGCTCAGGTATGGCCACACGGGCAGAGACACGGGCGTGTGTCTCAACCATGTGAAAACTGCACTAGATTTGAATTGAAAATAAATCCACACGGGCTGAGCACACGGTCGTGTGATTTGGTCGTGTGAAACTAGCTTGTTCATGAGTAATAAGTCAGTGTTGTACACGGGTAAAGGACATGGGCGTGTCCAGGCCATGTGAGCCACATGGTGTGACCACACGGGCGTGTCGTGGAAACACACGGGCGTGTCCCCTAAATCACATGGGCGTGTGGTACTGTTTATCAAAGGAAACTTTGAAACTTTAAAGAAAAATTTTATGAGCCATTGATTGAGTTTCGATTTATTTCTAATATCTTAACTGGGCCCTAAATGTCTGAAATAGGGTTTAATAAATAAATTACAGAATTGTTTCTTGTTAAATTTTATCTGATTTGTATTATGAACTGTAGTGATTGGTAATGCCTTGTAATCTTATTCCGATGTCGGAAAAGGGTTAGGGGGTGTTACATATCCTGTCACAAAAAGTTTGGGGCCTCATTCATCTTAAAATTAATATGGTTTTTGCACTATTAATGTATTAATGATTGCTTTGCTTAATTGCTCATTGTCTTATGCGTTTTATCTTAATTACAAAAATAGTATTTTGGGTTAATTTCCGTTAGATATTATTGAAAATGTCTATGGGGATAATATTATTATCTAGCTATTACATATATAAATAATTATATTTTTTAATATAAAAATAAATTAATGTGTTTATTTATTTATATATATATATGATTAATTGAATTAAAATTAATATTTCACATCGTTAAATTTACCTATTAATTACACATTCAATTTCAGCTAACTTTAACAACCATAAAAGTAAATTTCTAAAATGAATAAATCAGTTCGCAGTTTATACGACATTCCTAACAAGCAATTCACTAGCAAATTACAATACAGAGTTCAATTTTTTAATCAAGATATAGCATCATCACTCTTATACAATAACTATATTACTTTCTCCATTAAGATTTTTCCATTAAAAACTTTCATAAATTTGCACTAAGTTATATTTCTTACAATGAACAATGTTAATACTCTGAATCCCATACTCATTACAATAATAAGCCTTCTTTTAGATAGGCATATATTAACTTTAATGTTCAAAAATTTCGGCCGTTAAATTGCAAGCTTGGGCAAGTTGTTGTTTGTCCCTAATGGAAAAGTGATAATCATGGTAAGCTTCGAAGCGGGGCTAATTAAATAGATATAATGAACCCGGTTAATTCAAATCCAAAGAAGTTTCTGGAATTCATCTGTTTGGTTAATTAAGAATGGTGGTCAGCCTGTGAGGAAACTGTGAAAATTAAGCATCTTGATATTCACATGCGAAAAATTCAATGATTATAGCTATGTAAGAAATAGGAGACGAATGGAAATTATGGCTTTCCCACGTTTTTTAAACACATCACATGCAATGGAGGGAATTGGCCTTATTGTTAATCATACTGATAGGTTGCCCCAAGCTTTGACATTATGTATATTATGGTTTTTCCAAATTTCAAAAATATTATTGCATTAGACCAAGACATTTTACTCTTTTATTTTTTTTTACTTAAGCATTTTTTATTTTTTACTAAAAAAATTATGTAAATTCAAATATATTAGAATGCATCCTAAAAAATATATAAATTTCAATCGGGAATAATAGTCAAATTTCCACTAGGTTTGTGGGTTGGGTTGGGGGGGGGGGTTCCATTGGTTATTGGCTGAATTCTCATTTATGCTCTCTCAATTTGATTCAATGCTAGTAGTCATACAATCCTTACAAGTCGAGGAACATAAGTATGACACAAAATCTATTGAGGAGTCTGTTAACGCCATTTGTGAAGAAATACTATGTGATCCTATGCTTATTGTTTTAAATCTCAGTAAAATTTAGAGTCTTCGACTATAGAAAATGACTTTATTTATTCCGCAAGTAATTTGATTTAATCCGTAAAAAATAATATTTAAGTCTTCAATTTCAATTCATTTGTTCTTTATGTTTTGGACTTTAACTCATCCAAATACTTTCAAAAATAGATAACTTAATGCTTTTGTTGTAAAATTTACTTAAAATTGTGACAACTATTTCAATCACAAAAATAACCACAAAATTTATCTTACCTCCAAATGTGTCAACAAATTTGACTTCTAATATAAAAAAAAAAGCTAATTTTGCCCCTCGTTGAGAATAGAAGTACATTATGTTTAGTGTCGAAGTGAGTAAAAACATACGTGGGCATTTAAAACAATAAGGGGCTTGGGCTTCTAACGGGTCGGGTCGAGCTTGGGTTTTAGTATTTTTATTCGGGTTGGGCTTGGACAAAATTTTAAACTCATTTTTTGGGCCCGTCCCGGCCCGAGCCTAATAAATGGGCATGATTTTTTTAGTTGAACCCGGCCCGGCCCAGCCCATGAACACCTATAATCGGCAGGCAGGCTCCAATGTAGAAGCCGAAACCACGTGGCTGCCGTAGTCTATTCCTTAGACTAAAAGTGGCTGGTGAGGTACAGCCCATCTTCCATGGCTAGTTGAAGTCTAACAATGCACCAAGGTGGAAGGATGCGTATTTAACAACGTAAAACGAAACATCAATGCATTCGTACGAGTGAAGTTTAGCAATTAATTAAATCTGGAAAGGCAAAACAAAAAAAGGTTCCCACAGTATTAATTATTAATTAACACAATAAATGATCCCACAACATGATTCGATATGTCCCTAAAAACGTGTCAACTTAATTTTTCGTGATTCTCAATTATTATAAATAATTAAAAGAAAATCGCACAAAAAGCAAAAGAAAAGGAATATTTATTCTTTTATACGTGTAAAGGCTTTGAATTTGTGTCCGTATCAGTATTGGGCATTTAGAGAATAGATGTGCATGGAGCACGGTAGTCCTGATTTCACCCCACGCAAACCCATTAGGCTGTAATTATGTGAAAACGGGATAACCGACGTCGTTTTTATGGGAAATGGTTTTGACCTTTTATCAAGTGGGAATTAATGTAATATTATCCTTAAAAATATCTTTAAGGTTGGTGCACGTATGTATGTACCTGGAAGTGAGGAAGATCTACTTTAGAAATATGTTGGGTAGAATGAATATATTTATTTAATAAAAGTGTAAGCTTTTGTTATTATAACAAATTACTTACGAAAAATAATCTATAATCCAAAATTTCCACCTCAACCAAGACTGTATAATTTGATAAATGGAATGGTGCGAGTCTTCTTTCCTAATTTCAGCTCCCGTGTTTACGTCATTACCTCAATGACAGCACAAAAACAAACAGCGCACAGGTCTCTGTACGTAAAGAAAATATAATAGCTGAGATCTTCGGCATCGCATGTAATCGTAACCAGCGCCTCCATAACTGACACGTCATTATTTTATGTCACCGACAGAGGAACGCGGCAGACCGGGCCCTACAGTTTGTTCTCCGACCTTTTTTCTCAGGGTGGTCCATTTTTTTTTATTTTTATAGTTTTTTAATTCCTCAAAATCTAGTGTGTGTTTGCATGTGAGTGGTAATTACTGTTTTCTTATTACAACTAAAAATTCTCGAAACTCCAAAGTTTCACACTACTAAAATAAATGTAAACACCTTTATTTCTGTATTTTTATTTTGAAATGCATCTATTAACCCCATACAGTACCCTATGTGTGCAGATGACTATAATTAAAGTACATTAACTATTAAAAAGCTTATTTATTCCGATATTTTGATTAAAATATAAACACTCGAAAATAATTAATTTATAAAATGAATTTATTTCATTCCGCTTTCCACGCGGTGACAGTCAATTAAGAATTTTTATCATATTTGTCAATTAAAAATTAAATTTCATTCTTAACGAAAATAAATAAATTTACGAGGCGTTTCCGGCACGAGTCAAATATTAAACAAAATTAATGTCTTAATTCGTTGCTCTACTGTCGGTTTTATACAGCTTTGGATCCCAAATCTACACATTAATTATGCTAACTACAAGCATAATCATAATAAATTGAAGTTCAATTTATAATCATAAAAAAAAAATTGACACCTTTTAATAAATACTTATGAGAATAAAAAACTGAAATTTTAATTTTAATTTTTTTTAAAAGTTAAGATAAGAAGATAATGATTTATTAAATAATGAATTATCTTATAAATACATACACTTAGTTCAAAAATTCTATTTTTTTTATCTTCTTATCATTTTAATTTTAAATGTTTTGAACAATTAATATATCTTTTATTTCTCTCGCAAATAGAAAAATATATTCTCAAAAGCTTTTAAATTTTATTTCAATTTTTAAAAACTTATACATGATTTGATTAAAAAAATATTTTCATAAATAAATAAAATAATAAATATGATTTTAATCTTATAAAATTCAATTTTTTTCTATATCAAAATATTTTTCTTAAAGACGTAACAACTTGAACTAAATATGTTAATATTTTTGTCCTATTTGTTTCATTTTTATAACTATTTAAAATTTAACCCTAAATTTGACAACGTAATTAATTTATTTTTTTTGTGTAAATAGTAACAAATAGGTTAGATTTAGAGAAAGTTGATACTAGATTTTGTTTTCAAAAGAAAATAGGGGAATCTTAGTTGAACTCTTTTTTTTTTTTTTTTATTGAAGTAGTATTCTATGGTGATTAATTTGCCAGTAAATATTTTAAAGTCCACCGGTGAAACAAATTTACTGCTAAAAAATCGGGGCAAAATTTTCTGATAATTCAATTAATTTATATAATGGAACCTTCGTAAAACCTATCAATTTAAAATATTTATCTCGATTGTCATTTAATTACTTTTAAATTTTAAATTAAATTAAAATCTTTTACGACCTTTTTTTAAAAAAAAAAAAAAAGAATTTCAATTTCAATGATTACTGCGATTATATAAAAGGAGAGTAGTTTTTTTTCTCAGCTTTTCACGAGCTCTGTCTTGATTGGCTCCTTGCGAACAATAGCTTACATTTCTTACAGTATTAAAGGGAGCTCGCAAAATCGCGATAAAGAAAACAGTAATTTTTTTCTGTAGATTAAACAAAAGGAAAATTTCTTCTTAGTATCTCCATTTGATGAAATTACGCTGATTTTGAGGCTGGTTTTCTGCTTTTTTTTCTCCCATTTCTAGCTCTGCTCCCACCAACAAGGTACCTTTTTTTTTTTTTTTTTTTGTGTTGTATTTCCTTGTTCGTGTTTTCTAACAGTTTAAATTTGTCTGATTTGATATGAGTTCCGATTTTCAAATATTTGATCCAACATGGGTTTTGCTCATTTTTTAACCTGGGTTTTCGTTAGATTTTAGTATTGGGTAGCAAATATCAGTTAATTTTAATGAAAAGGACGTGATTTTGAATGGAAATGAGCTTACTATATTTATTACTTTCGGGTGGCGGCACTCACTCATAGTTTTTTGTATGGAAATTTATCTACTTACTTTCCTTTATTTTCTTCCTTTGTCTAGTTTCAGTCTTAGAATCATCCAAAACGCCTTTCTTCTTCTTCCTCCTTTAGAAGCTTAAAATTTGATAGGTGCTCTAAGAGTTTCACTTTCAGCAGGGTTTATGGATTTAGTATCTTAAAATTGGTAAGTCTAATTTTGATCTTATTTAAGAGCAGCAAGTCTTTGGTTAAGTTAGAAACCATTTCATGTTTGTCCTTATTACTGGGCTAGCTAGGTTCAGAGAGTGATTTGTGTGGGATTTTTTTCCTTCCTTCTTTGGTTTTAACTTTAACTTCATTGTGTTATTTCTTGAAACTTTACTGTTGAAATTTCAGGTTAGTAAAATGCCCCGGCCTCTGCATCGAGGTGTATCTGGTATACGGGTCTCAGGCAACAGCAATGATTTTTGGGATGCCGAAGTGAAAGATAAAACAGAGAAGGAAGATTCGGATAGAAATCATTCTTCTAGTCAGAGCTTTTTGTCCCTCAGGTCTCCTTTTCGGTTATTTTTTCAAGATAATTCTCCACCCAAATATGGTGTCACTGAGAATGGTTTTACATCCGATCCCTTCGGTGGTGGGACTTCAAGAAGCCGGCATAGGTTAACAATGCTGTTTTTGAAGTTAAGTTTAGTTGTGATCGTGATTCTTGCTCTTACTGGATCATTTTGGTGGACCATCTCCATTTCAACATCATCTAGGAGTCATATATTTCGTGGTTATAGGCGACTTCAAGAGCAGCTTGTTTCTGATTTGTGGGATATAGGGGAACTTTCTCTTGGTCCTTCACGGTTGAAAGAAATAGAATTCTGTTCTGAGGAGTTTGAGAACTATATTCCTTGCTTTAATGTTTCTGAGAATGTTGCTTTGGGTTATTCTGATGGTAATGAGTATGACCGACTATGTGGGCATGGGTCAAGGAAAAGTTGTTTAGTTCTTCCACCTGTGAACTATAAAATTCCTCTTAGGTGGCCAACTGGGAAAGAGGTCATCTGGGTTGCTAATGTTAAAATTACTGGTCAAGAGGTATTTTCCTCTGGCAGTTTAACCAAGAGGTGAGTGGATGTTTCTCTTGTCAACCAAACTTTGATATCTAATTGCCTTCATCCACCCTCCCCTTCCCTCCTTATCTATTTAAGTGTTTCTTCAGCTCCTTGCCTTGTGCCATTGCAGGATGATGATGCTGGAGGAAGATCAGATTTCTTTCCGTTCAGCATCACTTATGTTTGATGGTGTGGAAGATTATTCTCATCAGATTGCTGAAATGATTGGACTGAGAAATGAATCTAACTTCATACAAGCTGGGGTAAGCGAAATTTTACCTTGGAACATACATGTTGAGCTCCTACTGTTGAATTCTTTATGATTTTTTTCCCTTGTCTATTTTATTCTATTATTAATAAGGTTATTTCTGTTTAGCTTCAAGGTTGGCCTGCATTTTTTATTGCTTTATTATCTCTTACTTGACAGTAAACTGTTAATGATACCTTTTGGTTGCTCATTGCACTTCTTGGAATTTAAGCCTGAATTAGCTTAAAGCCTTCTTAATAGCTACCATGATCTGGAGTGCCATAATTCTATTTACTTTCTTTTGCATTTCCAAAAACAGTTAAAATGTTTCTACTCCCCCTACCTGATCTGAATTTAGCGCTACTGTTGCAGGTACGAACCATCTTGGATATAGGATGTGGTTATGGTAGCTTTGGAGCTCATCTTTTTTCCAAACAGCTCTTAACGATGTGTATTGCAAACTATGAGTCCTCAGGCAGCCAAGTTCAACTCACTCTTGAAAGGGGCCTTCCTGCAATGATTGTTTCTTTTAATTCGAAACAGTTACCGTATCCATCTCTTTCATTTGATATGCTGCATTGTGCACGTTGTGGTGTTGACTGGGATAAAAAAGGTATAGTTTAAACTTTGGTGGTGTAGAATTTGCTGCCTCTTTCCACATCTTTTCATCCCTCTCCCCCTCCCGCTACCCTGGTTTGTTATAATTTCTTATGTTGAGAGAGTCATTTTGTGTTAGGAATAGAAATTGGGCTAGAATAATTATTGTATGACAGAAAAAAGTTCTGTTGAATATTCTGTATATAAAAGGTCCTTTATGAATGTTTTATTGGTTTTTTGGCAGTTAACTCCTGCCAACCGAAGGATAATTTAACAAAATACACAAATTTCATGGTCAACTTCCTTTATTATTGCTTAAAGTTCTGAAAATTTGCCTCACCTTCAGCAGCTCTTATATTTCCTAATTTGAATGTGTTATCATCTGTTGGCAAAATGTGTGCCACAGATGGTATTTTATGCCAAATTGTGTGACTTCTTTAATTATTATTATTTTGTTGTAATAAAAGTTTTATGCCAAAATGTTGTGCCACAGATGGTATTTTCTTGATTGAAGCTGATAGAGTTCTGAAACCGGGTGGATACTTTGTGTGGACTTCACCTCTTACCAACGTTCATACTTTTCTTCGGGACAAAGAGAAGCAGAAAAGGTGGAATTTTGTTCGTGATTTTGCAGAAAATCTCTGCTGGGAGTTGATATCACAACAAGATGAAACTGTTGTATGGAAGAAGACCAATAAGAAGAGTTGCTACAGCTCCCGGTAAGGCAATTTTTTAAATTCTATTTACATAAATTTTCTTCAAACATTTATGTATTTTGACTATGTGAATCTTGGAAATCTTTATTACTTGAGAGCAGTAGATTGTCCTGATCGTGTTATTGTAATGTATGTATCCAGGAAGCCTGGTTCTTGTCCTCCTATATGTAGCAAAGGACAAGATGTTGAATCTCCATATTATTGGCCTCTTCAAAACTGTATAGGTGGAACAAATAGCCGCCGATGGGTTCCTATTGAGGAGAGGGCAACATGGCCTTTCAGGTCTAATTTGAACAAGAATGAACTAGAACTATACGGTAATTTGATGCTTTTTTCAAGGTTGTATTAGAAGTAAATTCCATCAAGCATTGATGACAGAAATTTCTGACTGCCACTCTGATTTATCTGTTTTACCAGGTCTACACTCGGAAGAACTTGTTGTAGATACTGCAAACTACAAAACAGCTGTTCGTAATTATTGGTCCCTTCTGTCCCCCCTAATATTCTCAGATCATCCAAAGAGACCTGGTGACGAGGATCCTTCTCCACCTTATAACATGTTCAGGAATGTGCTAGACATGAATGCTCGCTATGGTGGTTTTAATGCTGCATTACTCGAAGCAGGGAAGTCTGTCTGGGTCATGAACGTAGTCCCAACAACTGGACCCAACTACCTTCCCCTGGTTCTTGACAGGGGATATATCGGTGTATCACACAATTGGTGATTCTCTCCTCTAGCTATATTTTTTTTTTCTTTGTTGCAGTGTTGTTTCAGTATGTTCTTTATATGAATCTAAAATATGAGCAGTCTTATAGTAATTTCTATGGGACCAAAGAATGATTTTCAGCAACTTGATATACTTTAGTATAAGCTTTTCTCTCTAAGAGTAAAATAAAATCAAATGCAGTGAATGAAGAAAGCATTTGTATATTTAAAATGTATGCATCATGCAACAATATTAAGAGTTGAACTGAAGGAAACTCTGCTAGACTTATCTTTCTATTTAATGTTTGCTGTGTTTACTGTAACTCAAGTTTGAAGTTAGTACAACATATTAGTTGATTAGGTTCACAGTTGATTAACCATGTTTCTAATTTTAATGATGTGATATTCTTGCGATGGTACTTCTCCGAGCAACTTTTATCTTTCCTTTTCTGTTTTATGTTATATTGTCTTATGATCCATCTGCATCATATTCAGGTGTGAAGCATTTCCAACATATCCTAGAACTTATGATATGGTGCATGCTGATGGACTTCTATCCCTTGAGACTAGTCAATATCGCAGGTGCACCATGCTTGATCTTTTCACAGAAATAGACAGGTTGCTTCGTCCAGAGGTACTAAACCAAAACTATCAATTATTTAAATCAGGCCATATTTTAGTTCCTTTTGTGGTTGCCTTCTGTTTCTCTGTTCTTGATCAGTGGATTTAAGTTCAATTCTTAATGTGTTATTATTACATGCCAAACACCTTTTTCTTGCATTCTAACTGATAATCTACGTAAACACTCAAGGAAAAAAGAAGCAAGCACTTATTCATTTGGTTTTTCTCCGTAACTAATGTTGATTTGAGAACTTTTGTAGCTATATTTTTGGGGTTTGATGTTACTTTATTGTAGATTTGAATGTCTGCATGAACATTTGTATATGCGACAATGATCGCTTAGCTGGTTGGCCTTTGAAATTAAGAGATCCAATCACCGGAGTATCACTTCTTCCATGGATGCCACTCAAAATAGTATTTGTATTAAGTCGTACTCATTCAGCAGTCATATTGCTTCTCTATCATGGTTTAGAGACATGACTCACACTTTCATACTATGCAAACATCTATGCATATGTTAAATTCTATCAACTGTTAGTAGACCTTTCTAACGCTACCAATGTTTACTGCAATGTTTTAATGCATTCAATGGTGGATGCAGGGTTGGGTAATAATTCATGATAAGGCTCCTCTAATCGAATCAGCTAGAGCTCTAACTGTGCAGTTGAAGTGGGATGCCAGAGTCGTAGAAATCGAAAGCAACAGTGATGAGAGACTCCTAATCTGTCAGAAACCATTCTTTAAGAGACAAGCAACAAGCTAAGAACAATATCTGGAGAAGAAGCCCCAAAATTTTTCAAGTCTTGGTATTCAAATTCATGTTGTGCATTTTGAACAGAAAGAAAGAAGAAAGCAGCAAAGATAGTTGATGAAAAACAAAAATGAAAGCCGCAAGGCATAGATAGGGTCTTGTAATTAATCGAAAAGGAGGCGCCATTGCAAGTGAAAAACGTATAGCTTAGGTTTAAAATTTTCATGTTCTTTGTTTCATTATTACTATACAAAATACATGATTTAAGGTTGTGCAAAAAAGGTTACAGATTAAGCTTCTAGCTGTGCAGCATAGAGAAAAGAGAAGAGAATGAATTGCAGAGAGAATGAAAAAGAAAAGAAAGAAAGAATTGCTTGTAAGTGCATTTATGATGAAAATTTATAATTCATGTTATGTTTTTCTTCGAAACCAATATGGTGGATGGTGTTATTGATCTGAATTGAATTGAGAACTCAAGTGAATCGTTTTCCTTTGGATTTGATTTGAATTATCAGTTGAATTTTCTACTGAATTTTGTAATCAAACCAAACTGTGAAACCAAGACTTTAATCTGGATCATGATCAAGGATTAGTTAGGGCGAGTTAAATTTGTTTTGTATGAGATTATGTAAACAAGATATAAAAATTTGGAACGATAAAAGGGGTTTGTTTATGCAATCCTTAGAAACAAACTTCATGCACTAACACTTGATTATACCACACAAACACAAATCAAATTACCAAAAATAGAAAAAGAAACAGAAGGGGGTTGATTTGTCTGCGAAGCAAGCAGTTTTTAGGTTCACTCACAAAGCAAAAACAAGGAAATAAAGAAAAAAATGCCCATGAATTGTCCAGGCAAATTACTGGTAAAATATCTTAACGGGATGAAGAAGCCAGTGCAGGTGATTTCGCAGATGAGTGATAGCGACTTCGGCTCTTCAACTTGTTCTTGTTCTTATGCCCCAATCCCACACTGCCCCTATGCACACTGGCGGATGTTGAAGCACCGTGGCTTGTTCTTTTTGATGCTTTTCTTCTGGAGCTCCAACTGCCACTCCCTAAAGCAGCTTTGGCAACACTATCAGTGAGCACTTCCCTTGCCCTTTGTGGTTTAATGGGTTGCTTGTTCAGGTACGTAAGCTTAGGAAGCAAGCTACAAACTGCCTTTCGCAGCTGGTCATCACTAATGTTGCTCTGAACTGGATTTCCCAACAGATTCAATGCTTGCAATGAGTTGTAGTTGGCGACAAGCTGACCCAATGCCCTTGTTGTCGTTATCTTGTTGAAGCTCAGGTCCAATACTGTCAACTTCAAGAACCTATGTAGCCCTTCAACATCACTTATCTTGTTCCCAGCAAGGTACAGTTCTTTGATCAGTATGCAGTTTGACAACCCTGGCATCATTAATGAAACACAATGCACTTTTAGAACTACATGCAAGTTGTCTAAGGAGAATGTTTCTAGGTGACAGATTCACGAACTAGTTACCTACCATGTCCAATTCGAGCAATGCGGTTATAACTAAGGTCAACAACTCGCAATCGAGTTAACTCCCTGAGTCCTTCGATGGTGCTGATCTTGTTTCTTGACAAGTTGAGTATGTGAACGCCCTTTGGCAGTGATCCAGGAGTAATATGGGCTGCCGAGAAAGCAAGAATCATAATCATATATCAGAGTGCAAACTGCAAATTAGTTATATCATCAACTTCTTTTCAAGAGCTTACTTATAAAGTTGTTCGACAGGTTGACAGACCGAAGGCTGGTGAAACCTGAGATGATTGGAATAGCTTTCAAACCTATTCCTGATATGTGAGCAACGGTTGAGGAAGAATTGAGAGTCTGAATGACACTATTGGCATGTAAAATCTCCTCAGAAAGATTGATATCCGAACAGCGAGTGAAGTAGGCAGTGTTTCTTGCTGGTGATTTACCAGTGTCTGGAGAAGGTGGAAATGTGATGCCCTCTTCATCATTCACATCATCAGCAGGCTGCACAATTTCGGTTTCGAGATCTCTCACCCATTCATCGACTCTTGAGAACGATGATGATGATGGAGCAGGGAATGCAACCCATTGGTTCTGGGGCCATAAACCAGAAACTCCATTATGAAAACCTTTCCAGCTCCGGTTGTCATCGCAGTTGCCAGCGAAGCCTTTGTTCAAGGACTCTCCCGTAAATGATCCCGGTGATTCCATCTTGCTCGGTTTCATTGCTTGATGTAGATCAATTGTGTCTGAAGAATACCCACCTTGCTGGTTCAAAGTAGCAGTGATAGGAGCAGGTTGCGGTTTCGTCGTCCAGTTGTGAGAGTTCCGGTGGCTCCAGAGGAAGAACTTCCACCATAACTTTCTGCTTCTGGAAGGTAAAACTTGACTGGAAGAATGTTTTTTCAACATCACTCGGTCGGCACTGCAGCGAGTCATCACAGAAGCAGGGCTACCGAGATTAAGTCCTGCAGATAAGTCCTGCAAGTCTTCAAATGACTGAGATGGAGGGAAATGATCAGCTACCTCTCTTAGCACATTCCTCCTCTCCAAATCGGAACACGAGCGCTTAAGCATAGGTGAAGCCCAGAACTCAGCCCTCCTCATCCCAGGATCACTAACATGTCCACTTTGGAACTTATCAACAGCCTTTTCAACCTCTTCCTTGGCTTCAGTTTCAAATGAATCTGAAGAAGCAACCCTTTTGGTTCCAAAATCAAATTCTTCACTTGAGTTGACCACATGGGCTTGGAGATCAAAGTCAGAGAATTCTCTCTTGATTGATGCATTCTCTTCATGCTCATCTTCCCCTTCATATGCTTTCTCTACTGCTTCACATCCAACAGGGCTCCCATACTTGATCACCTTGACATTGCAATCCTCCTTAAATCCAACAGGTGCTGGGACACTAAAAGTTGTCGATTTCAATTCATCGCTCTCTAAGGGCTTCACCGGTTGTTGTTGGAGCTTAATTTGGAGGGTTCTACCATTCTTTTGCTCACCAGCCCCCTACAAGTGAAACAGATTCAAGCCAGATGAAGCAGGAAATCATTACATGCACAAAATTGAAGTCTTATGTTAGACTTTTAAATCCCATTCTCACCTTATCTTTCTTTTTCCTCGCGGTCAACAAAGAGAAACAATTGAATTTGGCCATTTTATGAAGGACCTGGGTCAAAATCTCAGAGAAGCCTAAATGTATATATGCAACGAGTGCACCGTTTTATTTTCGCTCTTCCGCCTCTTGAACGTAAACTATCTAATAACCTCACATCTCTAACCGATTCTAATTAACAATGGAACTAGAGTTTGTGGTTTAAACGTTAGCCATAATCAACAGGAAGGCACCAAACCAAGGAGCGTGTAGAATCTGAAGGCGAATGACCACCGGAAATGAAAGGGCCAACGCCTTCTCCGGCTCGAGAAGGTGTCACTAGATTGTCGGCCAGAGTTGAAGACCCAGCTTCTTTCCAGAAGCTACTTTTAAATCTATCCTGTTTAAGAAGAAAAGCAACCAAGAGGTTAAGAAGACTCCAAAACTCCTTTAAGGTAGAGTTAATTTTTCACACCTATTTGAGCAAATATCTGTGTCAGTTTGCCTTGTTATTACATAACCCCATTAATAAAAGAATCTCACTCAAGACGTCTCCCAACTCCTCATTGAAGTATTACATAACCCCATAACCTTTTAAGGATGACATCAAACGGATTACAACACTCTCAGATTCGTAACTTAAAACATGGGATCTGGAATGCAGGTGAAGTTTCTGGCACAGATTAGTTAAAGAAGAAAAACAAAGTAGAAAGTTGGAAAAAAAAAAAGAAAAACTAACCTATTGAAGCTAATCTCCACCAGATTGTTATCCTTGGAACGCCTTTGTTGAACAAAAAGCAAGGAAATGGTTTCGAAGCTTTGGATAAATGAAAAAGCAGATTATTTGAGAAGAAAGGTAGAGAGGTGCTAAAATATGGAAAGAATAGAGTGGAAATTAATAGCGAGAGATGGCTGGTTGTAAAGTAATATAGTAAAATAACATACGCGCATGAAACACGGTGTAATGGTTATGGAATGGAATCTCAATTCTCAACCTACCCCTATAAAATTTATTATTAATTATTTTTTAGCAAAACCAGTGTACGGATCATATTTAATTTGAGTCAGGGAGACTAATTTGGGCTAAAATGAAGGAGATTTATTATCAAATTTTTGTCATGTGGAAAAAACAAAGGGTTCGTATTTTTTTTTTATTTTTTATTTTGGAAAGTAGAAAATGTCTTTGCGAGTTAAAGAGTGATTTGGAAAGTACATAGGATCCAAGAGTTTCATGGAACTCTCTCTGCCTTTGGTTCGGTCATCGGTGCTTTTGACTTTACAAGCTTTCCTAGATTTCTCCTGCTCAGACAGATGTATTTCGTCACGTCTGCAAGTTAATTGGGTGTTGCATGTGATCTAAAAATCGATAGTTTTATTGGGTGCTTGTTCTTCAGTTTTAGTGGCGATGAAATAGAAAAAAGTTGATGAACCGACAATGCTACCGTAGACTGCACTTATCAGAGTACGGCCCATTTTCCAGCTTGCCATCATCATAAATCATTCCATTGCAGACAGGCATATGAAGACAGCCAAATTGCATTGCCGTGCAATTTCATCCCAACTGTAAACGTCCTCTTTTATCTTCCTGTCTTTATCTGGCTTCTGACGTCTAACCTTCTTTTTATTTTTATTTTTTGTTTTGATCTTATTCTTTTCCATATTCTCTTTTAGATATTGTCGCTTAAATTACGCAAATTTTGTGAACCACGAAATCAGCATAAAGGAAGATCAATAATTCAATTAGCATTTATCCTTACCACGCGCTCCCTCCCTCCCTCCCTCAACCCAATCAATCATCATCATTCTTCTTATTCCTTAATCAAAATAAAAAATCAGTTTTTTACCAAACAAATGGACCCTAAAAAATTATTTCTCGTCTGAAACAACACAATGATCAGGACGGACACCAGCCATGCCATGGTCATGCAGGAAAAAAAGTGACTTTTCTTTATTACATGACTATGACGTCCACGTGCTATGATATTGATTTGCTTCTTAGCTACTTCCCTACATATAATTGCTTCAACAATCACATATCCTTTACTGTTCATAATTATATCTACACATCTCCCACATTTTCCGGGAAAAAGAAGAAATGAAAATCGAGTTCAAGTACATACGAATTACGAGTATAAATACAGTGTTTTTGCCGACCTATTTATGATGCAACAGCGCATGCAAAATATTTCCTCTCAAATAGTACTGGATTGAAGGTTTTTTAAAGTTGAATTATGATTTTGATTATGACATGAAAAATAATGGGTTTTTGTTTTTGAAGTTGTTCCCCTGTATCCATGTCGTGGACTGAAAACCAACCTCTTATTATTTCCTAAATAGAATATGGCAATGTTCCTATTTGGAACATTTTTAAAATTTCATGCCTGTTATGGTCTAAAATATATATGGGGTAATAACTAATAATATATAGCTCTTGGGAACATCAAGGGCCATGAATAGTGTGCCAAAAGGAGGCAGAGAAAATATAAATCTGGGAAAACGAATTGGATTTTATTGCTGTTTTGTTTTTCCCTTTTTTGTCGCTTTTACACTTGATTGCATTGCATTTGATCTATAGACACTACCTAAATTTGACAATGTAGGGTCAAATTACAATCTCTCTCTTTCTTTCCGACACGGTAATATATATTAACACCATCAGACGGAACTTAGCTTCACCTTTGACTCTGAATCATCCGTTGGCTAATGATGAGCCCAAAATAACAGATTTAGTTAATATTTGAGTTAAAAAGAGCCTGTTTTGGATTCAGGTTTATCCCATTTAAATATCCTTCTTTTGCTTTCAATCAACATTGGCAACTTGGTTTAGCCATAGGTTTCAATTTTTAGCCGAAAGTGCATGTCTTTATGGGTCTTAACTCATGCATGGAAAAACGAAATGAATGACACTCTAATTTATTATTGCTCTCTTTTATGTTATCCATCTGCATTCATTGCACTTTTGTCTGTTCCCTCTCAACCTTGACACTCCTAAACCTTAACGGGAGAATAACAGACAACGGCCATTAAAGATGGTAGACCATAATTATATATAGGTGAGCTAATGGCTTCTATATTTTCATAGAAAGCACTGAGCTGAAACTAGTTGGATGGCAAAAGTCTGCATATGGGTTCGTCCCAGGCTGCACATCTTTTTCCTTCGATCCAAAGGATCTCTTCTTCGTCAGCTGTGTTCAAATTTTAAGGGTATACAAAATACTGGTTAAACCAAATCAAATAAAGTTGAAATAATTTTCAGTTTATTCGATTATTTGGTTGATCTTTCATTTTGAATATATTGATACATAGGGGACTAGGTAGTGAAAACAAGTGGTTCACAATGTTTATAACAGAACAGAAGCCGTCTAGTACAGTGGCCTGAGAAGAGAAGGTGGCGTTGTAGCAAAGGTAGGAGAATGAGGAGTGCGGATTTCTTGCCCCTCCCCTGATGCCACGAGTTATATATATATTGCCCTTTGTCCCAAGGCACCACGTGTTAAGTCATTTTAGTGGATAAATGCAAGTACTGGTTAAGTGATTTGGTATCATATGCTTAAGTAAAGAAAATCATGAAATAAAATAAAATTATATTGGGATAATAGATTTTATTCTAAATAGATTAAAGATATCCTAACACATTTACGACAATGTCATTGCATGAGCACTTCGTAAAGTAACTTCCGTAACGATATATATTAAGGGAAAGATCAATCATGGTATTAGAATAGAATGACTCCATGACTTCCACTGTGTTTAAAAATATTGTTTCTAAACCGATTTTTCCAACAACTGACCCATCTATGAAGATCGATTCATATGAAGAAACATATCTTAAAGATTGGATCAATTCAAATCGAAACAAAAAATAAAATCTCTGAGTTTAAAGAGATTGATTGTCTAGTTAAAGACTTAGATATCTTTGAGGCTTAACCCACAAATTGGAACCTAAGCTATGCCCTTCTTCTTATCTTGGTACTAAACTTTTTTTTGGTCACAAGTGATACCTAACTATTTTTTCCCAAGTTGGTAACTTCGTTAGTCAAATCATTAAGTCTATTTTATAAAAGGCTTGACCCACAAATTAAAACATAAAGTATACTTTTTTTCCAAGTTGGTACCTAAACTTTTTTTTTTGTTGCAAATGGTACCTGAATTGTAACACCCCTTAACCCTTGTTTGTCGCCGAAACAAAGTTACGGAGCATTACCGGACTTTTTAGACCAAATACAAATATTTTATAATCATCTAGCAATTACATCATTACTTAGTTATATTGTCCCTCTTTTAAGCCCTCGAGGCCCAAAATATGTGTTAGAAAAAAATCGGGACTAAATAGGGTACTCCGAGAATTTTTTTTATGAAATTTCAAAAATTTTCCTAAATGCAAGGCACACACGCCAGTGTGGTCAAGGGACACGCCCATGTGACCATGAACATTTCTGTGCCTCATGTCATGTTCTACCCCATGTAACTCTCTAACGTAGGTCACACAGCCAGCCACACGTCTGTGTGCTAGGCTGTGTGTCTCACACGGCTGAGACACACGCCTGTGTCTCTGCCCGTGTGAAATTACTTGAGCATTCTGTTTTTGAAATTTTAAAGTTGCAAGGGACACACGGCTAAATCACATGCTTATGTGTTACCCGTATGTCTCACACGGTCCAGTCACACGCCCATGTGTCTGGCCGTGTGGACTCAATATGAACCTTAAACATCAACTTTATCATTCCCTGCAATCTTAGACATCAAGTAATTCATAACTAATCGTTCAACCAATTCAAAACACAACCAAATACATCTAAATCATGTCAAAACTACCAACCTAGTTGCCCAATCAAATGTATCCTCAAAGATACCCCAATATTTTATCAAAGCATTTCGATAAGACACCGTCCAAGCCAATTTAAAATCATGCCAAATTTCAATCCCAACTTGCTTATATCATATCCATATATAACTTAACTTAACATACCACATCATAATATCATCACAACACGTATAATTTACCATTATCAACTTAGAAAATCATTTACAACCATTTCACAAAATGATATACACTTAAACATCCTAGGTACATGCCATTACCAAAAAGAAACATACGTAACAAAGTTTTGAGTTCGGGATTGTTGTGGATGCCGAATCAACGATCAACTTAAACACTTAACTTGAGAACGGAAAACAAACCTTACACTGAGTATGAACTCAGTGATATTTCTATAATCCGAATGCTTAAAAGTAGAGTAATTTAATATTCATATTTAAACCTACATTAATAATAATCAATCAATTGATCAATTTATTCATAATACATTCAATTCTCATCAATTGCTATCCCAGATAGCTTTTCACAATAATAACACATATTACTTGAACCATAATATTGATCATTCATATTCAATTCACAAATACTCGTTTCATGTGTCTTTATCCATAATTCATTTCACTATTCAATATTAATCATAACGTTGTTTATTTCAATAACCCCTATTAACATGACTCGGACTTGGACAAATACACAGATCCAACCAAAACATTTCAATTTGGCACCTAGTGCCTCATCGGATAATTCGAAGTAATAGGTTGACACCCAGTGTCTCATCGGCCTTGCCGAAGTAAGTTGGTACCCAATACCTCGTCGAATTTATCCGAAGTAGTAATTTGAGACCCAATGTCTCATCGGCTCAAAGTCGAAGTATTCTTGAAATCTTCCAATCCTATGGCATGTCATCTATATTCGACTCAGCCTGATACAGTTAATAGGGTTTCAATTCACTTTTCAAATGCCACAATTATCCAATACTCAATTATCACATAAATCACAATTTCACATACATTCAATTCAATATAAAAAATGCTAACACTTACCTTATTTACTTACCATAAACATTTAAATCAAAATACAACAATTAATAATTAAATTTGGATTATAGAAATACAAACTGTAATTTCTGAGCTACTTCTCGTTGACTTTTTCTTTTCCCTTCTTAGCCAAAGTTTCCGGCACAACATTAGCTACGGAAATTAAACAATTAAAAATCATCAATACAACACAATTTCACATTGAATATTTCAATTTATATTCAACTTTTGCCTAAATTCTAATTTAGTCCCTAAATCGATACTAACTTTATTTCTCCAAACTAATTCCATATTTTCATTTAATTTCCACTTTAGACTAATTTCAACTCTCTAATTTCAATTAAATCCTTAAATTTTGAAATTTTCTCAATTTAGTCCCTCTTACTCAAAACTTATAATTTATTTTACAATTCAATCCTTTTTTCATTTCTAACTTAAAATTCTATCAATTTAACCTCAATACACTAATTTCTAAAATTTCAACATAAATTAAGTAGTGTTTAACACTAGGATTTCAAAAACATAAAAATTACAAGAAAAAGGACTAAATTGGTTTACCAATTAAACTTTGAACCTTAAAACCCTAGTTTCTCCTTTCTTTCTTTCTTTTTTTTCTTTTCCTCCCTGCTTGTTATTTCTTTTTCTTTTGTTTATTTTATTTCTTTATTATTTTGTTTATTATTTAATTATTATTATAATAATATATTATTATATTATATACTTAAATATTAAGTATTCATTTATTAATATCTAATACATATGTATAGTATTTGTATACTTGTATTTAATTAATAATTAAACTTTCACCATTTATTCAATTTAATCCTTTCACCTAATTATTACTTAATTCAAGCTAATTCACCTAGCCAAAACTTAATTAACCACACAACTAACTTCCTAAATATTTTTAATAAATATTTACAAATCTATTTTACGAAAACGGAGACCAAAAAATACACTTTCTAATACCTGTGACTATCGGGTCATTACATAAACTATTCTTTTAGTACTCATTTTACACGAAATTATTATATCCGTTAAAAAAATTCAATCAAATAATAAACTGTCACATCAAATAAACTTAAAAATGATATTTTTTTATTCTTTTATTTTTTTCTCTCATCTTCCTTTATAATGTCTAACAATACCAACAATGCTAGAATTTTACCCTATCAAGGTCAAGATGTTGGCAATTAATTATGTTTTCAAGCTTCACCACTTGCTTGCTCGACTCGACGAAATTGAAAAATCTATTTCATAAAACACTTAAACTCGGCTTGGATGTTATAGCCGAATCTGGCGATGTCACAAGATAGTGCTTTTGAAATCGTACTTGACGAGTAAAAATCGTTTTAGTTACTTAATTTTTGTCATGATTAAAACATATCTCTTTTTCGCGAAAGCTTTGAAAACAAACTATTTTAGGGAAACCCGTAATTGAATTCGAAAACCTTAGTTTATAAGAAAAACCGTTTATTTTTAGTGAAAGCAGAGTTTTGATCATGCTTGTCAAAAATAAAACATCAACAGTATAAAACTAAGTTAAAACCAGATAGTCCAAAGTCCCAGAAATTACAAAGTAAAACCCAAATTAAAATAGGAAACAGATAACTAAGAAAAACTGCATTAATATAGTACGAAATCGTGGTGGTCACTGCCGAGTCCCCTGCTGCTCCGATCTGTCTATTGTTGGGGATTACCTACACAGATTAAACATAAAATGTTGAGTTTTCGTAAGCTCAGTGTGTAATCCCCACAGAAATCACACATACAGAATACACGTCAGGTGTCATTCATAAACATTCTGGGGCCGGAGCCCTTTATAGAATCGGTTAGGGCCTTAGCCCATCAGATATAGAATCAGATACAACTTAGGACCTTAGCCTGAGTCAGACAGAATATCAAAATCCTACCCACCAGCCTCTACAAACCATTTACGTCCAACTGTACACACCATGTGGGGATAAAATCGGCCCACCCATCCCTACACACCATGCTATACCAAAATACAACACATAATCAGATAATTGCAGCTGAGCTGCCAGATATCAAGCTTTAGAGCCTTTCAGAATACTTCCTCCAAATAACATCATCCCACATTGATGCAATGCAACATAAAAAAATGATACGCTAATATACAATTTATCAGATCATACATTCAGTTTGGTTACCGTAGTTCATGCCCGATACAGAAATCAGACAGTCAGAATACTCAATGAGGGGTCTAAGTAGTGCTTACCGACCTTACGGTAGGTCCACAGTCGACTTGGGCGACCCGTGTAACCTTACAGATCATTTCAAAAAAATGGGTTCACACGCCAATGTGGCATGTCGTGTGGGCCCACACGCCCGTGTAGCCCACACGGCCTAAATTAACCTTGACCGTATGGATTACACGGCCTGGCCCAGAATTTCACACGCCCGTATAGTTCACCTGTGTAGGCCCACACGGTTTAATTGGTTGAGCCCGTGTGTCACACATAGTCGTGTCATGCGCACACGGCCTGGCTCGTTGATCACACGCTCGTGTATCGCCATATAGCCGACCACACGGGCGACCACACGCCCGTGTGGCATCGACAGATTTATTTTTCGGCTTTCACCGATTCTCGTTTTATGTAATTTCTAGTACACACCTAGAATCATTAGAAGTTAATCCAAACTCCGAGCACTCCTGAACCTAAATATTTATAAATATATATTCAATTAATCGCTTAGAAACTGAATTCATCTAACCCTAAAACAAGGTAACCATCTTTCGAGTGATAAGTTATTACCTTCTATCGATTAGCAAAAATTTCATGCCCTTAGAACATCGATGAGCGATAACCAGCCCTTCGATGAGCCCCTAATCACCAAATGAATCCTTGGTAACCTATCAATTAATTAATTAAAACACAAAAATGCACCTTTAACTTACTGAATGTGTAACCGATTAAAGAACAACATAAACGATTGAAAAGGGAAGAAGAAAACGAAAAGGGGAAAATAATGGAATTTTCAGTAGTAAAAGAAAAGAAAACGGCAGAGTCTTTTGAAAAGAGAGAGAAATTTTGGTAATGGAAAATAAAATAAAATTTTGATAACTCCCTAATCCCCCAATTTACTCCCCCACTTGCCCACTCAAACTCCACTACTCATAATCCAATTTTACTCAAACACTCTCACGGCCTCCAGCAAAAACAATTTCCTTGCTAGCACAAAGATTTGAACTCTAGACCTCTAATAACTTAACACCAATTTAACCACCAGACCAGCAAGCTCATTCTGTTATATTTTTACACATTTTCCCTTATAAACCTACTGACCAGAGATAGGGATTTATTCATATAAAAGCAAGGATTTTGCCTAAGCCAATGCTTGAACTTGGGACCTCTCAGCCATACCCAGAACACTTAACCACTGAAGCAGACAAATATTTGTGTGTCACACATGCACAAAAACAAACACATAAATTTTTGGGTGTTATATTTCATCTATCAAAATTAGTGTTTTTAAAATGGGACCGAATCAGTTGGTCGAACTAAAAACTAATCGAGGAACTAATCTAAAGATAGGGGTTGAACTGATTGACATGCGGACTGATACAAACTGTTTAAATCGATTTTATCAATTATTTAAATATTTTTTATTTTTGTGAATTTTATAATAATTTATTTGATCGAACCAGATGAACTGATGAAATCGGGATATGGGCCTGATCAGTTTAACCGTTAGTTTGGTTATGTAGTGTAACACCTCAATACCCAACCTATCGTTAGGTCTGAGTTACGATGTGTCACATTCGTTGCTAGAGCAACTATGGTCAAACTATATTCAATTACATCTATTAAATGATAATTTTAAAACAATACAATCATACAGTACAAAATATAACTATTTTCGGGTCTTATACGAGCTTATGAAAGCTTTAAAACTAATTCGGGGTCAAATTAGGGCTAAATTGTAAAGATTCCAAAATACCGAGTTGACGTCTCAACGCAACATATAGGGTTGACCTCATCACAGTGTTTAATACTTGGCGTCACACCATGGCATGACAACTTGGTCTCGTCACAAAGTCAACCATTCAATGTCGCAACGTGACATACTTTTTTCAAACGATTAGGTTTTGGTGCTTGTTTGCAATCACCTAAAACTTTTCAAATTCGTTTGCAATTATAATTTCAACCAAATCTATATACCTAATGAGATCTATTATGTCTAAAATATCATTTATACATACACGCCTTCATCCATTTCAACAAATTCACTCAAGTACATGAAATAATTTAACCATGTCCAATTCATTAAACTAGTTGGCATTTATATACATATGTGTATAGACATATTACCAATTAGCCTATTAACATACCACAAAATATGTCTAACCAAAAGTTACGACATTCACAATATCATGTACATGAACATATGACCAATTAAAAATATTAATTTTGACTCAACCTAGATACGTGTCGTATAAACAACTAAATAAACTATACAAACTTTGTTGAGTCTAGGATGTAACACCCCTAACCCGTATCCGTCACCGAAATAGGGTTACGAGGCATTACCAGACTTATACACTAACATTTGTACAAAACCGAGTCAAAAATTTGCATTCCAAATCAAAACTTTTCATATTTCACCATAAAGTCCCTAATATGGGCCTACGGGGCCCAATACTTGCTTTATAAGTGATTCGGGATTAAACCAACGACTTTTGAAATTTTACCTTGAATATAGGGGCACACGCCCGTGTGGCCTAGGACATGGCTGTGTGGCCAGCCCATGGGGTTCCCATGGCCGTGTGGCCAGCTTGGGGCAGTTCTCACTTGTAATTTCTTAAGCATCAAAGGGGCACACGGCCTGGGGTGTGGTAAACTGATTTTTCACCATTTTAAGCCATTTTCACATGATTTTGACACACGACCATGCTTAGAACCCGTGTCCTTCACACGACCAAGACACACGGCCGTGTCTTTTACCCGTGTACTATCCTGACTTTATATTTAAGGATACAGGGGACATACGGTCATTTCACATGCCCATGGGCTATCCGTGTGTCACACACGGCCTAGATACAAGCCCGTGTGTCTTACCCGTGTGGACGAAATAAGGCCATTTCCTAGCCCTGTTTCTCACCCAAACTTAACCATTTTCCTACATGAAAACTTACAAGTATATACCATCCATTTCAACCAATTTCCATCATTCAATCTAACATTTCCAATTCTTAACCATACCTTGAAGCTTACCTTTACATTGGTTTGTAAATCATGTTTTATGAAAGGTGGTTTGTATCTTGTTGAACATGAACATACCATATTATCTCAAAATACATATTACTAGCCATTCCAATGGCTAGTTTGTAAACAAACATGTTACTTCATCATTTGGCCTCATTAGCCTATACATGCCATTATATCATGAGTTTATCGTTTATACCAAAAATTAAGGAGTTGATAGTGTGATGATAGCTCTGACCCAATCCAACATTCACGAGCTTTAAACATTATAAAACAGGGAAAAATAAACCTAGTAAGCACTATATGCTTAGTAAATTCATATAACCAAACTACACTTACCATTCATATATAACAAGTAAACCACACATAAGGCAATTTATCCATCAATTTAGCAAACTAGCAAATATGGCCTATACATAATCATTCAACCAAATTGGTTAGTACAAAAACATTAATATGCATAGATGAGCTCATCATGTCATTTCTTCTTATTTTCCTTGTTAATACATTTCCGTTGAATCTTTGAATTTCCAATGGACCTTTCCTTTTCTAATTGTACACCCGAGGTGCACATTCCCTTTTCAAGTGGTACACACGAAGTGTACATACCCTTTTCAATTTGTACACATAAAGTGCACATAATATTTTCAAGTGTACACACATAGTGTACATTTCCTTTTCAAGTGGTATACACAAAGTATACATTTCCTTTTCAATACCACCCTTTCAGGTCACATTCCTTTTAATGATGAGATTAAAGGATTATCCTTTCGGAACAACCTTTACTGCAACATATGCAGGATCTCATATACACGGTAATCACCTGTCCAATCGGAAATCAACATTCAAACGAATTCATGTAATATTTCATCATTTACATGTAAATCACAAGTCAACATTGGTTTATTACATGTACATACCAATTACAAATCATGATGCATATAATTCAACAATCAATTCAACACATTTACATGTTTAATTTAGTTATACGAACTTACCTTGACAATTGATCGTATCTACTAATCTGAAACTTTTTCTTTCCCTCGATCTTTTTCTTTGTTTGACACTTCCAGATCTATATAAATAAATTTAATCATAAATTCTATGATTTTTTTACATTCAATCAAGCTCATTTCACATTTTAGGCAAAAGTACCATTTTTCCCCTAAACTTTTAATTAATTCCAATTTCGTCCCTAGGCTCGGAAATTGAAATTCATGCAATTTACTCCTTATTCCAAGCTTATTCAAAATTTTAACATAACTTTTACAGCACATGTATTTCATAAATTTCAGAATTTTTCCAAGAATTTCACTACATTGCAATTTAATCCCTACACATGTTTTCACTAAAAATCACTTTGTAAAAGTGGTTTATCTATCAATAATCTTTCATTTTCTATCAAAAAATTTCAATTTACAGCATATTAATCCATGGGTAATTTTCTAAACTTTGGTTTTCTTTCAATTTAATCACCCAAATAAAGAAATTAAGCTTTCCCGATCTCAAAAATATAAAAATTACTAAAAACGGGACATAGAACTTACCAATTCAAGCTTAAGAAATTTTCTTTCTCTCTCCTAGGGTTTCCATGGAATTTTTGGAGAAGAAAATGATAAAATGATATCTTTTTCATTTAATTTAATTAATATTATTTAACTTTTTCACTTTCTAATTTAGTCTTTTACCTTTTTCCATTTTTCCATGGATGACTCATTAAAAATATCTACAAGTTTTTCTTCAATGGTCTAATTGTCATATAAGGACTTCTCACTTTTAATTCTATAGCTATTTAATCCTTATAACTACTAGAATTCAACTTTGACATTTTATTCAATTTAGTCCTTTTTACAATTAGACACATAATTGATAAAAAAATATCGATAAAAATTTTCATGCAATATTCCTATCATAATACCTATCATTTTATGAAATTTAAATAATTTCATTTTTCGGACTCGGATTTGTGGTCTCGAAACCACTATTCCGATTTCACTGAAATTGGGCTGTTACATAGGATCTATGTCTGGATGTTGAAGTTGATGCTCAAGAATAAAAAACAAATCGTACGTTGAACAGTAAATCTCAGTGGTATTTCCATGATTCAAATCAAAGAATTACAAGTTTATATCAATTGCATACATCTAATTCAAAGACCATTAACAACAAATTCATACATATTTCATGCTAATCCTTAATCACATATCAATATATATAAGCCACAATGTAACACCCTGCCCCGTATCCGTTGCCGAAACAGGGTTTCGGGGCATTATTAGGATTTACATACCGTTTAACAAAAATTTCAATTAAATACTTACCGATTCGATGCATCATATAAATAAACATATTACCATTTAACCAATAGCTTGGCACTTGTCTAAGTATCAAACAACAACAATGTTAGTATACTTGTACATATTTCATATAATTTCAACGTTGATATACCTATTTTCTCGACATATCACTCTTGAGCTTAATAATAGTCTGAACTTACATAATTTCCTTGTATCAACCTATCAAAGATAATCATATTTGTACATGTCACAAAACATATTATTATCTTACCGTTTCTTCATAAGCATATATCATTCATTTCGTTATATCAATATTTCATGCACCATTATTTCCATCTATCTTATATATATTTATTTCGATAATAGTCCATATTAAACTTAACATAAATTAAATTCCATGTACCTATACTTATTTCATTTATTTATCTTCTTAATTATTTCATACAACTATTTTGTACATATATTTCCATATGACCAATTCTTGTAAACATTTCATACAACCATTTTGTATAACCAATTCATAAAACCATTCATCAATTGATACATATTACCTGAATATTAGTTGTTCAACAGATGTTTTGGAGTCTCTCATCCATGATCTTATTTATCTTCGACATGATGCCATAGTGTCTTTCAACTATGGTCTTACTCACTTTCTGTCATGTTGCCATGGTATCTTTCAACTATGGTCTTGTTCATTTCATGTCACGTTGCCATGGTATCTTTCAACCATGGTCTTACACATTTCATATCATGTTGCCATGGTATCTTTCAACCATGGTATTATACATTTCATATCATGTTGCCATGGTATCTTTCAACCATGGTCTTATTCATTTCATGTCAGAAAGCACCCTCTCGCGAACCTTATCCTTACAGTGGGATTACCAGTCCAGGCTAAATCCCCTGCAACGACAATTACTCTAATGAGCTTGGACCTGAATTACCAGTCCAAGCTAAATTCAAACCCTAGTTCGGATTACACGTCCGGGCTAAATCCATTTTACACGTATTCTTCGAGAGGGCTATATCAAGATAGGATCACCCGTCCGGGCTAGATCCTTTTTACCGTCAATTCCTTTTCCAATGATCCATTGAATTCCATTCCATTCAACCGGGATTTATTTTTAATTTATATCGAGTATTATCAATATTTCATCAATTATCATGAATTGAACATTCAAATCATATTTTCATCACATAACCACATATTTCAAGTATTTAAAAATACATTTCAAGTTACACAAACTTACCTCATTGCTTGTTTGTGTTTATAATTTCATTAATCTGATATCTTTTCTTTTCCACGATCAAGTCTCATATTTGAGTCGTCCGGATCTTTATAAATAAATTTGATCATCATTTTCGTTCGTTTCATATTCTAATGCATTTAATTAATGCTCTAGGCAAAATTACCATTTTACCTTTAAACTTTTAATTAATGACGATTTTATCCTTAGGGTCAGGAAAATAAAATTATTGCAATTTAATCCTTATTTCTAGCTATTATTCTCATACATATTGATAACAGTCCATGAATTCTATAAAATATCAAAATTTTCCATAATTTCAACACTTTTCAATTTAATCCCTAAAACATGTTTTCCCCCGATCTTGAACTAAATTAATAATTTCATTCAATTTTGTAATTTAAATAATAAAATAATCCATTTCATGCAATTTGATCATTTCTGACATTTTTACAAAATTACCCATAAAGTTTTACTTCTATTAAATTTAGTCCCTGAGCCTAAAACATGCAAATTAGCCATGCTAGATGAATATTCATACATATTTTTCCTCCTCCTCTCCATTCCACATCCTTAATGTATATAACACACTTGTAAGTAACATTATCTATAATTTTTATTATTTACTTTTATGAATATTCAAGTTGTCCATCTGCGTCATAGTCACTAAATTGTTTATATCTGGAGCTATAGAACTCAAAATTAAGATCCGTTAATTTTCCATAAAACTAGACTCTTATATCTTATTACCATAAAATTTTAAGAATTTTTGGTTTAGCCAATAAGTACAGTTTATTCTTTAAATTTATCCATGTTCTGCTGTTTGACAGTTCTGACCCTTCTTCACTAAAAATTAATTATCTCCTCGTACAGAATTCGAATGATGTTCCCGTTTATTTATATTTAACAATAGACTCATTAATGATTCTAAACATATAAATTTAAGCTCATAACTATTTTTCTTAAATTTTTGATGATTTTCCAAATTCAGAACAGGGGAACCTAAAATCATTCTGACCTTGTCTCACAAAATTTATTATATCTCATGATTTACAATTTCATTGCTTACATAATTTTTTTCTATAAGAAACTAGACTTAATAAGCTTTAATTTCATATTTTATTCATCCTATAATTGGATTTCTACAATTTTTGATGATTTTTCAAAGTTAGACTACTGCTGCTGTCCAAAACTGTTTTAGTGCAAGATATTAATTACCATGTTTAAAACACCCTTATTTTCTTTTTCTACACTATTTCTCATCACTTTCTCTTATTTTCTCTTCACTAACATATCAAGAACATAGGACCTTATGTAAGAAAACTCTACTATAACATTATTTCCATGCTTTCTCAATAATAACAACTTAAAAATATATTAAAATCTTGATGTACTTACCTTGTTCTATTAATTTTAATCTTTAATTTGATTTTCTCTCTCCTCCAGCTTCTATTCCTTGAATCCAATTTGATATTCTAACTCCCCATAGTCTCCTTAACATTTTTCTCTCTTGGTAGCTATGGAAATTCTTTTGATTTTTAGGTGAAAATAGTGAATTTTTGGTGGAAGGACCAAATTATAAAGAAAAGAAAACTTTCTTTCTTTTCTTCTCTTCTAACGTTTGCATGCATGGAAAGATGATGAGAATTCTTCATCTTTCCTTCCTTATATACTAAATAAATAATAATAAATATCTCATTAAAATATTAATAAAATAATATTTATATAATTAATTAATTTAAAATATCATCAACATAATCATTACATTATAGAATTCTCTCTCTTATTAATTGACCATTTTGCCCTTCATGATCTTTTAGAATTCCATCATTGAGTCATCACTTAATTTGGTAAAATTACCATTTAGTCCCTCATAAATTTTCACATATTCAATTTGGTCCTTATTCATCCATTTTCCTTAGTTTCTAGATCATTCTACCCTTAAAATATTTGCACTATTGGTCCTTCAACTTTTTCATATTTATACTTTAACCCCTCAAATTTTGAGTATTTACTCTTGTGCAACAAGACTTTTCTCATCTTTACAATTTAGTCCTTTCTTGAATTAATATATCATAATATACTTTCCAAGGTTGACACAACTCAAAATTTTCTTTTTTGTCACTTTATTTTCTTATTTTACTATATCAAGGATAATATCTTACTGTAAAAATTTTCGGAGTATTACACACAAAGTGCACCAAATATACCAAATGAATCAACTATATATTACTTAAATAATAAGCTAGTTAATCATACAATACCAATATCATTAATATTTATTTTCTTATTCAATTTAACACATACAATCAAATCCGCATTTCAATTCCAAATCGAATCAATCATTCTTTATATTACTGTATTGACCCTCAGGCTCATTAACCGGTTCGCATGGTCTTTCACATGCTATCGATAATCAAATATCATTTATAAATATATGTAATAAATTTTATAACATTTAATCATTTTCAAATATTAATTAACCAATTCATAATTTATATTCCCTGTTAACATGACTCGGACTTGAACGGATACACTGATCCCAACCAACACACTAATTTGGCTCTCAGTGTCTCATCAGAATATCCGAAGTAAATAGATTGCGCCCAACGCTCATTGGTATAACCAAAATAAAATTTGTGCCCTGCACTTATCAGAATGTCCAAAGGAAAATGCGCCCAACACTCATCGACATATAGCTGAAGTAACATGTATTCAATATGTCCTATGCAATGCTAACTATATTCAACTCTACTTAACTGTTAATAGGGTAACCAATAATCCAATTTCATTATATAGCTTTACATTTCATCATTTTCAATTCATAATCCATTTCATTATTTTATAAATAACATAACATATTTCAACCTAATTCAAACCAAGTATCATACATTCATCAAGTTATACTATTTTCTATTTTATTCAATTTAGTCCTCTATTTCAATAATTAATCTCAACTATAACAATTCAATTCAAATAATCATTTCCAACTCACATCAATATCATACCATGCAAAACAATATAAATATTCAACAATTAAAGTGATTTGAATCTTACAAATACAAACTGAAGACTTGAGTTACTCATCGTCAGCTCTCGCATTTCCTTTCCCTCTCGATGGCCCTATTTCATCTTTAGTTACAAATAATAATTCAACAATACAAAATATCAAATTTCATATCAAACCACTTTCAATTACAAAGTCAAATATATTTTACAATTTATTCAATTTAGTCTTTAAACCTATGACAAGCATAAGTTTTGATCTAGACCTTCGAAATAAAATCTAATTTCACATATATTTGTTAGGGAACTTATAATTTCTATTCCTAATAAAATTTCATAACAATTTTCATTTTATTCAAATTGATCCATAATGTATGAAACTAACAATTAGATTGTACAATTAAGTTTATTTCTTAGCTTAAGCTTAATTTTTTATTAATTTAACATCTAAATCATTCAACCCTCAACAATGATGTCTTATCAAGACTTCACCAATTGATCAAACTAATCATTGGGTTAACTTAGTCAAGCTCTCAAGGTAAAAACTCTATAAAAATAAAAGAAAAATGGCTAGAGACTTACTTGAATTAAAGACTAAAAGCTTCAATACCCTAGCAACGACATTCTTATTTTTATTTTTCATTTATGGTCAGTTTGAGAAGATGAAATTTATCTTTCCATCCACCAATTCTAAATTTTGTACTTAAATTAATGATTATCTAAATTTAATTAATCATGTTTTAGTTTTAATTAATCTTAATTTACTAAATTAATCTATAATCATTATTACGGTCCACTAGAGAATGTTTAAAAGTGGTTTATTAACTATTTTGGCCCTTTGGATAATTACAATTAAGTCACCAAGACATTTCCTAATTAAAAATCTATAGTGATTGGACTTTTAAAATTTAGTCCCTGGGCCTCAATTAAACACAATTTCGACTAAATTGACTATTCAAATTTCAATTCATATAAATAGTAACTCTATAGATATCTCTATTTAATATTTACAGACTCGGTTTAAGAAAACGGGATCCCAAAACCACATTTTCTGACACCACTAGAAATTGAGTCGTTACATATAGAAAAGAAAAAACGAAATATATAAGAGAAAATAATATTTTTTGTCCTTTTTGCCACATGTCAATTTTTAGTTGGTTATTTTTTAAAAATAGAATTAATGGTTTAACTAACGATTGAACTACTAGAGATACGAACTTGGAGAAAAATAGTTTAGGTACCACTTATGACTAAAAAAGATGTTTAGGTTCCAAAATGAGAAAAAAAAATGCACAGTTTAGGTGTAGGTACCAATTTGTGGGATAAGTCCTTTTTTTTTTCAATAGACTTAATGGTTTGTCTAATAGAGGTACTAATTTGCGGGGAAAAGTAGTTTAGGTACCACTTGTGACCAAAACAAAGTTTAGGTACCAAGATGTGAGAATTGATATTGTTTAGGTACCAAATTGAGGGTCAGTCCTATCTTTGAAATATCTTGAACTTTATCGGGATATTGCTTATGCTTCTTTAGCTGCATAGAGAGATTGATTGTAATTGATCTAATAGTTAACAAGTCGAAAAAATATATATTGAGAATAGAATACTTGTATGGATTTTGTACGGAGAGTTTAGCACCTGTTTTGTTTGTTTATTAGAAATTCATTATTGTAAGGGCATTTTGTACGCAAACAAGTGAGCCAGTTGATTTACACACAATTTTTAAGAGAAAACTTAATAGAGATAAATTTAAATCTTAAGTGTAAAATAAATTTACCATATTGATGTAGAATTTACTATATTGATATATAATAAAACTTAAATCATTATTTATACAGTGTTAGAGACAATAGATTATCTCTCTATAAAAAGTCTCACAAATAAAAAAAAAACCCAACTGAGTTCATGTTTATTGTTTTGTAGTTCTGGGAACAATTTTAACTGCTTCTATAATGACTTCCCTATTTTGCAAATATTGACTGCATTTTCTTTAATTAGGAAAATACAACAGTAACAAGTTAAAGAATATAGATTACATTTTTATAGAAAAAAACAGAATATAAAGTCTTAATTAGTAGCTAAATTTACATTTTATTCCATGAGTGTTGAAGTGGTTGAATATTAAAGAAAAAAATGTTTTGAGAATTTTTTTGTTTTATTTTTCAAAATTTAAGAAAATTTCTATTCATAAATGAATTTTTTTTGTTTTTAAATATTTTTAGAATCAATAATTAAACGGAGTAAATTTTGTGGAAAGGGCTGTATGGTATCCAAGGAATCTGACAAAGTCATCAGGAAAAATGAAAAAAGTGTAGACCCCATGGATTCACAATCAATCGTGTTCCTCCAGGTCAACATCACTACTTTCCATGTGATCACTGCCAATTGTCAATCCAACGATCAAAACTTCTCCTAAATCCCTCACATGCACCGCGTTGATTGAACCCTCATCCGCACCAAACATTTTTCGACTTCTCCAAGGGTTTTTCCGACTTTTTCATCATCCTCAAAAGTCCCTCTCAGAAAACTCAATCCAGACCGTCAATTCACCCTCCCCTGCGAACCATATCTAACGGCCAGAAAACAAAGTACGGCATTCCTTAAAAAGCAGTTTCCCTTCCTTTCCCCAGCTCCCCCAAACCGCAGAATCTAAAGATCAAAGACTCAAAGAGAAAGAAAGCGGCCATGGAGAAGGAAAGAGAGCAACAAGTTTACTTGGCAAGGCTCGCTGAGCAAGCTGAAAGATACGATGGTAACTATCTTTTTGTGGATCTTTCAATTTATTCGTGAGATTTTGTTTGCTTACTTTTTTAATCCTTGATTTTCTCTGATTTGATCGGTAGTCTTATTCTGTTTCGTTTTTGTCGTTTTAACTTGATTTCTAGCTTGATCTGTAGTTTAGAGAATAGTAGAGGCTTTGGTTCTGATTTGATGATAATATACTGAAAAGAGGTGATGAAGTTGAGACTTGAGTTACAACTTTTTTTTAAAACAAAATTTGTAGCAGTAGATAAATATTAGCTTATCTAGGCATGAAGAAGTCCGATTTGATAAGGCAATTGCTAGTACTTTTATTAATTAAGGTTAAAAACTTGTGGAGAAATAAAATTTTTGTTTTTTACTATCATTTGAGATGTTTATGTTTAAGTTTTTACATTTTAAGTTGTTGCTCATTTTCTTAAAAAAAAGGTTTTTTTTTTCTTTTGAATTTGCTATTAAGTTCCCCATTTTAACAAATTTGAAGAAGCAAAAGACAAATTAGCAAATATATGTATGTTTGGGGCTCATTTTTTGGTTTGTTGGAACCTCAGTTTATTTGGAATCTGTTTTAAAATTGTAAAAAACTTTACTATTTCAGAGATGGTTGAGGCCATGAAGAGTGTTGCTAAGTTGGATGTTGAGCTGACTGTGGAGGAGAGGAATCTGTTATCTGTGGGATATAAGAATGTGATTGGAGCAAGAAGGGCATCCTGGCGGATACTGTCTTCAATTGAACAGAAGGAGGAGGCTAAAGGTAATGAACAAAATGTGAAGAGGATAAAGGATTATAGGCAAAGGGTTGAAGATGAGCTCTCAAAGATATGCAATGACATACTCTCAGTCATTGATAAGCACCTCATTCCATCTTCCTCCACCGGGGAATCAACTGTTTTCTACTATAAGATGTGAGGATCATCTTACTTTTGTTTTTGTTTTATGGGGCTGTTTGAGTGTGAATATTTCCTTATTTGTTGCTTTTTGTGTAACAGGAAAGGAGATTATTTTCGTTATTTGGCAGAATTTAAGGCAGGAGATGATCGTAAAGAAGCTGCTGATCAGTCTCTTAAAGCTTATGAGGTGCGTTGAATTCCCTCCAAATGCTGCTTCTTCTTCTTCTTTTTTTTTTTTTGCTCTTCTTTTACCTTTAATCAGCCCTCCTCTTATCCTGTTTTGATTTTTATTGTAGGCTGCCACTTCCACTGCAAGCTCAGATTTGCCTCCAACTCACCCAATTAGACTTGGCCTGGCTTTGAACTTCTCAGTTTTCTACTATGAGATATTAAATTCTCCCGAGAGGTTAGAAATAGAAGGAATCTTTCTACCCCCTGTTCATGCACAATCATGTAACCTACTTGAAAATTTTCTTTCAATTGGGGAGAATGATCCCAATGCTAATTTTTCTTTTCATTTTGTGATACTTTCCTTGGTAACCATTGTTGTTGTTTACTTATTTTAATAATTATAGATGGCTATTATATGAGTTCCACTTTAGCAGCTAGTGTTTATCTAATGAGATGCAAATCTGAGCAGGGCTTGTCATCTGGCTAAACAAGCATTTGATGAGGCTATTGCTGAGCTTGATAGCCTTAATGAAGAATCTTACAAGGATAGCACCCTTATCATGCAGCTTCTCAGGGACAACCTCACCTTGTGGACCTCGGATCTGCCAGAGGAAGGAGGTAAATATTTTGTGTATGTTTCTGTGATTAATAAGAGAATATATATGTATGGGCACATTTGGATTGCTATGGTTCACTTCTTGTCTGACTGGATTTTATGTATTTATAGTTAGTTTCAAGAAGCGTGATCTCCTCCTACTAATCACTTTCTGCTAATACAAGTAATTTCTATTTTCAACTGCCTCTGATAATTTCCTTTTTGCAAATTTGTTATTTGGTAATCCAGGTGAGCAATCAAAAGCAGATGAACCTCAGGCTGAGGTAAGAAAATTTTAATTTTTTAAGCTGGACTGATCATTGATCAACCGATGAATTTTATCTCTGGCATGTTAGATTTTATTGTGGTGTGAATCTTGATTGCATTCTTACTCTTTCATTCTGCTGTCTACAAATAAACCTCTTTTTCTGTCTTCTCAAAATTGTTCAATATCTTGGCAGAGTTAATTGGATGAAAGAGTATTCTTTTAAGACTGGGCTTGTCGAGGTAGGAAAGGGGCTTGCTGCTAGAGTGACCTGCTTTCAACTCATGGTAGTAGTACCAGGATTTGTTACCTATGACATGGTTCGATTTGTTTATCAGATGTTTTCAGATTGTCGTTCTGTGTTCTCTTCTGTTTAAACATAATTGAATCGGTTACACTTTATAGTCTTTATGACTTACTTCCTTATGTTCAATTTTTTGTTGTCTTAGCTTCTTGTTTTTCCATGTGTTTCTGATTGAAGCACACCACACCTCACTCATTCTTCAGTTTTTTGCTTGGTTTTGATCTTAACATAAGCTTAAATGCCCAATTTGTTTGAGAAGTTTTCTGAACAAGGGGATTGATATTTGTGTAGCAGGAGTGTTCGATTCTGTGTGTGGGCCTTGTTGCAAAATTCATGACATGGGTCATTGTCTACTTTCAGACATCCATATTTTGGCCTCCAAATAAGCAAATGACCACCCTCCCCAGTCCTACTGAAAGGGTTCATCGGGATAAATTATCTTTTTCATTGAACTCAATTGTGAACTGGAATATATATATATATATATAGTAAGAGCCTAAGAGGGGAGGGTTTGTTGTTTAGATTTGAATCTTGAATTTAACGTGAGCTAAAATTTCAAAATGAAATTAAGAATCTAACAGAAATATTATATCCTTGGATAAATGGTTGTTGAATTCGGTATTCGAGGCTACTACCTCGTTTGCAAATGGTAGCAGATTGATACAATACGTATGAGGAATAATGATTGAAATTCATTAAAGGAAGATGAATTTTACTGAATAATCAATTCATTAGCAAGAATTTATGTTATGGATTTCCCTAACAATAAAACTAAGCATCTGATGCTCAGAAGAAAAGTGGGAGGGCAGCGTCTAACAGGGGCTCCTTTGGAATAGCTTAATAGATTCTGTCTCTGTTGATTTTGATTTTTCATATGGACGTAAATGATGCATAAAATCTAGGCTGTTTTCAAGGTTATCTTCTCTGCTTCTCCTTTGCAAGATAAAAGATGGTTTTCATTGTTCGGAATGGGAGATGGGGTGGACGGAGGAGGCTGCAAATCAACTAGAAATGATTTCAAGTGCCTGTAACACTCTCTGGGCTTCTCTACGATGAAGGCGTGTCCCGTGCCCTTGATGACGACGAGGTGAGCATTATCTCCCAGATGCCTGCATTTAAAAAAAAGAAAGAAAAAAAATTTCCTCGATCAGCAGAAAGTTTTTTTAAGTAATTTGATTCCCAAAGCTTCGAAGAGGATGCGAACCTTTTTAACCTGTGACCCAATTCCAAAGGGAAAATTTTATCATATTCTCCCCATAAAATCAAGGTGGGCTGAAAATAGTTAAGTCACAAAGGTTGAAAGCAAACTTGGTTCAGAAAAAAAGCAGCAAATGGTTAAAAAAACAAAGAACGGTTTAAAATTAAGATGAACCTGAGAGATTTTGGTAATGTTTGATAATTTTCGATCTTTGGGTATTGCTCGGATCAGCTCTTTCTTTTCTTCCGTGTACTCTGTACACATAACCTGTTTGTATATGTGGCCCCAATTACATCAAGACATAACATAAAGAAAAAGACAACCCCAAATGAAAAGCAGACGTATTGAGGCAGTCGATTGGCTATTAACAAAGATGAGAAATTTGTGCTGGTTCTAGAGACTGAAATCGTTGGTTCACTTACGTCAATGAAATCCGCGAGCAGACAAGAAGGGACCAAAGTCGAAGGAGGCGGCTTGAACATAGCAAAACCCAAGAGTTCCCTAAGCTTCTCAGGCGTTTGGGGTACTAAAATCTTGGCAGCTTCTTCCAAATCAGATACCTTGAAAACTCCTTCCTTCAAATCTTTCTCTTCCATGCAAACTCCAGCACAGCATATCACCACTCTCTCAACAGCTTCACTGAACTGCGCTGCTAAACTGTACCCAACAAACCCACCATAGCTGAGGCCTACCAGGCTGAGTTTCTTCACCGAGTTGGCTTCCATCACTCGCATCACGCACTGAGCCTGAAACGATTCGGAGCGTTCAGGCCGAGTCGTGTAGGAGTCCCCGAAGAAGACAAGGTCGGGTACGAAGATATTGAAGAAAGGGATCATCTTACGAATGGTGTCACCCCATTGCCACATTGTGTTGGCTCCCAGTCCATGGATGAGGAGGAGGTTAGGCTTGGAGTCATTATGTGTCTTGGGGACCCAACAGTGCATGAAGGTGCCATCTTGGAGGTCCGTGATGGTGGATCGAAGCCCCGCTTTGATGAATGATGATTTGTAACACCGGTTTCTGGCTGCGGTTAAGCTGAAGCACCTTGTCATTTTCTTTTCTTAGAAAACCTATGGAATCATACAACCTAAACTCTTCCACCAAGGGAGGGAAATGATTGTCCTCTAATCACTTGATAATGATGGATTTTGGTTTAGTTTATGTGATTTGAGAGGGACATAGATAGCACTATTAAAATGGATTTCTGAGGAATAAAAATTTGTGGGTGTAGAGGAATAAAGAGTTACATCAGATCTTGGTCTGATTTGAGAGAGATATTAAAACTCAAAACAATGGAAGAAGGAAGATGAGAGATAAAGGATATGTAAATGTAATATGACCAACCAAAGCGATTGAAGCCAATTTCCTCCGGCAAGTTCTTTTCTTTTTTATAAGTTTTTTTTTTTTTGGGGGGACATTAAATGCTATATCCAATAGAAAAGATTGGAATCTGTGTGAAAGAAAGAGATGGTGTTGTCGGGACCATGTGGGTCTGGCTGGGCTTATTGTGTTTTCTGCTTTTCATTTAATCTAATCTAATTTTTTTTAAATGATTTTCCATGATTAAATTATAAATATTTTAAAACACAGTATAATTATTTTAATGTTTATTTAAATAATTAAAACTAAAAGTTTTTAGGCCAAAGTCCTAGTGACGCCGCCCCTGCCTATAATAGTCAAGGAAGCAGTCATCAGGGGTAAGTTTTGTTTAGTTGAACTTCCATACGGAGATGGATTACCAGATAAAAACTGTGTGGATGTAAGTAAAGCATACTAGTCGTTGAACTGCTGCTAAGCTTATTATTATTATTATTATTATTATTATTATTATTAATGATAAGTGACATTCAAGCTTGACAACATTTTCTCCCTAATTTTTGAAAAAAATTTATTCACTATTTGATTGTTTTTCTTAATTTAAATTCTGTTAAAGGTATGAGAAAATGTTAGTCATCAACTAAATTTTTACAATTTTTTAAAATAAAATTTAAATATATATTTTTAAAAAATTAATATAAATTATTTAAAATTTCATATAATGACAAAACAGATATAATCACAGAAACTAATTTGGATAAAAAAAAAACTATTTTTATTTTCAAATGGAAGGATTAAAAGTAAGTAGAGAGAAAAAGGTGCAGTGTTTATAAAAGCATCCGGGAAAGTGGGAAACGTAACAGTGCTTATCGTGCGGCTCTCTCCTTAATCACAATCAATTTGGGGTTAATTCCTTTCATCACGTGCGCTTCTAGTCTTCTATCTATTTTGAAATTTGAGAAAAATCAGCTCTCTAATTAATCAACATCAAATCCACCAACTCTATGTTTAATAATTTAATTTAAACTTAAATATATTATTTCGAACTGATATTTATGTTGTTGTTTTTTATCTAATTTATTTTTTGTATTTGAAAAATATTATATATTTTAGTATTCAAAAATAACTGTGTTAAATTTTTAATTTTTAATTTAGATTTTAAAATTGATTGATGAAACTTAATTTTTAATATTATAATATTTAATTTTTTAATAAAAATTAGTGTTAATTCTAAATTTGTTTAAATTTACGTTTAATTTTTTAATTCAATTGTTAGAGTTAATTTGATAAAAATTAATTACTATTATTATTAGTTAATTATGAATTTCTATCAAATAAACTATAAAAACTTAAACTAAACATTAAAAAATTAACATTGTTACCTCTAGATGTCAAAAAATGTATAATTTTTGTTAAATATAAATATTAATATTGTACAAGAAAATATTAATGCCACATAAAACAAATATCAAACTCAAATAACAAAATTATGTATTAAGTCTTTAATATATATATATATATATAGCTAGCTTACCTTACATTTTAAGAGGTAAAAGGATGAAATTTCACATAAATCCAATCCTAGATAAACATACCAACACTTGAATTTATGTACAAAATAGTTTATAGACTTAATTTTTATATTATACTAACATGGTTTCTACTACACTTCGTGTTCAGTTAATTATTTTTTAAGTTAGATTATAGTGTAATTATTTGAAGATTAAAATATATTCCATATTTCTATAGTTTTTATACATTTAAAATTTTGTCTTCCTACCTTTTTTATTTTATGACAAATTCAAGATAATGAATATGATAGATTCATAAAAATTTTTTTAAAGAAAATAATAATTTTTTTGAAATAAATAAGCACAATAACGTGTCACCACAATGTTGAATCGGTCATGTGACATAGTGGGTACGATTTAAAAAAAATAATATTTTTTAAATAAAAAAGTAGTGTCATAGTAGGTTAAAAAAGTAGTTGATAAGTAGGCTAGATAATATTTTTCATGTATAATATTTTAAAGTTAATTGCAACGTCGAATCAAGTAAGCAAGAAAAAGGAAGGTAGAGATGGATAAAATATTTGGTAACATAATAATGTATATGAATGGTTTCCGCTTCTGTATGAGGAAGTAGGAATAGTTTGTTGCATTATGAATCAAGGTTTTAGCCTTGTATACAAATTCCATGATACATATGCTTCTGAGTCGGATACAATCAGATAACCCTAATTCCCGAAAGTGTTCACTTTTGGTTTTGATTCAACACTGTTGAATGCCATTAACCAAACAAAACGTGGGTGCTTTGAGCCTGTATTGGGCCATCTTTTTTGGGTTTCTTTTAACTGTTGCATCTTGACTTTTGGGTAAACTTATCCAAATTTTTTATGCATTCAATATATCAAATCCTAGAAGAAACCACAGAGAGGACAGCATAATCTACAGGATAACAAATGCAAATCTAGTTATCTATAAATGTAGGGATTAGTGCAAAGAATGTAGGATTAGTTTGAACCTTACTTCAACTAATTTCATCCACTTGGCTGATTGTTAAACTAAAAATTATAGCAATTGAATCGAAGAATAGAAGCAAAGTAACCCAATTTGCTGAAAAACAAACTTTTAATTCAAATTCCTGCACCCACAATTTAAAACAGGCAACTTCATCTGCACTCCAAGACTTGAGAAATTTTTAGTGACAACCATTATCATATACAATGAATTCCTAATAATAATAATAATAATCAAACATCAAAAGCCTAATAGATAAAACAAATTTACATGAGTCAAAACCTGTATTTTGTTTTTGAATAATAATTTCGTAAATTCCAAACCTTTGATTCTGCAGAACTTCAAGGATTACCCCAAGCAGCTATATGCATTTTCATGTTGGTCTAATCCACAAATTGACATCCTGGGTAAACGAACTCTTATTTCAGCACTTCACCCGAGAGCAATATGATTTAAACGATTCTGTCCCCTAAATCTAACGACGACGCAAGATATGTCATCTTTGCTGTCCCTTTTAACTGCTTCGGTGGTCAGTTGCTTTGCGGCCTTCTGTGGGTCTTTGAACCTTTTTGCAATATCAACCGCCTCTTGATTAGTCATCACCTGGATTAAGCATAAAGAACGGGAAATATAACTCCTGCTGAACTATTACTAGCTCGTGCATCATTGAGACAATTTCTTGCATGTGCACAAAGTGAATAAATATAAATGAACAGAGGCATCAAAACCAAAAGAATTTACCTTCCAAAGACCATCACTAGCAAGGACTAAAACGTCTGTATTGCCATCTACCTTGGTGTTTTGAATGTCTGGATCTGACCGCAGATGTGATTTAAGGCTCTTGTCCCCAAAAGCACGTGAAACTGCCAGTTGTCCGTTAACTCTAGGAACATCTCCTGTTAAGCATGACAAAACAGCAAATTCAACAATTTCAAAACGAAAAAAAATTATAAGAGCAAGAGCCTTATTTTTCACTCTATAGTGAGAATTTCCATGGATTAGAATTAGCTGAACTGATGTTTTCGGGCCATCAATTCTGTTGTGGTATCTTTGAACGTATTTCAGGCCAAGGCACGAAAAGCAAAATAGTAAAAATTAATTAAAAAAAAAATCATGGCAACTTGCAGTTTCCTTTTCAATGGATACATCAAGAAAAATGCAAAGGAAGCTCATGATGTGGATTTTGAGTAAAGCAACCAACTCACAGAGTCATTATCGCAACCTAAAACTATCGCAGATTCCATATTTGTAATGAAGGAAGAATCAGTAACTTAAATCTAATAAATGCCCACAATAGGCTGGCAGCAACAAGACAAAATCAGCCTATCATCTTCATTGACTTAACAAGCTAACTAATACTTGGCAATAAAAAGTAAATTTAACCACTAATTAAATGTGTGCGCCCATAAAAAGAAGAAAAATTAGAGAATTACAAGGTAGTGAACCGTGAAGACAAAAATTCTTTTCAATGTAATTGATGTGTTCTTGGTAGATGGAGTAACTAACTGAACCATCAGCGTCTTAATGGGGATCGAAACTACATGGATAATAAGTTCTTTTAGGAACTTCCTACATAAGTGTCTAAGCATTAGAAGCTGCAAACAGCTTAAAGATCATCAGCAGATTCAACCATTCAACTTCTTTGCCAAAACATGTTATAAATTATTATCATATTAGACTGTATGTGCATAATAACGAATGAACTTGTAAACATTGGATGCAGTAGAAGACCTGGCATATTTGAGACAAATCCTCCTCTGTTCTCAATGCTGCCTCGTTCGGTGTTTGGTTCATGATCTGTAGTCATCTGTCTAGCCTGACCCCTACTTGAAAGAACAGCACGAGAATCTCCAACATTTGCCACCCATAGACTTTTTCCATTTATCAATATTGCAGTTACAGCAGTGGATCCACCACGACCCAAGTCAGCAGTACGTGAAAGAATTGCTTGGTCTGTTTTGTCATAAGCTTTTGAAATGGCTCTGCGGGGATCAACCCAAAACTCTTCCTAGAAAAAGTAAGAAATGAAAGCTTAAGTTGATTTGAAAGTAATAAGCCAAAACATGTAATTCCCCTATTAAAAATGGTATGGCACATCCCACCTCCTTTAGGATATTGGCAAACAGATGCTTTTGTAGGTAGGCAGGTACACTATCTCCCAGATGACCATCATAGATGGCAAAAAGCCCCAACTCGTGACCTTGAATCTGCATGAACTTAGCGACATGATAATCCTCCATAGGATGACTTGCTTTCCCTTTTACTAGGCTGAAACCAAACCTCATTATACCCTCATGGCTTTTCCCCTTGCCAGACGTAGATGATGAACGCCCCCCTCCATGCTAAAATGATAAAACAGTAACAATAAGTCTCTTTGTAGGCCTCACTTAGCCACGTTGCTTAACACCAAACAAAAGAAAACCTATACCAATCCGGTTACTAAAAAAAACCATCAAATATATTGCATCAACATAACATTATGAAAAAGATGACACAACGAAAAGGGAAAAAGAACCCCAAAGAGTAAATTCTTGTAGCACGGAAAGTTCATCCAAATTTCCCTTCTAAACAAGCTGTGTATTGACTGTTCATAATAAATCAATATACAGGATCATATGATGAACTTCTTGTACAAGACTGTTGGGTAAATAGATTTTTTTTTTTAAAAATTAATTGCATAACCTGAATTAAAAGAAAAACTCTAAATTGGTTTACCAAGTTAGGAGCATCTGCATTATAATCTCACACAATAATAAATAAATAAAAGAAAAGAACATATTAATGACTATATGCCATACAGATCATCATTAGGAAGCGTTCATGAAAAATTATAGCAATCCCAACACACATCTAAGATGAATGATGAAATCCTTTCAATATGCAGACTATTCTTGCAACCCAAATTCATCACTCTTAAGTAGCTCATATAAGATACCTACTGAAATCAAGCAACATAACCTCAAAATTAATCACACAACTAACCTATATAAAAATTCCAAGTATCATCACAATTAATTAAAAGTTTTATTTGCCCAAACATAGGAGTACTAAGAAAAGCCTTAAAAGAGTACAGCAAATATGCTTTACCTGAGAGGAATTAAAGCAGCACAACCAATCCATAGAAAATAAAATTTCTGCAAAAACCTCTAATTTGCCTGACTAAATTCTCTTCAGCATCAAGTTCCTGGTCAATTTAAAGATATCATCAAAACCCCAACAAAAAAAATATCGTTAAAGGAAAACCCTCAAAGCCACAAATAAAAAAAGAAAAAGAAAAAAAGAGAGAGCAAAAACAAAAAGATGAGCATGAGAGAATCACCAAGATAAAGAATCAATTAAAAGGCCAAAATATGCCTTGCTTCTGCTACTGCTGGGTGAAGTAGGTGTCCGCTACAACAGCTCTCCTTTATGTTTATCAGTTGGGGTTTTCTTCCTCTTCTTGTTATTGGTTGGCTTTTGTTAATTTGCACAAGCAATTGAATAATATTTGAAAGCTTTCTTCTAAAGGGTTAAAAACTAGTGCTTAATATTAAAAAAAGATTGGAATTTGGAGAAAAAGAATGGAGCTTTTGCCTGAATGATTTATTTGTGACCGTTCTAGGAAGTCTTCCTTTGCTATTTGATATGATATATCATAATATTTATGTGAAAAAGGAATCGTTAACAATATAATGAAAAAAAAAAGCTGCCACAAAGCAGACTTCTTCATGTTGACTTTGCTGTTTCAGTCTGTTTTCCATTTTTGGGGGCGCTTTCTTTGTTTTCAGCCTTAAAAAAAAAAAAAAAAGTCTTTTTAATTTTTTTATTAAAAAAAGCAAAAAATTACAAATACAATTATCAATTAAGCCAAGTTATTTTTTTTTAGCAATCTTGTTATAGGTTAAAATTATATTTTTTTTTATGATATAATATCTAAAATTACCCATAACCCTCCTAACTTATAAATAAGAGTATAACATGCTTCAATGCACTTAAATCAATATTTTCCTATATTGACAACAATATTATATTAATCGAGTTAAGAATGAATCAACAATTAAACTAAATTAAATTGATTTTTTAATTCAAAGACTTGGATTATGTTAATTCGCAAAGAATTTGTGGTAACAAATGATAAGTTGAAATTTGATTTTTTTTTTTGTAAATTATTAAAAAATAAAATGGTTAGCTTGCTTAATACTTAACAAAAACGTAAATCGATGACCAACTCCTAACCGGGCAACCCTTGAACGTAATGTAGTTGCCCAGTTGGTCAGCAAATCCAACCCTAGTGTTAAATTAAATCTCGACATGTCTGATATAAACTATTAATTAATTACATAAATATGATTTTGTGTACGGTAATATTAGTAAACAATATCCCAAACTAAATAAAACATTAAAAAAAAAAACTACTTACCACAAAGCAAAACACCATTTTAAAGCAGACAAAATTAGGGGTATGTGCCGATTTTATGAAAAAATTAGAGACATAAATTCAACTTTTGATTATTTAAGGAAATAGATTGGTTTTTCTTATATGTGGCAATAATGCTTTTCAGAAAATTCTTTCCCTAGTTCGATTACTCTCTCAGGCATATGTGTTTTTCTTTTAAATTTCATGTTCTTTTAAGTTTTTTTTTTATAATTTTTAATTAATGCTTTTAATTAATAAATATGTTATTTTCAAATAATAATTCTTTTATTTATATCAATAAAATAATAAATATGTAATTATATAATAAATATATTTTTTATATCTATAACTATGTAAAAAATGTTTTTTTAAGGGTATCAAATATTTTATTTATTTATTTTTCCTTATATATAAATTTTTTATATGTCAAAATTTTTTTTGACGTGACTATAATAAATTCTAATATTCTAAAACTAAATAATTATTTTAAAAATTATTATTATTTTTATATGTAAAATATTTTAAGTATCATTATTTTTATATGTGGAATATTTTAATTAATTATTTCAAATACTATTATTTTTGCATCTAGTAATGTGGATTTAGACTTGATCATGGGATAGGTCGAAGTAAAATTTTAGGCCTATTTTCTAGGCACGAGCCTAGCTCGGCCCAATAAAATAGCCGTAAAATTCTGTCTAAGTCAAGCCTAGATTAAAAATACTAAACTCGAGCCTAGCACGACCCGCACATATTAATTTTTTAAAATTTTTATATAACAATAAATTTAAAAAATATGATATATCAAATACACTAAAAAAATAAAATAAATATTTTCCGATAAATTAAAATACGTTAAAAAATTTTATACCTAAATAACATAAAGATAGTTGCAACTTAGTAGTAAATGTCTCTAAAATAGTAGCAAAATTAACAATAAAACAATAGTTATACAATATCCAAACAATAACAACAAAATAGTAACAATATAATAACGATATGGTAGCAAAACAACAATAAAACAAGAACATAACAACAAAAAATATAACAAGCAAAAAGTTTAGGCTTATTCGAGTCAGGGCCGGGCCAAAAAATTCCTACTTGGGGCTCGACCCATTTAGAAATCATGCATTATTCTTTATCCAAACTAATTTTTCGGTCCCATTTTTCTATCCAAACCCTCCTACTTTTCAGACGGGCTTTCGGGTTTGGGCGGATGACCCAACTCATGATTTGGTCTATGCATGATCTACATTAATGAAGCATGAAATATTATGACTACATTGTTAAAATATGAATTGTATAAAAAGTTATGAAAGGGTGTAAAACTAATTAAATTTTACACCAATGTAGGTGAATCCCTCCCCAAGAAAAATATTTCAAAAAAATTAATTGATGTTTTTTAAAAAATAAAATATATTCAACATAATGTATGATTACATATTTATTATTTTATTTATACAAATAAAATAATTATTAATTAAAAAAACTTGAAACAACATGAAATAAAAAATACAAGTGTAGAGAAGAATTAAACTTGTGTCTTAATGATAAAAACAGTAACACGTAACGAAAGAAAACGCTTTTTGTGAAATATATTTTTTCAAAAATTTATCTTCTCAATAGTAACATGTATAAAAATATAAACTATTTCCCCAAATAATCAAAATCTAAACTTATATCTCTATTATTGTTCTAAAATCAACATATAGCTTTAATTTTACCTTTTAAAGCCATTAAATTGAATGATGTGGAAATCAGTGGAGAGATTAAAGAAAACGGTTACATAGTTAATTATAATCTGGAAATGAAATAATCATTGATGACTAGAATCTAAATAAAATATTTTATAGAGTAATTGCTATACTAGTAATATCGTGTAAGTTTTGAAAGACTACTTTAAATTGAAATTCAATTATATTTTGAAAATTTGTCAAATCTTTTAAATATTTAAATCTGAAACAAAACTTATACTGAAATTTTATAAACTCGTCGTGTCTTTAGAAATTTAAATTTTTTTGATAAAATTAAAAGATAAATTTCCCACTAGATATAATATTAAATTTATTGAAGGATTTGTAGATTCCAAAAGGTACACTTTTATGAACTTTCTATAAAAATAAAAATAAAAATAAAAATTCAAAGCTTAAATGATGCATGCCAAAAGACCTATATTATAGAAGTAAATCTTAATTTAATTTTTATATAATTACAATATTATTTTGATAATCTGTGTAGGCATTTGAGATCCAGGACAATGACATCTTTTCTAATCTACCAATTTAAATAAATTATTGTCAAACTGTAATTTGATATAAAAACAAGATTTACTTATATGAACTTTTTATTTGCTAAAAATGTGATAAATTTTTTTTATAATATCAATTTAATAATATAATAAATTATAAATAATCCTATTTGTGATAAATCTAAAATTTTAAATTGATACAATAGCATTTTTATGTTCCCAAAAAATATTGTTTCACATGTAGTTAAAAGGTCAATTTTTTTTTATATATATAAAAATATACGAATATTTATAATAAACTCAAATATAATGATTAATGCTTGAATTACACAATCATAAATCATAAAAAAATATATAAAAGAAAGTCTTTAATTGAATCTTGTAAGCAAAACAGAAAACATTGTCGAAAATTTCCATTAATAATTAATGGTTGGTAGCATTTATATTCGAAAATAACACCGTCCAGTAAACTTATTTTGACGTATAAAAAAATTAAGAGTATAACACACTTCGGATAAATTTCTTTTATGTAAATAAAAGATTATTTAAATAATTAATGATATTTTGATTGGAATGACAAATATTTTTTAAAATTTAAATTGACAAAAGTAAAGATTTAAAAAAAAAAAATTGAAGTCATAATTTCAACTTTCACCGTATGTGATTTTTTCTAATTTTATATAATGAAAAACACAAACAATTATACAATAATATTGTTTCTTTTTTTTATAAATTTCGTGCAAAATATATAACGACAAAAATCACATCATAGCAGCGCGAAGCTAACGAAGTAGAATCCCGGGAAGACTTAGCTGAGGCGGTTTGTTGGTAAGGACCTTGGACGGCGGATGCTGGATGGTCTCTGCCGCAGCCACCAACTAAACATGTTCGTCTTTTTGAGATTTTTCACATTTTGTAGGCTCTGCGTCAGCCGCGTCGGCGTCGCTACCGTCACATCAAGCAGGGTTTTATTTACTCTAGGTTAAGACATGTGATAAAGGTGCAATGGGTTTAAGTAAAACATCTAAATTTGTGTCAAATAGTTTTACTTCTTATTTTGGGTCAATTAGCCCTGCTCCAAAATTGAATCTATAAATAAATTTAATTATATAGAGAGAGTTTAGAATTATTCATATATATTTTATAATTTTTAAGTTCATTTTAATGTATTTGAATTTATATTCTTTTATATTAATAACAATATTGATATCAACTAAATTAATATTCAATCGGTATAAATTTAATGTTCCGTGAGTATGTAGTCATCATCTCCTAAGACCACCACTCAGCTGACAAAGAGAAAACAAGGCTAATAAAGATACAAATCGTTTCGTATACTTGCTCCCTTAATTCATAAAATTCATATTCGAGTAATTATTTCATATACAACTTACAAGTCTAAAAACTCTAAAATCATATTGAAAATGTGACAAGGTGTTCAATTTATATATATATATATATATTTAGTTTTTGAAATTTTTTTAATTAAATCTTTGAGACATTTGTCATTTTCTCAAATTGCCTCATATATAAGATAATTTTTTATTTATTAAATAATTATTTGATACACAAATAATAAAAATTTTTACTCTATAAATGGGTTAAAATGTCGTTATGTTTAAAATTTCAAACTTCCAAGAAAAGATGATCACCGGAGGTATAGCATTAGATGTGACATTGGTAGTGGTGGTGGTTAAGCCATCAAGAAAGTCTGCATGAGGGAAGATGATCCACCAGATGGACCGGATGAGGATATGACTGCTCCGGCTGCAAATAACATGTCGTTTGAAGACATACTAATGAATGGAGGGAATGGAAACTGGAATGATAGCATGCCATTAATGGTTGATGTTGAAGAAGATGATATCAAACTTCTCGAGGGTGATGTTCTTATGTGCATGGAGAATGAGATTCCTTCAATAAAGTTTTCAGAAAGTGTTAATAATTTGGTCAATGAGAGTATGTCTAAAACCATTGTTCTTAAATTACTTGGGAGGCGGATTGGTTTTAACGCTCTTCGCAGTAAAACTCTTATGCTTTGGAAGACAAATCAACTGTTCCAATTAATGGATTTGGAAAACAATTATTATGTGGCCAAATTTCGCTTTATTGATGATTAATACAAAGGTTTTGACAAGGGCACCGTGGGTGATCTTTGGTCAATATTTCATTGTTTAGCCGTGGACACCGAATATTAGTACAATTTAAGAGTACACATACGAGGCCATTTCTTTCGACAACTTAGCGATTATAAATTAAAAATATTATACACAGTAAAAGATAATAATGTAAATCAGTAAGTAACTACAAATAGAATTGAGCCGTGTCTTTTGTTTTTTGTTTTGAAACTTTCAGTCTATTTATCTTCAACTTGAAGATGATAGACACTAATTATTTTGTAACCATGTTAAGCAACCTATGCTTCATAATAACATCTGGGTGTAACACAATTAATATTTTAAAATTCCAAGTACCTCTCAAAACATAATCTGAAACCTTATACCATCTTTTAAGCTTCTAAAACAAGAAGATTTATTTTTGTTATCATTATTGACTGGTCTCAAAAATCAACCAGAAAAAGGAATTGGTCCAAAATCATGAATGCACAGCTGCTGGCCAATGGTGATTGTTTACATGTTAGGAACAAGCACACGTGATGTGACCAGCGCCCGCGGTCTTAACAAGCTGGAACCCCAACCAGAGAAAAATCTTACCAACTTTGTCTCATACACTTTAGATTATTTATACCTATTTTAATTAATCAATCTCAACACGAGTTTTTGTCCAATAACTTGTGGAACTTAGTAAGATAAGGTTAAATTTAATGTTTTTGTAAGTATCGGATATAAATATTGTGGATGAAGAAAATAATATTGAGAGAATGTGACTTTTCATTTAAAAGTTTGATTTAACTAAATCTCAAATTTAATTAAAATTTAATATGATTATCAGAAAAAGACCCCAAAATTTATAGTAAACCGATTATAAATCTATATATTAAACATGAGACCTATTTGACATTAAAAAAAAAATTTGATTCCTTTTTAGTTTGTGTTTTTAATGTCAAAATTTGTTTATTTGATAGGTTGCGGAGCTCAAGACCGGAAACCTTGACGGGGAAGCCTTATGGCATCTTCTTCCTCTATAAAATAATACCCTTCCGTTCCTCTGAAAATGAGAGAACGAAAAAATGTGTGTTGTAATAGGGGGAATTAATAATTTAAGACTAAAAATAAAATTTTTCATTCTTAATATAATATGAAAACGCTAATAAATATAACAATTCTAGGGGCGTAATTAAGGGTTGACAAGTAAAATTACACTTTATTCTTCTAAAAAATAATAAAAAAGTTAATTTCATGTTTTAAAAATTAAAATAATATATACTGTTAAAATGATGAAATTATATTGCAAAAATTATAATTTAATTTTTAATGTTTAAAGTTTTAGTGAAATTATGGATTAATGAATTGATATAATGGTAAAGGACATAGGTTGTTATAAAAAAAAAATATATATATATATATATATATATAGTCCCGAACAACTTTTTGAAAATTCTTATTACAAAGTTTGGAAGGGAGAATGAAACATAGGTTAGTGGAACAGATCATCTTCTTTTTTAAGATTATCTCAAATTAATGTAATAATGGCGATATATTCTTGAGTCCTTTTTCTCCTTTTAGTTTAAAAAAGGTGTTGACTTAAACTGTGGCCTACAATCCAATTATATAATAATAGTATGAGACCTTTTTATAGAATTTAACCTTTTTTTTAAAAAAAGCTTTGTGATGGTTTTCATAACTTCTTGAAAATGAAAATATAAAAATTAAAGTTGTAGAAAAGTAAAAAGATAGAAAAATGTAAAGGAAAATAATTGCTGAGAAGGTATATTGAAATTCAAATTATTTTAGATTCAGATTACTTTAAATTATCTATATATTTATATTCTTTTACTTAAAATAAAATTTAACTTAAATTATCAAGGCATGTTTTATCGAGTGATAAGGAATTCAAAGTCTTTCTTTTGTCAAGATCTCTTTATGTTCGAGTCTCATGAATGGTGAAAATAACATTAAAAGGGTTTTGCTCTTTGTTAACTACTCCTATTTTTTTTCAGTTAAAGCCACCCTATGTCACAACTATGACGTGACATGTGACAAACAAATTATAAAAAATAAAAATCAATAAAAGCTCTAAAAATTATTAAATTTTAATAAAATATTAAAAATTAGAAAAAAATTGTAATTTTTTATAAAAATCATAAAATATAAAATTGTAAAATTTTATAATAAAATTATAAAAAAACATAAAAAAAACCTATAAAATTCATAAAAATTATCGTACTAAAAGAAATTTTATAATTTTTCTGTAAATTTTATTGATTTTTATTTTTTATCATTTCTTACCACATGTCACATTATGTTGCAAACGTGATGGCTCTAATTGAAAAAAATTGAGGGTCGTTAACTTTAATAATTAACTGTTAAGGTTAATGATTGAAGGGTCTTTTTGATGCATTTTATAATTTTTTAATGATTTTTATAAAATTTTATATTTTTATTTTTTTTAAATTTTTAATAAAATATTTTTATTAAAATTTAATATTTTTTATAACATTTATTGATTTTTAATTTTTTATAATTTTTTGCCATATGTCTCGCCGTGGTTGTGGCACGAGGTGGATTTAACTAAAAAAATTAGGTGCAATTAACTTTAACGGTTAAAGAGCTTTTTTGATGCATTTTAACAATTAAAATATCTAATTAAGTGTAAAAAAAAAACAATAACTTAATTGCTTTTTTTGAAAAAGTTTAAAGACCTTTTTTATGCATTTTAAAAATTTAAATTCCTAATTGAGTGCAAAAAAAAAAGTTAATTCTTTTTTTTGAAAAATTTGAGGGATTTTTATTCCTTAAGCCAAATTTTTTTTTTTATAAGTTTAAGATATTGTTTCGTGTATATGATGGAACATAAAATTGGAACTTAAAAATTGTACCAAAAGTAAGACGAAAGGAGTTGAGAAACATGTAATTGGATAATGTTTGGTGCGGTGGTGGAGTTTGGAACAGGGCACACACGGTTTCGTCTCCCTTTTCGCTGCACAATTTGTCAAAGGCAGGAATCCTTGTGTAATAAGTCGGGGGGATTCATTAATGTTGTAATGAAGTTTCCATAAAAAATGTTTACTAGAATAAGGAAAATTGCAGCAAAAGTGACAAAATCTTGACAAGTAACAGGCATACCAAAAGTTTCTTTGACAGAATAAATATGGAAAAAAAATCAACCAAGTGAAGAACATGTGCTACCAACAAAACATTAATTAACAATTTCACCCTTTGATAGCTGTGGAATCTTAATTTCACCGAAATTATCACGAGGGATGTTTTCTTACCTCCCACGACTTTTTAAGGATAAATTCTATTTTTTTTAATATCAAATGAATATTTAATAAAAATTTTAAGAGTGAGTACATCAATAGTCACTCAATTTTGGTTCTAATAATAAAATAATCATTCAATTTTAAAAAATAACAAATCAGTTACTAATATTATTGAAAAGTGACAAATCAGTCACCTACTGACATTTTCCGTTACAAGTCTAATGGAACATTTGACGTGGTCCGTTAACTAGCTAACGTGATCAGCTAATTAGCCATGGTGGAAACCCAATTTAAGAACCAAACAAAATAGTAAAAGAAGAAGAAGAAGAAACGAAGATGAAAAACAAGCAGAAGAAGAATAGAAAAAGAAGAGAAGAAATGGAGATGCCGAAACAAGAGAGACGCGAATTTGAATCAACAAAATGCCATTGTCATTGCTAGCTTTTCCTATTTTAATATAGCATTTGGCAGCAAGAGAGAGGCGAATTTGTAAGGAAACATTAAAATTAAAACTTCCCTGTTTGACGCTTCACTTTCACTTATCAAATTTTGTAGCAACGGCTTTGCTTTCAGATTCTTCCAAACAATCCCTTCTCCCAACCTTCCTATACTCTTCCACCAACTCTTTCTCTTTCGTTCGATTCCACAATGCTAATAACTCTGCCTTCGCTGCTTCGTATGAATCTGCCACTGCATCATCATTGTTGTGACGTAAATTTTTTTGCTTCGGTTGCTAATTGAGTCGATTTATTGAAAATTTGAAAACCGACTTTCGATTTTATTTAAAAAGGGAGTCGCCACCGATCCTTTTTCTTAGGTGTGATCGGACACCTAATAAGTCCTCCTTTTTTTTTAAAAGAAAATTTATTTTTTAAACAAAAAGAAGGCCGAGTTTAGGTCTACGTCAAAAGTCAGAGTAAAGTTGGGTTCGGGAGTCGGTTACGCGCGAGGAAGGTATTAACACCCTCGCGACGCCCAAAATTGGTATCTTATTAAACATATGTTGTCTTGATTTTCAAAAATACGAGTTCAATTTGACATTTAAGCATGATCCGATTGAAGGAAATGAGAAGTTTCAAGTTTTTGGTTTTTTAGAAGGGTATCCCGTTTTCAACACGAGCTTACGAATTTCACCCAACATAGCGATGAAATCGATGACTTAATGTTAAATCGGTTCATTGCCTTATTTATTGATAAAAAAAAAGAATAAAAGAGTAAAATATATTTTTTATTAATAAAAATTCATAAATAAATAAACGGTGCAAACAACGATATAATGAATGAAAAATATTAACGTATAATATAAGAGTATTAGGATAAAAATAAAAACAATATTTACAATAAAAAATAAGATAACAATACAAATAACGGTATGCTAACAATAAGAAAAGCAAACTAATACAGAATGGATAAGAACCAGAAAAGAATTGGAAATACATCGAAGCAAATAATAAATATGATAATAAAATTAAAAACAATAACCATGCATACGATATTAAACGTAGTAATAGTGTTAAACACGAAATAAAAACAATAAATGTATATATATATATGAACATATAATAGTACGTAAGGTGACGAGAAACATAATATTAATAATACTAATAATGCTACATACATATACATATTAAGATATATACAATAATAGGTATTAATGGTGCATTAATAGTATTGAAAATGCGTATATGATATATAAAAGGATAACATAAAAATATATACATAATACAAAGTTAAAAATAATATATAAAATATATATATACATAATATCTATTAAAAGAATATACACATAATATATATATGCATGCATTAAAAATAATAATGATATTTAAAAATAATTATTAACAACGTTACATAAAAGTATATATATATATATATATATATATATAAATGTTAAAATACTAATTGAAGCTAAAACTAATACTATAGTAGCAAAATTAATAATATAATATAATATAAAAACACACAAAAAAAAATAATATTAATAGTACGAGGATTAGTAATAGGAATAGTGAAAGTAAAAGTAATACTAAATATGACAATAGTAAAATTAATAATAATAATAATAATCAATAAATTAAAAATAATAAAGTAATTAAAAATCATACTATATATAAAAAAATATATATATATATATAGATAAAAATATACACTACTATATAATAAATATAATAATAATATTGAAATACAAAAAAACAAATACAACAAAAATATTGAAATAAAGTAATAAAAGTGAGATTATGTACAAATGTATATATATACATATATGATAAAAGTATACACTATTATATAATATCAATAATAGTAACAAAAAACACTTATAATAAAATATTAAAATAAAATAATAAAAGTAAGGATATATAAATATATATACATGTACGTACATAAAAAATATATACACTCGTATATATAATAATATTGTAATGCAAAAAAGCAAATATAACAAAATATAAAAATGAAGTAATAAAAAAAAATACTACAATATATATATACATATATAATAAAATATATACTAATATATAAAAAAAGGATAATAATATTGATAATCTTAATAATATTAGAAATAATAATAATATTTAATAAAGAGACAAAAATAAATAATAAAGGACTAAAATTGAACTAATAACAAAGTTTTGGGGCAAATTAGAAATAAAAACAAAAAGAAAGGACTTATTTGAAAGCGCGTGGAACAATGAGGGGCCTAAAGTGCAATAACTCCCCTTTTTAAAACGCACAGCATCATCTAGGGTCAAATTGAAAGGCGCGATAAATTTTGGGGCCGAATTAGAAATAAATTGAAACTTAATTGCATTATAGAAAAAAAGCGGAGGGGCTAGATGCGCAAATAGCCCCTCCAATGAAAACACGCGAATCCTCCAAGGCGGGTCGGGTCGGCGCGCGGGTCATGCTCAAAACGATGTCGTTTTGGGGTTAAAGGGCAGCCCCCAAAACGACGTCATTTTGGGAGGCTATAAAAGGCCAAATTTTTTTAAAAATTTCATTTGCAGCAGTAAGAGAGAAAAAAAAAAAAGAGAGAGCTGGGGGGCGATTTTCGATGGGATTTCCGGCCATGGGTCGGTCACCGGTCTGACCATCGGACCATCGTCTGTCGTTGGCAAAACCACCGTACCACGCACTGTGGCGGGAAAAATAAAATTTTATATTTTTTCTTTATATTTTTTTTTATTTTTTTATATGTTTTAATATATATATATATATATATATATGTGTGTGTGTGTGTGTGTGTGTGTGTGTGAAAATAGGCCCAAAAACGAAACTAAAATGGGGAAAAAATCACCTTAGGTTTTATGCTTTCTGTTCTTCGATCTCTGATATTAGATTTGATTTTGTGCCATTCTTTTACTTGGACATCGATTGGATTGCTGTTTTTACTCAAAAATGAATTTTTTTTTTATTGTTGTTTTTTAACTGCCGAAGAAGAAAAAAAATTAGACTTGGCTTTTTATAGCCATACAACCTTATTTTCTATTAGTTTCTGTCTCTTCCTTTTAATTCCTTGCAGGCGCAGAGGGCGGTGGAGGTGACTATGGGGCAGGTGGCGCCAAGGAATTGTGGCGTGCTGCAAGGGCTGGTGTCAGAGGGTGGTTGCGGCGCAAGTGGGAAGGGTTAGATTTAGGGTTTTTTTTTTAATTTGGGCTTAGGGTTTGGGCCATTCAGGTTTTGATGTAAATTGGGCTTTGGTTTATTAAGATTTTGGGTTATTGGTTGGGTCTTGGGTCTGAAATGGGATTTGGGTGTGGGTTTTGGTTTATTGGGTTGATCTGTTTTGGGGTTTAATTTAGGGTTAATGTAAATGGGCCAGTGGGTTTAATTGGGCTCCGGGTAAATGGGACAAAATTGGGCTATAATAATCATCACTATCGGAGGCTACACGACAACACCCATCCGGTGTCCACCAAGGCACTAGCCCACCACTGCCATTCGTTCACCACCCCTCTTTGACGGCACTGATATATCTCTAACGGATCTTAAATATGTGTTTTGGCATTGAGGGTTTTAATTTCATGTTTTATTTATTTTGTTGATTCAGATTCAAGTCATAAAGATTGAGATTTAGGATTTTTCTCTTCTTCTTCTTCTTTTTCTTCTATTGCCTAGCTAGAGTTCTTAAATTGGGGCCGATTAAATGACAGGTAGGATGCCAGCATGGCCAATTAAATGACAGGTCAACTTTTCATTACGTTTGCAACAGAAAGTTATTACTAGAATTGATTTGTTATTTTTTTAAACTTGAGTGACTGTTTTATTATTAAAACCAAAATTGAATGACTGTTGATATTCTTTACCCAAATTTTAATCGTTCTTCAAATTACTCATGACTTTTTAAGGATAAATTTTAAATTTACTTATAAACTTGGTTTTAATGTGCAAATTATAATAAATTATTTTATTTTTGTACAATTATATTAGTTTTCGTAAATTAATAACACTACTATCAATATGATATTGATTTACATTTATTTACCACATAAATAAACGATTATATTTATCTAACATAAAAAATATTTAAATTTATTTGTTTGTTAAATATGTATACTTGAGTTAAAAACAAAATTTTATATCAACAATTGCATCAAAATAAAAAAATTATGTATATAAAATTTCCAAATTAAATTTTATGATGTATCACATTTTCACATTAGACATTGTACTAAGGTTCTCATATAATTTTAAAATTTATACTGAAGTTTTGAAATCGTTGCTAGCAAACTAATAAAGTGTTTGGAAGGAGTAACAAGAAAATGGACACTTATCTGGCACCAAACTAGAAATAGTAAACAAAATCGAACACACAAAAATTGTTTACGTAGTTCGGTTTCCTTACATCTACAAAGCCTAATTTAGTGAGAAATATTCACCCACTTTAACAATTACAACAAGTGAATCTAACTTATCACACACCCGTGACAATTTTCCTCACTTTTGAACCTTGAATATCGATACTCTCACCACTAAATTCACCCCAGTGAACTCAGCACATAAAATCACAACACAAACGGTTTTAATATTAAATTGCAATCTAAGAAAAGTTCCTTGCACGAATAGGTTAAGTGCTAAAAACTTTTTGTACAATCACTTACACTAGTCTCCAGTAAATAGATTATTTTTTAGACTTGCTTATAGAGAAAATCTATCACAATCTCACTAAAACAGTAATAAGATAAATTGTATAAAATATAGTAATTATAAGTAAATATGAACTCATAGGAGCTAATCAATCAGAGTTTTCAATCCAATTCAATATCCACGATTCAAGGGAATGACTTAAGTGATGTAATTTAATATAATCTCTAAAATATATTTCCTCATGGGCTAAATATAATCTATATACTCAGCATAAAACTTCAAATATGGAAACTATCTTTTAAAAAATCTAGTGACAAGGAAGTCGGCACTCACAAAAGAAATAAGCTTTAAACTACGCCGGATAAAATTCACCAAAAACATTCTACAGAATATGCTATATATTAAAAAAATAAAAGGTTAGCCAGCAGCCACCAGGTTGGCTTAAGAATCCTATAATTGCAATGATGAAGAATCCTGAATATAGAAAATAACTACTCCTTTTCCTAGATTTTGTGTCTGAAATTTAATTCATTCCATTTGTCTAGATTTAATAAGCCCTTCGTGACAGACAGGGACAAAGTAATTAGAATTCATAGTTCTTGAAACCATGATTTGCCGACCAATGATTCGGTTTCAGTGTTCCTAGTGAAATATTATAAAAATAAAGAAAAACTTTGTTTGGCTGGCTGTCTTTGTCTGTCAGGAAATGACCTTATTTGAAGAGTTCAAGTCTTTGATACCATCTAGTGATTCCCGATATATCTTCCAAACATTTGCTCTTTAGTTTTAAATAAAAACATAATCCCAGATTGAGTCTGCTGCTATATATGAAGACAGAATATTGAATCCATAGCAATTTAATGAAGTGTCCTCACAAAGTTCTGAACGGCAGTTCGGTCTAGTTTCTAACAGCTACAATGGCCAACACGCCTTCAATTACCGAAGACTTCTCCTCAAAACATTCGCCTATGAAACACTCTGTAGAAGAGGCCTCCCCTAAACTTCCACCGCCTACAAAACGCCGTACCATGGAAGAAGCAAAAGTTAAACATTTACCAGAATTTTGCGTTAATAATGACATTCTTCCGTCAACCATGCAGAAGGTAAAAGTGAATGTGCTTGCTTCTTGTCTGTCTGTCTGTCACATATTTTCATCATTATACATGACAAAAAGAATATTGCTCTCCCCTGCTAAATAAACTGTGTAAACAGGCTGTTGCAGAGCTCCTAGGCACATACTTTCTTATCTTTATAGGTTGTGGTTCAGCTCTTATAAACGATTTTGAACCACTAACTATTGTGGGCATAGCAATTGTATGGGGCATGGTTCTGATGGCAGCAATTTATGCTGTTGGCCATATCTCCGGTGCCCATTTCAACCCTGCCGTCACTCTTGCCTTGGCTGCTGGTCAGAAATTTTCATGGAAACTTGTAAGGAATGTCTAATTACAAACATTTTTACCATTTTACTGCAACATATTCACTTCTCTTTAGTATGAGTTCATGCACTGAAACCCGGCTTCCTTATCGGTCAAGGTACCTATGTATATGGTGTCTCAATTGCTTGGATCAACTCTTGCAAGCTTGACCCTCAGGGCATTGTTTCATTACCGAGGTATTGAAGTAACAGTGACCCAATACAAAGATTCAACTAGTGATCTTGAAGCCTTTGCATGGGAATTTATAGCCACTTTCATATTGATGTTCAATGTTTGTGCAATCGCCACTGACCACAGAGCGGTATGGCTATACCTTGTTTTATGTTCTTTTCAATTCCTCAGGAATAAACTATGTTTTATGTACAAATGTTAATTATAGTTATTCTGAATCTTCGATTGACCAAAGCAGTGCAAAGCTGTCGCTGGAGCTGCAATAGGTGCTACAGTGCTGTTTAATGTCATTGTAGCTGGGTAAGTGAACTTTCCCAGCAACATTCCATTCTTTTTTATATTTCATGAACAATTCTTTCGATCATACCTCATATCGTAAAATTTATGATCTCCATATATTTGGCAGGCCGATTACCGGAGCTTCGATGAACCCTGCAAGAAGTTTAGGCCCTGCTGTTGTCTCCGGTGTTTATAAAAACCTTTGGGTTTATATTGTAGCTCCAGTTCTTGGAGCAATGGCCGCAACTTTTGTATACAGTGTTCTTCGAGCACCTGAACCAGAAAAGCCTGAGAGCATAAAAAGCATGCATAATGAGCTTTACTCTGAAGTCTGATCCCATCCAAATCTCGTAGTTGGAGATTTCATCAATGTCCAACAGCAGCGTTCAATAGTTTTCCCTAGGAGGAAGCATACTCGATTAGGCCTGTTGATGGATGCTTTAGTACAAATAAGAATCAAAGAAATATAGGAAATATCTACCTATGACGTTTTTTCATCAATAAAAAATAAGCATTCCACTGTAGATTTTTTTTTTTTTTTTTTTTTAAATCTATAGATATGATGTGGTAAAGCTGGAAAAACAAACAGATAGCACCAAAAATATGAATTACAATACAATCATTTCTTACAATCAGTTAAAAGTAACATAAACATAGTTTTATTTGAGGACTACACAATTCTAAATTCTACCCATGACTCTCTTCACTATCTTATAAAAGAAACAAAATACTATACAGCAGGACTATGTAATATGGTACAGCATGGGAAAAAGATAGTACATAGATCAGCAGCCGGATCAATCTTAAGTTTCGTACACATTGGAAGGCAACTGCTGATCAAGTTAGATTGGGGATAACAAGTGTGGTAGATGAAGCCATGTTATACCCCATCAGCCCACAAGATTGGCCATTCTGGCATTCTCTGACTACAAGATTCCGGTGTTTGTAAGTGTTTATCTGTTTTACCAGTAAAATGGATTAACATGAGTCATATTTCAGTCGTGGTTATAAATAATGCTGATGTTCCACAATTGATCAGTTTGATACATTTGAAATATTTTAGAAACCTAGTCCTAGACAGCAAGAAGTTTAATATGTGAGAAGCTGTACTAATTAATAACTTGGTAAGAAATGTTTTCAAATGAAGCATCTTCACTTCCTCAGTCATTAGGCAGAAGGAGCTTTGACACCAATCATAGTATTAGCTTTTGTTACCACAACCATGTGCAGAAAATGAGAGAAAATACTGGACAAACACTAGAAAATGATTCAAATGTTCTTACCCAGTTTGAGATAAACGCCTCCAGTTTACTATTTGGTGGGACTGTGGATGCCTTGGTAAATAAGATGAGCTCGTAGCAATACCGTTTTCATCACCTATGAACTGCTCTGAATAACTAGAAGCTGGAGGAGACCAAACTGGAACAACTCCGCCATCCCTTTCTCTCCTACTACTGCTAGTAGATGAATCTGCTGTGGAATCCTCAGCATTTCCCAACCCCATTGGCAGATTGAATTGCCGAAAAGTGTTGTTGTTACGAGCTGTTTGCTGAATTCCCTGGTTTAATGAGTCTCTTTGTGGTTCTCGATGTATATTAATGTTTCTTGGAACTTCTGCTCTGCTATCTTCTGTTGAAGTTCTAAGATCCAAAGAAGCTTCTTCATGTATGCCTCTCACCAAAGAAGAAGTCATGCTAGGAACCATCTGATCTTCGTATCGCCGAGTTGTAGCTGGAGCACCGTTCCTTGCTGGTTCAACATTTTCCTCCATTTGTATGTCTTGAGGGAAGGCAAATGGCGCTGATTCACTAGAGTCTCCAAGGCCTTCTTCAGTTCCATTCTCAATTGCAGCTCTTGAAGCAGCTTCTTGTTGCCACATCACCGAAAGTGCTTCTTGCAACCTATCTTTTGCAGCATCTATTCCTACAATAGGAAGAGGGTAATTTGATCCGAGCTCAATTCCAGCAGCTTGGAGTACAGATTCAGGAGCATTCCATGGATGGTGAATCCAATCTGTTGGCAATCTTGCAAGTTCAGGGAGCCACCTTCGGACATATTCTCCATGTGGGTCAAATTTGTAACCCTCAAACTGTCAGAAACATTATCTGGATGAGAGAACTGGCACTATATATCATCCAAGAATATTGCATAGATAATAAGGCCTATACTAGATTTCAAACATAGCACTATAAACAAATACCACATAAAAATGGCTGCAATCAAAGTTTCAATTTCCTTTCTGCACCATTTACAAATTTATGCTTGTAAGTATACTTGAGATTAGGAAAAAGTTATGGTTATCATGAGGAGCTTCAATAGCCAGAAACAATGAGTTTAGATAGAGGCGTTGACTAAAAACATCTCAAATACAATCTTAATCATTATAATTAGTTGAATATGTAATGTGTGTTTTACAGTGCATCAGAAGCCAAGTAGCAAGGAGAATCGGCAAGATAGCCAACAAAAACTTAAGCCAAACCTGTGGATTATCTATGCGGTCAAACTCACGGCCATCCGGAAGAGTACCGGATATATACTGCCAACCAAGAGCATCACTCTCTAAATCTGCATCTAATAGGGTATCCCAAAAGTACTTCATACCCCATCTCCATGGAAGCTGCAGAACCTTTACAAAGAAACTTGAAACTACGACTCTTATCCGGTCATGTAGCCAGCCAGTGGCCCACAACTCTCTCATGCCAGCATCCACCAAGGGATAACCAGTTCTACCTTGTCTCCATGCCTTAAAATAGCCCTCATCCACTACCCAAGGGAAAAACTTAAGATGCCCAAGAAGAGGCCTTTCATGGCTGTAAGGATGGTTAAAACTCAAGTATCTTGAAAATTCCCTCAGACCAATTGACTTGAGAAACAAGTTAACACTCTCCTCACCAGCTTTATTCCCTTCATTGGCCCATAGAACCTGCTTGATGCGGACAAGATGAAAGACTTTTCTGACGCTCACCTCCCCAAAGTGCAAGTGGGGAGAGAGAAATGAGGTGGTGGCACTATCAGCCTTTCTTCTATTCTTAGAGTACTCAATTAGAGGTCCATTAATGAATGTGGTCAAAGCCTTATCAGCATTACTCCAACCAGGTGACCATGCTCGAGCTAAAAGCGCATTGCTTCCCTTCTCTGATTCATCTTCAAACACCAATTCATCCCAATGGCAAGTTGTCACATCGCCTAAAACAGGGAGACACAATAAGCATGCACTACTTGAACAGATAATACGTAGTTCACTATAATTTCCAGGAACATAAATCAAAAGGCTAAAAGGTTTCAAACCAAGCCTGACACTTACATTGTTGAAGTCCAACGAAGTTCAAAGAGGGGCAATGGTTGATAATGGAGATTAACAAGTGAAGAACAGAATTCAATGGAAACCAACCTGAAATGATTCTCTTAGGAGGAAGAAGTGGAGCCTCAGGATCATAGGGCATGCTCAGGCATCTTTCCCAGAAAGCAGAAAAAGTAGTGAAAGGGCGTCCTTGAGCATCATTTACATCCCAGGGTTCATAAAGTAAATCTGCATTGAACGATCGAACTGCTACACCATGGGCTGTTAATACCTCCTTTGCCCGATGATCCCTAACCAGTGATATAGGATCTGAAAAGTGGCAAATTTCAACTTAACTGTTAAACATAAGAGCCTTTTCTAGGGAAAATAAAGAATCTGACAATACAAATTTGTTTAATCAGTTAAAGACACTAAAACTTAGACACCTGTTTGAAAGAAACTACGGTCATTATAGCTGGAACTGGCCACTCTTAGTAGTGTCGACAAATTAAAGGACAATTAATATGCAACCTCGAGGAAAAGAAAACTGAACACGCCTGGGAAAACTAAAATTGCAAAAGGCCAATCACTCAATAAGAAAAGAAAAGCAAAAAATGCAGGTGTGCCTAGTGGATGACAAGAATCCATCTCAATTTATGCAAATCTCATAAGACTGGGTTATTATATTAGAAACAGAATAAAATAAGCAAAACCCTCATGGAAGTTTAGAAGAGAAGAATAAATGGAAATAAAATATTGCGTCAACATGATCCATATAATCCCCATGCAACCCAACATAATAAATAAATAAGCTTTTGACAGTAATACCCAACATAATAAATAGATAAGATTAAAAAAAGGATACATAATCTTCCCCTTTGTTTTTCCCTCAGTTAATCAACAAAGAGGGAAAGATAGGAAATGAAAAAAAAAACTAACCATACAAGTGATTGAAGAAGAGCTGAGTAGCACCAGTAGATTTAACAACCTCAAGCAGAGAGGAAACACTATCAGAAGATCTCTTAGTGATGAGACAAGTACCAAGGCTCCTCAAAGAAGAATCAAGGTGAGCCAAACTGTGCTTCAGCCACCACCTTGACACCCTTCCAGGGTAATAATGGCCTTCTTCTTCAGGTGCCCATACAAAAACCGCAACAACAGCGCCAGCTCTAACACCAGCTGCAAGTGCTGGATTATCTTCAACTCTCAGATCCCTCCTGAACCAAACTATGCTGCAAGCACTACCTGACATATCTCCCAAAAGCTCATCAACCTAAAAACATGCAAAAAACAAACCCACCTTTTATTATTTTTCCACTACCATATAGCATGGCCAGGAAAATCCTTGTTGTCTAATTAAAAATCTTATCGTTCCAGCTTTTTTTCAAACAGGAGAAGCTTTTTAGCGTTATTATTAATAATAATGGGAGGAAAAAAGTGCATGTGATTGACTATAAGTGGGAGAGAGAGGTTTGGCACTTATCTTTTACTTCTAGTTGCTCATTTATTAAGTTTATTATATTTATTCAACATAAAAAGAAAGTGATTTATTCAATCCTTGTTTTTTGGGTTTAATTCGTAATTTTGTATATAATATTCATACAGGACCAATCTGGTCGGACCAGTTGCAATCAAAAGATCTAGGCTTGGCCTTTAGAGAGAGGGAGAAAGAGATGAATTTGGAATGTGAATGCAGAGGATTGGTTAATGGGGAGAGTGGGGATACACAAAATTGATAGACAATTTGTAGCCACAACTTTTCTTTTCTTTTTTCCTTCTAGATTTTTAATTTCCTCTTTCATCCTTTTCAGCAAAACAAAAATCCACCCACCCCTCTAGTTCCTTCTCTAACCCTCTTTCTTTGACAGGGTGCAGGTGGGTGGGGAGAGAAGATGGAATTATTTTCTATGCCATTTGTTATTTATATCTGTGTAATTTCAAGATTTTCATTTCTCTGGATTTCAACAATAGTAGTTTTCACTCACTTGGGCTTCTTCCATATATTTGTCCAAAGGGTTGTATTTAGAATTACAAATACAAAACTTATTGCATCTGATTCTGAGGTATATTTATCATCTTTGAGATGGCAATGGAACTGTGGGAAGGGGACAGCCAGCATGGGGAAGACTGCTTGAATTTGGCCTTTTCTCTTCAATTGGGCCATCCCCTTCAATTGTTCTATGACTTCTATCATAAAAGCTCAGATTCCATTTATGTGTCACTGTTAAAAGTGATTTATGATGGTGATTATTTGTGTCTCCCTCTCTTTTATTCATGTTTATGTATTTGTTTCCCTCTCACATAATCATTCTTTTCTTTAAATTTTGAAAGGAAAATTTGGATTAGTGGTAGTAATTATTTCTCTGAACGAAGAGGTTTAATGGAGGTGAGGAGGCATGAAGATGTGTTTTGTGCTTCTTTTGCCTCGATTTCTCTTCAAATTATAAAATTATTATATTTAACTTTTAGAATAATAAAAATGTAATAATATATTATACAATAAATTTTAAAATATTTAATTGAAATATTTATAAATTATTCTTCCATGTTTGTATTTCAAACGCACATTAAAATTATTAAAAATAATTAATGGAGCTATTATGAATGTGTTCAACATCATAAAAGTAGAATGATTTTCAAATTTTAATATCCACGATGAAACGAAACGAGAATCAAGTACAACATGTAAACAACAAAGCATGATGATTTTTACAACATCAATTCCATTTCACTTCATTACTGCCCCTCAGCCCAATTCCAATTTTTATGTTAAGGTGAGGGCCCCAATGCAGTGTTTTAATGAGGCACTTGCTGAGGTGAGTCTAGTGGATATTATGACTTGGTGATCTCCAGCAATGTTGTTAGAAGAGAGACTTGACAAGTTTGTGATTAATCTTTCACTACCTTAATTAATTTTTGAATTTACTCTTTGAGGTTTTACCACAAGTTAGTAATAGTTTTGTTGGAAAAATTCGATTTAAAACATTAATTCTATTGCCCATAAAAAATTATTTTTTTTCCTAAAATCAAACCATTGTTATATTTATAGCAATAAATTTTTTACTAAATTAGTATTTATGTTTTGGAATAAGCGAATTTAGTCATTTTTTGACTTTCTACCAACACGATATTTTTCATTAGTCTCCAACCCTCGACTTACTTAGAGTGTGGACTCTAAATTCTTGAATCGACAACACAATGAGAACTTATTGATATTCTAGTGGGAAAAATTAATTTCTCTCTATGAGCTAGAAACCATAGTTTAACTCTCTTAAAAATGGAACTTATTAGTAAAATAAATGTCACTATAAAATGACAGAGTGGTGACGCTTATTGTCGTATATTTTGGTTTAGCCCATAGTCTCCAATTATATAGAAATGTTATAAAAATTAGAGAAAATAATGTTTTAGGCACAATGGAAGTTTAATTTTTTTTCCTTAGATCGAGCCTTGTGATATTTATAGTAATAAATTTTTTATACTTATGTTTTGGACGAAAGCTGTAATACCCCACACCAACCTAATCGCCTGATCAGTGACATGTGATGTTACATTTGTCATTGAAGCAACTATTATTTATTCCAATATTTAATAATGAGTCATACTAGCAAATTCGTTTCAATATTTAATAAAAGATAATATATATTTAGATCTGGGTGATAAACGAGCTTATGAAAGCTCTTATACTAACCCGATAATGATTGAGGGACTCAAATGTAACATAATCAAAGTAAGGATGTATTGTCGCAACACCAAAGTATGATGTTGCAACCTCGAAAGTAGAAGCCTGATTTCGTGACATCATATAGAGTGTGTCATGACCCTAAACATAGAATCTCGACATTGCGACCATAACAGGGGAACTTTGCGACCTTAAAGGCAGGGTGAACTTAATGTCGTAACCTCAACGAGGAAGAATCATGACAACGAGGACAAAAACTCAATGTCTCGATACCAATAGGTGTGTATCGCGACCTTGAGGACAGTTTCCCCAAATTTGTACTTCATTTAATCCAACTTGCCAAGCACCAAATACCAATCGGTCGAAGTAAAATCTCATACACTAATCTTATAACATGCCAACTATACCCGACTTTGCCCGAGACAGTTAATATTGTAACCAATGTTTTAATATATATTCATAATCACATATCATAGTTTCATATAATACCAATTATATCATGCTTAATTCAATTTAGTCCATATCAATTCATATCATCACATACATAGCATCACATAATTCACGATTTACCAATCATGCAATACTCACCAAATTTATGATACAAGTAGAGATATTACCTTAAACAAGCTAGTTTGTAACAAGTCACATGAATATTGGTATATGTATTGAGTTTAAATCATAGAAGCTGATAAACCATATTATATACATATTTTTACCCCATGCTTGGCATATTTTTGGAAGGTTTATTATAAGATTTATTGAATTTGATGCTCCTAATCTTTTAATTTCATGTTTTATACTCAGGAGAGCTTAGGATAGCAAAAAGAGCAAGAAACAGGCAAAAAGGACAAAATAGGCCTAATTCAGTGTTTCACACAGCCTAGACACTTCTACACGGGTAATCCACACACCCGTGTGAAACACACGGGTAGGCCACACACCCGTGTGTCATGACCGTGTCGACTAAAAACTAACTCAAAATTACACACGACTTAAGCACCTTCACACGGGCGTGGCACACGGCCGTGTCCCTATCGAATCCAAGTCTATTTCTACTAAAAAAAGGCTAATTTTGAGGGTTTTGAAGCATTCCAAAGTCTATATAAACACCCTAGAAGAGGATTAAAGAGGGACACACAGAGTAGAAGGCAGAAAATACTAAAGGAAAGCCATCAGAATCAGCTTGGAAGCAGGATCTACTTCAAGATTGAAGATCTCCATTCAATTTCCTATAAGTTCTTCGGGTTTCTTTATGTTTTGTTGTTTTCCCAATTTTAAGATGTTTTCCATTATTATGAACTAAACTCCCTAAATACCTAAGGGAGATGAAACCTAAGACGGATCTTATTGCTATTTGAATTATATGATAAATACTTGTTATTATTTTTAATTGTGAGTTTTAATTCTTGCTTTAATATTCCAGGATATTAATTCAGGTTTTGATGTGCTTATTTAGTGGAGCAAAAGTCCTTGTTTAAGAGTAGATCCTCTATAATTAAGCGGAGTTGCATGCAATCCTAGAGATAGGACGACATAAATCTGCCGGATTAGAGTCAAATCTAATAAGGGAATCCATAAATCGAGTTAATGCGATAATAAGGGTTTTAATTAGAAAGAAATTTAGGTTAATCAACCCAGAGTCAGTTGTTTTTAGTCTCAAAAGAGATAATAACATAAATCAGGGATTTCTACGGAATAAGTCAAGTGAATAAATTGTCTAATTCAGAAGTAATAAGTGAAGTCTAGGTGGATTATTCCTTGGGTATTGTCTTCTCCATCGGTTTTCCAAAAGTATTTTCAACTTTCATCTCTGTCGTATCTCTTAGTTAATTAAATAGTTAGTCTTAGTTTAAAAACACCCATTTTATTCTTAGGCTAGATAATAAAAAGATAGTAACTACTAGTACTTTTAGTCCTTGTGGATACGATATTTCTGGTCTCATCATAACTATACTACTGTTCGATAGGTGCGCTTACCTTAGTCAAATTTTTAGTCAGTTTAGCGACCATCAAGTTTTTGGCGCCGTTACCGGGGACTAAGATATTAGGAACGCTTTATTTTTATTACTTTAGCCATTTTTACTTTTATCACAATTTACTTTTTGCGTTTAGTTTAATTGTTCTTTACTAATTTTTCTTTTGTTTGCTTCTGGTAGGTGTCTATAGTTTATAACTAGAAGGAACCCGTCAAGACCTTTGCTTTTTGACAGTGAGATCGAGAGCACAGCTCACAGAAATCGAAAAGAAATAAGCCAAAGCTTAAATACATAGAGGAAGGGCGAGAGGACGATATCCATATTACAACCGAGGAGATGGCTGATAATCAAAATAATCCGTTACCTCTTGTGGTTGCTGCAAATCCAATAAATCAGAATCTTGCTCCTTGTACTATGTATGATTAATGTAAGCCTACTTTAACAGGAACTGAATCAAGTATTATTCGACCTGCTGTTGCTATAAATAATTTTGAACTGTAAACACTCATTTAGCAAATTTTATGGAATCCTGTGACACCTTTAAGATTAATGGTGTTTCTGACGATGCCATTCGCTTTCGGTTGTTTCCCTTTTAATTGAGAAATAAGGTTAAATAGTGGTTGAACTCATTACCATGAGGGTCAATCACTACTTGGGAACAAATGATCGAAAAATTTTTACTCAAATATTTTTCGCCGGCTAAAATGGCTAAATTGAGGAATGATATCTCTTCTTTTATACAAATGGATTTAGAAACATTATATGATGCATGAGAGAGATACAATGATCTATTAAGAAGATGTCCTCACTATGGGTTACCTTTATGGCTACAGGTTCAAACTTTCCACAATGGTTTGAACCCATCAACTAGACAAATGGTCGATGCAGCGGCCGGTGGAACCTTAAATAACAAAACACCTGAGGAGGCTTATGAGTTCATTGAAGAGATGTCATTGAATAATTATCAGTGGAAAGTTATGAGGACAAAGCCAAATAAAGCAGCCGACATTTTCAATCTCGACACGGTCACTATGTTATCGAACCATGTAGAGCTTTTAAATAAAAAGATTGATGGTTTATGTGTCTCTACGCAGGTACATCCAGTGATGCAATGTAACACAAGTAGAGGAGGAATGAATAATACAGAATGCTTAGCTTGCGACCCTAGTACTACAAGCGAATAAGTCAACTATATATGTAATAATTCTAGACCTCAAAATAACCCCTATAGTAATACGTACAATACAGGTTGGAGGAACCATCCCAATTTCTCTTGGGGTGGTCAAGGCAATCAAAGACCACAACCCCCTCCAAGCTTCCAACCAACTTACCAGCAAGAGAAAAAGCCGAACCTTGAAGAGATGCTAACGAAATTCATCTCGGTGTCAGAAACACGTTTCAAATACACCAAAACAACACTTAAAAATCAGTAAGCGTCGATTCAAGGCCTCGAGACTCAAATAGGTAAGCTTGCTAAACTGATCTCAGAAAGACCACAAGGTAGCTTGCCCAACAACACCGAGGTTAACCCAAGAGAGCAGTTTCATGCGATTACTATTCAATATGAAGAAAGGTTAGTTGAGTCCACACCAAAACCAAAGCAAGAAACTATGGTAAGCCAAAATAAGGTGGATGAAAGCCAGAACAAACAAAAATTAGTAAGTAGAGAATACACACCTCGCATGTCATACCTTAAGGCGACAAAGAAAGACCGCGTAGACGAACAATTCGGTAAATTTCTTAACATTTTAAAAAAGTTACATATTAACTTACCGTTTATTGAAACTCTTTCGCAGATGCCCAACTCAGTTAAATTTTTAAGGGAGCTTTTGACAAACAAGCGTAAGTTAGATGATTCGTCGCATGTGGAATTAAATGCAGTTTGCTCGGTAATTCTACAAAATAAACTATCCAACCCAGGGAGTTTTACTATTCCTTGTTTAATTGGTAGTTTAAATGTTGATAATGCTTTAGCCGATTTAGAGGCAAGTATAAATGTCATGCCGTATAAAATGTTTAAACAACTAGGTATTGGGAAACCTAAACAAACTAGGATGAGTATACAACTGGCAGATAAAACTATTAGATTTCCTAGGGGTATTGTTGAGGACATACTCGTTAAGATTGATAAATTTATATTCCTAGTAGACTTTGTTATTTTAGACATGGAAGAGGACGGTGACGTTCCTTTAATCTTAAGATGACTCTTTTTAGCGACTGCTAGGACTATTATTAATGTTGGTACAGGTGAACTGACACTTCGTGTAGGTGATGAAATAGTTGTTCTTTAGGCTCGTAATTCAATTGAGATATCAAGTAATGAAGATAACCTTATACGTTTGGATAATAAGAATAATCGTGTGATTCAACCCTCTTTGCAGGAAATTTTTTTGAGTAACATAAATGAGCCACGTTTTAGTTTATTCACTAACAATGAAACCATCCATGAACAACGAATGCTATAGATAGATGAATTAGATGAATGGCGAACTCATGGAAAGGAGGAGAAAAAATAAAACTATGACGAGTTCAATGAGAAAACCAATCAATTCAAAGTTGGGGACCAAGTCTGGCTAGACAAAAAGGATCCTCGAATTACCACTACAGAGCTCAATGCAGACGAAGTGACTCCTTTTACGGTACTCAAAGTCTTTCCACACGGTATAGTCGAAGTAACCCATTCACATTTCGGCACTTTTAAGGTAAGCTGTACTTGACTTAAACCTTATTTAAATAAAGGAATTGACAGCGAGAAAGAGGAGTTTCGACTCCGTGATCCATAGTGACCATGTGAATACGAGGTAAGTCGAGCTTAGACTCTAAATAAGCGCTTCTTGGGAGGCAACCTGAGCACTAACACCACTAACTAGTTTATTTTATCTATTTTTCATGTTTACATGCAGAATTTTGACCCACACGGCCTAGGACACGTACGGCCTGGACACACGGGCGTATCCTAGGCCGTGTGAAACCTGGAGCTTAAAGTTTCAAATTTTAAACAAGTCAGAAAGCTACACGGACGAGGCACACGACTGTGTGTTCGGACACACGGGCGTGTGGGCTACCCCACGAGCATGGGAGAAGCGAAGGACATAGCACACGGCCGTGTGAACCACACGGCCTGACAACACGGGCGTGTCTCAGGCCGTGTGACGAATGAGCATTTAATTTTTGCGACAAACACGGGCTAACCCTGAGCCATACGGGCGTGTGAAACGACCGTGTAGACCAACATGGGCCTCACACGACTGTGTCCCATTTAACCCTCAAAACCTAATTTCTCTTTTGTCTTCTTTCTCCTCACACCCTCTCAACCAGCCGCTACTGCAACTCTCTCCCACTCCATCTCTGACCAACAGCCGACCCCCACCGCCGACTACCACACTCCTCTTCCCTTTTTCTTTTTCCCTTTCATTTTCTCTTTCTTTTTTTTTTCCTTCCCCCACCCCATCCTCCTCCCTCCTTCCTTTTCTTTTCTTCCTCATTTCTTCTTCTTCTTCTACCCCAACCCTTTCATGCCCCTTAACTTTCTCCATTTTCCTCCACCGACGAGCCACCACCGCAGCCACCCATGTCGTCCGTACCTCTGACCATCAGCATTCGATTCTCATTTCCCTTCCCTTTACTTTTATTTATTAATTTTTCCATTATTTTTATTCTTAGTATATTATTTTCCCTTATTAGTATCATTTTCTTCTTATTTTTTTAATCATTCTTATGAGTTTATTGTTAATTTCTTGAATTTCATTTTTCCTATCTGGTCATATGTTATCTTTCTTTCATATTTTTTCTATTTCAGCACTTTTTATTTGATGATATTTTCTTCTATTTTTATAGTAGTTAGTTACTTTTCTTATAATTATTTTTGATTGGCTGAATTATATTATTGAAATTTTACTGCTAGTTGATTCTACTTGTTCATATGTTTCTTTCGACTCTTATTACAAGTACTCCTTAGGTTGTAGCATGTTATTTCTTAGTCTGCTTATTGTTCTCATTCAATTATTATTATCATTATTATGATTTTGATTCTATTACTTTATTCTTCGTTATTTTTGTTCGCTCTTTGTTAGACACACAATAACAAACACTCGTGGAAAAATTAAAACCGCTGTTCTCGCCTCTAAAAAACGGAAGGGTCCTGGCGCAACTTCTTCGAACGCCTCAACCGAAGCTAGTCACTATCTCATTTGATTTTCGTCAGGCCCACAGGACAACTTGTTTCAACTTTTTCGAGTACAACCATTAGGAGTGGGCCGTTGTATTGATTGGGCCGCCTTGGAGCAGGTCCAACTTGCCCACCTTGTTCGATTCCATCTCGCCACTACTCCGTGGAATCGGTTCTTTACAATTATTGAGCCCACCTATTCGAAGCTTACCTTGGAGTTTTGCACTACTTTCCATTTACAGCATGTGATGAATACCCATGACGAGGCCGGTACTATCACTTTCAAACTTGGTGAACTTGTAAGATACATGAGTGTACCAGAGTTTGGAGTTACTTTGGGCCTCTACACGGAGGAGTTTATGGCTTTCGAGGTTTTTCTACATCTTCACCGGCACATACACTACTCGCTCTCCTGCTGTTGGACCAACCTTACAGCGAGTACTATTCCCTATGACGCAAGTCACTCAAAAGTGACTTTTCTTCCCCTAGCATTACGCTATATCCATGCTATCTTAGCTCACACCTTGACTGAGAGGAGAGCGAGCACCAGCATCGTTAGCACCACTGATGCTTACTTCTTATGGAGTATGTCGATTGGTCATGTATTTGATTTGGCATACTTTATTGCCCTTGTTTTTCACCACCAGACAGACCGCCATAGGAGAGGCTCCATCTGCCTTGGCCCCTACATGACTCGTCTCGCTCGACACTTCAACCTCTTCGACACTCTAAAGATGTCATCGACACTCACACTAGTAGGTCAGATGTCTCCCCAAGGAATTTCTAGTATGATCCACGTGAGGATGATAGAGCGACGCCGTGGATTCGACCCCCCTAAGTACAGACTTGCCCACTCTGATGACCAAGATGAGCCAGAGGACTTCACTAATGATGTTCCTCCCCTTCATAAGGACTTACCTCCACTACCATCACAGAGTCACCGCCTCACTATTGCCACTTTTGCAGATATATCTGAACGACTCACTCGCTTTGAGCAGCAGTGTTTTGAGCGGTTCGACAGCATCGATGCCACTCTTCGACAGATTTGCCACCACCTCCACATCTCTCCTTCGGCACCGTCGACCCATGAGACATCCGATGATGAGGACCTTTGAGTCCATTTATTTTATTATTATTACTACTTTTATTTTTAATTTTAATTTTACTCATCTTTTATTTTTTTTGAAGACTTATGTTTTTATTTTTTGAACTATGTTTATCTTTATGGTTATTATCGAGTAATCCCTTAATTTTCTTCCACAGTTGTGTTTATTTTCTTATTAGTAATTCTGAATCATACCATTCATTGGCCTCAGCTACAATTCTAGCCATCGCTATTCCAAGGATTTTATCCAAAAATTCAGGTCAGTTTTGTTTCTCTCACTCTCTTTTAATATTATACTTATATTGTTATTATCTATCTTTGTACATTGAGGACAATGTTCACCTTGAGTGTGGGGATGTTAATTATATGATTATCAGAAAATTCTTGAATTTTTATCGCGTTTTCAAATAATTTTCTCATATTATTATTAGAGTGAATTCTAATTGATTTATAATTTTTATTGATATATTTTTGAATTATATCATAGGTAATTGTGTATTAATTGTTTAAAATTTAAGACATTAGAGAATCAAGCATGATAAGTTGACTTTTGAGAATTAAAATTGCTAGGTTGTTTCCCTGAATTGAGATATTATCTTGAAGTTTTGAATTTACAGGATTGACATCAAATACCCATAATTTTCGTGAGATTTTGAGCCTTTTATAGCATATATCTTTCTTGCTCACTTATTTTATTGGTTATGAGTGTGTCAACATTGATTTGTTATTCTAGAACTTGTTTCGATTATTCATGTCAAGGCCACACCCTTGATTTGATACACTGAGATGATAAAGGCACATAGGTTTTAACCTACTTACCCTATAAAAAGCCTACCTACATAATTGACCCTTAATGAACACCTTTGAGCTTTAACCATTGTTTCTTGATTTTCCCCTTAATGATTAACCCACAACTTAACCCTTTTTGATTCGTTAAGAATTTCTCTCTTCCCATTGACTCCCTTTTTATTGAGACTTAATTTGATTAGTTACCGAACCATGGTCGTTCATTTCAGTTGTTGTATTCTTTTTTTATGTACTTTCCATTATTGTTCTTTTTCTTAAAAAAAAAGATACATATATGTTGATTATTATTAGTTCTTTGTTTTGAGCTTAAGTATTTAATTCCTTATTTTGAGAAGAAACTCATGTTTATCTTTAATATTGATGTAATTATTTAGTGTTAGTTTGTTTTTCTAGTTAGGTAATTTATCAATTCGATCTCGATTCTAACTTTCTTCTTCAGCCTTTTTTCCAACCTTTAACCCAAGCCCCGTTACAACCCTGTAAAAACCTTTTGATTTGTGCATCATCTCATTTATAGTGGTGGAGATTTGATTTTCATGCAAGCCTATGGTAATAGCTTTTCATGTTTGACTATTGAGTGCTTAATTATTGAACCTTAAACACTTTGAGTGGTTTTAGTGAATCTTTAGTCAGGATGTCAACCCTTGTCAATTTGGAATTAAAGGTAATTTATTTAGATAAAAGGGGATATCTATGATTTTATGATTAAAATGCTCAACTTGGATTGTTTGAAACTTTGATGTTCTTTTAGTTGAATTCTCAATGTATGATTATCTATGGATTACTTCGAAATATTATTGACGAGAATTATAAGTTAAGAAGAATTAATTTTAATTGTGAGTTGAGAATTTTGCTTGAGGACAAGCAAATGCTAAGTGTGGGGATATTTGATAAACCATATTATATACATATTTTTACCCCATGCTTGGCATATTTTTAGAAGGTTTATCGTAAGATTTAATGAATTTGATGTTCCTAATCTTTTAATTTCATGTTTTACACTCAGGAGATCTTTGAATAGCAAAAAGAGCAAGAAACAGGCAAAAAAGAGACAAAATAGACCTAATTCAGTGTTTCATACGGCCTAGGCACTTCCACACGAGTAATCCACACGCCCGTGTGAGACACACGGGTAGGCCACACGCCCGTGTGTTATGACCATGTCAACTAAAAACCAACTCAGAATTACACACGGCTTGAGCACCTTCATACGGGCGTGGCACACGGCCGTATCCCTATCGAACCCAAGTCTAATTCTACTTGGAAAAAGGCTAATTTTGAGGGTTTTGAAGCATTCCAAAGTCTATATAAACACCCTAGAAGAGGATAAAAGAGGGACACACAGAGTAGAATGTAAAAAATACTAAAGGAAAGCCATCGAATTCAGCTTGGAAGCAGGATCTACTTCAAGATTGAAGATCTCCATTCAATTTCCAAGAAGTTCTTTGAATTTCTTTATGTTTTGTTATTTTTCCAATTTTAAGATGTTTTCCATTATTATGAACTAAACTCCCTAAATACCTAAGGGAGATGAAACCTAAGACGGATCTTATTACTATTTGAATTATATGATAAATACTTGTTATTATTCTTAATTGTGAGTTTTAATTCTTTCTTTAATATTCCAGGATATTAATTCAGGTTTTGATGTGCTTATTCAGTAGAGCCAAAGTCATTGTTTAAGAGTAGATCCTCCACAATTAAGTGGAGTTACATGCGATCCTAGAGATAGGACGACATAAATTTGTCGGATTAGAGTCAAATCTAATAAAGGAATCCATAGATCGAGTTAATGCGACAATAAGGGTTTTAATTAGAAAGAGATTTCGATTAATCAACCTAAAGTCAGTTATTTTTAGTCTCGAAAGAGATAATAACATAAATTAGGGATTTCTACGGAATAAGTCAAGTGAATAAATTGTCTAATTCAGAAGTAATAAGTGAAGTCTAGGTGGATTATTCCTTGGGTATTATCTTCTCCATCGGTTTTCTAAAAGTATTTTCAACTTTCATCTCTGTCGTATCTCTTAGTTAATTAAATAGTTAATCTTAGTTTTAAAACACACATTTTATTCTAAGGCTAGATAATAAAAAGATAGTAACTATTAGTACTCTTAGTCCTTGTGGATACGATATTTTCGGTCTCACCATAACTATACTACTGTTTGATAGGTGCGCTTGCCTTAGTCGAATTTTTAGTAAATTTAGCGACCATCAGAAGCACAAACTGTTATTGTTACTCGTTTATGACTCTCGTCTTTCCCTTCTCTTGAGACAGTCCGACGTCGTATTTAGCTACATTCAATAATTCGATTATAAAAATGGCATTAGTTTCCACTCATTCACATAAAAACATATAATGAAGCATATTTTGCATTTTATTCATTTTAGTCCTTATATTAAAATACTCATATTTTTCGATATTTAGCATCGGATCAAAATTTGATTTCATATTTTTTCATTAGGGACCTTGTACTTTTAATCTATAGCATAATTTCTTAACAACGTTCAATTTAGTCTCTAATGTCACAAAACTAACTATTATGCTTAAATTAATTCTTAGCTTAATCGTTAACATAATCCAAGCTTACTAACTAGCAATCTTTTCAAATTCAAGCTTAAATTCATAAATTACACTTTAATGGCAACTTGCTAAACATCTAATAATTGAAGAAATTAACACATAAGTAAGCTAAACTAAGCTCCTATAATTCAAATTCTATAAAAATTTTAAGGAAATAGCTTGATTACCTTGGTTGAGTTTAGATCAAAATGGAAAATAAAACAAAGAAGTTTTTCTTTCTTCTTCTTAGATTGGGACGACCAACACACTAAAGAAGATGATAACTTCATATTTCTTTCCACTTACTTATTATTTATATTATGATTAAAACCTTAATTAATTTAATTAATCATCATTAGTAATTTGATGTTAATATGTTAGCTTTAATTAATCAAGTCAATTAAGATAAATGGATGTAAACATACCCTTCCACTAACTCAGTTTACAGGATTGAGTTCTAAAACCGTAGTTTTCGACACTGCCTAAATCAAGTTATTACAAAAGTGGTCTAGGTTGTTTCTTGAGTTTTAACTGATCAATCTTTTCTACTATCTTTGAACCCCGAATAATTTTAAGTGTAGGCTCAAACAAATTGAATCAGCATACAGAATGAAAACTTTACATAACTTTTCGTAGAAAAGTTAATTCTCTTTACAAACAAGAAACTATGAATATTTTCTCGAAAAATATATTTTATTCTTTAAAATAAATTCTCACTATTTTTTGACAGAATATTAGTGCTCAAAAGTTGTGTTTGGAGGTTAACTCAAAGTTCTTATTTATAGAAAAAACGGAGCAAGAGTTTTATTCGAATAAGGTCTAATTAAATAATAACATTTAATATTTTAATAGAATACAGAGGGGTTGTAACACCTCTCGCACGACTTGGTCGTCGGTCCGAGCTATAGAATGCTACATTTGTTGCCGAAGCAACTACAGTCAATTTTGTAGTATACAAACATTCACACATGTAATTAAAAGTTAATCACATTCAAATTATGTTAAACAATCATATTCGGGTCTTATATAAGCTTATGAAAGTTCTTTTGTCAACCCTAGCACGATTGCATGTATGACTGCAAAATTGACTGTAGTTGCTCTGGCAACGAATGTAACATCCTATAGCTTGGACACAATGATTGGGTCGAACAAGGGTTGTTACAGGGGTAGAGGCACAACTTTATTGGGATTAGGGTTTGTTGCCCCTCACACATGTGATTAGGCTTTTGGGCTTGTCTCATGTATTGCGTACAATTATATGTGTTATTCGGACTTTTATCCAATACCTATAAGTTATCCAACCCGATAAATATTTTCTATTACCCAAAATATTAATTAATTAATTAACTTAACTAAATTAATTTCTCCATTAAATTATTGTCTCAACCCAAATTTAATTCCGTTAAACTCATGAAAACTTCACTTTATTAGAATACATGAGGAAATTAATTTAATTGCATTATTCAACAAAACTATGATGTTTGAATTAATTTATTTGTCACTTCAAATTTCAATTATTTAATTAAAATCAATTAAATAATAATTCAAAGAAACTAAATTAATTTCTAAGTCATCTTTTGTACTTAACGAGAAAACGTATTCACTGTGAACAGTGATACATGCGATCTATATCTCTTACTTATCGCTTTCATTCATTCCACAACTTATCATTTTTACATGCAATTCATTTTGGGTCATCTCGAGCTGGGGGAGGGACCAATGAGATATATATAATTAGGATTCAAGTAATTTTCAATTAAGTTTCAGCTCTTTGCCTATTAATTACAATTTATTTAATTATGGAGTCATTCCACTATAGTACCATGGTATTGTCATAAGTGTGTTACCTTTATTATATACTATTACAGAAGTTACTTTTTTAATTATCCATCTAATGACATTCGTTCTCCCAATATGATCCTATTTTATCTCATGATTTCGATTATATCTTTTGATATGAAAAAACCCTTTACTAACACATAATAATTAAATCATTTGTCATAAAAAACACATAGCTATGTTCCTTTTTTATTAATCAAATAATGTCAATGAAAGGATATCATTTATCCTTTATTGGGCTATGAATTTTACTATTGTAAAATGATGTTACATTATACAAAAGTCGTACCTAATACACCAATTTTTGATTTCTTATCAACCCAAATAATTACACTCATGTATCTTTCTTCCCGGAGTGGACTTACTCCGATTCCCAACAAGCCGATGCCGTTTAAAGGTTCTGGAATTACAGTTGTCAGGGTCCCCAACGAGCTTTACAGAGGCAATTGTGGTTTAATTGGACCCGCTCTAAGGATTGGCTCTTTTCCTATATTGGATTTGTTGAGCGTGAGTTTAACAAGCCTGACTACGTTACTTTCTCCTATCACTCTTCTCCCTCCAATGTTGCGAGTGGCGACAGTGGCTAAAAATTACGGCGGCTTAGGATTAGATTGCGCCTTGATTGCCTTTATGCTCATTGTTTTATTTTATTTTCTAACTTTTGGTCCACTATGGTTTTACTCTTTGTAAGCTAAGGAACTTGTTCATTTGCTAAAAGCAAAAAACTAAATACCTTGTAGTAATATTTATATTTTATTCATTATTTCAAAACTTAAATATTATTCAACATAACATTTTCTTTATAAAATTTAACTAACGCTCTTATTTCACATAAATAAATAAATAAAAAGGATCGTTTTTAGTGATCGTGAACTAAATATAAATAAAAGTTGGTACGATGCTCTTTCATGGACACATGGCACATGGCACATGCATTAATTCCTAGGGACATATTGCACATGCCTTAATTAGGAAGGGACACATCTATTCATCAAATAACTTTTTTATTTGTTTCGCAGGCGGTTTTCGTGTTAAAAAAAAAAATAAAAATATCAGGACCCCTCTCCTTTTGCATTCATCAGCCTAAATTTTATTAGGAATCAAATGTATGCCATATTTATATTTATATAAATAAAGTATTCACTTATAATTTTAAATTTATATAATAAAAAATATTTGTAACTCATTTTGTAATTTATTCACCAACATTAATAAGTTTTCAATTCATCAAAGATATTTTCTTTACGAGAAGAAAGATCTAAAATAATAAAGCACTAAACCATCCAACTTAAATTGTACAATTTTATTTAAATTGTACAATTTTTTGATATTGCATGTAAATTTTTTTTATATAATTCGTTCTCGAATTAATTTATTCTTTAATATATATTATTTATTGTAAAGGAATTCATCCAAATGAATTTCTTTAACAAAAAAAAAAAGATCTTTTTTATTTTATTTTATTAGTTTCGATAAATGATGTTGTTACCTATTCAAAATGAATATTAAAAGTATTTGATTTTTAGGTGTATTAATTAAGGTGTCAAAGGTAGACCAAAATACAGAGGTGGTACTAAAAGATAGGGTACATGGGTCTTGTTTGGTGGAGGAAAATGCATGCACCAATGTCATATGTACAAAATCAGGGAGTGAGATTAAAAATTACTGTTTCAATCTTATAGCTGTCAATGCCATTCGGCCACGGTGGTCACTAAATGGCCCCCTTTCTCAACCACCTCCGGTCCACCTCAACCTCCTTTCCCTCTCTATGGTATTTAAAAGGGAAAAAAAATCTATAGTTGTATATCTTTGCATAAAAATTTGCAAATTTAATGGAACGAGTGCATGAATGATTAAGATATTCTTAATGTAAATGTAAAATTTTAACAGTAAAAACTTGTAGTTTTGATATTTCTTCCATCGTAAAGAAAAAAATTTCCTGTATTCTGACTGCTAAAATGGGTTGGACCTATGAGAGTTGGCATATGGGTAAAGCCAATTCTCTATTTGGGCTTAAAACCGAGAACTACTAACATTATTAGCAGGGCTACCCGTCCTGCATCAGAGATTGTGATTTTTCTTAGGGGTGGGGGGTTGAGATCCAAATTTAAGTTTGTTATTGAATCAGTAGATCTCATTCAATTTAAATTATTATTTAAATAAAAAATTGTTGATACACAATACCAGCAGAAGTGAATAAGGAGAGGGTGGTGATGAGAAGGGCCAGTTCACCCATTCTAAGGTCAAGAGCTAAATAAGTAAAGGGACTCAAGATGAATTCTTAGTTTATTAGAATTTTTGGAGAGAAGCCCTCCTACGATGTAGATACGTTTGGGCATTTATGAGAGAGTGAGAGTTAATATCCAACTATTCTTCTCAATGGGCTCGAGGTGACCCAACGAAGGGCTCCATTGGGTCCAAGTTAAAGTAGGGGTATAACAATAGTCTCCCATCAATCAAAAGGTAGGTTATAAAGTGATCTTCTCTTGAGACCATTTGCAAGTTCGCCCCGCATTGGAAATAAAATAATGAGACAGAGGGTACAATCATAGGCATGATGACCCGGGAATATATGATGTCTTGTGGGGCTATGAAATTCATGCACACCCTTTTTAATAATTTGTTTGCGAATGATATTACTATTCATAGTTGACTTATATAAATTTTGCTTTGTGATTTAGCTGGTGGTATGTCTATTGGCTCGACAATCCAAAGACATATAACTGTAATACCCCTTGTTTGACCCGATTGCTGGGTTCAAGCTACAAGATGCCTCATTCGTTGTCAGAGCAACTATACATTGTAAATAAATTATTCAAACATTCAATCATATCATAAACATATTCACATTATGATATACCATTAAATTCGAGCTTTAATAGAGCTTACGAAAGCTCTTTTGTTGACTTGAGTATGAAATATGATCAAATTGTAAAGTTTTAGAAATTCAAGATCGACATTTTGACATCACCTCCTTCACGTCATGACGTCGCCAAACAATTCGTCACGTCGTGACCTCAAGCCACCCGCGTCACAACGTGACTCACTGCCGGCCGTTGTTGTGACAAAGGATGTGGCTTGTTAGGATGTGGCCTTTGTATTTGATAAAAAAATAAATCATTTGGTACATATTTCAAAACTCTCAACTAAACCTATTAAAGACCATTCCATTTGATAAAAATGTTGTTTGTCGGGACGAAGAATGTTGTTTCGATTATTGATTTGATCGTATTTTGTAATGATTAATTATGATAAAATATAAGAACCATTAATATTATAATTATAATTTCAAAAACATAATAATTAATATAAATGTTTTTAATATTTTGATCAATAACACAAAATTTGAAGTTAGATTGGAAGGCAATAAAAATAAAATTTGAATAATATGTAACCGTATAGGAGGAATGATGATAAAGTGTAAAGCAGGACAGCAGCTAATTTGCAGCTTCGATAGTATTAAACAGTAACACGTTAAATCACAAAAGAGGAGACGTTAATTTGTTGGTGTGGCTGTAATTAATGAATGAATTGCTATTGCTTACGGAAGTGGAGAAATTAATGAAATTATTTTAACATATGTTTATAAAAAAAAAGAGAGAGAGTTAAGCATTTATCACTAAATTGGAAAGTCGTCATTGAAGATGTAAAGGTTTCATCTTTCATTAAGAAAAAACAATAATTTTTATTTTTATTTTTATATAATTTCTCCATTTCTATTTTTATCTATTACCTCTTTCAATGCCCTCATCTGTTATAATCTCTTTACTTTTAAAGTAGAGCTCTTTCATATTTTGATGATGATTTTTTTGGTAGACAAAAATATTATAACTAATTACAAAATTATTTTAGTGTCATCACACATGAGTTAAACATTCAATTGTACTTTTTGTATCTATTATCATTGTTGGAATATCTTCTGGAATGCTATTAGATCATAAGGGAAAGCTCTCATTATCTTAGCCAATGTATGCGCAGCTACATTGACTTATCTAAGAGTCTTTTGTATTCTTAGGATTAGATTCCTGTTCAAATGTACACATGACTTATTTAAAATGGCTTTCACAGCTTGAGTGCAACACGTTTCGACAATAATCTTAGCCCAATTAGTATCTCACACCACTCAACTCACTTTACGTTACATCTGTCAATATTTCAATTATTTTACAAGTGAATTAATAAACAATAAGTATTCTTAATTAACATTTTAAAAATTATTAATATTTGACACATTATCGGTTGAATATTTTAATTAGCACATAGTTGTTATCTTTTACTCTATCTTAAATTGCAAAAATTTTGATTGATGTCGTACTAAATAATTTTCTTTAAAAGATTAAACTAATAATAGTATATATATTAATAATACATAAGGAAAATGTTATCGGTAGTGATTAAATATCTCAGTGGTTAAAGAAAACATGGGAAATCTTTAAAAAAAATTAATTTTTATTTTTCATTTAAAGACGATAAAAGAATTAAATTATATATTTTTAATTTAGACATTTTATAAAATAAATTGAAAGGTGAATGAGTCAATCAATGATTTTGAATTAATATGGATGATTTTTAGATATTAATGTAAAATTTTAGATGTTTTGCAACAAAAAGAGGGAACAAATTGCAAATAAAACCTTGATTAAAATGGATATCCCAGATTTAAATTTTATCATGTATAAATACTATTGAAATTTAATATAGTTTAAACTTGAATATATTATAAAATTTAGAAGAATTATATATTATATATTAGTTATAATTAATATTGCAGTCCTACATATGATCTTATATACATATATTCATATATTATAGTCCACATCCTATAGGGAGTGGTGGGTATATAATGGCTTTGAACAGATGATATACATCGATCATTTAATCTCTGAAGCAAAAGTTTGAGTATGTTGATGGAGTGAGATATAACCGTACTACTTAGGAATAAAGAAAGGGGATTATTTAATTATAATATGCATTTTGCATGCAGGAAGGGAGGATATAGTTTTCATTTCTATAGAGTAGTTAGAGAAGTTTGATTTCTTTTCTAGCAAGGGATTGACTCCTTCAACTAAACCAATCCAATATACTTCACAAAGTCTTGCTAATTAAAAGCTAATATCTCACACTTGTCATGTCTCTATCCATTCCAATGCAGTGCTCCTCCTCCACCTTTTCTTTTGAGGGTAATGAAAATATGGATTAAAGACAATCTGGAAAATGATTACATGAATCTGGAATTCATAAAAAGCAATTACATATATAGTATGTGCTCTTGATTAAGTTTACTATTTGTGAAAGTCAATACAGAAAAAGGAGGAGGATAAAAACACAATCTGGGTTAGGTTTCTTTTCTTCTCATCCTTCATATATTGTCCATATTTAAAAGAGAGCAATATATTATCACCACCTAATCCTACCTCCAAACATTAAATATACTATTCAAAGTTTCTTATGTCACTGCAATTAATTATGTATAGAAAGTATGTCAAATGAAATCTTCGGAAATGATTAATTATAAATTAAGAATTGGAAATGATTTATTTAATTATTCATTTCTGGTTTTAGTCCATCAGAAGGAGACGGTCGTAGATATATAGTTGGTGGTGAAAACAATCCATAGATGGTTACGAGTGGCAACGTCAAGAAAGGGATGCTTTATTTTCTTGCAAATAATGCAATCATATGGCGTTATATGATTAGTACATCATAGTGGTAGGTGTGTCGACTGAAGGCTGGGCTAAGTATGCTAATTAATTGTATAGGACTGATTTTTATAACTAAGTGATTACACTTGCCCTCTTTTAATTACTACTCTCGGACTATTCCTCTGCTAAAACTAATAATCAATCAAGATCTAAAACCAGGGATTCATTGCTCATTCAAAATTTACATAGTGCAGCTAAGGATTACTGAGAAACTGTTATGACTTATGAGAAAAGGCTCAAAATTTTATGCAAGTTACTGGTCTTTGAAAGTGTTGTGTATTGACATAAACACTTTATAAAGTTTACAATGATTCCTCAAGAGTAACTATGTATCTTAGTAGTACTTAAATTTATCAGAAATATTTGCAAATTAATATCTCTCCTATCATGTGTTTTAGATTTTATTTCCTTTTCGATAATGCTTGTATATGTGTGTATTATATAAACAACTATATATAGCAACTATAAAAGGTGATATATTGATTTTCTAAGCTAACTTTACCTATGGCAATAGAGCCATAGAGCTAGAAATGAATTGGTGTTCACGGACAAGAATCACAACCTGAAATCAATCATTAAAAAAAAAAGGTGTTTATAGTAGGATGAAAATGTTTGAACAAAATTATTATCTCAAAATTATGCATACACATATAAGCTATATATATAAATAAATATACATAGATGTTTGGGGGTGATACAGGGTAATCATGCATGCATGTAAAGCACGAGATGGATGCCATAGCTATCTACGGTAATAGAAAATTAACAATGGGAAATACAAACTCCAACAATACTGTCTAAGAAATCTCATGCATGATAGAGTCGTCGAAATAGAGTTCAGGCCAGTAAGGAGAGGCGGCGCCATTATTGTTGCTAGAATTACTGCTCACATCTCCTGGATTGCTTAGTGATGTCTCGGTGGCTGTTTGAGGAATGGTAGGGGATGGAAGAAGCCATGACGATGAGTTATCGGTTTGGTTATCTCCCTGGCTGAGCATTGTAAAGGTGGAACAGTTCCCCATCTCAGTGTTTTCATTATTCAACGATGTTTGGAAACTGAAAGGGACTTGTGGGTCTAGTAAGTGAGGTAACAGGGTGGGATGGTGGAGTTGTTGAGAAGAAGCATTTCCCACAGAAATTTGGGATGAATTTGGAATAACTGGATTTTCTTTGACATGAGCTGGAACTGGTGAACTTAATAAGTTGAGAGCTTCCATGTCTGCAATGCCATTTGGTGAAGATAACGAGTCGTCGTTGGTCGTCGTTGAAGCAGCAGAATGGAGGAGTAATTGCATGTATTGAAGCTTAGCCAAGTGAGCAGCTTCTGCCTGTAATATTAAAGCTTGGTCATCGAATAGATGAGGACTGTTTTCCAGGAGGTCTTTAAGGTTAGCAAGGGCTATGAGCTGAGGCAAGCTAGCAAAGATGTCAGTTCTGGGTTGATGGGTCATTGGATCAATGCCCATTTGAATCAGCTTTTTCTTTAAATGGGTATTCCAGAAGTTCTTGATTTCGTTATCAGTGCGCCCTGGTAGATGTGTTGCAATGGCTGACCACCTTAAAAACGTAGAAAAAGAAAAAGAAGTGGCTTTTAATTCTTTAAGTTATGGAGTAAAATCAATAAATATTAAATAAAAATTGATTTGCAGTAAAATTACTTGTTTCCGAGTACGGAATGCAAATGGAGGATTGTCTGTTCTTCATCTTGAGAAAATTTGCCCCTCTTGATATCAGGCCTCAAGTAATTCGTCCACCTTAGCCTACAGCTTTTGCCACATCTGTTCAGACCTGAAACCATGAAAATTGTTGTTGTTTTAAATTTAAACTTAATAAAAAGGAAGATGAAGATGGGAATAAAGTTGGAAATAAGTGAAACCTGCAAGCCTAGGGAGAGCTCTCCAACTGCCATGGCCATGTCGTTTAATGTAGTGAACCAGCTTTTGGTCTTCTTCAGGAGTCCAAGGTCCTTTCTTGAGGCCATTCTCGTCACAGCATGCAGATCTCCCCATTAATGTTAATTGCTTCGCCTTCCTCACCACCAAAACTCTACTCACCCATGCTTTTATTTATACACACTCTTCCCTCACCTCCTTAATTTGTCAATTAGCTACTTAGTATTTAACAAAATGTTTATTTTTTATATTCAAAGTTAGGAAAGTGAAGGGTTTTACTTTTACCATACCTTGAACTTGGATAACATTATTTATTCAATTTGTATTTCATATATTATTATTATTATTGTTTAAATCTATATAAAGTTAGTCAATCTCACGATCATCTATACTATTATTAAACTTTAAAATTACCTTTTTGTTGAAAAAACACTTTGAAAATACTCTACCATCAAACTCATTTAAAAGCGCTAACTACGAATTATTATGTTTTTTTAATAAATTATATATATATTACATAATTTCTTATCGCTGTGTATACAGATCCAAATAAAATAAAGTATAGATTTAGATTATTATAACATTGGTATAATATGAAGGAATAATCGGGGAAAAATAGAGAGTTATTTGGATGAAAATTCTAAATCAAAATCATATGTCACGTTGGGAAAATATTGGTTCAAACTTTAAAAATAATATTGTTGGGAGAAACTTGAATGTGGATTATAAAACGGACATGTAAAGTACCAAATTTTTTTCCGATATTATTAAATATTTATTTAATTACTTTCATGCTGTCATATACCAATGATACATCAAACAAATACGACTAGTACTACTCAAACTCAAGTCACATCTGAGACGGTGAATACCCTTGACCATTAGGCCATCACATAGGATTCCAAATCTAACAATTTACATTTGCTAATTTATTATATATAAATTGTCAAACTATTAATTTACAATGTTATCCAATCAGAGTAATTTCTTGATTTTTCAAAAGTTAAAAGATTAAATTATAACAAATTAAAGCAGGAAAATTAAATTTTAAATTGTCATAAAATAAAAAGATTAAAATTGATAATTGACATTATCCTATACACCATTTGTGGAGTTTTTCACACTTCATAAAGGGGTTTGGGTGTAAAAAAAGTTAAAAATTAAATATATAATTAATATAAGCTTGTAATAATTACCTTCCTTCCATTAAAACATTCATCAACTATGTTGAAGGGGAAAAAAAAGAAGGATTTATTCATTAACTAATTTTCTTTTGGCATGCTTTGAGACTCGAAAACAAATTTAGACTTGCATATAGTTAGGTATTAGTTATTGCAGAGAAATTGTAATCATCCATTAATTTCATTAATAAGCTCTTTGTAATTCGTCAATGTCAATTGCCGACAGCCAAAAAGTGAGAGAGAGAGACCATCTTTTTTTTCTTTTTGGCCATAGCTTTGTCATTTCTTTCTACACAAATCTTACACGGTAAAACATAAACCCCTAAGACTATACTATATTTGCTTTCCCCAGTTATATATATATATATATTTTAAAAAATAAACCACCCCAAATCTCCCATTTTCTATATTTCTCCATCAAATTAGTTAGTAAACGTTGAGACTTTTCATGCACAAACAAATGAATAAAATAATACAAAATTGGGTCCTTCAACCGAGGTTCCTTGTCGGGTATTATTTTGAATTGAATAAATAAAGCTGCCATGCTTTAAAACTTTCATCTGTTTTTCTTTCAACTTTTAATATATAAATCAACGTTAAAGTTTTCAAGTGTCAGCTAAACAAACTGATTTGCTTGCTTCACCAGGTTTCCAACCAATGCATCTAAAACCCTGATGGCTGACGGGCAGACGGCCCATGTCCCTAACATAGCCACGTCCCACGTACATCCCACATATCATGCAAAAGATCTGCAGATCCTACTTTCTTTTATTTTTTTTGTTGGCCTCCCTGTAACCCACGACATTTCATTAAAAAACACACCTAGATTGATGGATGGCTTATGGATGAAGCTTGTCTCCATGAATTGAGAAAATATTGGAAACCCATTTTATTAAACAAAGTGATTTTAATTCCCCTAATGGATAACCTAATTCAGGACTGTGGGATATTGCTTGAAGAAACAGCAAGACATGGGTTCTACAGGTAATTACCTCCCCCCAAATTTTCTCATCATCTTTTGTTTTGTCCCTTGCAATCTGTTGTTCTTAAACAGATTTCAGTATCTTATTAAATTCGTATGCCCACCACTGCTCTGTCTCCATACTCCAAATTGTTATATTTTCAGAGGAGATGCATATAATAAGTTGCAGTCTTTGTCAGTCCATATGAGACAAGTCAATACTGTCAATTTTGGCCCAACCAGTGCCACCAAACTATTAAGGGATTTTAATTATATGTTATGGAGAAGTCATTGAAATTGTATATCATTTGAACCAAGTTGGTCTATTTTATGCCAAAACGTCTACAATCTGTTTGGATTGGACTCCTGCTTGCTGGTATAGACATCAGAAACAGAGCTAGGGTTATAGAGGGGGAGTGGAAGAGATAGTTAATCAAACAATTTCACTCAACATCTCTCAAGTTATGGTGAAAGTAGACTTTGTAATACATATGCAATAATTATTTGATACATTCATCATGAATTGCAAGAATGATACTCAAATTCCAGGCTGATGATTGGATTTTCCATTCAAGGGAAACCACAGTCGTTGTTTGCTAGTGATCCATCAAATTAACATTTCTGCTTATTTTTATTTACTATGTAATATATTATATATATAATTCTTTTGCCGATAACTAGTTCACAAAATACCATCACTTGACTTATTCCCTAAACAAGAAAGTATATACCGCGGAGTTAAAAAACTTTTTTAGGGGGAATTAAATTGTATGTTTTTACAATAATAAAAATATAATTTTATTATTTTAATAGTCTATATCTTTATAATTTTTAAAAAGTTAAATTAAAATTTTATCATTATTGGGAGTCAAAGTAAAATTTTAATATTACTAATTTAAAATTTTATCAATTATAAAGAACTTATATTCAAATTAATTTACCATTTGGGGGCTTTACTATGCTACGCCACTAACGAGAACCATGAACCTTAAACTTGGCCTTTTGATTCAAGGTTTAAAGTTCAGGGTTTGAGTCTAAAGTTTAAGGTTTAAGGTTTAGGATTTGGAGTTCAGGGTTCGGAGTTTAAGATTTAAGATTTAGGGTCCGTGTTAAAAATATTACCAAAATTATATATAAATAACATAGAAAAAATTACTAAAATCTCATTAAATAATTGGAAAGAGATATAGGATAACCTGACGCCTTTGTTTCATATAATCCTTTCTTGTTGCACATATTCAATGCAAATATATAATGCAAATCGGTATATATATATAAAATAAAATATTATTATTAGTCCTAAACGACGAATTCAGTCTTAATTTTATAATTTTTTATTCTTTACTTTTTCAAATTTTGAAATTTTAATCTTGATAAAAAAGTAATCATTAAATTCGATAAGTGATTTTAAATTCTTCTGTAGTAAATATATTATTACATGTATACTGTTATCTCAACTTGTTATTTCTACATAATACTCGTAGAAAGATTATGTCATTTTAGTTAATAGATTTAACAATTATCGTTTGATTTAGGATTAAAATTTTAAAATTGAAAAGTATAGGGACTAAAATTGAACAAATCAAAGAAGAGAGACTAAATCCACAATTTAATCATAGGACGAGACTAATAGAAAATTTTGACCTAACGAATTTAATTATTACTGTCGTAACCATTTTTTGAAAAACGGGGATCGACTTGGATTTGAAAACGAAAATGAAAAAAAAAGGGAGTCGCCATCAATCCTTTTTGATGAGGTGTGATCGGGTCACCTTTAAATTAACCATTTTAATAAAAGTTAAGATTTACTAAAATGATAATTTTTGGTCTACGAAAACCAGAAAATGAGTTCGGGAGTCGGTTACGCACGAGGAAGGATTAGCACCCTCGATACGCCCAAAATTGGTACCTAGTTGATTAATTAATGTCTTAAGATCGAAGATTGAAAATTTGAAAGAATTTGAAATACGATCCTTCTCTTAAAAAAAATGCTCAAATGTTAAAAGACCTTCTCGTCTCAAAACATAAAATGTCACATCCAGTAAGTTAGGGTATAACACCTCGTACTTTCGAAAGTAAGTACTTTTAAAACCCGTATTGTGATTTAAAAGAGTATTCCGTATTTAGGTTAAATGAGAAAAGTCGGAACCCAGTAAGTTAGGGCACGATCGTCTCGAATTACCAAATACGGATTATCACTTTTATGAAAGAATTATTTTAAGGCATCGAGTAAAAAACATGATGTGATTTATGGGATTATATCGTTATTTAGATTAAACGAGAAAAACCAAAACCAGTAAGTTAGGGCACGATTTTCTCGAATTACCTAAATACGAAACTTGTTTTATTTTAGAAAACATAATTGTATGCGTCGAGTAAAGGACCAACGTAATCATAATCACATGGTGAAATGAGAAACAAATCGCAGCATTAACATGCATAATAATAATAACAAAGGTGATGATATAAACCAAAATAATGATGAATAACATAAATTTGCAGATATATGGGGGGCATACATGAATAAACGAATAAATATAATGAAATAATGATAACGCGAACAAAATAAAATAAAATGATGTAAATATGATGAGAAGCGAATTATAGTGTGAATTTGATTCCTAACCTGGGGGTAAGTAAATAAACATGGGAGTAGAGAATAGTGGGTGAAGCTTTTAATAATAATAACAATAATGATAATAAAAATAATAGATATCATGTAAAATGGGCGAACGAACTTTCAATTTGGAACGATAAAATGATAATGATGTAATATAAATAAGCATTATGTGACACAAAATGATGACGCAAAAATAGTAAAATGAATTTCGAATTTTATAAATGAATAAAATGAAATCAGCGTATTATATAAAAGAAAAACCATAATAATAGTAGTAGCTACAACAAAAGTAACAATAACACTAAATAAATATTAAAATAGTAATATCGATAATAATAATAAAAATAATAGCTATGTAAGAAATAGATAAAGATAATAACTATGACAATAAAGAATAATAGTAATAATAATAATAATGATGGAAATGAGAGTAATATTAGTAATATCTTAAAATACAATAGTAAGGTAACCACGATGGTGATAATAATTATAATGATAATCAATAAGTTGAGTTAATTAATAATAAGATAATAAGCAAATAATCATAAGAGAGAAAGTACATGATATACCAACAATATGAGATTGATTAGTTTAATACCAAGATGATAATAATGGTAATAATGCAATGATGATAACATTAGAAAAAATAAGATGAATAGACATTCAAATATAACGACAATACTAATAATACGTTAAATTAATTATCTTAAAGCTAAGCATAATATATTAAATTTGCTAACTTAAAATTAAAACATTAAAAGTAACAAAAGGACTAAATCAAAATATAAATAAAATCTAAGAAGGGGAATTAGGATAAACAAAAGGGAAGAGGATAGATTTAAAACACGCTTGAATACTGAGGGACTGATTGGGAAAAATACCCTGGCCCTCATACGCTGCGTTCCATCAGTCCGTCTCTTCAAATGGTCCCAGGACCGAATTGAAGCAAAATCAAAATTAAGAGGCAAATTTAAGAAATGGTCAAAGGCTAAATTAAAACCCGATAGAAACAAGGAGGGACCACGCGAGAAATTATCCCAAACGGTAGCAACACGCGGATCCTCAGGCGTCGGGTCTGGTCTCGCACGGGTCACGTGAAACGGCGTCGTTTTGGCATTAAGGAAGCCGACCAAAACGACGTCGTTTTGATCTGCTATTTAAGGCAAAATTTCTAAAAAAAAAAAGTTCATTTCTTCATTTTGTTCTCCAAAAATATTTCTTCCCTCTCTCATTTCTCTCTGCCATTGAGAACCGCGAGGAGTCGTTGCTGCGTCTGCCACCGCGCGTCACATGTATGATGGTTGAAATCGCCCGAGGGTAAATTTTTTCCCTCTTTTTTTTTTTTTACTTGTTTAATACATGTATGTTATTTTTAATAAAATAAGAGTGATATGTGACAACGATATTCGAAAAAAAAGTAAAGAACAAAGGGTAAAATAAAAACGGTAAATAGACCTTTAGATCAGCCTTTGATACTCCTTGCTGCTGATTCGTGTTTTTGTTACAAAGCTTTTTGACTATTAATCTTCTCTATATTTTTGAATGGAAAAAAAATCAAGAGCCAAAAAAAAGCCCTTACACCCGATCCCCTTTGAGGTTTTTATATCTTGTTTTTTTACAAGTTTTTTTTTTCCTTTTCTGCACACTGTTCTTTCTCCTTTAATGCTGCAGGTGCAAGTGGGGCGGTGGAGGCAGAGGCGACTTGTGCTGTTGACGTGACTGAGGCGGTGAGAGTCAGAGGCGGTGGAGGCAAGTGGTTTAGGGTTTCAGATTCTAAAACCCTAAACTTGGGGCTAGTTGGGTTTGGGCCTCTGTTAGGGGTTAGGGGTTTTTGGGCCTAAAATTGGGCTTGTACAATTACTATTTAAGTCAAGAACGAAATTTCAAAATTTAAAAAAATATAATAATTAAAATTGATCAAATTAGAATATAAGAAAGAGATGTAATATTACAAGTACTATTAGTGAAAATTGAGAATTTTTTCATTGTAATATATGAATTGATATTTTAGTAAAAAATTCATCAATGGAATTAGAAATTAATGTAGTTAAAAAAAAGTTATGAGATCTGAAAATATTGTACATTAATTTATTTAAACTTATAATACTAATTTTCGATTATAATCATCTCATTTTAAATAAATATAAACAAAATTTATATTTAATGCATTAATCGATACCTCATATACATAAATCATATTTAAACAAAAACCCCAGGAATATAAAAAAAAAAAAAAAAAAAGACAAGAAATATATATCCATATAAATGTTGGCATCTTAATTGAAGAAAAGAATATTTGCTAAAATGTTTTGTCATACGTGAATTTTTTCTCTATCACTACTCAGTAGAGTTCTGAATTTTATTCAATTAACGACTGTTATAAGCAATGAAAATTAACATCCAAACTTGGAACCCCATGAAGCTTTTGCCGATATAACGAAACATAAATTCAGCAGGCCATAATTTACTACATGAATTGCAAAAGTAAACAAATTCTATTCATCAAATGTATCCTAGGCCCTGTGAACTAGGACTTAAAGTTTAGCTAATATTATTTCCATTTTATTCTATTTGTATCATGTTTATTATATATTGTAAACATTGAGGAGGGAAAGAGCTAAAAATTGTAAAATCACTATAATAATGTGAATTTTAAATACCTATCTCAAACTGCTCTTCTGTTTTTGCAACGATGGGTTTTCGCATGGTGGAGGAGGCATACCAAAGATCCAATCAAGAACATTTAAGTACTTGGAGTTAAACAGTTCCCTCTCCTGTGCGTAGCAATGCATTATGATAGCTGTCGACAAGCTGAAAATCATCACGTCAGGTCTCTTCAGATTCTTCGACCGTGGCAAATACCCGATGTCAGCCATCCATGTAAAGAAGCTCTCTATGGCTCGTGCAAGGCAGTAGAGTGATATCTCCATCCGCCTGCTTTTCTTCTCAATAGCAACACTCAGACCGGCTGGAAACTGCACAAAAAACGGACTTAGGCTTACAACTTATATGTTAAAATTCTATGTTACTCGGACATGGTCATGAGTTTCGATATATGAATTCAAGATGGATATATTTGTTACTTTTTGAAGCCTTGCTATGTATTTGTGGAGTCATGGATGTTTGAATATATATATGTAGAGCATGGGTATTCCAAATAGGATAAATTGAAAAGAGTCCTTTACCGATCCAATTGCTATCAATGGTATGCTACATCTTCTCAAGAACCCAAACAGGATGCAAGTCCACATCCTGTTTAAAAACTTAGTGGTTAGCTCAATACAAAGGCCAATATTTTCAATGAAATTAGCATGAGATTGTTACATTGCCATTTTTAATTTGACATGGAAGATTTTAGGCAAACATATTAGCCTATTGAAAGCCTACTAGTCTGTGGTTTATTCAGATTCAACCCTGTTCATGTCACTGCAATCTTACACAACTTGATGTATGACATAGCTAGATATCGCAAATAAGAAGTAGTAAAGCCAGTACAAGCTTCATATAAATGATTCTTTTCTTCCAATTTCTAAAATTCACTGCTAGGAAAACATAAACATTCCTTTTCGTTTTGAATCTCAAGAACCACATTTTATCATGCGATTGATTTTGTTAAAGTCAACTATATCTTTTTGCTAAAATTACAACCAGATGCAGAAATTTCTAAGTCGCTTTCAACTAACAATTTCAGGAAGATATTCTCCCACTGTTTTCTTTCTAAGCGTATTTACCATGCTTTAGTTATTTTAACGGAAAAAATCATATCTCAAGGGAGAAGTCTAATTGAAGTTGAAAAACATTAGAAAATACTGATCATGAAGAACAATTTTTTTTTTTTAATATAATGCATGGCGCGGTAGAAAAAAATATAACACTAACCAAGCTGATGTGCAATAGGTGGCTAAAAATAAGCTTGATCTGGCAATATCAACAATACCTTTTCCTATTATTGTGCAAGGCCTGCATTAAGTTCAAAATAACTTTGTCAGACAATAATTTTAACATGGAGCTTGAGAGGGGAGGAATCAAACATTTGACAAGTCTAGCAAAAACTATAGGATCCAACATAACAAGCTCAACCTCAATCAAATTGTAAAATGGCCTGTACCTACTATGCTAATCATGGAGAGGCAGCGCAGAATAAACAGAATAATACAAAGTAAACAAGTTCCTTTTTTCCCAATAAAAATAAGTAGGCAAACAGTAAGTGAAAACTTCACCCAGCTTAAACTTCACCCAGCTTTAAAAAAATGTCAAGAACAAGAAAAAGTCTAACTGCGTTACCTTTTGAAGAGACCTTGATGATGAACTATCAAAGCAGGAATCAAATAAACTGGAAGGTATACTGGTAATGCCCTTTTATATGCTTCAATAAGAAAAGTAATTGCATGTGCTCTGCATGATTTATTCCCGTGTACCATCTGCAAATAGCTTGAGAATTTAAGCTTAATTCTCAGAAATAACAATATACTTTACTAGCAAAGCTTCAAGCATTAGTGGCTTGACTGCTTGTATTCGAAGTCCATTATTAACTTTCTAAAGTTATGAGTCATTTAAACAGAAATCACAAACAAAATGATACCTACAAGAAAATCAGTTTTGCTTCAGCTATCAATATTGATTAATGCAAGTACTCCAACGATCTTATCACAAAGGGAACAGTTTTTTGGAAGAACATCTTGAATTATAAATTGCAAATGAAATCTGTTTGCAAGGCCTATGAGGACTTCAAAGAATGATCAAATGTGCTACATCGTTTTGGCTAAATAACTACATAATTTTAAAGCTGTCAAAAACACGTGCTTTTTACATTTACAAGTTCCAACAAGAAGACCAAAAGCACTAAGTTAGTTCAAATTTTGAAAGTTACAAGGCAGCATTAGGTTGATGACCAGACCAATTGAAGTCACGTGGCAATAAAATACAAGGTTGCTTTGTCCATTCATATAGCTTCGTGTGCCACGTACTTCTGTTTTCGAATTTTCTGTTTGAATCTCTGATAAACTATAATGATGGAGAGTTTTTATCCCCCAAGAATGAGCATTATGAGATACGAAGAGAATGAGGGAAACTAACAGCTAGATGTCACTTCAAATTCATTTCTTAACCAAAGGTCCAAAACCACCTTACTTGGTTTGCTTGCAAATAATAATATACAATGTGCTATAACTTAATATTCTTGAAGACAATAATTGAGATACATATCTGTCCTGGTCCAGATCCTGAATGGAAAAAGAAGCACCCGTCTTTGTTGGTGTTATTCAGATATGGTCCTAAATGATTAAAACACAATGGAGATGTCTTATTTATATCGGACACCGTAAAGAGGGAAAAGGCTTTGTTGTTATTCTTTTTGAATCAATGGAAGAAAGAAGGGCAAATAAATAAGGAATGCATGCCATGAACAAGGGTTCGTACTACTCAGCAGAACAACCAGAAGGAGAAACAAGGATCATACCGAACAAGGGATTTTCATGTTTGGATCTAATTTAACGTCTACCCCTATTGCCTTATAAATTTTCTCTATTGCTTCCAAAGTAGTGAATGGAAGGCCGCTTGCTAGCTCTTTTACACCTTGCAGTATGACAATGTCTTTTCCACCATGTTGATTGAGAAAGGACTTATATGATGGGGGCAAACAATCTTGCTTCAAGATGTAAGAAGACCTGAAAGTATAAATGCTCCCACTTGAAAACAATGCCCAAAAAGGTAATAATAGTACATTTATCATCCTTTTAGGAGAACGAATAAAACTTTCCACATATTATGTTGAAGGATACAATTACATGTACAACTTGTAAAGCTACACAATGACATACAGCAACTACCATGATTAGACAAAAACAATTGCAATAAAGTTTAATGGCTGAAATCCAAATAACCAAGAGAATTTAACAGGAGTAACATACAATATTTCCGAAGTGGAGAGACACATAAGGAATATGTCACCATGCTTCCAAGTAAGAGGTTTATAAAACTTCCCAAACCGTTTACTCTTTATTCCACAACGTGATGCCAATACAGCAGCTTGCATGAGTATGTATATAGCCAAACTCGTATGTCGCGTGTTAGATCCGGTAAGAAGCATGGAAGGTCCTGCAACCAGCCCGGCTACTAATGCCCGCCATTTCGCGGTCCTTATTCAAAATTTAACACTCCACTAAATGAAACTCGAGTTCATAAAAACTTTCATTTCAAGTAAAGATAAGAAAAATAAGATTAAGAGCATTGCCTGTGATTTCCTCCGCAAGCAGCAACAGTTTCATCTACGTAAACAAATGTACCAGCAAAAGTACCAAGAAAAATACCGTATCTCAGTGTCTCCTTAATCGCCATAGAAATTGCTTCTTTATCAGAAAACGCCTCAACTTTCCTAAATCAGAAAATTGTTATTATTTTGTTTTGTTTTCAAGCAATTTAAAAAGAAATGATCAAAATTTATGAAACAAATTACTTTGGTTTCTTGCGCCGCAACCGTGCGAGAATGGAGAAGATAGCTAAGCCACCTTGCAGGCCAGCTCCAATTGAGAAGCCTTTAGCTGAAGCGACGAAAATTCTGCGCAACCTCTTGGAATCAGTTAACAGGACCGAATCAAAACCGAGCTCAGAGGAAGAACATAATGAAGGTTCAGACATCGGGCAATGCATGCATGTCTCGTCGTGCGATGCGGAGATACCGAAATTAGTGGCTCCATCATAACCACCATTCTCGCCGGGAGAACAAGAGCAGCAACATCCACCATTGATGGCTCCGTCTCCGGACGGCGACATGATGAACCTAGGTTTCTAGTAGCGAAACTAACGAAGTTTCTTTTTGGAAGAAACAAAAATCAGGAAATGATGAATTATTTTGGAGCCAGCAAGGTTGGTGGGAAATTAAAGAACCGAAGTTTCAAACTTTTCTGCCCTAGGGATTACCGATTAGGCCATTGATAGACCGACACGTGTATCACATAAACATTTTGTTGTTGCGGTTTTTTCCGGTGCTTCCGAGTCCAAACATTTCATTCTCAGTCGTCAAAATTTATAAACTGTTATAAATATTTTATTATTTTTCGAATTTAATCTTTTATCGGAAGTAGTGTTTTGTATCAATTATATTTTTTTTTATCTTTATAAATATTTTATTAATTTTTTAAATTTAATATTTTATTTTTATTTCATAATATACTATAATCACGAGATCTTTTTTTTCCTATGAATCTCCTTTTTCTTCTTCCTTCTTTATGGCCAAGTTCTACTACTTTCTTTCTTGTAGCCACCCCTGTAACAGAGAGAGAGAGAAGTCAAACCACTAATTCTTATTTTTTTTTTCGAGCCACTTGCTTAAATCACGTCTTGTAATGAATGCTATAATTTTAGATATTATATAATGAATGCCATAACATTTAGATATTATATTAGTGTAGCAGTTTATAAAATATTTTATATACATTTAATTGTTAAAACTTTTTATATGAATTATAAAATTTATATTCAAATTCTTGAAGAATTTAGAATGGTAGGAGAATATAGAAATTTTAGGGAAATTGTTAAATATATTTGTATAAACATTTATACAAATTGAAATGATTTTAATATATATATATATATATATGATAAATTCAGCTCAGCAAATAGTAGTTGAAGAAAGACTCTAAAGTGATCCAAAATATATATGTGTATCTTTTTAGAATGATTATGATCAAAGTTTGTTATGATTATTGTTGGAAATTCTGAAGAGATCAAAATATATTTTTCCTAAAATTTTTCTTCACTCATGACTTTCAAAAGAATGATGAAATAAACGTTTATCAAACTCAATTAAGTGATCATAATTTGAATATATAGAATAAGAGATATTATATATGATGTTGTCACGAACAGGAGTAAATATGCATTGTACTATTTTTTACCTTAACCGAGATTTTTTTCATTGAATTTTCTTGGTAAGGTTTATAACGAGATAACATGTTATGCGTATTATAAATATATGCACTTTTTTTTTCCTTCATTAAGAATTTTTTTCCATGTGGTTTTTAACTGACACATTATCTACAAATGAGGATATTATAAATATTTTATTATTATGTGGATGTCTATCAATATTAAAATAAGTTTGATATGTATTAGGATTTTAATATTTGTTAAAAGTAGAGTTTTATATCATGTATACTTCTTATTTCTATAAATATAAACTTTAAAAAAGCATTGTAAATTATTTTCATTGATGAGTAAAATACATAATTCTTTTTGTTTTTGTTACTCTCTTTTTATCTACGTAATAATAATAATAAAAACATCTTGAAACAAAGGTTTTATTCATGGTAGACTAACCGTTGATATAATTCTCTTTGTAAATTATGATACGGAATTTTATAACTAGGGCCAGTCACTTGTTAGCAAAAATCACCTAGAGCTAAGCACTAACAATTGCCTGCAAATTCCAAATTCCAATATTATATTTAATTTCATTTTAATGCTCTTGTCATTACGCCTTGTATTTTGATTTTCTGTTTTTTTAGATTATGCTAACCTAAATTTAACTGTCTAATTTTTTTAAATGATATTGATCTTTCCCCGATATTTATACACTTTAAACTTTTAAAATTTACTACTTCTATTTATTTGATTTAAAACATAAAATTCATAACTTCTAGTTTGAATATGTAACATTTTAATTTTCAAATAATTAAAGTGTAACTGAAAACACACATTAAAATATAGAACAATGTCAATTAATAATGAAATAAATTTTAATTTTTAAATTTAAGAGTTCAAATCTTAGAGTCAACATTGTTGTGAAGATTTTTTTTTTTAAACATGATTAGGCTTAAATAATAAAAACAATGAGGATAAAAATCTTGAATTCAAAATATAAGAACTAAATTTAGAAATCCAAACGATTAAAAACATAATTAGACAAATGAATAAAAATAAATAAATTTTGGGTGAGAGATCTATTTTTTTAAAAATATGTTTTTCGTTTCACATAAATTCAGTAAACATAAATTTTAAAACGATTAAACTCATTCCGAACATTTTAAACATATTTTTCACATGAATGATAATAAATTGTGGCATACGATATTGGAATTCTCAAGTCCGCTAAGCATAATTGCATATGCCTTCTAGTGGAGGCAGAATTAGACGTCAAATGTTTTCAATGTTTTTACTTATTAATTGTTCTATCAATAGTAGTTCTAAAAAATATTGCTATCAGTAGGAGTATTTTTTAAAACAACTACCTTTGAGAACATCACGTTGGAAACAACTATCTAAAAAATTATTGCTATCTGTAGAAATATTTTTTAAAACAACTACCTTTGAGAACATCATGTTGAAAACAACTACCTTGGGGAACAACCTTGCAAGGATAGTAAGAATCTTGAGTGTTCATTATTGAGATATCCTAAAAGAGCATTACTTGAAAGCTTAAATACGTATTTTGTTAAGTTCACTTCTTAAAATTTTTTAGAATACAAGACCTTTTCCTTACCTCTTCATTGAGCAAACAGTGCATTGACACAATGGTGTAACTTTCATGTAACTGTTCTTATACCTATTATTCATAAACTTACCTTCCATTATTCACATTTAAGTAACTTCTACCACATCCATAACCCATTATTTTATCACATTCATTTCCACCTTTTTATTCTAACCGCGCTTTAAGGACTTGAATCTTTTGACAAACTTGAGTACTCTAAAATTCTCTTTACAACTCCCTTACTATTATTTCTGCAACCACCGTGGCTCTCACTTTTCTCAACCTCCTATAGTTTACATCACCGCCTAACACAACACTTATTTTCCAAAATCTACTTCGATCTCTGTTTTATTGATTTGTAACGTTTCCTCATTTAACCAAAAAAAACCCCTTACAAATGCCAATATTGACTACTAGAGAGTTCATTTTAAGCTGAGAATGTTCATTTAGATGAAATACAAGCACATTTCAGTGAATTGACATGAGGTTATTCCGTCTTTTTGCGCAAAGATGGTGACAAATAGTTGAATCCTTCTTATCAAAAGTTCCAAATAATTTGGAAGTATCAACTGCACGTCATTCATAAAGGCTTATATCATACATCCCCTCCCCCTTCTTCAACCACCCAAGGTCCCCTAGAAAATGCTTAGATGCAGTACTGAGCTCCGGATCTTAAGCACCATAAAGCGTCAGAAAACAGCATAAATAAAAGCAAGCATCGAAACTATGGAAGTCAGTTCAATCAACAATTGGATGGTGGGTCTATCAATCAAGAAAAGGATTTAAGATGTCAATAAAGGTTTTCTCTCTTGTCATGTAAAAAAATATGTGAAGAACATCAATGATAAATTGATAACTGTTAAGTTTAAATGACTAATACTTACCACTCTGAACCTTTGTGCTCTGATCATTTTATAGTCAATCTACAACATCCTACCAATCCATTTCCTGATAGGATCCTTTGTCTCTCTTCAATTCACTTTGAGAACAATCTTCATAAACTCGTAAACAAAATAACTGATTGAAGCAGAAGGAAGGACCTGATAATGAAACATATTACAATTAAAGAGAATAAAAAATTTGGCATCAAACAAGATACTGTATTGTGGAGAGAAGCATATGAGCCACATATAATGGAGGGGGGTTAAGTGTAATATCCCATTTAAACAATTAGCCGATCAAATGTTATGGTTATACTATAATCTAGAGAACAATCAAGTTCAAAGAACTTCAGAACAGCACAGAAACATAATAGTGAGATGAACTGTCATGTTCTGTTGTTATATTAATTGTTTAACCCCATGTCTGCATTTATAGAGAAATAATTAGCATAAAGCTTTTCAGAAACAATTCAAGAGATTGTATTAAAAGCTTATACACTTACTTGTAGCAAGCTGGGAATTAGCCCAGCATAGAGAGCAGGAATTCCTCCTTGCTCAACAATCTTCAGACCAGTTGCCAGTGCGCCCATTTTGCTTGCCTGGACTTGCAATTGCAACTGTCTTCTCACAACCTCAAATGGGTAAGTAGCAACTTCGGCACAAGCACCAGCAATAGCCCCATATAGTAATGTCCTCACTGGTCCCAACTCTAGCTGATCCAAAGCATTCAGATCCTGCCCCATCTGTCTCATGTTCTGAATTCTTTTCCTACCTTCCGGGGAGTGCAAATAAGCTGATTTCAGCATATCATACACACTGTAGAATACTGCCGCTGAAGGTGCCATGCTTACAATAGAGGGCACTAGACCTCTGTAGAGAGAAAAGAATCCTTCAGTTTGGATCATGTGGCGAAAAGCACCAATTAAACCACCTAAGGCTTCTCCACCAGGAGCCACCAGCTTAGTTCGGATCTGTACAACAATAATAAATTAGTAGTAAATAACTACCTTCCTAGACAAAGATGAATATACAAAACACAAAACAGGGACAGGAACAGAATGAAATAGTCAGTAAAAAAGGACCTCTTAAAGTGTAGCTAGTTACAGTAAGCCCAGAAATTAACAAAAGCAATGAAAGGTCTAAATACCAATCCTCCGCGGAGGAACTTATCATATTTTAATGTAGTTTGAGTATGTATCAAACATTTGTAATATATCTTTAAGTATTAATCCTCTCAAGCTAGAATCCCACTTTGTTATTCAGTAAATATCTCAAATAAACACGTAGGATTCTACAAGATGTCCCTGGAGCCGCTATCTTCACCTTGATAGGCCAAAAAATATTATGTTAGACTCGACATTGCAATGGCAATAATGGGAAATTATCTCGATCTTTTGGTCCAGAAACCGTTCTCCTAAGACTTAAGACTAGAGGATAACATTAAAATTGGTCTGTTATAACTTTGTTCAGCCTCTAATAACACAAAGAATTAACGACTGCCCATTGCTATTTACGACAGTTATCCCCTGATGTACAATATAGAAGTACATACAGCCATACGCAGAAAATGCCTACAAGAGTAAGATCAAATTGAAGATAGAACAATGAAAGGAGGAACAAAATCTTAGGTTTCGACATACAGTATCAAGTGGTAAGCAGAGAACGGTAGCGGTAATGCCGGCAGCAGCACCAGCAATGAACCTCTCAGAATTTGTGGTCTCCTCATTTCCAGACAGTCTAAGCAACTGTTTCCTATACGTATCGTAAGCATAAAAATTCACAGCTTTGAATGGAGCCGTGCGAAGAACATTAATTAAGTTCCCTTTCCAAAATCCAAGTAATCCTTGCGTCAAAGCAATCTTCTTAACAAGCTCAAATATATTCCTTTGTTCACCACGAACTATATATTCCAGCTTTAATCTCTCTAATGGAGCAACAAATGTTCTATACCATTTCAAACAATAATTAGAAACGCAGAGGGCCCTAGGCAAATTGGAAATGGCGCGTAGCTAAATGACGACGAAAATTGTCAACATTACCTGGAAACCATGGCGGCGATAGCCCCAGCCCACAAATGCTTTGTAGTATTGACTGCGCCACGTCGCGTTACCCTAACTTTCTGTTGGACTTGAGCTACAGCCCCCTTGTTTTTCTTGTTTAATTCATTTTGTAGCTGACATTCCTTGTGTTCTGAAACAAGCCCATCGCTGCTCAAGCTAACGGACAGAAAAAACAAGTCCTTAACGGCGACCGACTCACGATTTTGCCTCCGAGAAACGCAAGCCGTGTTTTTGGAAGGGGGAGAACCTTTAAAAGGGGAAACCAAGTCAAGAAGGGAAGAGGGGAAACAAGGATCGATGAATAAACCACCGGGGACGAGTAAATTAGAGTTAGAGGGAAAAGGGTGGTAAGGTTGGTAGTCGGGGAGGGAGTTTTTGAATTGGAGATGGAATTTGGGCATTGTTAAAAACGGTGGTGGAAATGGCGGGGCTTGGTTGTTTGGGTAAGTTTGTTATGTTAAGGAAGGAAGGGGAGAGGGTTCAAAGGAGGCAGTGAAGGAAATGGTGGGAAGAACTCGGCTGTGGCTTTGCATCCATCGCCGAACCAGCTATAGTACAAGCTCTGCCTCTTGACTCTCGTCTTGTGTGGGTGACCCGAGTCGGTTTTGTTGCCCTGATATTTTTATTATTATTGCCTCTTCTTTCGTTTTTTTTAACTTTTTCCCTTTTGGTTCATGAAGTAGTATACTTTTATAAGAAACCCACAGTTATCCACAGGTACTTCTGTTGTAGGCTCAAAAAATGAAGTTTAGGAAAAGATTAACCAAATCAGCTAATATCAAAATTTTTAACGTTTTTATATTTTTCAATTTTTTTATTTTTAATAAATTATTTTACCGGCATGACCAGTCACAAATTTTGTTTTATATGGAAACATATTTTAAGAAGATATACTAGAATTTTCGCCCCCAATTACCATATCATTGAAGCAATTAAAGAAAAAAAAAATTAGAACAAGAAACCGAATGTGAATGCTAGATTTTTAGCGAATACCATATTATGGATTTAACCGTAACCATAGGATCTCTTTTTTTCCACATTAGCCAAACTCTAAAAACATATTATACCTGATGCTAAATTGCTTTTATAGATTTCAAACTTCAACACCACATTGCTTTTATAGATCATAACAGGATGTCTTAATCATACCAAAAAAAATTATTTAATTATTCATCTATTTTGAGATTCTTTTAGTTGTTGAAATATTATTTAATTTTAAATTAAATTACAAAATTATTAAAAACATTGATATCATTATAATAAAATTTCTTATTTTTAAAACTTTTTCTCATATTCGAATTAGTGTTAAGACCACGTAAAAGATATGCAAGTTTTAGCAACACAATGAGCCCAGCGTCTCGCTTCCGTTCTTATGTTAAAGATTAATGCCATTACTTTGGACAAGTCTGACTTGTCGAAGCATGAACTGGATATACTGAGAGGTTGAAGTGAGCTTCCAATCCAAATTAGATTTCATTAATAGGAGATTAACCCATTGTTTCTCTTTGTTGATGAGCTTACAACTACTAATCTAGTGCTCAATGCGGAGAATAAGAGATGACCAAAAGATAAAGATTTTTGCTTGCAATTTAAAACATTCCTGTAGGCTTTCAGAAATTATGTAGAAGACACCTTATTAATTCCAGATGATCGTAGTACATCCGAGCCTATTTGATGACTACCATTTTGCATACACAAAAGCAAATTTCCCAATTAAACAACTTATCATGCAAAAGAAATGATCTAGGAGGAGGGCAGTCTCTGCATGGATGGATATAATTTGTCAATGAGTCAAAGGAGGTTGCGATTGAGGATAGTAGGTTATTGAGCCAATGAATCACCCCATCGGGGTTGGAGATGAATCTATTAAAAATGACGTTATTTTTTGCTTTCCAGATGACCTAAAGGGTGATGGTGAATGGTGTGTAAAAGTATTTAACATCTTTTTTTTTATAGAATCTAGCATCTTCGGTATCTCCATTACCTGACCATTGGAAGATCCAATCCATGGTGGATCTTATCCCAAGTTGATCAGTTCTCATTGAGAGAGGGCTTTCAAACCAAGTGGCTCTTGCAAAGGAGCTGTTGAAATATGTATATAATTTAAATTTATTTAGGTAGATAAATCTTATTTAGATAGATAAATTTTATTCATATTCTAGGAATATTTTTATTTTATCTTTTAGTAGTTTATTAGAATAAGGGAACTATTTTCTTTTATGTTTTAGTAGTTTATTAGAATAAGGGAACTATTTTCCCAATTAGGATTATGACTCTTTTATCTATTTAAGTTAAGTTCTTTAGTTAATAATAATAGAACAATTTTATCAAAAGCTCTCTTGAAAACTTTTATGGTATCAGAGCTAGGTTAAATCTCTAGTAACATCATGGTTAAAACAGCCTTCACTGGAGATAAAAGATCCAGCAATCAAACAAAGGAAGAAAGCTCTACCATTGAACAAACTACCGAGAGTACAATGACTCAAGGGATAGAGGCGTCTCACATTTCTTTTCAACTGACATCTCACAAGTTGAATAGCAAGAATTATTTGGAATAGTCGCAGTCCATAAAATTAGCAATTAATGGGCGCAGCAAGCTAGGTCATTTAAATGGAGAAGTTGAGCAACCACAGGTGGGCGATCCAAAGATGAGCAAATGGAGGTCAGAAAATTCTATGCTAATTGCGTGGCTTATTAATTCCATAGAAGCATCTGTAGGTAAACCTTTTCTTTTTCTCTCAACTGCTAAAGATGTTTGGGACACTGTGAAAGATACCTATTCAAATTTAGAAAACGCTTCACAGATTTTTGAGTTAAAAATAAAACTTTAGAAAGCTAGGCAAGGGGAAAAAGATGATGTCTCTTTGGCAAGAACTGGATCAGTGTTATAATGATGAATGGGAGTGTCCCGGAGATAGTGTAAAAGCTATGAGAAAAGAAGAGAATGAAAGAGCTTATTTGTTTCTGGCTGGTTTAAATAAAGAATTTGATGAAGTGAGATCTCGAATCCTAGGGAAAAAACCGCTTCCAAAACTTAGTGAGATTTTTTTTGAGGTTAGAAAAGAGGAGATAAGGAGAAAATAATGTTAAAGCTAGGGTTTGAAGCTAATGATGATAATTCTACTCTTGTAACTATTAAAAATAATGATGATAGTGAAAAAAGGAAAAAAAACCTTTGTGTGGTCACTGCAAAAAATATTGGCACACTCGAGAAACGTGTTAGAAGCTCCATGAAAAATCGACAAATGGAAGGAAAAATAGTGGCAATGGTCGTGGTTCACAATCAGGGGATAGTAGAGCTTTCTAAACAACTAATGGAAATTATGAGGGCCAAAGTTCTCTAGAAGGGTCCCCTTTCACTAAGGAACAATTAGAGCATCTACATAAGTTTTTTCAATCACCACAGTTTCGGATGAATTCTTCTATTCCTAACTCATCCAATAATCCTTCTTCCTCTTTTGCCCAATCAGGTACTGATTTTTCCTATTTTTTTCAGTGTCAAGCCTTGTAAAATAAACACGTGGATCGTTGATTCTGAAGCTAGTGATCCCATGACTAGTAGTCATTTTCTTTTTTCAACTTACACACCTTACGTAGGAAAACAAAAAGATCAAAGTAGCAGATGGGTCCTTTTCGGCAATAGCCGAAAAAGGCACTGTTAAAATTTCTTCTTTTTTGTTTTTACATAATGTTTTACATGTGCCAAATCTAGCTTGTAATCTCATATCGGTCAGTAAATTATCCCAGTCCTCAAATTGTCATGTTATATTTGACTCCTCTATGTGTAAGTTCCAGGACTTGGTCTCGGGGAGGATGATTGGCAATGCTAAAGAATTTGGTAGAATTTACTTTCTTGAAGACAACCATCTAAGTCAACCAACAATTACTTTGTGTTTAAATTCTGTTTCTGATTTTGATAAGGTTATGATTTGGCATTATAGGCTTGGACATCCTAATTTTTACTATTTAAGATATTTGCTACCTAATCTATTTAAAAATAAAAGTCCTTCTTCATATCATTGTGAATTTTGTGAATTGGATAAATATCATCAATCATTCTTTCCACCTCAAAAATATAAAGCCTCCAAACCTTTTTCGTTAATTCATAGTGATGTTTGGGGACCTTCAAGAGTCTCGACTTTTTCAGGAAAATATTGGTTTGTCACATTTATTGATGATCATGCTCGACTTTTTTGGGTGTTTTTATTAAAAGATAAGTCTGAAGTTAAAAATGTGTTTCAGTCTTTTTATGTTATGGTGAAAACACAATTTAGTGTGAAAATAGAAGTATTTTAGACTGAAAACAGTGGGGAATTTTTTAGCGACCAATTAGGTGTTTTCTTAACCAAACATGGAATAGTCTAACAAAGTTCTTGTACAAATACATCACAACAAAATGGGATTGCAGAAAGAAAAAATCGACATCTTTTAGAAGTAACTAGAGCCTTGATGTTTGCTAGTCAGGTACCACTTTATCTTTGGGGCGAAGCCTTGTTAACAGCTACATATCTTATTAATAGAATGCCCAGTACAACTCTAAATTATAGAACTCCTTTTCGTCTCTTTAAAGATAACTTTCCTAACTCTAAATTGATCACAGATTTATCCCTCCGAGTTTTTGGGTGTAGTGTTTTTGTTTATCTTCACAACCAAGGTAAACTAGATCCTAGAGTAATAAAATGTGTCTTTGTTGGCTATGCTTCTAATAAAAAGGGTTACAAATGTTATGATCCAATTGATAGGAAGATTATTGTTACCATGGATGTTACATTTATTGAAACACAATCTTATTTTAATTCTAATCTTCAGGGAGGGAATTATACTAAGGAACATTCTATAATTGATCAATAAAAGACTAAGAATACATAACATAGGGATTCTAATAATGGGGAAGGTGAATTTATGATTAACACAAAAATTAATGATGTTAATGTTAATGAAAAGGAGTATGAATGTGTAGAGTCTGATTATGAGAATAAAGAACAAACAAATGAGTTAATTGTTTACTCAAGAAGAAATCAGAATCAAGAAAGTGGAATCCACCAGATTCATCACCAAGAATCCAACCTGTAAGATCCTGTCAAAAGTCCAGGTAAAGCTCATAATCCAGCCAATGAATTTTTTGATTTACATATTCCAATTGCCAAAAGAAAAGGTGTTAGAAATATTGTCAAATATCCCATGTCTAACTTTGTATCCTATAAAGCCTTGTCTTTGACATTCTCAACCCTTGTTTCGTGTCTCGATACTGTAAAAATACCTAAAAATGTGAAAGATACTTTACAGGTTCTTGAGTGAAAGGAGGCTATTTTAGAGGAGATGCACGCTCTTGAAAAAACAAGTACATAGGAAATAATAGAATTACCTGTAGGGAAAAAAAACAGTGGGTTGTAAATGGGTGTTCACAATCAAATTCAAACCAGATAGATCTTTAGATATATACAAAGCTCCGTTGGTGGCTAAAGGGTACACTCAAACATACATGATAGATTATCTTAAAACATTTGCTCTAGTAGCCAAATTAAATTCTGTTAGAATTCTTTTATCAATTGCTGTTAATCTTGATTGATCTTTACAGCAGCTAGATGTGAAAAATGCTTTCCTAAATGGGAAGCTTGAAGAAGAAGTTTACATGGATCCTCTTCCAGGTTTTGAAGAAAAATTTAGAACTTGAGTATGTAAACTTAAGAAATCTTTGTATGGTCTAAAACAGTCTCCTTGAGCTTGGTTTGAACAATTCACTCAAGTTGTTAAAAAACAAGGTTACTCACAAGGGCAAACTGATCACACAATGTTTTATCGACATTCACAAAAAGGTAGAATAGCAGTTATTATAGTTTATGTCAATGATATCATTCTTACAGGAGATGATGTGGATGAAATAAGGTGTCTCAAAGAGCATCTAGCATTGGATTTTGAGATCAAAGACTTGGATCCTTTGAAATATTTTATGGGAATGGAAGTTGCTCGATCAAAGAAGGGTCTTGTGGTCTCTCAGAAAGAATATGTTATTGATCTTTTAAAAGAGGCTGGGATGAGTGGTTGCCGCCCAACTGACACACCAATTGGTCCAAATGTAAAATTCAGAAATAAAGAAGGTCGATTAGTTAATAAAGGGTAGTACCAAAGATTACTTGGTAAGTTAATTTACTTATCACATACAAGGCCAGACATAGCTTTTGCAGTGAGCGTAGTGAGTCAATTTATGCACTCCCTAATAGAGGAACATGAAGAAGCAGTGTTTCAAATTCTAAGATACTTGAAGAGTTCACCTGAAAATGGCTTATTCTTCAAAAAATCCGAACAAAGAGAAATTGAAGCTTATACAGATGCAGATTGGGCAGACTCAACAATAGATAGAAGATCTACATCAGGATACTGTACATTTGCTTGGGGGAAACCTTGTGACTTGGCGAAGCAAAAAACAAAGTGTTGTAGCAAGAAGTAGTGCAGAGGCTGAGTTTAGATCAATAGCTCAAGGAATTTGTGAAATGATATGGTTAAAAAGAATTATGAAAGAGCTGAAGAAACCAATAACTTCACCAATAAAATTGTACTGTGATAGCAAAACTGCCATTAGTATTGCTTACAACCCAGTCCAACATGACAGAACTAAACATGTTGAGATTGATAGACACTTTATCAAGGAAAAGATTGAAGAAGGCCAAGTGTGCATGCCGTTTGTTCCTCAAAACAACAGATTGCTGACATACTCACCAAAGGACTCTCTAAGATAAGCTTTGATTTTCTTGTAAGCAAGTTGGGCATGATTGATATATATGTACCAATTTGAGGGAGGGTGTTGAAATATGTATATAATTTAAATTTATTTAGGTAGATAAATCTTATTTAGGTAGATAAGTTTTACTCATATTCTAGGAATATTTTTATTTTATCTTTTAATAATTTATTAGAATAAGGGAACTATTTTCTTTTATGTTTTAGTAGTTTATTAGAATAAGGGAACTATTTTCCTAATTAGGATTAGGACTCTTTTCTCTATTTAAGTTCAGTTCTTTAGTTAATAATAATAGAACAGTTTTATCAAAAGCTCTCTTGAAAACTGTCAGGAACAATTGATGAACAGGTGACCAATGCTTTCAAATCTAGAACCACATCAAGGACAAGATATATCTAACATTACATTGCACTTGTAGAGCTTATTTTTCACTGGTAAGCAATTATGGGAGGTTTTTCATATGAACATAATAAGCTTGAAGGGCATCATGAGTTTCCAGAAAGCTTTCCAATAACTTGAGCTAGCGTTTTGGCCCAAGATATTGCCGTGTATAGAATACCAAAGAAAATCATAAGCCCCTTTGACTGAAAATTCACCATTGTGTGCATCTTTCCAAACCAGTTTATCTTTTCCATCGATGAAGGAATAAGGCTTGGTTATGATTTTTTTAGCCTCAGCTTCAATAAGATTGCCTCAAACTTTTAAGAGATCTTAGTCTTTTTTATTCGGTGTGCACTATGATTGAACTGACTTTGAATTAGAATGAGTTTTAACAACATTGAAATTAAAGTGGCCGGGGTATGGGGATGCCCAACTATTGTTACTACTCCAAATATGAGCATATTGTAATACCCCTACCCGTATTCATTGCCGGAATAGGGTAAGAAGTATTATCAGAGTTTGCAAATTAAATTTTTTTTTTTACTCAATATATACCCTTTTATAGATATCTAACCTTCCCTGTAAATTTTAAATCGAGACCAATCCACATCAACCAAACCAATTCAACATATTTTCCAAATATATTCATGCATATTTATAAGATAACATCATCACATACCCAAAACCAGGTTTGTTAACCATACCAATGGCTAACTCTACATTCATTTCACAAAATCATTTACTTTATTAGCTTATACATGCCATTGATTTCCAAAATAAAGTTTCTTTATATACCAAATCTCGAGGTTGATAGTGTGATGTGTCTCCCACCAAATCCGATCTCCGAGCTCTTAACACTACAAAGCAGGGAAAATGAAATGGGTAAGCACTTTGTGCTTAGTAAGCTCATGTAACAAGAATTATACTTACATAATATTTTCAATACAATACAATAAACATTTATATATCCATTCAATGCATTATTACCCTAATATGCACAAACTCAACATTCAAGTTAGTACAATAATTTGCATGTACCATTAATATATACTATGATTGATGAGCTCATCAATACCATGATTTCTATTTCCTTGTTATTTTTCATATTTATCCCGTTGAATTTCTCGGAATTTCGATGGATTTTCAGAGGTACACTTTTAGTGTACAATTAAGAATCTGTCAATTCATATTCATGTGCACACATTTCCATTTCGAGAGCACACTCGCATGAACCTCATCCTTACAATGGGATTACCAGTCCAGAGCTAAATCCTGTAATATAAACTCATAGAGTATTGCCGGATTACCACCAAAGCTAAATCCCTAACGACAATTACTCTAATGAGCTTGGATCCGAATTACAGTCCAAAGCTAAATTGCACTTAATTCGGATTACCGTCCAAGCTAAATCCATTTTCCACATATTCTTCGGGAGGGCTATATCGGAGATAGGATCACCCGTCCGGCTTGATCCTTTTACCACAATTCTTTTTCAGAGATCCATCGAATTTTCCTTTCATTCAACCGAGATTTCTTCCCATTTTTATCAAATATATCAATGTTTTATCAATTTTCATACAATGAACATTCCTTTATTCCAATCATATTCACATCAATAACATACATTTCAAGTATTTAAGAATATAATTCAAGTTACATGAACTTACCTTGATACTTGTTTGTGCACAAAAATCTACTAATCCTGAACTTTTCCTTTCCTCGATCTAGCTTCAGTATTTGAATCTTCCGGATTTGGTGTAAAATTATGAAATACCAGCTTAGAGAACCCTCCTATGGCGTTTTTAGCTGCTGGAATTGAAGAGAAATGAAGAGAAATCTAGATATTTCTGTTTAGTCCTAGCTTTATTTAGTTAATTTTGCAATATTCCAATTTTGCCCTTAATTTATCAAATTCCTGCTGATTTCATGCCCTTGCCGTCCAGCCCAAATAAATTTTGGGTCTAATTGCCTTTTAAATCCTTTCTTATTAGACTCTTAAGCTATTTAATCATTCTAGCAACTTTTACACCTATTACAATTTAGTCCTTTTCATTTAATTGGCTACCCAAATATTAAAATTTCCTAACGAAATTTTAATACCACATTACTAACATTTCATAAATATTTATAAAATTATTTTCGACTGGTTTTTCTGAGATAAAGGTCTCGATACCTTGTTTTTACCCAATTTCTTCAATAATTTCTTTTTCTAACTAACTACTAAATCGGTAAAATTTTTCTATCAATATTTTCATACGATTTTCCTATCATATCAATTTTCATGTAAAAATATTGAAATAAATTTCTCTTTAAATCGGATTTGTGGTTACGAAACCACTGTTCCGATAATTTTGAATTTAGGCCATTACACATATTTTCCCTCATTACAAATGTCTCTGCCATGTAAATTCCCTTTCCACATCCAATAATTAGAAGTTTGAGCTTCTACAATCTCAAAGGGTTAGATTTACATGGCTTTGATCTCAAAATAGAGGCTAATAAAGAATCATATTTTATCATCATCCTCCATGCTTTCTAACTTAGGAGGGCCCCATTTGTAATGTGCTTAGCAAATACTCAATCCTCTTTTAGAGATAGGATAGAAAAGTTTATTCTAATTGCATTATGAACTTTCCCTGACCCACTTTGTGTCCACACAAAAATAAGCGAATGACCTTGTCAATTTTATCACGAACATTGACAGGGGCTTTAAAGACTAAGAAGATATAACAAGGCAATGATGCAAAGGTCCATTTAATAAAGGTAATTTTGTCCCGTGGTGACTACATTTTGTTTTTTGTTTGTTATTTATTTTATCAATGATATTCTAGAACTCATATTCTTTTTTCGATAGTTTTCATTTCAACTCTCAAATGTTTTCTCGATTTATCCATATTTTTTGCATTGAGTATACGACAATACCATCTTTTTACTTATGCTTTCGTAATAGTCATCTACAAATAAAAAATGATTAATAGGAGGGACACTTCTACAAATTTTAACTCCCTTTAAAAATTGTCAAATTCAACTTTTATTAGAAATAGAGGAATGATATTATATAACAAAGCACAATTTGGTAGAGAGACAAAGGGCCTTTTTGTTTGAGTCTACAATTAAACTTGAAATTATTTAAGAGGTTGTCATTAACCAAAACATGGTAGGCAATTGTTGAGACACTTTAAAAAATTATAGCAATCAATTTCTTGCTAAACCCATTAGCTTAATAATAATTTTACGGAAGATCCAATTAATTTTATCAAAAGCTTTACTTATATCGGTTTTCAAGAGTGTTAGGGAGCTTTTTCCTTTAGTCTTCTGTCTAATGGTATGAATGATTTCCTTATCAAGTATCGTATTGTCAAATATTAATCTACCTAGGACTAAGGTGTTTTGGTATTGTGAAACCATGTTTGCCCTTAATAATTCAACCTATTGACAAGGACTTTGGAAATGATTTTTGTATGCCATATTTCAAAGGCTAATACACATATAATCAATAGGTGTATTATGTGAATCACTTTTACGGATTAAAGTAATAATAGTATTAGTGAGTTCTTTTAGGAAGAAGTCTAGATCAAAGAAAGATAGTACAAAATGGGTTGTCACGATTCCACAATATCCATAACTTTTGATAGAAGATGTCTGGTTTACAACCAATGCTTGATGCCTTTAATGGCCCAATTTAGAAGATCGTGTTTTTTACTTCTTTTTCAGAGAATGAAAAATCTAGTATATTTTTCGTCTCAATGGATAATAAAAATAAATGAATTTTTTATAAATGACATTTCACTCACTTCAACTTTGCACAAAATAGATTTAAAGCAAATAAGAAAGATTCGTCTGATATATGAAAGATCACCTACCCAATTATTATACAAGTATTGAATTCCCAATATTCTATTCTAAGCTCATCCTACAGTGTGGAAGAATTTAGTGTTTCAATCACTTGAGATATTCTAATCTAGCCTAGAATTTTGAACCTAGTGAATTTATTTTTGCTTTTTCATCTGTCTAAGGTGATATTTCTCTCGCATTTTAATTTCTTCAAAGTTTAATTGAATTAAATATTCATGAAAAAAATATTAAAATTGTATTTCTTTAAATTTAAAAGACCTGATTGTTCCATTTTTACAAAGAACTTGTAATTTTAAGCTTCCACATCAAAGGAAAATGGTAGTGATCTAGAAATGTAAACATAAATTTATTCAACATTCTAATTTACGTTTCCTTTTTCCTTTTTAGCTGTAGTTTAGCAAAATATTTCGATCAGGTTCTACTATGAAAAGAGAAAACCATGAAGTATTAGTTTTTTTTTTTTTTTTTTTTAAATTTAAATTTATTTATTTTTTATATTCATACCTAAATAAATACTTACTGATTTGATAGATACCCAGATAAACGTTTGTTTAAATATAAGATTTCTTTGGGAAGGAAGTCAACTTTGAAAAGGAAGAAAAGCTTCTAATTCTGACTTTCTAAGTAGACGCTGCAAAATGTTAGGATAGGACCGACCGCATGCAATTGGAACTCCCGCTAACTAACTTCCCTGCGTCCATATAAATACCATAGATCCTTCGCGCCTAATCCATTTTCGAATTTCTCTCAGAAAATACTCGGATTTTCAGAGGGAGAGCTGGTGAGAGCGATTGAAGCGAAATTTCCTGAGTTTCGTTGGCATATTTGATCTTCGATCTTTGAAGATGCAGAAACTCGGGTTTCCAAGCATAAAAAATTTGGATAATTTCAAATCCTTATCACGATCCGGCTTTGGAGCCGCGAAAACCTTCTCATTCTCTTCTCGCCCATCTTCCGATTCAGTTTCTCTGGGAAGTTTCGCCAATTTGAAACTAACTGCAGGTTTTGATCGACAGATTTTTCTCTGATTATGTAACTTCTCAAATAATTCTAACAATTTTTATGATTCGTTCCGTGATTTTTTTCCTTGTAGAGAAACTTGTTAAAGAGCAAGCTTCTGTGAAGACCGATCTCGAACTGGCGGTACTTTCTCTCAACTTCATTACTCGTATTCTTCCTCCTTGATCTTCATTCAGCTTTGTGAAACACACGCAGATTCAAGAGTTGCTTTACTTTTTGATTGTTATTGTTCTTGCTTTCGCTAGTTCTTCAATCTATGAATCATATGGTTGGGTCTCACGAGATAATGAAGATCTGTTCATTTTCTTTTTTAATGGCTATTTTATAAATCGTTTCAACAACTGTAGAATTGTAAGCTGAAGAAATCGATGGAGCATATCCGTGTGTTAGAGGAAAAGTTGCAAAATGCTTTCAACGAGAATGCTAAACTCAAAGTAAAGCAAAAAGAAGATGAGAAGCTCTGGAAAGGTCTGGAGTCCAAATTCTCTTCAACTAAGACTCTATGTGATCAACTCACCGAAACCTTACATCATTTAGCCAGTCAGGTTCAGAATGGTAAGGGCTTTTACATATATGCAATGTAATATTCTCTGAAATTTCATTTTTATGATATCTAATGGTTTATTCCCCCCCAAATAGCTGAGAAAGATACGGAGTTTTTTGAAGTCAAAGTGTCTGAAAGTTCAAAAGCGATAGATTCACTAAATGAGCATATGGAGGGCCTTTCATTGAAGCTAAGTTCTGCTGAGGAAACTATCAGGAACCGTGAGTTACTTGTACTTTCTTCGCACAAAATCATTCTTTTTAAGTTGTGATGATTGTTGAAGATTTTATTCTTAATAAGAACAAGAGTAGCGCACATTTATCATTCTACAATGTGCTGGACATTTGGTATTTTCAATGCAGGTGGAAAGGAAATAGAAGAACTCAAATTTGAGAAAGAGGAAAATGATAGGCTTTACAAGGATGAACAGTGCAAAATAGCGAACCTCATTGAGGAAAAAGGTGACCATACTGCTTAGCTTAGTTTGTACAGAGGCTTTCTCATATTCGTTTAATGACTACTAAGTGGTTGCATCAGTTATTAGATGATTTCTCATGAATACATAGCCTGATGTGATTCTAGCTTAATGTTTTGGAAGATGTTTGAAGGTTCTGGATGAAGATATAGCGTAACATGCCTCAGGTTTCATTCCAGCATTACACAAATAAACTACTTTAGTCAATCTAGGAACAAAGTTTACCTATAAAAATTAAGATAGGAAAAGGATAATAAGGGGTTATCTTATTTTAAAATTGATAATCATGCCGTAATTATCATTCAGTAAGATGCAATACTTATTATATCAGTATTTCTAATGATCCAGATTCATGGCAAGATAGCAAAATCATTGAATAAGTTTTTTACCAATTTGACTTTAGGATTCTTGGCTTTCAGAATTCCCATATTTAGAAAAAAGAAGGCATTTCTATTTTAAGCCAGTTAAATTGACTTTAGGATGCTTGGTTGATTTTGAGGTGTAACAGTGTAACTTTTAGCCATGAAAACCGTAGTGTTTGTTTCATAAAAGCACACTTCTGGAATCTTTTTCATGCAGATGCTCTTATAAAGAAATTTGAAGCAACCATAGCAGAAAATAAGCTGGCTGCAGAGAGTTTGAACTCTAAAATGGGAGAAGTTCAGCTTGAGTTAAGATCAAAAGACGATGAGATAAAATGTTTGCTAACCACTCAGGAAAATTTGGAGAAAGAGAACAGTAATCTTCTGCTGGGCAATAATGAATATGCTAAAAAGCTATCAATATCGCTCCAGGAGATAAAACATCTTGGAGGTTTTGTCGCTGTGTTGGCTTCACAATTGGTCGAGCTGGATAAACAAAATCTGACTTTTACAGACAAGTTTGATGAACTAAATTCTCTCTACGACACTTCCTTTAAGTTAGTTCAACAGGAGAAAGACCTTGCTGCCGAGCATGCTCAAAAGAAGTATGAGCAACTCCATGATAAATTCTTGTGCATAACATCAGAAAGGGATGCACTAGAATTGGTTAACCAGAAGTTGAACAGTAAGATCATTGAACTTCAGAAAGCCCAAGAGTCTGTTATGGCGCAGCTTTCAGAAGAATGCCATTTAGCTGAGAGGAGAATCCAGAAGTTGGAGTCCGAAGCAGAAAATCTGGTCTCAAAGAAGATTGAAACAGAAAATTTGGTTTCAAAACTGGAGAAGAAGATTGATACACTGTCTGAAAGTTCAAGATCATCTGAGAATAAAATGGTTTAAATATAAATTCAAATTCAAATTCAAATTTTATCTATTTGAGTTAGTCTTATTGCTAACATAAGCCTATTTGCTTGTCCTGCAGCAAGATCTACTGCAGTCTTATTGCTAACATAAGCCTATTTGCTTGTCCTGCAGCAAGATCTACTGCTGAAAATTTCAGCTCTGGAAATGGAGAATAAAGATAATACAGAGAAAATGCAAGCAGAGATACGGGGTAAAAAAGAAGAAATTGATATTTTGGAAAATGAGAGGGAGAAGCATGAGGCACAGGTAAATTCTTTGGAGAAACATGTTGGTCAACTGCAGGTCATGGTGGAGGAAAAAGAACAGCTTATCCTGCAATATAAAGAAAGAGAAAAAAAGCTGGAAGTTCAAATTTCAGAGGTTTGGGAGACAGTTATAGAATATGTAAATTTCGAACTCCCATGCAGTATCTGAAATAAATATAAGATTCTTTATGTTTCTGCAGAATCAGGCAATTCTGACAACTGCTGAAAGTAAACTCGTGGAAGCCAGGAAGCAATATGATGTGATGCTAGAGAGTAAGCAGATAGAGTTATCTAGACATTTGAAAGAGATATCTCAGAGAAATGATCAGGTATCATTTTCTTTTCCCTTCAATGTGATATGAATCCTTGAAGATGTCAATTGGATTAATACTCAGAGGAGTTTGTTCAGGCTATTAATGACATACGGAGGAAGTATGACATGGAGAAACAGGAGATTGTTAAACTGGAAAAAGAGAAGGTTAGCTCATGGTTGTGTGTTGCAATATGCAGAAAACAGTGGTTCTCACTTACTTAATCTTTCAGGTTGATAAAGTTGTTGGAGAAATGGAACAGAAATGTGACCAGAAGGTTGCAGAGTGCAGAGAAGAATTAAGGCAGCAGCTGTTGCGCATTCAAGAGGAAAATGCTACTTTAGTATGGCACTGGAAACTAGTGCAAACTTAAGATCATGTTGTTTGTTCTCTCTTTATGCACATATAGGAGCTTTGCTGTTTCTACTTAATGGTTTTGTGGTGTAATGTACTGATTAACCTTGGATGTCATATTATAAATCTAAAATACATTGCCTCACATCTATGATAGTGCAGGCTATAAATTCTAAAGTCATTCTTGTCTTGTAGGTCACTTGTCTTCAGCAGGAGAATGATAGAAAGGAACAAATTCTCAAAGCTGACCACCATGAGGAGCTAAAACGTGCCCAACTTCAGGCAGAAGATGAACTGAGAAAGGTATTTTCACTGTTAAGTTTTAATTTTGAAATATTCATATTAGCATCAATTATTATTATTTTTTAATTTTGTAATAGTTTAAGAATTTTCTAGAAAACAACATCTCTTAGGAATGAACATGAAGTTCAGATGAAAGCATTGAGGTGTCAATTTGAAGATGAGTGCAAAAAGCTTCAGGAGGAGTTAAATCTCCAGAAGTCCAAAGTATGTATTTGCTTCCCCTTTTATATTAACTGGCATTATATGTGCACTGATTTATGTTAATATGTTGTAGGAAGACAGGCAGAGAGCTCTATTACAACTGCAGTGGAAAGTGATGAGTGACAAACCAAAAGAAGAACAAGAAGTGAACTCGAGAAGGGTTGGCTTGTTTCTTTGATATATTGCTCATTCTCTCTCTCTCTCTCTCATCCTGTGCATGCAAAGAACAGGACACACCACTAACTGTCACATTAGCCGTAACTTTCATGTTGTCCAAATGTGCAGTACTGGAACCTCATTGTTCAAGGCGTTATAGCTAGGCTATGCAATTATCACTTGTACCAAAATATTTCAGTGAATAATGTCTGTCTTATGAAGACAGTTCCTAAGTTTTGGCATTGACTGGATTTGGATTCATTATGCATTGAGCATTATTGGAACAGTTGTTGTGCATGATTGACTGAATCTATGCTTTTGGAAAGGGAAGCAAAGGTGGATGAAGAGTAATGAATACTAGTAGAGTAGAAGGGCATGTATGTCACCAAATTCCACTGTGGCACTGAAGACCATAGCTTAGAGTTTATGCTGAGATATTTTACTTCTAACAGACAACACATCCTAAAAGACACAGGAAAACATTCATAGTTGGCAGACATAGATATTCTACTTTTTTGTTATAAGTTAATTGGAGTCAGAAATCTTACCTTGTATGATTTGCCTTGGAGTAGGAATCAGATGTGGAATATTTTGATAGGCATTATTAAAATGTAATTACATGTGGCATTCCACACATTATTTAAAATGCCATCAGTTTGATGTATCCTTGCAGGATTATTCCATTTCTTCAGTCAAGAAGAAGGAGTCTGGTTTTGAGAAAAGAACTCAACATGCTCTGGTAAGGCCAGAGGAAGAAGAGAAGGTAACAAAAAGCTATAAATAATTTTGAATCTTGACTTCTAATCATATGAGTCACTGTGATTGCTTTCTATATTGTCTACTCAAATCACATAATATACAAGGCGCCTTAAACATTTTTATATTGTTTACAGGAATCACCATTCCCAGGTGTAACACAAACACCAGTGTCAAAATTGTTGAAGAAAGTAGAAAATACCAACACAGGAAGTGTAAGGAGCATTCCTAAGCATCATAAGAAGGTGAGATACGTCTGTTTTCTTTCCCCTTTTCCAGTTGCAGTTAGGTTGGGAAGAAAAGGATGAGATGGACATTCATCTTTGATATATATTTGCTTAATCTTACATTATGGCATGACAGGTAACTCACCATGAATATGAAGTTGAAACTTCCAATGGAAGAACAATTACAAAACGAAGAAAAACAAGAAGTACAGTCTTGTTTGAGGTTTGTAACTAACACCATATTGAATCCATGAGAAGTTTACATCCATGGTAGAAAACCCATATGTGATATATGTTGATCAATAGTGTTGTACATTTGCACGTATGCACACATGCATGATCCATGCTGAACTTCCTTGTCTGATGTTACATCAGGATCCACGGAAACATAAGAAGGTCCGGACACCAAAAGCTAATACCCCTGCAAGTTTTGTCAAGGTACTCAAAAGCTAAAGATGTTTCCTAGATCATAGTCACATGTATACTCATATCAAATGTCAAAATCACGAAGCATGACAGCTTGAAAATGCAATTTATACTTGGCAGAAGAAAAAGGAAAATACAAAACTAGCTAAACCATCGGGGGATCACAGTTGAAATTCTTTAATACATTCTAGTGGACGTGGTTAGAAATAGTAGAGGAAAGTGGAAACAAATTCCAGTATATTATTGAAAGAGTATGAGCGGCACTAACGAAATAATTCCTTCCTTTGTATTAAAGAATTGTAACTGTTGATGCTAAATATTTGGAAAGTGGAAACAAATTCCAGTATATTATTGAAAGAGTATGAGCTGCACTAACGAAATAATTCCTTCCTTAGAGAAATGCTGAAGCCCAAATATTTAGCATTGTTTGCTTTCCAAATATTTAGCATCGTTTGCTTTTGGATATGGTAATTGGATGCAAGTGTAGGCTGAGTAACCTAAAACAAGGAACAAATATTTAGCATCGTTTGCTTTTGGATATAGTAATTGGATGCAAGTGTAGGCTGAGTAACCTAAAACAAGGAACAAGGGACTGACTTCAGAGAAATGGTAACAAAAATAGATTAGACTAACTGTTTACGTTAATGACCCGTTGTATCTGCATATGTTTGACTGTTTAAATCAGTGTTTTCCCTTTCCAATATTAGAGAAATATCATTGAGATATATTCATCATCCAGGGAACCAAGGGATGTCAACCAAAGGCTTCAAATATCGGTGATTTGTTTTCAGAAGGTTCTCTAAATCCTTATGCAGATGACCCGTATGCATTTGATTAAAGGTACTGTCATTTATCTATTCTAGGAATGAACTTCTAAACAAGATTCTTCTGTTTTTTTTTTTTTTTTTTTTCCCTCTATTTTCTTAGTGAAGTGACTTTTGGTTCTCAAGCATTCTGCCTCAGAAGCGAATAATTTACAGTTCGACATGGCAGGCTTGATTGTTTGGGTGGTTTGTCCTTTTGAGCCTTTTTAGCGTCAAATTATTCAAAAGGGATGAATTCTAAACTATCACAAGATACTCTAAAGAAGAGAGCATCTTTTCAGTTTTCTACCAAACTGTGGTTTTATCTAAGATATGACTGTAAATTTATCTTGCCATTGATGCTTCTTTGCAGGATAGATGTATCCGATGTTGATACCTGAAACCAGCGTTGTCTTTTTCCCATTTCAAAAGAGCTTTTTAACTTGGTTCACTGGGTGGGCAGTGGAGATGAATTGAACCATTCTTTTCTGCTTGCAAATGGCATGTGATATGGTCTGATTTTGTAAATTCCCATTGAGACAGTCTATCTGCTTCAATCCCGCATGTAAACAACATTAGGTAAAGGACTTATTAGGCTGTTTGGAAAAGGAACATACTTGGAACTTTTGTGCAGTGTGATCAGACAAAGTCGTGATCAAATCAGGTGATGGGCTGATAGCTGCATGGTTTTTAGCATATATGGAGCTTGCTCACTCTGAACGAACGATTAAATTCTCCCTTTTTGTTGTTTCTGCCTGGAAATACAAATTTGTGATGTCCTGATTCATTTGATTGGGAGTACGGGTTTAAAAAGTTAATCAGGGACAAGATTGAAAAGCCTAAGGCTAGGAGTATCAAACTGGTGGGTATAGATGGCTCATGGTTACTTGTCATTTAAGATCCCTTTGAGGTACCTATTGCTAAAATTTACTCTAATTAAAAGAAAAAAGTCAAGAAATGGAAGTTTTTCAAAATCATCTTCTACAACCCCCTCTCATTTTTATATTTCGACTCATTCTGTATGGATATGAAGTCTTAACTCCCCTGCTGCATTCATGCCGTTTATCTGGCTTATTTTGCCTCTTAATCTACTAACCCAGTTAGGCAAGCAAAACCCATGTTATATGGACTTGGCATTTTCTCTAAAGTTCTCATGTTCAATGCACATTTGGATATAAATAAGCAGATATGATTTTTCGAGTGTATGAAAAAACTAAAAAATTAAGCATAATTGTGTCCAACATATAAACATATACAAGAAGGCAATTTTCAGACTTCCCATGAATTCTCTGTAAATTGATTTAGTATTATGCAATTTCTGTAAGCAACAGAACTTTATAAATGGCCTTTCTTCTTTGTTTTGTTTGTGTTGGCAAGAGAGTGGCTTCAACTTCGGCTTGCTGGTCATTTCTTCCTCCTCCTAGGAATAATCAAGCAGAAACTTGTATTGCTATGCATTGTTCTTTGTTGTCGTTGCCCTTATTATATCAATGAACTTGAAGAAGAAACTGGAAAATTTATTGTAGCATAAAATTGAACAACAGATTAATAGTGATTAATTTGTTTGGCAAATTAATCTCACGCAATCAACTGAAATTTCTCATTACTGTTCATAACATCGATCTCCAAAATGACTGAAAAATATTTGAAAGCTAGGTTGCTGAGTAACAGAAGAAAGATTCATCATCAAAGATAAAGAAATCAAGTGCTAGCTTCATAAAGAAACTGGAAATCAACAAAACCAAGATGACTTGAAGAATCAGATCCACCATTCCACAGAATTTGATTTTCTTCATCTTCAATCGCTCCTTTACCAACTCCACCCTCAGGCTTTCAATCTCTCTCCTCATCTTTTCCTTTACCTGCGTCTAGTGAGGAAAGTGGAAGGAAAACTGAAGGGGATTTGAACAGTGTTAAACATCAAATTCTAACAAGAAGCACGAACCTCAAATTCGTCGTTGTTTGCTGCTTCGAAGACGCGATTCACTGATGATTTCAGTGAACAAAGCAGAAGCGCAGCTTTGGCGCCGCGAACTGCGATCTGCAATTTTCGATCCTTGTCTCTTGCTTCCACTTCAGTTCCTTCCATTCCCTCTCGTTCTATCTGTAGAAAACGGAAAGCTGCTTTTGAAATTTGAACTCCGATCTTTAAATAGTTCCCTCAAAAGCGATAGTAAACCAAATCCAAATGTATGAAATTTGTTTTTCCAGCAGCTTAGACAGTTCCTTGGTGACCCGTTAGGCCTGCAGACTAGCTCAGCCCATCTCATTTCTAGAGTTTTGAGTATTATTTGTTTTTCACATAACAAATTTGGTATTAGTATTATATAGGAGGTAAAATTATACTTGAAAAAAAAAAAAACCTAAAATGTTGATATAAAATCAAATTCTTCAAAATATCAAATTCAACATTGAAATGTCTTAACTTGGTGCTTTGATATTTGAACCCTAATCGATCGAGTATAATTCATCAAACTCTTTCATTTTAAAAAATAGAAAAATGATAAAATTTCACATGTGAAGTGCATCAATCAAGTCTCCCTCGGTGAAAAGGTGAGCACCTTAATAAGATAAAAGAGTGGTAGGATCTGATGAAAAAACATTGATGGTTGACTAGGAGAGAGGAAAGAGGGAAAGGGAGGAAAAAGATGATGGAACATCCATCATTCTTAAAATATTTATAATGTTCCGATAATTATTTATAAGTAATTAAAAAATTGTGTCATTTGATTATTAATCAATAAATATTAGTAATGAATTATATCTCTATGAAGAGATATGTGACCTCTTATAAATAAGTGGGATCTTATCTATATTACATATCAAAACATAAAAACTTTTGTTTCTCTTTATTCTCCTTCATCTTCTATTATTCTTTAATTGTTTTACGAAGAATTATTATAAAAAGTCTTTATTGAGATTGATATTCTTGTTATACTTTACTCAATGCTCAATGAATTGTTACTGTTAGTGTAAAATATTGACAATCATTTGGCTTGGGCTTCACTATATGCTCAATGAATTGTTACCCACTCTTTTGTTATAGATGAAAATGAATAAAACTTTAAAGAAGGTGGCACCGAGACTTTGTTAATTTTTTTATAAATTCTTTTTTATTCCCATACACTAATAGAAGATGGGGCAAAGAGCAGGGAAACAAGGAGGGACGGAAGGGAAAAAAAAACAGAGAATGAAGGGCCAGAAAGACGTGGGGGTGGGGTTGGTTGGCCATCAAAGACGTTGTCAAGAGAGCTAAAAATAGAGAGAAGTAGCAGAAAATGTTTTTTTTTTTTAAATTATAATGTATTTATATGTTAGTGTGATTGATAATTGTTTGTTTATATCTACCTTAATATGATAATTTAGCTTCTAATTTTATTAATATTGTATTTCCTCATCTCAACATTCAAATGAAATACGGTTATTATGATGATTTGAAATGTAATATTACAATATTTGATATATATATATATATAATAAGGTATTGATTAATTCTTAAGAAAATTAAGTTTATATGTTTATTTCATTAAACATTTTAATTCTAATACGAATTTGATGGTAATTTTTAAAATTACTTTAAAATATATAATACAATTTGTTAATTTTAATATTTTTTAATAATATTTAATATTAGTAAAATGTTATTTACTCCAGAATAGGAAAACTAAGAAATATATTTGAATTTCAAACATTTCCTTGAGATGACAATCTTACATTTCCATTAGCAACAAGATTCTAAAATATAAAAGGTAATTTCAATACCAATCTTTATTTACTTAATCTTACACACTCTCTACTTAATCTTCCATTCTCTTATAACGTGACATTTTTGGTAATTTTAAACCATTTTATTGTATTTCAAAATTTTACTTAAACAAAAATAATTTTTTTCCTTCAAAAATAACATTTGCCCGATTTCATTGTGGTCTTTTTCTTCTATGATTCAACTATAGTGATCCAACTATGCTAGACAAGTGGGGTGTAGGTTTTTCATATTCATCTCATTCAATTGACCCATTTTAATGTCTTTCAAAATTTTACTTAAACAAAAATGAATCATGCTTAATATTTTCCTTCAAAAATAATAATTGCCCGATTTCGTTGTTTCCTTCAATGGAATCGAAAACCAATCCATGTCCTCATTTTAATGTCTTTCAAAATTTTACTTATAGTGATCCAACTATGCTAGGCAAGCGGGGTGTAGGTTCTTCATATTTATCCCATTCGTTGTGATCTTATTCTTCTATATCCAATTATAGTGGTCCAACTATGCTAGGCAAGCGAGATGTAAGTTCTTCATATTCATCCCATTCAATGGCTTGAATTTCTTCTAATGGAATCAACAACCAATCCATGTAGTAGATTTGTATATCGATGATATTGACTAGAATTTCGAAATCGACCCAAAATTTTTCTCAGAAATAAATGGTGATCCAATTAAGTTAGGCAAGCAAAGTGCAGGTTCCTCATATTCATCCCATTCAATGGCTTGAATTTCCTCCAACGTAATCGAAAACCAATTCATCTCCTTAGTATTGTCTTTTTCTTCATCTTCATTATCAGTAATTGACTTTATTTTTGAGAAAAATTAAGGAATCTATGTCTTTTGAAGAAAAAGATGAAGATGAAGAAATTTTTTCTTCAAAGAACATGAATTCCTTAATTTTTCTCAGAAATAAAATCAATTACTGATAATGAAGATGAAGAAAAAGACAATAATAAGGAGATGGATTAGTTTTCAATTAAGTTGGAAGAAATTCAAACCACTGAATGGGATGAATATGAAGAACCTACATCTCGCTTGCCTATCGTAATCAAATCACCATAGTTGGATCAAAGACTTAAGTACCAAACCTATATGAAATTTATTCAAGTATTTTAGGGCTAAATTGAAAACTAGGCTTTTGTTTTTTAGAAAAGAAATTATAAGCTTCCATGTAAACTAATCAGTAAATAAAACAATTTAATAACCTGTTAAATATCAAAATGTTAGATTCCGATTAGAGTAATATCAATCGAGCAGGGGAATGGTTAGAAATTGTTGTGTTTCGTTATTAGTATCACCAAAAGTCATAACTATTAAATTCCATAAAAAGTGAAAGAAACCCCTCTGCATTCCAATTTATCTTCCTTCTGCCAAAAATCCAAAGCACTAATAGCTCCTGCTTCTATATTAAGATTCTTATGAGTCTGTCAGTCTCAGTCTCAGTCTCAGTATTATAATTATTTTATCAATGCTTGGATTGGACCCTGAACTCAAAATGGATTCTCAAGATTCAGAAGCAAAGAAGGAACCGTACGGGCACTGGCAACGATGCTGGCTTCAGCTACGCCAAATAGACCCAGAGGTTCCCTCTCAAATTCAAAGCACGCTCCTACTCTTCAACCCCTCCCCACCACTTTCTCTCTCTTTCAGCAGGTTTGAGTTTTGTTATCAGTTTTTGGTTGACTCTTGTTGATCATTTAGAGACATTTATTATGTATAAGAAGCTGAATTTCATGTAAATGCTTCGTTCCCACAGGGTAGCTGTAGGTACATGGCATGTCTTCAAAAGTCATCCTATATACTATTTGTCAACAGTTAGTTGAGTATTTTGACTTGAATTATGCCACAAAAGCTTTAGGGTTGGTGAATTGGTTTCTATGTTCTTGCTACGAAATTATATCTGGTGGCAATGTTTCCCTACCTATCCTTGCTACATACCCCTCACTTAATTGAAGGTCATATATGTTTTTATCTTCCTGTAATCATCTATGATATTTTTCCCATCTCTTTGCAAGCATGGTATAGGAAAAATTAGATTTTGTTTCTCAGATATTACTGGAAAGCAACTGAATGTAAATATTTTTCCTATTCGTAACTCACTTTCCTATGAACATCATATTTATCATTAAAACGTGATGTTCATTATCTTTGCTTAATTGGCCGGGCATTTCAAAGTTGGTTAATTGATATTCTCTTAAAATCGTACGGTTCTTAATTTTAACTCATCAGCTTAAAATGGCATCATCATGGGGCTGTTAAGTAACGTCATCAAGAAAAAAAAAAATCAACTTTGTGATACTTAGTTGAATATTGGCCAGCATTGCAGCAGGAAGGTCTTTTGGTGCACATTCATGCAGCTGAAATTTTTGTTACATGCAAACTAGTCTAGTTCAGTTGTAATTTGTTTTGTTGATGTATAAAGAATAGTTAGCTGATTTGTTTATGTTTAGGTACTGATTTGGCTGAAAAATCAGCTTGTTTACTTGTACAAGTTATGTTTTGTAAGTTTCAATGTTGTTAGTGGGAGTGGTTACGTATTTGGTATTGTATGTAACTTAAAAAAAAACAATCCCCTTCGAAAATGAATCAAGTGAAAAACTTTTTTTAACTACTTGTTTTGGCTTCTCATTTTTCTTTGTTCTCTGTTTTTCTTTATTTTGAATTGATTGTTTTCTGTTTAAATCGATTTTTTTAATTTAAATCGATTGTTTATTGTTTGAATCGATTTATCTTGATTTAAATCGATTCTCTATAGATTAACTCGATTCAAACCCCAAAATACTTTGGCATAAAGCTTACTGAAGTTACAAGTGCAGCAACGCTTATCCCATATCATTATAATGCACCAACATAATCGAGCCTTATAAAAAGGTGTTGTGATATGCCACTTATTATTGGTAGCCATGACAATTTTGGAAACTCTTTCTTTGCTAAATTTTTCTTGGAAGATAAAAGATTGACCTTCTTAGTTTTGGTGCCTTGGGAAACTGGGAAGATCCACTTGCTTGAAAAATGGGGAAAGGATGCTTTTGTACTTGACTTAGTAAGCAGGTATGTGTTATAAAGCTCTTATTATGCATGGTTTCACTGAATAATAGCGCCCTCAACCATGAAGAAGTTATGGGTAAATCTTTGATGAAGCACGGTCACTGTCTAATTTGTTTGGTTAAATTAGGAGCTACATTTTTAATCTCTCTTCAGTTCCGCACTTCATCCTTCTCCAAGAACAGATGAAAAACGAGCAGCAAGAAGCATGAAAATGATATGCTTATCCATTCAACAGGAAAACATTACAATTTAAGTCACTAAATATTACCAAATACACAATTAGTCCCACTAACTATATTGTAACTTACAAAACATTGCTTGCACCTAAACAAAAAAAGTCAATCAGTACCTAATCAAATCAGTGCATAATAAATACATTGGTTAAGATCAAATCAAATGAAACTAGAAAGAAACTAAAGCTGAACCAGCATGCCTCAATAAGAATCAGCATGCATCATAGTTTCAGCTGCTGCATGGTTGGCCAACTTGTAACAGTTTCATTGTAGGTGCTTCTTTCTTCCAAATCAACAATGCAAAAAAGAATGTATAAGAAAAACAAGGGAAAAAAAAAACACTGTTATCTGGATTTGCTGGGGCAAAAATTTGGCTTTAGTACATAAATATAACTTTTTAACATCTCATAAAGATGAATTAGGGTTTCATGTTGGAATTGTTGTCACAACTATCTTGTTCTTGGTCTTTTCCCCCTTACATAATGGTTTGTGGATCATTTTCTATGTATTAATTTAAATCTTGTAATACTTGTTTTCTTTAACTTTCATATGTTTAAAATAGAAATTCACTGTAGATTATATGAGGCTTAAATTGAATGGATAGACAACTAGACACCTCTAAACAATTGGTTCCCTCAAATCAAATCAGAACATAATCATATGAATATCATTTCCACGTGTTATCATCAAAACCCCATGCTATTAAGTTTATTATCTTGGAAAGTGACCCTGTCCCCTTGAGAATGATTATGGACTGTTTTGTGAATTTTGAGACTTTTTAAGCATGATGGTTGGCAGTTATGTGATGTTAGAGATACATATTTAGAAAAATATGCCAAATTCTCCGATCACTCAATCGTGACATCGGATCACTTCACTTCTCCTTTTCATTTTGTGGGAAAATCTTCTCAAACTTCAGTTTCTAAACCTATTTCTTAAGTACACGTTCATATTACTGCAACGATCTGGTTAATTTAAGTTTCTAGCTATTTGTAGATGTTTGAGGATTGAAGGTTTAACCGGAGCTTCTCGACTGTAAAAGCTTGGGGTATGATCTTTCATCACCTCTATGGTCATCAGAGCACATTGCCTTAATATTGCAAGTTTCGGACTCAAACCGATATCCATCACTTGAAACCAGATGGCAACATGAGATGCTGTAGTAGTTTACATTTATCTAGCAAACATATGAAGAAATACAATCAAATTTTTTGCAAAATCACAGTTATAGAGTCCATCTAAAGCCATAAAATATCAGGAAATTATGTTTGCAAGCATACTCGTTTCGGATACCTTCAGGTAGCTCTGCTAACCAAATTTTATAACCCTGTAACTAATGCTGATGATAACATTTGAACTTCTTTTCCTTATCCATGATGCTTTAGAATATCTGCCAATATCCTATACATGTACCAGTCTTAATTCATCAATTCTTACTTGATGGATTATTTTTATACCATAGAAATCTCTGCTATAGCATTACAACATATCTGATGCAGCTGAATATTGTCAGTGCCAGACCTTGTAGTCGGTATTTATAACTAAGGAAAATAATATAAATATTTTATACGCAACTGCACATCTATCAAGTTATTATAGGGAGAAAAAAAGAAGAAGAGAAAAAACAAAAACGAGTTAAAACATTGTCTAGCTTGATCTTGCATTTAAATTCAATTCTACACCCACTACAACTGTTCACTCACAATGAAACCAATAAATGCTGCTGAACAGTCTTATGTTATATTAGTTGGACCATAATTTTTTATTAATCTCCGTAACCCTTTCAGGTTTATCCTGTGTAAACATTGAAGACACTCGACTGAAAAAGGAAAAAAAAAACCCAAGTCCCTGGGTTTTGGTATGTCATCTAGATTGACATTGAAGTTTCGGGCTGCAATTTCGCTTTTTACAATGAAACAGGCTAAGGATCAGAGACAAGGAGTATACGATAGATATGAATGTATGAAGAGAACCGGTTTGGTTTTAATTGCAAATTGAATTGGTAGAAAATTCAGTGAGCCGCCATTTTCTTACTATAATATCCGATTGCTCAAACAATACTAGAAAATAAACCATTATCATACATATATAATATATTTCTACATCATACAAGTCAGTACTATGTATGTTAGTTTCGGTGCTCTCTCTATGACCCTCAGTAGGCTTTTTTTTCACTGGAGATGAAGATGCTTAAATATAAATATATGTATATATATATAAATCAGCTAAAACCTTTAAAGCACCACTATTTAGCTTTTCAAGACGAATTAAGAAATACAGATTTAATCAACACACGTTGGGGTGGATTTGTTATCCTAAACATAAAAAACTTGATTGTCCTTACTAGCACAAGAGGCTAAGCCCCTGCTTGAATAGTTTCGGAGGGCCTTGGTCTGGTGGGTGCATGAATTTGCAGTTAGGGCATGCAGGTGATGACTTGCAAAGCATCACCAACATGTGGCATCTCATGCACACTGTTGCTACCATCTCTTGCTCTTGCTGATCATTCTCCTCCACTGCCAACCACGAAAGGTTGCGAGTTAATCCTCCCGATGAGTTGATCTTCTTATCAACTGAACCGGCCCTCGTGGGGCTGATGGAGTTGTGCTTGTTGAATAATTGGTGATCTGTTGCATTAACTTTCCTTACTGATGAATCGCATGGTAGGTTTAGCTCAAGGTCTAAGCTCATGTGAACGGGGCTTGGGGGTTCAGGGCTTCTCCTTGGATCCTTTGATGTTCTCGTATGGGTCCTTGTATTGTAAAAGTGTATCTGCCCTGACTGAACATAGAAGAAAGCCAAGCAGTTATAAGGTTATAGCGATTGTTTATGTAACAGTAATACTACTGCTGAATCATATTCTTCTTCTAGTTATATATATGTATGTATGTATATATGTATGTATGTATGTCTGTATACCTGAATGTCTAAACATCTTTGCCACTCCAAAGGTAATGGAGTCTCGAGGTGTAGCTCCATATCGAACACCGATTTTATGCTTTCAGCTTTAGATCGCTTCTCAGAAGTTTCTTCATGATCACCTTGTGAATCTTCTTCCAACTTTCTCTTCTTGGATGAATTGTCGAACTCTGGGATTGTCTTTCCGATCATATCTGAAGGGGAGAGGGGGGCTTGAAAGGAAATCATATAGAAATTAAAAACTACACCAAAGGTAGAGCAATATAGTTTTTAGCTATCTTAGTTTTCTGTCTTTTCAGAGAGAGAGAGAGAGAGAGAGAGAGAGAGATCAAATGGATGAAATGGTTTAGGTGGTTATATAGGCTAAAATTTGGGGTGTTAAGGGCAAAGTATAACTGCAGGCCAAAGCTTTTCGATTGAAGAAATTAACCAAAAGGAAGGCCTACCTATGCATGACGTGCATTCCAAGTTGGCTCTTCAATTAACTACGCTACTTCAACCCAAGCTGCTGCTATTCAAAGCTTAGATGTGAAGTTCTAACCAACCTCTCTCTTTAGTCAATTATATATAAATTTCACCTGATCTTGATGGCTCCTTAATTAAACCCCTATTAATTCCAAACTAAATAACAACCGTAAATGTGTTTTGGGTTCATCATATTCACGAATTTGTTACTATTGTGACTAATTGCGATTAATAAAAACAAGGTTAAAAGAATAAGGATTATAGTATCATGTTGCGGCAGCGATCCAATCCCGATATATCCTTGGTGTGGGGATTCAACTTTTTGAAGCCATATTAGAGAGTGAGGCAAGGGAAAAAGTTATCTAGTTGTGGGTACTTAAGAAAGGCGGTGAGAGGTGTGGAAGGGGGAGCTAGGGACATTAAATGAGAAGAGTGTGTAAACAGTTGAAAGGGGAGGAACTTAGTCTTGAATGCCAATGGGATCTTTAATAACATATAATAACTTCAACTTCCACAATTGGGTCACTCAAAGAACTACAACTTTTAAAGCTTTCAACACCCACCTTTTGCCATTTCAAACAAATCCCCATATCAATTCAAAGCTCTCAACACCCCTCCTCAGCTATATCCTAATAATAACTAATAATATAAATTCCCATCTTATCTTAAGCTCTGGGAACTAACTGTTTTAATCTCCTAGGACCAGCAGCAAAGGAAACCTCTTAATTTTCGATTCTCCGTACAAATAATAATAATCTTAATTACTTCAATTATTTATATTTAATATTCGCCTTTAACGATATAATCCTCGTCTTTTCTAAAAGCTATGTTATATAGCCATGACCAAATTACAACATGCTGTAACTTTCAAAGCTGAAAAATTCAAGTTCAATTATGAGCTTTCAGTATCCAACTATGTCAGTATATTCATATAAATATACTGTACTCGCCCGTGATATGGGGAGCTTTTCACTTGAAAAAGGAAGAGTATGGGAAGCAAGGGGCAAAAAGAAAAAAGAAAGTTAGGGTAAGTAGTTTTGAATGTAAGAGGAAAATGATGATGTAGTTGCAAAATATATAATGGTGCATGGCGGTTTAGAAGTTAAGTGATATGGAAGTCCTTAAGGCGATCGAATTTCACCAACCAAATATAAATTGGTGAGGGACCCTAAATAGAGACTAGACAGCAGATGACATAAATATACCCAACCCATTTTAACGTCCTCCCCTTGTAATTTTTTTTTTCCCATAATAAGCCTGTATTCCTGACCTAATCAACCCTTCCAATCTTAAAAATTATTAATAATCTTTAGCAAAAACAAAAGGAAAAAGGGTCCAAAATCCAATTCCGAAAAAGCCATTAAAGGCATGCAGGCATTGAGAGAGAAAGAGAAGTAAGTCTACCTGCCTTCATTAACTCCCCATCTTGAATTCACTTAAATGCAGAATTCAAGGGAAGGGGAAGATGACCCATTGAAAACCCACCTCGCTTTCTTCAACATCTTTCGATTTCATCGTCACCACCTTCTGTTTTAATGCTTTCAACCCAACTCTTCTTCCCTTCATTTATGTTCTTCTCTTTCTTTCTAAATGTTGATTTCAAAGGGTTTTAAATCACTTCCTACTTATGAGAATAACTGTCAGAATCTACCACTCTCACTAATAAATTACATGTGAATCACTTAGATCCCCAAATATACAGCCTTTTTAATCCCATTGTCACTTTGTTAAAATTTGGGTACCATTCACCAATTTCTTTCCAGTCCCACAATTTAATGAATAATTAATTGCCTTTACCCGCCTAAATCCCATATCTATATTACTATTGCTCACCCATTAGCAACTAAGCACCATAACTATATCCATCCACCATTTACGACCCAAAAATAATTTTTTGAAGTTTATAGTTAATATGAAGGATTATTATCGGATTCATTGTGGTAAATTTTTTTTTTAATTTTATCCTTATAGATATTTTATTGTTTATTACCTTTTAAATATTCAATAAGAACATATGATATTTTTTATCCGTTTATAGAGTACTCGTATATATTAAATAATTATTTTGTTATTAGTGAGATGATATTTTAATTATTCCAATATATAAGACTTAATGCTAAGTCTTGGGCTTTTAATGATTAATGTGCGAATTTTGGTAGTTGAATTTAATTCGTTATTGATGCTTATAATAATTGATTTTAAATGAAATTGTTATATAATTAGTTGTAATTTGAAAATAAATTTATTTATTTTTACTTAATATAAATATATATATTTGTTGCCTTTTCTTTCAATAAATTAGTATATGAGAGCATATGAAAACTCTGCAAACCCTAATCTAAATTAGGGAAGCAAAATTATCTCACCACTCCTATAAAAGAGGTTATTAATGCTGTTGGTTGTGCTTTACTAGCTAGCTACTAGTCACTTGTCATTTGTATTAATTATAATAATGATACGTGGTGACGTCGATTTTTTGCTCCCTTAACTAATAATTATGAAGTTTTACTAACAAGTATTGTTAAAAATATTTCAAAGAGGTTATAATTTTTTAATGACATTGATTAAAGCGATAAAAAAGAGAAAAATATAACTAATGCATTTTTAATAAAGTAAAAAAAGTAATATTAGAGTTAAAACGGTTTTTAAAGCAATATTAATATAGTAATTTGTTAGTATAAGTTATAATATTGTTGAAATGCAATACTAGTTGTAACTCAATATATATAGATATATATATATATATATGACACATCATGTAATTTGGCATATTTAGTTTATATCTTTTGAGTGAAAAATTTTAGATCTTTAAATGTAAATACTTTGAAGATTTTTAGCAAGTATTTTTATTGAGTTGAATTGTGAAAAATAAAGTCAAGAAGACAACTCTTAAAAAATCTCTACTATTCTATTTCATATTGAAGACCTAATCGAGCTGCATTCAAAGAGATAAAAGGCTCACATTGATTGTATTTTTGACAAGTCACTTCATGTCTATTTAAGTTTATTTGTTATTTATGTACGAGAGAGGGAAAGCACTTAACTCGTTCATCGTGAGGAACTTATTCTAGTGCATAATTGTTGTAAACAAATTATCTTAATTGTGCAATTTGTAACTAAATTTTCAAGGGGGGAGTCTTAATGGGGAAGAGTGACCTAATTCTTGTGTAGGAGTGAAGTTGCAATTTGGTGAGTGAGTTGAATTATGTCTTGTGCTAAAGGTTGATAATGGGTTATTCTTTGGGCAAGGCCTTATAGATGTAGGAAACTTTCGAATTGTGTAACCAACTTTTATACCTATCTCATTTTTTTATTCTACTAGTTAGTAAGCCTACTTGCAATTGAATGTGCAATTGGAAAATAAAAAACGACGAACTCTCAATTGGTATAAGAGTTAGCCATGATGAACTAAGTGAAGATCCTATCATTGGTTTACTGTTGAAATGTAAGGAAAAACAATCTTGAAACCCCCTATGTTGGATGGAAGGAACTATGCCTACTGGAAGGCAATGAAGGGTTTCATCAAGTCCATGAATAATAAACCCTAGTATTTGATCTTGACTACTTGGGAGCCCCTAACAACTGATATGAGCGGTGTAAAGACTCCAAAACTTGAGGTTACATGGACTAGTAATGAGGGAAAGTTGGCCAATGTGAACTCTAAGGCTTTTAATGCAATTATTAATGGAGTTTCCCCCTAAGAACAAATATTGTTAAATAGTCCAAACTCAAAATGCCGACAACAATATTTGGTACTCTAAGGATGCAAGAAAGAGAAACCTTGTCTGAGTTCTATGCAAAATTGTATGACATCACAAATCAAACTTTTCTCTTAGTAAAGAGTACCAATGACAAGCTAGTTAAAAAAGTGTTTAGCTATTTGCTTAAATGATTTGTTGTAACACCCCATATTTGACCCAATCGCCAGATCCAAGCTATGAGATGTCACATTTGTTGTCAGAGCAACTACCGTCAATTATATTCAATTTCAACCATTAAACATTTTAAATACAAGTAATACAAGCATATGATACGATATATAATCATTTTTGAATTTTATATGAGCTTACGAAAGCCCTTTTACAAACCCAAGGTCGAATTTGGACCAAGTTGTACAGATTGTAAAATATGGGGTTGACGTTGCAATTCCTCATCATGACGCAACTCACTGACTAGGTATTGTCGCGACAACAAGGACTCGACATCACGATGTGACTGCTTGTTTTGCAAAAGGTCTAAAATGGCATCAACTTGCTTCACCTAAAATCAATTTTCATCAATTAAAGCTACTAATTCAACCAAAATGCAATTCTCAAATGTGCAATTCTAGCATATCTCATCATTTACATATACATTTATATTACATGACCTTACATTTCATATTAAACACTTATGGCATCATCTAAACATTTACCAAATAGATACATGCATTCATATATGATCTCAAGTAATTCATCAATTGATATAAGCCATTTAAGTGTCAAATTCATTTACACAATCCAACCATTTGACCATTTCTAATTCACCAATCTAAGTTCAAAGATGGACATGATAATGTAATATGCAAAAACTGACTTAACCTAGGTACATTCCATATATTTAACTAAAACGAGACTAGACAAACATTGCTAAGTTGAGAGTCACTGCCTGGATGTTGGAATCACTTCTCGTGACCTCAAGATACACATGTACCTGTGCACAGAATAAATAAATCATACATTGAGTGATAAAGCTCAATAATACTTTCATTATTCAAGATAACATATTTTAAACATTAGCAATTGATCACAAAGTATAAATACGTTGTCTATACAATTTATATTCTATCATGCCAAGCAATTCCATTATCAATTACATATAGGAGTATACATATGGCAATTAGCAAATCAATCTATTCATCATTGCAATAGAATTGACCAATTCATCCTAGTTTCCAAATGTCAAAGTCTATATCATTTGAACATTCCATACCATTTATGAAACAAACATATATATATATATATATATATATATACCTTTAACATTAAGTCATCCAATTTCATGATCAATTAACATCATTTAAACATGTAGCTTTCATGATCAATTAGGATATTTTATATGATTTTATGGGATATTTTATGAGATTTTAAAGGATTGATTAGGATTTTATGGGATGTTTTAAATTAAATCTTTATTTTGAACTATTCTCTAGAAGATCTTGAAGGGTATTTAAAGAGACTTTAGGCATGAAAAAAATGTACAAGAGCTTCACGTTTTCTTTTGCTATTCTTTTTCTCTTCATGGATTGTTAACCTCTTCATTCTAGTCAAGGGTTTTATCAAGGTTTTTTTATTCATTGAATTGTGAGATTACTATTCTTCATGCTTTTAGATCCTTAAATATTTTTACATCTTCCATTCTTCATATTATTATTGATTTTGGAATTGCATGAATTGACCACTCTTCAATTTGTTAAGTTAATATACAATCAATTAGGATTTTCTCATCCGTAATTATGGGTAGGTTTTAATCCGTGTGGTGAATAACTTAGGTTATGAAGGTGTAAAATCTAGTTTAAATTATTTGCTTTGGTGTGAGGTGATTCGCTAGAATTGGGTCCCACTAAATCATAAGACGGTTGGTAGATTAAAACCTAGGAGTGTCTCTACGGGACTGTTTGTCAACAAGAGAAGTAATCATTTGAGCGCCTCTTTGATTACTGAGAAATTAACGAGAGGTTAGGTTATTAAAGCGTCTCAAATAGTTATAACCAATTTATTCAAGAAATTTAAAAAACTATTTGCAAAATCAATGATCAATCTGTGAATCGAAAAACTACAATTTCCCTTAGTTGGATATTTATCAATCCTTGAATTCTCCAAAATTTTACTATTTTGTCTACATTCTTTGTCATTAGTTTTATTTTAGTTTGAACTATAAAACCCCCTTCGATTTTAATTTCTCATTTATTTTCTAGGAATTACTTTAATCTCACTTCTTGTGGATTCAACCTTGCTCACCACTCTACAAAATTTTGTTTTTTCTTTCTTTTCGAGCAAGATTTATTATTTCTTGGTGGTCTCGATTGACAACCTACCAATATACATTTATCAATTCACAAACTCATAACAATTTCATATAGTTCATTTCATTACCATATTCTATTATCATTTTATTTCATTACATTTCCAAGTTTCCAATTTCATTTATAATATTTCGTCTGATGGAACCTTAGTAAAACGGACTCAGATATACAAGTGAACTAAGTTTCTCGTCGGAGCTGAAATTACATAAGGTTACCCGTTTGGGCTAAACCTATGTCATATATTACCCAGGAATCCACAACAAGGACTGGATCTCGTTATATTACCCTAGAATCTACAATAAAGCTAGATCTCGTTATATTACCCCTAGAATCTGCAACAAGGCTAGATCTCGTTATATTACTCGAGAATCTGCAACAAATGCTAGATCTTATTATATTACCTTAGAATCTATAATAGATTTTAGATCTCATTATAATATTTAATAATCTTCGATCAAGCGCGCATATGACTCTATTGGCATGTCAATCGTATCCTAGCCTTTTACTAAGTTCACATGGACAACATTTATACATATATGCATTATCATACCTATAATCATTCTTATTCATCTGTCATACCCAGTGTTCAATCATATTTGCAATTCCACACCCTGTACACTATTCTATCGCATGATAATCATTTATCTCATTTCATTTCATTTCAAGTTAATCCAATTCATATATATATAATTTTACATTCAATTTCAAAATCATATCTCAAACCATCATCGACCTACAATTAACTCATACCATCTAACATGATTTAATCCATTTAGATATTACTAACCATGTTTCATAAAATCATTCTTACTTTCCATTTTATTCAATTTAGTCTATTATCATGAAATTCAACAATTCACAACAAATCAATTCATACGAAAATGATATGCTCACCTCAATGTTCAATCATGCAATTAACATATATATGTGAACAATTAAATATATCTTGAATCATAAAAGTACAAATCGGAAATCTTGCATCACTTGTCGACGACTCTCACTTTTCCTTTCCCCCTCGATGGCTCAACGTTGTGTTTAGCTACATACAATTATACAACAGATAAACAATCATCAATTCACATCCAAACATAAAGTCAAACATGCTTTGCATTTTATTCAATTTAGTCTCTTAGATTTAATTAACCACTTTTTCGGCTAAATTACTTATATGAAATTCAATATATTATCATAATAACTTTGTAAATATTTTTATTTAATATTTACTGACCCTGTTTACGAAAATAGGATCTCGGAACCGTATTTTTTGACACCACTAAAATTTGGGTTGTTACATTTGCGATTAAGGTGATTGCAATAAAGGAAGCAGAGGAAATTGATGTAATAAGGATTGGTGAATTGGTTTATTCATTGCAAACCTTCACGATGAACTTCGAAAAGACAAAGAAAAGCAAGGGCAAATCGAAGAAGAACGTAGCGTTGCAATTTTCACCCTCCCTTACAACTAAGGGTGAAATTATTATTAAAGATCTACTATAGTAGTTATCCCTTCTTACTTAAAACTTCATCAGAGGGTTTAAAAGGTTCACCAGGAAAAGAAAGAAGTTTGAAGGGAATCAAAACACTAGCAAAGGGCAAAGACAAGGAAGTAGTAATTAATGAAGATACACTCAAAGAAAAAGAAGAAGAGAATATCGGGTCACGAGTGCCAAGATTTTGGTTATATTTAAGTTGAATGCGTTTATATATTAAAGAAGAAGATAAAGTCTCTATGTATTGCTTCGAGTGATGATGACTCCTCAAGCGGAATAGATAATGAAAAGGAGCATCTTAGCAACTATGTGTCCTTTACATGCCAAATTATATTAGTTGCAACTAACTCAAACAATTCAAGTGATAGTGATGCCAAGTTTATTGATGATTTTTTTGGAGATTAATGAACCAGTTTATGGTATTTAGACCTATCATGAATTACTATATTCAATACAATATTATTATTATAAATAACATATTAATTAATTTTAAAGAGCATTTTAATACTTTGTTCAACAAATCGAATGAATAGTAATTCAATTGGTATTATTATTTACGAGTTTAAATAAGTTAAAAGAGTATAAATGGAGGAAATCTTACATGCAAATGAGTGATACTAGGATTAAAGGTGAGCGTTCGATCGAATTGAGTGAAAAAATTTTGAGTTAATTGAGTTCATGAGTCTTATTTTATCATCCTAACTCAATTTGAAATTTTTTCAATTGAGTCGAGTGAAATGGAATTCGAGTCGAGCCGAATCGAGTGAAATTGTATGAGTTAAATTAAAAAAAATTAAACATGTCAAATATAAATATTGTTACAGTATAACTAATTTCATGTTAGAACACATAAATTTGAAACCATATATATTTGAAAAAAATTTCAAATTAAAACAAAAAAAATACTTGAGTATGATAAATTTGAATCAGGGTCCCCAAAATTATTATTTTAGAAAAATTTTAAAACCTTAACCTTTTTTTTATATATTTTTTAGAATTTAAAAGAATTTAAGAATATAAATTTTGAAATTTTTATAAATATTTTGAATGTTATGTTTTTTTTTTTATAATTTTTGTTGAGAGAGAGACCAATTTGCTTATTTTCAAAGTTGATAGGGACCAAAAGGGTGTTTACACTAATCTGTTATTTGAATTATTCGAGTTATTCAAATTGTAAAATTTAACTCGACTCTAACTCGAAACTCGACTTAAGTTATTCGAGTTGACTCAAATAATTCGAATAACTCAATTTGATTAACTTGAAATTTAAATTTTTTTTAATTTTTTCAAATTAAATCAAGTTTTGGTCAAATCTAACTAGGATAAAGATTTAGCTCAAATTGCCTATAAAAGTATGTTATTTTGCTTTATTGTTTTTTACTTCTGAGAAATCTTGTATATATAACATTAAAACATTTTCAAGAAACAAAAAAAAGTAAAACAAGACTGAAGAAAGAAAGATGGATCATTATATATAAGATTCGATATTCAACTTTCAAGGCTGCCCTGGAAATTGTGGGTCATAACTGATGATGAATTTTCTTTAGTTTTATTAGCTGAAGTCAAAAGAAATTAGGAACTTAAAGCCGTAAAAAGGCCTCTTTCAAGGATATTTCGTATGTGCTAATATAGGGGTGTAAATGATAAATTGGTTATTTGTAAATTATTCGAGTTTGATTTGAAAGAAAATTTGAACTTGATTCAGTAATTATCGAGTCGAGTTCGAGTTCGAGTTCGAGCAGCTCGAGTTATCAATTTAAGTTAAATTTGAGTTTAATAATACTTAGCTCGAACGACTCACAAACCTTATTAAGCTTTCATATTTTTATATTATTAAATTATATTATTGCCCTTAATATATATTATTAATCATAAGCTTAATTATAGATTCGAGTTCAAGCTTGAGTATAAAAATTAGTAAATGAGCTTAATCGAGCTCGAGTAACTTAATTATATTTCAAGCTAAGCTCGAACTTAAAAATAGATGTTGAATTGGATATTTAATATTTAATATATTAATAATTCATCTTTATAATATTTTAAACATAAACATATTTATATTTAAGTCATATTCTCAATATCATATTTTATGTCGTTTTAATTATCATGCATGTATTGTATTTGTATGTCCTTCTCCCCTTAATAACTACATCACAACAACTTTGAAATATGAGAGTATCGTCGGTCAAAACTACGCAACAGAAATATTTGACCAAGAAAATTGGAGGACAAAAATGAACCAATAACTAAAACTTAAATTCTTTCTTGAATATAATTTAAAAAAAAAGAGAGAGTAAAATTCGAACCCTTTCTTCCATTTTTAAAAAAGAAGAAGTACTCATTCATCCCCTAACTAATTAGCATATATAATTTAAATAACTCATTAATAAAGAAGCTAGTTTTTAAAACTAATTCCACGTGTTTTTCAGAGAGTTTATTTTTTAAACTTTGAAATAGCATTAAACCTATTATAAATGCATGCACAGCATTTATAATTAAGGAAGTAAAAGAAGTTAAGGAACCTGATGATCATCAAAACTGATGGAGGAGTCAAGACCGCAGGAAGAAGTATAGCATTTATCAGTGGGTGAAAACCCAAAGGGGGACCACCCTTTTAGAAAGAAAGAAAAAAAACTGATGAAATATTAATGCATATTGGATATTCATGAATATGGATTAACTACTGCAGATATAATGGTGCATTTATTTTTCGATCTATATATAGTTATATGTTAGATTGGGATCCCTATACCATATACATGCATAAGATAATCTATATATGCATTTGATATTCATACATACATAGGGTATCTGGGCATGCATCAGGCATTGCTGCGTGTTTTCAATCACAGTTGGGGTTGGTGGGTGCATTTTAATTAAGTTAGCCTGCTAGCAAGGAGACATATAAGGTCTTTTCTTTTTCTTTTCCACACTTTGCAGGACCTTGATATAAAAATCGTGTTAAACGAGGCTTGAATCTGACAATGGTATTTCACTTTCCTGGAAAATATATAGTTTCTAAGAAGGATATATATCTATATATATAGCTTCTAACAGAGGAATTATTTGAGGTTTACTTATTTCATGTATGTAAATATATTGTATTTATATACTTTAGTTTCTAAATTATCTACTTTTTATACATCACCTCTCTTATCGATTGGAAGTATTTAGATCAATTGTTTTGATGATCAGTAGTATATATATTTTGTTAACCCTAATTGAAATGCTCAGTGAGGATATAATTTCAAAAATAAAATTACTTTTAAATTTAAAAATTATACAAAATTTAAATAAAATAACTCTTAATTAAAAGTTAACAATTAATTGAGCCTGTAATATGGGTTTTTCACCGAATGTAATGATGGACAGTTAAGTGCTGACGTGGTAAATGATGTGGCGACTGTTATGGCATTTGACATGAAAATTTTATTGATATGACGAGGTGGAGAGCTTAATTAATTTTTAATTATTTTAGGAGGGCTTAACTTATTTTCGGAGATAAATTCTATAAAAAAATATATTAAAATATATATAAATTTATAAAAGGAGTAATAATTTTAAATGTCTTACAATATTTTATATTTTTTATAATTTTCTAAATTTTTTTAATAATTTTTAAAACTTTTTAATTAAAATTACTATTCATTTTTGTTTCCCCATACATCATACTTTAATTCATCTTTACCAATGTCTATCACATCACATCTTCTCAACCAAAACAATTACTCATCACTTACTTTAAGCTATCAAACACTAAAACTATTACCATCAACATGAAAAAAAATGAATTAATTATGAAGATCGATGGAAAAGTGAAAATGTTTAAGTGTGACACTCCCTCAACAAATGAGGAACATGTTGGGTATTTAGTGGAAAATTGTAATGCTTTATCTTATCATACCATTAACAACCTTGATCGAAGGTATTCTCAGTGCTTAGTGTATGCAGGAAGGCAGAGAGGTGTTCAAGAAAAGGACAAATGGAAAGACTCAGGCCGGAAGGAATGCAATTGGACTGATCACAACAATCGAGCTTGATATTGGAAGTCAATGGAGAAGTCAAAGAGCCTGTCGGATGACTCCGACAGTAAAAATTAATATTTAGCCATTGAATTTCATCTTGTGTATAATTTGTATAATTTGTATAATTTTAATTTTTGAACATCTTATTAATTTTTATGTAGGACTAGGAGATATTAAAGTAGGAGTTAAGGTATGATGAATATTTAGGTCACTTAGACTGATATGGGAACTTTAAAATTGAGATGATGATGTCACGACACCCTCAAAGATAAGGTTTTTACAAAAACAGAGTTGATGTCGCGACATTGACCCAACAATGTCGCAACATTGGCAACAAAATCGGATTTTTAAACCTATTAAGGGGAATGTTGCGACATTGCACCTTGGTGTCATGACACGGACATTTTGAACAGAATGTCGTGACATTGAAAATGGGTGTCATGACATTGAGTCGGGTCCTATAGCAAAAAAACCCAACTCGATGCTTAAACCCTAAAAACCCATTTGTTTTAAACTTAAAAACCTAAATATAAATCATATTTAAACCCTATCAACCCTTAACCACTTTATTAGTTCCACTAAAACTCTTAAAACTATCTCCTTCATTTAATCTCTCCCAAAATTTTTTTACACTTTTTCTTATTTCTCTTTTTTTTTTTTTTGTTGCAGGTCTTCAAAGAATCACACATTACAGCAAGGTGTCTTCTTCAATCTCAAGGGTGTCAACAACAAGGTTAAGGGTTCTAAACTCATATTTATTGAAAATATTTTTGTATTGTTAGATTTCAAGAATAGTTGTTTGGTTGTGTTATTGGTAAATTCTAGTTTTAGTTGAACATTTTATTGAATATTATAAATGGCACCCAAGAAATCTAGAACTATCAAAACCCAAAACTGGAAATGGATTTTGATACCTTTTTTTTTCAACACAAAGATGTTGAAAAATAATTTTTGGAATTGCAAGGTAAAACATTTAGTCAAAAGGGGTTTCAATCCATCCTCAACATTGTGTGAGGAAGTATGGGAATTGGTTAATCATCACGGATGGTATAGTTTTTGTGTAAACCTTAAAGAACCCGCGATGATCTATGTAGTACAAGAGCTCTATACTTTTTTGAAGCATAAAGAAAATATTAGACATATGGGTGAGGAATGTTGCGAGGTTCATGTTAGAAAGGAAAACGTTATAGTAACCCCTCGTCAAATTTGTGAATATTACAATGTTTTGTATTATAGAGACGATTTTACTAAAATGGTTGATACCAAATTTTATGAAAATATTGATATGAAACATGTAATCAACTATTTTACAGAAGGAAAGGGCGAATGGAAACACTAACTGAATACTAATAACCTACTTTCGTTTAATCAGAAAATTATGTTTTCAATTGCCAAAATGTAGATTCAATTTATATGTATTTGGATCTCACTTGCGCTAAATGTCTCTGATATGAATGCTTTTCGAGCAATCTTGTTATTTATTGTCTTGCAGAGAAAGAATATTTGTGTAGGGAAATAGATTTATCATTCCATGATCAAATGCATTAGTCGTCCGAAGGTAGAGATATTCTTCCCATACCTAGTGAAGACTCTATAACGCCTCAAAACTCGGCCTAGAAGTTTAGACTGAATTTCGGAGGTCACATTAATCATCGAAGTGATCGTGGAAAATTTTAGTTTAACAAACCGAAAAACATTATAGTATTTAAGTTCCGTAAAAACTCTCAGATATAAAGTCTCGTTATTACAAAAATTTCAATCCAAAGAAAACCAATTACGAAAAACCAAATTAAAATTGTGCCACAGATCTTATAACTATTTACATTTCAAAACAATTTACCAAAATAGTAATCGAAAAAAAGACTCTCAAACATGTTTCCTTATCGTGACCGTCCGACACCTTCAGCATGCCGAGTCTAAGCTACAAAAACTGAGCGTACCTGCAAGGGAAAACACTAAGGGGGTGAGCTACACAAGCTAAGTGTGAATTCAAAATGTATCTATTAACGGAATTACAGATCAGAACCAAACAATAGTTCAATGACAGAAAGTACTTATAGAGATACACAGAAACAAAAAGCAAACTCGGAACCAATGTCCCAAACAAACGTAACAGTTAAGCAGACCAAATCACACACAGAATACTTAACAGATAAACCCGTCAACGGGTTGATACAAAAACATTCATCATCACAATCCAAAATGTCACGATGCTAACACCTCAATGTACACAAGATCAGTTATAATTGTTATAACGAACAGACATATTACAGATAAGGAACTCATATCCAGGTGCGTCTGAATGCAGTTAAGTATTAAAACCCACCCATCCAGCCAAAACACCTCTCCGTCCCCTGATCACACCTTATAAGAGTTATTTAAGCTCATCCAACCAAATACACCACATAGGACCTCGAAAGACCCATCCAACCTACACACCATGTATGTGGTCTAAGCCACTCAGATAATAATAGTAGCAGAGCTGACGTATATACAGTATAATGCATTGCGGTAAATCATTGTACAGATATGTTGCAATTAAAACTACCAGATTAGATAATAATACGTAGCAAAGCTGACGTATATACTTTACAGTCTTCCTTCTCTTTACAACCAAACCCTAAAGGTTTTATGCAAGTTATGTATGCAAACAGATGCACAGAATTAGTGAACAAAACGTACAACTGGTCAGACAGAATCAGAAATACACTTTAAACACCATCAATCACTTAGATAGAGAAGCTCATATACAACCAATCAAATACAGAATCCAAGCTATTGCGTTATGCACACAATTGGATATCAGAATTACGAAAATAGAGTATAGAGTCAGAAATGATTTTACACACACACAAGCTTATTATCAAACTTCCTCAGGTTTTAACATGGGACGAGGTATCAATTCACAAACACATTACAAACACGATTGCATAAATAAACCATTTAATACTATACTTACAAATAATCACATGACCCTAAGCCGTGTCAGAGTCCCTAGTTTTTATAAAGAAGCATCAGCGAGCGTTGAACAACACAAAAAGTAAAGTAGATTAAGCTACGCTAAAGAGCGAAAAACTGTGTAACAGGCCACATGGCCGTGTGGAACTGCCTAGGCCACGTGGAAGCTAACACACTTATATGGAGGGGTACATAGCCACACGGTCGTGCGTTCTAGGGACATGGCCGTGTGAACAGGCCGTATAACTCTCTATCCGTTTGTGCTTATATAAGGTACAAGGCAGGCACGGCCGTGTGTCCAAGACACACGTCCGTGTGGGATCCCTAAATCCCTAAATTGGCCACATGGTCGTATGGTAACAAAACACTAAACCCTAATTTCTGAACGCACACGCCCGTGTGCCCATGAGACACGACCGTGTGAGAATCGACAAAAATCTCCAAATCGGCCACACGACCGTGTGGCACCCAAATTAGCCCAGAAACCCTAAATCTAACTACACACGGTTGTGTGCATCGCTTGTGTGGCCACTCGTGTGGTCACGAAACTATACTGAAAATGGTTACTAATCGTGCCTTTCTTTCCCGAAATGCATTTCCAACATCAATAGATCAAAACTCCTCCCGAAATTGCTTAAAAACTCCCTAACCATCAACCAATAACAATCCCTATCCGCTTTAATCCAAAAAACATACAAGAAATAATTAAACTCCAACAACGAAACTAAACATTTCAATAACACACCTACGATTGCTGAATTTCACATAACCAAATCAAAATTTCAGTAACGCTAAAAGAAAAGTTCTAAACCCACACCTGGTTTGCGAGATAAGCACTCGAATCGTTCGATTCTCTCCCTAAGCCAATACAATGACCCATCGGTCAACAATGACGATGATAAACCCGAAATTAATTTGAGAACCAACTGAGAGAAAGAAAGAGAAGAAAAGTTCTCGATTCAAAAAAACCAAAAAATGAGAGGGAGAAAACGTTCAAAGAGAGAAAGAAGAGAAAGTGCAGAATTTTTCCCCTCTAAAAAATAAAAATAAATCAAAATAACAAAAATAAAGTTCAAATTAATAACTATTTTAAAATCAAAATAAATAGAAGGTGCAAAAAAAATTCCCCACTAGCACACCTGAAAACTCGAACTCGAGACTCCAAACTAAACTAACACACAACCAACCACCAAACCAACGTGCCCGTTCTGACACTAGAACATGGGAACAAACTCAAATGCCTGATCTAGCCACTGACTCTACCTACAAATATCAAAACTTCTAACCCTAAAACCCAGGTGTTACAGACCCTATACTGAAAAGCAAAGGTTCTGATGACTACCATAGATCATTTCTTGAAGCCGACCAAGTGTCTCATTGGGGATTCGATCTTTACGCAATATAGAGAGCTTCAGAGAAGACAGATCATTAGGTGGAACCAAAGGAGGAAGAAGAAGATAGATGTGCCACCTCCCCTATCAACCAAAAAGGGAAAAAGCAAGACAACAAAAGGGTTGGGAAGCTAAGGGCAAGATGAGATACCCGACTCGAAATTCATAGTAAGATAGATGTATGATGTGTAGCCAATTTATAAAGATTATGTTAGGAGGTAAGGTGTGAGGATGCCATAGCTCCCACCATGTAAATATGCTTCCATACAATTCCGAGGGTAATACAAAGAAAGATAGGATAAAGAAGAAGAAGGAGAGGAGGATATGGACGAAGACTTCCCACCTATGTACAACTTTGAAGAGGTGTTCCAACCCGAACGACCTTAAACTAAAGGTCTCAAACTCCATAGCCTAACTCGAGATGACCCAAACCAATCATCGAGTGGACGAGCTTCAAAACAGGCAGTCGAAAGAAGATACAATGAGAATATAAATATGATTGAGTCATCGAAATCCGATTCCAATGAAGATTATTGAAATTTGTTTTGGGGATTATAAATAATTAACTTGGATAATACATTTTATTTTTCTACTTTAGATAAGATTTATTTAGTTTATTTTTAATTATTAACTAAATTTTAAAATGAATTTTGTTGTTCTATGTAGGTATCCCACATGAAGATGCATAACTATTTTGAGCGGAATATGCAAAAGGAAAACAACCCAACTACACTCTCACTCTTATCTTTAGTTCTGAGCATATTAGGGACAATGTGCAATCTAAATTATGGAGGGTATACATAGAAATTTTTTATGTTTGTTTTGTTTTTTTTAGAAATTTTTTATGTTTGTTTTGTTTTTTCTTTCGTATGTTTTCTTATTATTTTCGTTAATTTTTTTTTTTGTATACATGGTGCTTGAGCTTATAGTAATAGGTAAAGAGCATGTTACTAGGAATTGTTTGTATGAAATTTGTAAATTTGGATTGATAGTAAAGTATTCCAAGCTTTTAAAATTAGACAGGTTTGTTCACTTTATTACAAGGTATAATAAGTGAAAGCGATTAAGTATACCAAATGATAAATAACTATATAGGAAGGCATATATGTATGACTTGAACGATAGGTAGCTATAATTTTGTCACTCGAATTATTGAATCCATGAATTTTGAGATGCCTAATAATGACCTAAGGCATTGTTTGGTTAAAGCTAGAACCTAAAAAGCTAACCTTATGCATGTGCACCTTAGTACCTATATTTGAGCCTTAATCCCACTTCTTAATGAACCTCAATATTGAAACTATAAACTAAAAAAAAATTATTGATATCTTTTGTGTTCCCATCTTTAGATTATGCATGAATTTAGACATCACGCCATAAATGTTGAGGGTTAGGTAAATATATCATGGATGTTTCAAAAAGAACTAAAGTGGAAAAGTAAGAAACAGTATGATATAGCAAGTATAGGACTCTTGCAAAAAGCTTACTTAAATGAAAAATTCGTGTGAGAACAAAAGTATTATGAGGTTTAAAAGTAAAGTGAGAGAAATAAAAGCATAGAATGGGACAAAAATAATGTGAGTGAAAAAGAGCAAAATAAGTAATCAAATAAAAATCATATGTAATTAGGAAACTTTTCATTCATATTGCACAAACTTGCTAAGCTAACTGTACTTATGAATATTATAACGTGTCTTTACATTTAAAGATAAAAGGAAGGTGAGAGAAGGAGATATATAAATGTAAGCTAAAAGCTACACTAGGGGGTGCATAGGGAACAACATCATGTGCCAAAATACTTTCGTGCTTGAACTATTTTAATGCCCTTAGTTTTTGAAATCCAAACCAACTTTATGTAACTTAAGTAATTCAGTTCATGGATGAAAGTCATGATAAGTTATGTGAATTCTAGTTGATTGCATTCCTCTGACATAAATGCTACAATTGTGTAGTTTGTTTCGATGGAACCATATGTGTAACCATCTATTTACTTGTTAATTTAGTAATTTAGTGAACTATTGTGTTTGAATTTAAGAACCATGAGTATTTTGCATATCACGTCAAAGTTACAAGTTTTAGCAAGCACTTTTAGCTTTTATGTCTCCAAACTAACTATTGTTATTAAGCATGTTCAAGGGACGGAATGTCTTTTAGTTGCATGTTGAATGTTTTGCTTGCTTGAAGACAAGCAAAGAGTTAAGTGTGAGGGAATTTAATCTACCATAATTTATTGTGGCAAATTAAGCTCTTTTCACCACTTAAGCAACTTGTATTCAATGATTTTCTATCTTTTAATTCTATTTTTAAAATTAATTGATTTTGAAGTTAAGTTTAATAAATTGAGCTTTTAGTGTTGTTTTATGACCTTTTAGGCCGTTCAGGCTTATATTTTTATCCACTGACTAAGTGTGTAGGACAATATTTTTGGCCAATGAGTTAGTGAACTATAATAGATGTTGCAACATTCAAAGAGAATGTCGCGACATTGAAGCAAGCCTCACACTTAGTCGAATTTCTAACACAAATCCAAGAGGTGAGCTATTGGAGAAGATGTCACGATAGCCATAAGCAAAAGTCGCAACATTCAACCTAGAATCCAAAGGGGAGTATACTACCAATGATGTTGCAAAATTAGGAAACCAAAGTTGAGACATCCCATCTAGAAGACCAAGCAATCTGTCCATGAAGTCCCGGCACGGCTAAGGGTGCCACAACACTGGTTTGACGAGGCCCATATGACTGCAAGAGGTGTTTTTGTCCGTACAATCTTCGTTAACTTGTTACACAACTTGTAATTAACCTAAATTGGTCATATAACATAAACACTATAAATATTAGCTTAAAAGACCTTATTAGGGGGCTAGTTTTTGTTTTTAAGTTCTTTCATAGGATTAATTAGGATTTTAGTTATATCTCAATTTTATTTTCGGTTGTTAAACACTTTGTTAATTTTAACAGCAATTTTGTTTTTGTTTTCTTTTAATTACTTTTTTGTTATTTTCTTCTTTGCCAAATCAAAGATCAACATCATTTGTGGGTTCAACAATCCAAGCTTTGATTCAATATTTTCGGATTCTAAGCATTCTTTTCCCTTCTCTTTATTTTTACATTTATGTTAATATTTGGTAATCGGGGAGGAGAGATTGTATCTAGAATGGCCATGAACTAATGCTCTATGAAGATTGATGAGCTAAAGTGGGAGTGGTTGGCTTGGGTTTTGGGTTTTGGGTTTCGGGTTTCAAAACTAGCTAGTTGGATTAGGTTAAGTGAATTAAACCCTAAACTTGATGACTCTAAAAAGTAACTTAGGTAGATGAGGCTGAAACAATAATTTGCTTAGGACCAACTTAATCTAACCTGATTTAATTTATCAGGTTGAAAGATAAGTAAGTTAAGTCGGTCAATTAATTTAGTTATAGGCCGAAAGGTATTAATTAGGTTAATTGTTAGCTGATTAGTAAAAACCCTGGATCTAAGTTAATCATGATTGTGATTTTTGTCTACTTCTATTGATTGTGGTTTTGGTGTTTAACTTTTGTATACTTTGGTTTTGTTTCGTGATTCATCTCTGCAATGTTTTATTGTAATATGATTAGTACGTGAGTAGCTATCTAGACCTAGGTAGTGTGTGATTTGTTCTATTAGTTTAGTTTAAACGAACCTCCTTTGGGCACGATCCTTGAAATATTTCCCAGTGTTTCGTTGTAAATTTTACTATATTACACTTTGATCTGTACACTTGTAGACACCACACTTCACTCGGATATTCAAATGACAAAAGAAGATCTAAGGAAAATAAGAGCAGAATAAAGAGTTAACAAAAAAAGAAGGAACCCTGACGACCTTTCAGAAGAAAAGAAGAAGCTAAAGAGAGAAGCAACAACTAAAGCAAACGAAGAAAACTTCTTCAACTCCTTAAAATCATGTATTTATAGAAGAAGAAGCAACATAAGTTTAAAAGCATCAAAGGAAAGAAAATCTTAGTAGAAACATTAATCTAGTTTCCCAAACAATGCCATGTTATAAAAAGCAATTATGACATAGTTTTCAAGACTCAAGCAAGTGTCATCAATAATCGTTACACCTTACTTTTGGTATACCAAGAGACACTACCTATGCCAATGGTATAATAACCAATCACTCAAACCAGCAAGAAAGATAATCTCAAATGACTCTATTTTATTAAGTCCTCTTTGAGTTTGGGGAGGGCAATTATTATACTTCTACCTTGTGACATTTTTAAGGTTCCATACTATACCAACATAAGCAGTTTGATGGCCAATCTCAAAATGTCACCAAAAGAACTGTCATGTCAAGATCAATCTCATTTAATGATATCAACTCTTTAATTTCACTAACCCCTAATGCAGTCCCATTCAAACCACTTCTCATACTATAAGGTCAAATCTAACCCACACCTTAACGCACCTACGATCGAACTCAACACAAATATCATTATGAAAGTGGAGCCACCTTAAATATGAATCTATCTATAAAAGCTATTCTCTTCTAAAAAGAGGAGGAAACAAAAGACAGATGCAAAAACTATAGTTAGAAAAGTTTTGAAAAACCACCATCCACCAAAATTAACAATTCTTCTCACCTTTTCCATGTGAACCGTACCCATCATAACAACTCTCTACGAAAAACCGCTATTTATTTTTGTGTTAATCTTCCAAAATTTCAAGACAACACTTCTTTAATTTCTTTAAGTATTCGACAGATGAAGTATCCCTTGAAAACATAAATTCATACAAATCAGCAAATTCATAATAAAAAAGTACTCATTGTCACATGCACCATGGCTTAATAAATCGCCGCATAGATTGGTCAAACAATCAGCAAAATAACTATAGGGAAAGCTCCTTAGAAAAAAAAACTGTTGGGAAAGCCTACACTTTTAAGGCTCAATCCACTTTATATATTGGTGCATGGGTGGCCCCAAATAGTATAAATAAAAAATATTCACCCTATAAACCAATTTGATTTATTCAATTCATTTTGTTTTCAACGATATAATTTTATGACGATAAAAGTTAAATAGCGGAATAATAGGTTCAAATAAGGATTTTACAAAAGAGGAAATGATTGTATATCTCTTTTTTTAATAGTTTTATGTTATATCAACATTTTTATTATAAATTTCAACATTTTTATCTTGAAAAAAAATCAAATGAAAATAAAAATCTTAAAATTTAGGATAAAATTATTGATGTGATATAAAACTATTAAAATTTAGCATTTTCATATAATCCTTTTTCTTACAAACGAGTATTCTAATAATAATTATTAAACTTTTTTATTTAAAAGACTAATAAAATTTCAAGAATTGCAACTATAATATAAAATAGTTTTTAATATTTTATAATATTTAAACAAAAAAATGAACTGTTGGTCCAAGATGAGCCGGATTATTGGAACATGGGCATGAAACTTTTCTGAAACCAAGTACATGTCTCATATCTAATTACAAAATAATTTGCTCTGTACCCATCGTTTGCATGAAGGAAGAAAAAAAAATTGAAGTGTTAGCAATCTAAGGCATCAACATCGGGCGGCAATGGCAGATTAATTGGGAGGAAGCAATTCACATGTTTCTCATTGATTGATGATGAGACTAATTTATAAATATCATTTGATATAAATTCAAATGCATGCATGCATATACGTGTTTAGGTGTACCGAAATAAAAAAAAAATTTAAAATATTTCATGTGTTGTAGTTGTCATGTTAAAGAAGTTAGTTTAGATGATATTATTAGTTATTTTTTATGTCATATTTTTATATCATTCGAATATAATTTACGCACTCACAAAATTATATTATCATACAAATTAAATCTGCAAATCCATCCCATATTATATTTTAAAAGATATAAAGGAAAATAACAGCTACTACATTTTCTTCTTCTTCTTTTCTTTTTTTATAACAGCTACTACATTAAAATAAACAATACACGTTAATCCAATGTGGTAAGTAAAAACGAAGAAACAATGGGAAAATGTGGGCATTAAGTTATTAACCAGAAACAAAGCGACGCCAATACCAGTGCTTCTCCCAAACAGAATTCATGGAGTCGAGGGGAATGCCTTTGGTTTCGGGCAAGAAGAGGGCAACGAAAATGGTCATGGACGCGATCCAAGCAGCGTAGAACAAGAAGGTGCCATATTTGAAGTGGCAAAGCATGGTCAAGAAGGTTTGGGAAAGCACGAAGGTGGTGGCGAAGTTGACAGCAACGCTGATGCTTTGGCCCGTGGATCGGATTTTAATGGGGAATATTTCACTTGGAATGAGCCAACTGAGAGGACCCCAAGACCAACCAAACCCAGCTGCGTAGATGCACATTAGAACCAGTACCAGTATGGCGTAGCCTTTGCTGATTTCCTTTGTGCCTGAAACCCCTGTTGTAACTGCTAGCAGAACTGCCACCCCTACCTTCACAAATTTCCCAACCAACATTGATTTAGAAATTGCTTCAATGGACATCGATAAAGAAAATTCATGGGTGGTTGGGTGCTTTTAGTTTTCCTTTAAAGCATTCTCTTTGGAACTAAACCAGAAAATTTGAGGGAGATAAAACTTTAAAAATTTGAGTGGTCAAAATTAAAAAGGTTTAAATTGAATTATTAATTTTTTTGAAAGGACCAAAAGTGAATTGGAAAGGGCTTAAAAGAAAATTTTCCCATTTACCCTGGGGGCCAAGGCCCTGGCTCCCCTTGGTGCGCCCCTGGCAATGAGTATACGATCTCCTGGTTGGAAAATAACAAGAGCAAAAGCATACCTGACAGACAAACATTTGAATTCCACCTTCCAAGAACAAAAACCTGCGGCCAAACCGATCAACTACACCGGTGGACACAAGGATTGATGCAAGATTAACTAACCCCAATATGATAGCCGCTATCAATGCTGAATCATTTCCAAAGCCAACTGATTGGAATAGAACTGGTGCATAGAATGCAATGATGTTAATCCCCGTAAGCTGTTGAAAAAATGGTATTGCAATTGACATAACCAGGTGAGGCCGATATTGCCTCTGAAATATGGTAACAAAGGGCTCTCTCTTTGCTTCATTGGCTACATCACTGGCCTTTTTTAACTCAGCCAGCTCTGCTTCCACATCACAATCTTTCCCTCGGACTTTTCGAAGAGAATGTCGGGCTTGCTCCACTTTGCCTCGTTCTATTAGGCTGTTGGGAGTGTCTGAAATCAAGAGGGCGCCTATAGTCATGATGGCAGCGGGCACTACGGCCAGGCCAAGAGAGAGGCGCCACCCCCAACTTCGTTTAGCAGTACCGTAATTTATGCAGTTGGCTGCCACCACGCCAATGCCTATGAAGAATTGGAAGCCTGTGTTGAAAGCTCCACGCCATCTTGGTGGTGCCACTTCCGAGAGGTATACAGGAGTTGCCTTAATTCAAAGTTTACAACAAAATTTCGAGGTTATAATAACTAGGAGATCTCTCCTAAGACCAAATTAATATGCAAACTTCAAAATTAAATTATAGAGATTAAACTGTTAACTTTTATAGTAATGGGATGATTTGCTCATAAACTTATAGCACAGGGATATACCGAATTGTTTAACCAAAATTTAATGTTAATTTTGCTATAAAGCTGAATAAACTTTGTTAGTGCATTTACTATTACACGTGCTCAGAGTTGACTTTCACATGATACTTAAACCAGAAATTACCTCTAGCTTTTTTTTATTTTTTTTTGGAAATTTTGTGATCAAATTGATATCCAGCTGGCATGTCTAAATTAGGATCCTCAAATCTTAAAAATATTCGTTTGTTAACCATGGAAAGAAACACTGAAGAAGTAGATCATATCTACAATGTAAATAATGTTGATGTGTTCTTAAAAATAGCTAATTGGATAAATATATTAACTACAATATTAAGGGAAATATTTTAAAGAATTATTGTATTTTTTACGAATATGATTAAGTGACAAATTTTGAATGAGGCTGGCCAATACAACTATTCCCTAATGTAAACCAAAAATATATATATTATATATTTATATATATATATATAACTATTTCCTAAAAGGCTACAATCCTTTCCAAAAAAGAAATAGGACCAAGCTAGTTACCTGATTGGTAAAACCAACCCCAAATCCAAGCAAGATACGGCCGAAGATAAGCATGGCAACGTTAGCAGCGCCGCCATTGATGGCAGCACCAGCAAGGAAGGTGAGACCACCTAAGACCATTGTGTTTCGTCGACCAATTGCCGCAGTGAGGCGGCTAGCAACCAGTGAGGCAGCTAAACCAGCAATGTACAGTGAAGAAGTAAAGGATGTTAAAACTTGGCTATCATACACGCAATAGATGTTGGTTTTAGCCTCTGCTGCTTTTCTTAAAACTGATGGGAAAAATTTCTGGAGAAATGGTTGCATAGTTGTCACACCTCCTGCAATTATTTAGCCAACAATATCAGGGAAGTTTCACTTTCAGTTGCAGCTGATTCAACTTTCAAGGTTTTTGGTACAAATTTACCCATCCTAAATTCCATTTGAGACCTTTAGAGTAAATTTAACATAGTTTGAACTAAACCCCCCCCTTTTTTTTTTTTTCTGTAATTCGAGTGTGTCGACTTTAGACACTTGAAGAACAGCTTCGAATTCTTTATCTGTTTTCAATTCATTTTTTGGGTTTAGCTGCTTTGAGTTTTAAGGGAGAGTGAAATTAAATATAAAAATACTGCTCCATTTATGCTCACATAGCATTAAATTTGTTCCATTTCTGTAATGAAACGTCTCTCAAGCTAAAAAACATGTGAAAGAATCTCATGGATGCAGCGAAAAACAGGATTAATTACATGTACTCCTCTGTTTTACAATCATGGAAGATGAAAATTTAATTCGAAGACGAAAACAGTGTAAATTTTTTTTTTTCATTCTTCTTCTTCCTACCTTACTCTCTACCTGAAATTATTACCAAAGCTGGATAAAAAAACAATTACCTGAAATTCCAATGTCATAACCAAATATGAGGCCGCTTGAAGCAGCAACAATGCAGGTGACCACCACCGAAGCTGTGATCTTGCCATTGAAGCTGCTGACAGGTCCATCGACGCCGCCAAAACCTCCGACAGCCATTTCTGGTGCTATTTGTCAGTGTCCGAGGAGGATCAGTTTTGCTCTCCTGACCACCTTGTCGTGACAAAGACAAGAGATCACTCTACTTTATATACTGAAAATTAGAGGGTGTTGCTGAAGTTGTAAGAGCTATGAATTTATTTTGCTTCCAGATTGACTTTGTCCTAATTTTGTTTTGGATCTGATATACCTACCTTTCAATCTGTCAACGAGCCTTAAACATTTTTAGTCAGAGAACCTTGGCATTTAATATTTAAGAAAATTGTGTTTGGGACCTCCAAAAAAAAAATTTAATGCCAATCAATACAAAATGGATAACCGTCACATTTTCATATAATAAACGGAAATTCATTAATTTATTATCAGGGTTACAAAAATCATTCCGAGCAACTCCTCATTATGATCAAAATATTAAATCATCTGTGAATAATTTATACAATTATATCATTATTATTTTATACATAAAATAATTTAAAATTAATTAAGTTGACATGGGTGTAACCTTAATCTCACTTTTAATTATATGATTTTGATTAAGGGAAAGAATCCTTATCAAGAATGGTAAAGAGGACCAATGCTTTTCTTCATGATTTTGAATTTAATTATACTTTTTTTTTATATATTTATTTCAACTTAGTTTAGTATTGTTTCTTAAAAATATTTTATTTTTTGGACCAAAAAGTATTTTTGAGCAAAAGCTAATTTTTTTTTTTTTTTTTTTGCTTTTACTTTTAGCTAAAAAAAAAGTATGTTTGCAAAATATTTTTTTATTTCAAAAATATTTTTAAAAAGATCAAAAGCATATTCAAAAGTATTTTGTCCCAAAAATGCTTCTTGGAACTAATACTTAATTGATTATCAGTGCAGAGCTTATTTTCAGTGCTTGTCTAAACATGTAGTTAAATTGTTATTTACCCTAAAATTAAATTACTTTTTCTGATTTATTTAAAAAAAAAAAAACTTGCAATTCTTGAATTTTTGTAACCTAAGAACTTGCGATTTTAATGTATCCTAAAAGCATTATAAAAGTTTCCCCTCTGTTATTTTTATATTTCTAACAATAACTTGTTTGATTGCTTTAACTAGAGCAATTAGGCTGGGACTCGTTCTTACACCCAACAACGATAGAGCGAGGTGTTAGGTACTGTGGGGCAAGTCACAATGTCAAAGGGACTTCTGATTTGTTAGTGTGCTATAGGTTGTAAAAGGACCGAGGCAGAGCCACGTCACGCAGAAGACAAATCTCCAACAACCATGCAAAGAGCATGAAATGAATCAGCAATTGTTGGCTTAGCCCACGTGAAATGCCAATATCTTCCCTTCTCCGATTAAGCAACATTATTAATTCAAGAAAAAAACAAATAAGCAACATGAATTCGTAAGTGGAACGAATATACATATATCAATCTTCTCCTACTTCTCTTGAGACGAATGGGAAGTGGCACATGGGATTATGCTCATAGGTCATAGGTCAAAGGGCATGCAAAATAATTGAATTTAGCAGTTAATACAAAATCCAAAATTTGTCCAACCATTAAACCATACAGACTATCTTACTTTATTTATTTATTTAACCATTAAAATATGCTGGTGGAATTTTTAAATTTTCATTTTACTTCTGTTTGGCGCATTATGCCAGCTGGAAAACGTGATGAGATACAGTGATGTTAGTGGTTGACTAGAGAGAAAATACAAGGAAGATGGAAACAAAAGAGGAGGAGGAAATGAAGTTTAGAAAAGAGAGAAAACTGGAGAAATTCTAGTTCCCCTACGGTCAGCGTCCCATGAGCCCCGGCTTATAGCTAAAGTAGAGTACCGGGTCATCCAATAAAAGAATAAATGAAAGGGAAATTATATTCTTTAGTATCTAAACTTGCTTTTTATTTCCAAATTGGTACTTAAGTTATTTTTTGTCCAAATTAGTAATCCAATTTCTTTTCTGCCACATATTTAAATTCATTTTTTAACATAATTTAATTAAGATGACATGGAAATTAATACATAATAAAAAAATATATTTATTTTTAAATATTTTTTTCATTTATCTTTATATATAATCTTTTTTAATTCATCAAAATCCCAAAAAAATTCTTATATGCAATAATATTTTTTAATTACAAAATTATATTTCTCATGGTTGATATTGTGCCAAATCGACATATTTATATGCTACTAATTTTGGTGTTTATCGCTCGTTTTTTTTTTTTTTCTTATGAAAATGTAGTACAAGTCCAAGATGTTAAGAAAAAGTGAAAAATATGAAATCTCAAGAGAATAATAAATTAACCTACAACACTTTTTTTTAGGATTATTTTATTTTAATATTTATTATTTTTATTTAATATTATTTGTAAAATATTTTATTAGGAGTTTAGCTAAGATTAAGTTTTATACTTTTTATCTTTGATTTAGTTAGAAAATATTCAATTTTATCTTGAAGAAGTTGATTAGCAGTAAAGACGAAAAAGAGAAGCTAGGGAGGTCTTTTGATTTTTAGGAATAGAATAGATTTTTTTTATTTTATTTTTTTTCCAATTTGCTTTGTGTCATTACTCTGTTTGAATTCTCTTAATTAAACTTATTTATTTTAATTACCTTTCTTCAATTAATTATCATGGGTACAGGGGTTGAAGGTATGAGATTCAAAACCACAGTTCAATTTTTTGACTTTGATATTCGCTTTTTTCCGTTTTAGAGATACATAGAGTTGTGTTCACAGTATTGTTTTTTTGAGATTGTTTCAAGAAGAGTTGTTTTGAGAATAATACACAATTGGTAAAAAAATAATTTATTTTAGAAAAGATAAGTTGGTATAGTTGGATTGAGAGTGTAGTTGGATAATGTCATCACCTTAAAATGATTTGAGTAATTGAGATCATTAATTAGAGTTTAAGTTGTTTTTGTTTATAAGATTATATATTGAGAAATTTAATTGTAAAGGTTATTTACTTGATAATAGATAATCATTAAACTGTTTTCACAATTAATTTGTGATTAAAGTTTGAGGTTGGCCTTAATCCCATCAACAAACGAAAAAATATTCATAATCTATAATCAATTCTGAAATTGAAGCCGTCGCACTCAAAGTTATCTAGAATTAAGACCTCAAATGAGTAGTCAATTGTTTTTTTAATTATTTTATGAGGATTTATTATTATTATTATTATTTAAATCTAGACTACGATTACAATTCTCTTTGATGTCAAATGTAATCTAAACAACTTGCAGCTTTAGTTCAAAATGTCAGACGATTGATTTTCTACACTCGATTCAATTTAATCACTATATTTAATTGCTATATAGATATATATGTTATTTATATTTTAAAATTATAAGATCAGTCTTAAGTTTAAACAAACGTATGTCAGATATTTGTAACGACGTAAAAATTTAGCTCGGTCGCTAATTGTGGCGATTTATTGAGAACTTGAAAACCGAAATTTGATTTTAAAATAAGAGAGGAGTCGCCACCGATCCTTTTCATAGGTGTGATCGGGCACCTTAGAATTTTATTTTTTAAAACAAAAGAAGGCCGAGTTTAGGTCTATGTTAAAATCCAGAGAAAATTAGGGTTCGGGAGTCGGTTACGCGCGAGGAAGGTATTAGCACCCTCGCGACGCCCAAAATTGGTATCTCATAAACGCGTGTTGTCTTGATTTTCAAAAATACGAGTTCAATATATAATTTAATCGTGATCCAATTGAAAAGACGAGAAGTTTTAAAATTTGATTTGTTAGAAGGGCGTTTCGTTTTCAACATGAGCCGATATGATTCACCCAACATAGCGATGAAATCAACGACTTAGTGTCAAACCGATACGTTGCCTCGTATATTTAGGAAAACAAGAATAAGATTTTCGAAATGATGCAAAGCAAAACTGAGACGGGATAAAAATGAATGAATGAAAGAGCTAGGTATATATTGAAGCAAATAATCAATGTGACAATAATAATAAAGATGTATGCGATATTAAACATAATACTAGAATTAAACATGAAGGGAAGACAATAAATATCTATGCATAATAACGACATTAAGAATAGGCATGTGAAAATATGTATAGATAATAATATTATTAGAAATATATTACATACGGTATTTGAAATCCATATATGAAATGGTAAAAACATATATATAACTTGAATTATTAAAATATTTATATATATAATATATACATATATATGTATAAAATGAATAAAGAATATATATATGCACACAGCGTATACAAAAAAGAAATATATATATATATGTGTAATATACTATGTAAAAGTATAACATGATATTTGAAATATATGTATAAAAATACAATATTAAAAGAAAAATATATATACATATACATATATATAAAAAACGTATATATTATATATACATTTAATATAGTTATTAAGAAAATATATAATATATATATGGTATTAAAAAATGTAGTATTAGAAACATAACATAATATATATAATTTATAAAAATACGATATCAAGAAGTATGAACGCGTAATATATAAAAATGCATATAAGATATGGTATCAACGTATATGTACAAAGAATGTATACGACATACAAAAAAACAATAATATTAAAACTATAAGAGATATTATATACTATATGTGGGTCAAAATGATAGTATTAAAACAACTATTAACAACTTTATATAAAAACGTACGTAAAATAGCTTAAAACATACACCTAACTTAGTATGTAAAACTAATTAATAGAATATATACATATAGAGTATAAAAAGGTATGTGCATAATAATAAAATACGGTATTAAAAGCTTGTATACATACTAGTATATATATATACATACACATAATATAATGGTAAGATAATTATGTAATACATATATAATAATAATAATAGTAATAATAAAAATATTAATAATATACGTGGGATAGCAAAGAAATAATATATACATATGTAATACAAACATATACAATATATATATATTAAAGGTAATAATATAAAAGAAAAAAAAACTACTAATACAATACATAAATACATACATGGAATAATATAAGAAATAAAGGACATTAAAAATATATACATAATATATATAAAATACATATAATATACATATATTAGAAATGACAACAATATAAAATGGACTTGCTAATACATTACATACATATATGTATGTGCATGGGTATGAATAACAAGGATAATGGAAGTACTTAATGTATAATATTTGAAATATATGTATAACATAAAAATATATATATAAGGTAGCATTGAAATATATATACAATATATACACATTAAAAATAATAATAATAAAAACATTTGATAATATTTCACAAATATATATATGCTAAAAATATACATAATAATATATAAAGTATAATAAAAAAAACGTATGTAAAACATATAAAACGAAAACACATATGTTAAATAATATTAAAATATTTACATAATACATTTAAATATTAAAAATAAAGTAGCTAAAATACTAAACATAAATACATATATGTATATGCATATAATAAAAATATATAATAATGTATAATAATAATAATAATAATAATAATAATAGTAATAATAATAATAATAATAATAATAATAATAATAATAATAATAATAATATGAAATAAGGAAGTAAAAAAAAGGCGAAAAAGGACTAAAATTAAATAAAAAATAGAGTTGTGGGGTCAATTTAAAATAAAAATCAAAGTTTTGGGGCCAAATAAAAAATAGAAATAAGCCACGGGGCGTGTAACACGCCACGAAAAACATGGGGACCAATCGAATATTCCCGCTCTATCAAAACGCAGCGCATCAACAGGGAGTAGATTGCAAGTCAGATTAAATTTAAAGGCCAAATTATAAACAAAAATAAACCTGATTTAAAACACTGAAAATGCGGAAGGACCCAATGCGCAAATATACCACTGAATTAAAAAACACGCGGATCTTACCTGGTGCGGGTCGGGTCGACCCGACCTGCGTCCAAAACGGCGTCGTTTTTAGTCTAAGCAGAGGGGGTCCAAAACGGTGCGTTTTGGACCCCTATATAAGTCAAAAAAAATTAAAAAAAAATCATTTGTACCGTGGAGAGAAAAAAAAAAGAGAGAAAGGGAGAGGGAAGAAAGAAGAGAGGGGAGAGGAAGGAGCTCCGACCACGGGCCGGTCACCGGACGGCCACCGGAGGCTCGCCGGCGCCGGTGCCGGCCACCGTGGAAAAGGTAACTTTTTCCCTTTTTTTGTTGTTTTTATATGTAAAATATATATATATATATAAAATATAGATTCGAAGATAGATATATAAAATAAAATAAAAAATAAAATAAAAATCAGAAGACTAAATCACCTTAGGCTTTTAGTGTTGGTATTTTGGTTACTCCGGTCGGTATTATACTCGTATTTCCCTTTATATTTTCTCGAATCTGCCTATATGTATGGAAATATTCTTTGTATTTTTTTTAAAAATCCAACCCCTAAATCGTTTTACATTCGGCTCTTTTTATAGCCCTTTTACAAGTCTATTTTTTTTTATTGCTTTCTATCTTGTCTTCTTTGCAGGGGATGGGCAAGCGGTGGAGGTGACCTTTGGCGGTGCTGCAGAGTTGGTGGCGATGGGACGTTGGCGGCGCTGGTCAGATGGCAGAGGCAAGTGGGGGAGGGTAGGTGGCTAGGGTTAGTGAGATTAGGGTTTCAGGTTATTGGGCTGGGGTTAATGGGCTAGTGTTGTAAACGGGTCTGGGTTGAGGATTTGGGCCCTGGTTAGTCAGTGAAGTGGGTATGATAAATTTGTAATGGGTATTAGGTTTTGTGGGTAAAAATTGGCATGTAACAATATTGATGCATAGCTCATTCTCGCTCACACCTATGTTCAACTTCACTTATATATTTAATATTAAAAGGCATTGATATTTTTGTCTAACTGTTTAAAGTTTTATATTTACTAAACACAGATTTTGATAACTAATGTATTAAAATATTTAAAATATTTATTATGCATATAGATTTTAAAATACTTTTTTTTTTTTAGAATTGTGTGATCTAAATTTCTATTAAAGAAATAAAATATAGTGGCAAAATAAGAGGATCTGTAGGGGCAAATATCGAGGGTGTCAAAGGACAAATTCTTAAATTGAGGTTGCATCTCTACCCCCACGGTACGGTACAAGCTACATAAGTGGAATCCGTTTAGAATTACATTTCTATTTGATATTGATTATACAAGTAGAATCCGTATATAACTTCTCTCTTTCTATTTGACATTGATTAGAATAAAATTTTTCAACTTATAAATAGAAGTAGTCAAAACTTCTTTTATATTAATTTGAATTTCAACATTAGTGCATTTTCTTCTCCTCTACCCATGGTTTATTTCTCGAAAGGGTTTTCACGTAAAATTTGTGTGTGTGTTTTTTTCTTCCTTTTTTCTTTGCAATATTTCTATATTACTATTATCGACATTCAATTTTTAGAATTTTGAAATTAAAATCTTTAAAGAAATATTTTTTATGAATATGTGTATTTTTTTTCTTTTTTTTTTCATAAAAAATCTTAATTGCTCAATTTTTTCGAACTATATCTTTACTTTATCAACGATGATGTTGATCTTTCGGCTGGTCATGGTTTTTTCTTTTTTCTATAATTTTATCTTGTTTTTAATTTAGTCCACGTTATTATGGTTTCATAGTTTTTGGTTTATTAGTTCTGTTTTCTTTCAAAGTAAATGTGGTTTTATTTTTTATTTTTTTAATTTTAATCATGTTTTAATATATATGACTCAAACCTGTTCTTGACATTTTTGGGTCCTAGACGAAACAATAAATTGGATTCCTTTTAAAAAAAAATTATAAAATGTAATACAATAAAAGCTGAGATTTTTTTGGGGCCCTAGAAGATAAAACATTTATGGTGAAAAATTGAAAACCTTAGACATTTAATTAATTTATTTTAGTCTGAATTTTTTTCACATTAATTTATGATGCGGTGAGTCTTTTGAGGATTTTGATAATTTTTTTGATTGATCTGTGTTTATGGTCATATTAATTTGATGATGGCGAGGTTAGGATCTAAAGTTCAACAATTTGATCAAACTTATGCATCTCTATTTTGTTTTTGAATTATTTTAGTGTTGCAGTTATTATCAATTTATCATTTTTTTAGATTATTTTGCAAACATGACATTTATACATAATTTGTAATGATTTATTTATCATTTGTACTATGTGTCATGTCTTTATATTATGATTATTCAAAGTTACTATTCATAATAATATTTTTTAAAATAAAATCTTTTATTCAAATTTAACCCATTTTTGAAAATAATTAACCTCAATTTAAGTTTTCTTTCTACCAAATCTCTTCTATCAATAATTCAATTCGATGGCTAAATTTGTTCATATGTTAATCATATTACAATGTTTTTTCTTAATTTTTAATAAAATTAATTCGGATTAATTAATGGTTCAATTTATTATTAAAAACATACATACTAAAAAATATTTCATTTTAATATTTATAATTTTATTTACTATTATCAATTTTCGAATTTAGAATTTTTTGTTCAAAAGGTCTGCCCTGAAACAAGTACAAAACCATAGTGGCTTTTTAGATAAGGCCGCCGAAAGAAACTAAGGGCAAAGGCCAACAGAAGATAATATAACGTTGCTGTTAGGCGAGAGAGTGGTACTGATTAAGACATGGGATCTGACTTCAGGGAATCGGTGGATCCTTGTATGACTTCTAAAATTTGTCCAAGTCTACAATGGAAGACCCAAAAAGTGGAGGAGACTTTTCCAAGTCTTTCTCTTATTATTTTTATATTTAACGTGGATGGCTACTCAAAATCAACTTTACTAAAAAAACCAAAAACCAATCATGGAAAATTCCACTCAAATGCTGAAGTTTATAAATTTTAAGGTATATCCAAATTGCAGATGAACATACTTACAGACATCAATACTGAAAAAATATTTTGATGATGAAGAGAGTAGCCTGGCTTGCTTCCTTGCTTCTCCTGGTTGTTACGTTGCATGCTTGTTTATCTCATGCTCAGTCTAATTCTACTGCAGAATCACTTGCACTCCTCGATTGGAAAGCCAACCTTCAATCCCTCACAAACCGCTCTGTTTTGCCTTCCTGGACTATCTCGCCTCGAAATGCAGAAGCAAGTCCATGCAGTTGGTTTGGGGTCCATTGCAAAGGCGACAGCGTTTACAGAATCAATCTTACGAGCTATGGCGTAAAAGGTACATTACATGGATTTCCATTCTCATCTTTGCCTAATCTTGAAGAATTGGACCTTAGCATCAATGGACTTTTCGGCACGATCCCACCTCAAATCAATCAGCTCTCTAATCTCACTTACCTTGATTTGTCATATAATCAGTTGTCTGGTAAAATCCCACCTCAAATTGGTCAGCTTATTCATCTCAGGACCCTTCACCTTGTTCAGAACCTATTGAATAGCTCCATTCCTGAGGAAATAGGTCAGCTAAAGTCCCTCGAAGAGCTTGCCTTGCAGAACAACTATTTAAATGGTTCCATTCCTTCTTCTTTGGTTAACTTGGCCAACCTGACCTACTTGTATATGTTAAATAATTCCCTTTCTGGTAACATCCCTTCAGAAATAGGAAATCTCAGCAGCTTGCAGGAACTTTACATTGACAACAATCAACTCATAGGTTCCATCCCTTCCACTTTTGGAAACCTAAAACACTTGAGATTGCTCTACTTGTCCACTAACAGTCTTTCAGGATCCATCCCTTCTGAATTTGGGCATATGGAATCGCTGAATGAATTAGCACTTTTTAAAAACAATCTATCAGGTTTCATCCCACCCTCACTCGGAAACTTGACTGATCTGACCATTCTCCAACTGTATGAAAATAAACTTTTTGGCCCCATTCCTGAAGAGTTAGGGAACTTGAAATTATTGGTTTTCCTAGAGGTGAGTCAAAACCACCTCAATGGTCCTATTCCATCTTCATTTGCTAATTTGAGCAACTTGGAAACTTTGTTCCTCCGAGACAACCAACTTTCCGGTCCCATACCTCAAGAAATAGGAAACTTCATGAAAATGTGGATGTTGGAACTCGATGAAAACCAGTTCACTGGGCAGCTGCCACAAAACATTTGCAGAGGTGGAACACTGGAATATTTCATAGCCAATGACAATCATTTTAGAGGACCAATACCCAAAGACTTGAAAAACTGCAGCAGCCTAAAAAGAGTGCGCCTGGAAAGAAATAGACTGACTGGAAACATATCAGAAGATTTCGGAGTCTATCCAAGCTTGGAATTTATAAGCCTTAGTGACAATGACTTTTATGGTGAAATTTCACCTCAGTGGGTGTTGTGCAATAATTTGAGCAGCCTACAGATTGCCCGGAACAACATCACTGGCAGAATACCACCTGAGCTTGGAAACTCAGCTCAGCTTCGGGCTCTTGATCTTTCTTCAAATCATTTAGTAGGGGAGATTCCAAAGGAACTGACAAAATTGACATCTTTAACAAGGCTTATTTTGTCAGGGAATCAACTCTCTGGTGGTATACCAATGGAAGTTGGATCTTTTTCCCAACTCGAGTATCTTGATTTGTCGGCAAACAGATTAAGTCAGTCCATCCCCGAGACTATAGGGGATATGTTGAAATTGTACTACTTGAATTTGAGTAGTAACAATTTCAGCCTAGGAATTCCACCTCAGATAGGCAAGTTAGTTCAAGTGAATGAATTAGATCTGAGTCATAACGTGCTTTCTGGGGAGATTCCAACACAAATTCAATCTTTGCAGAGCTTGTCAACGTTGAACCTCTCTTACAATAACCTCTCCGGCAGCATCACCATTTTCGATGAACTCCGAGGCTTGGTCCATGTTAACATTGCGCATAATGAGTTGCAGGGTCCAATTCCTGATATTCCGGCATTTCAAAATGCTCCAATACAAGCATTAGAAGGAAACAAGGGTTTGTGTGGCAATGTTAGTGGGTTGAAACCTTGCAATCTTTCTAAAAAGGGCCACCACAAGTTACTTTACGCAATCATGTTTCCTCTGTTAGGAGCTGCTATCCTTTTAATTGTTATTCTGGCTTTGTATTTCACCTTCAAAAGTCGGGGAAAACATGCAGATGAAGAAAGTGAAAGCAGCTTGATTAGTGCAAGCCTCTTTGCAATATCGTCCTTTGATGGAAAATTGTTGTACTCTGAGATCATAAGTGCAACAAACAACTTCGATTCTAGTTGTTGCATTGGAAAGGGAGGATACGGAAATGTATACAGGGTAGAGCTATCATCCGGTGATATTGTAGCTGTGAAGAAAGTCCATCCACTGCGTGCTGATGAAGTTAGAGCTGCAAAAGAATTCCAAAATGAAGTAATGGCGTGCATAGAGATACGGCATCGAAATATCGTAAAGTTCTATGGGTTTTGTTGGTCTGCCGAACAATCATTCTTGGTTTACAAATACCTTGAAAAGGGTAGTTTGGCTACAAATCTAAGCAATGAAGAAGCAGGAAAAGAATTGGATTGGGAAAAAAGGGTGAATATTATAAAAGGTGTTGCTCATGCCTTGTCTTACTTGCACAATGATTGCTCGCCACCGATTGTTCATCGAGACTTGTCAAGCAACAATGTTTTGCTTGATGCGGAATTTGAAGCTCATGTTTCGGATTTTGGCACGGCTAAACTTCTCAATCCAGACTCATCTAATTGGACCAATCTTGCTGGAACATATGGATATGTCGCACCAGGTAATTTAGTTCATAGAAATCTTTTGTTGCATGAAAGGTGGATCATCATTCTGCAATCGACTATTTCTTTTTAACAATTTTTCCTTTTCAGAACTTGCCTACACAATGAAGGTTAGTGAGAAATGTGACGTTTATAGTTTCGGAGTGTTGACTATGGAAGTTATCATGGGAGCACATCCTGGTGACTTGATCTCCACACTACCATCTTCATCTCTTGAAATGAGGCTTCTGGTAAAAGATGTCTTGGATCAAAGGCCTTTACCTCCATCAACAGACGTTCAAGACAAACTGGAATCAGCGATGGAGATAGCTTTTATGTGCTTAGCTGAAAATCCACATTCTAGACCAACCATGTACGCTATTTCTCAGTTGTTAGCCAGCTGAACCATTTCCTCCCATGGGTCAATTGCAGACCAGAACGTATGATGTTTGTCAGCTGTTACTCTGAAGTTTGAATATTTTATTGCTGTGTCATTCCAGATATGCAAGTAGATTTGTAAGAACAGTATTCCCAGGTTTTAATGTATCGTATTCCCGTTTAAAGTGATTTCCAAGCAAATAGACACCGTAATGTAACTTCTTTCCAAGAAATAAGAAAGACGTCATTTTACAACTTTTATCTTTTCTTTTTTTTAATAGAAGAGGAAATACATAAATTTAACAAACACAATTTTTTGTGACATAACACTGATAGCATCAGCACCAAGTTGATCAAAAAACGCTTACCCCAAGCCATCGATGCTATACAAAATATTCAACATCATATGCTATACAAAATATTGTAATCAACTTATAATTTCAGACACGATAATTTAACTTGTTATGTTAGTTATATCATAGCAAGTTTTCTCGGTTATCAATGACGACTTTGACTTTCAATCCAACCACCATCTACAGTACATATATTGCCGCGTTTACTTTCCATTTCCTTGTAGAAGCTGTTGCTCAATGATTGGCTCTCAGAGACAAAAAATCTATGGTTGGTTCAAATTTTCTGGTTTTAATCAGGCTGCCTTTAGTTTGAAATTGTTTTGGTTTAATGATCGAGGGGCTTTTTCAAATGCTATTGACTTTTGTAATTGAAATTTTCAACAGTCATAGTAATTCTTTTTTTTATATATAATATTTGAGTTGGTAGAATTTGTGTGATGATGTGTGTTTGAAGACTACTAAATTAACAATTCTTCAAATCTTCAAATGATATTCGTCTTCATTGTAGATATTGGTGTTAAGATTTGGGGTTAATTATAATTTTAAAAAGAATTAGAGGATCGAATGAGAATTTTAAAAAAAATAAAGACTTAATGAGATTTTAAAGGGACTTAATTAAAAAAAATTTAAATAATTTAAAAGACTTAATGAAAAATTCTAAAACAGTTAAAAAAAGTCAAAATAGAATTGGTTAATCCAATATCAAATAAATATATTTGACTATTTTATTAAATTAGTCTAAAATAATTAAATATTTACAAGAATAATTTAAATTTAAAAATATTTAAAAAAAAGACTTGAAAGGAACAGTGACTGTGGATTGTAGCACCCTCGCAGCTGGTAGTCATGCCTGCAATCCCCAAAAGATTATTTGATAATTGAAAAAATGGTTAAAAAATATTATTTTTTTTGGTGCCAATAGTACAATGACTGACACTCATATATATATATATATATATATATATTTTTCATCCATATTTTTAAAAATACATATTATAAAAATAAAATTAAAGGTACCGTGAGACAAGTCACCGACACAACTTTTAAAAAAAAAAGAAAATTACTTAAGTTTTTGATACGGACACTGTGGTGAACGGCATCCACACAGTAAAAAAAATAGAGAGAAAGCACGTAAAATCTCGGAAGCACGTAAAAGGATGTGGCACGTCAATTTCCAAAAACACAGCTGGGTTACGAAAACTATAATATAATAGAGATACATATAAGCATGTATATTATGTACTTTTATTGATTTTGAATGAATATATATGCAACGAGCCCTAAATTTTTAAACTTCTTTGATAACTGTATTTTTTTTCTATGATAAGGGAGGGGTCCAAGGATCAATCTTAAGATTTGACGTGGATCAAGATTTCATTTCAACTGAAGTTTTTTTCTATTACCCCAAGGGCGAAGTTGACATTTTAATAATTATACTTAATATTATAAAAAGATGGCCTGAAAATATTGTAAACTTAAAAGTTATTATCCAATAAAATTTTAAGCCATCCAATAAAGAACCCAAGTTCCGTCCACTTCAAATATTCTTCTCTTGTTTCCTAACAATGTGGAAGCTGAAATCATCAGGTTGAGCAAAACAACAGCTCATCTCTTTTCACTTCTTCTCCCCTACTTTACATCACTATATAGTCTCACCTGCATGGATCTAAGGCCCCCAAGGAAAAAGATGCCTTTGTTCTCAATGCTTCTTTATATTTTCTTATTTGAGGTGTTCCATTAATTTCTTGAGGGGCTGTGGGCATTAGGGTTCACTTTTGGAGAAAAGTTAGGCAAAAAAATCCATCATCCCATGCCATTCTGCATTTTTCCCATATCAAAGCGTGCATATATAGACCATGTCCAGTTTTCCATTTGTTTGTTGTGTCCATTATGTATTCCAGACACTGATTCAACAATGATATGAGGAGAAGGAAGCTATGTCCATGCTTCATAGCATATTATATATATCCCACACCTAAGCGCAGCCTAAGATATTTGACTGACCTCAAAATATATGGCAATTGGCAAGGACATCATGTCGTACAACATCATATAAATCTTGAACAGCCTTAACAGCACCTTTTTCATGCTCCGGCTTTCTGTTTAAGCCACAACCAAACCAAAGGACAGAAATAAGTATAAGAAATCCAGCAACCAGTCCAAAGAAAATTATCCAATTTCATACTACCTATTCCTAAATCCTATATACAGATACAGAATTTTATGAGAAACATGGAAGGTAATATATAAAGATAACGAGAAAACCCCAAAGGCATCTGTTTAACCTTTTCCTTTAAAATTTGTATAGAGAAAAATCATGATGCAGGCTTTTATAAGCAAGTCATTTTCCCTTTGAAATTAGTATATCACAGAAGTGAAAAGAGTGCCGGCACCAAAAACTAAAGGAAAATAATTGTTTTTCTGGCAAAGGGGTGCTCACCGCCAGAGTGCGCACACCAAAAAAAAAATTTGAAAAAGCGTGCCGGTCACCTAGTACACGTTACCCTAAAAAAGTTATTATTTTCTATACACGATATAACATATATTTTTAAAAATTCTGATGAACAAAATACTAACACTAAAAAAATTATTTTTAAATTTTTCCGGTAATTATTATATAATCATTACCTAATTACTGACATGGGTGCTGGTCATGAGGGTGCAATAACCCTTGACATCGTTTGTCGAAACCATTTTTTTGAAAAAGACGGGTCGACTTTTAGTTTTGAAAATGAAAAAAACGAAAATTGGGAGTCGCCACCAATCTTTTTTGTTTAGGTGTGATCGGGTCACCTCGTAATTTGATTGTTTTAAAATGTTTTGTTTTACTAAAATAACGATTTTGGCCTACGAAAATCGAGAAAATGGGTTCGGGAGTCAGTTACGTACGAGGAAGGATTAACACTCTCGTAACGCCCAAAATTGGTACCAAATTGATTAATTAATATCTTAATGTCAAAAGTTGAAAAGATTTTAAAATAAATTTTAAAATACGATCCCTTTTTATGAATGTTTGGATAACTCGAAGTGGATATTAAGATTATTTTGTTCCGAAGAAATAAAATATCACATCCAGCACGTAGGGCACAATTTTTAGAATTTTCAAATACAAAATATTGCCTTAATTTGAAAGCTTTTGACTAAGCGATTATAAAACGGACTAAAAATATTTGTTTAGTTTGTTTGGGGATAAAAGATAGTTGATATTGAACGAAAGTAAGAATTAGAATCATGATACAATAACAAGACATAAAAGCATGAATACAAGCATGAAATAATAATATGCAAATACAACATTGTACAAGTGGATAACAAGGATAATAATACGAATCATGCAATTCGAAATATACAATAGCATTAATCTCACCATCCTATTTTAAAAACTAACATTAATAATCAAAGACTAATGTAATCCTAAGTATATAACTAATAAGAACAAATTAAAATACATATAGCGCAACAAGCTTTTAAATGTGGATGAATAAAATTAAAATAATAATATGATAAAAGCAAAAACTTGAAATCAACACGACATAAAAACAGTTTGAAAAAGAAATGTATAAAAATTTAAAATAAGCCATACACATAATAATACATAAATGATTTTTAAAATAGATATTATGTATGAAGAAATTTGAAATAAATAGTATAAAAAAACAAAGTAATTTAAAAACAAGCCATATCGATTTAAAATTAATAATATGCATGAAATGAAAAACTCAATATAAATGATGTAAAAAAAATACTAATATACGAAAATGTTTAAAATGAATGAAATATACAATTCAAAATAGAATCTTTAAAAGAAATAAATTATATACATAAATAGATTTAAAAGAAAATATATATTTATATATATATATATATAAATAGATTCAGAGGAAAATGTATACATAAAATAGCATGAAAATGGGTAAAACCAATTTTAATATAAACTAATATATAAAAAAAATTAAATTAAATATTACACAAAATTTTAACAATATGACATAAAAGAATATAATTAAACAGTAAAGAAACAAATACAAAACAAATTAAAACAAGGCACAACCATCAAAATAATTCCTAATGCATATTTAAATAATTAAAAATGTTAAATAAATTAAAAAACTAGAGTATTATGCCTATTGAAATAAAAAAAAACTTAATTGAAACAGACCCAAACTAAAAGGGATAACTTATAAATAAAATAAACCATTAAATAAAAATAAGGACCAAAATGCAATGGGCGTGAATGTACAAGGATTAAAATTGGAAATATTTCAGACCCCAAAACACGATGTTTAGGCGCGAACCGAATTGAAATAACGTGCAAATTTCAGAGATAAATTTAAAAACAAAGAAAAATATGAGCGGGGCCCAATTGAATGTTAGCGCGAAAGGGAAGGGCCGACGCACAAATATCCCCTCTCCAACAGAACGCGCGGATCCTAGGAGAACCCGGGTTGGGTCATCCGGTTCTAAGTATGGAACGATGTCGTTTAAACGTTGCAAAAATCGGCCCTAAACGGCGCCGTTTAGCAGTTTATATTAATATCAAAAAATTTAGAAAACCCTCATTTCTGCTTGAAAACTTAAAAAAAAAAAAAAAAGAGCTCTCAACTCTCTAGTTCTCCGAGCTCCGACGGGGCTCCGGTTATAGGGCCATGGCCATACGCCGCCGTATGCGGTGGTTGAGACCCCAACAATGGTCCTCTTCGGCCTATTTTCCCTCTCCGTCCCAGATTTGCGATCGAAATACTAGAAATACACTCGCGACCATCGAAAGGGTTTGAGAAAACCATTCGACTTTCAATTCCCCAGAAGGTAAAGAGATTCTATTTTTCTACAACTATATATGTATATACACTATATTCGGTATGTAAAGCATGAAAATATACCCTTGAATAAATCTTTTTGCTATTTCGATTTTCATATATTGCCTTCGTTTTTTTGAATATTGAAAAATTCCCCCCCTTTTTGGGTTCGAACACGACAACGACAAGAAGCCCTCCGACGAAGCGGTCATGGGGCGGTTTCGGTGAGTTTTTACTCCCTTTTTATTTTTATTTTAAAAAAAATAGGTTTATGATAAAAAATATAAAAATAAAAATAAAATATAGAAGAATGAAGAGTAAACGAAATAAAAATCAACCTTTGCTTGTGCTTGCTCTTTTTGTTTAATCATGTGTAAAAAAATTACATCTTTTGCTCTTGGCTATATAGCCGAATACATATTGTTCCCATTTCTGTTCTTCTTCTTTTTTTTTGCCTTTGCGTGTTGCCTTATGTTCTTCTTTTGGGTCTGTTTGCAGGTTAAAGAAGGTTAACGAGCCGGTGTTTCTGTTTTGGTGCAATGGATAAAAGGGCGCCGAGCCTCGGGCGTTGGACGTGCCGACGAAGCACGTGGGAGGGGAGGGGAGGGGAGGCACGGCGCTAAGGTTAGCTAGGGTTTCGGCTAGCTGAAACCTGGTTTGAGCATTGGGCCTATCGGGCCAACTGGGTTAGGGGTTTAGGGTCTGTTTGTAAAATGGGTAGGATTTAGGCTTGTATTTGGGCTTTATGTAAATGGACTGTCTTTATTTTTTTGGGGTTTTTGTTTAAACGGGCCGGGCAAAATTGGGCCCATACATCGTTCATTTCAAGTCATTCCTGTAAATATTTTTGAACTCGAATTATTCTTGTAAATATTTAATTGTTTTGAGTCAGATTGGTAAAATAGCCACCATATTGTGAAAAATTTCAAGCAATGAAATTAAATAAACTTATATTTTGGTTATTTAACTTCAAAAAGTTACAAAATAGTTACTAAATTATTTGGAAATTTAAAGTCATTGGATTATTCAAAAGTTTTTATTTAAGTGACAAGGTTATTAAGTTTTTTTTTATAATAAAAAAATCCGCTAGCGAGCTCCAAACAACGATTCAACGATTGGTATAATAGATCAAAATTCATCTACGAGTAAAAAAATATATCTTAGGTCTAAAGTAATTCGATAGTTAGTGTCCAAGGGCGTATATAGGGGGTAGGTAGGGTCCTTGGCCCCTCAAAATAAAAAATTGCTATTTTAGTCCTCTCATAACCAATGAATTTGTAAATTAATATATTGTGAAATTATACTTTGACCCCTAAAAATGAAAAAAATCTTTTTAGTCCCTTAAAAATGACGAAATAATAAATTAATAAATGATAAAAATTATGTTTTGACCTCTCAAAATTTTATAATTAATTTTCAGCCCCTCTTTAAAAAATTCTAGATTCGCCCCTATTGGAGTCAAAGATTAGGAAAAAAAAAGTTGTTTAGATTTTGACTCGTAGATTCAAGACGTTTAAAGTTGTTTTATGAAAAAAGAATTAGACTGTAGAAGAGAAGGATGAGAAAGCTTTCGATTGGTGCAGACAGTGTGAACAGAAAAGGCTATATAATAGTGATTTTAACAATCTGGTGACTTAAATGAAGAATTTTGAATAATTCAATAATCATTTTATAACTTTTTAAAATTGAATGATAAAGATATAAACTTGCTAATAGCTTAGTGACACTGAATGTAATTTACCCATAAAATTTTAAAAATTAAAAATTTTCATTTTGAATGGAGACTAAACAATTAATATTCGATAACGTACTAAAACAACACTTAATTCAGTGACAAAAGTTAACTGGAGTGAGGCAGACATGTGATTAATGCCAAAGACTTCTTAAAATCTTTCCCCTTTTCTTTTAATATTTAACTACCATTAACTCTCTGTTTAAGTAGGAGAATAATTTATTTGATTAAGTACTACGTATTTTTAAATTTAAAAAATTATGAATTAAGTAATTATTTACTTTTTTTAATATAAAGTAATTATTTATTATTAATTTAAAGGTTAAATATTATTTTTTTAGCTGTTATCTTATAGTTAAATCATCACTTTAATATTTTTACTATTTTTTTTATTAATTTGACTCCTATACTTTCATTCGTAATTTTTCTTATTCTAATTTAAATTTCTGTTAAAAAAATAAACCAATCAATGACTCTTTACTACATGTGAAGAAAACAATAAAAAAAAAACTTAAATTTTAAAAAATAATCAAAGTCCAAAAAATAAAAAATAAAAACCCTCAAAAAATATTAAAACTTAAAAAATTATAAAAAAAAACTAAATAATCAAAATATATTTTTTAAGATTGTAAAAAAAAAATTACAAGTATCCGAAACTTTAAAAATAATTTAAAAAATCATAAATTTTAAAATATATATATTTGGATTTTTTTTAATAATTTCATTATAGATTTTGATTTTATTTGCTATTTTTGACACAATACTTAAAACTACTCATAAACCCTAACTCATAAATAGGAAAAATTTTAATTTTTTAAAATAAAAAAATTATCATAAAATTCTTTTAAAATATTATAAAATTCTAAGATTTTCTAAAAATACTAAAATTCGAAACAAAGGTTTTCCCCCCTAAACTTTATGATTTTTTTTGAAGTTTTGCGTACTTATAGTATTATAGAATATTTCCATAAAATTCAAAAATAGACTATGTGTTTATTTTTTTTTATTATAATTTTCTAACTTTATGAAATATTTGTTATAAGTTCTTAGACATTTGGGGCTAGCCTGTCCTTAAATAAGTAAAAGTTAAAATATGTCTTTAACTCTTTTTATGGTTCGAAAATTTAGAATTTAATTTTTATATTTTAGGAATTTAATCTTTCTGTTTTTAAAATTTTAAAAATCAGGTTTAATTATTAAATTTCTTATTAAATTTAAATTTATTATAATTTTTTTAAATTTCATTGTTATATAATGAGTGTTTTTTTTATGTCAAAATACAACAACAATAACAAATTAAAAAAAAAAATTTAACAGTGTTAACCATTAGTCTAAAGTAAAAATATTAAAATTTTGAAAATAAATGTATAGGAACTAAAATCAAATTTCGTAAAGAGTATGGAACCTTTTGCATATTTTAACCATAAGTAAACTATCTTTAATAAATAATGGCTTTTTAAATACGTCGACTCTCAGAGAAACCATGGTCAAACACAAGACTGGTGTTGAGTGGAGAGTGAACGTGGATCCGATTTAACAATAAAAGATTAGTCTTTCCAAGTTTTAAATGCGGTATGAAGTGCTTGCTTTCAACGTCTTTCAAAGACCAAACTTGCAATGGAGGGGAAGACGAAGACCACAACAGCGTAAGCCAATTTTCCAAGTCTTCCTTTTATTATTTTTATATTTTAAGTCTGGGTATGGCAATTCAACTTTCCAATGAGAAAAAAAGAAAAAACATCATAAAGGAAAATTGGATTCAAATGCTTTTAACCTTATATAAATCTTGAAATATATCCAAATTGCACATAAGCTTAAAACTAAATATCAATACTGAAATACTGTTCGGAACCTTGAGTTGTTAAAGATGAACAGAGTAGCCTGGCTTCCTTCCCTGCTGCTCCTGATTGTTACGTTGCATACTTGTTTATCTGATGTTGAGTCTAATTCTACAGCAGAAGCACTTGCGCTCCTCAATTGGAAAGCCAGCCTTCTATCCCTCACAAACCGTTCTGTTTTGCCTTCGTGGACTGTCTCGCCTGGAAATGCACAAGCAAGTCCCTGCGGTTGGTTTGGGATCCATTGCAAGGGTGACAGCGTTTCCAGAATCAATCTTACGAGTTATGGTGTAAAAGGTACATTCCATGCATTTCCATTCTCATCTTTGCCTAATCTGGACGAGTTAGACCTTAGCATCAATGGACTTTTTGGCACAATCCCACCTCAAATCAATCAACTCTCTAATCTCACTTACCTTGATTTATCATATAATCTGTTGTCTGGAAAAATCCCACCTCAAATTGGTCAACTTATTCATCTCAAGATCCTTCACCTTGTTCAAAACCTGTTGAATGGCTCCATTCCTGACGAAATAGGTCAGCTAGTGTCCCTTGAAGAGCTTGCCTTGCAGAACAACTATCTAAATGGTTCCATCCCTTCTTCTTTGGGTAACTTGGCCAACCTGACCTACTTGTATATGTTAAATAATTCCTTTTCTGGTAACATCCCTTCAGAAATAGGAAATCTCAGCAGCTTGCAGGAACTTTACATTGACAAGAATCAACTCGCAGGTTCCATCCCTTCCACTTTTGGAAACCTAAAACAATTGAGATTGCTCTACTTGTCCACTAACAGTCTTTCAGGATCCATCCCTTCTGAATTTGGGCATATGGAATCGCTGAATGAATTAGCACTTTTTAAAAACAATCTATCAGGTTTCATCCCACCCTCACTCGGAAACTTGACTGATCTGACCATTCTCCAACTGTATGAAAATACACTTTTTGGCCCCATTCCTGAAGAGTTAGGGAACTTGAAATTATTGGTTTTCCTAGAGGTGAGTCAAAACCAACTCAATGGTCCTATTCCATCTTCATTTGCTAATTTGAGCAACTTGGAAACTTTGTTCCTCCGAAACAACCAACTTTCCGGTCCCATACCTCAAGAAATAGGAAACTTCATGAAAATGTGGATGTTGGAACTCGATGAAAACCAGTTCACTGGGCAGCTGCCACAAAACATTTGTAGAGGTGGAACACTGGAATATTTCATAGCCAATGACAACCATTTCAGTGGACCAATACCCAAAGACTTGAAAAACTGCAGCAGCCTAAAAAGAGTGCGCCTGGAAAGAAATAGACTGACTGGAAACATATCAGAAGATTTCGGAGTCTATTCAAGCTTGAAATTTATAAGCCTTAGTGACAATGACTTTTATGGTGAAATTTCACCTCAGTGGGCGTCGTGCAATAATTTGAGCAGCCTACAGATTGCCCGGAACAACATCACTGGCAGAATACCACCTGAGCTTGGAAATTCAGCTCAGCTTCAGGCTCTTGATCTTTCTTCAAATCATTTAGTAGGGGAGATTCCAAAGGAACTGACAAAATTGACATCTTTAACAAGGCTTATTTTGTCAGGGAATCAACTCTCTGGTGGTATACCAATGGAAGTTGGATCTTTTTCCCAACTCGAGTATCTTGATTTGTCGGCAAACAGATTGAGTCAGTCCATCCCCGAGACTATAGGGGATATGTTGAAATTGTACTACTTGAATTTGAGTAGTAACAATTTCAGCCTTGGAATTCCACGTCAGATAGGCAAGTTAGTTCAAGTGAATGAATTAGATCTGAGTCATAACGTGCTTTCAGGGGAGATTCCAACACAATTTCAATCTTTGCAGAGCTTGTCAACGTTGAACCTCTCTTACAATAACCTCTCTGGTAGCATCACCATTTTCAATGAGCTCCGAGGCTTGGTCCAAGTTGACATAGCACATAATGAATTGGAGGGTCCAGTTCCTGATGTCCCAGCGTTTCAAAATGCTTCAATACAAGCATTAGAAGGAAACAAGGGTTTGTGCGGCAATGTTAGTGGGTTGAAACCTTGCAAGCTTTCTAAAAACGGCTACCACAAGTTACTCTACGCAATCATGCTTCCTCTGTTAGGAGCTGCTATCCTTTCAATTGCTATTCTGGCTTTGTTTTTTGGCTTAAAAAAAAAGGGAAAAGATGCAGATGAAGAAAGGGAAAGCACCAAGATTGATGAGAACCTCTTTGCAATATCGTCCGTCGATGGAAGATTGTTGTATGCTGAGATTATAAGTGCTACTAAAAACTTTAATTCTCAGTGCTGCATTAGAAAGGGAGAATACGGAAATGTATACCGAGTACAACTGTCATCAGGTGATATTGTAGCTGTGAAGAAAGTCCTTCCACTGCATGCTGATGAAGTTAAAACTGCAAAAGAATTCCAAAATGAAGTAATGGCGCTCATAGATATACAGCATGGGAATATTGTGAAGTTCTACGGGTTTTGTTGCTCTGCTGAACAATCATTCTTGGTTTACAAATACCTCGAAAAAGGTAGTTTGGCTACCAATCTAAGCAATGATGAAACAGCAAAAGAATTGGACTGGGATAAAAGGCTGAATATTATAAATGGGGTTGCTTATGCCCTGTCTTACTTGCACCATGATTGCTCACCACCAATTGTCCATCGAGACCTTACAAGCAACAATGTTTTACTCGACTCGGAATTTGAAGCTCACATTTCAGGTTTTGGCATGGCTAAACTTCTCAATCCAGACTCATCTAATTGGACCAATCTTGCTGGAACATATGGATATGTCGCACCAGGTGATGTAGTTTATAGAAATCTTTTGGTGCATGAAAGGTAGATCATTGTTCTGTAATTGACTATTTCTTTGTTTTTCCTCGGCAGAGCTTGCCTACACAATGAAGGTTACAGAAAAGTGTGACGTTTATAGTTTTGGAGTGCTGATTCTGGAAGTTATCGTGGGAGCACATCCGGGTGATTTGATCGCCACGCTACCATCTTCATCCCTTGAAATGCGGCTTCTGGTGAAAGATATCTTGGATCAAAAGCCTTTACCTCCATCAGCATACATTCAACACAAACTAGTATCTTTAATGAAGATTGCTTTTATGTGTTTGGCTGACAATCCACATTCTAGACCAACCATGTGCGCTGTTTCTCAGCTGTTAGCCAGCTGAACCTTTTCCTCCCAAGGGTCTTACATTGAATTGCAGACTGCCATGTACGGTGTTTCTCGGCTGTTACTCTTTGAAGTCCTAATATTTTTATTGTTGTGTCATTGCTGATATACAAGTAGATTACTAAGGAAACTTTACCAGGTTTTCATGTATCATATTTATGTTTAAAGTGATTTCCAAGCAAATAGACCCTATTATGTAACTTATTTTGAAAAAAGTAGGTTTGATTTTAACACTTCTCATTACACATTCCCATATGTTATATAAAATATTCTAACTTAAGACGCATTTAACAGAGGACTTCGACTTTCAATCCTGCAATTATCTGCAGTATACATGTCGAATTTACTTACAATCCCATTGCACAAGCTGGTCAGTGATTGGCTTTCTGAGAGAAAAATCTATGGTCCGTCCAAATTTCAAGCTATGCATCGAAATTCTTTATTTTTCTACAGTATTAGTATCTGGCACTTATATTGGGTACGTAAGTATAGATAAGATCATCCAAATAAATGAAAAAGCTAAGAAAAATTGAGTTGGAAGGATTTGCGATGTCTGTTTGAAGAATATTACATTAACCAGTCTTGAAATCTTCAAATAGCTATGACTTGTCTTCAGGAAATTAGTAACTATGAAAGCTACCCTTTAACAAGTTAATTTAATGTCCATTGACATTATTAAGTCCCCAAAAATCAACAGTACTCTTGGAGCTTGACCCCAAACCTCAACAAGTACCTCTCCATGCAGCTATGTAACCATATTCCATCTGAACATATTTAATGTTTCCATACTCTCTTTCCTTGATTTGGCTTACAATTCCATCCGAACTTTCCTTGTTGACAAGTCTAGACCACCTTGCTATGGCTCGTAACAACATAAATGGCACCATACCAAAATAGATAGGGAAGTTGAGATCACTTTCTCAACTCTTTTTTGCATAAAAATGAACTGACAGACAATATCCATTCTCCTATAGGGAAATTGAGCAACTTGGTTAATCTCTACCTTGGCGACAATGAACTCTGCATCTCCATCCCTGACTTGAATTGTTTGATTTGTCAAGGTACCATCTTGATGGTAGTTTCTGTAACAACCTAATTTTCAGTGGCGTTGGGAACAGTGATTCAAGATCACTAAATTCGACGAGTAAGTTTGAAAATTTAGTATATTTATGAGTCAATTTTGAATTTAGAAATATATTTGAATTAGAGAATTTTGTGAATTAAAAGAATTTATTAGGTCAAGTGGGTCAAAAACAAGGTATCGAGACCTCGAATTTATAAACTGAGCCAAAAATATTTTTAGAAATATTTATGGAGTGTCATTTAGTTAGTATTAAAGTTTCATTATAAAATTTTAACGTTTTGATAGTTAATTAATTAAAAAGAACTAAATTGTAAAAAGTGTAAAATTTGTTAAAGTGATTAAATAGCTTAAGTGTTAAAAAAAGGACTTAAAGGAAAATTAAGCTTAAAAATAAGCAGGCTGGACGGAAAGGGCAAGAAAATCAGCAAGAAAATAAAGTGAAATAAGGGCAAAATTGAAAATTTTGCAAATTAACTAAATAAAATAAAGACTAAATTGAAAAATCTAGAGATATCACCATTTTTCTTCAGCAAAAATTCCATAGGAGGTCTATAATAAGCTGGTTTTTCATATTTTTGCACCATGTGAGTTCAATTCTTTCTTTTTCTTTGAAATTTTTATATTTTTTGTGACTTTTACAATTAGGTCCAATTATTGAATTCATTAGTTTTTGATTCTATAAGTAAAATTTAAAGTTTCCATGGACAAGTTATGTATTTATAATATGAATTATAATGGATTTTAAGCTTTTAATTCATTATATGATGAATTTATTAAGTGATTCGAATAGAGATTGGTTTTTAGGACCTAATTGTGAAAAAGTTTAGAATTAGGGTTTGATGTTGAAATTATGAATTCCAAAGGGTATATAGTGGTTTATAATGATGGAATAAAGTGTTAATTTAGGAAAACTAGCTCAATTGATGGGTTAATTGTTCGGGAACTAAATTGTAAAAACTGTAAAATTTAGGGTAAAAGTATAATTTAAAAAATTAAAGGGCATAAATTGTGAAGTGAATTAGAATTTAATTTAATGCTAATAAATGGAAAATTTTATATTTTAGATCAAGAATCCGAAAATAAACGCGAAAAAGAAAAAATTACTGATTAGTCCCTAAATTTCTACAACTTCTACAAATTGACCCAGGTAAGTTCATATGGTTGAATTATTATGGTTATTTGTTAATATAGAAATGATATAATGTATTATTTCATATGTTTGTCATTAAATTATGATTATTGGAAGACTATAAAAAGTAAATTGAATGTTTAAATTTAGTAGAACGTTGGATTGAGTACAATCGTTCAGTGACAAGAGAAGTGATAAGTGATGAATTGACGAATTGACGAATAAAAATCATGGTATAACAATGGCAAAGTGTGGAATGTAATACCATAGTTGGGCTATGGCATTTAAGTGAAAAGACCATAACTAGGTTATGACAATTGTGATCGTAAGACCATGGTTGGATCATGGCAGTACATGTGTGTATGTGTAAGATCATACCTGGGCTATGACATCGTAAATAAAGTGCAAGTCCATATCTAGGCTATAACATTGTGATAAAGTGTAAGACTATAGTAGGGCCATGGCAATGTATGTACAAGATCAAAGTGGACTGTGGCAAAAAGAAAACGATGTACTCAATTCCGTAAGACGTTCACTAGTTTGACGAGAAATAGTAAGTGATAAATGAACTAATGTGACAGAAATTTAGTGGTTATAGATATTGAGCTCAATTATGTGAATTCATCACTTGAAATTGTGATTGACAGGAAGTGTTAGTGAATTGCATGTTTTATGATTTATAATAGTATGTTCGGTAAGGTTTAATTTAAAACCTATGAACTTACTAAGCTTTCATAAGCTTACTTTTGTTTGTTAAATATTCTTTGTAGATTAACAAGAGTTCGGAGGATCAGATCATCACATTGGGTCACACTATCCAGATTTTACCGGTAGATTTTGTATTACAACTTAAGGTTTATATGGCATATATAGGATGGATGAAAAGAAAGTAAACTTGAAATATGGTTATGAATGACTTTCAAACATATATGTTAGTTAATGTGTTTGTATTTATTAGTATATAATGGTGGTTAATGAATGAAATAATATAGTAAGTTTATGTAAATAGGTAGTGTAGTTATAGATTTGACTTATCATATGAGTTATTGACTTAAATTGGTTGTTGGTTTGGAGTATATTGGTATATAAAAGTATTGTATGCAGGTTGAATGTGTAAAGGGTGAGAAAAGTGACCTTAAAATGGCCTATTTTCGTCCACATTGGTAGACACACGGGCGTGTGTCTTGACCATGTGTGATACACGGCCTGGCATATGGGCATGTATTTTGACTGTGTGTCCTCTGCACATTAAAAAAAAATGAGAAACAAGATGCTTAGAATTGAGCACATGGGTAGAGACACAGGCGTGTGTCTCAGCCGTGTGGGTGACACGGTCTTGAACATGGGCATGTTACATAGCTATGTGAACACTACACCTAAAATGTGAAAATAAAATTAACCACACAGCGTAGCACACGGACGCGTGACTTGGCCATGTGACTTCAATTTTTTCATGTTTTATAAGTCAGAGAGTTACACAAGTTATGGACACCTGCGTGTACACAAGTTATGGACACCTGCGTGTGTAGCCACACGGCCTGATTACACAGGTGTGTCCCTAGACCACATGAGCGTGTGGGCACTGTACATAAGGAAAATTTTGTAAATTTGCGATATATTCTTAGAGCTTCCGAATTAGTCTCGATTAGATTGTACTGTTCATATTGGGCTTCGAGCGTCCAACTAAAGGACAATATGATTATTTCTGAATGTGAATAGTACTTTTGCATGATTTATTCGAAATTAATCTGTAAACTCCGGTAATACTTCGGAATCCTATTCTAGTGACGGATATAGGTTAGAGGTATTACAATTTCCCTAGGAAACATGACTAGTTTAGTATTTCTTTACAACCCCTGATTCCATGGGAAACCCCATGTCAGACGTTTTGGATTAGCTGAGAATTAATCAATTGGAAATTTACCAGAAAATATATACTTTGGTGGATAGCTTGGGAAACTTACTGTAGAAAACAACCATTTCACAGGCCCCATACCAAAGGCTTTGGAAATTGTACCAACTTAATAAAACTTAAGCTTGAAGAGAATCAACTTAATAGCTGAAGGTTTTGGCACATATCCGAACTTGAAGTACATTATTTAAGTTATAACCAGTTGTTTGGAGAGCTATCTAATAAATGGGAACAATACCCTCAATTTGACAAGCTTGAGATTTGCCAATAACATCTCTGGGCGAATGCCAACTAACCTTGGGGAATGTTAAAGTTGGCTTCCATGCAGTATATGCAACCAAGAAGTAGAGGAGTTGCCCGAACCATGCATGTTGCAGCTGAAGATGGTACTGCTATTTTGTTTAGTTTTGTTACTTCAATTAACATTTTGTAACTTAGTTAGATTCAAACCAAGTTGTTAATGTACTTGATGTAATTTGTCAATGTTTAAGCTGATAAATCAGCTTTACAAAGTGTGCAAGTTATGTTTTATAAGTTTAATGTTACTTAGTGGTAGTAGGTAATGTTTAGGTGACAATTTGCTTATTTTTTACCAGCTTATGTCTGGTATATGTATTGGCATTATGCCATCTTTCAAAATTAATGAAAATTCATCAGAATTCTTCATCTAATTCTCTCTTAATTCTTTTCTTTCTTTTATTCTTAAAGCACGATTCTGTTTTTGTTTGCTACAGCAAGTATCGAGCCTTCAAGCTCAAGAATCTGCTTGTTTCATTCATCTTTGTTCTTAGTTCCAACAATTGGTATCTAGAACTCATTTCTTAATGGACCTGTCATTTTTTCATTCCTCAAAATCATATCTTCATCAGGTTTCTCTCCAGCTGCACCACCAGTCTTCAATGGAGAAGGCTACCACATTTGGGTGGTAAAGATGAAAACCTACCTGCAGGCATTTGACTTGTGGGAAGTAGTTAACTCGGATGTTGAACCAGCACCTCTAAGAGCCAATCTCACTGTGGCTCAGATTAGGTAGCACACAGATGAAAGAACCAAGAGACACAAGGCCATGTCTTACATCCAAAACAGTGTGTCTGATGTGATTTTCACAAAGAGCATGGCTTGTGAGTCACCAAAGCAGGCTTGGGATAGGCTGAAGGAGAAGTTTCAAGGGACTGAAAGAACGAGACAGTAAAAACTACTGAATTTGAGAAGGGACTTTGAAAATTTAAAGATGAAGGAAGAAGAAACAGTGAAGCAATATTCAGACAAAATCATGGCTATTGTGAACAGCATCAGGTTGCTTGGGGACCAATTTAGTGAAGCAAGAATTATAGAGAAGGTTATCTCAACCTTGCCTAAAAGATATGAGGCCAAGATTTCTTCCCTTGAAGACTCGACAAACCTGACTAGCATCTCTTTGACTGAGCTGATTAATGCTCTTTATGCTCAAGAGCAAAGAAAGGCCAGTAGATAGGAGAAGGATCAAGAAGGTGCCTTCCAAGCCAAGAGCAGACCTGCCTCGAGCTCATCTGGCTACAAAGGGAAGAAAACTTGGTCAGACAAGCCTAGGAGAGATGGAGTAAGAAGAAAAAATCCACCTTGCCCACATTGCAAAAGGCTCAGCCATCAGGAAGAAAACTGTTGGTTCAAGCCTGATGTGCAGTGCAAAATCTGCAAAAAGATGGGCCATATTAAGAAGGTTTGCAGAAACAAAGGCAAGCTGAATCAAAACTAGCCTCAATAGCCTAGGGCTAAAGCTCGAGTGACAGAAGAAGGTAGTAAACAAAAAGAGCAAGTCTTTGCAGTCTCTTGCTCAGCTGCCAAAAGAAAAGCCATAAAAGAATGGCTGATAGATAGTGGTTGCACAAACTACATGACTCCTAATGCTGCTATCTTCAAAAACATCGATAAAAGCTTCAAAACAAGGGTGAAAGTTGGAAATGGACACTTTATCAAAACAGAAGGCAAAGGAGATGTGCTGATAGACACTCCTACAGGTACCAAACTTGTCTCTAATGTTTTGTTTGTGCCTGAAATTGACAGAAATCTACTCAGTATAGCTCAGTTGCTAGAAAAAGGGTTATTCAGTAGTGTTCAAAGGCAAAGAATGCCTGATCAGTGATCCAAGTGGATCTAAGCTTATGTTAGTGACCATGGTTGACAGAAGCTTTGTAGTGGACTGGAACAAGAACTCAAACACTGCCTATACAGCTATTTTAGATGAATCCAAGCTGTGACACAAGAGGCTAGGCCGTGCTAACTACAAGTCACTGGTTCAGTTGACCAAAAAAGACTTGGTTGAAAACTTCTCCAAATTAGTTGAGAAAGAAGATGTCTGTAAAATATGTCAACTAGGAAAGCAAGCTAGACTGTCATTCCCTACAAACAAAGCCTAGAGAGCTTCTGAAAGGTTGCAGCTTATCCACATTGATGTATGTGGCCCTATAAAGACACTGTCTTTGAATGACAGTAGGTATTTTATCTTGTTCATTGATGATTAGTTGAGGTATTATTGGATCTACTTCCTAAAGCACAAGTCAGAAGTGGCCTCAGTATTTTGGAAGTTCAAGGCTGTAACAGAAACAGAAACTAGTTGCAAGCTGAAAATATTGAGGTCTGATAATGGGACAGAGTATACCTCAGCTATGTTTCAGGGCTTTTGTGATAAAATAGGCATCAAGCATCAACTCATCAACATCTACACACCTCAACAGAATTGTGTTAGTGAAAGAAAGAATAGAAGCTTGATGGATATGACAAGATGTCTGTTATTTGAGAGGAATTTGCCCAAGACCTTGTGGGCTGAGGTAGTTAACACTGCTGTATATCTTCAAAACAGGCTACCAACCAAGGCATTGGTTCATAAAACTCTTTTCAAGGTCTGGTTTGTGTTCAAACCATCAATTGCTCACCTAAGAGTCTTTGGCTGCATATGTTATGTACATGTTCCAACAGTAAAAAAAGACAAATTGGCCAAGAAGGCTTAACCTGGCATCCTGGTAGGCTACAATAGTGTCAAGAAAGGGTATAGGGTCTTAGATCCTTCATCCAATAAAGTCTTTGTGAGTAGGGATGTTGTATTTAATGAGAAGTCAGGCTGGAACTGGGATAAAAATGAACCAGAAACTGCTGCTGAAGACCTGGTGACAGATCAGACTGAAGCTGATCGAAATGATCCTGAAATGAACATTGATGAGTACCAGTTGGGGGAATCAGACCATTGGCTAAAATATATGAGAGGGCTGATGTGGCTGTTGTTGAATCAAGTTGTTTTGAAGAGGTTGAAGCTCAACAATGTTGGAAACAAGCTATGCTTGATGAATTGAACATGATTGAAAAGAACCAAACCAGGGAGCTAGTTGCAAGACCAGTCAACAAGAAGGTTATAAGAGTGAAATGGGTGTTTCGAGCCAAGCATAATGCTGATGGAACTTTGAACAAGCTAAAAGCAAGGCTGGTAGTGAAGGGATTTAGTCAGAAGTATGGCATTGACTATCTTGAAACATTTGCACCAGTGGCCAGGCTTGACACAATTAGGCTACTGGTTGCTTTGGCTGCACAAAAGCAATGGCAAATACATCAACTAGATGTAAAATCAGCATTCCTCAATAGTTTTCTTGATGAGGAGATTTATATTGAATAGCCTGAAGGCTTTAAAGTAGTTGACAGGGAAGATAATGTCTACAAGTTGAAGAATACCTTGTATGGCTTGAAACAGGCACCAAGAGCCTGGTATGATAGAATCGATAGCTACCTAACCAGTTTAGGGTTTGAGAGAAGCATCAATGAGCCAACCTTGTATGTGAAGAAGGAACATGATGAAACATAGCTCATAGTCTCCTTGTATGTGGACGATCTACTGGTGACAAGAGGCAACAATGCCATGATGGCTGATTTCAAAGGAAAAATGAAGAGAATGTTCGAGATGTCAGATTTGGGACAAATGTCCTACTTCCTTAGCATGGAAGTGTCTCAAACTCAGCAAGGGATCTTCCTAATTTAGAAGGCATTTGCCTTGAAGATTCTAAACAAATTTTTTCCATGCTGAACTGCAAAGCAACAAGCACACCAGTTGTTGTTGGAGAGAAGCTATCGAGCCAATGTGATTTCGATAAGTTTTGTGAATCAACTTATAGGAGTTTGATTGGATGTTTACTCTATTTGTCAGCCACTAGACCATACATTATGTTTGCTGTAAGTCTGCTATCTAGATTCATGCATTGCTGCAATATAAAGTATTTACAAGCTTCTAAAAGGGTTCTCAAGTATATAAAAGGTACACTAAACTTTAGAATGATGTTCGCCAAGGTTGATAGCATGAAGCTACTTGGTTATGCTGATAGTGATTGGGTTGGATCAGTGGATGATATGAAGAGCACCTCAGGGTATATGTTTACCCTTGGTTTAGCTAGTTTTTGTTGGAGTTCGAAGAAGCAAAATGTTGTTTCTCAATCAACTGCTGAAGCAAAATATGTGGTAGCTGCAGGAGCTGTTAATCAAGTTATATGGCTAAGAAAAATCATGGCAGACTTGAATCTACACCAAAGGGAAGCAACAAATATCAAATGTGACAATCAGTCTGCTGTTGCAATTGCAAAGAATCCAATGTTCCATGGGAGAACCAAGTATTTCAAGATGAAATTTCATTTTTTTTAGAGAAATGGAGCAAGCTCAAGAAGTGAAACTGATTCATTGTAGTTCTCAGGATCAACTTACTGATATCTTGACAAAGCCTCTATTTGTGTTAAGGTTTGAAGATTTAAGAGCTAAGATGGGAATTTGTAGTATGCAAGCCAAGGAGGAGTGTTGAAGTTGACTTCCATGCAGCACATGCAGCCAAGAAGTAGAGGAGCTACCCAAATCATGCATGTTGCAGCTGAAGATAGTGTTGCTGTTTTGTTTAGTTTTGTTACTTCAATTAACATTTTGTAACTTAGTAGATTCAAACCAAGTTGTTAATGTACTTGATGTAATTTGTCAATGTTTGAGCATATAAATCAACTTTACAAAGTGTGCAAGTTATGTTTAATAAGTTTCAAAGTTACTTAATAGTAGTAGGTAATGTTTAGGTGACAATTTGCTTATTTTTTACCAGCTTATGTCTGGTATATGTATTGGCATTATGCTATCTTTCAAAATTAATGAAAGTTCATCAGAATTCTTCATCTAATTCTCTCTTAATTTTTTGCTTTCTTTTGTTCTTCAAACACGATACTGTTTTTGTTTGCTACAGCAAGTATCGAGCCTTCAAGTTAAAAAAACTGCTTGTTTCATTCATCTTTGTTCTTAGTTCCAATAGGGAAGCATGTTAGCTACAAATACTTGACCTATCTTTAAAAAATTTAAGAGGGGAGATTCCAATAGAACTTGAAAGGTTGACATCACTGAACATCCTTTTGCTTGATGATAACATGTTATCTGGTGACTTTTCCCCAAGGATTCAAATACTATCTGGTATGCAAAGCCTTAGCTTTGCCCGCAACAAAATGGGCTGCTCAATTCCTAATCAACTCAGACGGTGCTTGAATTTAAGTATGAACAAGTTTAATGAACACTGGTTTGGTTGACTTACAAAGAGTAACAAAAGTCCTTTTGATCCTGGTCCTTCTCTTTGGCGGTGAAGCTCTTTTTTTTCTATCACTGTTGTGATATCATTAATCAAAAAATTAGGGACAAAGAAAACGAATCAAGAGAAGCACAGACCGAAAGTCCCTTCATGATACGGTGCTACGATAGAAAAAAATTAAGCATTCAGACACCATTATCAACCAAAGGAATTGACTCAAAACATTGTGTCAAAGTATGACAGAATGTGTTAAAAGGTGGCTTTCATACAGACCATTTTGTTCGAGCCATGCAAGTTGCAGTTGAAGAACATGCTGTTGTTTTTTGTTGTTTAATTGATGTTTTGCTACTTAGTTACATTTGAACTAAGTATGTAATGTATTTGATGTTATTTGGTGCTGATGGATTTGATAAATCAACTTAACCAAGTGTACAAACAATGTTTTATAAGTTTTAAGACTTTGTTAGTGGAGTTAGGTGTGTTTAGGTAACACTTTTTTTTTTTTCCAGACAAGTTGATTACTTGTTATATGTAATGAAATGTTTTCAGAAAAGAATACATGAATCTTTCAGCATTTTTCTCATCTCGTTTTGGTTCTTGTTAAGCAATCCGTTCTTGTTATTTTCAAGCCCAATTTCTTTATTTGTTCAGCAAGTCATTGTAGCTTCAAGCTCAAGACTCTGATGTGATTTTTTAATTTGTTTCTTAACTCCTACAGAATGTTCCTTGAGGTAAGGAGGGAAAGGGATTTCCACGGTTTGTTATGATCTTCATGATGGCTTTTCAAACATGGACAACATCTAATTATTTGTATTTCATGATTATAATAATTGTAATATTATATATTCATATATCTTTTAATTGGATAATTATTAATTCATGTTTATCCTAAAAAGTAATAGCCTTCCAAAGAAAGAGAAAAAGAATAGAATAGAAGAAAAAGAAAAAGAAAAAGAAAAAGAAAAAAAAAGGAAACAAAATTAAAATATAAAAAAATTGTTCAAAAAGAAAAAGTATAGAGTGGAATTTGAGCTAATTTTTTTTGTCCAAAAGGATAATATAGTATGTCATATCAGCTTGAAGTTACACTTAGAGAGGTCATCTTGGGTCAAGTCAAGTTCAGGCTAGGTTTAGGCATGATATTTATATGCTTTATCTTTGTTGGAGCCCAACTCTACTTAAAATATGAATTTTAAATTTTGCCTAAATCAACCCATATTTATAAATAGTTAACCTAAGTCTATTTTAGGCCTATCCATATTATTTTTTAAAAAAGTTCAACAATTATGTTTATATTATTTTTAATGTAATATTTAATAATTTTTATTTATTAAAATTTTATATATAATCACCTTAACATCTTTTAATGTTTATGTTATTATAATATTATAGATTTAATTTTTATGAGTTATAAATTACATAATTTATAAAAATAACATAATATAATTATTATAAACTTAAAAAAAAAAGTTTAACTTTTTTGTTCAAACCCATTTTTCGGACCTAATATTCTTATATAAACCCTCCCAAATTTTGAGTGGGCCTTCAAGCTTGAGTAGGTAGCCTAACCTATGAACAAGTCTAGCTACTTTGTTAACAGATCAATGACCAAAATGTAACAAATCGATAAAGTTAATGAACAAATCATAACTTTTTAAAGTTCAATGACCAAAACATAATTTAAAACATATATGAGTAATTAGATGAATAGTTTACCCAAAGAATTGTTATATTTCTCAAATATATTCCTTGTCCATACTATTATTTAAGCCCTTGGTAACACCCCTATACCTGACTTGATTATCAAGTCTTATAGGAATGTCACATTTGAATGCCGGAATAATCTTGGTTAAATCATTAATTGAAACCCTTTTCCAATAATATTTTTAACTTATTAATGTGTTATTATCTTATTATATCTATGTCAGGCCAAACTGGGTATTTTCTTTGGTAAAAATTTGTTTTGAAATCACTTTTTGTACTAAATAGGGCTCAGGTATTGATACCAGCACCAAGGTATCAATATATAAGCTTAGGTATCAATACTCTTCTGTTGTATCAATATCGTTTTGAGACTTCGATATTTGAAAAATCAAGAAAAATACCCCAAGTATCGATACATAGCCCAAGGTATCGATACTTCTTTTAAAGTATCGGTACTTTTAGCTTGGTATCGATACCAATTTGGCATTCTGTAGTTCATTTTAAATTTGGGTTAATTTCCCCATTTAGTCCCTTACATTGTGTCCATTTAACCCTATTTGCTTGACTATTTAAAACTATAAAAATTCACATATCTACTTTGCATTTACAATTTCATATAGAATAAAGAAGTTTCACACCTTGCATTTTAGTCCCTTCACACTTTCTTGTGGAAATACTCACTTAGGTACATGCCATTTATTGGACTAACAAAAAATAAAACTTTAACCTTTTTCTTGAGTCCACTGATGTAGTGATGTGATGAGATGCGACCTATCCTCAGAGTCTTTTAATTGTTTCTCTTTACCTACACGTATAAAACACATGTTAAGCTATTGTTAGCTTAGTAAGTACAACTAGAAATTTAATTATGTTTCTATCTATCATAAACTTAATTACTTATTAATATTACGTAGAATCATTTAATGACCTATATTTTTCCATTACTTCATAATTCACAATTTTATTAACATTCCCTATCATCTATCGCCAATATTCTAATTGCCTCATTTTAACACATTTAATCCTTTACTGCTTCATTTAACTGATACAATATTTCAAGTATTTTTATAACGTTATTTAGAACTTATACTCGTAATTAACTCAAAGCTTGCCATTTAATTTTCATGTATCTTCATTCTTTACTATTAATTTATCATATTACATTTTAGTTCATTTTCAATGTAACACCCAAATATCCGTGTCGATTACTAGAGTAGGTTCATAAAACATAACATGCTCAACTCTTCAATAGAACACTTGAGATACAAAAGAAAATTGAAAAGTGAAATCTTAAAATTCACGAATAACATTACCCGATTAAAACCCTTCTATTCATTTTATGATTTATCCCCTATTGACCGAGTGCACATTCATAATATATATAATTCAATTATATCACAAATATGAAGTTCTAAATCAAGATTTATAGCCCAAACATTTTCAAATTCATACATAGAACTTTAGCCGTATTCGTATGGCTTTATATACAATTATATCAAAATAGCTAACCTCCCAAAATTACTATCCTATACATGCCATAATGTCTACTAAAGTTTCAATCAAAAGTACCAAAAAGGTTGACAAAAGTTGCGATGACTTCGTGATGGTTCCCAAGCTTTCCTCGAATAAAACGATCTATACCAAAGCGAAAAACACACCGAGTGAGTTATTAACTCAATAAGTCCTAAGAAAATTTCAATACTATAATAATTCAATTATCTACAAACTAAATAATTAACTCAATACTATTCGAATTTAGCCATGATATCACAAGGAAATATATTATGTCACAAACGTACCTTTGGTACATACTTACCCGAATACACCATGTACTCCTACTCTAAATATTCACAATTAAAATACCATGGCAATGTCATATACAACCATTGACGTATATATATATATATGTATATATATAATATACAAAGCCTAAAATTTAAAGCATAAACCAAGCCACTCCATCTATCAATCAAATCTCCAATTTAATGTTTAGTTGCATTCTTAATTGCCACAAATAATACTCCATAATCAACATTTCACACTTAGTGCTCGATTTGAAAGTCCGCACACACAGTGCTTTTACTTATTCGCACACATAGTGCAATGTTTTCTCGCACACATACTGCCACATAGCTTCGCACACATAATGCTGTATTTTCTTATCTTTAATCATCATATTATCATAGATTGATCAATAATTTCACATTCGATTCCCAAGAACATATATATACTATGATATCTTATCTAACTTAATTTGTGTCATCTATGCTCAAAGTTAACTATAACTTGATTACCTAAGGACTTACCTTTTTAATCGGATGACAACTCCGATCGGCTACTCCATCACTCTTGCTTTCCCTTTTTCCGAACTTGGCTCCCTTTGATCTTGAGCTCCAACTCCAGCTAAGCAAATAAAATAACTAAATCATCGTAACCCCAATTTATACTTCTTCCTCATAGACACACAAACACAAAGATTCGGTATTTGCTCATACATAATTTAAAATTTAAATCTTTAAACTTAATGTATATCCAATATACTTCTCATATATTCCGATAATTCAATACATTATAAGATCAATTTTGGCAATTCACATTTCCAAATTTTATTAGCTAAGTTCATTTTCGGTTAGTGCTCTTTTAAAATCTATCAAGCTCGTATTCCTCTAATTTCATGAGTTCAACGTCTTAGTGCCCATAGTAACTACTCAAATAAATTTTGAATACATAAATTAAGTCACCCCAAACTATCTTGATTTAAAATCGACAAACATACATATGTCAAACTATTTTAACCAAATTTTACTTATCACTTATACTAAAATATGCACTTAAACTTACTATGTTTACATCATGCCTTACACTCCCAAAACGTAAGACATCAATCTATTTCCTTCTTCCATGTCTCGGTCAACTACTCATTTTACCTCATAATCTTGAATTTTGCATTTTAACTTATCTATCATGACTTATTCGGCTTACATTGAACCATTACTCATACAAGAAAATAGCAAACAAAATGAATATTCCATTCAAATCCTCATATGGCCGAATACACAATGTACTACCCAACTAATAATTCAACAAGTTCAACCTCATTCTCTCATCTACATATTCAAAACAACATGAAAACAACCTCCAATTCTACTACATTGATATACGGCTTAGTGCCCAAACTACCATAGAACTTTGATTTCTTTTTTTTTTTTTGACATGGCCAAGAGATGCATTTACAATTAACTTAAACATTTAAAGGAAAAATTCCAAAAATAACTTCAAATCTTACCTCCAACTAGCCAAGAAGGTGCCGAATTGCCCTAATGAAATTTCCCTCTCTCTTTTTTTCCCTTTTATTTCGGTTTGTAACAAGGAAGAAGATGAACACTTTTCTTTTCTTTTATTCATCTTTTTTTTTTATTCATTATGATTTGAATATTTTATTCCTTTGCCAATTTAATATACAAATTAATTTAAATTAGTGGAAGGGCATCATTACTTGGCTGGCCACTTAGTGCAAAAATGGGCATTTTGACATGCAAATCCATGCTTTCTCACCTTATTGTTATTTAATCCTTACAATTTACCTATCATCTTTTCTAAATTTCTCAACTAAGTCCTTTCAAGAAAATTCACATTCCTAAGGCTAATTTTAAGCATTTAATTTTTTTTCACACATACACTATCACACATAAATATATACAATTAAAACAAAAATAAATTTTTGTGACTCGGTTTTGTGGTCCCGAAACCACATTCCGACTAGGGTCTAATTAGGGCTGTCACATTCAATACACTTTATTTTCCCATTTCTTATTTTAACAGGTATGATACTTTAGCATTCAATAGAGAAAATTCTTTTTATCTTTCAACAAAGAATGTCATTTACCTTTTTAAACAGAGGTCCAGTAGGCTAAATAGAATACTTAGGATATACGGAACTGGTACAGAAGTGCATTTAAGTATACTAATAGAATAATAAGCACCGAAGTGGAAATCACTAAGCACTGAAGCGCAATACGGTAAGCACGCTAAAATTTCTTTAATGGCATGCCATCTATATCTTAATAGTCCATATCTCGTCTACATAGGCTTCATTTTCATCAAATTATAGCATTTATTTAGTCAAGAAATATACTATAAATTTACAACTTTCTCAATTGAGTCCTCTTCTTCACCATACAATATAGCTTGTATTTCACTTTAGATCAAATACACATAACATCATCACTATATTACTTTTACACTTTTTACAATTTTATCCTTGTAACAATATTTAGCATAATTATATCTTCCACTTTGATTAACACGTGCAACTTGTCTCCATATTTAATAATCTTCCATAATTTGCTAATAATTCTTATGATAAATTTCACATATCACTTTTACTTACTTTTCAATTTTAGCCCTCATAACACATATAACATATTTCATTTCTTAGTTTAATTTCTAAATTTCACCACAAATTCTTATTATCACATTCGCATATTATTTTTGCTTGTTTTATCAAATTAGTCTTTAGAATATCAATTCAATAAATAGAACTTTCATCTCTTTTTAATACATGTTATATGTTTCTTTGTCTAATATAATTTCCATAACTCTTCACTAGATCTTATCATATTTAACTCATGTTACTTTTAGACATTTAAAAATTTAGTCATTGTCTCTCTCTCATATTTCATTCTACACTTTTATAACACTTTAGACCTGTTCATGGGTTGGGCTGCCAGTCTAGGCCCGAAGGCCCGCTCGAAATTTGGTAGGATTTGGATAAAAATATTAGGCTCGAAAAATGGCCTTGGGCAACAAAATTAGGCTCGTTTAAAATATGAATCGCGCTTGGGCCCGACTCGTTTTTAAATTTATAATACTTTATATTATGTTATTTTTATATATTATGTAATTTAGAACACATTAAAAAATAAACATATATTAAATATATAATACTACTCTAATGTAAACATTAAAATAATGTTAATATGATTATATAAAAAAATTCAATAAATAAAAATGTATAAAATTATTAAATATTAATATAAATATTTTTTAAAAATAAAAATAATATGGGCGGGCCTAAAATGAATTTGTGTTATTCTCTTGCAAATATGGACGGGTTTGGGGAAAATTTTAAACTCATATTTCAGGTCAGGTCGAGCTTGGCAATCATAAAGTATGTTAACATCATGCTTAAACCCGACCCGAACCCAACTCGACCCTATCCATCAGAACCTCTAACTACTATATCATTCCACACATGATTCATATATATATATTATTAACTCATACATTCATTTCCTTATAATAATTGCAATTTTATCAACTTTAGTATGTTTTACAATTTAATCATTTTATGTACTTTTAATCTTTTCTCACTTTTCTTTCATTTTTTCATCATATATTATTTAATAAACAGAATCAACTTTTTATTTCTTTTCACTTAATCATTACCATGTCTTATTCTTCACTTATTAATCATGTAGCTTGTAATTAAATATCATATTAAATCTATATTCATCCTAATAATTAACAATATAATTGAAAAAAAAAAGTAAGTTTCTACATATACTTACAACTTTAGGCTTGAAATCAAGCTTTCTTCTTCCTTTGGCCACTCATTTGCCTTATTTCTTCACTTATTTCTCACTTTCCCTTTACTATTTCTCAAACACTTACATTCAACACTAACTCTTATTTTCTTTCTCCTCCAAGATATTCATGGATGCACCTCTTATGGAATTTAGGTAGTTGTTACACTTCTCTATTGATTTCACTAAGTAATTATGAAGAAATTTTGAAGAATTAAGCTTAATTGGTTTAGTAATAATGAAAAGAACTTAATTGAAAGAAAAGTAAAACTTGAAATGGATGGTTTTGGTGGCTAAGGTGAGAGAAAAAGATGGATGATGAATTTTATTATTTTCATTAATTGTATATTTATCATATATAAAATGATTGATTAAGTTAGTGTTATGAGTCAACTCAACACCAACTCAATTGTGAAATTATTAAAATATCTTTACTTATTATTATAAAGACATTTTTTGTTAGTTCATACATTTATTTTATTTTATATTCTACATGTTTATTTTACGATTGATGTTTGGGATTCGTATATATCCCTCCTAATAATATTGTCTCTAAAGTCTAAACCTTATAATATTTCGTACTTTTATATAATATTTCAAATAAAACAACTAAAAAACATTATTTAAAAATCAAATACAATACTAATAAATCTAAATAGAAATCTCTTGCCATACCGACTATAATTATTTGTTGAAATAATTTTATAAATAGATGTAATAAAGCGTAGTATATACATTATGTCAATTAATTTACTAAAAAGTTAGAATCATGAAATTAAATATCATGACATTGCACTCGAGATTAAAGTCAAACGAAACTTAATAAAACTTGGGCTTTTCCAACTTCTGTATGCCGTATTGAAGTGCTTGCTTTTTTTTGATTTTAAAGATGGCTTTCCAAGCTGACTATGCAAAGGAAGACTTGAACAAGTCTCTCTTAATATTTTTATATTTCAACTTTGCCATGAGAAAAACACCGACATCAATATGGAAAATTGGACTCGAGTGCTTTTAAGACTATAAATCTCGAGGTATATCCAAAATATTGCAGATGAACCTAAATATCAATACTGAAAAACTATTTGGAACCTTGATTTGTTTATGATGAAGAGAATAGCCTCGCTTGCTTCCTTGCTGCTTCGGGTTGTTACATTGCATGCTTGTTTATCTCACGCTCACTCTAATTCTACTGCAGAAGCACTTGCACTCCTTGATTGGAAAGCCAGCCTTCTATCCCTCACAAACCGCTCTGTTTTGCCTTCCTGGACTGTCTCATCTCGAAATCCAGAAGCAAGTCCATGCAGTTGGTTTGGGGTCCATTGCAAAGGCGACAGCGTTTACAGAATCAATCTTACGAGCTATGGTGTAAAAGGTACATTCCATGCATTTCCATTCTCATCTTTGCCTAATCTTAAAGAATTGGACCTTTGCATCAATGGGCTTTTCGGCACGATCCCACCTCAAATCAATCAACTCTCTAATCTCACTTACCTTGACTTGTCATATAATCAGTTGTCTGGTAAAATCCCACCTCAAATTGGTCAGCTTATTCATCTCAGGACCCTTCACCTTATTCAGAACCTATTGAATAGCTCCATTCCTGAGGAAATAGGTCAGCTAAAGTCCCTCGAAGAGCTTTCCTTGCAAAACAACTATCTAAATGGTTCCATCCCTTCTTCTTTGGGTAACTTGGCCAACCTGACCTACTTGTATATGTTAAATAATTCCCTTTCTGGTAACTTCCCTTCAGAAATAGGAAATCTTAGCAGCTTGCAGGAACTTGACATTGACAACAACCAACTCACAGGTTCCATCCCTTCCACTTTTAGAAACCTAAAACACTTGAGATTGCTCAACTTGTCCATTAACAGTCTTTCAGGATCCATCCCTTCTGAATTTGGGCATATGGAATCGCTGAATTCGTTAGTACTTTTTAAAAACAATCTATCAGGTTTCATCCCACCCTCACTCGGAAACTTGACTGATCTGACCATTCTCCAACTGTATGAAAATACACTTTTTGGCCCCATTCCTGAAGAGTTAGGGAACTTGAAATTATTGGTTTTCCTAGAGGTGAGTCAAAACCAACTCAATGGTTCTATTCCATCTTCATTTGCTAATTTGAGCAACTTGGAAACTTTGTTCCTCCGAGACAACCAACTTTCCGGTCCCATACCTCAAGAAATAGGAAACTTCATGAAAATGTGGATGTTGGAACTTGATGAAAACCAGTTCACTGGGCAGCTGCCGCAAAACATTTGCAGAGGTGGAACAGTCGAATATTTCATAGCCAATGACAACCATTTCAGAGGACCAATACCCAAAGACTTGAAAAACTGCAGCAGCCTAAAAAGAGTGCGCCTGGAAAGAAATGGACTGACTGGAAACATATCAGAAGATTTCGGAGTCTATCCAAGCTTGGAATTTATAAGCCTTAGTAACAATGACTTTTATGGTGAAATTTCACCTCAGTGGGCGTCGTGCAATAATTTGAGCAGCCTACAGATTGCCCGGAACAACATCACTGGCAGAATACCACCTGAGCTTGGAAACTCAACTCAGCTTCAAGCTCTTGATCTTTCTTCAAATCATTTAGTTGGGGAGATTCCTAAGGAACTGACAAAATTGGCATCTTTAACAAGGCTTATTTTGTCAGGGAATCAACTCTCTGGTGGTATACCAATGGAAGTTGGATCTTTTTCCCAACTCGAGTATCTTGATTTGTCGGCAAACAGATTGAGTCAGTCCATCCCCGAGACTATAGGGGATATGTTGAAATTGTACTACTTGAATTTGAGTAGTAACAATTTTAGCCTGGGAATTCCACGTCAGATAGGCAAGTTAGTTCAAGTGAATGAATTAGATCTGAGTCATAACATGCTTTCAGGGGAGATTCCAACACAATTTCAATCTTTGCAGAGCTTGTCAACGTTGAACCTCTCTTACAATAACCTCTCCGGCAACATCACCTTTTTCAATGAGCTCCGAGGCTTGGTCCAAGTTGACATAGGGCATAATGAATTGGAGGGTCCAGTTCCTGATGTCCCAGCGTTTCAAAATGCTTCAATACAAGCATTAGAAGGAAACAAGGGTTTGTGTGGCGATGTTAGTGGGTTGAAACCTTGCAAGCTTTCTAGAAACGGCCACCACAAGTTACTCTACGCAACCATGTTTCCTCTGTTAGGAGCTGCTATCCTTTCAATTGCTATTCTGGCTTTGTTTTTTGGCTTCAAAAAACAAGGAAAAGATGCAGATGAAGAAAGTGAAAACACCATGATTAATGAGAACCTCTTTGCAATAGCATCCTTCGATGGAAGAATGTTGTATGCTGAGATCATAAGTGCAACAAACAACTTTGATTCTCAGTGTTGCATTGGGGAAGGAGGATATGGAAATGTATACAGGGCAGAGCTGTCATCAGGCGATATTGTAGCTGTGAAGAAAGTCCATCCACAGCGTGCTGATGAAGTAAGAGCTGCAAAAGAGTTTCAAGATGAAGTAAGAGCATTCATAGATATACGGCATCGAAATATCGTAAAGTTCTATGGGTTTTACTGGTCTGCTGAACAATCATTCTTAGTTTACAAATACCTTGAAAAGGGTAGTTTGGCTACAAATCTAAGCAATGAAGAAGCAGGAAAAGAATTGGATTGGGATAAAAGGGTGAATATTATAAAAGGGGTTGCTCATGCCCTGTCTTACTTGCACCATGATTGCTCGCCGCCAATTGTTCATCGAGACCTTACAAGCAACAATGTTTTGCTCGACTTGGAATATGAAGCTCACATTTCGGATTTTGGCATGGCTAAACTTCTCAATCCAGACTCATCTAATTGGACCAATCTTGCTGGAACATATGGATATATCGCACCAGGTGATGTAGTTTATAGAAATCTTTTGTTGCACGAAAGGTAGATCATCATCCAGAAATTGACTATTTCTTTGCTTTTTCTTTTCCTTTGCAGAGCTTGCCTACACAATGAAGGAGAAATGTGATGTTTATAGTTTTGGAGTGTTGATCATGGAAATTATCATGGGAGCACATCCTGGTGATTTGATCTCCACACTACCATCTTCATCTCTTGAAAAGCAGCTTTTGGTGAAAGATGTTTTGGATCAAAGGCCTTTACCTCCATCACCAGACGTTCAGGACCAACTAATGTCTGTGATGAAGATAGCTTTTATGTGCTTGACTCACAATCCACATTCTAGACCAACTATGTACGCTGTTTCTCTGCTGCTAGCCAACTGAATCATTTCCTCCCAAGAGTCTTACATTGAATTGAAGACCCCCATGTATTCTGTTTCTCAGCTGTCACGCCGAAGTCTGAATTTTAATTGTTATGTCATTCCTTGTATCCAAGAAGATTAGTAATAATAATTTTCCTAGGTTTTCATGTATCATATTCATGTTAAGGACCAGCAAGTGTTGGGTGCAATGATAACGCACATTGCATTCCCAAGGGTAGACCCAGGTTCAAACTTTGGAGATGACTCGTCCAAATATATGAAAAGGCTTAGAAAATTTGAGTTGGAAGCATTTGCATGAGTATGTAATACTATTCCATCTGAACTTATTTAATGTTTCCAAACTCTCCTTCCTTGATTTGGCCCACAATGGTTCTTATGGAAATATTCTATCTGAACAATGCGTGTTGTCAACTCTGGACCACCTAGCAATGGATCATAACAACGTAAGTGGAACCATTCCACAAGAGATAGGGAAGTTAATCTCTATCTCGGTGACAATGAACTCCCCAGCTCCATCACTGAAGAACTTGGGATGCTAAGATCTCTTGGCTTGTTTGGTTTATCAAGGAACCATCTTAATGGTAGCATCCCTAGGAAATTTGACGGCTTAGCATTTCTTTACCTTTCGAGCAACAAACTCTCTTGCTCCATACCCGCAGAACTCAGAATGCTTAGGTCTCTCTATCAGCTTCAGCTGTGAAATATTAGTCTCACTGGTCAAATCCTGATTCCATAGGAAACCTGTAATACCCTGAAAATTTTTAGAGAATTTTGAGTTATGTCAATATTGAGAAGTATATTATGATATATTAATTCAAGAAAGGACTAAATTGTAAAAGTGAGAAAATTTTTGTTGCACAAGAATAAATACTCAAAATTTGAGGGGTTAAAGTATAAATATGAAAAAATTGAAGGACCAATAGTGAAAATATTTTAAAAGTGGAATGATCTAGAAACTAAAGAAAATGGATAGATTAGGACCAAATTGAATAGGTGAAGAACTATGAGGGACTAAATTACAATTTTACCAAATTAAATGATGACTCAAGGATGGAATTTTAAAAGATAATAAAGGGCAAAATGGTCAATTAGAAGATAGAGAAATCTAGAAAGTAATGATGATGTTGATGATATTTTATGATTATTTAATTAGATATATATTATTTTAATAATATATTTTATTATTTTATTATTATTTCATTATTATTTTATTATTAATTATTTAGTATAAAAGGAAGGAAAGATGAAGAATTTTCATCATCTTCCATGCATGCAACCAACGTTAGAAGAGAAGGAAAAGAAAGAAATTTTCTTTTCTTTACAATTTGGTCCTTCCACCAAAAATTTACCATTTTCACCTAGAAATCAAAAGAATTTCCATAGCTACTAAGAGAGAGAAATGTTAAGGAGACCATGGGGAGTTAGAATATCAAGTTAGATTCAAGAATAGAAGCTGGAGAAGAGAGAAAATCAAGTTAAAGATTAGTATCAATAGAACAAGATAAGTACATCAAGATTTCAATATGTTTTTAAGTTTGTTATTATTGACAAAGCATGGAAATAATGTTATAGTAGAGTTTTCTTACATAAGGTCCTATGTTTTTGATATGTTATTGAAGAGAAAATAAGAGAAAGTGATGAGAAATGGTGTAGAAAAAGAAAATAAGGGTGTTATAACATGGTAATTAATATCTTGTACCAAAACAGTTTTGGACAGCAGCAGTAGTCTAAATTTGAAAAATCATCAAAAATTTTAAAAATCAAATTATAGAATGAATAAAGTATAAATTTAAAGATTATTGAGTCTAGTTTCTTATAGAAGAAATTATGTAAGCAATGGAATTGTAAATCATGAGATATAATCAATTTTGTGAGACAAGGTCAGAATGATTTCGGGTTCCTCTATTCTGACTTTTGAAAATCATAAAAAATTGGATAAAAATAATTATGGACTTAAATTTATATGTTTAGAATCTGAGTCTATTTTCAAGATAAATAAACGGGAACATCATTCGAATTCTGTACGAGGAGATAATTAATTTTTAGTGAAGAAGGGTCAGACTTGTCGATGTGATGAGAATAGGGGTAAATTTAAAGAAAAAACTGTAATTATTGGATAAATCAAAAATTCTGAAAATTTTATGGTAATAAGATATATGAGTCTAGTTTTAGGGAAAATTATCAGATCTTAATTTGGAGTTCTATAGCTCCAGATATAAATAATTTAGTGACTATGACACAGATGGACAACTTGAATATTCATAAAAGTAAATAATAAAAATTATAGATAATATTACTTACAAGTGTATTATATACATTAAGGATGTGGAATGGAGAGGAGGAGGAGGAAAATATGTATGAATATTCATTTAACATGGCTAATTTGCATGTTTTAGGCTTAGGGACTAAATTGAATAAAAGTAAAACTTTATGGGTAATTTTGTAAAAATGTCAGAAATGACCAAATTGCATGAAATGAACTATTTTATTATTTAAATTACAAAATTGAATGAAATTATTAATTTAGTTCAAGATTGGGGAAAAACATGTTTTTAGGGATTAAATTGAAAAGTGTTGAAATTATGGAAAATTCTGATATTTTATAGAATTCATGGGCTGTTATCAATATGTATGAGAATAATAGCTGGAAATAAGGATTAAGTTGCAAGAATTTTATTTCCCTGACCCTAAGGATGAAATCGTCATTAAATAAAAGTTTAGGGGCAAAATGGTAATTTTGCCTAGAGCATTAATTAAATACATTAGAATATGAAATGAATGAAAATAATGATCAAATTTATTTATAAAGATCCGGACGACTCAAATAAGAGATTTGATCGTGAAAAATAAAAGATATCGGATTAATAAAATTATAAACACAAACAAGTAATGAGGTAAGTTTGTGTAATTTAAATTATATTCTTAAATGCTTGAAATGTATGTTTTTGATATGAATATGATTTGAATGTTCATTATATGAAAATTTATGAAACACTGACATATTGATAAAAAGGGGAAGAAATCCCGGTTGAATGAAAGGAAAATTCGATGGATCTTTGAAAAGGAATTGACGATAAAAAGGATCTAGCCCGGATGGGTGATCCTATCCTGATATAGCCCTCCCGAAAAATATGTGAAAAATGGATTTAGCCCGGACGGATAATCCGAATTAGGGTCTGAATTTAGCCTGGACTGGTAATTCAGATCCAATCTCATTAGAGTAATTGTCATTGCGATTTTGCTTTGAATCGTAATCCCGACAATACTCTATGAGTTTATATTACTGATTCACTGGACTGTAATCCCATTGTAAGGATGAGGTTCAGCGAGTGTGCTTTCTGATATGAAATGTGTAAGACCATGGTTGAAAGATACCATGGCAACAGGATATAAAATGTGTAAGACCATGGTTGAAAGATACCATGCCAACGTGACATAAAAAGAATAAGACCATGGTTGAAAGATACCATGGCAACGTGACATGAAAAGAATAAGATCATGGTTGAAAGATACCATGACAACGTGACGGGAATGAATAAGACCATGGTTGAAAGATACTATGGCAATGTAACATGAAATGAACAAGACCATGGTTGAAAGATACCATGGCAACCTGACAGAAAATGAGTAAGACTATGGTTGAAAGACACTATGACATCATGTCGAAGATAAATAAGACCGTAGATGGGAGATGCTATGACATCAGTTGAACAATTGATATTCAGGTAATATGTATCAGATGATGAATGGTTATATGAAATGGTTATATGAAATGGTTCTATGAAATGTTTACAAGAATTGGTCATATGGAAATATATGTACAAAATAGATGAAAGAAATAGTTAAAAAAAAATAGATAAATGAAATAAGTATAGGTACATAGAATTTAATTTATGTTAATTTTAATATGAACTGTTACCGAAATAAATATACATGAGATATATGGAAATTATGGTGCATGAAATGTTGATATAATGAAATGAATGATATATGTTACTAAAGAAACAGTAAGAGAATGATATGTATCATGACATCTACATATGAGATTATCTTTTATATGTTAATATAAGGAAAATATGTAAGTTAAGACGAGTATTAAATTCAAATATGACATATTGAGAAAATAAGAATTTATATGAAATATGTGTAAGTACACTAACAAGTGTTGTTGTTGATGCTTAGGCAAGTGCGAAACCATTGATTGAATGGTAATATATTTATTTATATGATGCATTGATTCGGTAAGTATTTAATTGAAATTTTTTTAGGTGATTCGTAAATTCTAGTAATGCTCCGAAACTCTGTTTCGACGACGGATACGAGTTAGGGGTGTTACAAAACCCCACTTCAAAAGTTTTGGATTAGCTGAGAAATAACTAACTGGAAATTTACCAGAAAATATATGCTTTGGTGGATTGCTTGGGAAACTTACTGTAGAAACCAACCATTTCATAGCCCCCATACCAAAGAGTTTGGAAATTGCACCAGCTCAACAAGACTTAAGCTTGAAGAGAATCAACTTAGTGGAATCATAGCTGAAGGTTTTGACACATATCTGAACTTGAAGTACATTGATTTTAAGTTATAACCAGTTGTCTGGGGAGCTATATGATAAATGAGAACAATACCTCCAATTTGACAAGCTTGAAATTTGCCAATAATAACATCTCAGGAGAATTCCAACTAACCTTGGGGGAGCACATCAGCTACAAATACTTGACCTATCTATAAATCATTTTACAGGGGAGGTTCCAACGGAACTTGGAAGGTTGACATCACTGAACATCCTTTTGCTTGATGATAACATGTTATCTGGTGACTTTTCCCTAGGGATTCTGATACTATCTGGTATGCAAAGCCTTAGCCTTGCAGCAAACGAAATGTACTACTCAATTCCCAGTCAACTAGGACAGCGCTTGAATTTAAGTATGAACAAGTTTAATGAAGACACCCCCGAGATTGGCAAATTACAATCGATACAAACTCTGGATCTCAGTCTTAACATTTTGATAGGGCAGCTACCATCTCAGCTTGCCCAGCTTCAATGCTTGGGAGACATTAAACATTTCCCACAACAGATTTTTTTGGTTCTATTGTATCTACTTTTGACAACATGTTCTGTTTGACGTCTGTTGAGATATCCTATAATCAATTTGAATGTTAATTTTCTAATTCTAAAGCCTTTATTGAGGCTTTATTTAGAACATTGAGAAGTAACAAAGATTTGTGTGGGAATTCTACTGGTTTTCAGCCTTTCCCATCCACGAGCCAAAATGGACGACTGACAAAGAGTAACCAAATCCTATTGATCTTGGTCCTTCTTTTTGGCAGTGAAGCTCTTTTATTGTCATTGTTTGTATTTCGTCAATTATTTGAAAAGAATTAGGGAGAAGGAAAACGAATCAAGAGAATCACATACTGGAGATCTCTTCATAATATGGTGCTACGATGGAAAAAAATGGAGCATTCAGACATCATTAAAGCAACCAAAGGAATCGACTCAAAACATTGTGTCAGAGTACGAGGATTTGGGAGTGTATACAAAGTTGAGCTTCCAACTGGTCAAGTTCTTGCTATTAATTAACTCCACACATCACCAGAAGATGGAATGACCACTCTAAAAGCCTTTTACAAGTGAGATCAATGAACGACATCGCAACATTAAGAATCTTTATGGTTTTTGTTTGCACATGCAATACTGCTATTTGGCCAATGAGTTGTTCAAAGGCGGGCGCTTGGAGAAGTTTCTAAACAGTGAGGAAAACCGGAAAAGCAATGAAGCTTGGGTGGATCAAAAGGATAAATGTCATAAAAGTTGTGTTGTATGCCTTATCCTATATGCATCATGATTTTTCCCCTCCTATAGTCCACCCTGACATATCAAGCAAAAACATTCTATTGGACACGGATACCGAGGTTCATATCTCTGGACTTTGGCACTGCCAAGCTTCTAAAACCCATCTCACCTCCATCAAATCAAATGGTGGGGTATATGGTGTTCCTAAAGAAGACAATTTTCTTACGAGGACATTATGGGAGGTTCTTGGTCTTGAAGCTCAACTTCCTGAATAAAGCAAAAACATTCTACTGGACTTTCACGCAACAACATTTCTTATACAATAGACATAATCTAAAGGTCAAAAAGGTGGATGTAAAATTATAAAGGATGGTGTTTTTGAAATTAACTGCATATAGGGTGAATAATTAGACTTTAGAGCTGCACCAATGCTGAAAACAATAATGATTAAAGAAGACAAAAGGCTCTGCTTTTTTCTTAAAGATCACAGTTTTTTCCCCCTGAATTATCATTATAAAATAACAATCATTCTTTTTGAAGAAATGGAAACAGCGTGATTACCGACCACGTCATCTTAACCTTACCCCCTAAAATATCTATCCCCAACATTGTCATTTCCATCCACGTGGGCCGTAATTATTGGTCAACTTTTGGCGGTGACAGATAGATAGACAGGTAGCAGTTTCGTCGAGAACATTCACGTGGCAAAATTGGGAATTTACTTGGACGCGGCATTCCGGACCGGACAGATTCGTCTACTTAAGTTTAAGCTCCGCTGTCAAAAATTGCTATCACTCTCTCGTTTCTATACAGATTCAGAAAGAAATAAAGGAAGAAGAAGCAATGGCCACTCTTACAGTGCCCACGACAGTTCCTTCAGTGTCTGAAGATTGTGAACAACTAAGAAAAGCCTTTTCAGGTCTCTCCTCTTTCAGTTTCTTCCCTTTCCCATTTCTCTCGTATGTTAATCTAACTATGTTTACTTTGATCTTCTCCATACAATATTGATCGAATCAAACTGCTTTACACTAGGATCTATAATGAACGATCCTTTTTCTTATTTTATTTCGTAATTGAAAATGGTCTTCATTTTTACACCAAAAGAGTTCCTGTTTTCCCTTGCTGGTGGGTGGATCTTGCGATGATCTACCACGATCTGTCAAGATTGTGTGGAAGAACTGAAAAAGATGATCATCAAATGATAATGCCTTTTATTAGTTAAGCAAGTTCCTTGATTTATGACGCCTGATTAGTGTTTTTTGTTTATACTGCGGCTTCTTTTTCTTGACTTTTTTTTATCAGTTTTGATGATCCGATGATGGTATGGTTTTTTTCTGGTATCAAGAGTTTTCAAGTCTTTTGATGTGTAAACATAGTATAATAGCATGTCTTACAAACAACTTTAAACTGACCGAGTTTTTGTCTTAAATTATTATGTTGTCGTTCTATGAGACAGTTTCTCCACACATTGATATAAAGCTTGGATTGATGTTTCATTGCAGGATGGGGAACTAATGAGGGCTTAATCATAGATATATTGGGTCACAGAAATGCCGAGCAACGAAACTTGATTCGAAAAACCTACGCTGAAACCTATGGAGAGGATCTCCTCAAGGCACTAGACAAGGAGCTCTCGAATGACTTTGAGGTCAGTTTGCAAAATCAATTGCTTTATTCACTGCTAGAGGCTATTCTACATATGTTTATTTTATTGCCTGGAATGCTGACTAACGGTGGTCGCTTTCCGAGTTCTTATCAGAGGCTGGTTCTGCTTTGGGCTCTGGATCCTGCTGAACGTGATGCCCTTTTGGCTAATGAAGCCACCAAAAGGTGGACTTCAAGCAATCAGGTCCTTATGGAAATAGCCTGCACAAGGTCTGCCAACCAACTGCTTCACGCAAGGCAGGCTTATCATGCTCGTTATAAGAAGTCGCTTGAAGAGGATGTTGCTCATCACACGACTGGCGACTTCCGTAAGGTATATTAGATGGATGCTTAAGTTATCTGTAAAAACTAAACTAGGTCTTGTATATTATGTTAGCGAGTCAATGAAGTTTTTATTATTTGTTTTCTGTTCTGAATAGCCCTGCTTATTTATGTGTCTTTATTCTTTTCAGCTCCTCCTACCTCTAGTGAGTTCATACAGATATGAGGGAGAGGAGGTGAACATGACTTTGGCGAAAACAGAGGCGAAGTTGCTTCATGAGAAAATTTCAAACAAAGCTTACAGTGATGACGATGTCATAAGGGTTTTGGCTACAAGAAGCAAGGCACAGATCAATGCAACTCTGAATCACTACAAAAATGAATACGGAAATGACATAAACAAGGTAAACAAAGTTGGATTTTGGCTGTTTTGTATTTGGGTATTTCAAGGCATCTTTACTTTTATACTAGAAGCCAATTACTTATCAAAGTTTTCCTTGGTCTTCGATTCCTATCTGCAGGACTTGAAGGCTGACCCTAAGGATGAGTTCCTTGCACTACTAAGGTCCACAGTGAAGTGCTTGGTCTATCCGGAAAAATATTTTGAGAAGGTTCTTCGCCTAGCAATCAATAGACGAGGAACGGATGAAGGAGCTCTTACAAGAGTTGTTTGCACTAGGGCTGAGGTTGATCTAAAGATCATAGCAGATGAGTATCAGCGAAGGAACAGTGTCCCACTGACTCGTGCCATTGTCAAGGACACTCATGGAGACTATGAAAAATTGCTGCTGGTACTTGCAGGACATGTGGAGAATTGAATCTGATATCATGAGACAAGTTCCTGGTGAATAAATGTTTATGACCAAACTATAATGGTTTAGTGTGGTTTTGAGGTTTTCCTGTTTTTATATGTAGTAATGCGAGTTATATGCTATCCAAGAATTCGAAGTCTACTTAAAACCATATACAGGGGGCTTTGTTTTTTTTATCTTTTCTTTTGTATGGCTACTGATTGTATCATGCATCAAGCAGGAGCCGCTATCTTTTTTTTAAAAACCCAGGATCATGCAGTAATGCTATTCAAGAATCTCCATATTCAAGAAGAAAATATGCAAAACCCAAGGAGAAATTTAGAAATCTGATTTGCAATATTCCTAAGCAGACCCGAAAGTCGAATCTTAAACGTGACAAAATATCAGACATCCCAAGCTTGGTTAAAAAAGACAACAAAATAATACAAGTTGAAACTACATAATGAACAAACTAGAAGCAAAATTTTCTTCTACATCCTTAGATTCTCAAAGGTAATCCGCTGATGCTGTAAAGCCTTCCACCACGACAGCAGGCACCAGAATTTCATGTACATTATATTATCTAGTAACCCAAGGACACGACTACTTTGTAGTGAACAGCCACCAAATTTGGAAGCACGACAACAGCGGCAAAGTGACTCCATCACTTTTTCAGGAGGTTCCTTGAGAATATTCTCTTGCAATATGGACTGGTACGCAAGATCATGTGGGGACGGACAGCTCCAACTAGAGAAGCATGAAGAGAACCCTGCTTAGAGACAAAATGTTTAGAGATGAAAATCATGCTTCTTCAGACAAAAGAGACGAAAAGAGATACTAGGAGAGATTTCATTCAAATTTTGATCAAAATAATCCAAGTACCCATACCTTAGTTACTGCTAAGGCAGATTGAATGACATAATTGGCAAATGGGTCTTGCAATAATTGTTCAAAGTGAACAACAGAGATCAACTCATGGATGATTTGCGACCGACTTTCTGCAAAATGCTTGAGGCATTTTTCGACAACATGACTGCTAAATTTCTGCATTGAGAGGTGAACATAGTGCCCTTTGAACTGAGAAAGTAAGTTGTCAACAGCAGAGCGAACCTTTAGCTCTATAATGTACTGAACAACATAGTTTCTGTTTCAGAGACAAATGAATATTACAATCAGAGAGAAATAAATTAAAGAACAACTTTGGAGAAAATGAAGTTCAAAATATATTTTTTTCAAGATGAAATTCTCCTCTAGTTATGATTTTAGTTAACTTATTTTACTATAGACTTAATAGATCAGATTTGTTTCACAGGATGCATTTGCTTCTAAAGTGGCCAAATTCTTGTTTTAAAGGTTTTTTTTCCCATTTAGGTAACCTAATATGTACATTACAGAAAATAAGACAAATAAAGATGGGAAGAACTAATAATTGATAATGCAAAATCTGCTAGATATAGGAGCTTAACTTGTCATATTTCTTAATACCAAGTGAATGCATCCCATGCTCATTTGACATAATGTAGAAAGAACAGAAATGGCCAATGTAATTATAGAGGATCAATGTCTCTCAGAAACATTAACGATCAGTCAGAAAACTTGGAAGGAAATAAGGAACTACGTTGACATACATGAACTTTTACCTTACACAAGGGCGTAAGTACTAGTTTGAAGATATGATTCATTAGCATGAAAAAATCATTTTAACTTAAGAAGCAACTGCCTTTTTATGATTCATACATTCCATTAGCATGACAAAGATGTAAATATAAACAGGATTAATTTTTCCAATAAGCTAACTTAGTCATCAAAACCAACAATAAACGAGGATGAAAGAAAGAAAGAAACAAACAAAATATCTTATTACCCAAAAGGATCTTGAGCAAGTAGAAGTCCATTTCGGGAAATTTGGGTAATTAGGTTATATCGATGTTGCCCATTTGAATAAGCAATGCAGCGTTGCAACACACAGCATCCATGACGATGAGTGGCAATATCTACGCAAAATTGTGCAGCAGCATCAAAAATAATCTGCATTGGTAATTAACAGAAGCAAAGGACCAAAAATGTTTCAGAATCAAACTTGGCAAAAGAAAATATACACATAAGAAAATGCAATGCATCAAAGTAGAGATAGAATTCCTAGCACAGGAAATGCACCAATGCCCACCAACTACAGTTTAGAACTGACAATTATGACTGATTTCTAGTTTTTTGGTTCATGACCCACAACAAGAGAGCCTGACCAATTCTGTAAAATTGCAAGCTAAAAGTTCTCCCAATGGACCAAAAACTCTTCAAGAATCATGAGTTACCATCTATCTCAAACCTATCATAGCCTGTTAAAGGTTGGTTCCTCCCTTGGAAAGAATTGTTCATAATAATAAATATTCAGAAAGATAGAATAGATTCCTTCAAACTGGATCCTTGCATTCGTGTCAGTTGCTTGTCATGCACTGGCAATATGCCAGTACCTGTAATGAAGCCAGTACCTGCAAGAAATCTTTCTCCTGTTCACAAGGCTTACCTAACAATCAACGAGTTAAACTATATACCGATGTCTCAAAATACACACACAAAAACGAAAAACATATCCTGCAATGACCCAGAGGAGAAACATGGCATGACACTAGGCATAGGTAATAGTCCATAGCATAAAGACCTCCAAGATAACCATATAATTTTCTTTAGAAGACTTGAGTAAACCTTGTCAAGATGAAAAAAAAGCATATATCTGTGATCTGTCCAAATAGTTAACCAGAGATAAACCATATAGTGGATTGAGACGATGAAATGAGACTGTAGTGGTCTAAGTAACCTAATATATGTAAAAAGAAGAAGAATGTCCATGGTTGGGGTCAGTTGTGAGCAAAAGTATTGAACCTCGTAAGTTAATTCACCCTCATCATTGTACCTTATTATCTTCATTACCAAGGCATTGCAAGAAGCGCTGCAAAACATGATTTCCATTGAGATCCTTGATAAGATCAAGAATTCCAGGTTTAAGAGCTGACTTGATAAGAGAAACTTCTTCTCTGGATTTGAGAGTCTCAATCAACTTCTGTACTACACGAGTACTGAAATATAGCAGTATACCAGTTTAGCAACAAATATATATACATATTATATAGGAAGAGAAAAGGCAAAGAATACGAGTAACAGAAAATAGAATGAAGAATTCAATGATAATGAAGCAGTTACCCATATGTATTTAAGGAAATCCTCACTAGCTGTCCTGATTCTTTTGTGACCATGTGAACAATCTGCAGTCTTTGTTCTTCAGTACACACATCCAGCAACTTTTGCACAAGGTAGTTTCCAAAGGGATCCATCATAAGTTCCACAATATTATCAATAATTTCGTTGAATATTATTTGAACATCTAAACAGCTTCCTTCATCAAATATCCTTTGCAAGAAGCGACAATGATTCTGGTCCTTAGCCATGTAATTAATACATCCTCGGAACTCAGCCAGGGAATATGGAGTTGGCATTAGTCTTACATTTTCTCCATGATTTTTATCAAGTTTAGAGCTTTTCTCTTGAAGGTTTTTGAAAGATTTTTTCTTATGACACTTGAATGAATCGTGGCCCAAGTTCTGAATACCATACTTCAAATCTCTTCCTTGAATGATGACACTGCGATCCTCCACATGAGGAATTGTAGTGTGCATGAACCTAGGATCACTCAAATAATCAATGACACCTCTACCTCCATTACCATCCATCCCACTTTGCTTTGAGAAAACAAAAGGATAATAGGTATTCTGTAATGGAATACCCCTATTATCAAAACTCCTGCACTGTTCCATTCTCTGCTCCAAATGATAGTTTCTTTGGTTATTATGCCAACTCCATTTGGAAGCCAAATCATTGGAATGATTATAAGCAATGTTATGAGGCCCCAACGAATCACCCTTTTCGTTTCCTCCCTGCAAACCGAGCAATGTGGACCTCATGACATCATTACCATCAAAATACATTGAAACTTGTAGTGGAGAAGATTGAAACCCTTTGCTAAAACCTTCATATGAAGTATATTTTTCAGCATTATAAGAATAAACATCACCCAAACCAAGGCCAAAACCATTTGGGTCGCTCTCAGATCTCCTCATTTCAGCAGAACCGTCACTATCTATCTCTTCATTTCTAATATGCATTTGATATAGATTATCGCACAAATCAAGACCATCCTCGACCGATCTTTCTTCATTCACGTTCGTATTTCTGAAATGAAAATCGGGTAAAGAGGTAGAATCCAACCAGAGTCTATAATCATGAAACTCGGGCTGTTGTTGTTGGTCTTCAAATGACGAACTTTCTTCATGTGAAGAAAACCCATTTGAGAAAGAGCTTGAAGGAGAAGGGGAAACTCGATTCATCATCTTCTTCTTCTCCTTCTTCTCACCCGTTTCAAACATCTTCACACACACACAAAAGAGAAAAGGAAGAAACAAAGAATCAAACTTTTATTGCGAGAGAATATTTTCACACGAAACAGATACAGAAAGCTCACCGGACAAACAAACAAACAAACCAACAAACAAACAAACAAAAAAAAAAAAAAAACGCTTCCTTTTCAGTAGACGATTGTTCTTTTGGTTGATTTGGCTATCTTCATTTCAACGATTTTCTCTTTCAAAAAAAAAAAAAAAAAAAAGAACATTGGGTTCTTTTTGTATATTGACGGTTACAAAAGGAATGGCGTACGGACTGGTTATGGCTTAAGCTCACTCCATTGCAGTAGGTGAGCAGGCACTACATTGTGAAAATATATAGATACATAAAAATAAAATAAAAATAACCTTGGAGATTTAAATTACGGTTTTTTTTTTTTTTAATCATCGGTATCTATCTTGAAATGCAAAACAGAATGCTTGATTTTCTCAGATTAATTTGACTTGCTTTTAACCTGTACAGTCAATTTTAGTTTTTTATCAGTGAAAACAAAGACTGAAAGAATTTTTTAGTCATTGGATTTGTTGAAATTTGGGACATTCTCTCTAAGGTTAAAAAATAGAGTGTGATTTGATCATAAACTTGGCCTTTTAGATATATACGATAGAGATAACCGCACCAGATCCCTTATTCTTCTATTCTAATCGTAACTGTTGTTGCCCAACAAAATGGATTCTCGCTTTGGAAACTTTGGCAGTATTTTCTCTACCTTCAAAGTTCAAACCACGACATAACAAAAATAATCATATTTTGTAATATTTTAGGTCATATCAAACTTATAAATTTAATTTATACAAACTAAGGGTCAAGTACCAGATTCAAATATTGTTGTTGTCCTCACTAATGATATTGCAACTTATGTTAAAATGTATTTCCATATGATTATTTTTATATAACATTTATCACAATTTTAAATTTTGTTGATAAAGATTTTAAATAAAATGATAATAAAATAAATTTCAAAATTATGCATGAATTCTAGGTTCCATATAAACTTTGATTTTGATTAAATTTATATATGAATTTTTTATTTCATTCGATTTTCATAAACATTAACAACATTATTGATATCAATTTTGTGGGTTAGTCTAGAAAAGGTTGAAGGTAAGTTATTGGTAAGTTGATTATTATGGTGAATATAACAATTTATTGGCTTTTGGCCTCTGCCCAAAACTTCTCTAGCAAATGCCGAGATCTAACTACTTGTGCATAAACTCTTTCCTGCACATTCAAGGTTGTTAGATAGTTTTTGTGCCGTACAGGGAAAGGTCCCTTATGACATTATTTTTGTGCTCTGCAGGGAAACATCCCTTACGAGGACTTTGAGGCTTGTTCAATTATGCTTATGGATCAATAACCTGTTGCAGGTTTTGATGTTTGGCTAGCCTGCTCATTGGTTTGAGCTATTATATTTGTCTTGGGCTTAAGCTCATACATATGCTCTTTAAGTCCAGGCTCGTATAACTTTGGGTATTAACAATAGTTCCCCCTCCCCCAAACAAATAGGCCTATAGCTTTCTACTTTCTAAGTAACTTGTGGAAGATTAGCAATGACTACTGCTATAGAATATCGTGAAAACCCGACACCTTTTTATAGCAATTGGTACGAAAATTTTGAAGGGAATGGGCCATAATAAGAGGAAAGTTGGTCATTAATGGTCTTTAATCTTGTAAGTTACAAGATGGTGGGGAGTCAATAAGGTAGTGTCACGAGTTTAGACAACTAAAGTTTTAAGCTTCATTTGTGAGGCTTTCTATATTCTTTTTCATTTATACAAACCAATGGTTCAAAAGAAAACTCCTAAAGGGTGCTTCTTTCATTCTTCTCTGCTGTATTCTACTTTGCCTACTTTTTTTCTGTTTTTCCCTCTCTTTTTTTAATGTTAAATGTAGTAAGGGGGGGTGCCACTGACTCTGAGGGTCTGTCTCCATCAGCGATAGTCGATACTTTCCACAGTAGCATAGATATAAAATCCGTTAGATTATACCTAAAAGGTTTAAGAATTCTCCTGATATTCCCAAATGTTTTGTTATGGTAGGTAGGCAATGTAGGAGAATCTCTAAAAAAAGGAGAACCATTTGTGCTTTTACCTACACATCTTTAGGGGAGGTTTTCATTTACCGCTCCACCTATTTTTCTATCAAGTATTAAAACTATACAACCTAAAACCTAACCAACTTTTGGCGAGTTATTTCATCTATTGCTGCGAGTTGAAATAAATTCCATCTATGAGGATGATTCCCCACTTATTTTCCTACAAGGTAAAGTCTAGCCATTGGTATTACTTATAATCAAAGTAAGTAGGTATGTTCGTGGGTTTAAAAGACTGACTGGACCGACAAAACAAAGTATTTTTTTCCGCTAGGAAGGCAGCATATGCATGATAGGGCTTCAGTGCCCACTAGGATTTTAAAAACCAAAAATGCAATGTAAAACTACTTATGTCTGGAAAAGAAGGACGTCAAGTGACTTATTTCTTAAACCAATCCCACTCTTGTGAAATTGAACCCTTAAACATTCAGAAATACTACTTGGGTTAGACTAAGGGTAAGGGGTACTTCCCATCGATTTGCTTGTTACTGTGGGGTTGTCACCCCAAATTTGTCAACAAAATGAGTGCCTGTTATCCCTATTTTTTAGTGTATTTTGGTTTCTCAAATTGTTATACTAAATACTAGATACTATGTTTATGATAAGAACGAAATGCCTAAAGCAGTACTTATGCTACACTGGAGTCGGGACCTCTGCAACTCTTGTTAATGTTAATTGAGAAGATGAGGGTGTTGAGAGTTCAACGGGCGTTGATGTCGTTAAATTTTGTAATGCTCTAATGAGGGAAGGTAAGATAAAGAGAGTTGTTGTGGTTGTAGAGTGAGAGAAGCTAGAGGGATTGTCCTAAGGTTTTAGCCCGAAGCCTAAAATGAAAGGCATTATTTTCAATGAGAGAAAAGTTGTATCCAATTCTTCTAAAACTCACTCAACCCTGAGACCCAAGGTACCAACTTAAAACTACCTTTACTAACTTTAGTCTTTGCCTGTAATCATTGCGTTTCTTTAATCTTGTAGATATGAAAAGTTCTGCATCTTCTATCACTCATAAAATTTCTACAAAGAAGGGCAAGGGATCTTTAGAAGAATCCTCTGAAAAGACACCAAACACAAAGTTTCCCAAATTGTCAAGTGATAAACTTGTTCCTCTGACAAAAAAGTCTTCACATGTATCTGCCTCTCAACTGAAATTTGTTCAAACACTGCTACATCCATTCCTTTCGAGCGGGCCTTGAAGTATTGTCTTGTTAATGAACTAAAGAATTACAGAAACTATGGCCTCCTTTATATGACAAAGACATTGTCTTGTTAATGAAGTATTGTCTACCTTTTATTACACATGCATTTCTATTTGTGTATTTGTTCTAACAATGTTCATTTGCGTGCAGCTTATTTCCATTCTAACTTGGTGCATTCATTGGCCACCTTGAGGTGTTGACAGAAAAAGAAAGAAGGTTTGGTATGGAAAATCCAACTGCTAGAGGGGGAATTAGAGGCTACACAACAACGCTTAAACGAGGAAAATTGCGCACCTAAGGACTGATTAGACTCTGTTATCAAGAACAAAAATAAGGAGTTGATGTTGTTAGAGGCAGAAAAAATATCAATGTCTGAGGAGTTGGAGAAGGAGCTGTCTGCCAAGAAAGTTGAGAAAGAAAATCTAGTTGATCAAATTATCAATATAAGGGAAAGCTATCATGCATAAATGCTTTTAGAGGTGCAGCTAAAGTATGAGCCATTTGTCTTAACTGAAGTCCCGTTAGAGCTGCTGCATTTTTTGCCAAAAGGATTAAACGTGTTGAACCCTTCTACCTAAATAGTGGAGAATGTTCGTATTGTGGTCACTACTCAAGAGGTTGCAAAGGAAAACACTCCAGAGGTTGCCCTAGGATTTGAAGTGAACCTGACTGCTGGCCAAACTACAACTTATGTTGTAGAGGAAGATCGAATTAGGTTTTTTCGTTGTTTTCTGTTACTGGGAAAAATAACTTTTTAGCCCTTATGGGTGTTATTAGATGGATGTTTGACCCCGTTTGAAGTTTGGATGAATGTGTTCTATAACTCTAATGATTTTGCCTCCTTATCGATGCAATACAGTTTTTACTGCTGCACGGGTATTTACACATAGTATTTTCCAAGATGATTTGCATTACATGTGTTTTTTGTAGGCTTGCCTACAAAGGCGGTTAACTTGTATGCCTCATGTAGTATTTATGATATTATGCAAGGTTCTTCCCAATTACGAGTTCACCACGATTAGGGGTGTAATCGAGCCGAGTTGAGCCGAGCTTGAATACTATAAGCTCGAGTTTGAGCTCGACTCAAAATTAGAAAATGGATACTTGACTTTAAGTTCAATCAAACATATATTTTTAAGCTCGATCTCAACTTGAGATATAATCGAGCTACTCGAGCTCAAGTTCGATTAAGCTCGTTTACCAATTTTTATACTCGAGCTCGAACTCAAGCTTGATCTCAACTCAGTAAATAAGCTTAAGGTTAATAATATATATTAAGGGCAATAACATAATTTAATAATATAAAAATATGAAAAGCTTGATAAGGCTCGCGACCTATTCGAATTAAGTATTACTAAGCTTGAATTCGACTCAATCAATAGCTTAAGCTCAGCTCAATAATTACCGAATTGAATTCAAATTTTTCAAATTAAACTCGAGTAGCTTAGCTTCGTGGCACTAGGTCCCATTCTTGAGACTACTTATGGCTGACCCTTTTATTAAATGTGGACGAGCTATTTGCTGGGCTTAATCTACTTGCTTGATAGTTGCATCCTCCCGAACTTTTAATATGTCTAAGTTAGTCTTTAAGGCATTTTTATTTGAGTTTTGATCTATGTACTAGACCCTTAGGGAATTAATCCCATTTTTACTAGAACTTCTACTCCATAAACTAAAGTAAGAGGAGCTTGTCTTGTAGCCTATGTTACTATTGTCTTGTTGACCCAAAAGATTCTATAGCTTATTTTTCTCATGCACCCTTCGCATCATCGAGTTGCTTTTTTTAGGGTAGTAAGAACGTTCTTATTGGTGGATTCAACTTGCTCAGTTTTTTATTTTTTATTTTTTTGTGAATAGGCTACAAAAGCGTGAGCCAAAACTATATTAAATCTGTCATAGAAATCTTACAACTTTCCAAAAAATTGTTTTCTGTGATCTATTATTCACTCTTTTGGTATTCCAAATAGAAACAAGATGTTTTCTTAGAGGTAAGATTTCATGGAAAAGGTTGAGCTTTCATTTGACATAGCATTTTTTGAGGGTCATAAGACGACTTTTACCTACTTATTATGGATCTAGAGAAGTTCTAATTGTTTATCCATTTTCTCTAATGCCTTTTACCTTACTTCAAATGCGTTGAATAAAAGTTGAAACTGTAAAGCACATAGAGAGTGTGTACCATGCTATTGTGAAATTGATGTTGTAGTGTTTGTTGTTGAGGGTTGTGGAAATATTTGTGGTTTGCTATTGACATATTCTTGAAATCATCGAGTTGGCCAAACAATTGAAGGAATTCCAATAGTGACTTGAAAAGTAGTTGTGATTGGTGGTGAGTTTGGTGACATGATATGGTGTTACAACCTTAGACCAAGTCATACCCAACTAGTGAATGCTATTGGGATTTTCATAATAGACATATTGTTCTCCAGGAAGAGTCGTTGAAGTCGGTATTTTTCGATTAACTGGATCTAGTCCGACCCATAATTAAGTCTACTCATGTTCAACACTTGTACAAATCTGAATAGTATAGACACAAAGAAATATAATGAAAACCAATACAACGCTAAGAAATAAAATTAAATATGAAACGGCCCAAGACATTCACTGAGACGGACCAAAATCCTCTAGACTCATGGACAAACACAGCAATTAGTATAGGTCCATAGTTCTACTTGACACGTTGAACCTAAAACACAATTCCGGAACCCATAACGGAAAAGGTCAAATAATATAAACACAACCCCAATGAAGATAACAGAAAGACACCACCAAAATGACTGTTAAGACCCGGGAAGTTAAACCAAGGCAATGCTGCTTTCGCCGCCAGGAGGTTTGCGTACACCACCGAAGTAGTCTCGAGACTCTACCTTCCCATCAGCGAAGATGTTGCTGCCGCTCATCTCTCGCAGTTTTGCCACGCTGAGCGGCTTCTCTGCAGAACCTGGTGGAACATCACCGTTAAATATGTCATTTCCTGAAAGCTCAGCAAACTTCTTATCATAAATTTTCTTTGCTGTCTTAACCACGTCCTCCTCACTTGACATGTTACCTCCAGCAGGCTACAAAATAACATCCAAGCTCAAACAACCAGTTAGATATTCAGATTTTTAATTAAAGATGCAAATTTCGGCTAGGAACTCGGAACTATGCTTGCTAGTCTCCATATAAGTAAAACTGAAGCAAAGAAATGTCATTCTGATATTTCATAACCTAATTCCAAAGCACAACTTTGGGATTCTTAGCTACCTTAGGTGCAATACATTGAACAATAAATCTCAAAACAAAAATGCATACCAAGTTCAAAGCACAATTTGCTTATGCATTTAAAATATGAACCAAGTTAGGGGTCAAAATACATGTACTTACATTATGCATATCAGGTTCTCTCATGTCAAAATTATCCTTCAATGCCAATGCACGTACGGTTGTCGTCCTGGGCAAAATTTCAGGTGGAGGCGCGAAGATGTCATGTCCGCTAAGCTCCTTGCACTTTGCATCAGAGAGCTGCTTCATCAACTTTGCTTCCTCGCTTTCCAATGTTCCACTTAGCTCACGCTGCTTCGCTACCTCGGTAAGAGTAGTTGGCTTTTTGGGGGAAATACTTTCTTCCTCAGCAAATGAGATGTGACTGATTCCAGCTAAGGCTTGCTGGGTGCAAAACATAAAAAACGTTTAACAAAACAATATTGATACGAATATATTATGTTCTAAACATTGGTATGAATTACAGATATCTATCTTCTCATAACAAAAAATGAAAGAACGAACGCATACCTGGTACATCCTAAGTCCTGTTTTGCCGTTCGGAATGGAATTGGCACTACCTGGTTCTAACTCATCATTTTCACCGTTGGCTGCAAAAATACCACTACCGGTCATCTCCTTCATTTTATATCCAGAACAAGGTTTCCTGAACATTGGAACATACGAAAAAGTAGCTTAAAACCAAATCGATGGAGCCATGAATTCGCTCTCTCGTTTTACCACAGAGAAGAAGGAAGGAAGAAAAAATGGAACAAATTTTGAACAGCTTTACTTAATTATACTTAGAATGCTAATAAGCAAATGAATCTTAATAAAAGAAAACTATTTTCAGAAATTACACTAGTAACTGATTTATTGACGTACATTAAATCATCAACCTCGGATAATTTTTACTAATTCCAAACAGTAAGAACTTCTATCGGATTCACGAAGACATGATTGATTTGGTACGTGAGCAATAGTTAGAGTTCGTAAACGGTTGGTACAGTTGAATTTCAACGGGAACCCGATAGATCATCAATAAATCATTGTCAAATAAAAGCTAATAAGGAAATTAATCACAGATACGCACAGATTAAAAGTCAATATTTTCTTTGCTTCGGTTTTTTTTTTCAAAATTTCAGAACGGTAATGTTTAAATAATAGAGAGAGAAATGACAGAAACAAACAAGAATAATAAGACAAAAGGCGAAATTCTAGTTACAGTTCAGGTTTCCAACTGACAAATAAAATAACGTCTACCTAGAAAGTTTTGAAAACAATAAATTTAAAATGAAAATGAAGGTAGATTTAGGAGAGAAAGAAGGCGGAAGCAGATCTCACCGTTTGATTAAGCTTTCAAATTCTTCATCTGTCACTTGACCTCCAAACACCACTTTCCTGATCCCATCCGACGGCTACCAATAATTAAAATAAATAAATGAAAAACACTAATTCACCAGCCAAACAAAAGAAAAAAGAAAGAATCCGAAAGAAGTACCTGGTAAGGGCGGGTGGAGCGCGGGGCGGAGGCGGGGGAATCGGTGTTTGGAGTTTCGGACCAAGTGAGCAGATCTGCTGTGGAAGTGTGTGGTTTCCTCACTGGAGTGCTCCTCTCCATTTTGGTGTGGATTCTTTTTTTCGCTAAATTCACTCTCAAAACTACCAAAAACAGTATGGTTGTAAATAAATACAAAACCCGAAATAAGAAAAAGAAAAGCCTTGGGTTCCTCTACACTTATGTATATCTAAATAAGTGACAAGAAAATGAAATGAGGAAAACGGGATCTGAAGAAGAGAGAGAAATGACCAACTTTCCTTCTTTGTTGTAATTTTATTGGATTGCTTCAATTATATTTATATAACGCTGGAAGAAGCGTAAGAGTAGGTGCTACTCTACTTCAGTTTTAAAACCAACTAATAACAAGTAAAAATGGAGATGGAAGGAATCCGTTCGGAATTTAATTTTAATTAAAAAAAAAAAACTTTATTGATTTTTTAGGATTCGAATTCAGATTTGGATGGAGAAAGTTTTTGGTGATGTTATCTGGTCTCATCCGATACCCAAATGAAATTTTGTTGTTATAAGTTTCAAAATGCTAAGAATCTAATTTTGAATTTGTTATTTATTTATATCTAAACTTGTGACTTGGTTAATGGGAATTGGAAAATGTAAACCCAATCTCCCCTCGAATAATTAAAGCGACATAAACTTATCTATTGTTTGTAAAGAAAAGGTGGAGTGAGGAGAATTTGGGGAAAGAAACTTCGTCAATTTTCAAAATTAAACTCTCAAATTCTCCTTGACTCAAAGTAAATAAATCATTTGAATTTCATTTGTACGCTTTTTAATTAAAAGATCAACATCTGTTATATTTGTCAGCTTGAAGAATAAATTGCTTTTAAAAAGTTAGGAAAATAATATAATTTTGGATTGTAGCTCCGCCCCATGTGACCCATTTCATTCACGCCTTTCGCTTTGTTTTCACGTGCGGTCGTAATGGACCTACCCGCTAAGGATAAGTTTTACTATACAATATTGGGCAAATTCCACACACAAATCATTCAATTATCAAAATTTTTTATTTTATCTAATTAAAATATTTATAATTTAAACACTCATATTATATAGTTGGATAATTTTTATTACTTCCGCTAAATTTTCAAACGAAAAATCTGACGTGAAATGAAATTCTCTCCTAAATAATATTATTACTTTAAAAATTAGCTTTGGTTTTTTTATTTCATCATTGCCATTTTTCATTATCTCTTCAACCACCACTATTCATAAATTTATGAGAAAGTAATGAAGGCTTCAAGTCGTATATCAATATCACTTTCTTTAAGGTTCTATTTGTCCACACATATTTTTTGGTATGCAAAAGAGTTACTGGCAAATAAATATCGAGGATACAATACGGCCCAATGACTGTTGATGTTTTGCATTGACGAAAACAATCCACTGAGCATTGAGTAGAGCATAGCAAGAATATCGATTTTTATAAAGAATTTCTGCAATAATTCTTTATAGAACAATCTAGAAATATAAAAAATGCTGGGAGAATAAAAGAAACTTTGTTTCTATGTATTTTTTTAGTGTGTCATGCAAATGAAATTATACTCATATTTATAAGAGATCTCATGTCTCTTTATAAGAACATAACCATCGAAATGGATAGTGATATCTCTAACACTAAACATAATTATTTAATATATATCTGCTTGAATATTTATAATTACTTGTTAATAATCAAATGACAAAACTTTTGGTTATTTATAACTTTTCTTTTGCAACTATTAATACACTATAAATATTTTGAAAATGCTCCAACATGGAACACTTTTAACCTACCCTGTCAAAGACAAGTGTTGAGCTTCTCCTTTGTATGGAACAAACATAGAGCTTACATGGGCCTCACCAAGTCAACATCAATCCCATCACCATCTAGCTAGAAAGGTTACCACGTTCCATAGGAGGCCAACCAAGAACGTTGTGGACACATGCTAAGACCTGTGGCATTCCACACCCGACTTAGATGATAGATCTAAATTCGAGATGTCAGATCTGTTACTAGAGCAACTCAGATAACAATCATTTATTACATTAAGTTAAATGATCAATTTTTAGAACATTTTTATAAAAGCACACAAAATAGATTAATTAAAATTTTCAAACATTAAAATCATGTTGAAAGCATTAAAAATTCATTTATAGGGGCTTAAAGGTGTCAGGGACCAAAAATAAGCCTTAGAAGGTTGAGAATACTCAAAACAGGGTAGGGTATCAGTGCAAGTGGAGAGAAATATTGATACTTCTCCTTGGTACTGTAGATTTTGGCATTTTGATACACTTATTTTGATACCACAAGAGCTTGGTATCAATACATGTGTCCCATGTGACAAAAATTGCCTAAAACTCAATTGTCAATTTTGAAACCTAAAAACTCAAACTTGAACTTGTAGGACTCAAGAATCAAGTTTAAAGTATCAAAACACCTCCAATCATAGTGAACATAAATCAAGCTAGAGATCAACTATACGCAAACTAAATTTCTTAAAAACATGTTCAACTAAGCCATCAGTCAACTCAAAACATGATTAACTATCGTTCAAGAGCATATACCACACCAATTAATTATGCATACACATTCAAGGTATTCAAACTTTTCAATAAACACATAAAACTCCTTAGGTTCTCTAGACTTAAGTATATGCTATTTACTAATAACCTCAAAATAAACATTACTTTTACTTGACTGAGTTGAGATATGAGTCTTTAGATGTCGTTAACTATATAAGTCAGTCAGAAACATCACTTAACACTAATGTACGGAAACAATATATCCGCTTGCTGAGCATTGGAAGCTTGTGAATTAATTCAAATACATTAATTTAAATTTTTTTTGTATGAATTAAAATTTGAATTTCAAATCCAAATACTAATCGAGAAATAATAAACAAGAATTAAAATGAAAGTGTTGATATACAGGAGTTATTTGAGTGATTTAAAAAGAAATAGCGGACGTGAAGTTAAGTGATTATACATTTTAATAAGGGTGGTTATCCATTAGGATTAGAATCCTGAGAAGAATGCTGAATTATTACCATAAGAATCTCCGACAAAATCTTTGACACCACTAGCCTTTTTAAAATTTTCTTTTGACTAAAGAGTGAAGTGTTTTGGGATAGGTTGGAGCAATTGAGCTTTCTGCACCCATATGTCTTAGGACGCACACAAGTACACGTGTATGCTACAATTTATAATGGAGAGGGTTTCTTTCGTACAAATGTTGATTTTTTTTTTTTTATGAATATTATAGTTCCCCTTACAGGTAATCATGGGTCGAGCCAAGTTTAAATCGGGTCCAAATAAAATTTTAGATTTGTTTTCTAGGTTCAGGCTCAGCTCGGCTCGAAATATGGGCTTGACTCAGTTCATATTATTATTTTTAACTTATTTCATTAAATAAAAATTTTAAAATATAATAAATCAAATACATTTAAAAACATAAAAAAATACTAAAACAAGAAACAAATAACAAATGAGACTAAAACAATTCTTAAAACAATACACAAATTGAAAATATAATAAAAATGATTATATTAAAATTGAAAATAAAAAAGTAAATATGATAAAAAATTTAAAAAATATATTTAGTATATAATTCAGGCCGGGTTGAGCCGAGTCGGGCCCAGGCAAAAAAAGTTTTACCTGAAGTCTAGCCCGTTTTCTAAACATGCTTCGTTTTTTTGCCTAAACCCATTTTTCGAATCTATATTTTTACCTGAACTCTCCTATTTTTTGAGCAAGCCTTCGGGGGAGTCGAATAACCCAACCTATAATCACCTCTAGTTCCACCCCTACATTATTTCATTGATAACTTATGAAAATTAATTTATTGCGGGGTAGATATAGTAAAACAATTAAATATATAAACAATATTTTTTAGAAATCGGCAACTATAAAAAGAAAAAAATGCAAAAAGCAAAAGAATTATGAGTGGAGTGAAAAACCAGCGACTTGAGCCAACAAACAAAACCAAAGATTCCTTAAAAGAAACCGTATTTATTTCATAGATTTGAGTTTACAACAAAAGCAAAAGTTTGATGGTGAAGGTTTTTCTTTCAAAAATATATTAAAGTTGCGCAAATGATTTTCATTTGACTTCAAACATCAATTTCTTCAATCAAATTAATTAACTAAATGTTTGGGACCAATCAGAAGATGTCGGCAGGTGAATGCTTTCGTATCTTAATGACTTAAAATTTAAAGTTAGCTAACCTTCGATTGCTCTTTTGATTCATAACTAAAATATATGAAAAAGGAAACCAAGCATAATGTATTTATTTAACAACAATTTTCTCAACCAACCAAGGTTGAATTACCCACGAAATAATTCACACTCTACCCTCACAAAAAAAAAAAAAAAACTTGAATGCAACCTTCGTTTCTTATAAACCAAACAAACAAGGAAGATTATTTTGCTAAAGTTAAACTAATAGCTTCAAAAAGTTTCTTTTTGGCCGTCATAATTCGAATATCTTCTCTTTTTCTTTTCCCATAATTATATTTATTAATTTCACCTCTAATGTTTTCTTTTTTTATTTCTTATTAGATAAATATATTATCACATATATAATATCATGTCAATTTATTATTTACATATCATTAAAAAAATTTAAAAGCAAAGAATGATAAAATTAGAGAAAATAAACTAAATCCATAACTGTATACATAATACAAAACTAATGACAAAACTTATCCATATCAATTTAACTACTAATATTTAAGTAAAGATTAAAATTTCAAAATTATTAAGGGAATAAACTCACATCTTTTGCACTTCTTCTTTGGAAGGAAAGAAAAATCTATATTGTTGAGGGAAAAGAAAGAAAGATACCTACAATGAATCTAATGTGGATGTGATGAAAAAGAAGTAATTATTGTATACATGGTGGTGGAGTTTCGTAATTTTCGACAAGTTTCTTTGCTTTGCTTTGCTTGCAAGACATCCACAAGTTTCAATTAACAATGGGCTTGAATAAATGAGGACAAAGAAAAACCCAAGAATAAGAAACGAGAGCCAAGGCCCTCCGCAAAAATAACAAATAACCGCCCACCGTGGGGCTCGAACCCACGACCACAAGGTTAAGAGCCTTGCGCTCTACCGACTGAGCTAGACGGGCTTCTTACTTCCCAGTGTTAACCATAATATCTTTATCTCTGATTATAATCTTTCATGGACTCTAGCATTTTCTTTTGTTGGAGATGAGTCCTTATGCCAATAGACAGTACACATTGCGGGGTGGAAAACATATGCATGGGAACTGGAAGTGGTAACACTGGTTTACTGATTTATTTCCAAGATAATTCTCTTAAAGAAGCCTCTGGTATTTATGTAACATAAATAATATCAGTTCCATAAGAACATAAGCACGGATTGCAGAGCTTTCAAAAATGGATGGATTTATGTAAGAATCCCTGAGATGCTGCTGCTGTACAAGACCCTGCTCTTTGTTCTTGAGCTTTCACCTTCTATAGCCCGTCCTTTTTAGTGAATTTGAAACCGTTTGCCTAGGTGGCCGAAATGTACATGAACAGGAAAAATGAATGCAAAAATTTATAGGCATTTACAGTAATCCTCAACCGAATGTGATCAAATTTGACTACTCAAATGTTGTCAATTCAAACATAAATGCAGCTTTTTCAGTGTGTATTACCTTTGAATTTATCAAACTTAGGCATGTTTCCTTTTACAGTACGTATCGCTGAAGAAGACTAGAGCAGGTAAGAACTCAATCAAGCAAAGGACCGTTGCAGCACACTAAAATTGACTTCAGCTTGATCAAAATGTCAACAGGATGAAAGCGATGCCTCGTCATTGCTGTAACATTCCTCGCTATACATCAAAGAGAGTGTCTACTGGCGTATAGGCTTCTCATCATTTTCGTCGGGATCAAGGTCAACCTCATCTTCATAATCCACTTCAATAATACATCAAAGAGAGTGTCTACTGGCGTAAAGTATAGGCTTCTCATCATTTTCGTCGGGATCAAGGTCAACCTCATCTTCATAATCCACTTCAATAATGGTTCTGTCTTTAATATATGGTTCTTCCAATTCAAATGGTTGAGATTGAGAATGATCTCCACCTTCAGGCATAGTATCTGACAATAGCTCTCGCATCTCGGATTCTATGAGTGCTTCCATTTGAGCTCGCTCTCTATCCTTCGGGTAGGTGAAGTAGAGAAATGAATAGATGAAACAACAGAGTGCCATCGGAATTCCTATTGCTGTGTACAGTGCTTTTGCCAACGACAAAGCGTTTTCTCTATCTGTTGCAATCTCTTCAGATTCACTTGCTCCTTTCAGAATAGGTTTGTAACCGTAAACGTGCTGAGCTAGAATTCCAACTGCAGGAGGGGCGAATGATGACAAGATGGATTCAAAAGATCTGTCCAAAGCATAGACGCTTGTTCTAGATTTCTCTGGAACTATTTCTGCAAATATTGGACTGCATGCATAGGAACATTCACATTCCACGTTATCAATATAGGAACAAGAAAAGTCCTTTGAACCCTCAACTATACATGCTCAAGTTTGTCAATTCTTTTTTGGATCTTCATGTGTTTCCTAGAAGTGAACTCAGGCTTATGTCCGGACTCTTGCATTCCTTGATCCAATATTTGATAGGACATTTCGAGATACATTTAGTTTTGCTCAGCTTATGACAAATCTAAGTTGGTAAATGCAACATTGCGAGTATGTAAAATGTAATTTCATGTAATGGAATATTAAACAAAATAGATGGAGGTGAACTCAGGCTTATGTCCGGAGTCTTGCATTCCTTGATCCAATATTTGATAGAACATTTCGAGATACATTTAGTTTTGTTCAGCTTATGACAAAACTAAGTTGGTAAATGCAACATTGCGAGTATGTAAAATGTAATTTCATGTAATGGAATATTAAACAAAATAGATGGAGGGAAAAGAGAAAGTTTGAGAATCTTACTTGTTTGCAGCTGGAGCATTCCAGGAAATGCAGAAGCCAACAATGATTAACACCAAACCATGCATCACACCTGTGGATGGATCGTCAGGTAAAACAAGCAAGAGTATGGCTGCTAAAGGGATGCCCGATGCTGAGCTTATTTGGGCTAGAATGATCCGTCCGGAATTCGGGAGACGTGTGGACAGGAAATCCCCCATCCTACCACCAAAAAGGCCCCCCACAGAAGTAGCAATCACAAACATGGCTATCAGGAATGCAGTTTTCTTGTGGGAGAACCCAATTAACTCCAACCACATTGGTGCAAATGACAATGCAGACCAGGGGAATGAACCAGTAACACCCTGAGCAACGATAATTTGAAATGATCGGATCTTTACGACTGATTTTGCTTCCAGAACCAGGCCCTTCACTTCAGACCATAAGGTTCTATTTGACATTTGATTGCTAGATTTTGCCCCACTATCCGAAAAATGTGGATCATTGGCAAAGAGGTAGACTAACGTACCAACAATAATGCTGATTAGTCCTACCAGATGGAAGGCAATTCTCCAACCAGGGATACCGATGAATGTTATTGGAGCTATTAGTACTGCAATGAATCCTCCAATTACAGAACCAAGATTGCTTGTGAGTTGTAACCACCCAAAAGCCATACCACGGTTACTGTCATCTGTTGAGTCAGCAACAAGGGACTGGATTGCAGGTCCAACAATGGCAAGGCCAATTCCGTTTAAAGCTCTTGATATGGCCACCTGTTCAAATGATGCCAAATGACTAAATAATTTAAGTTGGTTGCTTGCTCTAGCCGCTACCAGTACTTCCTGTAGCACTCTAAGCAATTTTTATAGTAGCTAACTGAAAAATCCCCCAAACAAATTGTAGACATATGATATTTTAGGGAATTCATAACTACGGATTTGTTAACTCATAAGGAAACAATAGAAAAAAAATAAAAAAAAGTTTAACCTGACATCAGCCTTAAGAAGCAGTTGAACCAAGAAAATAAACACCTCTAACCCTCTGTGCTTGACTGACCAAGCAAGGAAAAAAAACACAACATTAAAGAAAAAGTGAAAACACCAAAATATTCCAAGATTTCTTTTGGTGCCACAAATGTGCATCTTCAACAATGTTTCTTAATTCAAGTTACATTTATCAATGGCAGATGAAATTCATTAATGCATTTTCCTCTGTTTCTCTTCACCAGATTACCAGATCCATCATAACCAAGAATACAAGTGGATGTCACCACCAAATATTTGCACCATTATAGTTGCCAATACACTCAACCGATCCAATCCAAAACAACCAAAACATAATCAGGCAATACGCTCCAATCACTAATTCACAATACAGAAAACCTCTATTAAACCATACTCAATTCAACAAACTTGAACCGAAACAACATATAAAGAACAAAACCAAAATCCCTGATTCCCGGGCATCACCTTTCACATCCCCACCAACCAAGCAAAGAAAGATAAATAAAAGATCACTCGATTAACAAAAATAAAGGGGGCAAAGTCTGTAGCTACAGTTTACCTGAAAGAAACTGGAGGAGAAGGCAACAAGGAAAGTGGCAGCAGCCCATAAAAACGCACCAAGAGCTATTACATGGGCTCGATTGTGACGCACAGCCAGGTATGCAGCAATTGGATAACAAGCGGATTGAACGATAGATCTGAACAAGGTGAGAGAGCCGAGTCCAGTGGGGTCGGTGTGAAGGGCAGCACCAACTTCCTTGTAAACGCCTGGTAACAATGACTCATCTGCCCTCTCCATGATCCCTGCCAGGTTCACCAGGACCAGAGTCAAAGTCTCGGCCTTCATTTTTTTCCGCCCTGCTGAGTTATAGTCCCGCAGGTTTTGGGATATCTTTTGCGGACAATTACGTAGAATAGTGGAGTAGTTCCCTAGTTGGCAGCCTCTGTTGGTTTTGGAATATTCGGATGCTTAGAATTTTGGGTGTTGAAAATTGGAAAGGATTATATATATATATATGGTATATGGCGACAGTTGGGTATGTCTATGGCAAGACAAACGGAGGCAATTGGAGATACGTGTAACCCATTTTGGACTTTGACTGAATTGCAAGGCGGGGGGGTCAGCTATAGATAGATAATATTGGAAATTAATTTATGGTACAATGCCGTGCATGGAGGTTGGGGTTAAAGTTTTGAAAAGTCAAAATCAAAGATTTATTTGGCTTAAGATTTTATTTTACTGATTTCATGGCATAAAGTACTAGGATGAAGTTCTAGGGAAAAAGGAAATTTGGGGAGGATGTGGGCTTACAAGTAGCAACTTCGGATTGTGGATTTGGAGAGTTTTATGCATCCCCACTTGGCAGCGAGGGGGAAATAGAAGAAAACATGGTGTTGAGTTGCAATTTATTCTTGTTTTGTTTATTATTTTTGTATATTAATCATGTGTAGGTTCAGTGGCAAAGCTGGGGTAGGGCTTTGGCCCTTAGTTAAAAAATAGAAAGCTACTTGCAAATTTAATAATTTAATTTAATTAAAATAAAAATGATTTGGGTTTTTTAAAATTAATAATTCAATTCTAGACATTGTTGGACAAAAGTTAAGATAATGTGTAGTCTCTCATCCCATTATGTAGTTTTGTTTAATTATATTTCGGTTTTTTCCGTTTGAGATTTTTTGTTTAATCCATTTTATAATTATTTGAATGTATATTTATAATTGCAATGTATTTGTGATTTTTTTTTTATATTTATACTTGTAAACTTTTAAAAAAATTAAATGTACTTAACGTAACATTTGTAGTTTCGGCTTTCAAAAATTTTATTATTTTTCTCGACCCAATATAAAATTTTTGACTTCCTTCCTACGTAAGCCTACCTTCAAATTGTGGAAGCCACGTTTATAAATGATTTATTGAAATTGTATTGGAAAGCTTGATAAAAAATGGAAATGAATATTATTACAATTCAAAAGTACGGGATGGTTGATAAGGTTGGTTCACACCAAGTGGGGTGCAGACAGTCACTATTATGAAGGAAGTTCAGAAAAAGAGAGGTGCAGAAGCTGTTGCTCGCAGAGAAACAACAAGGTAGTTTGGAACAATTTGGGCTAAATAAATAAAGTATTTTAGCTTGTCTTTACCCATCATCCAGGGGATTTATAGGGGGAAAGGATGACCAATCATGAACTCCTATCTCTCAAGCCTAGGCGTCATAATAGGGTTGTGAGTGTAAAATAAATTTAAAATAAAATTTAATAAATCAGGATTTATTATGTCAAATCATCAAGAATAAAATTAAATGCGAAAGCGTATCTGAATCTATGAATTTCTTGAAGTTTGACCGGATCTTAGAGATTTGATCTTCCAAATTAGCACATAAGAAATTCAGATAATATCTGCTTTCTCTTTCCTAATGATGGGATATTAGAAAAGATATATTGTGTATAATTTGGGGATCATAACCCTAATATTTATAACCTTGGCATATTAGTTCTAATCAAATTCTAATTAGCCCATCATTAATTACTAGAGTATCTACACATATTTGACCCATATTTTATTTAACAATTAAAGCCCAATAAAATTTTAACCAAATTAGATCACTTTTAATTTTGGCTAACCTATCACAATAGTAAATAATAACGTGTAATTACCCTTATTATATATGTGATGTCTATATTTTCCAACATTAACATACAATATTGTTGGAATTAACCTAGAAAAATCAGATGAGAGAGCTGATGGATGTGTTATGGATTGATGGGTGCTTGCAAGGGCTCTTCCCAATACATATTATTTGTATCATGTAAGTCTCAGGATAATGGTGCTTAGGGGAAGGTTGCCATATATAATTTGTAAAGATGAGACATCGAAATTTAAGTAAAGTTATCTAAACTAAATATTATAGGATAGTATATGAAACTATAACAAATATATTTAAAAAAAATAAGATAATTTAATAAAGAAATTATATTTAAAATCATAACCCATTTAATAATTTTGGTTGGATTTTATATATAGGATTGGACAAAATTACAAATATAAGCATATAAAATTTTGGAGACATGAAAAAAGAGTGGGTAAGTTGGGGTGGACAACAAGGATCATAATTGAAAGAAAAAGGGGTAAGTCCAAAAGATAAATAAAGAAGAAAAAGGCATTGCAAATTGAATGGTATTAGGAGTGGATCAGATTAATTCACATTATCGCTCTAAATATAAGATTACCATATTTGTTTTAACAATTTTTGATATTATTAATAATGCAATTTTAAATAATATAGGAGAGAATCTTAGTGCTACTTGTGACTTTAATCCATTTTCTTTACACCATAAAAGAATAATATATAATAATTAATGAATCAAGCTCTGAATTTGTATATATTTTTTAAACTGGTGTTCCAATTATATTAATTTAGTGATACAAATGAGTTTTGACAATCTAATTCTAATTTCATCCTTATATTTCGTTCAAATTTGAGATTTAATCTATATACTTTAATTTTGACATGATTTAATACTTCAACTTTTATAATGTCATTAGATAGTCTAAATACTTTATTCTACTTAAAATGATGATGTGAAATTTTAATAATTGTTAGCACCGTTAAAATTCTTTATTAGATTTAGGTGTTATTTTTTGTTACACGGATACTAAGTTTATTTTATTTTTCTCACCAATACAAAAGAATTCTAATAAATGAACCTAAACTTTTAAATTCGAAAAGTAGAGAAACTAAATTCCTGAAAATAAAAGTATGAAGGTTAAATTCTAAATATATGAAGAATACAAAAACTTTGAATAAATTGTAACATTTAAATTTTTACACTATAATTTAAACAAGAACTAAATAATTAACCCAACGCAAAACGTATTAAATGTGGAAATAATATTTTTCTATTGGTTTATTGTTTATTTATTATACTTTGTCTATCATATTATTGTATTTTTCTAAAAATTTAATTAATTGTTTATGTATTATATTTTATCCATTATATTATCTTAATTTATTATTATAGACTAGGTTTTACTTTTACTATTTGCATATATTTATCCATTATATAATCTATTAAATATGACTCTTATTTTCAGTAAAATTTGAGAAATAATTTTTCAGTTAAACTCTGTTTATTTGTTTCAATCAAACACTGATTAGTTTAGATTATTTTATTATTATTTGACCTATGAATTTAACCTATAAATAGGCTCTTTTACAAGATATTAGAACTCATTACACATTTAGAGAATTTTGTGTTTACATTTTGAGGGTTTTTTATTTTCGGGTTTTTGAGGTTTAGTTTTTATCTCCATCTCTTGTACTCTTTGTTCTTTTGTCATTATAGTAAAATTATCTTTACCCGTGGTTTTTTATCTTCTTTGGAGGGATTTTTTCACGTTAAATTTGTGTGTTCAATTTCTCAATTTATTCCGCTATTTTTCTTGTTCGTTGCTTAATCGGGTCGATACTAACATAATTTTAATTTGTTCTTAATTAATTATTATAAGCAATAAGTTGAGGAAACTTAACATTTCATAGTCACTTTTACTCTTTGCATAATTGAATAGTTTTATTTATGATTGAGGACAATTTACAAAAAGAAAAAAAAGAGAAAAAGATATTGTTATCTTATATTCACTCAAGCAAGAATATTATATTTTATATAATTCTACAAAAATATTTAATAGCATCGATTGTGCACTGAATGACAAGGTGGTTTTTTATACCTATTTCTTTTCATTATTTTCCATTTCTATTTTCTACAAGTAGAGGATTCTAAGGAATTAAAACTGGAAGAAATTGCTCTTCACTTTCTCGCCTATTATTTTGTTGATGGTTATTAAAGTATTTAATCTTATAAAAAAAATTTATTTTAGCTTTTCATTTAATTTACATTTTTGTCAAATCATCTTAAAATGAATAAAAAAGTTAACATTTGTTAACTTTGCTGATGTGGTATACAATTGAATGCTACGTTAGTAACTAATTAATTTTTTAAATATAAAATTTTAAAAAATATAAAAAATTAATTAATTGCTAATGTGACATGCACATGGATATCATGTTACTAAAATTAACAAATATTAACTTTTTCATCCATTTTAGAGTGATTTAACAAATAATGCAAATTCAAAAGATAAAAGATGATTTTTTATAAAGTTGAAGGACCAAACAAGTCATTATGTCTTTTTAAATAGCTTATTGCTCAATTTGGCCCCGAATTAAAATTGTTTTTCCACTTGGTACCTAAACATTTTGTTGTCCCAAAGTGATACGTAGGCTATCATTATGTTACTTAGTTTAGCCTCTCTCTTTTTTGTAACAATGTTTAAAATTTTGGTCACACGTGGCGCCAATTAAAATGTGTTACATGGCACCTTTCAACCAATCAAAATGTGTCATGTGACACTTAGGGTTATTTTAAATAAAAATTTGACCCACCATTAACTTGATGTTGATTGACATTAATCATTGTTGATCGGCATTGACCACCATTGATTGATTGTTGATCATGTTGAAAAAGTCTAGTTTAAAAAACAGTTTTTTGTCTTAACAAAAAATTAAAAAATTAAAAATTTATGTGATTTATGATATTTATAGCAATAATTTTTTTCCGAAAAAGTACCAGTGCTTTGTGCGAGATAGATTTCAGACGTTCTTGGCTTTCAACCGAAAGGTTTTCTCCGCTATTTTCGTACCATAAATTGCTTCGAGTGTGAGTTCGAACAACCACGAACCAAACACAAAACCAAAAACAATTTATTACTTTCAATAGGAAAGTAATTCTTTCTAAATAAAAATTGTCAATATTGTTATTCCCCAAAAAATATATTTTATACTTTAAAAATAATGTTTTCTAGCAAAATAACAATATTGAAAACTTATATAAACTGTTGTGTAAATAGCTCTATCAGTATAATCTATTTATAGGAAGAGATAGAAAATTTTTGGTTGAATTAATAAAACACAAATAATATTTATTTAATAGAAAAATTAATCTTCTAATTTAACTAAAAGAGGGGGCTGACATTTCCTAGTTAAATACACTAGGGATGTTGCCTAATATAAGGAGAGATTGGGCCTCTCTTGTATTAGTTCAATTATATATGCTTCTTAAACTTTTAATCAAACACTTTATAATTAAATCCAACCAAATGCATATTTTTTTATTTTTCAAAATAAATATTATTTATTAATTAATTTAATCAGATAAATTAATTTCCAATTAAATAAATTTCTCAACTCAACTTTAATACCGTTGAAGTCATGACAACTTTACCGTAAAAAGTTTTATGTGAAAATATATTTAATTTTCATATTCAACGGATTCATAATGACTAATTAATTTAATTCTATTTTTGATATTCAATTGTTTAATTAAATAATAATTCAAAAAACTTAAATTATTTTTCAAGTCATTTTTATACTTAGTGAGAAAATATATTCATTTCCGAATGTGACTTGAAAATTATAAACTTAAATTAATTTTCAAGTCGATTTGCTCATTTCTGATTAGACTAAGGACATGTTTAAGTCCGTCTGCTAATATAAACTATCTTTCCGTATTACGATCCGACTACGTAATATCACTTAGTATTAATTAAACGTTAGATAACATGTGAGTTAATATTTGCTTTCATGTTGCTTTGCATGCAAAAACTATTGAGAACAATGTATAAAGATATTAATGTAATTTATGAATATTTTTATTAAATCAATTTGTTCTAAAAAACAATTATACGAATCGAATATACCACACTTAGGGCACTAGAACTAATAGATCGATGTTCATCGACAGTTGACCATCCATGTGATGTTATTAGAATGCGTCATCTCACTTTTTTTTTTTAAATTTTATATATAATATATTATTTAAAATATAAAAAATTATATATAAAATATATAAATAATTAAAAAATAAAAAGATTTAAAAAATATAAAATTTTAAAATATGTAATTATAAATTTTAAAAAATCAAAATATTATATAAAAATTGAAAATTTGTCATAAACTATATTTTTTTTTTTCAAAAACTCTAAATTCTAAAAATTCAAAAAAAATATATCTTTATAAATTTGCAAAATAGATAAAGTTCATAAAAAAATATAATTTATTTTTTAGAAATTTAGATGTATATATATTTGAATTTTTAGAATTTAGAAAAAATAAAACTTGACAATTTTTAAATTTTTATATAATATTTTATTTTTTTAAAATCTATATTTATATATTTTATAATTTTGATTTTTTCAATTTTTATGTAATATTTTGATTTTTTAAATTTAAAATTACATATTTTAGAATTTTGGGTTGAAAGCTAAGTCGACGTTAGGAATATATATGCTCACGAGTAACCAAGTTTGGTAAGGAGGCCAGGCCAGAAAGAGCCTGCCTTCCCCAGGTTCTCAGTCATAGGAAAAGATTTGGCCTAGGCTAAGATGCTGGCTTGTGAAGAATCAACTATAAGTTAGGCCCAGTTTGTATCTTTAAGTGAACTGTACAATTCTAAGGACTAGTTGTCAATTGTTGTTGCTTTCGAAAAATACTTTCTAAAAATGTTTTCTTAGAAAAAGTATTTTTGAAAAATATGCTAGAAAAATAAAAATAAAAAATTGTTGTTAGTTAATTTTTTAGTTTTTTCAATTGTGATTGAAAGTTTAAGATATTATTTTTGGACATGATAGTAAAAAGTTAAAAATTAATTAAATTATATGATATTTAAATAATTTAATATAATGATTAATGATATTTAAATAAAATAATATAATAATATATGAAATATTTAACATAATGAAACATAAAATATAAATTAATCTAATTTTTTATATACTTTTTAAATAGGTTAATATAAATAAAAATATTTCGATATTTTTAGCTTCCAAACTTTAAAAAAGTTAAAAGCACTTATATACAAACTATGTTGCTCATTATTTCTAGAGTGAAAAAGTAGTTTTGAAATCCCAAAGGAGAAATGTTGAAACTTGCAAGCATGGTTCCTTTGAGAGCTTCTAGCTCATGAGTTTTCTCGACCGGTATAAATTTGAAAGTTAAGATGATGATTTATTTTTTTATAGTGATCATTTAAATGAGATTCTAGCAGTAGTTTCCAATGTATATAATATAAATTTATATCCATCGAAAATGTATCCACTGATTCGGCACATATAAAAACCAAAACGATACAATGTTAATACGAACGTATCCACTACCATGGCATAGATGCGACAAAGGAGGTAAAGGCAAGCATTAAGAGACTATTGCATCTAATTATGTAACCCTATCAATCAATCCCACCCTATTGGCTATTTTTTTTTCTGGTACGAAAGAAAGTGTGGATTTCACCTTCGGATGTAAGATTTTCTCTTTCTAAAGCTTGGCTAACTCTAGCCTACCACATGTAATTGAAAATTACATGCAGTTAGTTCAGATGGTACATTATTTTACCATAAGATTGATTATACCTTTTTTAGAAGAGAATATAGATTCGATCTTTGAATATAATATTATTAAGAGAGGTAATTATGAATTTTAAAAATAAATATAAATAATTTTCAACATGCTCAAACTTATATTCTCTTACCGATATCAATTAAATTAAAATTTTATTGTGATTGGATAAGTTGTATAATATGAGTACATAATACTACAAAGTTTACACTATTTTGTTTAAAATGTTAATTTGAATCACTACGTATTCTATTCTAACCTTATGTGATGCATAAATATAAGAAACCCTGCTCGTTATATGTTATACATGATTCTTGAATATGAGTTTGCTTAATAGGATTAACGTGGCATACTGTTAAAGTCATCCTTTTGTGCTTTTAAATTTTTTATCATATATATAAATCTTGATTTATATAAAACGGTTGTTAAAATTCTTGACAGACATTCGTTTAATACAGATTTAAACTATATTATTTTTTTCTACCTTTATTATCATATAGGAAAGAACAAAAAAAAACATTTTTACCCGCAATTTAAACATTCAATTGAAACTGTACATCATCATAAGCATTGAACACTAAGTTGTCCATAAACCAAGGGCATGTGTATGAACAAGATTACCAGGCCCTGGTTTGTATCAGGCTGAGAGAGACATCTCTGAATCTTTAATATTTGAAAGTATATTGTTTTTTGTCAGGTAGCGAGAGCATTCCAATCATTCTAGACGGAAAGCTCGGGCGAGTAGGCGGCTCAACATTACCTACCTTAATAGAAGCTACTGGGCTTAACCTAACTGCACAACCATAGCCATAGGGGAGCTAGCTAGGATTAAGGACACGCTAAATTTCTTTCCTGTGGTCACCAATCACCTCTTTGTAGGCGAATTCAGTTGCATACGATGGAATTTTGTAAATAGTTGATGATTTGAAGTAAATATGTATAATCCTGAAAGAAAGGGAGTGTGTTCAAGTGAAAAGGTTTGCGTCTGACTCGCCACCAAATTTGTTTTTCGAAAAAAGAAGAGAAATGTTTTATCAGCTAATAGTTTTAATTGATATTAGTTTAAGCTATTAGCATGTTTTATGACACAAGTTACATCATCATCTTTTCAGTGAATTTTCATTTATGAATCAGGAAAAAGTGAGGAGGGCAGTGCAATCTCCCTCCCTCACATGACTCAAAGGACAAGTGAAAGAGAGTGAGAGGGTGATGGATGGATGGATGAGAGAAAAACAATCATGATTGCTAAAAACCAGATTATTGTCTGGCATGGGCCACTATTGATTCCAAAAACATGTCCTCTTCCTCCAAATTGCCCACATAGCCTAATCATCCCCCCTATTACTTGTTTTCCAAATATCCATCATTATCATGTTTTTCCTTTGATAGGGTTATTATTATTATTTTGCACCCTCCTTTCCCCAATTCTCTTGTTTAATCATTTCCTTGAGTTTCAAAGTCATTCATCACCATCTCTCTGTTTATTCCAATGAGTAAGATAAAAGATCTACCATGTGAAGCAAAATCTACGACAACCAATCAATCAACATATGAAAAAAGAAACGATAAAATATATATCATTGATTGTTTAGGCAGATAGCGTAGCATCTCTCATTGCTTTATTTTATCATTTACTGATTAGCATATCTAATCCACCTCCCCAACCTAAATTTCATAAGTTATATATAACCCATCCATGCACGCAATCTGTTTTTAATCCAATTCATCAACAAAAATGGCGTTTACATCAAAAGCTTGACGGTATACACTCTATCTCCATTATTATATATATGTGGAGTACTATTTTTTTTTTATCACAATATAATAGCAGCTGTCATTATTGCGGGAGGAAAAGCCTAATTTAATTACGTAATATAAAATTAACTATATTTGATTTTTTTATAAATATTATTTTTAACTTCAATTACAATTAAATATTTTACCTATATAATTAAATTATATATTAATATTGAAATAAATTATTATATTGTTTTTATGTTAAATTAATTAGTTCCATTATGAGATGAGAGTGTATTTTTCCAATAACAAGGTATAAATTATTATTTTTAATCAAATCTCAGTATTTTTCATTTTATTTTTAATATTTGGGCGTGTTTCTCTAATGCTTAGGTATTGGTTCACTGTTACTCAAAATATTTCAAATAGAATTCAGGGGGAAAATGGATATCTGGTTTCTACGGTTTTGTTAGAAGGAGACTATAAAAAGATATTATTATTTGAAAATGTGCCTCCAGTTTCTCCACAATTAAGTCGAATGAAGAACCAAAGGTTCTGCTTATTCAAAACTTTGCTAGATTTTTTATTTATTTATAAAAACTCTGCTTTATTGTTTAAAACAATTTTAATGTTACTTCTACGGGGAGTAGTGGTGTTCTTTTTATTGGGTGCTGTAAAAATTAAATATTGATACGACCGCAAAGTAAAATAAAGAAAAATAAGAATACAGATTTTATGTAGAAACTTTTTCGGGAAAAAAATTCTGGGTAAAGGAAAAAAAAATTTACTAATGTTAAATTCGAATACAAGAGGAGTTTCGACTATATCTATTTAAAAGTTGAAAACCCTTATTCTAATCAATGTCAAATAGAAATAATGTAGTAAGGTTGAAATACTTTATTCTAATCAATATCAAATAAAAAGAGTGTACTTCTATACGGATTCCACTTCGGGGCCTTAGCCTTCGCCTCCATAGATCCCCCTATTTTGCCACTGTATTTTATTTCTTTAACAGGAATCTAGGTCACACAACTCTAACAATCTCCTCATTGACACAAATTCTCAATGAACAAGTTCTCCACCCCTTCCCCCACAGATCCCTATATTTTGCCACTGTATCTTATTTCTTTAACAAGAATTTGGGTCATACAACTTTAACAATAAAATCAAAATCAACATACCCAATGACTCCATCTCTAGTTCTTCTAAACTGAAAGCAAATATCAATAGTACCTCGTAAGTATCTAAAAATTTATTGAACTGTTTTCTAGTGTTCTTTATCTGGATTCACCATGTATCTACTAACTGCACTAACTGCATATGATAAATCTGGACGTGAGCAAACCATAACATACATGAGAGATTCCACTGTACTAGAATATGGAACACATGACATGTAGTCAATCTCATCATCGGATTGCGGAGATAAAGCCGATGAATGTTTGAAATTGGCTGCTAATGGAGTATTAACAGGTTTGGCATTCTGCATATTGAATCTACAAAGAACTTTCTCAATGTACCAATTCTGACTTAGGTACAACTTACATGCTTTTCTATCTCTGAAAATCTCCATCCCAAGTATTTTCTTTACTGCTCCCAAATCCTTCATCTCAAATTCTTTACTAAGCTAGGATTTGACATTTCTTATCTCTCATTTATCTTTGGTTGCTATCAACATTTCATCAAAATAGAGGAGTAGATACACAAAAGAATCATTACTGTTTTTCTTAAAATAAACACAACTATCAAAGCTGCTTATTTTGAAATCATGAGTAGTCATAAAAGAATCAAACCTCTTATACCACTGCCTTGGTGACTATTTCAAGCCATAAAAGGACTTTTTCAGCAAGCAAACATAGCCCTCCTTTTTTGAGGCTGTAAAACCCTCTGGTTGTTGCATGTAAATATCTTCTACAAGTTCTTCATGCAAGAACACTGTTTTTACATCTAGTTGCTCAAACTCCAAATCACAGATGGCCATAATACCAAGTAAGGCTCGAATCGAACTATGCTTTACAACTAGAGAAAACACATTTGTAATGTCTACACCTGTAATCTGACTATAACCTTTTGCAACCAATCTTGTTTTATATTTGGGTTCTTTAATTCTTGGAGTCCCTTTGTAACACCCCTAACCCGTATCCGTCGCCGGACTAGGGTTAAATGTGTTACCAGACAAATCAGAACATTTACTAACAATTCATAATCATCATTCACAAATCATAATCAAACATTACCATAGAATCCCTTACATAGGTCATCGAGACCTTAAGCATGCTTTGGAAAGAGGTCGGGATTAAACCGAACTCATACAAAATTTTTTGAAACTTAAATATTTTTTAAGTTACTGAGGTCACACGCCCGTGTGAACAGGCCATGTGCCTCACACGGCATTAGACATGCTCGTGTGTCTTGGCCGTGGCGAAATAGGGCATACATACTAACTTGTCCACACGGCCACAAGACACGCCCGTGTGCCTTGGTCGTGGTCAAAACTGACTTGGGTTACACGGCTAGCCACACGCCCGTATGCCTTGGCCGTGGTCGAAACTGACTTGGCCACAAGACCTAGCATACGCCAGTGTGTGACCGTGTGGTCTGCCCAGGCTTATTTCGAAATGGCCGTCGAGCAACACGACTGAGACACACGCCCGTGAACCTGCCCGTGTGGGGAAAAATATGCCATTTATAAGGCCAAATTGCCACCCAAAAAGGGTCCTCCCTACAAGCATCAAAACCATATCATTTTATACCAATATTTTAACCAATTTGCAACAAAAACATATATCATACAATCAATATCATTACCAACCAATTATCATACTTATAACCATCCCAAATCATACCAATTCACAAGCTCAAATTCATGCCAAAACACATAATTCAATACTTCAGTTCACAAAATTCAATCTCATGTCAAAACTTACCAAATTCCATAATAAACACATACTCAAACATATCAATTTGACCACTTCTATTGGCCATTCATGAACACATCACATAGGCATAATTTGAATCACATGTCATATACCAAAATCAAGTTATAAGTTTAACCATAATTAAGCCATATCACATGGCTAAATATACATTTTACAAAACATATTCAAATACCTCTAGCCTATACATGCCATACTTTAATATATACATTTTCAAAAGGTACCAAAAATCAAGTTCGATAGTATGGTGCAATCCTCGACAATCCCCGAGCTCTCGATAGCTTCGATATCTATAAAATAGTTGAAAAACACACAAAGTAAGCTTTCAAAAGCTTAGTAAGCCACAAACAAATAAACTCATCACATAACATATTTCAAACCCATTTCATTTATGTAGCTCATGGCAAAACATCTTCACATATCTATAATTCTCATATAACTCAATTGTTCATAAGTAACTTACACTTAACACATTTCGTACTCATATAATTCATACATATTTGATATGTACACATATAAACATATACTTACCTTTCATTCTTAATCATTACATACATTACAAACGTACCAGAATTGAGTACTTACTCATATAACCATTCACTTCTCGGAATGCTCGTTGAACCTTTTGGAATCATAAGGATACGCGGATAGCTCAGAAAGCTCGTACAATGCCAATGTCCCAGACGTGGTCTTACATGTAATCAAATATCGATGCCACTGTCCTAGACAGGGTCTTACACAAAATCAAATATGATGCCAACATCCTAGACGTGGTCTTACACGTAAATCACAAGTCGATGCCAACGTCCCAGACGTGGTCTTACACGTAAATCATATATCGGATCCTATGTCATGACATATGTATCCTAACTATTCCTGTGGTTCATACGGAGCTTTTCGGACGTCGGAACTTTGTTAATACTTTCTCAGATTTCGCATATTCATCTTCCATATTCATTCAACACAATTCTATATCGTATGAGCATAAATAAATCAATTCGAATATGTCTATTTGTATATAGACTTACCCCGTACAGGAATCAACGGAGACGTACAACTATTCAACGACTTTCAACTTTTCCCAATCTAATTTCATTTTCTTTGGTTCTTGATCTAAACACATTTAAATTTAACCCTTTTATTCACCAATTCATTCAATTCAATCCACATACACATATTTAGTGTAATTTACAAATTAGCCCTCACATTTTCACATTTTGACACGTTAGTCCCTAATTCACAAAATCACAAACTATTCAAAATTTCCTTTTACACAAGCTTAGCCGAATTTTTATGGAGTTCATATAAGCCCATATATTTTATTTTTTTCACATTTTAGTCCCTCAAGATACAAATTTTACAATTTAGCCCATTTTACTCAAATTCATCAAAAATTCAAAGACAAAACATGTTAACCCAACACATATCTTTCATTTTTCATCCTTTAACAATACAAAGCTCACACATTCATCAATGGCATCTCATGAAATCACCATCAAATTTCAAAATCAAGACATGGGCTTGATAGTATACAAAGCAACGATTACAAAAACGTAAAAATCATAAAAAATGAAACAAAAACGAACCTTCAATTGAGAATAAACAAATTCGAACCCTAGCTTAATATTTTTATTTTATTTCCTGTGATATTTTCTACAAAGATGATGAATATATCACCAAAATTCCATTTGTTTTATTTAATGTACCTTAAATACCAAATTATAAGTTTAACCTTTTTTTAATTTCATTAAAAATCCACTAACCAAAGGCTTCTATATCCATCCATAATTTCAATGGTCTATTTACATCTTAAGGACCTCAAATTAATAAGACATATCAAATAGGTACTTAATCAAATAGAATGCCACTTTTGCATTTTACGCGATTAGGTCCTTTTACCAAATTGAGCACACGAACGATTAAATTTTCATACGAAAATTTCACACATACTAATTCATAAATTATACGCACAGAAAATAATATTAAAATATTTTTTGATTCAGATTTGTGGTCCTGAAACCACTATTCTGACTAAGGTCTAAACCGGACTGTTACAACTCTCCCCCAATAGGGATTTTCGTCCAAGAAAATCTTACCGTTGAACAGATTTAGATGTTGTTGTTTCATAGCATCTTTAGGCTCCCACATAGCCTCTTCAACACCGTGTCGATGCTACAACACTTTTACTAGCGAAATTTTCTTATTTCTCAATTCTTTTATCTCTCGAGCTAAAATACGGATCGGTTTCACTTCATAAGTCATATCAGACTGAATTTCAATCTCAGACGGAGAAATCACATGCGAAGGGTCGGATCTATATCGTCGAAGCATCGATACGTGAAACACATTATGAATCTTTTCTAATTCAGGTGGCAACAACAAACTATATGCAACCGGCCCAATACGCTTGGTAATCTCATACGGCCCATTGAACCTCAGACTCAATTTGCCTTTTCTACCAAATCGAAATGCTTTCTTCCATAGAGATACTTTCAGAAAGACTTTGTCACCGATATCATATTCAATATCTTTTCGTTTCATATCTGCATATGATTTCTGACGATCGGAAGCCACTTTCAGACTATCTCGAATTACTTTTACTTTCTGTTCAGTTTCTTTTATCAAATCAACTCCGTGAATCTTATTCTCACTGAGCTCAGACCAATATAATGGTGTATGACATTTTCGACCATATAAGGCTTCGTACGGTGCCATTTTAATGCTCGATTGAAAACTATTGTTATAAGCGAATTCAATCAATGGCAAATAATGTTCTCACGTGCCTTCGAATTCAAGAATACAACATCGGGTTTTTTACTGAAATAAATTTAAAAAATAAATTATATACCAAAATAGGTTGTTAGCTGGATTATTTACCAAAATAGGTTTTTTTTTTCATTTGCGCCTATATGAGAGGTGCGACTCTTTTTTTATATTAATATATATATTTAAATAAAATATTATTTTTTTATTTTTATTAAAAATATTTAAATTTATATACATATAAAAATACGATCAACGGGTCAAAATACGGGTAAAAAATACTCGAAAATGGGTTGCGCCTGATAGGTAGGCGCGAATGGCCTGTTCCCTTGAGCCCCCGTGTGCCATCTCTTTGCTTTTTACATGCCTCCTGCTCATGGCCCCCTCACTGGCCGCTTTGCTTAGCGGCCGGCTGCTTTGTATATGTCTTTGTCCCTTCAAAGGGAAAAAGAAGATTGCAAATGGGGGACCTTATAAGCATGGTCCCCCAAACCAAACACCACCCACCAGAAGAGAAAGAAAAGAGAGAAAGGAGAAGAGAGAAAAGAAAAAGAAGAAAGAAAGAAGAAAAAAATGTAATGTATTATTTTAGTAAATTATTTCATATTTGAGATAATTGAAGGTCAGAATTGAAACCCTCTAATGGACATTGATGCCTTGCTTTGATTATTTAATCTTCACCATGATATAAAAATAATATTCTAAAAAAACAAAATAATAAAAATGGTTTGATAAGGTTATTTCACATCCCTTTCTAATTTTTTATTCGACATGCATTACATAAAACAAGTACATGTGAAAATTAACCTTGAAAAATAATTATGTTCTTAACAAAATCGAACAAAAATCTACATTTTAATAGAAAATAAAAAAATAGAAAGCTATCTTTTTAGAAAATTTAAGGAATAAAAAACTTTAGAAACATAATATTCTTTAAAAATTTAAAAAACATAAGTTGAGTCCTTATTTTTCTTTATTTAGTTTTTGGTTTTTGTCTTGGTTTCGATTTTGTCTAGAAAATATAATTTTCTTCAAGATTAGTATTTAAATTATATAAACTATTTTTGTATATGATTATTTGTCTAATTATATATCTAATAAAAAGCTAGACATATAAGCGAAAAGAAAGAATTTTAGCGGATTTAAATTCGAATTTTAACAAATTAGATATACTGAAATTGATTATTTTATAAATTTAAATATAAAAAATATTTAATTCAAAATTGAATTTAAATAACAATACTTGAATAATTTACATATATTGAATAGATGTATATTTTTAAATAGATTCAAATAATTCAAAAAATATAAATACCCAACCTCCTATCTTTCTTGAAATAAGGAAAAAACAACCGAATTAGCAGCAAATTTGATTAAACACTGATTAGTATAGCATTAAACTGAAACACATGTCACAAATATATTGTCGGGGGCATAAATAAGGGTTTAAAGAGTTTATTAAGATGTTGTAAAATTTTATTATTATTAATTATTATTTATAAATTATTTATGTTTAGTGTTTATGGTTTTAGGTTAATATTTTGTATGAATGTAGTTTTTTTTGTTTATTTATAATAATTTTAAAATTAATTTGTTAGTAATTTAGAACTATGTTATTAATTTTTGTGTTTGTAATTATTTTAAAATTAATTTATTAGTAATTTAGGATTAAGTTATAAATTGTTGTGTTTAGTTTAGTATTTGGTGAGTTTAAAACATATAAGCTTATAAAAAAATTAAAAGTCATTTCAAAATGAAAATGAACTTGGACAGATGTTTAAGCTCATTTAATTTTTTTAAGTTGCTGTTAAATATTTGTATGTTAATAGTTACTGTTAACTCATTTGATTTTTTTTTATATCAACTTGGATATCAATTTGTCCAAGTTTAATCATAACAGACTCTTTTCATAAATTTATATACTTTAAAATTATTTTTATAAAAAAATGATTGTAGAAATATTGAAGAATATAAATCAACTTATATGACAAGGAAGTCTTCAAATATTTTTTCAATCTATATAAATTGCTAATGTTTAGTTATGTGTTTTGTGATTTTTTAGTAATATATTTAAAAAAAATAATTTTATAGTTATTTTGTTAGTAATTTATGTTAGGTTATATAAATTGTTAGTGTTTCTAGTATTTTGTATTTTTTTATTGTAATTTTTATATAATGTAATTTTATTTGGTTTTTTATTTATTTGACAATTTTTATTGATTTATTAAAATGTTGATTAAATTTGTTGTTATTTTTATAGGTTGTTTGTTTGAAAGAAACTAATTAGGTATGTTTCTATTTCTATTTTTATTTTTTTAATTCGTATGTTTTTATGTTTAGATAGTTTATATTAATTTTAATTATATTATTATTGTAATCTAACATAAATTTTTTTATTGTAGGTAAATTATGGGAAATTATTAGATATTTACCGTGTTTTGTTTCTAAAATTTGAAATAATTTATTGTATTTTTTGAAACAAATTAAATGAATTCATTTTTTTAATTGCAGATTTGCAGCAAATGGGTTTTTTGATTAATAATAAAATTTTTATTTGATACCCATGTTATTTGAGGAATTAAATTATATAGTATTAACTATTTTGCTAATTTAATAATGTCAGGGCCCATACCGTGTATTCAGGGGCCGTGTTAATAGTGCAGGGTTTCTGCCAGATGAACGCCTAATACCATACTTGGAGTTAGTCGGGTTCGGATCAACGGCATTGATCCGAACTTTTGATCTGCGATACGATTTGATTTCCGCTTTAGTCGAGTGATGACGTCTGGAGACCCACACATTTCATTTGTCGTGCGGGGAGTGCACCATCACTCTAGAAGATGTTGCACTACAGCTCGGGCTTCCCATCGATGGGAATGTAGTCACGGGCGAAAGTTCAATCTCTAGGCCGGCTACCCTTTGCTATGAATTAATTGGACGCTCGCCAAGTGAGGGGAAATTTACAAGGTTAAGGTTTTCATGGCTAAAGGCCAATTTTGAGCATTTGCCTAGTACTGCCAATGAATGAGAGGTGATGCAGGTTGTTCGAGCTTACATTATGCACCTTATAGGGGGTGTACTCATGCCGAATGCAAACGGTAGTTCGGTCCACCTGATGTACTTACCCCCATTATCCAATTTGCATAACACTCGTTCATACAGTTGGTGGTCCGAAGTGTTAGCCACGTTGTATCGCGAACTTTGTCGGACGACAGATTCTTTTGCGATGGACATAGGCGGATGCTTCATACTGCTGCAATTGTGGGAACCTTACCGGATGCCATTCTTGGCATCCATTAGTCACCAATCATATATATTTCCACTCGTTAATAGGTGATGAATTTTTACTCGTTATAAGAATTAGTTGACTTTTTCTCAGATTATATAGTTCTAACAATTTGTTTTCGTAGATGGAGCACTAATCTAGGTATCGGGAGGTAATATACGGTTCCGATATACCGTCTGATGATTGAGAATCATGCTAGAGAGGTGGTAAGTTTTTCTAATATAAACTTAATTTTATTATTTTATCTCACTCGACACGCGTTAATATAATAATGTTATTAACTGTGCAGTTCATTTGGATGCCGTATTCTGTTCCAGAAATTATGGCGGTTATTCCCTCATCTGCCCACGTCCACTCAAACCTATGGTGCATTAGCGCACCCGTTATCAATTTTCAGATAGTGGAGTGGTATCATGACGATCTAGTACTCCGGAAGTTCGGCTGCATACAGTATATCCCGATACTGCCAGTACGATTGGGGGATATCCATGAGATGAGCAGGAGGGAGACGTATGGAAATGATTGAGGAGAAGTGCATGAAGAATATATTATGATGTGGAACAATCGATTGGGGAGAGTACCTCAGATGGATCGTGCTTTGGATCTGCAGCCCTCGTTAGAGTACATGTAGTGGTACTCTAAGATAGGGAAACCATTTTTGTTTGGTGGGCTGTCGATGGTAGTCGCTCCGCATACGACACGAATTGGGCAACCCCTTTCAGATCCGCATCATGCACCAGAGCCAGAGTCAGAGCCAAAGCCGGAACTACAATCTAGAGATAGTTCTTATCATCCAAATTTAGGGGGCAATGACTATTTTTCGAGCTCGTCAGACCACGAATATCATTCAGAGTTTGATATATTCAGCCCACTAACACCTCAGTACTCCAGTTATCCTGGCTCGTATCCACCTCAGTACTCCACTCCTTCCGGCCCGTATCCACCGCATTACTCCACTCCTCCCGGCTCAAGTTCATCGATGGCGTTTGAGACATATGATTTTCCATCTATGTTTTGCACACCCCCATATACGGATGAAGAGAACGTTGATCACCGTAATCACCCGCAACGTGAACGTCAAGCTCTACAAAAATATACCCTTAGAGCGGCACCATCAAACCATCAATTTTAGGGGGTTTTGTAATATAAATAACTTCATATTTATGTAATGAATTTTTTGGCTTTTATTTATCAATTTAAGTTTTTTTTTGCAATTTAAATAGTCAACTTTTTATTTATTTAATGACTTTTTTACCATTTTATTTATCAATTTTATGGTTTTTTTTATTTTCAAATTTAAATAAATAGACTTTATACTAACTACATAAGCCAAATTAGATTAACTGAAACAAATTGTAGACAAATTTGTGATTCAATCCTCTCAACATGTAATAAACTACATTTCAATTTCTACCCGATTGCGACGATTGTCCAACATGGTAGTTTCGGAGCAAACATTTACTCCGATTATGACTGGCTAATCTATTTACGCCACAAAACTTTCCATCGGATTTTTCCCTAATATCCATTTCGTTATGAATTCTAGATGATTGCGGACGACCTTTCGGGTTCCTACGCAACCCTTGTCTGGGACAAGTTCAAGGGTCGTCGAAGGTACCTCCCAAGTAGATAGGTCAGGAAGCACGAGAAACTCGTTCTCTCATACACGCAACGTGCGTTCGAGGGTGTACATTTCATTGATGAATTGTTCTACATTGAGCGAGACTTTAGCACAAGCTGCCACAACATGTACACATGGATAATGAAGTGTTTGAAACCTCCTGCAATTGCATCGTCTATTTCGAAGATCAACTTTATAGGATCTAGGTGGTATACTGGGTCGACGACCGATGGTCTCTGTAACTCGAAATGTTTCATTACGTTGTGAATATACTTCTATAGTCATCGACCTCGCCATCCGACGGTTTGCAGCAATTGCATCCCTGACATCTTCTACAAGTACGTGTCCCGCCTCCATCTGGTTGACTTGTTGTTGACCCATTCTTGGCATCAAGGTAAACAACCTGTAGAATGTAGCTGAGAAGACAGATGAAATCAGAAGATGTCGTGTTTTTAACAACACAACATTGATCCCTTCCACCAAGTTTGTGGTCATTTGACCATAACGAAAGCCCTCATCAAAACTTTGAGCCCATTACCACGGGTCCATAGTACCCAACCGCTGTCGGAAAGATGTGTTCGTTTGACCCTCCACGTCGCTCTCAAGTCGAGTCATTCTTTGGTGGAAAATGTGTGGCTCTAGCTCGTGCGTTGCATACTATTAAGAAAAGATAAGTTACAGTATTGCCCTAAAACATTAAAACTTATATTGAAAAGATAAAGTAATCTTTTACCCATTCTCACAACTTGTCTCTTCCAGACTGGATTCTTATAATCTCACTGGAAGTTAGAAGCGATGTGCCGGATGCAGTAAACGGATCTTCATGGCACACTGGAACGCCTAATAGCGGCAATTAATTATTTCCCTTTATCGGAGATGATGTAAATATTATCGTTGCTAATAACATACCTCCGTAGGTTGGTAAGGAAGAATTCTCATGATTTCATGTTCTCCTTATCGACGATGGCAAATGCTATCGAGAGTACGTTCTTGTTGCCGTCTTGAGCAACCGCAAGAAGTAGGATCTGTGTATATTTTCCATATAGCCAGGTCCCATCAACTTGCACAAACGGTTTGCAGTGGAGAAATGCGCGCCCACATAGATCAAATGTCCAGAACATCTGATGGAAAATTCTTTTTCCCGATTGTAGTTGGTTATCCGACCCATAATAAGGTCGTACCTACAACTCAATGATAGTTCCCGGTACGTACTCTCTCATAGCGGCTATCCATCCCTATAACTAGAGGTGAGCATGGGCCGGGATCAACTAAAATTTTAGTCCCGTTTGCTAGGCTCGACCCGAAAAATAGGCCTAAAATTTTGGTCAAGCCCGACCCAAATAAAAATACTAAAACCTAGGCCCGACCCGGCCCGCCCATATTAATTTTTATATTATTTTTATATAATTTAAAAATATATAATGCATCAAAAATAATAAAAATATCAAAATAAATATTTTCTAACAAATTGAAAATAAATTTTAAAAAATATATATACTTAAATAACACTAAAATAGATACAACTTAACAATTAAATGTCTCGAAAATAATAACAAAATTAACAAATGTCTTTAAAATAATAACAAAATTAATAATAAAATAAATTTTATACAATATCCAAATAATAACAACAAAATAGTAGCAATATAATAGTAAAATAGTAGCAAAATAGGGAAAAAATAACAAGAAAATAATATTAAAAAAATAAATTTTTTTCCTTAAGTGTATTCGGGCCGGGCCGGGCCAGGCTGGGCTCTGGCCAAAAATGTCTTACCCGAGGCCCGACCCATTTTTTAAACGGACCTTTTTTTTGCCCAAGCCTATTTTTTGGGCCTATATTTTTGCCCAAACCATCCCAAATTTCGGGCGGTCCGGCCCGGCCCATGATCAGGTTTACCTGTAACTCATTGTACGATGCATCAAAATCTCTGTACAATTGTTCCATTGCCATTTGTTTAGCTATCCATGCCTTTCGGTATGATACTCGATACTGGAATTGTGCCTGTATTTCGGAAATCAGTACCAAAACTTTAATGGTAGGCATGTTTTTCACAATTGGCATGATGCACATACAGATAGTTTTGGAATGAAGTTTTCGATGATCTTCTGTCATACGTATTGAAATGCATGTGTGAGGCCCAACAAATTTTCGTATCTCCCACATCTGCGACTTCTGGATAAATGCAGCTCGTATCCGCTAATTACAGCCTTCCGCCGACCTCCAACACTCTCCAATATATAATGTCGGTTTAGGTACTACAACTTTGTAGTCTACTGATATACTCATGTTATGCCACTTAATGGCAAATACGCATTCTTCCTTACTTTCGAATCTTTGGCCCGCGAACAACTCCTTAGGATTAGAATATACAGCTATCCGACGAGCAAGTAGTATTTCAAGTTACAGAAGTCACACGCCCGTGTGAACAAGCTGTGTGCTTCACACGGCATTAAACACACCCGTGTGTCTTGGCCGTGGTCGAAACTGACTTGGGTCACATGACTAGCCATACACCCTGTGCTTTGGCCGTGGTCGAAACTGACTTGGCCACACGACCTAGCACACGTCCGTGTGTGTGTGACCGTGTGATCTGCCCAGGCTCATTTCGAAATGGCCCTCGAGCAATACGGCTAATAAACACGCCTTTGTCCCTGTCCGTGTGGGCAAAAATAGGCCATTTATAAGGCCAAATTGCCACCCAAAAAGGGTCCTCCCTACAAGCATCAAACCATATCATTTTATACCAATATTTCAGCCAATTTGCAACCAAAACATATATCATACAATCAATATAATTACCAACCAATTATCATACTTATAACCATCCCAAATCATACCAATTCACAAGCTCAAATTCATGCCAAAACACATAATTCAACACTTCAATTCACAACAATCAATCTCATGTCAAAACTCACCAAATTCCATAATAAACACATACTCAAACTTACCAATTTGACCACTTATATTGGCCACTTATGAACATATCAGATAGGCATAATTTGCATCACATATCATATACCAAAATCAAGTTATAAGTTCAACCATAATTAAGCCATATCACATGGCTAAATCTACACTTCACAAAACATATTCAAATACCTCTAGCCTATACATGCCATAATTTAATATATACATTTTCAAAAGGTACCAAAAATCAAGTTCGATAGTGTGGTGACAATCCTCGACGATCCCCGAGCTTACAATAGCTTCGATATCTATAAAACAGTTGAAAAACACACAAAGTAAGCTTTTAAAAGCTTAGTAAGCCATATACAAATAAACTCATCACATAACATATTTCAAACCCATTTCATTTATGTAGCTCATGGCAAAACATCTTCACATATCCATAATTCTCATATAACTCAATTGTTCATAAGTTACACTTAACACATTTCATACTCATATAATTCATACATATTTCATATGTACACATATAAACATATACTTATCTTTCATTCTTAATCATAGTGTACATTACAAACGTACCAGAATTGAGTACTTACTCACATAACCATTCACTTCTCGAAATGCCTGTTGAACCGTTCAAAATTATAAGGATACGTTGATATCTCGAAAAGCTCGTACAATGCCAACGTCCCAGACGTGGTCTTACATGTAATCAAATATCGATGCCACTGTGCCGGACAGGGTCTTACATGAAATCAAATACGATGCCAACGTCCCAGACACGGTCTTACACGTAAATCATATATTGGATCTTATGTCATGACATATATATCCTAACTATTCCTATGGTTCTTATAGGACTTTTCATACGTCGGAACTTTGTTGATACTTTCTCGGATTTCACATATTCATCTTCCATATTTATTCAACACAATTCTATATCGTATGAGCATAAATAAATCAATTCGAATATGTCTATTTGTATATAGACTTACCTCGTACGAGAATGAACGGAAACATACAGCTATTCAACGACTTTTGACTTTCTCTAATCTAATTCTGTTTTCTTTGGTTCTTGATCTAAACACATTAAAATTTAACCCTTTTATTCACCAATTCATTCAATTCAATCCATATACACATATTTAGGGCAATTTACAAATTAGCCCTCACATTTTCATATTTTGACACTTTTGTCCCTAATTCACAAAATCACAAAATATTCAAAATTTCCTTTTACACAAGCTTAGCCGAATTTTTATGGAGTTCATATAAGCCCATATATTTCATTTATTTTACATTTTAGTCCCTCAAGATACAAATTTCACAATTTAGCCCATTTTACTCAAATGCATCAAAAATTCAAAGACAAAACATGTTAACCCAACACATATCTTTCATTTTTCATCCTTTAACAATAGAAAGCTCACACATTCATCAATTGCATCTCTTGAAATCACCATCAAATTTCAAAATTAAGACATGGGCTTGATAGTATACAAAGCAACGATTACAAAAACGTAAAAATTATCAAAAACGAAACAAAAACGAACCTTCAATTGAGCATAAACATAACCAACCCTAGCTTAATCTTTTTCTTTTATTTCCTTTGATATTTTCGGCAAAGGTGATGAATATATCACCAAAATTCCATTTGTTTTATTTAATTTACCTTAAATACCAAATTACAAGTTTAACATTTTTAATTTCATTAAAAATTCACTAACCAAAGGCTTTTGTGTCCATCCATAGTTTCAATGGTTTATTTACATCCTACGGACCTCACAATTAATAAGACATATCAAATAGGCACTTAATCAAATAGAATGTCACTTTTGCATTTTACGCGATTAGGTCCTTCTACTAAATTGAGCACACAAACGGTTAAATTTTCATACGAAAATTTCACACATACTAATTCACATATTATAGGCCCAAAAAATAATATTAAAATATTTTTCTGATTCAAATTTGTGGTCCCGAAACTAGTATTCCGACTAGGGTCTTAAACCGGATTGTTACACTCTTCCTTCTTTTTGAACACTCATTTACAACAAACAACGTTTTTACCTTTAAGAAGCTTCACTAGATCTCATGTTATGTTCTTATGGAACGATTCATCTCTTTTTGCTTGGCAAACATCCACTTTTCTGAATCTTTACAGCTAATTGCCTTTGAATAAGTAGATGGCTCTTGATTTACATCTCTATCTTCAATCATGTTTAAAGCATAAGCAACTAAATCAGCCTCGGCGTACCTCTTTGGAAGTTTAACCTCTCTTCTAAGTCTATTTTTGGCAATAGAATATTGTGGTGAAGAAGCAATTCTACCCTAAGTTTCTGTACTAACTTGAAGAGTAGGCTCTGTTGTAGATCCTAAATCAATCTGCAGCTCCACCTGCTTTTGCTGATTTTTATTGGAAGAGTCTTTAAGAGATAAGTTAGGCATTATAATAGTTTCATAAAAAATAACATCTCTACTAATTACAACATTTCTATTTTCAAGATACCATAATTTATACCCTTTAACACCAATCTTATAACCAATTGAAAAGCACATTTAATGAATTTAGGTTCTAATTTTTCATTATCAATATGAGCATACACAGGACACTCAAAAATTTTCAAATCAAAATAATCAGTAGGATTACCAGACTATACATTTAATGGATCTAGCTCCTCTGTGCCCTAGATGTTATCCAATTGCTAAGGATGTGAATCATGTCCTACGTTTCTGTGTTTTTGCAAAATATGTCTGGTTAGCTTTGCATTATGATAGTTTAGGTAATAGTGCCCAAATTGACTTCCATGAATGTCTATCTTGGATGTTTGAAATCATTTCGTAAATAGAAGAACCGAGATTGTAGTTATGTTATTTGGCTATCTGGTACGCTAGAGATAGACTACTATATGAGGGAATAAACCAGAGGGTAGGGAACTTGGTAGTTTTTGTTCATAGTTATTGTATGAATATTGAGGCACTGACTGAAGGTGTATATTGATCGCCTCTACCACTAGTTGTTTGTTGTTTCCTCCGGCTAACATCTTTGGAAAAGATTAATGTTGATGCCAATTTTTTCCTTGCACAAAGGAAAGCATATTCAGGGGTAATTATTAACGACGAACATTGACAAATTATGGGGGCTTGTAGTCGACTTACCTGTCAGGTGCCTACGGTTTTTGTAGCAGAAGCTTTAGTAGCGGTACACGGTTTAAGGTTTGCTCTTGAGCTAGGTTTCTTGCCGATCATTTTGGAAGGAGATTCAAGGTCGGTAATCCAAAAATTAACAACAAATTCAGATGATTTTTCATAAATCAATGCACTTGTCTAGGAGGTGAATGAGCTTTCAAAGATATTTATATTTGTCGCTTTAATTGGATCGTGAGATCGGGGAACAAAGCTGCACATGCAATGGCTCAAGATGGTTTAACGAGAAGGGAAGAATGTTTTTGGACGGAGGAGGCACCATTGCTGGTCGTAGCTGTCGTCAATGAGGACAGAAGATTGCTTCACCCACCCTAGTCTAGGCCTTGGGATGCTTCGGTTTGGGGATTTTATCCAAATAGTGTTTCCCCAATTTTTATTCTCAAGTGTTTCCTCATTGTGTTCTTGCTACTTTCACTTCATAGTTAACGTCGGTTAGAGTCTCCGTGAGCGAGGCCTTTTTTTTTATTTATTTGTGTTTTCTATTTTCTTTTTGAATTTTGATTATTTTTGTTGATTTTGTCTTTTAGTTTCTATTTTTAATAAAGTAATTAGCTTTTCATTAAAAAAAAGTTTACATATTTTATATTACGTTTATCCTTTACTAATTTAAATAAAAATTTAAATGATTCAATTAAAATGAATTCTATCCTCAACGGGTCATTAAATTAACCTAAATCCTAAAATTGCCATATAGATGTTAGGCGGCATCTTAATATTACCATACTGGGATATTATTTAAGATTTAACATCTATGGCATCTTAATATTTAGGGTAAAGGTATGTTTATGCTCTGTTAGATAATATTGATTTAAGTATTTGGCATATATTATAAATAAATTAGTTAAAATATATTAAAAATATATAAAAATATGAATGTGTTATATTTAAAATTTTTTTAAAAATTTTGATATTAAATAAATTAATTTTTCTAACAAAATTAAAATAATTTAAATTCTATTAATTTCAAAAATGAACAATTAATGACAACGTTAATATTTTTATCAATTATATATATTTATTGACATAATAACAAAATTAGCTATTAATATTTATATATTTTATTAATTTAATTTTAATTTAACAAATTCATTATTCAAAATATATAAGTAATAAGAACTAAATTTATTATATCAATTATAATTATATATAATTGACAGAAAATATTAGCGCTAATTAATTATCCTAGTTCCTCGTATTTGAAATTGAGGAGAATAAATTACTTTAATTTTTTAAAAAAGAATAATCTAATGAAAAAAGTGTTTTACTTAAATTTTAGTTATTTAGTTATAAATTTTTTATATTTTAATTAATCATAATTTTATTTCTCACCGAACAAATTGCAGTTTAAAATTTCTTATTTATTTCTAAAATGAGAAGAAAAATAAAAGAGAGTAGAGAATATGATTACTGCTTGAAAAGCCTATTCACATTAAAATTCTAGTTCTCTGCATTACAAATTTCATTTAAGTAATTATTCTACTGGTCTGCAGGACAATTCCATGAATCAACTGTACCTTCAGCTCTAAGTGAAACGTTTTCCAATTCCTTATCATGCTGAAAACCTGATGAAGAAGCTGAGTAGTTCAACTTGCAGCTGTTATTTCTTTGTGAATTTTGATCGGCACTAGTGCTACCACGATTCCAGTGATCTAAAGGCCTCAAATGATCTTCATTCCCATGACTCATGCCCAAGTCATCAATGGAAGGCATGGCTGAAGTTCCATGGGAATTCACACCAAAACCAGCCAAATTAAGACAGGGCTGAAGAGGTGTAGGATGTAGGAAGGACTGGAATGATAGGAGGGGGCTCTGGTTCTGCAAGTTTAGCATATTTTGAGTCTGTTTTAGCATGCCTAAATCAGAAGGCAGTTGAGCATAGTTACTACAAGTGGGAACGGTATTATTGCTACTTGTATTGGTAATATTAGCATCAGCTAAAGGATTATTTAACAATGAAGGAGAAGAAGAAGCTAAAAAAGGAGTTGGCTTAACCCTTTTAGCTGAGGGACGTAGAGGGTAGAGAGAACCTAAAGTTTCTACATGACCGGATCGCATACCTGACCTAGAGCCGAAAAGATCAAGCCTTCGAGAATATGATGAACCCGAAAACGGTGGTGCAGGGATTCCAGTAAATTCTTGCACTATTGCTCTAAAATTCATTGTGTCGGTGGTGAGAACTGTAGTGGGTGCCGTTCTCGATGCTCTCGTTCGTTTCTTGGGGTTCTTCACAACACTTTTCTGATCGGATTTTGTTAAAAGCCTTATATCATGATATGGCCTTGATTGCAAGGATGATGAGCTTGGATATAAGCAGCCTTGGTTAAGTTCTTGGGCACCTAATGTAGATTGGCTCGATGAAGATAAGCCTTGAAGATGAAAGCTACCCAAGTCAACAGGGCAACAGTTTGGTTTAGGTCTTTGGCTTAGCGGCCTAAACCCATCAATATTCAGCAGTGAATCAATTTGTTGAGATTGAGAGAAAGGGTTGAGATGATTTGCAGAAGGATCAAAGAAAATTGGTGGGTGGTTTTGATGGTGGAAGACAAGTGATGGGTGTGGATTTGATAAGGGATTAGTGTTCATAAAAGCTGGGACCGACTCCGTCGGTGACTCGCACCCTTCATCATCCCCCCTTGAAGATTGCATGCTACTACTATCACTGGAATCCATGAAGAAAGCTTTGATTAACTTTTTTAAAATTGCAGTATGAAAAGCAAGAAAGGGCCGTTATCTATCTATCTATATATATATATTTATATTATCTAGATGGTGAAAGTTGTATAGTTGAGAAAACAGAAACAAAGATATGGGTATAGCAAAAGTAGCCAAGAAATGAATGAAAAGAAAATACATCCTTCTAAAACAGCTTTGAGAAAGTTGCCATATTTATATATATCCTTAAAAGCTTCCTCTTATATCAATCATCTTTCCTCTTGTCTTTCAGTGAGAGAAGAAAACATTCTATAAAAAGACGAGAGAATAATAGAAAACACGACAAGCAAAAGAGGAAAGATTCTAGCTGTTAAATCTTCTTCTTGTTCCTTGCTCCCTCACCTTTACATGATCTGAATTAGGGTTTTTCGATCAAGATGAAAGGTTATTTAAGCTTATTCTTTTCCTTTTAATTAAAAAGAAAGTGGGGGCCGGCTGTCTCTCATCAAACAAATTTTTCATGTATGAAAATCTCTCTAATTTAGAGTGCGGGTGTTGGTTGGCAATATATCAAACTCAAAGCTAATGAGAAAGATAGGCCGGTAATTGGCTTATAATATACTATGAACAAAAGATAATAATAATAATAATCTGAATTGTAAATACCATGACAAGGTCAAATTTATAAAAGATCCCTGTGCTATGTATTTTTGCCAATTTAATCCCTCAATTATAATTTGATTATTTTCTTAGAATCTTGAGATTAAATTTTGTTGTTAATTTTGTCAAACTACTTGATGACTTCGACATATATATATATATATATAATTGGACAAACCTTTTCCACATTTTAAAAAATAAAATAAAAATTATAATAATTTTGAAACAGTCCAAATGTTTAGGTGTATATATCATATTATTTTATAGAGTAAACTATACCATTATTCACTTAATTAAAAAGATTATAATTTGAGTACTCAATTGTTCAAAAATTTTCATTTAAGGCATTGAACTATTTAAAAGTTTTTAGTTAAATCAATGGGTTGATAAGTTTTTTTTTTTTTAATTTCGTTAACGAGTTCCAAGTGACGATTCGATAATAAATAGGATAAATCAGTAGCCATCAATGAGTAGTAGAATGTACTCATTGTATAAATTATCCTATTTTATATTTAAAAGAAAATAGGAGCATCAAATTTTTAATCCACCATAAACTCATTGTTTAGGTACATTTTATATAAAAATTTAACCTAATAAAAAATGGTTTTAAGAGATAATATGAAAAGAGGAATGATAAATTTAGGGAAATGAAAAGAAAAAAAAAAAACATTGCCTCCGTCACATGTATCACTAATCAAAATTCACATTACTAATTTAAAAGCCGTTTATTTATTTATTTATTTCATATTTTAAAAAATAGTTTTAATGAAATTGATAAGTGTGTAAGGGTCGTAGAATAGGATTATAATTGCATATCAGCAAGTCTCTAGCAAAACTCAGCCTTTGACCAAGTCAGAATTCAGAAACAAAATCTAAGCCATAATTCAATAACATCAGAGAATCTTTTACCATTTTCATTATCTCAGATTGGTTTCCACAATAAAAATAATTTATGTTATTTCGTTTCCCTCTGCCATACTAAATTTAGGGTTTTTTAAAAAATGCTCAAACCTTGCATAAGTTTGGACTGATTTAAATATATTTTGCACGCATTTACTGATATGTTTGCATGCCCACCGTTTGTACCATATTATGATTTGCTTTGCTGCATCTTTTCTGTCATAAAATTTACTCGCCGTTGCCTTTGCTTTGCTGGGAGACAATACAAGGTGTTGGTGTTTTGGTTTTGGTTTTTTTCCTTTTTATCAGATACCAAAATATTCCCATGTAAATTGCTTTTGATTTGATGGCATTACTCCCCAAAGACTTGGTGGATAAAAAAAAAAAAATCCAATTGGAAGCAATTTGTAACGTTAATTGCACCTCTTGTGCTGTGGTCATGTCGTATTAATTCCGCCTCTCCATTTCATCATTGTTAGGCCGTCATCCCTTCAATCAAATTGCAAATTGAAATGCTTTTTACTGTTCTACATACTTTTCCTTTATCCTTAAGAAGAAGTATGAGGCTATTAATAACAATACATAATCAAGCCATGCTGGGAAAAAAATCTGCCCAATAAATACACAAGTTATGGATACAAATCATTTCATGGGGGTGAACGTCAACCAACAGAATACAACATATGAACTGGTACATCCTAATCTCCATGGTTTGGGTAATTTTTAATTTAAAATACAATTTTTTTCATTAATTATTTTTCCTTTTCCAAGCCATTTTTTTTTATAAACATAACGTCCTTGGGAAAATTGTGATTTAAAAGTTTAATTCGATTGGAAACTTAATTGACGGTTGAATTGTTTTATATTAAGCATAATTTGGAGCTTTAAATTTTGTAAGGAAGTATGGGCAGTGTCACTGCCGGGCTGGCAGTGGAAAACTGAGAAGGAAGATGGACCCTTTCAAATTTAAATTCAAGTCCAAATTCCAAACCCAAGCTTCATCTTGGTGAAAAGATTTTTAAATTGTATGTTGTTTCCTAATAAACCTTTGGAAATTTGGTAAAACGTGTTGGATCCCTTCAAATATTTTATACCCTATATGAGCACAACAATCAACGTATATTTTTATATATATAATTCCATTCTATTTTTCCATACTTGTATTTTTATATATATAATTCTGATTTTACGTGTTTATTTTTAAAATTTATTAAATAATATATATTTATAATTTTAAAAAATATTGGCTAATTAAATGGAATTGATCTCATTTATAATAAAAGTCTATAAATTTGCAAAAATAATTGAGAAAATAAATTAACGTTTTAAAATTAATGAAAATAAAAAAAATGGAAAGCAACCGTTACTAAAATATTAAGTAATTAGACAAAATAAATTATCATCTAAATTTGAGTAAAAATTTCACTTATAAAGAACCATTACTTTAATAAATCATTGTCCTTGACATAATATTTCACAATAAAATAGTAAACAACATTCATTATTGTGTAAATATTATTAAAATTCAATAATAATAAAATTGTCGAATATCAAATAATAATAATGACATACATATTTTTGGTGATGGAAATAATGCTAACATGTGAAATTTCTAGTAGCTTTTTAAATGTTATTTTGAATGAAAGTATCTTACTAATGCATATATTAATAGTGCTAAATATGACTTTTAATTCATATATAGCTGTAATATTAATTAAGTGATAATTAGTGTAGTTTAATATGGATCTAAAATCTAATTAAGTGATAATAACTATTACATTGATAATGGAAACATTATTAATAAAATAATTATAGTTATAATGATTTTATATTAATAATTTGTTATCAACCTAATCTTATATTCAAGATTTAATGGAAACATCACTAATAAAATAATTATTTTTATCTTTATTTTATATTACAATATTTATTTATTTTGTCTTTATTTTTATATTATATTACCGTACTAATTTTATAGATTTAAAAATTATAACAAACATAAATAATACAAAATACTATTTTTTAAAGGATCACTTTTCTTTATTTTAATTTTTCAAATAGATATAAGTCATATTATTTGTCAAATTGGAATTTATATTGGATTGAGCCGATTTTATTAGATGCAATTTGTAACACCCCTAATATTGTCCCGTTATCAGAACAGAATTATAGAGTATTACCAGTCGTTACAGTACATTTGCATTAAAACAAGTATATATAGCATATTATCCATCTAAATATAACTTTTATAGGTCCACAGTACTTTACAAGTGTAATTAAAACAATCCAGGACTCGATCGGAAGCTTAGGAAAATTTTCGTGAAGTTTTATAGTTTTTTTTTCTAAATAGTTTCACACGCCCGTGTGGCTAATATGACATGCCCGTGTTATTGTGACACGCCCGTGGAGGGCCGACAGTGAGGCTCACACGGCCTGGACATGCCCGTGTCCACTACTTGTGGAGCATTCTGACTTGTGGCCTACGGCTAAGGCACACGCCCGTGTGCTCAGCCCGTGTGACAACCTGTTTGTAACATTTTAGGTGCAGGGGACACACGGCCTAACAACATGTCCATGTGCAAGCCGTGTGTTTCACACGGTTTGGTCACACGCTCGTGTGACAAACCGAGTGGGCTCAAAATGAACCTTGTATTTCAAATTTTACCAACCCTGCAAACTAAAGACTACAAGAAATTTTAATATTCCTCCATTCAACCAGTTCAAACATGATTAAACACATTTAATACTCATTAAAACATTATATCATAATCTAACACATATATTCAATAACACATTTTACTATACCAATTTAAAAGTTGCACCTAAGTACCATGACATTCAATTAAAAAGGATTACACATTATAACATTCTCATTACAACCATTAACTATCTATTAATATTCTTCATTAGCATGGCTTATAACCAAAATAACATTAAACAACCTAGGTACATGCCATTCTTCAAAGATAGGTACATCACCGAGTATCTGAGTTCGAGAGTTGGCTTGGATGCTGAGGCGTTATTTACTTTGTACCTAACCTGCGTACGGAAACAAACCGTACGTTGAGTATGCACTCAGTGGTATTTCTATAAACTAATACTTAAAACAATAATAAGCCATGTATATACAGTGTAACTTAAAACCTTTTTACATTCATAATCTTAACAGCTTAATCTTTTACCTTCATTTCAAAACTCTTTCATATAGTTAAGCAATTTATATATATATTTTTATCATTTGATATCCTTCAACATCGTATACCAGTCACAGTCACATAATCAATAGTAAACAGTCTTCAATACTTTCATTTACCCCTATTAACATAACTCGAACCTGGACAGATACACGGATCCAACCCACACACCGGGGATAGTATACAGTGTTTCATCGACTGAAGCTAGAATACACCGTGTCGATAATAATAATAATATGTGATCAGTGCAGAGTACCTCTTCGAAACGAATCTGGAGCGATGAATGATGTCGACACATATAGTGTCTCATCGACACACAGTCGGAATATCCCTGAACACTTCTAATCCTATGGCATGCCAATTATATCCGACTAGCCCAACACTGTTAATAGGGTATTCAAATCGTTTCATTTCAATTACAAAAGCAGTAATAGTTTCTATCATATCATTTATTATATATTCTAACTATTAAGAATAGCCATTGCATTGTATTAAATTATTAAGCATAGTTTATAGAAATACAAACCGTAATTCTTGGGTTTACTCGATATCCTCGTTCACTTTCTCTTTTCCCTTTTTCGATGACGTTTCCGGGGTTACGTTGGCTACATAAAATTTAACATTTAAAAATTATCAATGCATGTTATTTAATAACATACTCTTTCATTTCCATGTAACTTTTTTCTATATTTCCAATTAGGTCCTTCCACCATAACCATTCTTTTTCCTCAAATAAACCTCATAATTTTCACTTTATACCTACTTTAAACAAGTTTCAACTCTTAATATTCAATATAAAACATAAATTTTACAATTTAAACAATTTAATCCCTACTATGACAAAACTTATATCTCTCTTTACAATTTAATCCATTTCCCACTTCTAACTTGAATTTCTATCACTTAATATCATAATTCATCAATTTATTCAACTTAATCAACATCTAAAAATTTAATGAATTCCTAAATTTCAAAATATCTCAAATAGTATTTCTTCTTAGGATTCCATAGACACTAAAATTACAAGAAAAGGGATTAAATTGACTTACCAATCAAGCTTGAAACTCCAAAACCCTAAATTTTCCTTTTCTTTTTTATTTCCATTTTTCCTTCTTTCTTTCCCTGCTATTCGTGACCTTCTTTCTCTTTTTTCTTCATGTTTAATTTCTTTTTATTTCTTTATTCATTCTTTATTTGATTAATATATTATAATTATATAATTTAATATAATTTACTTTATTTATTTATTTATTTATATAATAAGTAAATTCATATATATACATACATTTGTACCAATATAAATATTACATATGTATTTTTACTTACCACACACTTGTCTCTTAAGGTTTATTTACTAACTTAGTCCCTTGACTCTTCTATAGTTTATAATTAAACCTTCACACTTTATTCAATTTAGTCCTTTTACTTAATTAACCTTAATTAAATTAAATTTACTTAACTAAAGTCTAATTAATCTCTTACTTAACTTTGTAAATATTTCTAATAAATATTTACGAATCTAATTTTCAAAATCGAAGACCCGAAAATTCACTTTTCTAATGACCTAAAAATTTGGGTCATTACATTTCTTCCCCTTTAATAAATTTCGTCCTCAAAATTTACCTGAAAAGAGATGGGGGTACTGTGATCTCATCGTATCCTCTGGTTCTCACGTTGCTTCTTCAATATTATGACTTTTTTATAACACTTTTACTAAGGGAACTCGTTTATTGCGTAATTCATTTACCTCACGTACCAGTATATTAACCGGTTCTTGTTCATATGATAAATCAGGTCGAATCTCTATATCTTCAGTTGAAATCACATGAGAAGGATCAGATCTGTATCTTCTTAACATAGGAACATGGAAAACATCGTGAATCTTCTGTAATTCAGGAGGTAGTGCTAAACGATATGCCACTAGTCCAATTCTTTCTATAATCTCATACGGCCCAATAAATCGAGGACTCAATTTACCCTTCCGACCAAATCTCAAAATTTTCTTCCAATGAAAGACTTTAAGAAATACTTTGTCTCCAACTGAGTATTCAATGTCCCGTTGTTTCAAATCTGCGTATAATTTCTACCTATCAAAAGTTGCTTTCAATCTTTCTTGAATCTTTCTAACAGTACTTTCCATTTCTTGAATCAACTCTGGACCAACAACTTTTATTCATTCAATTCTGTCCAACACGCTGGTGATCGACATCTCCGACCATATAGAGCTTTATACGATGCCATTTGAATACTTGATTGGAAATTATTGTTATATACAAATTTAGCTAACGGTAAATAACGTTCCCAACCTGATTCAAAATCAATAATGCAGGTTCGGAGCATGTCTTCCAAAATCTGTATTACCTGTTCAGATTGCCCGTCAGTTTGTGGATGAAAAGCTGTACTAAAATGAAGTCGTGTACCGAGAGAATCATACAACTGTCTCCAGAACCTCGATGTAAATCGTGGATCTCTGTTAGAAATTATTGATACATGAATACTATGTAGTTTCACAATTTCCCAGATATAAGTTTCTACCAACTTTTGAAGTGACCAATCCGTTCTAACTGCTATAAAATGAACTGATTTCGTAAGTCCGTCAACGATTACCCAGATAGCATTCTTTTTACTCGTAGACAGTGGCAACCCAATTACAAAATCTATTATGATATAGTCTCATTTCCAATCAGGAATATTAATAGGCTGAAGCAACCCTGTCGAAACTTGATGTTCTGCCTTTACCTGTTGACAAGTCAAACATTTAGCTACATATTCAGTTATATCAATTTTCATTCCCGGCCACTAATAAAATTCTCGTAAATTACGATACATTTTCATACCTCCGGGATGTAAGGCAAATTGACCATTGTGAGCTTCTCAAAGAATTAATTGTTTTATCTCATAAGTAATTGGAATACAAAGCCGATTCTGAAATCTCAAACAATCATTTTTGTCAATACTAAAATTCCCTGTTGTACCTTTTTGTACCATCTCTTTTTTCTTCATTAATTTGCCATCTGTCAATTGTGCTGACCTGATCTGATTAAACATTATTGGTTTCACTCTTAATTCAGCCAAGAGTCCTCCATCATCTGTAATACTGAGCTGTGCAAACATCGTTCTTAGTTCTATTGCAACTTTTCTACTAAATGCATCAGCTACAACATTAGCTTTACCTGGGTGATAGTCTATGACACAGTTATAATCTTTCAAAAGTTCTATCCATCGTCTTTGCCTCAGGTTCAGTTCCTTTTAAGAAAGCAGGTACTTCAGACTTTTATGATCAGTATAAATATAGCAATTTTCACCGTATAGGTAATGTCTCCAAATCTTTAAAGCAAATATTACAGCCGCCAGCTCCAAATCATGTGTTGGATAATTACTTTCATGTGGTTTCAGTTGCCGTGAAGCATAAGCAATTACCTTTCCATTTTGCATCAATACACACCCAAGTCCGTTCAATGAAGCATCACTATACACAACAAAATCTTTTCCCGATTCTGGCAAAGTCAACAATGGTGCCTCTGTTAACATTTGCTTCAACATTTCAAAACTTTCCTGACACTGTTCTTTCCAGATAAACGAGACATTCTTTTGTAGTAACTTTGTCATCGGTAAAGCTATCTTTGAAAATCCATTTACAAACCTTCGATAATATCCGGCCAACCCAAGGAAACTACGTACCTCTGACACATTTCTGGGAACTTTCCATTGAAGTACGGTTTCAATCTTCTTGGGATCTACTCTAATCCCTTCTGCTGATACTACATGACCAAGAAATACAACCTTCGATAACCAAAACTCACACTTATTCAATTTTCCATACAATTGCTTCTCTAGCAATATTTGCAAAACAATTCGAAGATGCTGTTCATGCTTAGTTTCAGACTTCGACTATACCAAGATATCATCAATAAAAACCACTACAAACTGATCTAAGTACGGTTGAAAAATCTGATTCATAAGATCCATAAAAGCAGCTGGAGCATTTGTTAATCCAAATGCATCACCAAGAATTCAAAGTGCCCATACCGTGTACGAAATGCTGTCTTCGGTACATCACTCTCTTTTACCTTTAACTGATAATATCCCGACCTCAATTCAATTTTTGAAAACACAAAGCTCCTTTTAGTTGATCAAATAATTCATCAATACAAGGTAACGGGTATTTATTCTTGATAGTTACTTTATTCAATTATCGATAATCAATACACAACCGCATCAAACCATCTTTCTTTTTAATGAATAATACTAGAGCTCCCCACGGTGATGTACTAGGTCGTATAAAATCTCGATCCAACAAGTCTTGCAGTTGTACTTTCAGCTCTTTCAATTCAATAGATGACATACGGTATGGAGGTAGTGACACTGGGTCAGTACCCGGATATACTTCAATCGCAAATTCAACTTCTCAATCAGGAGGTAATCCAGACAATTCTTCAGGGAACACATCAGGAAATTCACATACAGTTCGAATTTTACTACACTAACTTTCAACTGAATCGAAATTAATAACATATATTAAGAAAGCTGCACATCCTTGATTAAGAAGCTTACTAGCTTTAATTGCTGAAATAACACGAACAGTCCCACTAGTCCGAATACCTTTTACTTCAATTCGATCACCAATTTCATTCGAAACGGTGAATTTCTTTTTATAACAGTCCAAAATTACTCCATGTTCTGACAGCCAATCCATACCCAATATTACATCAAAGTCGCTAAATGGCATAATCAACAGATCAACAGAAAAGATTCTATCTTGAATCATTAATGGACATCTTCGATATATTTGATTTACTAACATAGTTTACTCCAATGGACTAGGCACTTCTATCGTTACTTTTGACAATTCAGGTTTTAAGTTTCCCATCTCAACCAGTTTTGTATTGACATAAAAATGTGACGATCCTAGATCTATCAAAACATTAACAGGTTCTGAATGTAATAAGAAAATACATGTCACCACATCATGGGCATCTCCCTCATATCGAGTTCTTACAACATATGCTCGGGCTGGAGCTCTTACTTCAGATTGTTGGGTAACATTTTCACTAGTTCTTCAAGTACCTCCTCTAGTAACTAGACCACTTCGACCTGAACCCCGACCTCTATATGCAGATTCTGATCTCTGAAAAACCGTTGGTGCTGCCTTTCCAATCTTCAGTCAATCCTTAACATTATAATTCATCAATTCAATCCATCTCTCTTTATAATTTAATCTATCTCTCACTTCTAACCTAAATTTCTATCACTTAATATCATAATTCATCAATTTATTCAACTTAATCAACATCTAAAAATTCAATGACTTCCCAAATTTCAACATAACTTAAATAGTATTTCTTCCTAGGATTCCATAGACACTAAAATTATAAGAAAAGGGATTAAATTGACTTACCAATCAAACTTAAACTCTAAAACCCTAAATTTTCCTTTTCTTTTTCTTTCCCTTTTTCCTTCTTTCTTTCCCTGCTATTCGTGACCTTCTTTCTCTTTTTTCTTTATGTTTTATTTCTTTTAATTTCTTTATTCATTCTTTATTTAAATAATATATTATAGAGGATAAACATAAGAACTTCAAAGAAGAAGAGAATGTAGCAGGTATGCTATGCCAAAAACACAGACCTTTCCTCATTGGTCATTCAAACAGGTACTGCCTTTTAGCTACAAACCCTTAATCTTCAAAACATATGTTATCCTTAGCAATATTGCTATCGCTGATCTAAATTTTAATATTTTTGTTCTGCAGGATCCATTACATGGCAAGCGCAGAGCATACTCTATTATCATTCATTGTTAACCCACCTAAAATTTTCTGAGAAGATGAAGACTTAGAGAAACAGAGAGAATTTAGAAGGCCATGGTAACAAAAGCACACTGATATTTTATTGATAGGAAATTCGATGATCCTTACACATTGATATCATCTCCTTTTATAGCTGAAGGAGAGATAATAGGACAAAATAGTAAACAGTACATAAAGCAGACAGTATTATAGACATTATTACATAAAGAATACATTATTATATAAAGCAAACAGTACTATAGACATGAAGTGATTGATCACGGGTGACTACTTTCAACTGTTAGCATTGGAATAGAGGTATTGGGCACTGTCCATGGAATTTTCACTATCTGCTGTCATGTCTGGGTCTTCATTCTTATCCTCATCATCATCATTTTATTTTTGATGCATCTTTGAAAGATTGATTTGACTGCAATACCACGGGTATTCTTGAGACCATTTTGAAGGATTCGGGATACTCTCATAGTAATCTTGAATAGCTTTTAAGATTCTTTTATGATAAGGTTTATATCTTATATGCCATGTGTCCCAAGGAGCATCAATGTCTAGAGGAGGCCATATCTCAAATGGGATAACCCTATTGAGTTGGCAAAGGAACTTCTGTATGATCCTATAATGAAGATCAATTTTCCTGATATCTTTATCAAGGACTTTGTGAATCCATGCAGTAGGAAAAGATCCTAACTGAATTGATTTTCCTCGTTGAACCAGATACTGTGGTTTGTAGAAAATCATAATCATATAATTCCCCTTATTTTCTTGATAATGTTGATCAATCATGTTTAGCCATTGTGTTAGAGGATGGAACCAGCATGGGAAAGTGAAAAAAAAATTATGTTGAGGTTCAATATTTCCTCTGATGGCTTTTATTAGGAAATAACAGAGATCAGGAATGATGAACTAGATAGCTATGTGATGAAGATGAGTAAGGTACCATAAGAACCATTTCACTTCACCAGGTTATTCCACAGATTCAAACTTGATGGGATAGATGAAGGGATAATCAGGATGTACACCCCATGAACGAAGGATAAGTCCTCCAAAATTTTTAAAGACTTGAATTTGATAATCAAACATCATGTCTTTAGCTTTTGAATGGAAATTTCCTTGCTCAATTAGGGTCATAACTTTGGGAGGAAATTCAGGGTTAAGGTTAGGAGCAATAGAATGAGAAGTGGGGTAAGGAGAAGATGAAGAACATGGTCTGTACATCATAATGGGCCTGGGCTGGAGAATTCTTTTGTAGGCAAAGATCTTAGTTTTGGGTTTAGTTTTAGGCCTGGTGAGCAAATCGGCAAGGACATTATGTTTTCCTGCTATATATTTGGCATCAAACTTGAACTGAGAAAACCATTCAGCCTATCGGAGGAGTTGAGGATGAGGGACCATTTTTTGCTTAAACTTGAGCATTTGTGGGAAAGATGACATGTCCATTTCAACAAGAAAATAGTATCCCAAAAGAACTTTTCAATACCTCTCTTGACTGTAAGAATTTATTTGAAGGTTGAATGATAATGGATTTCTGCATCTGAGAATCTTCCACTTTTGTATCCACAAAGACGTCTTTTATCATTTCTTTCTTTAAATAGGATTGCACCCCAATATTTATTACTAGCATATGTTTGCAAAATTCTTTTTCCATCAGAAAGGATTTGGAGTGGAGGCAAATCTTGAGTTAGTTCTTTCAGTTTTTGAACAGCTCTGGTTTGAGAGGATGACCATGGTGGTGGATCTTTCTTGAGCATTTTTGTTAGGGAGTTAACATATTTAGAAACTTTAGGAATAAAGTCTCTAATATAATTAACAATCCCTACAAATTGTTGTACTTCTTTGAAAGACAGGTTCCTTGATGGAAACTTAAGAAGTTCTTGAGCAATGTGAGGTCTTGGAGAGTATCTTCCATCTTTTATCTCTATTCCCAGAAATTCAATTTCTGGTTTGTTGATCTACATCTTCTTTTCTGAAAGCATAATCCCATATTTGAAAATGAGGGATTTGAAATCTTCAAGGAGTCGAGCATGGGATTCTTCATCTTTCCTGTAGAGTAAAATATCATCAATGTAAACCAAAGCATTTTCCATTAAAGGATGGAAAATCTTTATCATTGCTTTCTGGAAGAGCGAATGAGCTGTCTTTAGACCAAATGGCATTACTTTCCACTGGAAATGTCTGTTGGGAATACAGAATCCTGTTTTTGGTCTGTCATCAGGATGTATTCCAAGTTGCCAAAATCCTGCCTTGAGATCAAATTTGGAAAAAAAAACTCTTGCTTTTGCCAAGCTTGAAAAGAGTAGATATTTGTTTGGCAGATGAAACTTGTTATCTTGGAGAAAATGATTGAGAGACTAATAATTTATTCTTTTATTGACATAGAAAGCTTCACATGCCCATTGAGAATCTGATGGTTCAATCAGATCTTGCTGTTGTAGTTTTTTGCATTATTGTTCTGCTAACAGCAAGTGATCTGGATTCATTCCTTGATGATTGGCTTTTTTCTGGTTAATGTCTTCATTTTTCTTGAAAGGAAGGTTTATAAAGAATTATTGGTTTTTCCACAAATGATTTGGGCATTTTTTCAGGAATTCTGAATGAGAGTCTGCACATGACTGGGTTTTTAATTTTTGAACAATTTGAAAGATTTTTTCTGACTGGAAGGAAAAGAGTTTTGGTATCTTGACAAAGGGCTGGAAAAGATTTTTGAATCTTACTCCATCAGGGAGTATTCTCAAATGTTGGGCTTTTATGTAGAGGTCAAAACCTACTACAATGTCTTTTCCAGGGAGTTTTGATCTAAGTACTGTCGTTTTAACACAGCAGCCTGGGAAACACTGAATAGTAATAGGCTTACTAATCAGCGAGTGGCAAAGGGATGGTCAGCAGCAGAATTAAAATCCCTGACATGAGGTTTCCACCATTCTGAAGGTAAAACTTCTGGATTCGTGATGGTTTCAGATACTCCAGTATCTATAAAGGCAATTATAGTAATGAGTTTACTATATTTGTCTAAATAGATCTTGACAGGTATATGAGGAACTGATACTGTGTCAATAGAAGCATTCTGAACTTTAGCTTGCATCATCTGGATTTCCGAGTAGTTTGATTAAGGTTCTGAATCTTTACTCAAATAAGGGATGGCACAAATTGTTTTGTCTGAAGGTTCTTCTTCAATAGAACAAACAGACTCTATATCATCTTCTTTCCTTAGCTTGAGTCCTGAATGTCTGACCATCTGTGCAATCTTTTTGGCTCATTTCTTGTTCTTTGGGCAGTTTTTTGAAAAATGCCCTTTCTGATTGCATATAAAACATCGATCAGACTTTGTTGTTCTTCTGTTCTTCTTCTTGAAGTATCTCCATTGGGGCTTTCTCTTCTTCTTCCGTCGGGGAGTATTTTTTGAAAAAGAATGTTTTTTAAAGTGCTTCTTTTTCTTGGTGCGACAGTCACATAACTGGTCTTTTGCACACTTATACTTTATTTAATTATTTACTTATATAATAAGTAAATTCATATATATACATACATTTGTACCAATATTAATATTACATATGTATTTTTAGTTACCACACACTTGTCTCTTAAGGTTTATTTGTTAACTTAGTCCCTTGACTTTTCTATAGTTTATAATTAAACCTTCACACTTTATTCAATTTAGTCCTTTCACTTAATTAACCTTAATTAAACTAAATTTACTTAACTAAAATCTAATTAATCCCTTACTTAACTTCGTAAATATTTCTAATAAATATTTACGAATCTAATTTTCAAAATCGGAGACCCGAAAATTTACTTTTCTGATGACCTAAAAATTTGGGTCATTATACAATTAGTATTTATAAAAAATTAATATTTAATTTAATTAAAATATATATTTATTTTGATTTTGATTTTTTTATATAAATAAAGAATAAATAAATTTATATATTTTAGATTAGAATACCAATATTAATGGAAAAAAATTATATTACCAATATATTAACATTATCCTTTTATATGCATAATATTAATCTCACATATTTAATTCTTATTAATTAAAAAATTGATTTTAAAACTATTAATTATTATTGTATTTAACATAAAATTATACTTATATATAAAAATATATTTATTTAATTGGAATATTTAATTAAAAACTTTAATTTTTATTAATTTAAATTATACAATTATATTTAATTATTTATAGATTTACGATTTTATTAATTAATAATATATTATGTTATTTTTTAGTTAAAACTTTTAAAAGATATGATCAAATTAATTAATTCCAAAATTAATATACAATCATATTAATTAATGTTACTTTTATTATTATCACCTAATAATACAAATAAATTATTATTTTCAAAATATTGTTGGAACATTTTCAAAATATATATAGTATTCCAATAGTTTCAAATGAAAAGTTACAAGGAACCAAAAGTTGTGTCACTTGATTATTTTGATCATTAACAAATAGTCATAATTATTCAAGTAGACGTCTATTGAGTAATTATGTATTGCTAAAGATATGACTATCTATTTGGGTAATTATGTTCATATGAAGAGACATGAGACCTTCTAGTGAAAATTCATTTGTATAATAAAAAAAAAGAAAAGAAATTAAGTTCCTCTTTATTCTCCTACCATCAGTGCAAAACGTAGATGGTCATTGAATTTCATTGTATCCTCGAGGTTCATTTACTAATAATTCTTCTCCACACCATAATATAAACGGGGACAAATTGAACCTTAAAAAAAAGGTAACATTGATATATGCCTTGAAGCCCTCATTAATTTCTCATAACACTAATATATTAATAGATAAACTAAAAGATATGTGTCGTGGAGCAAACTTTAGAGTAAAATTTTCATAAATTATGTGTTAGATATTCATGGTAAAGACAATCGCATGTGAAATTACAATTGATTAATTTCATTTTGGAGACCAAATTAGCAACCATTTGAAGTAAAAAAATTGTATAAACACAAGATCAAAGTAGTGTAGAGCTTGTTTATTTCTTTCTCTCCTCCTTTTTACAGCGCCAATTGAGTGAAATAAATAGTTAATTATGAGTCAAAAGATTCTGATTTTTCTAGCATGAAATTCTACTTTCAAGCTCGTCTTGTTTGGTAATTAATTTCAAATTGACATCCTCTATCACCACTTAAAGAATTAAGGTTGCTTGACCAAATGATTAATGAATGAATAACCTTAAACATGATTTTAATCAAATGTATAAACATGTATGTTTCATATTTTATTTATGATAGGTGCTAAAAGTAACATGTTTTAATCTCATTCTTAATGCATTTTTTGGGTGATTATTTAATGTTAATGGTGAATTTTATGCTCATAATCTTTTAAATTCATGTTTTTATACTTAGGAGAGCATTTGGGAGCAAAAAAAGAGCGAAAACTGGAAAATCAGAGCGAGTTATAGGAGCCACATGGGCTAGACCATTCCACACGTCCTGGACACACGGTCGTGTGAGCCATACAGGCTGCCACACGACCATGTGGCAAGCCATATCGATTTCACGAATTGCACTCCAAACAACAGAAAAACGTAATTTTCAGGGATTTTTGGACATTCTGAGACCTATATATGACAAAAATAAGAAGATAGAAGTGAGTCGTCATAGAATACTTAAGAAAACAACTCGAAAAACACTATTGAAGTCGATTCTGAAGAAGATTTCCATCAAGATTCCCTTTTGATTTCTTTAGGTATTATTGAGTTTCTTTATTTTTGTGGTTATACTGTATTTTGGATGTTTTCATTTGCAAGCATGAACTAATTTTCTAAATACTTATAGAGATGAACCCTATGATGAATTTTGTCGTTTGATTTTTATTTTATGCAATAAATAATTAGATATTGTTTTTAATTATGGGTGCTTAATTATTGGTTTAATATTTCTAAACTATTGATCCATGTCTGATGTGCTTAAATAAGAGGAGGAAAAGACCCTATTTAAGAGTAGATCTAGTGTAATTGAGTGGAGACGTTGCATGCAATTCTAGAAATAGAACGACATAAATCTATTGGATTAGAGTCAAATATAATATTCGAATCCATAGATCAAGTTAATTAATCAACCTAGAGTTCGTTACTCTTATTCTTCCTGAAGAGAAATATTAGCATAATTTAGGGATTTTGTGGATCAAGATACTAAGTGAGAATTGAGACAGATGGAATTTAGGTGGATTTTTTCCTAAGTATTGTTTTGCTTCTTGATTGTTAATCAAATTTCTTGAATTGTTCTTTGTCGTATTCGTAGTTAATTAATTTAGTTAATTTTAGTTTTAAATGATCATTTGAATTTATCCGTTAAATAATAGAAAGACAGTGATTACTAGTACTTTAAGTTTAGATGGAAATGATATATTTACTCACCATAACTATACTATTAATTGATAAGTAGTGCACTTGTCTTTGTCAAATTTTTAGTTAATTTCGTAGAAATCAATTTAAATTCATGATTCTATCAACATGTCTAACCCCTATTTTGAGGGGTTTTTTAGTATGAATTCAACCGTACTTTTGCCAAATTTGCTGGTTAATTCACTCTGATTATCTTTAGTTTCATGATGAAAACATCTGTACATTCCAGATTTCTTTAGGTGCAACCAAACAGACAAGCATCAATAAAAGGTTTGATGATAAATTCATTACATGCAAATAAAAATAACACACAACTCATGAATTTACATGGCATAGCATATAATAGCAGCAAAATCTTTTTCCAATTGAAAGAGAAAGGAAAGCTGTACAAATTTTGTGGCACAAATTAAATACATACAACTTTCAAATCATACACAACAATGACAACATATCAAAATTCCAAAAATAAAACTATAAGGTGGTGATCAGGCTTAGAATTTCCAGTTCTGAGATGAAAGGGATCAAAAATAAAGCACAAATAAGTATTTATAAAGTGAAACTATGAAGAAAACAGAATAGTCACCAGGGATAATAATATAATATAATCATCTCTTCCAACTTCGGCTTCGGGATAAATGATCTTTCATTCCACCAACAAGCCATGTCTCTTGGGCTATATCAGATGAAATTTCGTAGAAATCAGGGTCGTATTTCATCACTACTAAGCTCTCTTTCACCTTCCTGTTTTCTTCTTCCATTAAAGACCTCAAATTTTTTCTTTTTTCCTCGTCTTTTCTCTTGCACTCTTGTTTGTCTCCTTGATCTTCCTCGTCCTCTTCCACCCTGTTAGCTTCTTCTAACCAGCTTTTAGCAGGAGCGGATCGACAACGCATAAGCAAGAGAGCATTTGCAGGTGGGACTGCAGCAGCTTGATCATCAACATGATCGAGGGAGCTCTCTTGTTCTTTGCTTTCTTCTTTGTAAAGCCCGTTGTTTTGATTCTCCTGCAGGACCATGAACCATTTGGAAAAGACGGTTCTTGATGTCTCATTGCCTTGTACGTAATTGTGGTTTTCTTGGTGTTCTTCATCTTCATCTTCATCCTCATCGTCAGTGGTGATGTCAGATTGAGGAAAAGACCCGAAACATCGAAAATCGAAACGAATGGCGCGCAAGCACGTTAAGAACTGCATGACTTCTTTCTTGAAACCGAGTGAGTCCACCCAACTTAGTCTCTTTTTGTGTTTCCTACCGTTGTGAATTCTTTCGATCTCTTCCATCACTGATTGCCAACTTTTGCACGAGCTTGTCTTAGACCTGACTTTGATCTGTCCGGCGCATGTGACTTTCGGGGAGGTTGGTTCCGTGATCTCGGATCCCATTTGCTTGTTCTTAGCCCATAGGAGAGGGCTAGCTTGGCCGCCAGCTCCACAACCTTTTCTGGTGCTTGATTTCTTAAGGAGACGGTGGTGGTGGTGGTGGTGGTGGTGGTGGTGATTGTGGTGACGCTTGTTGGGTTCTGATGACCTTGCAGGGCTACAAATGGGCTTTGGCGGCATTAGTGTGAGATGGGCTCGAGATGGGAAACATACTAGCAAATCTGCTGAAGGGGCTCCTTTGGTTTCTCTTCCTTTCATGCCAACTTTATTTTGTTTCTCTCCTTGGTTTCTCCTCTTATGTGCGTGCTCTTCGCTTGGTTTCAGTTCCAGTCAGTTGTTTCGTTTTTTTTTTTAGATGTTGGAGAACGAGCACTTTGAATATTTTTATTTTTTGGTTAAAAAAAAATGTATATGAGGTGTGGTTGGACTTGGGATGTTTTTAAAAGAAAAGGAGGGAGAAGTTGGACAACTTTCTTTGCTTTTCCTTTGCTTTTTTTATTATTTGTACTTCTTTACCACTGCAACAACCTGTTTTTATGTTAAATTTTTCTCGTGTTTGCTCTCTTTGAAAATTGGGTTTCACAGCTCACAAGTGAGCTTCTTTCATTCTAGACCTTTGCTTTTTTTCCCCCTTCCAAACACATTAAAAAATCAAAAAGAAAAAGAAAGAAAAGTTAAAGCCCAGGAGCTTTGTTTCATGATCCAATCATACCCTCAAGTTGTGAGCCCATGCCATTTATTCCAACCCGCATAGGGCCCATAGAAACATATGTGCCACCACCATCAAAAGTTATATATTGATCTGATTCCATAGACTTTTACGAGACTTCAACTAGTGGTAATATTCTCGGCAGATAAAAATAAAGAGTGGAGCCTGTTTTAAGGAGATAAAAGCGTAGCCGAAAGTAATTAAGGAGAGTGAAAACAGAGGTTAAAGGAAAAAGGGTTAGGGAAGGTATAATGAGTAATGGTGCAGTACTTGAGAGCACGGGGAAAAGAATGGCCCCCCCAGCCAACTATCACCTTTGCATTGCCTTACGATTAATTACACTCTCTTTCTTTTGCTTTTTGTTTACGACTTTCCACGATGGAAGAGAAGCATAGTAAAATACTCTAAACTCCCCCTTCTTTATGACTTATAGTTATCATTATCATCATTAGAGAGAGAGAGATATTAGTGGGGGTAAACTAAGGAACCATTTTTCTTCCAAACTTCACTTCTTAATTATTAGCTATAGTTTATGTGTTTACATCATGTTTTTTTAGAATTAATCACTTGTTTCTGAACATGCCAAATGTGATGAGATATTCTAATAGTAACCTAAAGATTAACAGTTATTTCTTTTCCTTTACTTTTTAACTCTACGATTTATATGTAAGCTTTTGATCAACTACTTGATAAAAAAATGTAAAAAAAAAAAAGAAAAAAAAGAAGAAGCTTTTGGTAATGCTTTGAAATGATGAAAAGAAGAAGAAGAATAATGCAGATTCGAAGGGATTTTTACCAAAGTGATACCCAAAGCTTCCTAAGATGGGTAGCCTCATCAGATTTTCACTCTTTTTCTTTTTATAATATAAAAGGTAGGGTCGAAAAGCTAGCGGGCCGAGCAAGCAAAGCCTAACAAAGCCTAAAGTTATGCGACTACAATCAATGAATTGGAACCACACAACTTTGAAAATTCTCTTCTTCATTTTCTATATAGACATGTAGGGCTTTGGAGGAAATGATAGACAATGCAAAGAGGGGCTGAGTTTTAAAAAAGAAACTAGCTAAGCTACCATTTCATTGTATTTGTGGTGGTGGTGGTGCATGCATATCTAGCCCTGTCATAACAACTAAATTCCTTCCTCAACTATCATATACAAACACTCATTGTTTTTCATGACCAGACATCCGATTATGTTTTACAGTTGAGATTAAAACCCAGCTGCAAGTGTGTTTTCCATTGTATTGAGTTTATTAGTGAATATTAACTGGGCACCACGGAAAAGAAAATCTTAAATTGCGTAAGAACAACTGGCGTTACCATTGGGCAGTAGCCAACAAGAGCATTTTTGTCAAAAAGTGGGGAGAAATTAGGTGCAGGCTAATAAACAGGTTCGTGACATAATGTATAGCTTCGTAACTGAAAGGGAGAGAAAAAGCCAAAAGCTAAAGATTTGGTGTAATGGCGTTCATATTTAAAGGCTACAAAAGAAATTGCTATGTTAACACCCATTTCCACCTTATTTTTCTTTTAACTCTTACTAGTTTTATTTATGACTTGATTAATATTATTGTTATTATAATAATTAAGAAGATATGAATTTAAACACAGTAGATATATGAAAGTTGTACCAATTATTATTACTTTAAAAAAAAAAGTTCGTTGATTAGCCACCCTACGGGAGGATGTGCATTTTTTTGGTTTAATGAACACGTAGCTTTATTCCCATCAAGTGCTTTTGAACTAATTTATATAATATGTGCCTTAAAGAAAGTGGCTGCTCTTTCATAATGCAAACCATATGATTCTCAAGGTGTGAAGACGGCTCAGAAGCAATCATTTTAATCTTAGAGCCTCTGGATCACTACGGACATTTGGTGGGTTTATACATTTAAAACCATTACCTTCAACTACTTGTCCAACTTACATCTTTCGAAATATAACAATTGAAGTATTAAAAGCACCAAATTTCCATATCCTATTTTCTGGATATCAATCTTTTAACTTTTTGTCACATAATTTCGTAATTCCGTCATCAACACCCCCCCCCCCCCAAAAAAAAAAATCTCAACAAATAACTCCCAAGCTAATTTTCAAGTATGGGAAAGTTTTTACAAGAATCTGTCATACTTTCGATTCATGCATATGTGTTTTTTTTCCTACTTTGTTTAAAAACAGTTGAATTGGAGAAACATGTTTGATGCTAAAACTAATAAATTCAATGAAGGTACACTCGTCTTTTACAAATTTCCACCGATTATCATTGCCTGCTAAAAGAAAACCAAAGGGACAGAATGTGGGTAGAAAAGGTGACGGGATTGAAGAGAAAATGTGGGGTAAATTCAGTGAAAAACTCATGGTTTAAGGTTCAGACTTCAGAGGAAAGCTGCTTCACTCTAATAATCATAACTTCTGAATCAATGTCCCAACCTCTGTCTAGTTAAACAAATCATCCTTTTATAAACAGCGTGCAAGTAGAGGTGTGCATGGCGGGGCGGCCCGGCCCGGCCCGAAGGCTCACCCGAAAAATGAGAGAGTTTGGGTAAAAATATAGGCCCGAAAAATGGGCTTGGGCAAAAAAACGAGGCCCGTTTAGAAAATGGGCCAGGCCTCGGGCAAATTTTTTTGGCCCGGGCCTGGGCCCGGCCCGGCCCGATTTTAATATTAAATTATTTTTAAATTTTTTTATTTTAAATTTTAAGTAACTTTAGTTTTTTTTACTTTACTTTTTTTTTGTTGTTTTTAATGTTATTTTGATATTGTAAAATTTTTGTTATTAATATAATTTAGTTCTTAATTTAGTTCTAATTTGTTTCAATTTTTTAATTTTAATATAATTACTTTTTATTATATTTTTAATTTATGTATTATTTTAAGAATTATTTTAGTCCCATTTTTTATTTTTTTTGTTTTAATATTTATTTTTATGTTTTAAATGCATTTGATTTATTATATTTTAAATTTTTTTATTTAATAAAAAAAGTAATTTTTTTAAATATGGCCGGGCCGGGCCGGGCCGGGATCGGGCCTATCATTTTTTTCTCGGGTCGGGCTTGGACAAAATTCTAGGCCCATATTTCGGCCCGGGCAGGGCTCGGGCCTTGAAAACGGGTCAAAATTTTTTATGGGCCCTGCCCATGCACACCTCTACGTGCAAGTCCCACAATTGTTTTCCTATTTTTTTATGTCAGTGAAAAAATTGCTATAGAGGATTTTATATAATGAGTTAAATTTTATTTTATTTTTTAAAAAAAGTAGATAAATTAATTCTTATATATTAGATCAATGAACTAATAAATTATTTTTGTTAAAAATTTTGTCTATTTCTACTATTAAAAATTAGTGTAATTGACAGAATAACCAAACAGTTACACAAGGCGTGCCGCATGTACCTCATGCTGACACAGCGAATCATTTTTAATAGTAAAAATAGATGTAATTTTTAATAGTTTGCTCATTAATCTAATATACAATGACTAATTTACTTATTCTTTAGTAGAGGGGTACAATACAATCTGACTTATCATATAAGGACCTTTATAGTACTTTTACCTTTTATATTTTTTTCGTAGAAATTAATCTTAGAAATTCATGATTGCTTCTCCTAAGTCTTCTAACGATATTATTAAATATTTTTTAGTACAGCTAAATAAAAATAGTGGGTTGTTATAGTGTTTATTATTAATATTAGTTGATAAATTATTTATATGTTTAAAGATAAAAATATTTATTTAATAAATTGATAATCATTTTAAAAAAAATTATCATGTATCTTATTTATTTAATTTATATTTTTTAAAATATCAATTAAGATTACAAAGGAACAAGTTAAGTTTATGCAAAATTTAGTGTAGTTTACGTTAAAAATTATATTTTAATAAAATTGATGTTATATTTCTCACAAAAGTCGGATCAATGCTATTGAGGATTCATAATGTCAATTTTGATTCGGTTAAAATAATGGGAAGTTTGTTTTTATAGAGATTAAATTAAATTATTTATTATTATTATTTAATTTTTATAATATTAAAAGGAATCAAATAAATCTAAATTATAATAGAAATTTTTTTCAATGGAAATTATAATAGAGTTAATATTTACTGTAAAAAATATATTGAAATTATTATTTTTAATTGTAATTTAATTTTAAACAAAATAGTTCATTTACGAAATGATAAAAACTTTAAAAATATTAACTTTGTTAAACGATAAATGATATTTTTTAAAACTTTATGTTTCGTTTGGTTTATTAACATAATAATGTAACACCCCCTAACCCTAAACCGTCGCCGGAACATATTATAATATAATTGTAAATTCATATAAAACTTTTACTAATTGACTCTTTTTTTTTTTTAGAAAAATTTCAATATAACCCATTTATAAATATTAAACCTTCCTTGCAAATTCAAATCACAACCAATTCAAAACCAATATCACAATCAATACAATTTCATATTTAAATAAACCTAAACATAGCTTATCAGTAATTTACTAAGTAAACATTCGCATATATTGTTTAATTAAATAAACTTCATTCATTCTATTTCAACTTGTTCCCAACTATACCGAATATGTTATGATAATTCTATTTCTATTTCATTAAATCAAGTATCAAAAGATCATGTTAATATTAATTATACCAAATATATCATATAAATTTTCATACCATTTCATTGTTTAAACACCAAAATATCAAATATCATTCTTTACAACAAAAATCATATAGCATTTGAAGTATTAAAATAACACCTATGTACATGCCACTTTTACTAAAATAAGAATACATCACCGAGTTTGTGTTAGAGTCGGGATCGCCTGGATGCTGAATCGAGACTCGAATACCTATTAACTCGCATTACGTAAGTAACCAATGCATGTTTGAGTATTTCATACTCAGTGGTATTACCATAATTCAAATTATAAACATAATAATCATATAAATTAATTCATATAACTTTAATATTTACTAAACCAATTTAAACATAAATTTGTCATTCTCAATATATTCATACAATTTAATTTAGCTATTCGTCAATTAAAATCATATACATTCATGTTGAGCCATTATCTAATGCATGAACTATTGGTTCATGCTTTCCATTCTCATACTCTCATTCAAATCACATTTCAATTCATGTTTCATTTTCATATTTATTTCAATGGCTCAACCAATTCCTTTTATTGAACTTAACTTTTCTTTTAATTATCCCTATTAACAGACTCGGACTTTGGCGGATATACGGATCCAACCAAACACACCAGTTTGGCACCCAGTGTCTCATCGGATAGTTCGAAGCAAAGTTGATACCCAGTGTCTCGTCGGCCTAGCCGAAGTAAAGTGGTACCCAATACCTCATCGAATCTATCCGAAGTAACAGTATGACAACCAATGTCTCATTGACTCGAGGTCGAAGTATTCCTGAACACTTCCAATCCTATGGCATGCCAACTATATCCGATTCAGCCCGACTAGTTAATAGGGTTTCTGGATCACATATAAATCTCAATTCAATTCAGTCGCAATTTCTCACATTTTCAATTCAATCATTTTCCACTTTTCAATCAATTTTCAATTCACATATTCATAATTCAATACACTTTCTCAATTCAATATGCATTTCAATTATTCACATATAATCACAATTCAATTTAATTTCATACAATTCAATACTAATACTTACCATGCATATTAACTTAAAATTCAACAATTAATAATAATTAAATTCGAATTATAGTAATACTAACACGTATTTCTCATTCAATTCAATTTTTTAAATTCAATTCAATAAAATTACTTACCTCAATATTTACTTACTAGAAAATAAATAAATTTAAAATTAATACTTAATAATAAATAATTTGAATTATAGTAATACAAACTCGAATTTCGCGATTACTCCTCGATAACTTTCTCCTTTCCTTTTTGTGCCAATGTCTCGGGTTCTTTGTTAGCTAGAAAATAATAATAATTTACACTATTAATTACAGCATTAATTAATAATAATAACTGAATTTCTATCAAATTTATACCATAATTCCAATTTAATCCTAATTAACTCATTTACTTTTCTAACTCAATTCATATTTTATTTCTATTCAATTTCCTTCCATATTCTACTTAACTATCTAATGTTCATAATAAAACACTAATCTAAAACTTCTTTCAATTTAATCTCTTTATCACAAAACTTATAGCTTCTTTTACAATTTAATCCCTTTATCATTTTTAACTTGAAATTCATTCAATTAAACCCCTAATTCATATTTTTGTTCAACATGAACTACATTTGAAAACCTAAAAACTTTCAAAACCTCAACTTAATTTCATCAAAACTTTGTTCTAAAGCTTCTAAAACATAAAAATTAAGTAAAAAGAGCTTAATTGACTTACCAATCAAAACTTTAAACCTTAAAACCCTAATTTTTTCTTTTTCTTTTCTTTCTTTCTTTCTTTTTCTTCCCCTGTTTCGAAATGCTTTCTGTACTGTTTCCTTGGTTTCTTTATTTTTATTTTATATTTTATTTTCTTTATATTATTTTATCATTTAACTAATCTATTATTAATTTATTAATTATAAAATATCTACTAAATAACAATATAATTAATACATTTGTATATATCTTTGTACATTTGTACACTATTATTACCAACCATTTGTCTTTCTTTTATTTATTTAACAAATAAAAATCTTATAACATCAATATTTAATTAATAAATATCTTTAACTTAAAATTTAAGTAAATATATAATTATAATACAAATGTATATATTCATATTATTACAAATGTCATTATCTAATTTGTTTTTCATACCAAAAATCTTATAATTTTAATTATTTATCTAATAAATATCTTTAACTTATTAATAATAAATAATAAATATCTACTTAATAAATAATACTTTTTATTACAATTGTATTATACAAATTATTACACATGTAACATCTCATTATCCTACATTTGTCAACTTATTAATTTATTCACTAATATAATATCAATTAATAATAATCAATAGATATCTTTTACTTATTATTAAAAAAAATATACAAATATATTACAAGTGTATTTTCTTGTATTTTACACATACATTTAATTATAACCATACAATTGGCATGTTTTGGTTTATTTACTTATTATATATATATAATTAAAACAAAAATCTTAGATTTTAATGTATATATGCCGCCTCATTTCATATAAATGGCTTAATTCTCATTTTAGTCCTTTTTATTTTCTTTTACTTTATAATTAAACTTTTATACTTTATTCTATTTAGTCCTTTTTCCTAATTATTCTTAATTAAGCTAAATTCACCTAATTTAAACCTAATTAAATACATCACTAGACTCATAAATATTTCTAATAATTATTTTTGAACTCGATTTACTAAGACGGAGGCCCGATATTACACTTTTTCGATGCCCGTGAATTTTGAGTCATTACAAATAACACAAGGATAGTTAAAAAAAATGAAAATGTTTATTTGTTACGTATATATTACAATAGTTAGACATAAAATAAAGAAGAGTTAGTACAAATTTAAGCTTGAAATTAGCAAGATGAGTAATAATTCTTGTAAAAAACCAGACATCTTCAAAATAAGTGAAAATATTTCATTATCTTTGCCAAAAATAAGTCATAGTGGTGGTTAAATATTACCTATTGAATTAGTTTATTGCTAACTCATATACTAAAACATGTGTAAAAAATAATACTCCTACTGAATGTAGCATAAATGCTAACTCTATTCTAGAGATTTAATTCATCCATTTAATAATAGAATATTCATTTGATCCCGTCTCTAGAATAGAGAGACCTTTCAGGTACATTCACATTTTAATTGTAACATTCTTGTAGCGGTAATTTCACATTCTCAATAGTGTCCAAATTTTCCTGAGCATGTAATGTTACATTCTCAACACTGACGAGATGTAAGAATATATGAGATAAGGCTATATCTTTCTTAGCTAATATAACAAAATTTGACAATTTTACCCCTTTTTAAGGATTTTCATTTAGGCATAATGACTTATTTGGCCCTCCAGCTTTACAAATTTTTTTTAACCATTCATTTAATTTTTCGTCTTTATTAGCCCTTAAACTTGTGTTTTTTTATTATCAAATCACCCCAAAATGGATGGAAAAGTTAATTTTTTTTAACTTTGTTGACATGTGTATGACATACACATGGATTGCCATGTAGATGACACATAAGTATTTAATTAATTTTTTAGAATTTAATTTTTTTTTAAAATATAAAAAAATATTTTTAAAAATTATAAAAAAAATTATAAAAAAACTTTTTAAAATATTTTTAAACATTTCAAAATTTTAATTAAACATTAATGTGTCATCCACTTGACAATCCACATGTAAGTCATGTAAGTAAAGTTAATAAACGTCAACTTTTTCATCAATTTTAGGGTGATTTGACAAAAAATACAAGTTTATGAGCTAAAAGAGGCAAAAAAAAATTAAATGGATGGCTAAAATGACTTTTTTTATAAAGTTAGAGGGCCAAAAAGTAATTATGCCTTTAATTTATTTTACTTATACCAAAACAAAATAATAATAACTAACGGCTTAATTCACAATTTGGCCCTTAAAGTATACTCATTTTCTCATTTTGATGCTTAAAATTTTTTTGGTTCTAATTTAGTATCTAAAGTATTATTTCTTTATATATTTTGATCCAATTTTTTAACACCGATTAAAAATTAGGTGGCCAATGAAAACATACCATGCGCAAGTGTTCTCTTATATTTTTTTCACAGTAATCCAAACAAAAACAAACCCAAACATGTTTACAGTTTCTTTTAATTAAAGATTTTTTAAAATTAAATTTACTTTAATTGAATTAAAATTAAAATCATCCATTTTTTTTAAGTTTCAAACCAATCTAAGAAAATTTTAAGATTTTAGCAACAATGGCCACCGTCGGCTACCACTCATCGGTAGTCATTTGAGTCAAAATTTCATCATTTTCTTATTTTCGGCCTCTCTTTTTATTTTTAGCATTTATGGTTTAAAAGAACACTAGATTTTTTTTAAATCTACAAACAAATCCCAAAATTTCAACACCAAATTTAATTTTTTTTCACCGTCCGATGGTCTTCAAATTTCAATATGTTCTTCCTCTCTTCATAAGCTTCTCTTCTATTTTTTAGATCAACCAAATAATACCCTAAAAACCTAATCTTGCTTTGACTGAAATTTGGATTGATGCTTTTTTATGTCTTTCATTTTTATTCTTTTTGGTGTATAGAGATGATAGCTATGCTATGAACATGGCTGTGGCAAGGAAAATTTTAGCCATGGTTGATTGTGTTGGGAAGAAAGATGAAGGAGTTGATAAAAAGATGGAGTGGGGAAGAAGTAGGGAAGAGAGGAAGAGAGAATGTGAGAAGCAAATGAATTAAAAAAATATTTTTTATTAATTAAATTAAATTAAATTTTAATAAATATATTTTTAAGCAAAAAATAATATAAGTAATATACTTTATGAAAAATATAAAAGTCACTACGTGCCATTCTTTAATTGGTTGAACTTTTTTTTAACTTCATTTAATTTTTGAACTACAAGCCATAAGAGAAAGATACTTTAAGTACTAAATTGAGACAAAAAACGTTTAAGTATCAAAGTGAGAAAATACGTATACTTTGGGGGCCAAATTACGAATTAAGCCATAACTAATAAAACAAAGATAATGACTTTTTTAGCCCTCCAACTTTAAAAAAGAAGAAGTCATTTTAGTATTATATTTAATTTTCGCCTCTTGCAGCTCTTAAACTTACATTGTTTGTTAAATCACCTTAAAATTGATGGAAAAGTTGACGTCTGTTCACTTTCTTGATGTGGCAGTCCATATATATGCCACGTATTGCTAATTAATTTTTAAAAATTTATAATTTTTATACTTTTTAATAAATTTTAATTTTTAAAATGATTAATTACTCAGTTGACATCTATGTGTATGCCATGTCAACAAAGTGAATAGATGTTAATTTTTTAATCCATGTTTAAGAAAAAGAGGAAAAAAAATTAAATGGAGGATTAAAATTATTTTTTTATTAAGTTGAAAGACCAAATAAATTAACATCAATTATATATTTATGTAATGATTTATTATAAATCGAGGAAGATTAATATTTAGTCTATCATATTACATTTTATCTATTACCTTCTACCCAAACAATACTTTTATAATAATTTTTTTCATTTTTATTTTACCATTTTGATCAAAATTTCCGTTCAACCATAAAATAACTTGATTTTTAAAAAATATATATATAATTTTCTTTTTTCCCATCACTTTGTTGAAAGGAGAAATCCTAGCTGCTTATCTTTTCGCTCCAATTTTATTTTATTTGAGAAAGCAAATATAAAATAATTTACAAGAGAATTGCGTAAAATAAAATCCTATAAGCTTCAACCTTTGTGTTGAAATAATCTTATATTTATATCTCCCGCCAAGATTTTTTTTTTTTCAAAAGAATGTTATTATTACCGTGACCGGTGCACTAATCCTTTGATTTTGGTATCGGCAAGTATCATACCCCTAAGCACAACGTTTTTTTTTTAGGCCTTTCAACCAATTGATACTGTTATAGCCCAATTTTACACCATGACTTATTTACATTAAACCCAATAAAACCCAAAACAGAACAACCCATTAGCCAAATATATAATACTAACCCAATACCCAATTAAACCTAACATCCCCTAAACCCAATATTAACCTAAGCTCAAACTAACTCAAACAACAACAGGCCCAATACATTAAAAATCAGAAAAAGAAAAACCCTAGCCTAATCAGCTGTTGCCGCCGCACTTGTCCCATCGCCCCATACTAGTCACCTGCTCCACCTACTCCCATCGCCCCTGTGCCACCGCTCCACTTGCACCTGCAAAGAAGAGACAGATAATATTAGGAAATGTATGTAATTCGGCTTTAAAAACCCAAAACCGAAATCAATGTGGGGTGATTTTTTTTGGGAAGAAAACATTAGATTTCGACTACCAAAATTAGAAGCAATAATTTCCTAAATACGAAAGCAGCAAATCAAGGCATTTGAACATCGAAACAGAACCAGATTAGCGAACAAAGGTGATTTAGTCTTCTCTATTACTTTATTTTTATTTTTCTCAAATCTACTGATTTATATATATATATATATACACATCATAAATATATAAAAGAAAATAAAATAAAAAAAGAAAAGAAAAAATTTTACCTTTTGGAATTCCGGCCACCGCACGGTGGCCGGTGGCGGACTGCGGCGGTGACCGGTCAAGGGACCTCGCCGGAACCTGGGCCTGCAGAGAAAACAAAGAAAAAATTTTAGTTTTTTTTTTTGAAACAGATAACAAATGATTTGAAAGAAAAAATTTTAACTTATATAGACGTTACAAAACGACGTCGTTTTGGTTGGCACTCATAAGCCCCAAAATGGCGCCGTTTCACTCTGCCCGACCCGATCTGGCTTTGACACACTAGGATCCGCGTGTTTTTTAATGGAGGGGTTATTTGCGCGTTTAACCCCTCCGCTTTTTAAATGCTTTGCAATTAAGTCTTTCATATTTTTTTAATTTGGCCACATAATTTTTCGCGGTTTTCAATTTAGTCTCCTTACATACGCTGCGTTTTGATGGGAGGGGTAATTACTGTTTTGGTCCTCTTAGGTTACGCGCGTATTACATTTTGATCCTTCTTCTTTATTTCTTTTTAAAATCGCCCCAAAACTTCGTTTTTGTTTCAATTTTAGTCTTTTTTTAATTTAAATTTATTTTTATATTTTCTTTGCTATTTTATTTTATTTTTAATATTATTTATATTATTCTCATGATTATCATTCTTATGGTTGTTATTTTTATTCCTTTTATTATTTATTATTAATATATTATTACTATAGCTACTATTACTATTTCTAATATATATATTACGTATATTTTTTATTATAATATATTTATGTAATATTATTAATAAGTTTATTTTTTTACATTATTAGTATTTATGTTATGTATATATTACGTAAGTATTTTACCACTATATTATATATATATATTCTTCAAGCTATTATGTATATATGCTTTTAATACCATATTTTTACATATTATATGTACATGCATTAATATTATTAGTTATATATACGCGTGTGTACTTATGAAGTGTATGAATAGTTTTCTTTATATATTATTATCATTTCTAAATATATATATGTATTTCATATATATTATGTACATATTTTTAACGTTTTCATGTATATATTTCTTATACTATTCTATGTACGTATTTTGAACATCTTATGTACGTATTCTCAAATACTATGTTATATATATAATATAAATTTTTAATACCATATTATGTATATATTATTTTTATATCTATTATTTTCACTATTATCACTTATTTTATTTTAATATTATTATGTGTTATTTGGTGTGCATACATTTTTATTATTATTATTATCATTGTTAGTATATGTTCCATTACCCTTAATATATATGCATATGTTTATGCAATATTACTAATAATTGGTTTGTAACATTATTATCAACATTTCCAATATGTATATATTATGCAAATATTCTAATGTTATATTATATATATGTATATTTTTCTTAATATTATGTATATATGTTTTTAATATCACATTTTAATATTACTATGTATATACTTCAACATTATTAGTAATATATATTTTTACTTACTTTATGTATATTTCAAATATTCTATAGTAAATTTCTAATACTATTATCATTCATATATACATGTATTTTACGCACATACTCTCAATACTATTATTATACGCGTATACATATGCATTCACCGTTTCCATTTCATGTTTAATTCTCGTATTACGTTTAATATCGCACACATCTTTATTGTTTGTAATATTATTGTCACACCTATATTTGCTTCAATATACTTCTAGATCTGTCTTCTATTTATTTTTATTTATTAATTTGCTTTGCATTATTTCGAAAATCTTATTCTCGTTTTTAATAAGTAAGGCAATGTATCGATTTAACATTAAGCCATAGATTTCATCGCTATGTTAGATGGAATTTGTCGGCTCGTGTTAAAGATGGAACACCCTTCTAGAAAAACCAAAAAACTAAAATTTCGCCTTTTCAATCAGGTCACGATTAAATCTTATATTGAACTCGTATTTTTGAAAATCAAGACAACACGTGTTTTACAAGATACCAATTTTGGGCGTCGCGAGGGTGCTAATACCTTTCTCGCGCGTAACTGACTCCCGAACCCTAATTTTTCTATGGCTCTTGACGTAGACCTAACTCGGCCTTCAATTTATATTTTTCAAAAAAAAACAAATAAATAAATAAATAAAGAAAAAAGAAATCTAATAGGTGTCCGATCACACCTAGGAAAAAGGATCGGTGGCGACTCCCTCTTTATTTCAAAATCAAACTTCAGTTTTCAAGTTTTCACTAAATCGCCACAATTAGCGACCTAGCTAAAATTTTTACGTCGCTACAGTTGGCGACTCCGCTAGGGACCCTTTTTGAGAGTCCTGTCTGGAATAAACTCGTGTTGTCAAAATTTTCAAAGTTCTTTGTTCAAATTAACACTTAGTCGTGATCCTCAAATTTTTGTTTTCAAAAAGTCATGCATTCACATTATATTGTAAATGTTTTTCTAACTTGTTTTGTCCTTTTTGTTTTTCAGCTTTAAGTTTTATGGTTTTAGTTTTATAGTTTTTTTTAAATAAATTGAAAGGTTTGTGAGTTTCTCCCCACACACCATGCACTTGCATTTTGTATAACATGAGCTCTCTACCCGGGCTCCATCCGTTCAAGTGAAAGTAAACACTACGCCTTCGTGAGTTAACTCGTCCCTCCGTACAGGCTAGTGAATACTTTCGGGTTACATACGACTTATGCTTTTGTGAGTTAACTTGTCCCTCCGCATAGGCATAAGTAAATGTAATCCCTCGAATTGAACTCGTGAGCCTGTGATGGGCTACGATCGAGGCTTTGTACTAGTCTTAGTAGACGATAGTACGAACAATTCGAGTACCTGTCTAGAACCGAAACCGCATATAGTAAACTGTATGAGCCACCTAATTAGAGCCATGCCGAACCTCTGTCCGTTAATAGTCACCAAAATAAGTACACGGGAGGAACGCCTCTTACCTTTTGCATTTTTGCTTTCTATACAAGGGGATTGGGTCTGTTTAATAAACTAGATCGGGTAGTTCGATTTGTTAAATTTTCCATGTTTTTCTGCCTGTATTTAATTACTAATCAATGTTGTTTGTCTTTACCTTATTGTTTTTCATCATGCATTATAGGCATCATATTAGGAAGGTGTTGACTAGAGATCGGTTGCCAAAAAACTGGTTTCTAATGGAAGAGTCAATTATACAAACAATCGAGAAGAATGTCGTGGTTCGGGACTGATCTCTAAAAACTCAGAAAGAAAAAGGGGATAGACTAGTGGAGGGATGTATTGCCAATCTGCCCGAGCACGTAACTGTGAATGTTCGCCAAAATAACCTTGAAGACTTGGTTCAGATTTGGAATCAGTGGGACTCGGAGACTAAGGGTATATTCACTGAGAAGTATGGAGATATAGCCCACTTGATCACTATCAACATAGACGAGCGTTTGATTCAAGTCATGATCAGATTTTGGGATCCGGCCTACCATTGTTTTACCTTCAATCAGGAAGACATGACCCCGACTATAGAAGAGTACGCTGCTTTACTTCGTGTCGATAATGTACAACCCCATAAGATATATGTAAAAGAACCTAAGCCGATAACCTTCAAGAAAAAGTTAGTGAGATTGACAGATATGACCGATACATGGGCCGAAAAATAAATAAAGAAGAAGAATGAAGTCGTCTGTATCCCGTGGTTTTCCTTGCGAGATTTGGTTCTGAACCACCCTGACATGTTGAAGAGGGTAAATCTGTTCGCTTTGGCCATTTACAGTTTGGTCGTTTTTCCAAAAATTCTCGGACATATAGAAGTTGCAGTAGTGGATTTCTTTGAAAGGTTAAAACAAGGAATCAACCTTGTCCCAACTATCCTGGCCGAAACCTTCAGGTCACTAAGTAGCTGTAGGAAGAAAGGGGAAGGTCGTTTTATCAGATGCGCGCAGTTACTCAATGTTTGGATTTTGAGCCACTTTTGGAAAGTAGAGTGCACACCGTTCCATATGTTTTCCAAAACATTCGTCTCGTTAGAAGCTTATCTCGAGAAAGAATGGCCAAAGGAGGTCACCGAACAACATTGGGTCTCAGTTTTTCAGAACTTTCGCGCCGAGGATGTAACTTGGAGAGCACCGTGGATACGCCCGTCAGTTTTGTTATACAAGATTGGAAATCAAGATTGGGTGCCACTACTCGGGTTATGGGGAGGAGTTGGATACGCTCCGTTAATGGTCCAAAGGTAATTTTCTTCACGACAATTCATACCCGCCACCGGAGGATTAGCACAGTCCGAGTTTACTTTTACGGGTGAGGGATATATGAAGAGGGTCCGAGACGCTGCAAAATCTTGGAAAGAAGTTCATCTGATGGAGTTGGCCCTGTACGCTGATACTCTCACTCAAGATTATGACGTATGGAGGATACGGCAGGTAAATAGTCAGCAAGTTTCGTCAATGAGTTACGCCTTTCAGAATCCCTTCTTAAAGGAATTGCCGTACGAGTTAGAAATGGCAAGACAAGAGTTTGAACGCAAAAAGACCAAGATGTCAAGGGATCTCAGTGCTCTTCAAGAGGAAAATTACCAGTTGAAGATTGATGTTCAGATTGAAAGGTCCAAAACTGAGAAAGTGCAAAAAGAAGTTAAAGTTGTAAGAAATGATTTAAGGGACCTTCATCTGGAAAACAAGAAGTTAAGAGTCACTATCAAGAATAGTGGGTTGGGCAAATCATCATCAGAATGGAAAGAAGAGTTAAGCAACATCAAAGGTGGGATGGAATTTTGGAAAGGAAAAGCGAAAAAAGAAGAGGAAAAGGCTGCGCGGGCTATGATGAAGCTAAGGAAGAAGAACGCCGAATATGAAGCTGTGTCTACCGAGGTAATGACTAGTCGATCTAAACGTCAAGAACTAAAAGAGAGGATACGGGATTTAGAAGACATACTGCAAGATCGCCAACAACAGCTAGATACTCTCTTGGAGGCTTTGGGAGAAAAGAATAGTCAGTATGATAGAGACATTCGTGTTTACGAAGAGGGCCTCCAAGAAAAAGAAATACAACTTAGCTATTTGATCAATGAAATTCGTAGGGTAGCCATGCACGTGATACAACTATCGGAAGAAGCTGAAATTCTCATTTGCCAATTTCCTCCAAGTCGAAGATTAAACATATCAGAATTCTTAGAGCGAGTAAAGAAATATGGCGATATAGCTAGGAAGTTCGTGTAATGGCCAAATCAAAAATGGCGAAATGTTTTGTAATGAACTCTTTTGATGAATGAAATACCTAAATAGGGGCTATCTTGAAATCAACACCAATTTCTTGCATTTCTTTCATGACTAACATTCATTTGACATTTATACATCCATTCATTCATTCATTCATTCATTCATTGCATATCCCATAATCGTTCGCTGAGGTTAAAACATACAATTCGCAGTTGTAATACTACAAGACTGGAACCACGTCATTCGTATAGGACGCGCCGACAAGCTAGAGTAATGGAGGCTGAATTCAATGAAAGGATTGAAAGGATGGAAAGAATCCAAAAGAAATTACAAGAGCAGTTGGCTATGTCATAGTAAGAGACAATAGACTTAATGGTGAGATCTCGAGAAGAATCGCTCGAACAAAAGGACCAAATGGCCAAGATGATGGAAATGATGTCAGCTCTAGTAAAAGGAAAAGGACCTATGAACCCTGACGTTGTGGAACCACAGTCAAGAGTTAATCTCGATCAAGATCCGCCCCATCTGCCAGGATTTACTCCACCGCACGCCCACGCAATACAAAGAGGGTACGTTCAATGAGAACCTACAAGCCTGGAATAATGACCTGCGCCACCTGCTAATCTAGGGCAAGGAATGTTCGTATCAAACCCAGGGGCTAGTCCTGCTGACCCACTAGTTCCAGATTTGGATGATCCGGCAGAGATAGCCAGGTTGAAATTGGATAATCATGATGCAAATGAGAAATATAGGAGCCTAGAGGAAAGACTCAAGGCCATAGAAGGCGCTGAAGTCTTCTCCGCATTGGGTGCTAAAGAACTCAGTTTGGTACTCGATCTAATTCTGCCTCCGAAGTTTAAGGTACCTGATTTTGAAAGGTATGATGGGACAAGATGCCCAAAAGCGCATCTCATCATGTTCTGCCGGAAGATGACCGGCTATGTGAACGAAGATAAGCTACTCATACATTGTTTTCAAGATAGTCTAGTAGGATCGGCTCTTCGGTGGTACAACCAGCTTAGTAGGGAAAAGATCTGATCCTGGAAGGACTTGGCATCAGCATTCTGTGAGTAGTACAAGCATGTATCGGATATGGTGCCAGACCGGATGACTTTGCAAATGATGGAGAAAAAGCCATCGGGAACTTTTAGACAGTATGCGCAGAGATGGAGGGATGTCTCGACTCAAGTAGAACCACCACTGACCAAGACTGAGATAACAGTCCTTTTCATAAATACTCTGAGAGCACCATTCTATGACAAGCTGGTGGGAAGTGCTACGAAGGATTTTTCAGATATCGTAATATCCAGAGAACTTATTGAGAATGCCATCAAAAGTGGAAAGATGGAAGGTTTAGAAAGTTCAAAGAGGGCAGTGCCCATGAAGAAGAAAGAACCAGAAGCCCATATGGTGGGAATAGGAAACCGTTATACCCCCAATCCATATCCAAACTAACCCCGACCTCAAAATTATCCACATCCGAATTTCTATTATCCTCCTCAAACCCCTTACTACCAAGCACCACCTCCTTCCTACCCCGTATACGCCACGAACAACCAAAGACCCGTCGCTACATTCCCACAAAACACTGTACCCGCTCAAAGCCAACCCAGAAATGAACTAAGACCAGCAAGGCCTAATCCCGAGAGACCGTAATTTACTCCTATCCCTGTGTCGTATGGGGAATTATACCAAAAAATTTTGGAGAAACAATTAATATCTCCCCATTACATGACACCCCTTAAGCCTCCATACCCGAAGTGGTACGACCCAAATGCTAGTTGTGCATACCATGCGGGGAACCAGGGGCATTCCACGGAGAATTGCCTAGCCTTTAAGAGGAGAGTTCAAGGACTCATTGATGCGGGTATCCTACGATTCGATAGTACAAGTAATGCAACTGGGAACCCATTCCCAAACCACGCCGAAGGGAATGTGAGCGTAGTGGGAGAGGAGGACAAACGGCAAAGTAGAAGATGGGTTTCTGAAATAAGAACACCTCTGCAGAAAATCTGAGAGGTACTGGCTGAAAAAGGGTTACTCTGTCATCTTAACAGAGTATTCGAAGGAAGAAATGCAAAAGGTCAAAGTTTTTGCGAATTCCATGGTATTGAAGGGCACAACATTCAGTCCTGCGAGGAGTTCAGGAAATTACTGTAAAATATGATAGATAATAAGGAGATTGAAATTTTTTATAAAGGCGAAGTGGCCGATAGAGGAGAAATATGCGCCTTTGACAATCAATCGTCAGGTTTCTCGTATAGTGTCAACCGACCGTTAATAATTTATTACGATGCGAAGAAGGAGCCGGTGAAACCAAAAGTGATAATCGAAGTACCATCTCCTTTCTCCTACAAGAACGATAAAGCGGTACCTTGGAAGTACGACGTCAATATCGTCACACCTGGAGACAAAGAATCTAAAGCCGCGACTGGAAGCATTGGGGAAGTAGGTCATTTCACTCGCAGTGGAAGATGTTATTCAAAAGAGGTCGAACCAGTGAAGAAGAATAGTGATTTGAAACAAAAAGAAAAGGCAGTGATGTATGAGGCCGAAGTCGAGCAGGAAACTCCACCCGTGCAAGAAACCAAAAACCTTGTGAATGAAGAGGAAGCACAAGAGTTCTTGAAATTTATCAAGCACAGTGAATACAATATGGTGGAACAATTGAATAAGCAACCAGCACGAATCTCGGTTTTATCTCTACTGCTAAATTCTGAGCCATACCGAAACACTTTGCTGAAGGTGTTAAATCAAGCTTATGTAGCAAACAACATATTTGTTGAGAAACTTGATAGGTGGGTGAATAATCTGAATGCGAACAATTTCATCTCTTTTAGTGATGATGAGATACCGCCAAACGGTAGAGGCTCTGTGAAGGCACTGCATATTACGACTCGCTGCAAGGGCTACATAATACCGAACGTGCTCATCGATAATGGGTCAGCGCTCAACGTCATAACTTTGGCCACTCTTTCCAGAATTCCGATGGATCTGTCCTATTTAAGGCCCTGTCATTCCACGGTAAGGGTATTCGATGGGACAAGGCGTGAAGTCATGGGAAAGATTGAGATACCTCTGGAAGTGGGCTCGTATATATACGATGTTGAATTTCAAGTTATGGACATTACACCATCATACAATTGCCTCTTGGGAAGACCTTAGATCCATTCTGCTGGAGCAGTTCCGTCCTCTCTACATCAAAAAGTAAATTTTATCATGGATGGCTGTTTGGTCACAGTCGAGGGCGAAGAAGACATTGTCGCATCTATGGCTGCTGATGCGCCGTACCTTGAAGTAAGCAAAGACGCAGTAGAATGTTCCTTTCGATCCCTTGAATTTGTCAATGCCACTTTCGTCGCCGAGGGAAACAAAATTCCTGTGCCAAAACTGTCGAGAAATACCAGAATGGGTGTCAGGTTGACTGTAGGAAGGGGAGCTCGAGCAAGAAGAGGTTTAGGGAGATATCCGCAAGAAATAGTTAGGGCTCTAAAGCTAGTACACCACAAGGCCCGATACGGTTTAGGTTTTCAGCCGGACATGTGTCAAAGAAGGAAACAATGGAAGAAAGATCAGGAAAAAAGGATCGTAAGAACCTTAGGCCGAGAAATAGAATGGGAGCCCATAACGTACCCTCCTTTGTTAAAAACATTTACATCTGCAGGAACGATATACCCCGGACAAGATAATCCGCGAAGCACGCTGATATTAAGTGAAAGGGGTCTTTAGAATGTTAGTATAAATGTCATTGACAAAGGAAGTGATACAATTAAAGATGTCTCAATGATACGCCATTGTCCCCCGGACTTCATGTTGAACAATTGGACTGCCGAGGACCTTCTTGTAGTTTATAAGTCTTCAGAGTAATGCTCAAACGTTAACCCTCTATTGTATCCTTAGATATAATAGAATTCTTTTGTAAGAGCTTGCATTCGCTCTTTATCATTCAAATGAATATCAATGAAGATGCATTTTGTCACGATCTTTCGCATTATCACTAATTTCATAATCATTTTCTCATTTCATAGTCTATCCTTACATCTGCCTCATGCCATGCCATAATATTTCGCCTTGGTTCTAATACTTGGATGCCCCTCTATAGTTTCCTTTTCCATTCAACTTTCAGGTGCTCAGATATCAACGGCATGAACGAACCTGTTATGAGTCCTAAAATCGATTCTGAGAAGGCTGTTTGTTTAAGAGAATTCGAAGCCGAAGAAAATGCTGAAGACTATGTCTCATCTCCTGACTTGCTAAGAATGGTGGAACAAGAGGATAAACAGATTTTGCCTCATCAAGAATCTGTTGAAACAATAAATTTGGGAACTGAAGAAAGGAAGCAAGAAGTGAAGATTGAGACCTCTATTTCAGGGGGCACCAGGCATAATTTGGTTACTTTGCTCCGTGAGTACAAAGATGTATTCGCATGGTCATACCAGGACATGCCAGGATTGGATGAAGATGTAGTGGTCCATAAGCTCCCATTAAATCCAGAATGCAAGCCAATTCAACAAAAGCTAAGACGGATGAGACCTGAGATATTGTTGAAAATAAAAGAGAAAGTCAAGAAGCAATTTGATGCTGGCTTCCTACAAGCCTCCAAATATCCAGAATGGGTGGCTAACATAGTCCCGGTACCAAAGAAAGACGGCAAAGTACGAATGTGCGTAGATTATCGTGACCTGAATCGAGCAAGTCCTAAAGATAATTTTCCTTTGCCACACATCGATACATTGGTGGATAACACAGCCAAGCATTCGTTGTTTTCGTTCATGGATGGATTCTCGGGTTATAATTAGATAAAGATGGCTCCGGAAAATATGGAGAAAACTACCTTTATAATGATGTGGGGAACGTTCTGCTACAAGGTGATGCCATTTGGATTGAAGAATGCTGGGGCAACATATCAGAGGGCTATGGTGACGTTATTCCATGACATGATGCATAAAGAAATAGAGGTCTACGTCGACGATATGATTGCTAAATCCCAAGGGGAAGAAGAGCATGTAGTGAACCTGAAAAAGTTGTTTGACAGACTGAGAAAGTTCCAGCTGAAGCTTAATCCAGTCAAATGTACGTTTGGGGCTACTCCGAGAAAATTGCTAGGCTTCATCATCAGCGACAGAGGCATTGAAGTTGATCCAGATAAAATAAAAGCTATACAAGAGTTACCACCTCCGTGCACGCAAAAGAAAGTCAGAGGATTTTTAGGGAGGTTAAACTACATCGCCCGATTCATCGCTCAACTTACCAACCAATGTGACCCAATCTTTCGGCTTCTTCGAAAACATAACCCGAGAGAATGGAACGAAGAGTGCCAGGTGGCCTTTAATAAGATAAAACAATATTTGTCTAGTCCTCCAGTGCTAATACCGCCAATCCTGGAAAGACCACTGATATTGTATTTGACTGTGTTCGAGAGTTCAATGGGTTGCGTACTAGGGCAACACAACGAGTCAGGAAAGAAAGAAAAGGCGATCTACCACCTCAGTAAAAAGTTCACTGAATATGAGGCAAAGTATTCGTCCATTGAAAAATACTGTTGCGCTCTGGTTTGGGTAGCTCGGAGACTCAGGCAATATATGTTGTATCATACGACATGGTTAATTTCAAAGCTGGATCCAATAAAGTACATGATGGAATCACCTGCACTTTCAGGAAGAATGCCACGATGACAGATCTTGCTATCAGAGTACGACATCGTCTATGTGAGTCAAAAGTCGATAAAAGGAAGTGCAATAGCTGATTTCTTAGCGGCTCGAACGACAGAAGAGTATGAGCCCTTGAGGTTCGATTTCCCAGACGAAGACTTAATGTGCATTACAGAAAAAGAGTATGAGTCATCAAAAGAGAAGCCATAGAAGATGAATTTTGATGGTGCATCAAACGCATTGGGGCATGGGATTGGAGCAGTCTTAGTATCGCCAGAAGGGAACCATTATCTATTCACTACCAGATTAAACTTCTTCTGCACCAATAACATAGCGGAATATGAGGCTTGTATCATGGGGCTTCATGCAGCTATTGAACGAAATGTCAAAACTTTAGATGTATACGGAGACTCAGCATTGGTGATTTACCAGATCCGTGGAGATTGGGAAGTGAGAGATTCGAAATTAGTCAAATACAGTGACCTAGTGGAAGCACTGATTAAAGAATTCGAAGAAGTAACTTTTAATTACTTCCCACGAGAAGAAAACCAATTGGCTGATGCCCTGGCCACTTTGGCTTCAATGTTCAAAGCAAATAGAGAAACAGAAATAATGCCTCCTCAAATGAGCATATATGAAGTCCCTGCACATTGTTTCAGTATTGAAAAAGAGCCAGATGGACGGCCATGGTTCCACGATGTCTTAGAATATATCAAGAATCAAAGGTATCCCGAATAAGCAAATGAGAACGATAAAAGAACAATTAGAAGAATGGCAGCGGGATTTATTCTTGATGGAGACATTCTATTCAAAAAAGGAAAAGATCAAGTGCTCTTGAGGTGCGTAGACGTTGTTGAAGCCAGAAAAATACTTGAAGATGTCCATGAGGGAATTTGTGGGACAGGAAGATTATGAGACTCGGTTACTACTGGATGACGTTGGAAAGTGACTGCATTAGTTTTGCAAAAAAATGCCACAAATGCCAAATTTACGGCGATAAAATTCATGCAGCCCCTTCGCCCCTTCATGTCATGACTTCTCCATGGCCTTTTTCTATGTGGGGCATGGATGTTATAGGGCCAATTTCCCCAAAAGCCTCTAATGGACACCGGTTCATTTTTGTGGTTATTGATTACTTCACAAAATGGATAGAAGCTGCTTCGTTTACCAATGTGATGAAGACTGCAGTTTGCAGGTTTGTGAAAAATGAAATCATTTATCGGTATGGTTTGCCTGAAAGAATTATTTCAGATAACGCCTTGAATTTGAACAACAAGATGATGAAAGAAGTGTGTGAGCAATTTCAAATAAAGCATCATAACTCTTCGCCCTATCGCCCAAAGATGAACGGAGCTGTTGAAGCAGCGAACAAGAATATTAAGAAGATTATTGGGAAAATGACCGAAACATACAAAGACTGGCACGAGAAGCTACCATTTGCTTTGTATGAATATCGCACCTCTGTGCGAACATCTACGGGAGCAACTCCTTTCTCTCTGGTCTATGGAATGAAAGCCGTGCTACCCATCGAAGTTGAGATCCCTTCTCTAAGAGTCTTAATGGAGTCAAAATTAGAGGAAGCAGAATGGGTTGGGCTCGATATGACCAGCAAAACCTTATCGAAGAAAAATGTTTGAAGGCAATCTGCCATGGACAGATGTACCAGAAGAGAATAATCGCGGCCCATGACAAAAAAGTACGGCCAAGAGAATTCCACGAAGGAGAACTCGTGCTTAGAAAGATTCTCCCAATACAAAAAGACTTACGAGGAAAATGGACACCAAATTGAGAAGGACCATACGTCGTAAAGAAGGCATTCTCGGGTGGAGCTTTGATTCTCACTGAGATGGATGGGAAGGTGTTACCAAATCCAGTGAACTCAGATGCTGTGAAGAAATATTATGCCTAAAAAAAAAAGATCAAGGTGAAAACCCGAAAAGGGCGTCTTGATTAACACGGAAGATTAGGATGAAAACCCGAAAGGGCATTCTAATGAAACAAACCCGGGCTTAAAGAGCAAGGCGTTTTGAACGGTGGGTCAAATAGTAAGACTACTGTATTTGAAGCATTTTTAGCAGCTCGAAATCTTCTACGCAAGAAGCCATGCTCGAAAAGATTCTTGATTAAGAAACGTGGAAGAGTTCATGTGTTGAATATCTAGAGCATTTGTATTTGTTGAATGCGATCCCTTTTCTCTTTATGACATTTTTTTACTATAATTGGTTAACTTTCTTTGTTTGCTACATTTGAAATAAATAAATGTGAGGTATCCCTTTTGTCCCTACCTGACAATTTTCATGCATCTCATTATATGTTTATTTACATGATAAATAGTGAAATGACATACTCTAAACAAAAGAAATGTTAAGCATTACCCGGATAAGAATTTGATAAGTACAAGAGCCTCAACGCAAGGACAAAGTTCAACCAGGGGCAAAAAGAGTGATATCTGAGAAACGCAGATTATTCATGAAGCTTGAGGACGGGTACAAGGCTTGAAGAGAAAATCAAGAGTCAAAGCAATGAACGCAAATTATCAAAAATCATGATGAAAAGGGACATATGACAAACAAGCCCAAGGCGCATAGCATGATCATGTAGGCATAAATGCATTTAAGACCAACATGTGCATATCATGATAACATCATGCATGACATATACAGGTACTCCAACAGAGCAAGAAATTTTGAATGATAGTCAGATCTTTGAATCAAAAGACACCTGAGTTCCACCAGATGACAGGTTTTGGTATTTTGATGTTTTTATTTTCAAAAATCAACTCATATTGCGAGAGGTAAGTTGAGCCTCAGGATACGCTGAGGTATTTTCAATTTGTATTTTCAAAAATCAACTCATATTGCGAGAGGTGAGTTGAGCATCGGGTTACATGCCGAGTTATTTTCAAATTCTGTTTTTAATTTCTACTTTTCAAAAATCAACTCATATTGCGAGAGGTGAGTTGACCCTAGGGTCACATGCCGAGTTATTTTCAAAGTCTGTTTTGCAAATTCTGTTTTAGAAAATCAACTCATATTGCGAGAAATGAGTTGAGCCTCAGGGCACGCTGAGGTAATTTCAATTTTTTTTTGTCAAAAAATCAACTCATATTGCGAGAGGTGAGTTGAGCCTCGGGGCACGCTGAGGTATTTTCAATTACTGTTTGTCAAAAATCAGCTCATATTGCGAGAAGTGAGTTGAGCCTCGGCTCACATGCTGAGGAGTTTTCAATTTCTGTTTTTTCAATTTGTATTTTTTAAAAATTAACTCATATTGCGAGAGGTGAGTTGAGCCTCGGGTCACATGCCGAGGTATTTTCAAATTCTATTTTAATTTCTGTTTTCAAAAATCGACTCATATTGCGAGAAATAAGTTGAGTCTTAGCTCATTTGCTGAGCTATTTTCAATTTTTGTTTTTAATATCTAGTTTTAAAGAGTCAATTCATATTGCGAGAAATGAGTTGAGCTCAGGATCACATGCCGAGTAAAGAATAAAGATTGGAGCTGATTAAAGACACAAGATTTTGTCTCCCTGAAGTTGCAGTGGAGCTGATCGAGGATATCAGATCTTGCCTTTCTGAAGTTACAGAAGAGAAGACCACAAACCTTATCTGACTGAAGCAATAGAAGAGCAGATTGAAGTTGTAGATCTTATCTTTCTGAAGTTACAGTGAAGCAGATCGAAGCCACAAATCTCCTATCCTTGAAGTTACATTGGAGTAGATTGAAGCTACAAGGCATATGCTTGAAGATGCAATGGATTGAGCCAAAGCTACAAGATGCGGTGGACTGGAAAGAGACTACCTGAAGAAGAGAAGCGCCAAAGAGGTCAAAGCTCGACGAGGCCCGGCAAAATTGGTCTTTCCTAAAAGTCTTTACTCTATTCTCGTTACACGACAACAACTCTGTTCTCGTTATACGACAATAAGTAAAGAGGGGCAGCTGTTATAGCCCAATTTTACCCCATGACCCATTTACATTAAACCTAATAAAACCCAAAACAAAACAACCCATCAGCCAAATACATAATACTAACCCAATACCCAATTAAACCTAACATCCCCTAAACCCAATATTAACCTAAGCCCAAACTAACTCAAACAACAACAGGCCCAATACATTAAAAATCAGAAAAAGGAAAACCCTAGCCTAATCAGCTGCTGCCGCCGCACTTGTCCCATCGCCCCATGCCAGTCACCTGCTCCACCTACTCCCACCGCCCTTGTGCCACCGCTCCACTTGCACCTGCAAAGAAGAGACAGATAATATTAGAAAATGTATGTAATTCGGCTTTAAAAACCCAAAACCGAAATCAATGTGGGGTGATTTTTTTTGGGAAGAAAACATTAGATTTCGACTACCAAAATTAGAAGCAATAATTTCCTAAATACGAAAGCAGCAAATCAAGACATTTGAACATCGAAACAGAACCAGATTAGCGAACAAAGGTGATTTAGTCTTCTCTATTACTTTATTTTTATTTTTCTCAAATCTACTGATTTTTTATATATATACATCATAAATATATAAAAGAAAAGAAAAAAAAGAAAAGAAAAAATTTTACCTTTTGAATTTCTACCACCACAAAGTGACTCTGGCGGTGGCCGGTCAGGACCTCATGGAACTCGTGCTGCGAGAAAACAAAGAAAAAATTTTAGTTTTTTTTCTTTTGAAACAGATAACAAATGATTTGAAAGAAAACATTTTAACTTATATAGACGTTACAAAACGACGTCGTTTTGGTTGGCACTCATAAGCCCCAAAACGGCACCGTTTCACTCTGCCCGACCCGATTCGGCGTTGACCCACTAGGATCCGCGTGTTTTTTAATGGAGGGGTTATTTGCGCGTTTAACCCCTCCGCTTTTCAAATGCTTTGCAATTAAGTCTTTCATATTTTTTTAATTTGGCCACATAATTTTTCGCGGTTTTCAATTTAGTCCCCTTACATACGCTGCGTTTTGATGGGAGGGGTAATTGCTGTTTTGGTCCTCTTAGGTTACGTGCGTATTACATTTTGATCCTTCTTCTTTATTTCTTTTTAAAATCGCCCCAAAACTTCGTTTTTGTTTCAATTTTAGTCTTTTTTTAATTTAAGTTTATTTTTATATTATCTTTGTTATTTTATTTTATTTTTAATATTATTTATATTATTCTCATGATTATCATTCTTATGGTTGTTATTTTTATTCCTTTTATTATTTATTATTAATATATTATTACTATAGCTACTATTACTATTTCTAATATATATATTACGTATATTTTTTATTATAATATATTTATGTAATATTATTAATAAGTTTATTTTTTTACATTATTAGTATTTATGTTATGTATATATTACGTAAGTATTTTACCACTATATTATATATATATTCTTCAAGCTATTATGTATATATGCTTTTAATACCATATTTTTACATATTATATGTACATGCATTAATATTATTAGTTATATATACGCGTGTGTACTTATGAAGCGTATGAATAGTTTTCTTTATATATTATTATCATTTCTAAATATATATATGTATTTCATATATATTATGTACATATTTTTAACGTTTTCATGTATATATTTCTTATACTATTCTATGTACGTATTTTGAACATCTTATGTACGTATTCTGAAATACTATGTTATATATATAATATAAATTTTTAATACCATATTATGTATATATTATTTTTATATCTATTATTTTCACTATTATCACTTATTTTATTTTAATATTATTATGTGTTATTTGGTGTGCATACATTTTTATTATTATTATTATCATTGTTAGTATATGTTCCATTACCCTTAATATATATGCATATGTTTATGCAATATTACTAATAATTGGTTTGTAACATTATTATCAACATTTCCAATATGTATATATTATGCAAATATTCTAATGTTATATTATATATATGTATATTTTTCTTAATATTATGTATATATGTTTTTAATATCACATTTTAATATTACTATGTATATACTTCAACATTATTAGTAATATATATTTTTACTTACTTTATGTATATTTCAAATATTCTATAGTAAATTTCTAATACTATTATCATTCATATATACATGTATTTTACGCACATACTCTCAATACTATTATTATACGCGTATACATATGCATTCACCGTTTCCATTTCATGTTTAATTCTCGTATTACGTTTAATATCGCACACATCTTTATTGTTTGTAATATTATTGTCACACCTATATTTGCTTCAATATACTTCTAGATCTGTCTTCTATTTATTTTTATTTATTAATTTGCTTTGCATTATTTCGAAAATCTTATTCTCGTTTTTAATAAGTAAGGCAATGTATCGATTTAACATTAAGCCATAGATTTCATCGCTATGTTAGATGGAATTTGTCGGCTCGTGTTAAAGATGGAACACCCTTCTAGAAAAACCAAAAAAACTAAAATTTCTCGTCTTTTCAATCAGGTCACGATTAAATCTTATATTGAACTCGTATTTTTGAAAATCAAGACAACACGTGTTTTACAAGATACCAATTTTGGGCGTCGCGAGGGTGCTAATACCTTCCTCGCGCATAACCGACTCCCGAACCCTAATTTTTCTCTGGCTCTTGACGTAGACCTAACTCGGCCTTCAATTTATATTTTTCAAAAAAAAAAAGAAAAACAAACAAATAAATAAATAAAGAAAAAAGAAATCTAATAGGTGTCCGATCGCACCTAGGAAAAAGGATCGGTGGCGACTCCCTCTTTATTTCAAAATCAAACTTCAGTTTTCAATTTTTCACTAAATCGCCACAATTAGCGACCTAACTAAAATTTTTACGTCGCTACAGATACGACCCCGAGAGTAGCTTTTGTTAAAACTCGAGTAATTTCTTGAAAACTTACTTCAAATATAAAACTTTGAGTGTTCAGGAAATGCTCTAGTTATTCTCAATAAAATGGCTCGATAACAAATCGCGTCAACTAAATTATAAAATCTTATATTTCAATCAAATGAATTAAATAAAATATTTTAACATGGCCATGCAGGGGCGAAACCAAAAAGAATAGATTGTGGAATCTCTTTTAAAAATTAAACATTTATAAAAGTCGTATGAACTAATGCATAATATCAAGTGTGGATAAATTGTTGTATTTGATTAAATATAAGACTATTACAAAACTATTAAATTAGTAACTAAAAGAAAAGATACATCAAATAATTTTGAATAACACTCATTTTTTATATGTTATTGTTGAATTGTCTTCTTTTGTCAATGCTACTAAAAATATCATTCTCAACCTATGTAATCAAACAACCATTCATCCATTAATCTATTCGATTTTTCAAATATTTTTTTTACAATTTTTATTCCCTCATAAAAAATAAAAAAACCCTCTTCTAGCACTTGTTGTAGCAACTAGCAAACTTAACATAAGTCAATATTTAAAACAAATAAATCTAAGCCTTTCTTTTAGAAAGTAATCTATTTTACTATTAGACTTTCTTTAAAAATATTTTTTATTCTTGTTAAACATTTAGAGCTTAAACACAAGTTTTCATGAAGCCGTCATACAATGAAAAATTTTCTTTTACAAAAATAAAAATCACTTAAGTGATTTTTGGTGTCATGAGAATATAATATGTTAAATTGCAAACATAAGATTTACAATAATTACACTAAAAACAACTATTTTCTGAATAAAAATATTAAATTTCTAATCAATATTCTTAAAATTCAAGACTACAAGTACAATCAATTCTATTTTTTAATAGTTTGCATTAAACAAATTCTAAAAATTGTTACCTAATGAAGATGTTAGGAATCTCATATAAAATCAATATTTCAAACCCATTCAATAAATAAAAGACTAAATCATGCATAAAAATTCCTGATTCATCACAAGGAAAACCACAATCCTAATTTTCCGGAGATAGCCACAATCCTAAATTCTCTAGAGATTAATCAATAAAGCTTGAAAAGAAAAGCTGTCACCAAATTAGGGAGATTTAAAAATATTAAAATATTGATCACCTATCTTGTAAAATTCTAGATTATGTATATGAGAGAATAAGAGAAATTTGAGAGAAAAATAATTAGTGTTAAAAGAAAATAAAAGGATTAGAAAATTTTGGGTTTTAGTAGTGGAGATAAATTCATTTAATTTTATTTAAAATTATTTATTTTATAAAATATTTTTTTTCAAAAAATTTGGTGGATGATTTTCAATTTTTTATGAAGCAATTTTTTGTGGGGTTAATTAACTATTTATATAAATTTAGAGAAACTATAAAAATAGTAATTTTTGTTTGTCTCAAATTATATTTTAGTCATTTATGTTTGAAATGTTACGTTTTAGTCACTTACATTATTGTTTTGTTACGAAGTATTCACCCTACAGCTAAACTCCGTTACCTCCCTAATGACAGTCCTACGTGGTAGTCCAACTTGGATGTCTAGTTGCTGGGATGAAAATAGTTTTTTAATTAAATAAATTTAATTTGGACTGTCACGTAGGATATCCAAGTTGGCATTTAAAACCCATTTGGACTGCCACGTAGGATTGCCGTTAGAGAGATAACGGAGCTTAACAGTAGAGTGACCACTCCATAACAAAATGATAACGTAAGTGACTAAAATGTAACATTTCAAACATAAGTGACTAAAATGTAATTTGAGGCAAACAAAAGTGACTATTTTTTATAGTTTACCCATAAATTTAAAAAAAAAATTGTAAGTATTTCTTTTTTTTTTTAACTTTTTTTTTTGTGCGGAGTAAGTTGATTTGTAATCTCTTACTTAACTTCGTTTATTCAATAATGTGTTAAATAAATTTAATAAGTGTATTTCTGAATATAATCTTACATGAACTAAATCTGGGTTTATGGATTTGAGAAGAATTTGACACATAAGGAAATTTCAAAATGAGTAAATTAGATAAGCATAGAAAGCTAAAAGTAATTTAGGATTCTCAAAACATTAAAACTAAAAAAAAAAAATTATTATAAAGTATATCTAAATTTTATTTATTAATTAAATATAAATATTCTATACTTTAAACTTTATCTTAATCTTTTGAAGTTTTATTTATTTTTATTTTCTAAATTCAAACAAAAGTTGAAAACAAATTCGATACACCATTTAATGAAAAAATCACATTGATTGCTAAGTTGAGAGTGTGACCTATTTAATCATAAGTTTGAAGCGGGAAGAGCAAGCCTATTAGCGAAGTTGAGATTGATAACAGGCTCTCCCAATCTGAAGGACCCATTGGGCTCATCTCTACACCCAATCTGCACTGATTTCTTGATGCATTTTGATTTTTCTTAAAGATGTGTTTAGTATTGTTTGTAAGAAATATTTTTGAAATAAAAATTACTTTTAAGATAAAAATATTCTTAAAAAAAAACTACTTTTTGAGAAGAAAAAATGATTCATCCAAGTTAAAAATTGACCTAAAATACTTTTTTGAAAAGTTAAAAATTTTTAACTTTTCTTTAAATTTTTTTTTTCTCAAAAGTAATGCTCCTAATACTGCATGTTCCATTGATGTTCTATTGCATGCCTTCCTACAAGCCATAAAGTCATATATATATATCTACCATATTTTAATGATTTGGGGGCGATAATTGCATCAAATTAATCTGCAGTGTTATATGCTTTGGGAAGAGATCCAACTCTAATTAAAAGCATAATTTAAGTTCAATAATTTGGGAAGATAATCCATTGTATGGAGTAAGATAAATGATTAATCTAATACACATCTGAGTAAGCTATGCACTCTATTTAGCACCTTGATAAGTTTCACCCGCTAAAAACCTTGTAAAAGTAGTTCATTGTTTGAATTTGGATAAGTTTGAGACTAAGTCATAAATAACTTTGAGATTTTTAGTTTCGAAGTTAATAGGTTTCAAGACACTACATATTATATTTTGAGGTAGGGTCTTTTATGTTTCGAGACCAATTTCTTTTATTTTTTTTTTTGTTTCAATGTTTGAATGTCTTGAGATATAGATCACCTATTTTGAGACCAAGATACAATTGTCTTGAGATTATACAAGTATGTCTCGAGACTTCAAGCTATATAATATAAAATTTAGGTGAAATTTATTCTTCTAGTCTCGAGACTCAATACAAATGGTCAAAATTATCAAAATTTAACCAAATGCACTTAAACATACTTAAACCATACCACAAAACATACTCATCCAATTAACCTTCTAAACACATTCAAACTTCACCAAATTATAACCATCAATACTAAACCAACTAATCTCCATATTCAAACTCACAAAATCAATTAAGTGATAAAAAGATAAAATTCAACTAAAGTGACATTTTAGGTCACTTACCAAAAATGCTATAACTAAGTTAAGCAACTAGCCAACCAATCTAGGTACATGTCATATGACTTCAAAATACACACAAATATATACACACATATACATATATATATATATATATATACAAACATTCAAAACAGGGTCTTAATGGCTTCCAAGCTAAGCTTGAGGATTGGATACTTGACCGTGAGACCACTTAAGCTTTAATCAAGACCTATGCACTAAAACAAATAAATCTATACGCTAAGTAAAGTATACTCAGTGATACTAACATAACTCAAGATCAATTATAAACATAACAATATTTAAATAAAATAAGTAATATAATAATTCAACTTAATCAACAAAACAATTTACGTTAATATCTGAGATACGTATATACCAATAGTTTATCAGTCATTTCATCTTAATATCCTCAATACTTTATTCAATTTCTCATTGTAATTTATGATGCATCCTGAGGGTATTTGCATCTAGCTTAATATATCAAAATCATATCTCAAATTATTATCAATGTCTTGTATCAATCCAATACATATTCAATATATAATTATTTTTTTTACATTTAACCCCTATTAACCAAATCAGATATAATAACAGATACTCGGATCAATCCACCATCACACCAAATATGCATTGAAGTGCTAATCAGACATAAATGCATTGATCTCGCCAATCACACCAGAATACGCTTATAACCCCAGGGTATTTGAGCTGGTGATATGTTCTCCACCCCTAGGGTATTAGAGAACTATATTCGTGACTCTATCTGACAAAGTTAATAGGGCAAATATCATCATTAATAATCGTATCATGCTATCAAACATATATATATATATATATATTCGTTCAACCAATTGATCACAAATCACTTTATCAAGTATATACGTACCTGTCAACACATTCGTATTGATAATTAATCATTCCTAAACATATATAGCATCAAATATATATATATTTAATTATTTAATGAGCTTGAGTTATGAGAGCACAAGTCAGAACATTTATTTGTTGACGACTTTGGATTTCCTTTTGTCCTAGGTTGGTCCTATGTCATTTTTAGTTATGAAATTAAATTCAAATACGAAAAATTCATTAATCACATAACTCAAATACAATTCAATACATTATACACATGAATGCATTTTATTCGATTCAGTCCTTGTACTCTTTTTACCCAAAACACTCATTTTTCACAATTTACCCAATCAATTTAAATTTGGCTTAATAAATATAATACAAGGACCACTTATAACTATTATTCGTTTTCAACCCTCAAAGTTTATATCCTGTATAATTTAGTCCTTAATGATACCATAATTAACTATTTAATCTAAGTTTAATTCAAGCTCGATTTAATATTTTTACTTACAATTTTAACATACTCTACTATAACTTTATCTAATAGCAACATGCATGAATTTGAATACCTAACACCAAATCTCTCAAACTTTCCAATATTGGAAAACTAAATTATAACTTAGTAGTTCTTTAATCTAATACTTGGGCTTTCGTTATCTAATGTTATTTCATGAAATTTCATCAAAAATTGAAGTAAAAAGTTTTATCTTACCCGAAGAATGATGTGCGGCAATGAGAGGAAAGTTCGGATGTTTTTCTTCCTTTGCTCATTTGGCCAAGGAAGGAGATGAAAGCTTTGTTCTTTCATTCTCTCCCACTAATTCATAACAACATGAATCAACAAATTTTATTAAACTAAAATTATTAAAATTTTAATGGCCATGATTAATTTTTTAATAGTTAGTGGCTATCAAAGGCTATGATCATTTCACTCCACTAATGTAAATTAATTTAAGGTTTAATTTCCTTTTTGGTCTTTGGTTTTATTGCACATTAACGACTTGTTCAAAGTTAAATCAAACTCGCACATTTAATTAACCTTGCAATTTAGTTTCTACACTATATACTAATAATTTCTAATTTAATTTTACTCAAACCCTTCAATCCCATGCTTGACACGTAATTTTTTCTCTGATTCAAATTTTAGACCAATTCACTTTAATAAATTTGGCCTTAAAATCGAATTTACCTACAACTTTGAAAATCGAATCATTACATATTGGAGATTTTGAGTATTGTTTTATCTTTTTGTTGTTGTCGAGAGATGGTAAAGAGATGCACTTGGTGTTCGTTCCACGCTCACAGCACCATTGTTGATATATTATATCAATTAGGTTGGAGAAAGAGGAGGGATGGTGACGAGGAATGCCAGTTCACCCACACTAGGGGTGAGAGCTAGAAAAGTAGGAGAGTGGAGCGAAGAATCAAGGGGAGAGGATGATGGCTTAGCCTCTTAGGCTTTGTTGGAAGGAAAGGAGAGACCCCTCTTCTATGTTGTGCTTTAGGGGTATTTATAGGAGATATGATGGTTCTCGAGTGATCTCCTCTTGAGAAGAGTGCACCTGTTAATAACAAATGGTTTAATAGAGAGCTCGACCAGATGATCAAGGATGGATGATTTCTTATCGTGAGGGGGATAGTCAGTCACTAAATAACCATATAAACAATCCAAAGCAAAGGGTTGCTTGTGGGTCTCTTTAGCCAGTTCTCGTGTTGCCTTATGTCCCATCATGGTCCTTAGATTTGGATTCTCTCTTCTATCATCCTTGTCCTGGTTCTTGACATTATTGCATGGATTGTTTATACATACCTCATAAAGAGTACGTAAGCCAAAGCATTAAATAATGTCTTTATTATTACTATTATTATTATTATTAAAACAATTTCATTATAAGTTCTGATCATATTTATTAATCTTTTTTGACACAATGCTTAAAACTACTCATAACCCATCCCCAACCAATAAATAGGAGGATAATGTACTTCAACGCACTCGAACTCACGTCCTTCTGCATTAGCAACAATGCCCATGCTAGTCAAGCTAAGACTTAATAGGCATATATTTAATTATTAATAACTGACAGATTTGGTGAATATCCAGAAATCGAAATGAGAAATTAGGGAAAATTGTGTACATGGAGCTGCAGCGGTTTCGAGGATGAAAGACTAGTCTGCTGACATGTTTATTATTCTCGTGTAATTCAGCATTTTAGATTTTATTCTTCTTGGTACTTTACAATGTATATTTTAAATAGAATGGTTAGCTGAGTTTTTAAATTCGAAAAATATAATTTGAAGTTTCCAATATCTATCGTTAATCAGAATACTGCTACTGGTCTGGTACGTCTCAGAACTGACTTTTGATCCATTTTTATTAACAGTTTACAAGAGACGTATGATTAATACTGTAATTGTAACAGCCTAATTTTTAGTGGTGTCAGAACAGTGATTCGAGATCACTAAATCCGAAAAATAAGTAGGAAATATTATTAATTTAGTAATTATAAGTTAAATGTGAAGTTAGGAAAATTTTTGAAATAGTGAATAGTGTACTAAAAATAAATACTAAAATAATTAGAATCGAAAACGAGGTATCGAGACCTCGGGAATTTTAAATCGAGCCATAAATATTTTTATAAATATTTATGGAGTGTTAGTAAGTTAGTATTAAAGTTTCGTCAAGAAATTTTAAAGTTCTGATAGTTAATTGAACAAAAAGGACTAAATTGTATCAAATGCAAAATTTTGGGAAATGATTAAATAGCTTAAATGATAAAAGAAAGAGGGTTTAAAAGGCAAATAGACCCAAGGTATATTTGGGCTGGACGGCAAGGGCATGAAATCAGCAAGAAAATAAGGAGAATTAAGGTCAAAATTGGAAAATTGCAAAATTTACTTGATAAAGTTAGGACTAAAGTGAAATTATCTAGATTTCTCTTTATTTTTCTGCATTCTCATCAGCAAAAACGCCATGGAAGAGTTCCTCTAAGCTGGTTTTTCATATTTTTACTTCAAGTAAGTTCAATTCTTGATTATTTCTTAAATTTTTTGTGTTTTTGTGACTTTTACAACTAGGTCCACTTGTTGAATTCATTAGTTTTTGATTCTATGAAAGAAATTGAAAGTTGCTATGAATATGTGCTGGAAGTGTATGATGATTTGGCATGGAATTAGAGTTTTAAATTGTTTATATGTTGATTTTATTGAAAGAATTGAATAGAAAGTGAATGTTTGGGACCTAAGTGTAAAAGAGTTTGAAGTTAGAGTTTTATGTGGAAATTTTGAGTTTCAATAGTTATGAAATAACTTATAATATCTAGTAAAATTATTAATTGAGAAAATTATCTTAATTTAGGGGTTAATTGAGCAAGGACTGAATTGTATGAATTGTGAAATTTGGGACAAAATGGAAATCAACATTTTGCACTACAACTGTTTTGGACAGTAGCAGTAGTCTAACTTTGAAAAATCACAAAAAATTGTATAAATGGAATTAGAGGATGAATAAAATATTAAATTAAAGCTTATTGAGTCTAGTGTCTTATAGAAGAAATTATGTAAGCAATGGAATTGTAAATCATGAGATATGATAAATTTTATGAGACAAGGTCAGAATGATTTCGGGTTCCCCTGTTCTAACTTTGTAAAATCATCAAAAATTGGATAAAAATAATTATGGGATTAAATTTATATTTTTAGAATCCTGAATGAGTCTATTTTCAAGAGAAACAAATGGGAACATCATTCAAATCCTGTACGAGGAGATAATTAAATTTTAGTGAAGAAGGGTCGGAACTGTCAGACAGCAGAACAAGGGAGACTTCAATGAATAAACTGTATTAATTGGCCCAACCAAAAATTATGAAATTTTTATGGTAAGAAGATATGTGAGTCTAGTTTCAGAGAAAATTAGCAGACCTTAATTTGGAGTTTTGTAGCTTTAGATATAAATAATTTAGTGACTATGACACGGGTGGATAGCTTGAATATTCACATAAGTAATTAGTGAAAATTATGGATAAGGTTACTTACAAGTGTGTTATTTATACCAAGGATGTGGATGAAGAGGAGGAGGAGGAAAAATATATGAATGACTCGTGTATAAATTGATCACATGCTCGATTATAATCGATAAGTGTTGGATTAGAAATGATATAATGTTTTATTTGGAATATTTATTATGAAATTATGATTATCGTTATAATAGAAAAATTGAACTTGTGAGTTTATATGGCTAAATTTTAGTGATTATTTGTTAATTTTATGAATTTCATGATGTGTTATTTCATATGTATTGATGATAAAACTGTGAATAATGTAAAAGCATGAAAATTGAATAAATGATCAAATTGAGCATTTCAGTTCAGTGACAAGATGAATTGAAGGAAAAGACAATGGTTGGACCATGGCAACAAGTGATAAGTGATAGCTTCGGCTACACTTATCTGATCAAGGACAAATGAAAGTGATAAGTGATAGCTTCGGCTACACTTATCTGATCAAGGACAAGTGAAAGTGATAAGTGATGGCCTCGGCTACACTTATCTGATCAAGGACAAGTGAAAGTGATAAGTGATAGCTTCGGCTACACTTATCTGATCAATGACAAATGAAAAGTGAAAAGTGGTAGTTTCGGCTACGTAATCAGTGAAAAATGGTAGCTTCTACTACCTGATCAGTGAAAAGTGGTAGCTTCGGCTACCTGATCAGTGAAAAAATGGTAGCTCTGGCTACCTGATCAGTGAATAGTGGTAGCTTCCGCTACAAGTGACAAGTGACAAGTGATTTCCGTATAAGACCATATCTGGGATATGGCATCGGTGTGATATATGCTACTGTATAAGACCATATCTGGGATATGGCATCAGTGAGATATATGATTCATGTAAGACCATAGCTGGGCTATGGCATCGATATATGAATATGTGTAAGACCATAGCTGGGCTATGGCATCATTATGTGAAGATGTGTAAGACCATAGTTGAACTATGGCATCGAGAAAACGAAGTACTCAATTCCTTAAGATGTTCACTAATTTGAAGAAGTTTGGTAAGTATTACATGGAATTATGTGATATAAGGAAATACGAGTTGATGAGACATGAGCATAAAACTTGGTTGATAAATGAGTTCATCTGTGATTATATATTTCTACGCCTTGAGTGTATTATCCGTATGAATTGGTATTCCAAATGAGTTAATGAGAAAACTTCTAGTATGAAATAATCTGAGTTCGAAACAAAATATCATGAAAACGTACTTGAAATACATTGGTATGTCTTGTATATGCTATTTGAATTCATAAATGTGGAAAGTAAATGTATGTGGAAATATGAGATGATGATATCTGTACATGGAATTTATTGATGAATACGTACATCCAAATTTATATGATAGATTTTAGTGAACATTGAAATTGCGCTCAATAAGTGATTTGGCAATTTAAAATCGTGATTGGTAGGAAGAGTTAATGAATTGCATATTTATGAATTGTTAGACGTATTTGTCTGAAATACGAGGAAGTGATGGTAATTGATACATGGAAATATGAAACTATGATATATATAAAAACATGGAATATGTTTGATAAATGTGTTCATTCATAATTATGGAATTTATGTACCTCATGTGTGCTATTTGCATAAAGATGATATCTTAAATACTTTGGTGCAAAAAGTTTAAATATGAAATAGTATGAAATCGAAACAAATTGTTATGAAAATGTATTTAAATTATCTGTAAGTGTTTCGTGCTTCTCGATATTGCCTTGTACTCTATTCTGGCGACGGATACGGGTAGGGGGTGTTACAGTAATAGCCAATTTTGGCCCAGGCAAATGAACAAAAAATAAAAACCCAAATAAAACCATAAAAAGTCCCAATTATTACAGTCCAATACATGGCCCAAATTGAAACCAAACCCAAATGACCCAATCAATTAAGACCCAATAACCCTAAACTAAACCCTAGCCTACACAAAATATTTCAGCAACCCTAGCCTCTTCAAGCTCCAGCCGCCACTCACCCCACGCATTCCGAGCCACCACGCGCGCCGCCTCACCTCCTCGCGAGCCAACAGCCACCGCAGCATGCGCATCTGACACCACCTGCAAAACAAACTAAATGTGCAAACAAAACAAACAAGAAATAGACAATAAAATGGCAGCAGACGAAACAAAAAAAAACAAAAGGGGATCTTGTAATCTTCGGCTATAAAGTTTGAAATTTTTTCTCTGTATTTTTTTTACCCATACGAAGCAATCGAATAACAGAACAAAAAGAAGGTTGATTCTATAGATCTTTTTTTCTTTTCATTATCTTCTATTTTTTTATTATCTTTTATTAGAAACTGGTTTTAAACAAAGAAACAAAAGAAATAGGAAACCCACCGGGTACTTCGCGATCGCATCGTCGGAGTTTGCCACCGTCGCTGCAATCAGACCCAAAAAGGGGGTCAAGTGCTTTCCCATTTTGCCGTTTCTAGTGGGGAGAGACTCGGCCTTCAAAGGGTAGAAAAACGGGGTTAAAATACCCGTTTTTACGCGTCGTCGACCACCGAACATGGTGGTGGTACAGCAGGCGGTGAGGGAGCTCGATCGGCTAGAGCAAAAGGGGAAGTGAGGGCCTGAGAGGGTTTTGAAAATAAAAAGAAAAAAGAAAAAGCAGAATGAAAAAATGGGGAATTTTGGTCTTTATCACGTATGAAATGGCGCCGTTTAGGGCCTGCATCAGTGGCCCTAAAACGACGCCGTATTGTGCCTAGGCCCGTGCGACCCGACCCGCTCTAAGAGGATCCGCGCCTTCTTGACCTATGGTCTATTTGCGCGTTGGGTCCTTCACCTTTGTAGCGCGTCTCATTGAGGTCCCTCCTTTATTTTTTTTACTTCTGCCACAGGATTTTGTTTCTTTTTCATTTAAGTCCTCTGCCCATTTGAGGGGCCAGGCACTTGAAACGTTGCGCATAAGGGGGTTAGGGGTAAATTTCCCAGTTAACCCCCGCTCTTTCGCGTGTGTTTCATTCTGGTCCCTGGCAGCTTTCTATTATTATAATTTATACCCTTTTTTTTCTTTGATTTTAATCTAATCATTGTTCCTTTTATTTCAAACCGTTTTACCCTATTTTATATGCTCTATTTACAATTTATTTAGATGTTATATTTTATTTAGTTTCGAACTTTATATGTTACTTGTAAATTTGTCATATTGTTTAGTTTTTTTAAACTATTTTGTTTTTGTTTATTCCAAGGTTTTTTATCAATTATTTTAAGTATATACATATATTATTTATTTTATTTTCTCTTTTATAAACTCTTTGTTCCTTTTATATTTCTTCATTTTTGCATGTTTATTCCTTTTATATTCCTTCATTTTGCATGTTTATTTTAAGTCTTTCACATGATATTTTAATTTTTTTTATATTTATTAATCTATTTTGAATACTTTATATTACTTTATCTTATGATAAAAACATCATTCACATTAATCATTGTAAATTGTTATATTGTTTACTTTAAAATACCATTTTCTATTTTAAAATCTTCTTGTGTATTAATTATTTAAAATTATTTCATTATTTTATATTGCTTTATATACCTTTCAAAATTCTATTTATTTGTTTTAAAATATTCTACTTATTATTCATTGTAAGATTTTTTATATTACCCATGTTATACTTTTAAGTACATACATGTATGTTATTTGTTCAAAATTTATATATGCATATCATCTTTCTTAAATTATTTTATATATTATCGACTTTAAAAATTCATTTTTTTTCACTTTATCTGTTTTTTTTAAAACTTATTTATTATCTTTTAAATACTTTACATTTTATTCATTTTAATTTGCTTTATACCCCTTTTACCACTCAATTCATTGGTCTTTATTTATCGAAGTTATTATTTAAATGTCATACGATTATTGCCATTGTGTATCTTAATTCGTTCATTTCATATTTTTGGTTTTATTGTTATTCATTCGTACAATGCCACACCCATGTATTATTGCTCAAAGGCTCATTACCATATTTTTACTTCATATAATCGTCTCATGAATCAAGCCTTGTTGCACTTATCCAATAAATCGTTTTATTTTAATCCAAACAAATAACACGTCGTCTAAATATCGAATTTGCTACTATTTAAAAACAAAAATTTCAAAATAAGACAATGCTTCGCGTTTTGGAACATTTAGGAATTGTGCCCTAACTTACGGGGTTTCGGTTTTCTCGTTGATCCTAAATAGCCGAATATCCTTTTGAGTTTTAAAATATATGAAATTCTAATTAAAATTAAAGACAAACTTGCGCTCGGGAATTCATGGTATCGTGTCCTAACTTACAGGATGTGATACTCCGATATCTCGAGACGAGAAAATCTTTAACGATCGTTTTGAGCTAATTCAAGCGTTTTTTTTAAATCGACGCTAATAAAAAGATTGTATCTTAAATTCGTTCCCGATTTTCAATTTTCAACATTGAGACTTTAACTAATCAATCTGGTACCAATTTTGGGCGTGACGAGGGTGCTAAGCCTTCCTCGCACGTAACCGACTCCCGAAACCGTCTTCTCAAGTTTCGTAAACCAAAAACACTGTTTTAGTAAACTAAAATGTTTTATTAAAACAAAGGTGATCCGATCACACCTAATAAAAATCGGTGGTGACTCCAGTGTTAATCTTCGTTTTCAAACAAAGTCGATTCCCGTTTTAAAAAAAAATGGTTTTGACAGCTTGGCGACTCCACTGGGGACTTTGAGAGTCGAGCCATAAGTTGATTAGTTTTTGTCTTTTATCGAAAATTGAAAATCTGTTTTAAACTTACGATTACTGCATTGAATGTTGGCTGTTATTTTCGTGGTTTTTTTCATAATATGCTTGCTTCAAGTGGTTTAATTCTTTGATATATTGTTGCATCATACTGCATAATTGGTCAATTTTACCCCTTTAAGTGGGAGTTAGAAACTACTCCTTCGTGAGGTCTTCACCTCCGTATAGGATAGTGGATTGCTTTCGGGATACATCCGTACCTACGTCTTTGTGAGGTTTTCATCTCCGTATAGCCGTAGGGAAATATATTCCCCTGAATCGAACTCGGTTCGTATGAGCCTATAATGGGTGAGGATCGAAGAATCTGCTGGTTCAAGTACCTTTACTTTATAACCGAACCACATGTAATGAGCCCTACGAGCCTACCCTAGGTAGAACCATACCAAACCCTAGTGGTTACCCGATTAGGTGCTTGATTATTTCCTGTTTGCTTTAAGTTCTATTCTTTGTTTTAATACTGACTTATTGTGTTTTGCTGTTATTGCATGGCATCTCATCATAAAAAGGTGTTGATTCACGTTCAGTTACTAGATAGAAAAGCTTAGCATGGAAAAAGGATTTCTTGATAGAGTGGAGGATAATGCGGCTGTTCGAGTATGGTCCGAGAGAACGCAACAAGAGAAAAGAAATAGTTTGATCGAGGGATATGAATCGAAGTTGTGGGATTTCACTTGCATCAATGTGACTCAGAATGACCTGCAAGAATTAATGAATATATAAAATAGTTGGAATGACGAGGTCAAGTAACTCTTTTACTGTAACTACGGTGACCTACCCTATCTGCTCGATATAAATGTGGATAAATACTTGTTTCGAGCCCTTGCACAGTTTTGGAATCCCGCTTACAGTTGCTTCACCTTCGGAGGAGTCGATTTAGTACCTACTGTGGAGGAATACATGGCATTGCTTAATTGCCCGAAGATTCAAACCGACAGGGCCTATTCAAGACCTGCTAATGTCCCCTTCTTTTTGAAGAAATTGATGAATATCCCGGGGATGAGCGAACAATGGGTTGCAGCCCGCATCAAGCAGAAAGGGGATAGTAAGTGTAGTCCTTGGAGGAATTTGAGGGACTTGATCCTTGCACACCCGGATTTGAAGAAGAGGGTTGACGTTTTCGCCTTAAGTCTCTACGGTTTGATCATATTTCCTAAGGCATTAGGACATATAGATGAAGCCGTCTCAGATTTATTCGATCGACTTGATAAAGAGACCACACCCGTCCCTGCAATCCTAGCAGAAACTTTCATATCCTTGAATGTATGTCGGAGAGCGGGCGAAGGAAGATTTATTGGTTGTGCACAGCTTCTATTGGCTTGGTTCCATAGCCATTTTTAGAAGGTAGAAAAGGTCTCCTATCGGGTTTTCTCCAAGGACTATTCCCCATTAAGAGAATTAGCGGTTACATCGAAGCGAGACATCTCAGAGGAGAAATGGATAACTATTCTCTAGAATTTGCGAATCGGAGATGTTGAATGGAGGGATCCATGGTTGATCCCCGATGAGATCTTATATCGGTGCGGTGATTTTGACTGGGTCCCTCTGGCTAGAATATGGGGAGCCGTTGGATACGCTCCACTACTCGTGTTAAGACAATATCAATTAAGGCAGTTTATACCGGCGAAATAAGGGTTGGCACAATGTGAGTTCCCCTATAAAGACAACAATTATAAGAAGAAGGTTTGTGAGATATCGGATGCTTGGAACCAAACTCGAAGAATGAAAGGATTCACCATGAGCCCGATGATAACCCCCGAGTACGAATGGTGGTGGGGTAGGAGAGCCAACGACAATATCCCTATGCCGAATCAAGAGAGCGCTTGACCGATAGAAGAGCACTTACGAGTCATCTCGTCCTAGTTAGAGATCATCATGCAAGACTTTGAGAAAAGAAGCTCAGAATTGGGGAAGAAGATAGAGCAATTAGAGGAAGAGAAGATGAAGTTGGGCTTAGACATCGATATCCACAAGCTAGAGGCCAAGAAATTGAGGAAGAGAAAGAACAAAGCCGAGGAAGATTTGGATAGTCTAAAAACCGATTACAAGAAGCTGCGTATATCGATAAGAACTGCCGATTTAGGTAAAACGTCGGAGCAATGGCTTCAAGAGATTAAAGAGGAAAAGACTAAATCCGATCATTGGGAGAAAAGGTTTCAAGATGTTCGAGTATGGGAGGACACTCTGAAAAAGAGTTTGTCAGAAAGCCAAAGCGAAAAAGAGAAATTACGAGCTCGGGTGGCTGAATTGAAAAGATCACTACATCAACATCGTAGCCGTAACTCCATAATTGAGCTGAAGGCTAGTCTGAGCAGGATCGAGGAGTTAAAAGGGAAAGTAGAGGAACTCGAGACTGCACTACGATATAGCAAAATTCGAGTGGAGCTTCTTGAGGCAAACAACGACCATTGCAGGGAACAGCTTCATCGCTCTCAAGATCAGATCAGAGATAGAGATTATATCATGGGCGAGGTTGTGACTCAGGTTCGAGAGGTAGCCGACCATTTGCAAACCTTGGCAGTTCAGGCTGATGTATTAAGCTTAAAGTACGAGTCAGAATCAAATTGAAGCCGAAACTTAGCTTGGCTTCTTAGGAAGTTTAAGGTTTTGGGCATTAGGGCAAAGTCGTATATGTAATCACCCGTTCTATGTAAAGAAAATTTTCTTCTAGTAAAGTTCTTCTAATGAAATTGAATTAGAATCAATGCCTCTTTTTGCATTCATTCATTTGTACTACATTTCATCATATGCATTAAATTTCACGAAAAGACCCTGATTAAATAAAATTATTTTAGTTAATTTGGAAACCAACAAGAATCAACCAACCAAACACAGCTACAATACCCGTCATAAGACCAAAACAATGGATCAAAGATTAGAAAGATTGGAACAAATGTAAAGGGATATGCAAGAGCAATTACAAGCACAGATACAAGAGTAGTTAGCAAGAACCCAACACGACATGAGGGAACAAATAGAGGGAGGAGAACCAAGATGGATGTATCAGAGGTAAAGACTCTGTTGAGATGGGTTTGGAAGAAAATGGTGGAAGAAGGTTTAGTTACACAAGATTTAGGGGAAAAGCCCGAAGGAGCAAAGTACTACTGTGAATTTCATGATGAGGAGGGGTATGAGATCTAAAAGTGCAATGAATTCAGGGTACTGGTACAGAGATTGATGGAAAATAAAGAGATTGAATTCTTTTAGTATACTGAGGGATTGGAAGGAGAAGATGTATGCGCTTCAGAAGGAGGGTCAACCAACAAAGTCCTCGGGTGCAATCGCCCAGTGGTAATCATATCACGACCAAGAATTAGTGAAGTGGGAGTGCCGACTGTGCCAAAGGTTATAATTCAGAAGCCTGTTGCTTTCCTTTATAAAGATAGTAAGAATGTGCCTTGAAACTATGACTGTAACGTGACAATCCCGGGAAAGGAGAACCCGGTTGACACTTCGAAGGAAGGTCAAGACGAAGGTTTCTATACACGAAGTGGAAGGCGTTATACCCCGAATACAAAAGCAGAATCAGTTAAAGGAAAATCTGTGGCTGTTGAACAAAGAAGGGAGAAGACAACCAAACTGGAATCACCTGTCAATGAGTCTGTGACTGAAAAAGAAGCTAAGGAATTCTTAAAATTCTTGAAATACAGTGAGTATAGCATTGTGGAACAGTTGTACAAATAGCCAGCTCGCATATCGGTACTAGCCTTGCTCTTAAGCTTAGAGACACACCGCAGTGCATTGATGAAAGTGTTAAATGAAACATACGTTGCGGATGATATCTCTGTCAACAAACTCGATCGTCTGGTCAATAACATCAGTGCTGATAATTTTATTTTCTTTAATGATGATGAAATACCACCGGGAGGTATGGGATCTACGAAGGCCCTGCACATCACCACTCATTGCAAGGGATACACATTGATAATGGATCAGCGTTGAATGTCTTGCCCTTGTCCACGCTAAACAGGTTGACAGTGGATGGCTCTCACATGAAGACATGTCAAAACATAGTGAGAGCATTTGACGGTACTAAAAGAAAAGTGATGGGAAGAATCGAGATACCTCTCTTGATTGACCCAAATACATACGAGGTGGACTTCTTGGTAATGAACATCAGGCCTTCGTATAATTGCCTATTGGGGAGGCCGTGGATTCACTCGGTGGGGGCAGTGCCGTCGTTACTACATCAAAAGTTGAAGTTGGTAACTGAGGGTAGGTTGGTAACGATAAACGCGGAGGAGGACATCATTGCATCCGTTACCAGTGACGCACCATAGGTGGGTACGGACGATGAGACAAAAGAGTGTTCCTTTCGATCACTAGAATTTGTCAATGCTACATTCATTGTCGAAGGGAACAAGATCCCAATGCCCAAAATATCCAAAACTACGAGGATGAGCCTGCGATTGACGGTCGGCAAATGAGCCCTCCCAGGAAGAGAACTTGGAAGGTGCCTCCAAGGAAGGATCGAGGTACCAGTGCTAAGGGAAAAACGAGATCACTTTGGCTTAAGAATTAAGTCAGATGCGAAGCAAAAGAAGAAAGAGCTAGAGAAAAGGCAAGAGATGATAAGAGTACTTCTGCGATGTGAGGAGGTCAAATGGGAGCCAATGACCTTTCCTCATTTATCCAGAACATTCGTGTCAGGAGGGACTATTTACTCTAAAAGAATATCAACAAGGGAAGAGTCTGCCGAAGAAATGTTAAACATTTGAGCATTAACGCCATATTTGAAGAAAAAACTGAAGAGAATTTATCTAGAATTCGCCCTTACATCCCTGGAAGTGTTTTGAACAATTGGACCGCGGAGGAGATCCCTGTAACTTTTAGGATTAACTTAGAGTAATGTTTAAAACAAGCTTATTGTTCTAGCCTAGGAGCAATAAGAATCCTTTTATGAAATAGGCATATGTCTAAATATTGTTATTTCAATAAAAAATACATTTTTTGCATATCATCTTGAGCAAATATTCTTTTATTCTTTCTACTTCATTCATAATCATATCACACAAATAAAATATTTTTAGATTTTTTTGTTCTTTGGATTTCTTTCTTCATCCATAACAGGTCTCCAGGTATCAATGATATGATCAACGTTGCCACTGACTCAGAGTCTCCTTTTGAGTAAGATTTGTGTACGGAGGATACTCAGGATTTTGAGGATGACTGAAACTGTAACCTATCTCCTGATTTGTTAAGGATGGTAGAATAAGAAGAGAAACAAATCCTACCTCACAAAGAGTTGGTAGAAATTATGAACTTAGGAGAGGAAAAATAGGTGAAGATTGGAGTTTGCATCGCTGCAGAAACAAAGTGAGACCTCATCGAGTTACTCCGAGAATTCAAGGATGTATTCGCATGGTTATATCAAGACATGCCCAGATTAAATACTGATATCGTGGTACATCGACTCCCCATAAAGGAAGAATGTAGGCCAGTTCAATAGAAACTTCGAAGGATGAAACCCGATGTTTTGTTGAAGATAAAGGAAGATGTCAAGAAGCAATTCGATGTCGGTTTCTTACAAGTGGTTAAGTACTCAGAATGGGTGACCAATATAGTCTCCGTTCCTAAGAAAGATAGGAATGTACGAATGTGCGTAGACTATCGAGATTTGAACAAAGCTAGCCCAAAAGATAACTTCCCCTTACCGCATATTGATACATTAGTGGATAACACAGCAGGTTACTCACTTCTCTCCTTCATGGACGGTTTCTCGGGACACAATCAGATAAAGATGCATCCTGAAGACATGGAAAAGACCACATTCGTTACCATATGAGGAACGTTTTGTTATAAGGTGATGTCATTCGGACTGAAAAACACAGGAGCAACATATCAGAGAGCAATGGTAACTTTGTTCCATGATATGATGCACAAGGAGATCGAAGTTTTTGTCAACGATATGATCGCAAAATTCAGAACAGAAAAGGAACATGTGCAAGTCCTAAGGAAGTTGTTTTTAAGATTGAGAAGGTTCCAACTAAAGCTCAATCCCGTATATGTACCTTCAGGGCTAGATCAGGAAAGCTGTTGGGATTCGTGGTCAGTGAAAAGGGGATTGAGATCGACCCTGATAAAGTCAAGGCCATATAGGAATTACCCTTACCGCTCACTCAAAAAGAAGTTTGAGGTTTCCTAGGAAGACTAAATTACATCGCTCGGTTCATTTCACAATTAATAGAGAAATGTGACCCGATATTTCGTCTCCTTAGGAAACACAACCTAGGTGTATGGGATGAGGAGTGCCAGAAAACTTTTGATAAGGTCAAGCATTACCTATCCAATGCCCCGGTACTGATACCACCTTGCCGAGATAAGCCGCTGATACTATACTTGGCAGTGTTCGACAACTCCATGGGATGCATGCTAGGCCAACATGACGAGTCAAGAAGAAAAGAAAAAGCGATATACTATCTCAGTAAGAAATTCACTGAATGTAAGACAAGATATTTGCCAATCGAGAAGTTGTGCTGTGCCTTGATTTGGACAACTCGAAGACTGAGACAGTATATGTTGTACCACACAACTTGGCTCATCTCAAAACTGGACCCTTTGAAGTATATGATGGAATCAACTACTTTGAACGGAAGAATGGCTCGATGGAAAATTTTACTTTCTGAGTTCGACATAGTCTACGTGAATCAAAAAGCTGTAAAAGGGAGTGCAATAGTAGATTTTCTAGCCAGCAGAGGTCTAGAGGATTATGAGCATTTGAGCTTTGATTTCCTGAATGAGGACATGATGTATGTTGCGACCATGGAAGAAGACTCTCAAGAAGGCCATCCTTGGAAACTGAATTTTGACGGAGCTTCAAATACTGTGGGTAACAAAATCGGGGCAGTTTTGGTATCCCCAAACGGAGATCATTATTCTTTCGCTAGTAAATTGGATTTTGAATGCATAAACAATATGGCAGAATACGAGACATGCATCATGGGCATCCGTGCAGCCATAGAACGTAAGATCAAAGTATTAGAGGTATACGGAGATTCCGTATTAGTGATCTATCAGCTTAAAGATGAATGGGAGACAAGAGACCCCAAGTTGATCAATTACCGAAAGCTGATTCTTAAGTTAATTGAAGAGTTTGACGATATCACTTTCTGCTACCTCCCACGAGACGAAAACCAGATGGCTGATGCCTTGGCAACCTTAGCTTCTATGATCAAAGTGAACAAGCAAGAGGATGTGAAGCCTATCCAAATGAGTATTTATGAGGCTTCGGCTCATTGCTACAACATCGACGAAGAAGAAGAAAAAGATGATCACCCTTGGTATCAAGATATATTGTGATATGTGAGGAATCGTGAATACCCAGAACAAGTGACTGAGAATGATAAGAGGACATGAAGAAGGTTGGCTAGTGACTATGTCTTGGATGGTATAAAAGAAGAAAAGACCAAATGCTCCAAAGATGTGTAGACGCTGTTGAAGCTAAGCAAATCTTGGAAGAAGTCCATGAGGTTGTCTGCGGAACGCATGCTAATGGTTTCACAATGGCCAGACAGATCATAAGATTCGGATATTATTGGTCCACCATGAAAGGAGATTGCATCAACTATGCCAAGAAGTGCCATAAATGCCAAATTTATAGAGATAAAATTCATGTACCTCCCTCACCACTACATGTTATGACTTCACCATGGCCTTTCTCTATGTGGGGCATGGATGTCATAAGGCCGATCTCGCCAAAGGCATCTAACGGGTATCAATTCATCTTTGTGGTCATCGATTACTTCACTAAGTGGGTAGAGGCCACCTCTTATGCCAACGTCACAAAATTGGCAGTCAGCAAATTCTTAAAGAAAGATATCATATGTCGATATTGGATGCCCGAGAGGATCATATCAGACAATGCACTGAACTTGAACAACAACACGATAACGGAGGTTTGTAGCCAATTCAAGATCAAACATCATAACTCGTCACCATATCGCCCAAAGATGAATGGTGCAGTAGAAGCAGCCAATAAGAACATAAAGAAGATTGTGGGGAAAATGACTGAGACTTACAAAGATTGGCATGAGAAATTACCATTTGCTCTCTATGTCTACCGAACGCCAGTCAGAACCTCTACCGGGGCAACGCCTTTCTCTTTGGTTTATGGAATGGAGGCAGTTTTGCCTATTGAGGTCGAGATTCCCTCTCTACGAGTGCTGTCAGAACTAAAGTTAGATGAAGCAGAATGGGTCCAATCTCGATATGATCAGTTGAACCTAATTGAAGAAAAGAGACTAAAGGCTATACGTCATGGTCAAATGTACCAAAAAAGAATGATGCGGGCTTATAATAAGAAGGTTCGCCCTAGAGAATTCCATGAAGGAGATCTCGTGTTGAAAAAGATCCTTTCCATACAAAAGGACTTTAGAGGAAAATGGATGCCAAACTGGGAGAGACCTTATGTAGTGAAAAAGGCTTTCTCTAGAGGAGCTCTAATTTTGACCGAGATGGATGGTAAAAGTCTGCCTAATCCCGTGAATTCAGATTCGGTCAAGAGGTACTTTACCTAAAACAAAAAAAAAACAAAAAAAACGGAGAGGTCAAGGCGAAAACCCGAAAAAGGGTGCTTTGAAACCAAAAGGGGTTTTGAGTTGAAAACCTAGGAATGGGCAATTCAAATTTTGATCGGAGATAGGACAAGCGGTAATCTCGTCTTCTCCAAATTAACAAAAGAAGGGATGCTACATCTTGGGGCATCAACAAAATACTCTTGGTTTTCTAAACGCATATCAAGTTCAAAGGGTCCTCAAGAAGTTTTTGTGTAGAAAAGCTCGTGCTACGATATCTGGGGCACTTATTTTTTTATCTTATTCATTTTTGTATCTTAGAAAAATTCACTATTTTGATTACTTGATTCATTTCGAATATTGCTCTCAATAAAATTCCATCTTGTCTATCACGACAATCTTTTTCAAATGTTTTTTTCATTGAAATAATGATTAATGGACTAATGATATTCAAAAAAGAGTTCTGCATATTACTCTAAAATATTTCTAAATGATATAAGAACCTGAAACGGGACTAATTAGTTCGAATTACCCAAATTTAAGGGTTGGAAACATTGGGGAAAATAGCTCAAATTGTGATTATTTCTTCGGGTTTTTCTACCAAAGGTACCAACTGAAGAAAAGGACGGAGTAATACATCAATGATAAAACCTCGGTGAACAACGAGTAATATCAAATTAAAACATTAAAAAATGACATTTTTACATTAATGCAAACATCATTCATACACACCTAGTTAGGGGCATTTGATTCATTTCGACCATAGCATCCTAATCATTTGGCATAAGCATAGGTATTTGAAACTGATTCTACAGATCATGCCCTTAGATGAGGGTATAGCAACATCAGTGAATTTACAGATCTTATCTCCCTAAGCAGTAGTGGAGCAGATCGAAAATGGTGAGCCTTAACCCCCTAAACAGTAGGGTAACAGGCTGAAGATTGTAGATCTTGTCTCCCTGAAGTTGCAGTGGAATAGATCGAAGATAACAAACCTTATCCCCCTGAAGTTGCAGTGGGGCAGGTTGAAGTACAAGTCTTATTTCCCTGAAGTTGCAGTGGAACAGACTGAATATAGCAAATCTTATCTCTCTAAAGTTGAAGTAGAGCAGATTAAAGCTGTAAATCCTATACCTCTGAAGTTGCAGCAGGTCAGATCAAATATATCATGGCGAATCTTATCTCCCTGAAATTGCAGTGGAGCAGATGGAAGCCATTAGCCTTATCTCCCTGAAGTTGCAATAAAGCAGATTAAAATTACTAGTCTTATTTCCCTGAAATTGTAGTAGAGCAGACTGAAGGCAGAAGACCTTCTCCCTGAAGTTGCAATAGAGCAGGTTGAAATTACCAAACCTTATCTCCCTGAAGTTACAGTGAGTCAGGTTGAAGTTACGATTCTTATCTCTCTAAAGTTGCAGCGGAGTGTACCAAAGCAACAATTCCTATACCCCTGAAGATGCAGTGGGATGGAATGATGCTACTCGAAGAACAGAGCACCAAAGAAGTTAATATTAGGCAAGACTAGGCAAAATTGGCTCCTTTAACATTGAGCAAAGAGGGGCAGCTGTAATAGCCAATTTTGGCCCAGGCAAATGAACAAAAAATAAAAACCCAAATAAAACCATAACAAAGTCCCAATTATTACAGTCCAATACATGGCCCAAATTGAAACCAAACCCAAATGACCCAATCAATTAAGACCCAATAAGCCTAAACTAAACCCTAGCCCAACTACACAAAATATTTCAGCAACCCTAGCCTCTTCAAGCTCCAGTCGCCGCTCACCCCACGCATGCCGAGCCACCACGCGCGCCGCCTCACCTCTTCGCGAGCCAACCGCCACCGAAGCATGCGCATCTGACACCACCTGCAAAACAAACTAAATGCGCAAAAAAACAAACAAGAAATAGACAAAAAAATGGCAGCAGACGAAACGAAAAAAACAAAAGGAGATCTTGTAATCTTCGGCTATAAAGACCGAAATTTTTTCTCTGTATTTTTTTTTACCCATACGAAGCAATCGAATAACAGAACAAAAAGAAGGTTGATTTTACAGATCTTTTTTTTCTTTTCGTTATCTTCTATTTTTTATTATCTTTTATTAAAAATCGGTTTAAACAAAGAAACAAAAGAAATAGGAAACCCACCGGGGTACTTCGCGATCGCATCGTCGGAGTTTGCCACCGTCGCTGCAATCGGACCCAAAAAGGGGGTCAAATGCTATCCTATTTTGCCTTTTCTGGTGGGGAGAGACTCGGCCTTCAAAGGGTCGCAAAACGGGGTTGAAATACCTCTTTTTGTGCGTCGCCGGCCACCGAACATGGTGGTGGTACGGCGGGCGGTGAGGGAGCTAGATCGACTGGAGCAAAAGGGGAAGTGAGGGCTTGAGAGGGTTTTGAAAATCAAAAGAAAAAAGAAAAAGAAGAATGAAAAAAGGGGGAATTTTAGTCTTTATCACGTATGAAACGGCGTCGTTTAGGGCCTGCATCAGTGACCCTAAAACGACGCCGTATTATGCCTAGGCCCGTGCGACCCGACCCGCTCCAGGAGGATCCGCGACTTCTTGACCTATGGTCTATTTGCGCGTTGGGTCCTCCACCTTTGTAGCGCGTCTCATTGAGGTCCCTCATTTATTTTTTTACTTCTGCCACAGGATTTTGTTACTTTTTCATTTAAGTCCTCTGACCATTTGAGGGGCCAGGCCCTCGAAACGCTGCGCATAGGGGGGTCAGGGGTAAATTTCCCAGTTAACCCCTGCTCTTTCGCGCGTGTTTCATTCTGGTCCCTGACAGCTTTCTATTATTATAATTTATACCCTTTTTTTTCTTTGATTTTAATCTAATCATTGTTCCTTTTATTTCAAACCGTTTTACCCTATTTTATATGCTCTATTCACAATTTATTTAGATGTTATATTTTATTTAGTTTCGAACTTTATATGTTACTTGTAAATTTGTCATATTGTTTAGTTTTTTTAAACTATTTTACTTTTGTTTATTCCAAGGTTTTTTATCAATTATTTTAAGTATATACATATATTATTTATTTTATTTTCTCTTTTATAAACTCTTTGTTCCTTTTATATTTCTTCATTTTTGCATGTTTATTCCTTTTATATTCCTTCATTTTGCATGTTTATTTTAAGTCTTTCACATGATATTTTGATTTTTTTTTATATTTATTAATCTATTTTGAATACTTTATATTACTTTATCTTATGATAAAAACATTATTCACATTAATCATTGTAAATTGTTATATTGTTTACTTAAAAATACCATTTTCTATTTTAAAATCTTCTTGTGTATTAATTATTTAAAATTATTTCATTATTTTATATTGCTTTATATACCTTTCAAAATTCTATTTATTTGTTTTAAAATATTCTACTTATTATTCATTGTAAGATTTTTTATATTATCTATGTTATACTTTTAAGTACATACATGTATGTTATTTGTTCAAAATTTATATGTCGAAACCATTTTTTGTAAAACGGGGGGGGGGGGGGGGTCAACGAAAATGAAAATGAAAGAACGAGAGTCGCCACCAATCCTTTTTGATGAGTTGTGATCAGGTCACCTTAAATTAATCATTTTAAAAGTTAAGATTTACTAAAACGATAATTTTTGGTCTACGAAAATCAGAAAATAAGTTCGGGAGTCGGTTACGCACAAGGAAGGATTAGCACCCTCGATACGCCCAAAAATTGGTACCTAGTTGATTAATTAGTGTCTTAATGTCGAAGATTTGAAAACTTGAAAGAATTTAAAATACAATCCCTCTTTGTATTAATGCTGATTTAAAAATGATCGAATAAATTAAAACGTATGTTAACGACCCTCTCATCTCGAAGTAATAAAATGTCATGCCCAGTAAGTTAGGACATGACATCTCGAACTTTGAGAATGAGCTTGCCTTTAAAATTCATGTTATTTTAACTTTTTTTAATAAAAAAAGATGTTCGGTTATTTAGGGTAAACGAGAAAAGTCGAAACCCAGTAAGTTAGGGCACGTTTTCTCGAATTTCTTAATACCGAATATTGCCTTTATTGTAAAAGCTCTTATCTCGAGGTAACAATATGTCATATTCAGTAAGTTAGGACACAACACCTCGTATCTTCGAGAGTAAGCATTTATTTCAAAACTTGTATTGTGATTTAAAAGAATATTCTGTGATTTAGGTTAAATGAGAAAAATCGGAACCCAGTAAGTTAGGGCACGATTTTCTCGAATTTCCAAATACGGAATATTACTTTTATAAAAGGATTATTTTTGTCTGGTAAAGGATGATATAACGCGAATTTGTAAAAACGAAAAAGAATAAATCATGATGTTAACAAGCATAATAATAAATGAGTAGTATAAATGACAAAAATGAAAGAAATAAACAGGCTATGTAACTTAAGAGGAGAATAATAGATAAAAATAATAAAATGATAAAAATAAAAATAAATAAGAATAATAAGAGTAAGTAAAAAAGGAAACTTAATAGTAAACCGATAAATAAATAAGTAAAATATAAAATAGTAAAAGAAAAATAATAATAATGTTGACAAAAGGTAAAAATATGTTAATAAGGATAATAATAATAATAAATAAAATAATATGCTAATAATGTAATAGTAATGATCATAATAATAGTAGTAAAAATAAAAATAATATAGTAATAGTAATAAAAAAGGAAATATAATAATGATAATAGTGATAAACAATAGTAATAATAATAAAAGTTACAATAATATATTAGATAGTAAAAAAATAAAAAAATAAAAAAATAGTAAATAAATAATAATAGTGGTATTAGTAGTAATAGTAATAAAGTAACAGTAATAATAAAAATAGTACTAATGTCAATAGTAATAAAATAAGGAAAATAAAAATTGTAATAGTAATAATGATGTAAATAATAATATATACCTAATATATATATATATATATAATATATAATGATAACGATATGAAATTTATGGGTTTAATGCTAAGATAATAATAATGGTAAAAATAAAAATGGTGGTAATAATAATAATAGTAAGAATAAATATAACAATAATAGTAATATAACTAACAAATAATAATAATAATAATAATAATAATAATAATAATAATAATAAGTAAGATGCAAATGAAAATAAATATATAAAAAATAGCAATAGTAAAATAGTAATATTCATACGTAAATATAAATATAGGTATAATACATAAAATATAATAATAATATAAATATAAATAGATAAATAAAATTAGATAAAATAAATATAGATTAAAATATAATAAATGAAAATAAAAGAAAATAATAAAATTAACTAATTTAATAATAAAGGAGCTAAATAACTAAACTAGGGATTAAATTGAATTTGAAACAGAAAGTTTGGGGGGAATTCGAAATAAAAATACACAGGAAAGGACCAATTTGGGCGCGCGGATAACATGGAAGGACCAAAATGAGCAATATCTCATCCTCCCAAAACGCACAGCACCAAGAGGGACCAAATTGGAGGTCAAAATAAATTACAGGGCTAAATCATAAATAATAAAAAATTTGATTTCTAAATGATAAAAAGCGGAGGGGCTAAAAGTGAAATTATCCCATTCATAAAAAAAGGCTGATCTCCTAAGGCGGGTCGGGTTGGCGCGCGGGTCGTCTCAAAACGACGTCGTTTTGACATTAAGAAAGCCGACCAAAACGACGTCGTTTTGATTGGCTATTTAAATAAGATTTTTTTTAAATTTCATTCTTCTCATTTGTTTTTTTTTTTTTTAAAAACTGATCTTCTCTTTTTCTCTCTGCAGGGGATCCTGCTCCGGTGAGGAGCCCGACCAATCTCCACCATGGTCCGTCGCCGGCGCCGTCGCCGGCCACCGTAAAAAAGGTCTGTTTTTATTTTATATTTTTTTTTGTGTTTAGAATATATACATAATCTCCCCTTTTTTAAAAAAAGAAGACAAAAAGAAAAAAAGAAAAAACTGAACATAAACAGATTTAAAAAAACGAAAAAAAATAAAATTTGCACCTTTCAGACTCTTTTTTTTTTTGCTTTGCTTCGTTATTGTTTTCTTAGTGCACTTGAATCCCCCTTTTTTTGTATTCAATGAATCTCCTTTTTTATCCACAAAAAAAATCTCCCATTTACATGGTAAATTCGGCTTTTATATCCGTTTGTACATGTCATAGCTTTTTTTTTTTTTTACTTTTCTCTGCTTTGTTACTATTCAATCACTGTTTTGTATTGTTTTGCTTTTGCTTGCCATTGTTTCTTTGCTATTTTGGTCTTATTTTGCAAGGATGGCAGAGAGTTGTTGAAGGCAGAAGGTATGGGGCGATGGGACTTAGCTAGAGTTTTTTTTTATTTTTTTCTTTTGTTTTATTTTTTTTCTGAAAATATTGTGGGCTGTTGGGTTTAAGTTTAAGTTTGGGTCTTAATTGAGTATATTAGGCTTGTTGGGCTTATAGGGTATATTGGGCTTGTTGGGGGCAAATTTGGGCATTTACATTATGTATGCATATCATCTTTCTTAAATTATTTTATATATTATCGACTTTAAAAATTCATTTTTTTTCACTTTATCTGTTTTTAAAAAAAAAACTTATTTATTATCTTTTAAATAGTTTACATTTTATTCATTTTAATTTGCTTTATACCCTTTTTACCACTCAATTCATTGGTCTTTATTTATCGAAGTTATTATTTAAATGTCATACGATTATTGCCATTGTGTATCTTAATTCGTTCATTTCATATTTTTGGTCTTATTGTTATTCATTCGTACAATGCCGCGCCCATGTATTATTGCTCAAAGGCTCATTACCATATTTTTACTTCATATAATCGTCTCATGAATCAAGCCTTGTTGCACTTATCCAATAAATCGTTTTATTTTAATCCAAACAAATAACACGTCGTCTAAATATCGAATTCGCTACTATTCAAAAACAAAAATTTCAAAATAAGGCAATGCTTTGCGTTTTGGAACATCGAGGAATTGTGCCCTAACTTACGGGGTTTCGGTTTTCTCGTTGATTCTAAATAGCCGAATATCCTTTTGAGTTTTAAAATATATGAAATTCTAATTAAAATTAAAGACAAACTTGCGCTCGAGAATTCATGGTATCGTGTCCTAACTTACGGGATGTGATACTCCGATATCTCGAGACGAAAAAATCTTTAACGATCGTTTTGAGCTAATTCAAGCGTTTTTTTTAAATCGACACTAATAAAAAGATTGTATCTTAAATTCGTTCCCGATTTTCAATTTTCGACATTGAGACTTTAACTAATCAATCTGGTACCAATTTTGGGCGTGACGAGGGTGCTAAGCCTTCCTCGCACGTAACCGACTCCCAAACCCGTTTTCTCAAGTTTCGTAGACCAAAAACACTGTTTTAGTAAACTAAAATGTTTTATTAAAACAAAGGTGATCCGATCACACCTAATAAAAATCGGTGGCGACTCCCGTGTTAATCTTCGTTTTCAAACAAAGTTGATTCCCGTTTAAAAAAAAAAAAGGTTTCAACAAATACAATTTTATTCATACGGAATTTGCATGTTTAACTACTAAGATTTATTCATCTGCTTCTATGACAAGCATGTTCTACTCTCTGCTCCCGTAGCACGTTCTATCCTTTCTTTTTTTTAATTGGATTCTCTGAGATTGCCTATGGAGGTGACATATCAGCCTTCACTACCGATGAAGAGATGAGGAACCATGGCAAGTTAGCCTACGTGAAGAGACCACTACTTTTGCTTATGAAAACTTTGTAGTGACAATGCAGTTTGGGAATTTTACTGGATGGTTTGTGGGTCACAATGCGAAACCCGTATTGGGAGGCTTTAAGGGATTCATGCTATTGGATGCGCGAAACCCTTTGAAGAGAATGAAAAAATTGTCCTATCATACAATAGCCGTCGGTTTAAGTACGAAGGACTTACACTTTTCGGACATGTAGAAAGTTGAGATGGTGATGGAGTTGGGAATTTATCTAAAAGCAAATAAACATGTTGAAGGATTAGATTACTCATGTAGGTTTTTTTTTAATTGTAAAACAAACTATATGCGAGTAAGATGGTTACAATCAGAAAGAAGTGCAGATTTCAAAACGACTTTGAAATGAGTTCTCTCTCTTTGCCTCTGTTGGACATCTAGTATATATGAAAAACTTAGAAAATTAGAAATTTAAATTATGCAAATTTTCTCAGTTAGGTACTTAAAAAGTGTTTTTTTAGTTAAAGTAGATATCTAAAGTTTTATTTTATTACCATTTGAAGTATCAATGGTTAACTCTTCAAAAACGAATAAAAAATAAAAGAACAAAAATTTTTTTTCAGGATTTTCTTCGTCACCATCTGAAATCTGCTTCATAAATCAAGAACAGAAATCATCATTCTTTTCTGAGTTTTCTTCATCACAAACAATTCATGCGCATCCTCAATAATAGCAATAATCGAAAAAATCAAATCATAAAAATGTATCGAAAACCACAATAAAGCCACAATCCCAAAAGCCCAAACTATTGATCAAACCCAAAATTGCCTCCCTTTTCACAAATACATGTGAAACACATTCTTAATTTCAAAAACAAAATTGTGAAACGCATTCTTTAAGGAAAAAAAAGAAAAAAAGAAAAGACGAAAGATGTGAAACAAAGGGTTAGCAAGTGAGATGTTTTCAAACAAATGCGTTCCTAACAAGGGAAGGCTTCATCTTTACTTTTTCTTAATTACAATCGTCATTCAAAATCATTATTTTAAGTTTGATATGAGAAGGAAGATAAACGTTGATGAAAATTTCTGGTAAATGAGAAATGTTTGTAAAGTTTGTAAGAAATCTAGCAAAAGTAGAATTTTTTTTTTTTAGTTTAAATCATATATATTGAAAATTTTTACACTTATATATTTCTTATTTTAATTTTTTATAGTTTATATATTTTTAAATTTTTAGGATCCAACAAAAATTAAAATAATATGTAAATAATGATTGCTAATTCTTTTATAATAAAGATCAGATTCACATAATACCAAATCGTTAATGACTAAATTTATTATTATATCAATTTTATAACAATTCGTCTCATTTCTCCGTCACAAAATTAACGTGATCTTGAATCTTGAGCAAAGAAAATATTTGTATAAATTAGAAATTCACCCATTTATGAAAAAGAAAGGAATTTCACCCTTATTTATTTACTTCCATACTATATATTTTCTTTCAACCTTCATATAAGTTTTCTACATTAAAAAAAAGTCTAGCACTAAACATTTTTGGGAAAAAAAAAGTGCAATAGATGGTGATGATAGTGAGACATTTAAAAAATAAATTTAATTGAAAAACAAAATAATAAAAACAACAGGCCAACGACTGTTGACATTTAAATTTGACATCTCCCACTAACTAATCTCTTGTTTAAAGTATATTATAACAAAACAGTGGTTATAATGTTGAATTGAAAAGAGCCCTTACTTGGCTCTTTTCAACCCTGCCCATGACTCACTTGATTAAACAACCCAAAGTTATATATAATGACAAAAACAAGTCATTCCCTATTCAAGTTTACACCTTTGATTTGCTTCAGAAAATACACCCTATGAGGAGCTTTGGCCGTCTAATTTTATATTAATAAAGTAATTGATAAAGATATGCAAGATCCTATTTTTCTCTCCCTCATCTCTTTTTTAGGCACAAGAAAACAATTTTAAAAAGCATTACTCTACATCTTCATGTACCGACTATATCAGTTTATCTAAGTCCAGGTGCCTGTATGTGTATGTGTGTGTGCATATATATATATATAATATAGTGGTAAAGATGAGCCGCTTTAAAGGTGGGGAGGAGGAGTGGGAACCTTTTCTGAGTCAATTTTGATCATGATAGAAAATTTGGAAATGGTGGAAAACAGGCCCCCCATTGTTGGTTTAAACAAGTCGAAAAATACAACTTAAATATGGTAAGCTGATTCGGATTAAAAATGCCAGTTCCTGTGTGCATTGCCTTCTCTCTTTTCAACATTTGAACACTCAGTTCAAAAACTTAATGCTTTTTTTTTTCTTTATTAATTTAAAGCACTGGGGTTCTTGAATTTTCTTGGTGCCAGGCTGCCAACTATTATGGTCAAATTGGTATGAAAATAATAATTTAGCTAGCAGGGCCAGACCAATATAAACTAAGCTGCCTTTCACATTTGGTTAATCGGTTGGGAGTTGGGGTGTGTTGGTGATAGGGAGTGTGTCAGGGGCGGGGGGAGTAACTTTTAGTTTACAGTAATGATGGATGGATGGGTAAGATCCAAGCAACAACCCTGAAGCACAAACACCTGATAAATTTGCTCCCTCTTGGAAGGTCATCTGGATGGGAATCAGATTATAAATAATATTAAATCAAAGGTTAAAAGCGATCGCCGTCTCCAAAATTGACCAGCCTGATCCGTACAAACAACAAGTTGATTTATTATTATTCACATTGGAATAGCACAAAGCCCTTCTTTGCTCGGCCCTCTATGCGGGGACCATCCGCCCATGGGAACACCCCTATGAAATAAATCCATCATTCCAGTATCTCCTGTAAAAACAATTGCTACGTCGTACGAGCTATAGGACCATTTTCTAGGGAACAATCACATCTCAAAAACTAGAGGCATTTTTTAATGTATCAAACAGGGTAGTAATAGTATGGGGTTACTCTCTCTCTGCCTTTGTTTCTTTAAAAAAAAAGGGGAAATTATGGGCAATAATGGATTCAACTGTTGCACATCATGGGTTTGAGGCTGTAAGCCTGGAGCACTGGCAATTGTGATGCAAAAGGCTTTTATATTAAGGGGTTAGGAGTTATTTAATATGGTAAGGCAGAGATGGTTTGTTGGAAGCAGGGAGGATTCAATTTATTAAAAAAAAAAGACATGGACTACTTAATACTATTAAAATGGATTTCCTCGAAAACCCAAATCTAACTATGTTTTTTAGTTTTGAGACACATAACCATAGTCCCTGAAATAGATCAGAGTGAAAGCTGTTTAATCAAATGGGATCACTAAGTGAGTTGGTTTTGTGGAAGGGAAGTGACTTCTTTTCCTACAATAATTGGAGCTTCTGCTACCTAGTTTATTTGAGTTTTAAAGACCCAATGATGGGTTCAAATCTAGTGGCACCTTTCTTTACACGTATGAAGGAGCCAGAGAGAGAGATTTTCACGGCTTGAAAGCATAATGTTGGATGTCCCCATTAAAAATCCATGTCCATGTCCATGTCTAGTGTCTATGTCTATGTCCATGTCTTGTTAAAATGAAAGCACTTCAAGTGGATTCCAACTCCTCTTCAACCATGGGTTCCCCCCTCTTCACCTAGTAGTGGGCATCCTTTTCACCACCTAACCTTTCTGAAAAAAATGTAACCCATTGAATATAAAAGATCAATTAGATCCCATTATAAAAATCAATACTACTTGAAGATTCCTTTTTAATATTTCAAGGTGGGTTCTCTCAAATCCAAGTGCCCAATAGTTTGGCTCTATGCTTGTTGCTGTGCAATGGCCTTCTTCCCCCCATATCTTCACTCCCTAATATCTTAAACATGCACAGATCTCATCCCCATTGTTTTTGTTTTTATTTTATGTTTTTAAAGATCACTTATAAGCGCCATTATCCAATTAGATTATGCTTCAGCTTTAAAAAGCAAAAGCTCTCTGCTTTTATCTGTACTTTTAATATCTGCTTACAATTGTATTTTATACATCTCCTTGTACCCTGTTATGGTGCCAATTCTACTTTGATTTTTTTTTAAGAAAAAAAATATTGTTGCAGTGTTATTATTAGTTTGCTGTCCAAAACAAGGTTATTAATATACATAATATTCATGACAGATGGGTGCAATAAGTTATATGGAGGTTGGAAGTTACAAGAATCTTTGGGATGGTAATATAAACATTAATTAATGACTTGGACATCAATTGTCAATAATTACAAACATATGCTTATGGATAATTAAGAGTATATCTAAATGAACTTACTATTTTCATTTCTAATCTGTCATTGATCTTATCTTGCTCTATAAGATGATGAAGTACCTCAAAAGGATAGATCACATTGGCCAGGGAGATTATGATATTTTTCATAGCTATTATTACCCATGATTGAGCTTTTGATTAAGATTCGAGTAATTGGCAAAATGTCCAATTCCTGGCTAGGTAATGGATAATTGAAACTTGGAGGAAATGGTTAAAATAGGATTAAAATTAGAAATGTTCAAAGTAAAATCAATCTCTTTCTCTTTTTATTGAGTTTTCAAGAGACCCATCAAAGTTTTGTTTGTATGTGGTCATCTTACCATCAAAACGTGTAATTATTCAATGATTAAAGGGTTCCCATTCTTTAGAATCCAATTAAGTCACAAATGAGAATAATTGCAAGGTGAGTGCCATACGTACGATTTTGTCATAAATTGCATATAGGGGGGGACTTTATGGTACTCCCATTTACAAATGGGGTTTGCATATAAAGATAAATTCGTCCTGAAGTGGGAAAAAATTGCACATGAAATTGAGAGGCAAAAAGGACTAGATGTGCTTGCAATATTACAGTACTATTTATATGATGCTTGCTTTAGCCATATAAGGAAAATTATATTTTTCTCGAGCAAATGAGTAGAGCCACTGATTGATGCATTTTGCTTAAAAAAGAGTGTAAACATCAACACCTTGGATACATTAATTATTAGCCATTAGAAAAATGATTGGTCCTTCGATCCACCCATTCTAAAGACACTTCCTAGGCTTCTTTACTCAATTATAACACCCTTCTGCCTAAATATTCAAACCTCATTGCTACAGAATATACGTAATAATGTCTCATTAGAGCAGATTTTTGTCTGGCTCCCAAGGTATCTTTACAACTTGTTAAAGAGATGCTCACCTCCCAATAATTTTTGTGTAATCCAACATAGGGTTCTAATGAATGTGGGGCACCCAACTTAAACAGCATCCCCCATTTCATGAATTTCTATTATATGTATCTATGGGGATTCTATATTTAGTGTACATATTCCATTCCATTTGTTGATGTGATGGGAATTTGTTTTACTATTCAATTTTTAATCCAAAACTTGTATTAATAAGGATTAAAAATAGAAAATGATGGCCAGGAAATGCATAAAACTAGTTTAAGGAATTATTATTATTGGGTTCCATTTGCATGAACTTATTCAGGAAAACTACAAATCTAAAAACTGTAATATGTTTTGAGTTTGCTATCCTTTCTCCCAAGCAATATACAAATCACGATCATGTGCGTTAAAGATGAAGCTGACAGTTGCAAATATTTACTAGCAAAAAAAGCCATGGAAAAATGCAAATCCATCAGTTAATTTAATTAGCTCTTTCTAATTAATTAAACAAACTTAATTTGTTTAATATAGTAACCACATGGAACAAGTCCCCAATCGGAAAAAGAGGGCATAGTTTCCTAATTAAAAACTAAGAAGGTAACATGTCAAGGGTTTTTTTTTCTTGAGAGCTCCGTTCAATTTAAAGTCAAAACAAGTTCAACTTTAGAAAACAAAATTCTTCTAATCACAAGACTCGCCTTCTTTTGGTGATGGGTTATGAATGTAGCATAGCTTGTTGGAAATAGAAAATTAATAATTACAATAAAGTTGCATCGATGTATATAAATAAAAGCTTTTGATTGTACTTGGTTGTTGCTCAAAGAAGGAAAAACAACCAATGGATTTGTAGATTCTGAATGTTTGTTTGCTTCAGATCAAACCTGACATTAGGGTCAATTTTTATTTTTATAAGAACGTGAACTGCTAGCATTAATCTGTTAATTTACAATTATATATCAGGTTCTATCTGGGAAGACAAATTACAATGGCAGATGCAGGTGGCTGCATCAACACGTGTTAGCATCATCAAACTTATACCATTTTTTTTCTCATTTTTATGGTCAACATATCTGAGAGTATCTCATAAACAAATGGCTATATGCAAAAAAAAAAAAAAAAAAAAAAAAAAAAAAAAAAAAAAAAAAAAAGAGAAGGAGAGAAATAATTCAAAGATTTTCCAAAATTATGGAATTCTTCTTGGGGCTCATGTTTTTCAATCACAGCCTGTTGAAGATGATGGTAGTTAATTACAATTGGAAATTACTCTCTTTAAAACGAGAAAATTACATAATAATAATTAATTCCTTCCACCCTTTTCTAGGGTGGGATATATCTAAGCACATTTAGCTGCTCTTTGTGACATTTTTTTCCAGTCCACCAAACGCTTCAAAAACTCCTTAACCTGTAAAATTATAGTAAAAAGGAATAAAGACACCTTTAAAAGTTAGCCCAAAATTAATGTTAGAAAATAGCAAAAATGCAAGCAGCTAAGATTAGTAAAATTACCTCAGATGGTTCTTGGAGAGAATATGAAGCATTTGTTTCTTTAGGTAGTTTGGACACAAGAATCCCAAACCCTTGCCCTCTCTCACGTAAAACCTGTTCATAAATAAACAATGTCTTTAATTTACTTACAAACTCAATATTATAACATCTAAGTTATATAATTAAATCCAACCTTAAAAGCATCTTCGTCGGATCGATCGTCGCCAATGTACACCGGTAAAACATTAGTTGAATTCGCATATCCTAAAAACACAAATTAAATTTCTTTAAGTAAAATTGAAATGATTCCTAGTAAAAAAGACCAAGGTTGAAAATGATGAGTATTGAAATCACCTAGGGACTCCAACAAAAATTCTAGGGCTCTTCCTTTGTCCCATTTGATGGTGGGTCGGATCTCTAATACCTTCCTCCCTTGAGTTAGTTTAAGCTTAGGGTAGTGGTTGAGCACCGATCTAACTTGCTCCGCTAGTGCAGCCCAACTCTGCCAATCACACCAACCATGATATTAGCCTTCCAATATGAATATAAACATCAACTTTCAAATGTATAAATACTCCGTCTGAGGCACTTTTTTAAGTAAGATATAAAGAGTATAGCTTTACAGTTTACATGGGAAAAGAAGACAAAAGTTGGGTTTGGTTTGTACCTTTTCATCAACACAACGAAAATGTACGGAGACACAAAACTTGTTGTTTTCCACTTTGGTTCCTGGAATGGATTTTGTTTTCTCCACCAAGTCTTTGTAAACCTGAAAATTTAAAAGGGAAAAAAGAAAAAGAAAGGTATAAATTTTTTTTCCTGAATATGGGTTTTTTCTTTTTAACTTTCTCAAGTGAAGAAGATGGTGGGAGACAGGAAACCTCATCAATCATGGGCAAGAATTCACTTGCAGCCTGGAAAAGAACTCCCCGGTTACCCTGAATACCACACAACCAAAAAAGTTGACAGTAGAAATGAAAATTAGAAGCATCCAAGGAAAGAAAGAAGAAAAAAAAAAGTGTGTTTCACTGGTGCTGAAAAAAAAAAGAAAAAGAAAAAAAGTACAATAGGTGAAATTGCACAAGTACACTGATGCCTTACTTTCTTGTATTTGCAACTTTTAGATGGTCCCTTGATGTCCATACCATGGCTACCAGCATAATAAAGTCCAGCTAGTTTCACAAAGCTGTAAACCTGTAAAATCCCATCATCAAAAACCAATCCAATCCAACATGTAAATATAGAAAAAGTATATCGACTGTAAGATAATGGTACAGTAATGTACCTTGTCTCTGCACCTTCCGGTCACGATTGCTGTTGGAAAATATCTTGCAACATCTCTTACAGTTGCTCTCATCTGATTAGAGACGAAGAAGGGAATTAGTAGGAGTTTTATAGGCTGATGATAAACATGAATAGGGAATAAGAAGAAATTAACCTCTTTGGGCATGAAAGCTTGATCCGGGTCTTCAACAATCGGAGAGAGTGTGCCGTCGTAATCCAGAAACATCACAATTTGTTTTCCTTTAGAAGCGGCTACTATTTGCTCAAACATGCTCAAAGCCGAGGGGTGGTGAACCTAATAGATAACAAAACAAAGAAACAAAGGGGTGGTTAATCATTAATGCTCAGAAGCTGAAGAAGTGGGAGTAATGATGGTTGATGGAGAAATGGAACCTACGATCCAGGAACTAGTGTCGTCAGTTTCAGGTAAGGAAGCAGTGGTAGAGGACTTGATACGGGTTGGTGAAGAAGCTCTCATGGAATCCACCCAGGCACTGATTTTAGCGCCCCCATTTTCAGCTTCGAACCTCTTCATCAATAACATCTTAAGGTCTTGCGGTGAAAAGGACTTGGGTACTGGCAGAGATGATCGAGGCAACACATTGCTAACACCCCGCGATATCACATCAAGAACCACCACATTTTGTTGGTTAGTCATTGTTTTTCTTAGTTTCTTGTTGCTTTATCTTCTGCCTATTTTCAGAGAAACCAAAATAGGAAAAACTTTTAGACCGGGAGATAGCCAATAAAACAAAACACACACGCTTTAAAATCTTATTTCAATGCCTAGCCTCGATACCTGAAGAGAGTATAGAAAGAAACAGAGTATCAAAAGAGCAGAGAAGATGGCAATGTGAGATCTTAGGACTACAAAGACACCCAATGGTAGGTTTTAAATAAGCAAAGGCTTAGAGAGAGAGAGAGAGAGAGAGAGAGAGAGAGAGAGAGAGAGAACAAAAATAAAACAAATAAAAAAGAAAAGATAAAAAAAAGAAGAAAATATACAGGAAAGAAAAGGCGAAAATCACAGAAGCGCACTAACACACAACAAGTCGCAAAAAGACTGGGGTTAGTCTAGTCAATTAATAAACTTTGGTTTAACACTAAGAGACGAAACAACCATTACTTTCCTGGCCATGTGTACTTTTCGACCCCAACAATATATCTCCCCCACCCCTTCCTCTCTTCTTTTGAACTCAGGGACCACCCATCTGATACCTTGGAATATTTCACCCCTTACTCCCAAAAATAAGGTTTTTTTTTACCACCAACTCGTGTTGCCAAATCGTAAAATTTGTACTTAAAATTCATTAGCCATCAATACATTCATCCGTAAGGTTCAAGGATTAAACAGTCTTATTCCATTTATACCATTTGCTTCTGAGCTTTGGCATTACGAAAAAAAGAAGGTAAAATTGTATTGGTATTGGTAGCACCCTATCTATTTTCCATTCATTTGTAAACGTTGTAAAGGTTCATTAATTACTTTTTGTTATGATTAAGGTATTTTTCATCTACATTTTACGGTTTAATTTTTTGGAGATTTGTGATTATTTTTTCCAACAATGGTATCTTCAGAATTTAAACTCAAGCTCTTTTCCTAAAGTGTTGTAGAGTATGCCTCGCATTTCAACATAAAAAGTTTGTAACGTTGCAATGAGGAGGAGCTCTCCGTCCTAACTAGTAGTCGATGTCACGACGAGAAAACAAGCTTCGTCCCCCAACACGACCATACTTCATCACGACGAGAGGAAAGCCACATCACCGATGTGGCGACATGTTCCTCAATTTTTTTGGCTTTATTTCTTTTAGTTAAACACTGTTTCAGTTTATCACTTAAACTCCGATTAGTTTAGAGATATTCTAGTCATATATACCATGAATTTCAACCTATAAATAGGCCTTAGTTACTCTAGGTCTTATATAATTGAAATATTAAGATTGAGAGAATTTTGTTCTTTGAGTTTGAAGGGTTTTTATTTCGAGGCTTCAAGTTTTCTTTCGATTCTCTTCATCTTTTGTACTTTTATTTTATATAGTAAAATCTCTTTTTACTCGTGGTTTTTTATCACAACAAAGGTACATCAAGAAGATCTTTGAGCGATTTGAGATGCAAGACTCAAAACTGATAAGTACTCCCTTAGCTGCATATTTTAAATTATCAATTTCATATTCTCCCCAAAATGAAGAAGAAGAAGCACACTTGGAAGTTTGATGTACACAATGGTGTATGTACTCGATCGATATTTCACATGTTACTAGTGTTGTTAGGAAATACATGACCAAACCAGGTAAGTTACATTGACATGCAGTTAAGTGGATATTTAGATATTTACAAGGTACTTCCAACATGTGCTTAGAGTTTGGAAGAAGCAAAAAGGGTTTAGTTAGATATGTTGCTTCAGATTATGCAAAAGACTCAGATCAAAGGAGGTCTCTCACAGGTTATCTATTCACCTTTGGAGATTGTGCCATCAGTTGGAAAGCTACTCTTCAAGCTATAGTAGCCTTATCTACTACTGAAGTAAAATACATGGCAGTTACCGAAGCTATAAAAGAAGCGGTTTGGTTAAAAGGCCTATTTATTAATAAGAAAGGAGCAACTGCCGTATATTGTGATAGTTAAAGTGCCATACATTTCACCAAAGATCAGATGCACCACGAGAGGACAAAGCACATAGACATTCATTATCACTTTGTTCGAGAGATGATCATTCAAGGGGATGTTCAGATTTATAAAGTTAGCACAGAACACAATCCGGTTGACATGTTGACAAAAAATCTTCCAGTTTCAAAGTTTGAGCATTGCTTGGAGTTGATGAGTATCAGAAAAGATCCAATTAGGCGTGTAACAGGGCTTGGCAAAGGAGTTAAGTGAAATACGAATTAAGTTGGAGATTTGTGAAGTATACATCGTATTTCAGCATAAACAGTGTGTGATGATGCAATGAGACGGAGCTCTTCGTCTCGATGAGCAGCTAACGTCACAACGAGAAAATAAGCTTCGACTCGACGACTCAACCATACTTCATCACAACGAGAAGAAAGCCACGTCACGACGTGATGACGTGTTCCTCAATTTATTAGCTTTACTTTTTTCAGTTTCCCACTGTTTCAGTTTCTAACTTAAACTCTAATTAAAATAGAGATATTCTAGTAATATATGCTATGAATTTTAGCTTCTAAATAAGCCTTAGTTACTCTAGGTTTTATATAACAGAAATATTAAGATTAAGAGAATTTGGTTCTTTGAGTTTGAAGGGTTTTCATTTTGAGGCTTTAAGTTTTCTTTTGATTCTCTCTATCTTTTGTACTCTCATTTTATTATAGTGAAATCTCTTTTTACTCGTGATTTTGTATTCTCTTTTAATGAGTTTTTTTACGTAAATTTGTGTGTTTGATTTTTTAGATTTTATTTTATTTACTTGTTTGTTACAACACGGGTTGATTCTCAACAAGTGCCTTAACATTGTATCCAATACTTACTTTATAGTCATTCGAGCACTTTCACATGTCATGAAAATGAATGAGGAGTGAGAGTGTAATAATTGTAGAACATTTACCATTTTGGTATTAGGTATGTACTCACTCTTGTCAAAGTTTGAAAATTCTACTAAATCAAATTTTATTATATTTTATTTTATCATAAAACATTAACAATCTGAATGGGAATTGATAAAATTTAAATTGATATATACTTGAAGGTTTTCGGAATTGATTTCAACCCAAATGGCCATATTCTAAAATTCATCAAAATTAAAATCAAACAAAAATTTTAAAACTTTGCTAAAATAGTAATTAGAAGATAAAAAATAGTAAGAAAATCTTATTTATAGTTGACATATTATTAAAATGTTTTTTTTTAAAAAATAAATACAAAAGATTTTACTTGAATTTTTTTAACATATACAAGGGAATTAAAATTATTGAAAAATATTATTAGTTTAGTTGATTTTTTTTCCTTATAGATTAAAGTTTAGTTGGAGAGTATCTACGGAATACATTATCCTAATGTTAAGTTTTAAAAAATAAACTAATATGGAGTTTTTAAATTATAGAAGAAAGATTATATACCTTAAACCCTTCTTACTTTTACATAATTATATTATGAGAAATTATTATTATATTCAATTTTTTTTCTTTTAACAAAAAGAAATTGTTAAATTAATTTTACTTACTAAATTTAACTATTTAAATAAAATAATTCCTTTTCTTAACCTTGTTCTCTTTATAATTATAGAGGAAATTTTGGTTTTAAATTCATAGTTTGCATGGTATTCCTAATTTCTTTATTCACATGAACATCCATAAAATTTTAGATGAAGTAGGTTTTGTCATTTGTGGCATACACTTACTATTATTATCATTTTAAATTTATTTTGTGTGACTTTGTATCAACCCCCAACATGATACCCTTCGCATGTTTAAACTTCAAATCTAGTAAATAATGAAAAGTGTATTTAGAGGCAGATTGTATTTTGATCTTTTTACTAGAAACGAGGGCAAATTAACTCTTATACATTTCGAAACATATAAATTAGCTCCTCAGTTAAAATTTTCTATTAAATAATGATGTGGAACATGTTGAAAATTATTTTAATGGGTAAATTTAAAAATTGTCACTTAACTATGCTTTTTGTTCTATTTTGGTCACCTAACTATTAATTTTTTTTATTTAGTCACTAAAATTTTTAAAATTAAATATTTTAGTCACTCTGAGCTGATGTGGGCTTTTTTATTGGTCTAGTAACAAAATTAACCCTCTAATTTTTACACATTCTATCAATTTGATCTTAAATATAAAAATTCAACAAATTTAGCTCTCAATGTTTATAAAATTTATCATTTTAGTTCTAATTCTAAAAATACAATAAATTTGGCCTCAATATTTACAAAACCTACCAATTTAGTCCTAACTATAAATATTTAAAAATATTTAAAAAATTATTTTTAGTCATTTATAACCCACCGACTAACTAGTGATGGCAATGGGGGGGTGGTTTTTTGCCCACCCCGACCTGACTCCGACTTAAAAAAATTTAACCGCTCTAAACCCGAACTCGAAAATTAATAGTATACTCGACTCCAATCCGATCCAACTTGAGTTTAATTTTTTAAAATGAAAGGTTTTGGCACCATTTTTATTTGATTTTCTTAATGATTTATCTATGGAGTTGTGTGTTAATGTATATTTACACACATTTTGTGATTACAGCACAAAAAAACAAAAGAAGGAACAAAGATTCCTTTAATAAATTATTAAATTAAGAAGATAGAAAATGAGGGAAATAACCTTACAATGGTGAACATGGACTAGTATAGAAGCGGTAGAATGAGATTAGTAGTGATAAATAACCTTGAGACTAGTATAGAGGGTAATTTCATAAATATCTCAGGGCAGGGTAGGCAGTTTCATTCTAAACTTGACTCGACTATTTTAAAATTTTAGCCCATCCCGCCCCAACCCCTCACTTCAATAATAATAAAAAACCTACATTGTCAGGTTAGATTGGCTCGAAACCTGTTGGATTTGGGTTTTTTTTGCCATCTCTACGGCTAACCATGTGAAATATTAAAACAAGAAAAAAAAAGTACCCTATTTCAAATCACTTGTCAAAGAACTCTAAAAAGTTGAGATAAAAAAAAAAATTAAGATCTAAAAGAAAATAAAGGCATTTAAAACACTATTTGTTGCCAATTATTCCATACAAGTTACAAATCAATTAGTTTGGTCCAGTGTGAAGTCTAAATTATAGTAAAAAAAAAATTTGTTGCAAGTGACTTGAAAGTTGAAAGAAGGTACTCTTTTTCTTATTTTAATATCTCTCATGGATTAGTCAATTGGTTATAAAATGCTAAAAATGAATTTTTTTTAAAAAAAATTAAAGTTTGGACTAAATTGATAAATTTTGTAAATGTCGAGGACCAAATTTATTAATTTGTTAGAAATAGAATTGAAATAACAAATTTTGTAAACATTAAGGGCTAAATTTGTTGAATTTTTTATATTTAGGATCAAATTGATAGAATGTGTAAACATTAGTGACTAAAATATTTAAATTTGAAAAGTTTAGAGACTAAATTAGAAAAAAATAGTTGAGTGACCAAAGTAGAATGAAAAGCTTAGTTGGGTAACCATTTTTATGGTTTACCATAAAAAAAAATTCAGCATTTTTCATGTCATTAGTTAATAAAAAAAAAAATTAACGAATGGGATAATTTGCACGTTTTAAAACGTATAAGTGCTAATTATTTATTTTTCAGTAAAAGGGTCGAAATACAATCCATCCTTACGTATCGTTTATAAACAATGAAGGCACAATTTCAAAATATGACCTAACGACAAAAGTATTATAAAGTAGGTATGAAAATTTAAATTTGATGTCACGATTTCTAAAATAGAAAATATTTGTTGTCCTTATATAAATATAATTCACCAGTCAAACACGACTTACATAGTTTAAAATTGGATACTAAACATTAATGGGGATTAAAAATAATGGACTGACTCTGAACCAATAGTTGAATATACTAATTACATAGTCTCTTAACCATAAATTTTAATAATAAAACAAAAAGGTTGTGGAAAAAACAAATAATAATAATAATAGTTTTGGAGAGGAGATTTGAAAATGTTTGGTAAGATTATTATATTAAGAAAAGTTTGTTAATTGAGTATCTCATCTCATATTATATTATATGTAATGCATGCATTAAATGTGGCTATTTAACTAAAACATGCCCATTGTCAACTAAATCAATCTCTCTAATTATTCTCAAGGAAAGAAGCCTGTTTTTAGGCTATTCGTTTAAATTATTATCTAGTGGTAAAAACGACAAAGTAAATTTTCTTTAATAACGCATGCATTATTGGGCAGTACTCTATAGTCTATAATGAGGAAATGTAGTAAAGTAGAGCCAGAAATGGCATGACATATTTTCACAGCCGCCCCTTGTATTGAAACAAGAATCTCCCAACACAAGCTTGTTAGGCATTTCAATGAATACCAGCAGTGGTTTTAACCAAAACCCTTTCTTTTTTGTTTAGGGTCGTCTAAATAATTCACATCATTTTCCCAGTCTCTAATTTCTCCAAATGCTTTTGCTTTCTTGTTGACGGAATCTCTTTAAATTATATTTTCATCTTCAACACGATATTCACACATTTGAGGAATATAAGTAAATATATAATAAGCACAACTATAAATAATCATATAAATTAGCACATGAAAATGCTTCTTTTTTTTTTTTTATGTCAACGTAATCAAATATTGATTTCACAACTCATTCAAAGATATTAAAATGCTGCAAAACGAAAACTGTTAGTACTGACAGGAAACAAAAATCAATTGAGCGTAAATAATAAAAGAATCACTGCTTTAGAAGCAAATCCGTCCTGATCAGTGTAATCGTGTAATGGACTTTGCCATCCAAGATTAACACAATACTTCAATATTCATAAACCTGAATAAAGAAAGTAGAACGCAATTGATATTGTTTTTCTCACAAAAGAATCGGAACCGAAAAAATAAAAGCTCTAAAAGAAACAGACATGCTACAGGAGAAAAGATTGTTTGTTGTTGTTAAAAATGAGAAGAATGGTTTTCTAAAAGAGCAAAATGGTAAAATAACAATGTCAGTTTCAAAAAATAGCAAAAGATTAATATTCAGCAACAGCCAAAGGATTTTTCAATAATAGCGATGTTAGTTAATTGCTAACGGGTTTGAGTTTTCATGACTTTGTTAATAGAATAACATTAGTATTAATCAAGAATTTGTTTAATTTGTTAAATACGTATGATAACTGTAATCTTTTCTCTAGTTTTAAAGTTGATTTGATGAAAGTTAATTGCTAATGTTATTATTCAATTATAAATTTTCATCAAATCCACTCTAAAACTCAAATTAAACACTAAAAAGTTAACACCGTTAATTTCAGGTACTTAAATATATAACTTTTGCCAAATACATATACCACAATACAAAAATCACATTATAAAAAAATATTAAACACAAATATCAACTAATTATTAAGCCATTTTTTAAAAATTTCTTTGTCTAACTCAATTCAGGTCAACCCCATACGTACCCAAAAGAATTAGTTATTCAAAATATATAAAGAAAAATTATATTAATATTTAGATAATTTTTAATTAAATTTAAATAAAAATAATTTATTATTCAACGAATTTTATTAAATAAGGTAAACTATACTAATGGTCACTTTAAAATAAGGTTTGTCCTATATAGGACACTTTAAAAAACTTTCCTTAATTTAGTCACTTTGAATAAAATAATTGTGCGAATTAATCACTACCATTAAAATTTTCGTTTTCTTTAAACATGATATTTTTTTGTTGACTTTTGAGTACAGTTAAGGAATCTCCTTATAATTAGTCTAAAATTCCCCCCATAAACTTTATAGAGAGGTCCCTAAACGGAATGCCACATGTCAGCCTCTCAATTGCGAATGTGCCATGTCAACAATATGAGAAAAACAAAAATAATTTTCATGATTATTTTATTTAAAGTGAGTAATTGAGAAAATTTTAAAATCATCAAAATAGGATTTAATCTATTAAATATGAATTGGGGTGGAGTTAAAATTATATAACTTGAGAATGAATAGTAATAAACATGAATTTACCAAAAGTACTCATACATTGACCGATGTGATGGTCTTGGGGAGGTATAAGATTCGTGTCTCAAAGTTTTGAAATGGAATAAGAGAATGCCCCCAAATGAAATTTATTTCTGCAGCTAACGTCGCTCTTGCAGAGAATATAAGAAAGTCGAATAATGATTTTCTGTCATTTCATCTCTTATTTCATAATTTAACCTATCAAAGGGCTTTTTTAAAAAAATATATTTTTCAATTATAATTCAGCATTCTATTTATAAATCGGGAGTTTTCGGCAAAATGATTATTTTTTAAGGATTATTATATAGTTTAAAAACGGAAAAATAAATGGAGAAAAGCTAAAGGAGAAAACGTTGATATCAACTATAACTTATATATATACAATCCATGCGATTTTCATGGAATATGAAACTATACTAAAAATATGATAATGCATGTAGAAATTATAAATGTGTGTTTAAAAATAATAAATAATAAATGATGAAATGTATACAATATGTACAATATTAAAATAATAAAAAAACTAAGTTAAAATTATTTATTATGGTGTTATTGTCTATCTTGAGTTGGTCTCGAGTTAATTTATGATACTAACTCAATCAAATATAGTAATATAGATATATAATTAATGAAGATAATAAAGTGTGCATAATCAAAATAAAGTTTTAGTTTAATGGTAAATTAAAAACTTTTTTCTATTGCAATTGATTTGGACTTAAATCTCACCTGCATATGCATATTTTTAAGTAAAAAAGTTAAATTACACTTGAATAATATAATTTATTTTAATTATGAAAAATATTTCCGTATTTTTTAAACTAAATTGATGATCTGGTCGAAGATACACCAACTCAATAAAACACTTTATAATATATATATATATATATATATATATATATATATATATATATAAAAGAGGTGAAATAATGGTTTTAAGAGGATACACGTATGATCATGTTATCAATTTAGCAATGTATGTTTGGAAATTGAAATTAGCGAATATCACAACAAATTAATAGTTTGAGTTGATGTATTAACTAACAAGCAGAGGAAATTGTAAAGTAGAAAGCAAAAAGAAAAAGCAATGAGTGCATCACCTTTATATCGAATAACTAAGGTGACTAAACAATACCTCTAAAATTGAAATTAAGCAGTGTGGTCACAAAAATTGTTACAGCGTTAATATTATTGTAGTTTTAAACTCCCACATGAAGCAAATTGGTGGGTGGGCCGGTCATCAAAGGGGGCCATACCGAACAGTCTCTAGAACTAGAATCATGCTTCTAAATCTAATCAAGCATCGTATGTATTTCCCCCTCAAGGAATCAAAAGAGTTTATAATGTCACTTTGCATTTTCATATATTAATGACGCTGATAGAGAATATGCCACTACCCCCAACGAATGGTAAAAACCCTTGGGGCTACTTGGGTAGCTACCACATGTTGGCCATGAATGCAATCTTAGGGCGGTTTGCGTATCATCTATTATCGCCTCCTATGATATTCCAACAACCTTGCAAGTGGATGCAAATATTTATCTTGTATACACTCCTTTTGCTTTGTCCATCCACAATGAAGAGCCTTACATTTTATCTTCCTTCTTACTTGAATATAATAAGTGGAATAAATGTGAGAAATCTTTAAAGAGCTTAGAAGGTATAATTTAAAGAGTAGGAAAAGAACCTCCTTTTATCTTGCCCTTTTGACCTCTTAAATTTGTGGGCTTGTGGAATAATTTTCTTATATTATGACAAATTAAATTCTTAGGGTTCAAGTGAAAAATAAATAAATAAATAAATCTTGGCTTTGAAGGTGGGAGAGAGAGGATTGATGGGTTTTAATGGAGTAGATAGCCAGATATAGTAAAGTGGTATTGAGAGGGAAAACTTTTCATCTATGGCCTAGATATATAGCTACTTCAATCTTAAACCATAGCCCATGATTATGGAATTATATATCTATCATTATATAAAAGTTGATATGATATATATGTGCCAAAGTGCTTTAGTAAAATTATTGACGTAGTGAACAGCTTATTTGATGCATCATTTTCATGCGCATCACAAATTCGATGCGAGAGAATTGACACGTTAGTTGCGTATCATTTTCTTCCAAATTTTTTTTTGAATGTTTTTAATCAACTAATATGATACTAAAAGAAAATATAACTATTTATAAATAAAAAAAAAACCCACAGAAATCGTCTGAGGGAGAGGAAAAGAAACACATAACTGTATTGAGAACTTGATAGATAAACTATATATGAATCCTTCAACGCAAATTATAGGAATAGTTTATATGCATTTAAACTAGGTATTCAATCCTATCAATTTAGTGACAAATTAATTATAATGTACATATACTGTATGTGTAGTTTCTGCCTTTTCTTGAGGCTGAAGTTAGCTCGGTTAATCGATTCATAGTTGATTTTAGTTTGGTCAAAGGTTAGTTAATAATTTTTTGAAATTTCAATTATCAGTTAATTCAGTTCGAAATCAGGTAATTAATTGAATTAACTAATTAACCAAATTAAATAATATATATTATATATAATTATTAATTTTTTATTTGGTTGTTAACTTTCAAGATTTATGTTGTGTTTCTAATGCATTATTTATTGTTTTCACTTCCATTTAAAGTTTTTTAAACTATTAAAAAAAGAAAGAAAAATGAACATTAGCAATGTATTTTTCATATGTTTTATACTTATTTTAATCTAAAGACAAAAAATATATAAATTTTGGTTAACCGGCCGAATTAACTGAATTATTTCGGTTCGGTTAATGTATTTGAAAAAAGTTTCGGTTCGGTTAGCAGTAAAGATTTTTATATTTCAAATAATTCGATTAATGATAATTCGATTCGAGTATTAATCGAACCGACCGTTTAAACACCCTTGCGAAAGAAGAATGATAAAGATATATTTACTTGGGTGTATATATCTGACATATTGTTGTGCAAGTTTTAGTGAGTTTTTTTTTTTTTTTTTTTAAAGTAAGACGGAGATTGCCAATATTGTTCTCTTTGTGATTTAAATAGTTATTTCTCATATTTATTTTTCTTTTAAATTTATAATTATTTTAGTGTAGGATTTATATTTATTGCATTATTAACGTACAACTCTAACTCTATAATGAATCAAATAATGGTACATGTAAAAAAATAACTATTATATATTTTTTATTTTTTGCTATATTATTATTGACTATGTTTCATAATATGATTTACTATAATGTAATAAGTGTATTAAATATATACCTTATTTTAGTATATGTATATTACATATTATATATTAAAGTACGAATTTAGAAAATTTTAAATTAGTCAGTATACCTTTTATTGTTTATTATTGTTATGAAACATAATATAAGATTGATTTTCTATGGCAATTCATACTGTGAGGTGTAGAGAACCACTAACATGTAGGGTGGTTCATATAGAATGAGAGAAACAAAAAGTAATTTAGAAAAGAAAGTTTTATTCATATCCCACTTGTCAAACAATACCAACCTATATATACATAGATGAATAACAAACTATTTAATAATAATATATTTGAACTTTAAATGATGGATAATAAAGCTAATAATATTACTAAAAAAAAGGAAGAATCTCAACAACAAGATCAAGGCAGTTGAAGAATCTTATCATGCCTCCGTAAGATGGATGACGTTGAAGCAAGGCCAATCTTGTTGATGATGTTAACGAATTGTCGACGAGGTAACTATTTTGTGAGAGCATCAGCAAGCTGGTCGGTAATGGAAATATGAGACATACGAAGACGACCACTTTGTAGTTGTTCACGAATGAAGTGGTAGTCTAGCGCAACATGCTTCATGCACAAATAAAATACTGGATTAGCACAGAAATGAGTGGCTCCAAGATTGTCGCAATATATCACTGGCTGTAGTGGTATGATGACACCGAGTTCGGACAGAAGGGAGCACAGCCAGCGTTACTCAGCAGCTGTATTAGCCACGGAATGATACTCACCTTCGGTAGAAGACCGAGCAATCATTTTCTATTTTTTGAAGCTTCAAGACACGGGATTGCGATCAAGATAGATAATATAAGCACTTGTAGAGGTAAAGCCATCTTTGTCACCAGCCCAATCAGCATCAGAGAAAGCATGAAGGGCAAGAGACGAATGACGATGGATGGAGAGGCCATGATCCAAGGTACCACAGAGATAGCGTAACAGTCATTTGACGGCAGTCCAATGGTTGGTTGTGGGTTGATGCATGAACTGCGACAACTTGTTAACAGCATAAGAGATATCAGGTCGTGTTAACAAAAGATATTAAAGGCTACCAACAATGGTGCGATAGGCAGCTGCATCTGTTAATGGGGAACCAGAATGTAATGTAAGAGACACCAAAGAGGACATAAGTGTTAAAACCGATTTAGCTTCAGTTATCTGAGTTCTGGAAAGAATGTCAGCAATGTATTTGTGGTGATTAAGAAATAAACCATTAGCAAAAGGAATGCCTCAACATCAAGAAAATAATGCAAGTGAACAAGATCCTTCAATGAGAACCGAGCGGATAGGTGCTGAAGAAACTGAGATATAGCTGAAGAGGTATTGCCGGTAACAATGATATCATCAACGTAGACAAGAAGATAAATTATAGTACTTTGGCCACGAAAGACAAACAGCAAGGCATCGACAATGGAGTTGATAACCCCAAAAGATAGCAAGAATGATCGTAATTCATGATACCAAGCACACGAAGCCTGTTTAAGCCCATAGATAGCTTTCCGAAGCCAGCATACATGATTAGGATTATCGCGATTAATGAACCCCGAAAGTTGAGTCATAAACACATCCTCTGAAAATGTGCCTTAGAGGAAGGCGTTATTGACATCAAGCTGATGAAAGGCCCAACCTTAACTAACAGTAAGGCTAAGTACTAGGCACACTGTGGTTGGTTTAACAGCAGGACTAAAAGTTTTAGTAAAATCGACGCCCGGGCATTGATGGAAGCCTTTTGCGACTAGACGGGCTTTGTACCTGTCAAGTGAGCCATCAAAATGATATTTAGTGTGAAATATCCATTTATAGCTTACTAAATTTTGAGTGGGGTACAATGGAACAAGCTCCCATGTTCTGTTGCGAAGAAGAGCATCAAATTCATCGGACATGGCACGCCTCCACTAAAGGTCTTTTAAGGCTTGAGTAACTGTGGTTGGTTCACTGGTAGGGTGGTGGAGTTTTGCATGAAGGTTGAGCTTTTGAATGGGTTTGTGCATATTATGTTTGAAACGAGTAATAATACCGAGAGAGGGTAAAGGTGGTTGTATGGTGGTGGTGGTTGGTAATTCAAGTTGAGTGGAGGTGGGGAGGGTTGGTAATTTAGGTTGAGTAGGTGTAGTGGTTGGTGAGATGGTTTGGTCTAGAGTAGTCAGAAAGGACGACTAAAGGTTTGGACCGGATGAAGTGGTGGAAGGAGATGTAATGTGGGAAATTCCATTGATGTTGAAAAACGGCAATAAGGTTTGGTATTCACCGCCATTATCTAAATAAATTATTTTAATTTCAGTGTTGAAGAACTTTTTGACAATGGCTTTGAAAATGATGAAAGTGTCACGAGCCTCAGACTTTCTCCTTAAAGGATACAATCATATGTATTTGGTGAAGTGATCAAAAAATATTATATAATATTTAAATTTGTCGACAGAGTGTATTGGAAAGGTCCATACATCAGTAAAAACTATTTCAAGAGGGGATGAAAATGATAAGGTGGAAGCAGAGAAAGAAAGTTTGTGACTTTTATTAGAGTGACAGGCATTACAATATGTATCTGACAGAGAAGATGTGTTAACATCTAAATGAAAAGAGGAAATCATGTACTTGAATGTCGAGAGAGATGGGTGACTAAGTCGGTGATGCCAGACAGGAGGTGTTGTCTTTATTGTAGAGAAAGCAAGTAACGGGATAGAGTTTAAGTGCCACTCATAGACACCATATTTATGTTGACCTTGGAAAAGAACTACTCGGGTCTGTAGATCCTTGACAAGAAAAGAAGAAGGTAAGAATTCAATAGAAACATTGTTCGATTTGCAAAATTGAGACACAAAAATTAAATTACGTTTCATGTTAGGAGCACAAAGGACATTAGTTAAAGTAAATGAGTGAAAGGGAGTGGGAAGAGTGGTAGAATCAGAGTGAGTAATAACAACGCTAAAGCCATCACCAATCAATACTTCATCCGAGCCAGTGTAGGGATTGTGAACAGACAGATTTTAGAGGTCGATTATGATGTGGTGTGTAGCACCACTGTCTAATAGCCAGGGATTAAAGGATGAAGAATTGGAGGTAGCTACATAAGCTTGAGGTTGCCATGGTGGAGGCGTATGAGATGTAAATGAATTAACCTGACGTGGAGGTGCGGTTGCATTCGGGAACTGCACCTGCATTTAGGAACTGTTGACGAAAGAGAGAGCACTAAGTGACAACATGTCCTTGAGTTCGGCACCACTGACATTTGCCCAAAAAAGGACACATAGATATATTGTACTGTTGAGATGCAGATGGCGTAGGAGATCGATGAAACTGCTAATTAGAGCATTGAGTGCGAGTTGAGTAGGCGGTGACTGATACACTTGAGGAGGAGTTATGTAAGGCGAACTCTCTATTGATCAATTTCTCATGTAACTCATCAAAGGTGATGGCAGTATCACAACTATTGACAGCATCGATAACTGGTTGGAAGGTGTCATCAAGCCCTTCTAGGACTTTTTCAATAAGATCCTCTACATCTAACGGTTTACCAAGAGTAGCAAGCTCATCAGCTTTGATTTTAATAACTTGCATATAGTCAGTGATAGTTTAGGAGCCTTTGGAAATATTTTTGAGATTATCTTTGATTTGTTTGATATAACCACGAGATAGACAAGCATAAGTGTTAGCGAAGACCGTCCAAGTTTCAGCTGAGGTTGTGCACTGTAAGACTAGAGGTACAAGATTTTGGGAGATGATGGCAACTAATGCACCAAACTAGAGTTTGTCTTGTCGTAGCCATGTTTGATATGTCAGATTGATGGAGGTTGTGTTATTGGTAGTGATATGTCGGATAATAAAGTTGATAATATTACTAAAGAAAAGGAAGAATCCCAACAACAAGAACAAGACGATTGAAGAATCTTATCAGTTCACACCATAGAAGGTGTGGAAAGCTTCTATATGTGTTGAACCTATCTTTCATCTTAAAGGATGAGGCCTAGGGTTTTTATAGATAAAAAAGGCTTAAAGTAGGCCCTCTTTTCATGATGGCCTCCGTATAGAGTCCAATTTTAGGACCAATATGATAAATCACTTTTCAAGAAGCAATTTAGTGTTCCTGTTTGGGTAAGGGAATTTGAGGATAAGAATTGTCAACCACTACTTTACTGATCCTTGGATGATGTGCACTACCTTTTTCAACAACATTAGAAGATGGTGCACTAAGCTTCCTATTTTTCTTTTTGCACAACTCGTGCATCCCTTGCCCAGATGAAGGTACACTTTCTCCACATACTAGTCAGCATGCGCTACCTTCACCCACTAGTAGCATACACTACATTCACCCAAATGAAAGAGTTGATGGTCGAACTTCATAGAATGACTAATCTTAAAGGGAACCTAGTTACTTTTTCCCCTTTCGATATTTGTTCTCCTAAGGAGTCGACTATCACATGTTTATGTTCTAGTGTTACCCCATTTTTTTTGCACCCATACTCAAAGACTTCTAATATATCCTTTGCCAAGATCATCTTCTTTTCCCTCTCCATATAGATAGTACAACACTTTTTCTTTTTCTTTTTTTTACAAATTCTTCCAATTCCCTTTTTCCTTACAACTTCTTCGGTGGTGTCCCTTAAGCTAAGGCACTCATCAGTACTATATTGTTTTGATACAAGCATTTTGTCATTGATTTTCTCTTCCAAAGGTCAAATTGCATGGATGGCAGAGCTCTCAATATTCCATTGTTCCCACTAAAAAATTCTCCTTATGAGACGATAGAAGTTGTGACCCCCACCACAACTTTGTCTTTTCTCCGCTTAGCGAAGTAACAATTTGAGTGTTCTTTCGAATCGGTGTTGTATTCTCGCTTAAGAGATTACCCCATGTCCCAAGGCATATATTCTTATTCTTCCTCCTTAAGCTACTCATTGTTCATTCGAGTCTTTTTTTGGGCATATTCTTGAAGCTAGGACCAAAAGAACTTGTCTTTGAGATTCTTGATACTAATGTACAATTGACTGAGAGTCATCTTCCACTTCACAACTGTGACAATATTCTTCTTCTTAGTAGTTTGTCGAAAGGTCAAGGAAAATAGCACAGGCAAGTCTATCATTCCACCTTTGAGGTTGCACAGAAGTGGTATGTCTCCACCGTATTGCTTTAACCTTATTTCTTTAACCTATTTTAATTTGGGTTATTAGGAGCACTCTACCCTTCTCACTCCTAATGATTATAACCTTCAAGGGGTAAAGACATAGTTTTTTTGTTAGTTTCGCACAAAAAATGCCAAAGGTTACAACACAAAATATAAGGTTGACTTGCTATGGTAGTTCACATTGTTGGGGAGTGGAAAGCTGCTAGGAGGAGAGCAGTTCACACCATGGAAGATGTGAAAAGCTGCTATATACCAAAATTTTAAAGATATGGATTTTGGCAAAGTAAGGTTGCTTGTGTTCTCATATCCTTTTACCTCGATGTTAAGAAGGTATTTATAAAGGGAGGGAGGTCGAGTGTGGGCCCCAACCATCGAGTGTATGTGGTGTGATAGGGTAGCAGATGTTGACCTAAGACACTGTTGGAATTGACCTGAAAGGACTAAATGAGGGCATGTTGGATGTGATGGATTGATGGGTGTCATCAAAGGGCCTTCCCAACATATTTTCTGCATATTGTATGAGGTAGAGTTCATTTGGTAAAGTAATGGAAATATTGTGCTATAAACAATATAAAAAAAACATTGTGTAAAATATATTTTAAAAAATATAAAAGTTGAAGATTTTATAAAAATTAAAAAGTTATTAAATTCAAAATTTCTTATAATATTAAATATATATGATAGAAAAATGGTATATAAAATTAAATAATATAAAAAAGAAATAATAAAATAATAAAAATTCTAATAATTTAAAAAATATTTATGTATGAAAACAACAAAGGGTCAATAGTAAATCAACGCTTGTCAACGGTCTATCAACATGGGCTATAATTAGCGATCATGTCATCATTTAAAGAACATATCATTGATGATATAAAAAAACAGAATACACGTGCGTTATCATTGATTGGGTATATAACTCTCTTTTTAATACCAATAACAATTTAAACAAAAAAATATATAACAAAAAACAATTTAGATGCCAAAATGACACGATGAAATAGTTATATTTGATATGTAAGTAAGTAAGTAGGTTATCCTATTAATGTCTCAAGCAAAGTTGAGTATAGTTGGCATGTCATAGGATTAGTGTACGAGATTATACTTTAATTTATACTGATGAGGTGTGGATCACACTCTACTTTTGTTATATCGATGAGGCGTGAAGCGCAATTTATACTTCAGATGTTCTAATGAGGCATTAGGTGCCACATATATAGGTGTGATGATTGGATGACCCGTGTAGTCATCTTGAGTTCATGTCTAGTTAATAAGGACCATAAAACATGAACTCGCTAAATGATGGTTAATATGAAATGTAAATGAAAACGGTATATCATGTACATATATGAAATGTGACAAATGATAGCATGTGAAAGATCATGCGAATCAGTTTAAATGATCCCTATAGGCCGATGTGGATATAAAACAAATCAATAAATTCAAGAAAGAAACAAGAAAATTATGTGAATAAGTAATATGCTATGAAATATAAATGAATGTGATACAATGATAGAAAATATAGTATGGTATATTGATATGAGATTGCCAAATGAGATAGGGTATGAATTTTAGTACATAAGACATGAATGGTGAATAGAAATTATTGAAAATTAGATCATGTTTTGATTGTATTCTTAACATGTTATTATATTATTTATTTGAAAAATGAAAGTACCACTGAGTTTTATCGCTCAACATATGGTTGTTTATTTCCGTGCACAGGTACCAATCAATCTTGAGGTTCTGAGGAGTGAAACAATATCCAAATCACAGCTCTCGACTCAGCAAATTTCTATAATCCTATTATGTTATCAATAAGTGGCATGAACCTAAGGTTGAGTTGGTCTTATATTGAGAATTAATAATTTGGTACTTTGGATGGAAAATGTTAACTTGAACATGAATATATGAATTGAAAGTAATTAGGTGTGAAACCATGAATAGAAGTTGAAATGTTATTTATATGTCAAGTTAATGAAAGAGGTGTTTAAATCTTGAATGAATGTATATAAGTACTTGATTTTATATACTAAGTTTACTATAGGTGTTGAAGTTACAGTTTAGCATGTGAATTAATGCTCAAAAAGATGTTGTAATGAACTTTTGGTTATGTAGGCCACTTGGTATTGAATTCGACAGGTTTGGATTGAATAGGGTTTATATTCAAGGGAATCTGCCTCCGAAGTCTCAACACTACCCCTTTGATGTTGCGACATCGAGCTTCTATTTCCATGATTGCGATTATCACTTGTTGAGGTCGCAACATTGAATTCATTGCCGTTAACGTCGTGACGTCCCCTACTGAAGTCATGACGTCGAGCTTCTGCCTTCAATGTCACGACATTATTCATTCATAGTCACAACGTCAACCCGATACTTTGGAATTAATCCCTTAATTAACATCGTTTTTTCACAAAAGTTTTCATAAGCTCGTATATAGCCTGGATTTTATTAAATATCATAATATAATTAAGAATTCAACATATTGGCTTGTGTAAATTATTTATTTGATATGCAAATTAAGTTGTAGTTGCTCTGACAACAAATGTGACATATCACATTTTGGATCCAATGATCAGGTCAGCCCTACAATCAATGGCTCTAACCGACCCTCCAAGAACTAATTCTTTGCAACTTGAAGTTTGAAGAACTTTTCCCAAAATCTTGAATAAGATCAAGTAAAAAAATCTTCTAAATAAAAATAAGATTTGAATATTGCAAAATAAAATACTCCAAAGAATGATTTTATTAATCAAATAATAAAAAAAATGTCTTACATAATGAATAATGATAGTACCTTTATATAGGCTGCAAATTGAATTAAAAAAAACTTCTAATTTGGCTAAACAAAAAGTAATTCTAGTTTAACTAAACCTTCTTACCAACTAAGAAACATAAAATTTCTTAACAATTTAACATACTTAGAAGTATCTCGAAATTCAAAATAAATAAATATAAAAATATAAAGATTAATAAATGCAATGTTGAATTTATTTATAATTAAAATCAATACTTAAAATTAAACCCAATATGATTTAGACACGAATCGAAATCCAAAACTTGCAGTTCTTGTAATAATTTTGTCTAAAACTTCTACTCACGTAAATTTACTAAAACGATCATAACTTGAGCTCCCAACTTTTAAATAAGGTGATTCAAAGTGTGGTTCGAAGTGAAGAAATAATCTTTCATCGGTCAAAAGACATCTCAAACCAAAAACACTTGGATCCCATCCAAAAGTTCATCGCAAGTTGACTGGTTTTCTAGAATTTAAGATTGGCAAATTCGAAAAACTTAATTTAATAAATTTCACGTCATAGCAACTTGTATCATTCCTCCCTTCCTCAAAAAGAATTGTCATAGAATCTTGGCTTTGATTGAAAAAGAAAGAATCTTTGTCACAGGAAGACTCATTTAATTAAGCTCCTTTCAATGGACCAACAAAATCTTGAAATAAAGAAACAAGGGCACTAAAAAAATTCAAGTTAAGGTTAGTTAATACACAATCACTCCTCTCTTTTATAGAGATATTTTGTTTCTTTTCAATCTCTTTTTTTATCTTTAGAACAACTCTTAAAATTTACCTCATATAAATTTCACTCACCAAAATTGGACCGTCAATTAGATTTTTATCGCTCAAGGTGTCTTTTCTCTTAGTCTTTTTACATGAATTTTCCTCACTTCCCTTATCTCCTGCACAATGTTTTTGAACATTTAATTCATCAAAATACAACTATGTAAGAGAACATGACATTTCGAACATGTCTAAATTCATAGGCTCTTATGAACTTTTGCCACTATCAATTGCATCATGTTTACTAAGTTCACTCTAAGAAAAGGATAGAAGAATTTGGTTTGATCAAAATAGTTTGTCCACCACAGACGTTAGTAGTCATATTACCAAAAGTATTAGTATTAGTATTACAACCATTGAGAGGAGAAATTTTAGTATTTTAATTCGAATGAGATGAATTATGCAATTGGTTAGAAAGAGCATGAAATTGTTCATTCATAGTGAACTACATAGTACGCATCTCAAGTCTAAGATTGCCAAGCCAAGAATCTTCAAATCATTGTGAATAGTCTTAAAAACGCAAACGCTCAAACAAAGCAAACCTTACCATTAACTCTAAAAAACGTTAACCCTAAGGATTAAAGGAAAATAATAAGATCCAAAACTTGTTAATCCTCAAAATTTTAATTGTACTCAAAATATATCTAAAACTATGTGAGGTCATTCGCTAGCAAAAGGTATCCTAAGCTCTAAGAAGTTAAGGAAAGCTCGACACCAATCAAATTAAGACTCACGGAGATAGGAAAGTACAACTTCTTCGTTCCTATTAACACAAGGAAAAAGAATATGTTAGTTAGTGTAAAAGAATCAATAAAAAGCAAAACAAAAGAAATCATAAAGCTAAGAATCAAAGAAAAATTCAGATTTACCCAAAACCCTGAAAAACTGCGAAACAACTCAAATTTTAGTTCTTGATGTTCTCGATGTGCTAAAATCTCGAAATTTTGTAGGATGCCTCTAAATTTAATGAATTTAAAATCTTAAAATTCTTTTCACTAAATTCTAACCACAATATTTTTTATTTTTTTCCTTTCTTTAGATTTTTAATTTTTTTCTATTTATTCAACATTTTTTATGAATTTTTTTTTCATTGTAATCTAGTGGAAAAAGTACGAGGTTACAATTTTAAGTCAAACTAAAGTCGTTTACCGCCTTTATCTAATTAAACGATGTGAATTTTCTAGGCAAAAAACAATTTTAAGGCATCTGAAATTTTTTTTAGCAATGATACTGATAAAGCACGAGTTTAGGAAAATCGAGAGGCCTGAGCTCTAATATCAAATGATATGAGGATAGTGGCCATGCAAGTCCTAAGATGATTAAAAGTTGTTTCGAGCTTTAGAAAACTCGTTATTAACTCGAGAGGCTCTAGACCGATTTCTATGATTTTGGCAGCAAACAATGTGAGTTTTTAAGCTTGAAAATAATAATAAAAAAGGTGAGAATTAAGACCAATAATCGAAGCAAAGAAAGTCTAAGAAAAGTGAAGAAAAAGAAATAATAGGGTCAATTTTGAGGCGAGAAGAATGATCAAATGCTTAAAAGCCTTCAAGGAAGAAAACCGACTTTAGAATATGCTTTCTTGATACTTAAGAACATGAAAATAGTATGTATAATGATTAAAATGAAACTAAATTAAAAAAATGAAAGTAAATGTAGAAGATGGAATAGATAAATCGATGGAGATGAATAGAATGATAAATATTTGATTGAACTCTCCAAGAAAAATCTTTGACAAACTCAATCAATGGCTCTAACCGAGCGTCCGAAAACTAATTCTTTGCAATCTGAAGTTTGAAAATCTTCCCTCAAAATGTTGAATAAGATTAAATAAAAAGAACCTTCTGAATAAAAGAAAGAATTGAATGTTGGAAAATAAAATACTCCAAAGAGTGATTTTATGAATCAAGTAACCAGAAACGTCTTAGGCAATGAATAATGATAGTGTCTTTGTATAGGCTGCAAATTGAATAAAAAACAAAGAACTAATTTTTGGCTTCATGATAAATTTGGTCACTAACGTTTGCATGTTTTGTTAAAATGGCCTTAATTGTATTTTTTAACCTTTTTTGGCCATCAATCTTTGATTTTTTTTCAAACTACTTTTTCTTTAAATTAAGAGTCATTTTTTAAAAATTTCATGTATTATTTATTTATTTTATTATTTTTCACATGTAATTATATTATAGGGTTATTTAAGTAATAAATTACATGTCATTAAAAACATTCCACATATAAAATTCCACATCACCCCCGTTAACTTTTTTAACGGTACTTTAATTAAATTTGTTAGAAAAACAGTTTAAAAAAAAAAGAATAAAAGTTGATGGCCAAAAAAAGTTCAAAAATACAATTAGGGTCATTTTAACAAAACATGTAAACATTTGTGACCAAATTTTTCATTAAGCCGTTAATTGAACTTTTAATTTGGCTAAACAAAAGGTAATTCTAGTTGTACTAAACCTTCTTGCCAATTAAGAAATCTAAAACTTCCTAAACAACTTAAAATAGTTTAAAATATTGTAAAATTCAAAATAAATAAATATGAAAAAATTAAAACTTAATAAATACGATATTGTCGAATAAGTTTTGTTGCTAATGCAGAAGGACGTGAGTTTAAATATGTTGAAGCGAATTATTTTCCTATTTATGAGTTGGGAAGGGCTATGAGTAGATATGGTCAGAACTTATAATGATAATTGTTCAAAAAAATAAATACAATATTAACTCATATATAATCAAAATTAAACCTTAAAATTGAACCCAATATGATTTAAACACAAATTAAAGTTCAAAATGGATCCCATCCAAAAGTTCCATAGCAAATTGAGTGATTTTTCTGACTTTAAAATTAATAAATGTTGAGAACTTAATTTAATAAATTTTACCTCATTTGTGTATTTATCAACAAATCAAACTAAATCATGATATAAACTTAAAAAAGAAAAGCCTCAGCTTAGAGTAGTCATTAATAAATTGATTATCGTACGTATACTTACGCCTGCCAGTATTGAGAGAATTTCTGAAATCTAATAGAAAGCGTTGTAAAGCTTAACGTTTGGTTTCCAAGAAAAAATATATTAAAAAATAAAAAATAATGATTTGGCTTACAAAAATACTGCAAATAGACCCAAAACGGAAAGACAATCTTAGAAAGGGTGGCATTCAAAAACAGGTAAAGGGACCAACTGAAAAAACTGCCACAACTAAGAGATATCATAACTTTCGGTTACTAAAAACATGGGGGCCCTCCCTCAAGACAAAGAATAAGAAACCAGACGCTGCATTTCACAAACAAAAGGATGAGGGGTCCACAGTTTCCCTTTCCATGATTTGACATGTCATTTTGGCATGGCAATGATTCATCAAGGGCTCACAAATTATGCCCATAGTGCTATACCCACTAAATCCTACCACGTTTGGCTGACTACTCACCAGCCCCCCCCCCCCCCCTTTTTTTTGTCTTAAGGCCTTTGGTCCCTATTTTCAAGCCCCCACCACCACAAAAAGTTGGATTATCCTCCATGTTTCTCCTTTTCAATTCCTATACTACTCCGGTGGTATTCACAGATCTAATTAATTAATTAATTAATTGTTGTTTTAGAAAAGTGGAATGTTGTTATTGTATGCTTCGGAACATCTACCATCTCCGTATATGTCGTAGTAATCTCACCAATTTCTTTTTTATGTAAATTTCACTTGAAATGGATTAAGCTTTTATTTTGAGACCCAAATCCAAAATAATGTTTTTTTTTTTTTTTTTTTTTCATAATAATTTATTTGGTCTTTTAATTTTATAAAAAATTTATTTTAATTTTTTAATTAATTTTTTGTTACGTTTTTTTGTCAAATTACTCCAAAATAAATAGAAAATTTAACATATTTTAACTTTGTAGACGTGGATTGTCATGAAGATGACACATCAGCATTTAATTAATTTTTTAAATTTTAAAAATTCAAAAAATAATATAAAATTTGTTTTTAAAATTAAAAATTTATTTTTAAAAATTTTAAAATTTTAATTAAATGTTAACATGTCAGCCACATGAGAATCAACGTGTATGTAATGTCAACAAAGTTAACAAACATTAATTTTTTTATCTACTTTGGGATGATTTGACAAAAAAACACAAGTTTAATAGTTAAAAGAGAAAAAAAAATTAAATAAATGACTAAAATAACTTTTTTTTATAAAATTAGAGAACAAAATACATCATTATATATATTTTTATGATCCCAAGTCAATATTCCATGGTATTTTTACAAGTAGAGGGCTAGGTTAATTAAGGTCCCTAAGCAGATTTTAAGGTAGAGAAGAAGATTTTTATTTTTATTTTCCTCCTAGTTTCTAAAGAGAGAATCACAAAAGATCCGAGTTAAAGGAAAAATATATGAAGCATAAATTGTGGTGGCTCTTTATGCCAACTTAAGGTTAATGATTAGTTTAGTTAATTCTTCTTTTTTCTTTTTCTTTTTTTTTTTTTTTATGATGGTGGTAGATCACTTTTCCATAGTTTATAAAATAAAAGAAATCAAGATTAATGTACTTGGTTGAATGGGACTACTCTCAAAACATAATTATTGCTATATATTAATGTTATCTTTAAGAATGTATTTGGCAAAAGTAACCCACTGATTCCACTTCTTTTTTATGTTGTAGATCTTTACATCTTCCCAAATTTTTATGTTTTTTCAAGCAGCCTTTTATTTTAGTGCTTATTGCACCCAAGATTTAATGATGTTCCAATGAAGAATTTATTAGCCGATATCAAAGCATCTAGAATTTATTAGCCGATATCAAAGCATCTTTTTACAATATCTGATCATCTTTTCTCCCCTATGATCATAGGTCTCATCATTAAGGGAACAACTAAAAACATGTAATCTTGCCTACTCATTGGTAGTAGATATTGTGGGGGTATAATACAAAAACCTGGTTATCTATGAATATAACTTAATTACTCTTGGACTGACGAGATGACACCATGAACAAAACCTGTTTCAAGTTCACCATTAGAATTATGTATAACTCTCAGTCATGCGGATATGTAGGAGTGTAAAATCTAGGAAAAGATATTTGTGTGGCTGAGAGGAGGTGTTGGGCATGCATAACACCACTCCTTTAACAAGTTGGTTTCCTATAAATAAATGGGAAATAAATAATATAATGCTCCACTTGTCATGGCAAGGAATGCTTGCTAGCTGGTTCTCAGCCCTCCCCTCTCTCTATTGCCTAGGCCAGGGGCAGAAAAACACCCTTTCCATGCTTCCCCTTCATTAGCCTACCAACTTTGCGAATCACACTGTCGTATATTACACTATGAAAGATATTTAATTAATTCATTTTTTATTTTAAAATTAATATATTTACATAAAAAATATAATTTTGAAATTAATTAGTTTTAATTATTGAAGATTAAATATTCAAATACAAATATTATAATTGGAATACAAATATAAATATTCATAAAGATATTTAATTGGTTGTAAAGTAAAACATTCTTAAAAAAATTTATTTAAAACATTATTGTGTATATATTAAATATTTTAATATTATTTAAAATATTGTGAAAGTTAAAATAGTTGAAGTAAGATTCTAACATAAGTGCTAAGCAATTATCTAAAATAAATTTACTTACTTTAAAATTGAAATAGAGGTGCTAATAAATCTGGAAAGAAAATCAAGATTAACCAACATTTAAAATTATACAAAGTTAAGAATATATATATATATATATATATATATATATATATATATATATATGATCAGGATTTTGATATAAGTGCAAAAATCTAAAAATATAGAAAATAAATATTTACATAAATATAATAATGTAAATAAAAATTAAAACCATATTAAGAACACGAAAAGAAATATACAAATGTAATTCAAGATTTTCAGTAAACAATACAGACCAATAACTAATTTATGGACTAAATTGCATAAAAGAACAAAACATGTAATCATTTACTCTCTCTCTTTTTTGATGAATTACGAGATGAGGGTTAAGTCCAAACAGTAATGTGACTAGCACGACTCAAACTTAAACCACACTTGAGGCAATGAACACTCTACCAACACACAGGGTTCAAAATATTTACTCTTTAAACCATGCATAATAGCTTCTTTTATAAAAATCATAATGATTTATTTGGTTCTTTTAACTTTTCAGGAAGTCCTTTTAGGGGGGACGGAGACCCTGCCAGCCCCTTTGACTTCATCATTGATTTTCATGGTGTATGACACAAGCAACAAATGATCCTTATGTCATGTTTTATTACATCTGAATACTGCTAATCAATATTGGGAAGAGGAGAAGAAAAAAGGATTGACAATCTCATCTCAAGCATTACTATCCTTATCCTTTCAGAGAATCTGTAATTGTTGTAGAGCTTGCTTATGAAGGACTTGAGATAAATATTCAAGATAACTCAAGTGATATATTCTGCTTTAAATGAGCATTTAAACTCTATTAAAATTGGACTCTTCTATTAGCCTATAAAATAAGTAATAGATAGGCTTCCTCATTGAGCCATTTGAGGGTGTATTTAGACACGCCCTGTTTAGAGATTTTTATGAAGAGATATTGTATGTAATGCAAGCTAATTGGGGAGAGAAATTTGTAACAATTTGGGTTCGACTTTGGAGCAGCAATTATTTATTGAGAGAGGGTAGAATTGTTAAATAAAATCATAATCACTTTCTGTGTGAGGCTCTACAAATGTAGAGTTGGTGAATCTGAACTGCACTAATATCTAATATATTTATGATATGATTTGTTTTATTTGTTTTATTTTATTTCTATATAATGTTTTGATAAAAGCATCTAAAATATTTATTTTTTAAGTGCCCGCAATTTTTCATTGACATTTTTAATTTATTTTCATGTTTTCTCCATGAAAATATTATGGTTGAATGTGATACATTATTTACGCTTTAAATGGATTATTAAAGTATATTGTTGTATTATAGTTTTGATTTTCATTTTTGATATAATGTGTCTAGAATTATTTATAATCTTTATCCACTCTTTAAATAGGAGAATAAAATGTGTTTGAGTGCGCTCAAACCTGCATCATTCTTTACTAGCAATAATGTTAATGTCAATCTAGTTAAAACTCAATCGGCATAGTTTTATTTTCTTAATTATATATTAATTGGTAACACTAATTGCTTAATTTTGGGATTGAATTAGAATGAACAATAATTTTGATATTGAATTAGTGGTTATTTTTAATTTATTGATATGTTAAACTTGAATTTAATTTGTCCTTAAATCAATTTAGATTTTGTTCTTTAAATTTATTTAAATTTTATTTAATTTTTAAATATATTTTTAAGCTATTAAAAACAATTTATATATATTTAAAAATACACATGGCATTCTTATGTTATGCCAAATGTCATAAAAAAAATATAGTGTGAACATTACTATTTAACTAAAACCTTGCAATATAATATATATGATTATCAAAAGGCTTTAGGATTTGAATTTGATATAATATCAATGTATATGTCGTTAAATTAATCATATTATAACACGTGGAAGTGTTATCTAAAGTAACATTATTCTTTCTTTGACATAAAATAATATTTATATTTGATGCATTGATGGTATAAAGAATACGTTGCGTTGGTGCTAGCTATAGGGTAAGATACAACTCCAATTGCAACTTAGCTTGCGTCTAAGAGGCCAATGTAACTTGCCATAATTGGTTGACATATTTTGACGAAAATGGTTGGAGCTTTTAATTGAAGATCTTTGCGAAAAATATTGAAGACTTTCAATGTGATCTACTTTCCTTATTGAAGAGATTGGTTTTCCATAGAAGAAGACTACATCTAAGTAATCTCAACAGGTAGTCCTTATTGAAGATCATATCAAAGGCTATTTTTAAGGAGATGGAGATGCACATCTATTATAATTAAGCGGGCCATTTTATGCTTATTTAAATGTAAACTTGTTTCAGTTTTTGTATGAGATTATGAGAGCACTTATTATGTTCAAATTAGGATCTTATTCTAGTGCAAATTCATTGTAAGTTGTTGTGTTACTTAGTTTGCAATTAAACTTTCAAGAGGAATGTCTTAGTTGGGAGAGTGATCTAGATTGAGTATAGAAGTGATATTGCAACTTGATGAGTGAGTTGGACTTAAATCACGTATTATTTTTATTGATTTATAGTGGGTTACTCTCTAGGTTAGGCCTCACAAATGTAGGAAGTTTTTGAATTGTGTAACCAAACTTTGTTGTCCATCGTTATTTTATAAACTTTACTAAGTCCATCTAGTTGCAATTGATCGAAAATCTAAAATGCAAATTCAAGAAATTTACATTTGGTATCAAAGCTAGACACTTGACGCATTAAGCCAAAATCTAGTTCTTAATTTGCTATCAAGGTGAAATGAGCATCAATTTTCAAACCCCCTATGTTGTATGACACAAACTATGCCTACTGGGTGGTAAAATTGAGGGCTTTTCTCAAGTCTATAGATGAAAAATCTTGGCACTCAATTCTAACTGATTGGGAATTACCAAAAACTGATGTAGTTAGTGTGATGACTCCTAAACCTAAAGTAACCTAGACCAATGATAAAGAAAAACCTACAAAGACAAAAGGCAAAGGAGTTGTGACCAATGACAATGCACCCAAAGAGAAAAAGAAAAGATGCAGTGCTATGAGTGCCAATGTTTTCGCCATATTCAAGTTGAATGTATCAATACATCGAAGAAAAAGAAAAAGGCAGCTTGTGTTACTTAAAGTGATGAAGGTTATTCAAGCAGTTCAAAAAAGGATGAGGAGCATATCATGAACTATGTTGCATTTACTTCCCAAGTTATTCCTTCAGATGCAACTAACTCAGATGGCTCAAGTGACACTAACACTGAGCGAATTGGTGATTTCATGTTGATCTACAAAACCATGTTAGATAAGTAGGATCAAGCATACAAGGCCAATGGAAGACTTAATGATAAAAACTCTTTGTTGAAGTTGGAGAAAAAAAATTGTGAAGTAGATTGAGGAAAAAAATTCACACTAAAAGAATTGCTTGTTGTTCAATTTGTGTTGAAGAAGCTAGGATTTAGCAGTGATAAGCTAGATGAGATGCTTTCAGTTGGTAGAAGAGGCATTGTTAATGGAGGACTTGGTTATGTGGACAAAGGAGACAAAATAGTGAAAGGAGTTGTTGATCAACCAAAATGTTCCAAAAAGACTGAAATTATTAAAATCGAGGATCTTAACAAGCATACTTATAGAATTATGTGTCGCTACTCTGGTTTCTCATGCCATATTAGGCCAATTTGTTTTAAGCTTCTAAAGGATCTGAGAAGAAAGAAATTAGATGTGACTTCAATTACAACTCGAGGAACATCAAACATGAGATAATCAAAAGCTAATCTGAAGAAGAAAATACCATAATTTTTTTATTGTTGCACATCAATCAATGAAAGTTACAAATAATAATGTGTGTTACTTTGATAGTGAATGCTTCGGCACATAATTGGTAAAAGTAGTTTTCTCAAGATTTTCCAAGAAAATCATGAAGGCAATGTGACCTTTAGTGATGGTAAAAAAGGCAATATTCTTGGAAAAGGTTTTCTTAATGTTGAAGGCATATCTCAGTTATAGAATGTTTTTCTTGTAGAAGGTTTGAAGGCAAATTTAATAAGCATTACTCAACTTTGTGACCAGGAGATGTTCATAAACTTCACAAAAGATAAATGCCTAGTAACTAGCAAGTCTAATGAGCAAGTTATGGAAGGTTCCAGAACATTCGATGATTGCTATAGATTGATTGGACCTTTGAAAGTTAGCTCCTTTGATCTGGAGCTATGGAATGATAAGTTAGGCCATGTTCACTTCAAAGTCCTACAGCATTTGGTGATGTGGAGTTATACCTCACATTTTTCGACTTTTCTTCTCCCAGTCAAACTCTGTTATTAGTTTCTCACTTAGGCTCTTATTAGTGTAGTTATTTTAATATTATTTGACCTATGAATTTAGCCTATAAATAGGTCTTTTTCCATCCTAAAAAAACCCATTACATATTTAGGTATTAGCTTTTACAAGCTTTCAGAGAATTTTGTGTTTATATTTTGAGGGTTCTTATTTTGAGTTTCGAGGTTTAGTTTTATCTCCATCTTTTGTACTTTTCGTTTTTTCCGTTATTGTAAAATTATCTTTGCCCATGGTTTTTAATCTTGTTCGAAGGGGGTTTTCCACGTAAATATTTGGGTTCAATCTTTTCAATTTCTTTGATATTTTACTTGTTCATTGCTTAACAAAGTTTATCCCCGGTAAACTGGTATCAGAGCTTGATCGGTTTCTGCATTCAACTCGTTCAGAGATGGAAGCAACAAGGTTTGATATTGATAAGTTCGATGGCATCATAAATTTCAAAAAAAAAATGTCTTGGTCTGTGTGGAGACAGAGAGCACTCATTCTATTTAAGTTAGAAACTTATTTTAGTGCAAATTCATTGTAAGTAATTAGTCTTGTTATTCAGTTTACAACTAAGCTTTCAAGAGGGAAGTCTTTTTTGGGGAAAGTTCTCTATATTGAGTATGAGCCTGAGGTTGCAATTTGGTGAGTGAGTTGGAGTTATATCATGTTTTGTGCATGTTGATTTATAATAGATTACACTCTAGGTAAAGCCATACAGATGTAGGAAGTTTCCGAACTATGTAACTAAAATTTTGGTGTTCATCTTAGTTTTATAACTAGTAGTAAGTTTATCCAGTTGTATCTGAACGAAAATTTAAAAGTCAAATTCAATGAATCTATAAATTATCAATGAATTAGATAATAACACATCTTTTAAAATAAAATAAAATAAAACTTAAAAAAACTTAAAAAGTTCTAAGTACATTTAATTTTTAAAAATTTAGATGATAGGTATGATTGATTGATATGGTAGCAAAATTGGATATTTTAAGTATCATGGTTGATTAGATAATAAAATTACTAGTGTCATTATTTTTGTGAAAGGTGAGGTTTGTTAGAACTTAGGTGTGATTGTTTTTTGGTATAAGTCTAATTCAAAAAAGGTGCCCATGATGGAAAAGTTGTGATTAGAGAGAGAAGAATGTGAGATGAACCGAACTCGCATTCATTTGTGTATGGTTTGGACATAATTATTTGATTTGAATTCAACATAAGTTACCCCTATGATTTGATTGGATTTTGATGCATGATTGAGACACAACTCAACCCAATTTGGACCTTCACGTGCTTTTCATCAAGGATCTAAATTACATTTATATTGCTGTCTGGAAAGGTCCTTCAATTGCGTGGAGCTAAGTTGGATAATATATTAATACAAATTATTTTATTTTTTTCATTAATTTGTCCAGGTTGTTTCAATATTACTTTTGTATATAAAAAGGGTTGCTTTATTCTGCAAGAAAAAATATTACCAATTGTTCTTCCTTTTCTTAAAAACTTTATTATGAAGTATTGTGATTGAACTTTCAAATTTCCTAATCCAAATCTAAACCCTAGACAAGTTGATGGAGAATTGGAGAGTACTGTTAGTTGGGCTTAGAATAACATAGGGAGGAGTGTTTCAGCCCAACTTTCTTGGAAGCCTATGCCTTTTGTAAGATAACTAGTTTATGACCCTATCATCCCTAATGTCTTGATGCCATATGGTTGTACTAGTAAAATTATTATGAAAAATGTTAATCATCGTGTTAAGCTATTGAAATTAACTCTTAATCAAATAAAATCAAAGATACACATACCACAAATTTTAGCAAAGCTTATTTTCTATATATATTTTATGCATTTTTAATTAAAAATACTAATTTTGACTTAATTAATTAAATTGATTCCCTTCTAAATTACTAGCTTATAGTTCTTTTATTATTCCCAATCCCCAATTGGCAACTATTTTATTTTTTTTAACACTTATCATTAATCTATATAATTGTTTATTTGCTTTTACTACATAAGATATCCATGGTTCAATTTCATTTAAAACTAAAAGGACTTTTAAGTAAAAATGTTCTCTCATCATCAACAATGTTTTCTTTTGGCTAAATCTAGTTATTTATTAATCAACCATTGAAAGCATAATATTTTACATAGAAATTCCTTCAACTATAAAATAAGTCAAATCACGAGAAACTGCCTGATGGAGGATCGGGACTCACAGACAATCCGAATGAAAACGGAAAAGATCTCTTTTTTAGTATAAATTCATTACTTCTTTTGACATTAATACAAATACTGAGCAGACTATCCAAGAGGATGATCTTAATTTAAAAAGAGGATAAAATAAATTCAATATATAGAAGGGAAATTTCATAAATATTTCGGGGATTCATATTAAATTTGACCCGACCATTTTCTAAAATTAACCTAACCCAACCCAATTTAAAACTGATTTCAAAAAACTGACCCTATCTATTCGAAATGACTAGGAACAATCTCTAGGTAAGGGACAATCAATATGGAATGAATTCTATTTTTTTTTATTCACATCATATTCTCTTACACTTAAAACGATTTAATCATTTACAACCTTTATATAGTTGTTGCAAGTGATTGTTAGTTTCTATTCATGTATCTAGTAATTAATGAGACTCTAATGTCACGGGGCTAAAACTTTAGTCTAGTAAATCGCGCTGTCTTAAACGATTTATTGGGTTTAAATCCGCCTAATTCTACATAACACTCCGAAAAGGAGAATTCTTGCAGAAATTCTGTAATGCACCGAAGCAAAGCGAAAGTAAGCTCAAAAGAGAAAGAAGCTACTGAAGAACAGAAAAACCAAATAAAAATAGCACACACTAAGTGTTTGAGTAAATGCTCTCAAAATGTTCTTTAACTTTAGAATGAAGTAAACGGGATCATTAAATATGAGAGGAAATGCATCTATTTATAGTTGAGCTCCCCAGATCCAACAATATAGATCAAATTACATCAACACTAAGGTTAGTGTCAATCTACAAGATGAAAGTCCTAACTGATTTAAACTCTACACATCTTTATCTCTTAGGATTTACAATAATGACCATGGTAACTTTAATTCTACTAGAGTGTTCACTAGGCCACCATGGCTTCAAGTAGATGGATTTCTCTATGTGTTTTGTGAATCAGGCCAGTTCAAGTGGGTCAAATGATCTCCATGGGACATTCTGTATGTATTCGTCACAAGCTTTGATCTGTAGTGATAGGAGTAACTCAGCCCAATTCAAAGGCTATAATAGAGATGAGTTTAGTTTCCCTCAAGGCCTAATTACGAGATCCAAATCCAAACTGATAAAGTCAAAACTCAACTTAGTGGTTCAAGACTTTATCACGAAAAAAATTCGAGAAGAAGAGTTGAAGTTTCAAGACAATGAATTCTGGAGTAATGATGAATTAGAATAGACTAATTATGTTCGTGGGCCTAAACTCTCAATCTATGATGACAAGCCCATGTGGAAAATGCTAACAAACTTAAGCATTTCACTTCAAGAACCCCAATTGATCTTACAAGCTTAGACGTTTCATATTGGGTTTAAGTTTTAGGCTTAATTTTTATTATATATGAGCACAATATTTTATTAGCTCTTATTATTTTTTATTATTTTATTTCAAATTTTTTATAATTATTAAGTATTTTACATTATTTAGGAATTTTATGTTAACAAGAAAGTTTAGTTTAAAACTACTTCTTGTTTAGATTAAATTAGAGCTCTAGTATACTTAGGAGTTTTATTTAGGTTTAGTTATCTAGCCTATATATAGGCCTTTGCATTGTACACAATACAGATAATTTATTATTATTCTATTTCTCTTTTGAGTTAATAAATTCTCTCTGAGTTTTTCTTTTCAAGAATTTCTCTTGAGTTTCTTTTAGAAGAGTTTTAACAATCTTTTTAGATTGTGGGAATCATCTTCAAACTTTTTCTTGCTAAGGTTTTTATCTTGGACGCTTGAAGGGAGTTGTGGATTCTTCGTGTTTCCAAGGCTTCTTAGGACTTCTACACGTCACGTTCTATTTTTCCATTTATCTTCTTTATTCACTTCTTTAATCTTTGATTTATTATTTTATTTTAGTTATAAGTTTTAATTTTTTTATCTAACTTGGATTTAATTTTGTTTCAGGTTGTATCAAAAATCCAAGTTTCTTTTCGAACGTCTAGAGCCCTAAGTCAAATCCGCGACTTTGACAAACTTTACGATCCGCTTTCACGTTCATCCTTCTCATCCTTTATCATTTGGTATCAAATTTGGGCGTTTTAGGTGTTCTTTTTAAACTGATTTCTAGAAAACAGCCTCAAAATAAATTTTACCCCTACAGTTTTCAAAAAAAATATTTTTCAGTGGGTAAACGATTTTCAAACGATCTGAAATTTTACATACTATTTTTTGGCACTATTTTAAAGTATAAAAAAATATTTCCCACAAAAAAAAAGTGATCAAAAAGTACAAAAAATACGAAAAAAATAAAAAAATAATTCTGTGGGTTGAATTTTGTGCCGAAACTTTCTAGATCAAATCTACATTACTTGAGGAGGCTCCAGTTTAAATTTTGTGATTTTTGAAAATCGGGAACACCTTAAATGAAGTTTGTCAAGTTGCTTCGTAGTTTTTCGAGTTTTCGGGTTTCAACAATTTTCATTGACTCTTAGCTTTAAGTTTTCATTTGTTTTTCCTTTTTATTTGTTCCTTACGCATTCTAACACTTTCTTGTTTCTTGTGTTAGTAGGTTAAAGCACGTTGCATATTCCTTCCTCCGTGCAACAAAATTCTTTGATCTAAGCCAATTTTGGACTCATAGTGCTATTAGGTTTGCTTTGATAGTTTGATTCTAAAACATCTTGATTGATTGATATAGACACTTTTAAAAGTCTCACAAGATTAATTCTTACCTCATTGAGAATTTTTTTTTGAGTGCATACAGGTGAGGTTTGCTTAATTTTTTCTTTTGAAGTGTTGTGCTTTTCCAGGCTTTCACTATGACTCTTAACACTCGTGCCCGTAAAAATCATGATGAGATACTGTAACGCCCCCACGCCCGAGACCATCACCGGAGTCGAGCTTGAGGTGTTACCGAACATAATTTATCAAATTAAGAACTTCAAGTCATTTGTTTCTACATTCACAGCTTTCTAGCTACCTGCGTCACAGTTACAAGAAAAATTATATCTCGAGTTACGAAACTCAAAATCAAGATCCGTAAATTTTCCCTAAATCTAGACTCATATATCTATTCACTAATTTTTTTCTAGAATTTTTGGTTGGGCCAATTAGTACAGTTTATTAGTTAAAGTTACCCCTGTTTCAGGACTTGACTGGACTGACCTCTGTTTACTACGAACCATATTTCTCTCTGTGCAAAATTTATATGACTATGTTGTTTGTTTATCCTGAAACTAGACTCAATAAGGATTCCAAGAATATAAAATACACCACCTAATTATTTTTGTAAAATTTATGGTGAATTTCTAAAGTTGGAACAGGGGATCTAGAAATCGCTCTGGCCCTGTTCCACATCAAATTCTCACTCTAACATGTACTTATGACTATTAGGTATTTTTGCCGATTAAGCCCTTTTACTCATTTTCACTCAAAACCAAGTAGCACAAGTTGTCTAACTTAATTTAAAACCTCATATTCTATCATAAAACATCAAAATTCACAAATTTCACCTATGGGTATTTTTCCAAATATGAACTCTAACTCAAAATATTGCTATCATAAGCTATACCGAGTTACCGGGATTTTAAAAACGTAAAAATCATTAAAAACGGGGCTTGGAATCACTTACTATGAAGCTTGAAAGTTGAAGAAACCCTAGCTATGGAGAGAGGGAGCATTCGGTAGCAACTAAGGAAGATGATAACCAATTTTGTGTTATTTTTCCCTTTTTATTTCATTTAATATCCAAATGACCAAAATGCCCCTCCTTACTAAACTTTCAAAAATTCCTTCCATGTCCTAATTTTGTCCATGAACTTAAAATTGGTCAAAGTACCATTTAAGGCCTCCTAATTAATATTTCAAAGCAATTTCATACTAAAAACTTCTAGAATGCAAGTTTTGCAACTTATTCGATTTAATCCCTAACTTTAAATTAAACTCGTTATGCCAAAAATTTCTTCACGAAATCTTCACACAATTATGCAATCATATCATAAACCTCAAAATACTTATAAAATAATTATTTCTATCTCGGATTTGTGGTCACGAAACCACTATTCCGGTTAGGCCTTAATTCGGGATATTACAGATACCATCTGATGACAAAGAACAAGATGTTACATTGGAGAATATTGTGGGGATGGTAAAATTGCAACATCAACAATTGAACGAGGTACGTGATACATTTGCGGCCGATTTGACTACGTGTCGAACGGAACTACAAGAGAATATTAATCAGCTTTCCAATTATATTCAACTGCTAACTCAAGCTGTTGCTCGTTTGGAGACTTCTTCAAAACAACGATCTCGTGCTCGTGATAGTGAGGATGATAGGGATAATGAACAACTTCATATTCGTTCTAATACTGGTAGACACGAATATCGTCACATTGATGAAACTTTGGGTATTTCTAATCGAGGCCATCCTTCTGTCGCTAAACCAAAGTTCAACATTCCACCATTCGAAGGAAAGTATGATCCAGATGCATATTATGATTGGGAGGATAAAATGGAGATCATGTTCTGTTGCTATAAATGTCCGGAGGATAAGAAAGTTCCATTAGCTATACTGGCATTTTCTGATTATGCATTGAGTTGGTGGACTCAACTTGTGTTGAACCGCCAAAGGAATCATGAACGAGATGTTGATTCATAGGAACAGTTGACACAAATTATGCGAAAACGTTTTATCCCACCTAATTATTATAGGGATATTAAATGAAGACTTCAACGCCTTGTTCAAGGTAATCAATCTGTTGATGAGTACTTTAAGAAGATGGAGATGCTTATGCATAGAGCAAATGTCCAAGAAGATGAGGATACTACCATGGTGCGGTTTGTAGATAGTTTGAACGTTTCGATAGCCAATGTTCTTGATCTTCAAACCTACATTGATCTTGAAGATATGGTACGCAAGCAATTGAGATTGAGCGATAGTTTCAACAATGTCAATCTCGTCCATGTAGTAGTTCACAATATTATAGAGGTACGAATTCTAATTCTACTTTCAAGAATTCAAAATTTCCTTCTGCTACTAATAAGTTGCTGCCAAAACATGATGAGACTAAATCTTTTAAGTGGAAAAGTGGGGCTCCTACAAAACCTTCTTCTTCATCTTTTAAACAGCTCACTTCTACTACTTCACCAAAACAACAACGAGCTCGTGAAATTGAATGTTTTAAGTGCAAAGAGCGTGGGCACTATAGCCGTGATTGTGCCAATACAAGACTTTTGTTGATCAAAGAAGATGGTGATTATACTTCTGATTCCGATAAAACAAATCCAGATATGCCTGAATTAATTGATGATGTTAATGATGGCGGTAAATTTCATGGTGAAGAAGAGTTGGTGGAACCACTAACTCATCCTCGTTGTTTAGTTGTAAGGCGCACGCTCAACATCCAATTGAAGGATGATCATGATCTTCAACGGAGTAATATATTCCATTCGAGGTGTTCGATTAAAGGTACACTTTGCTCATTTATCATTGATAGTGGAAGTTGTGCTAACATTGTGAGCAGCTACCTTGTGGATTCTCTTGCTTTGCCATGTAGCAAACACCCTACACCATACCATCTTCAATGGCTTAACGAAGGTTCGGAGGTCCGTGTGGTAAAACAGTGCTTGATCACTTTTAAACTTGGGACTTACATTGATGATGTTTGGTGTGATGTCGTTCCCATGCATGCCGCCCACTTTTTACTTGATAGACTATGGCAGTACGATCGTGATGTTATTTATCATGGTAAATTAAATCGATAGTCTTTTATTTTTCGTGGGAAGAAGTACACTTTCACCCCTTTGAATCCGAAAGATATTCACAATGATCAAATCGACATGATGAAGTTTTGTAAGGAGGTTATGGGAAGTAAGACACAAAATTCAAAAAAGGCTGAGAGAAAAGAGGTCTCTAGTGAAAAAAGCCAAATTAATGATGACCCAACGGTGAGTGCATCCTCTTGTGAGAAAAAAAAGAGTGGTTCATAATTTTTATGCGAGTGGAAAAGATGTGCGACGAGCCTTACTCACTAAACAGCCTTGCATCATTATCCGATTTAGGCAAAATTATTTATCTTTGACTAACCTTCATAACTCTTTGCCTAGTGTTTTTGTGTCTCTTTTATAGGAATATGAAGATATTTTTGAAGAAGCACCTAAAGAATTGCCACCTTTGAGGGGTATTGAGCATCAAATTAACTTAATACCTGGGTCAACAATTCCAAATCGACCAGCTTATCAAAGCAATCCTGAGGAAACAAAGGAGTTATAAAAGCAAGTAGATGAACTTTTGGCGAAGGGTCACATTCGTAAAAGTTTAAGTCATTGTGCAGTGTCGGTAATTTTGGTGCCAAAAAAAGATGGTACGTATAGAATGTGCGTTGATTGTCGACCAATTAACCAAATTACTATTAAGTATAGACATCCTATTCCAAGGCTTGATGATATGTTTGATGAACTTTATGGTGCTTGTATATTTACAAAAATTAATTTAAAAAGTAGCTACAATCAAATTCAAATGAAAGAGGGGAATGAATGGAAAACAGCATTTAAAACTAAGTTTGGTTTATATGAATGGTTAGTCATGCCTTTCGGTTTGACTAATGCACCTAGTACTTTCATGCGCTTGATGAACCATGTTTTGATACCTTATTTGGGTAAATTTGTGGTAGTATATTTTGATGATATTCTGATTTACTCAACTTCTTTAGATGACCATGTTTTTCATGTTAAATCAGTTTTGGATATTCTGCGAACTGAAAAATTATTTGCCAACCTTGATAAATACATTTTTTGTTGTGATAAACTAATCTTTTTAGGTTTTATAGTAAGTGCTCAAGGTATTCATGTTGATGAGGACAAAGTAAAGGCAATTAGAGAGTGGCCCACTCCTAAATCAATTACTGAGGTGAGATCTTTCCATGGTTTAACAAGTTTTTATAGACGTTTTGTGAAGGATTTCTCCACTATTGCTGCTCCATTAACTGAGATTATTAAAAAATCTGTGGTTTTAAGTGGGGAGAAGTTCAGAAAAAGGTTTTTCAAACTTTAAAGGATAAGTTATATTCTGCTCCGATTCTTAAATTACCTGATTTTTCTAATACTTTCAAACTTGAATGTGATGCTTCAGGTATTAGAATTGGAGCCGTGTTAATGCAAGAAAAAAGACCAATCGCATATTTTAGTAAAAAACTGACAGGGGCGCAATTAAACTACTCAACTTACAGTAAGGAGTTGTTGGCATTAGTTCGAGCTCTACAAGTTTGGCAACATTACTTGCTGCCAAATGAGTTCGTTATCCATACAGATCATGAATCCCTAAAATGGTTAAAGAGACAAGGTAAGTTAAGCAAGAGACACGCTCGATGGGTAGAATTCATAGAGACATTTCCATATACAATTAAGTATAAAACAGGTAGAGAAAATGTAGTTGCTGATGCCTTATCTCGTAGATACTCTTTGATAACTACATTAAATGCTAAAGTCTTAGGGTTTGAACATATAAAAGATTTATACTTAAATGATATTGATTTTGCAAATATTTTTTCTAATTGTGGGAATGGTGCCTTAAATAAGTTTTATCTTGTAGATGGGTTTCATTTTCGCCTAAACAGGTTATGTGTTCCACAATGTTCTATGAGAGAGTTATTAATTCGTGAAGCACATAGTGGAGGCTTAATGGGACACTTCAGTGTCGCCAAAACACTAGATATTCTACATGAACATTTTTATTAGCCGCACATGAAAAAGGACGTTGAAAAGGTATGTTCTAATTGTATTACTTGTAAACAAGCAAAATCTAAGGTAATGCCTCATGGACTTTATACTCCTTTACCAATTCTTTCTTCACCATAGGTAGACTTATCCATGGATTTCATTCTTGGTTTACCACGAACAAAAAAGGGTCGAGATAGTATTTTTGTTGTTGTTGATAGGTTTTCAAAGATGGCTCACTTCATTCCTTGTCACAAAACGGATGGCGCTACACATGTGGCTGACTTATTCTTTCGAGAGGTGGTGCGCCTACATGGGATACCTCGTACCATTGTATTAGACAGAGACGTAAAGTTCCTAAGCCACTTTTGGAAAGTATTGTGGGGTAAGCTTGGTACTAAATTATTATATTCGACTACATGTCACCCCCAAACAGATGGACAAACTGAGGTAGTCAATCAAGTCTTAGGTGTTTTACTACGAGCTATTGTGGGTAAGAACCTTAAAAGTTGGGAAGAATGTTTGCCGTTTGTTGAGTTTTCATATAACCGATCTATTCACTCTACAACTACATATTCTCCATTTAAACTTGTTTATGGTTTTAATCCACTAACTGTACTTGATCTTGCACCATTGCCTATAGAAAACATTTCTAGTTTAGATGGTGAGAAGAAAGCTGAATTAGTGAAATCCATGCATGCGAAAGCAAGACAACGAATTGCCAAAACAAATGAAACAACTACCAACAAAGCTAACAAGGGGCGCAAGCAAATTATCTTTGAGCCCGGTGATTGGGTTTGGGTCCACATGAGAAAAGAGCGATTTCTAACTAAACGCAAAACAAAATTGGACCCACGTGGTGATGGACCTTTTCAAGTACTCAAGCGTATTAATGACAATGCATATCAAATCGACCTTCCCGGTGAGTATAATGTTAGTGCCACTTTTAATGTCGCTGACATTTCTCCTTTTGATATTGCAGATTCGGGGACGAATCTTTTTGTGGAAGGGGGGAATGATACGAGTAACTCAGCCCAATTCAAAGGCCATAATAGAGATGACTTTAGTTTCCCTCAAGGCCCAATTACGATATCCAAATCCAAACAAATAGAGTCAAAACTCATGTAACGACATAATTTTCAGTGGTGTCAGAAATGGTGAATTGAGATCACTAAATTCGACAAGTAAGATTGAACAAGATAGTAATTAAATATTTATGAGTCAAGTAAGAATTTAGAAGAATTTATGAATTGGTGAATTGAAAGAATTTATTAGGTCAAACGGGTCAAAAATGAGGTATCCAGACCTCAAATTTGAAAATCGAGCTATAAATATTTTTGTAAATATTTATGAAGTGTCATTTAGCTAGTATTAAAGTTTGGTTGAGAAATTTTAACGTTTGGGTAGTCAATTAAATAAAAAGGACTAAATTGTAATAAAAATAAAATTTGCTAAAAGGATTAAATAGCTCAAGTGTTAAAAGAAAGAGGATTTAAAGGGCAATTAAGCCTAAAAGTGAATAGGTTGGACGGTAAGGGTAAGAAAATTAGCAGAAAAATAAGGGAAATAAGGACAAAATTGAAAGATCTAGAGATCTCTTCATATTTTCTCAGCCAAAACGCCATAGGAGGTCTGGAGACAGCTGGTTTTTTCATATTTTTACATCATGTGAGTTTAATTCTTGCTTTTTCTTGATAATTTTTATGTTTTTATGACTTTTACAAGTAGGTCCACTTATAGAATTCATTAGTTTTTGATTTTATGGGTGAAATTGGAAGTTAACCTAGGTGGGTAAGGGAAGTTTATGATGAATTATTATGAAATTTAAGTTCTAATTTCATATTAAGGTGGTTTTATTAAGTGATTTTGATAGAAAATGGTATTTAGGACCTAATTGTGAAAAAATTATGAATTGAAGGTTGGTGTTGAAATTTAGAATGTCAAAGGTTTTGAAATAGTTTATAATGATAAAATAAAGTGTTAATTGAGAAATTTTGGTTCAATTGATGGGTGAATTAAGTAGGGACAAAATTGTAAAAACTAAAAATTTTGGGGTAAAAGTGTAATTTTGAAAGTTGAAGAGCATGAATTGTGAAGTGAAATAGAAATCAAATAAATGCTAATGAGTGAAAATATTTTATATTATAGATCAAGAATCCAAAGAAGAACGAGGAAAAGAAAAAGTTGCAGAATAGTCCCTAAATTTCAATATCTTCTACAAATTAGTCGGGTAAGTTCATATGGTTGAATTTAGATGTTTATTCGTGAATGATTGAATGATATAATGTGTTATTATATATGAATTTGTTGTGGGATTGTGAAAATTTTGTTAATGAAAGAATAAATGTGGAAATATAAATTAGGAAAAACGCAGGATTGAGTACGTTCGTATCGTGACATGTGATGAATTAACAGATAAGACCATGGTTGTTCCATGGCAAAGTGTGAAATGTAGGTATGGTATCATCCATACTGAGTTGTGAAATGTAGGTATGGTATTATCAAATCCATACTGAGTTAAAAAACGTAGGTACGGTATTTTCCATACCGAGATGTAAAATGTAGGTATGGTATTTCAATGAGGAAAACCATACTGAGTTATGAATCGTGGCACTGAACGACGACGTACTCAATTTCGTAAGCCGTTTCCTAATTTGATAATAAGAAATACAAGAGAAGTGAACCAAATGAAAGAGATTGAATAGTTGTTAATGTTGAGCTCAACTACGTGAAGTATTATAACAGTGGTTGTGAATGGTAGGAAACTTTTGTGAATGTTTTGGTATTGTTTGGAAATATTATGTTTGGTAAGCATTACTTTTAAACCTATGAACATACTAAGCTTCAATAAGCTTACTTGTGTGTGTTTGATATTTTTATGTAGATTGAATTAAACTGAAGTTGGTAGATTGGATCAACACAACAAGACACACTATCCAAATCAATTTCGGTAGCTTTTATTTTATGTTTAAAGATTTATATGGCATGTATAGAGTTTAAATGAATTAAAGTAAAGATGTTATAAACTAGTTAACAATATTTTGTACTAAAACAGTTTTTGGTTAGTAGCAGTAGTTGGATTTGAAAATTCACCATAAATTATGAAAATATAATTAGAGGTTGAATAAAATATAGAATTAAATCTTATTGAATCTAGTTTCAAATAGAAGAAACGGTGTAAGCAAAATACTTCCATATCAAGAGATATTTGAATTTTTGTGAGATAAGGTCAGATTGATTTTAAGCTCCCCTGTTCTGATTTGTAAAAATCATTAGAAATTGTAAAAAAATAATTAGAAGTCATACTATATATTTATGGATTCCTTATTGAGTCTATTTTAAAAAAAAAACAAACGGAATGGTTATTTGAATTCTGTACAGGAAGAAATTTTATTCGTAGTGCACAGGGGTCAGAGTAGCCGAACCCTGAAGCAGGGGAGAATTTAACTAATAAACTGTACTAGTTAGCCGAACCAAAAATTCTAGAAAAAAAATAGTAAGTATTTATATGAGTCTAGATTTGGGGAAAATTTACAGATTAGGATTTCAAGTTTTGTAACTCGAGATATGATTTTTTTAGCGATTGTGACGCAGTTGAACAGCTTGTCTGGAAAGTATGATATAAATTGTTTGAATTTGTTTAAGTGCTCAAATAAGTTTAGTAATGCCTCGTGCTCGACTCCGGCGACGGTCTCGAGTAAAGGGGCGTTACATTTATTGGTATCAGAGCCAAGTTTAGTCGATTCTCGGAACAAATGTGATGTGTAAAGTGTTTAGAAATACATGCCATATAAATCTGTGATAGTGTGATGTGAATGATCCGATCTAACTATTAATTTTTGTTATAGATTGTAAAGATGTCTGATAGACCTGAGGGTGCTGGTCAACAAGAGGAAGTTAATAGTAGAATACAGACTTCTGAGCAGGGAACAGGTGGTAATGTTTCGATTTTTTTAATGAGAGAGGAAGAACTTAAAAATATGATTTACGGGTTAATGAATCAGTGGTATCGTGAAACAATACAAGGAAGAAGTCAGGCACAACAACCTCCTCCTCCCCCTACTGTACCACTAGTTACAACCCCGGTTGCTCCTCCTTTAATAGATGAATCTAGCAAAAGAACACCGATTGAAAAACTTAGAAAGTTCGGAGTTGAGGAATTTCGTGAGAGATCGGACGATGATCCAGTTAAAGCAGAGTATTGGTTAAAGAGTTTGGAGAGAGTTTTTAAACAGATGATGTGTTCTCTGGAGGACTATCTGAGATGTGCAGTTTCGTTATTGAAAGAAGAAGCGTATAATTGGTGGGAAACTATTGAGGCAGTGGTACCTGCAGATAAACTTACCTGGGAATTCTTCCAAAACGAATTTAAAAAGAAGTATGTGGGAAAGAGATATTTAGATAAGAAGAAGAGGGAATTTCTTGATCTTCGACAAGGGAATAAAACAGTGGCCAAATATGAAAGAGAATTTGTGTATCTTAGTAGATATGCTCGGGATGTTGTACCGACAGAGGAAGAAATGTGCATTAGATTTGAAGAAGGGCTTAATGATGAAATTAGAATGATGATTGGAGGCACAGAGATTCGAGAATTTGTGGTTCTGTCTGATCGAGCTCAAAAGATGGAAGAAGTGTATAACAGAAAGATGCAAAGAGAAAGAAGAGGTAAAGAGGTATACAAAAGAAGTTTCTCTAGACCAACTTCGACTTTTTCGGCTAAAAAGTTCAGAGACGATTCTAGTCGACCTGTTACAATTCCGAAACGATTGAATAAAAGTAAAACAACTCAACAAGATGTGGGAGTAACTAAGAAACCAGCAGCTAGTGTTAGTAGTGTGCAAAATATTCCGAGACCGAGATGCAAAAATTGTGGTAGATTTCATATTGGTGAATGTTGGGGAAGAACCGGAGCTTGCTATAAATGTGGTGAAACTGATCATTTTATTCGGGACTGTCCTCAATTGTTAAAAGAAGACAGAGAAAAATGGGAGAAGCAAGGAAATATTTCTTAGAAAAGTAAACGTTCAGGTCAAAGCAGTGCTGTTGGGACTGTTCGTTCGGGAACAAGAGATACTGCAGCCCGATCAGAAACAAGAGCACCTGCACGTACATATGACATCCGGGCAAGGGAAGAAGCTTCTACTCCAGATGTGATAGCTGGTAATTTCTATCTTTTTGATGATTCTGTGTATGCTTTAATTGATCCTGGATCTACGCATTCATATATTTGCATTGGATTAGTGTCAGAAAAGAAAATGACTGTTGAGTCTACTGACCTTGATTTACAAGTCACTAATCCACTAGGGCAAAGTGTGTTAGTTAATTTAATATGTCGAAATTGTCCACTGAAAATACAAGGCTGTGAATTCTCTGCTGATTTAATGTTGTTACCTTTCCGAGAATTTGATGTTATTCTTGGAATGGATTGGTTGATTAAACATGATGCCATAGTGAATTGTAGAGAAAAACGGATTGATTTAAAATGTCAGACAGGGGAAATAGTTTCAGCTGAGTTTAGGGATAAAAAGAATGATGTCAGAATTATTTCAGCCTTTGCAGCTCGAAAATTGATTCAGAAAGGTAATGAAGCATTTTTAGCTTATATTTTTGATACTCGGAGTTCTGAATTGAAGATGGAACAATTGCCAGTTGTTAGTGAGTTTATTGATGTGTTTCCTAAGGAATTACCTGGTTTACCCCCAAATCGTGAGGTTGAATTTGCAATTGATATAATTCTGGGTACAGCTCCGATATCAATAACACCGTATAGAATGGCACCGGCTGAGTTAAAAGAGTTGAAGACACAGTTGCAAGAGTTATTGGATAAAGGGTTCATCAGACCGAGTACATCACCTTGGGGCGCACCTGTCTTATTTGTGAAAAAAAAGATGGCTCGTTGCGATTGTGTATTGATTACAGACAGTTGAACAAGGTAACAATTAAAAATAAATATCCATTACCTCGTATCGATGATTTGTTTGATCAACTGAAAGGTGCTGCAGTGTTCTCAATGTAATACCCTGAAAATATTTACAGTAAGATATTATCCTTGATATAGTAAAATAAGGAAAAAAAGTGAAAAAAAAAAAAGAAAATTTTGAGATATGTCAATATTGAGAAGTATATTATGATATATTAATTCAAGAAAGGACTAAATTGTAAAAGTGAGAAAAGTTTTGTTGCACAAGAGTAAATACTCAAAATTTGAGGGGTTAAAGTGTAAATATGAAAAATTTGAAGGACCAATAGTGTAAATATTTTAAGAGTGGAATAATCTAGAAACTAAGGAAAATGGATGAATTAGGACCAAATTGAATAGATGAAGAAATTATGAGGGACTAAATTGCAATTTTACCAAATTAAATGATGACTTAAGGATGGAATTTTAAAAGATAATGAAGGGCAAAATGGTCAATTAGAAGAGAGAGAAATCTAGAAAGTAATAATGATGCTAGAGATATTTTGATATTTTATAATTATTTAATTAGATAAATATTATTTTATTAATATTTTAATAAGATATTTTATTATTATTTTATTATTATTTTATTAGTATATAAAGAAAGAAAGATGAGAAATTCTCATCCATATTTCCCATGCACTAACGTGAGAGAAAGAGAGGAAGAAAGAAAGTTTTGCTTTCTTTACAATTTGGTCCTTTTACCAAAAATTCACCATTTTCACCCAAAAATCAAATGAATTTCCATAGCTACCAAGAGAGAAAAATGTTAAGGAGACCATGGGGAGTTAGAATATCAAGTTGGATTCAAGAAATAGAAGCTGGAGGAGAGAGAAAATCAAGTTAAAGATTAGTATCAATAGAACAAGGTAAGTATATCAAGATTTCAATATGTTTTTAAGTTTGTTATTATTGACAAAGCATGGAAATAATGTTATAGTAGAGTTTTCTTACATAAGGTCCTATGTTCATGATATGTTAGTGAAGAGAAAATAAGAGAAAGTGATGAGAAATGGTATAGAAAAAGAAAATAAGGGTGTTATAACATGGTAATTAATATTTTGTACTAAAACAGTTTTGGACAGCAGCAGTAGTCTAACTTTGAAAAATCATCAAAAACTGTAGAAATCTAATTATAGGATGAATAAAATATGAAATTAAAGCTTATTAAGTCTAGTTTCTTATAGAAGAAATTATGTAAGCAATGGAATTGTAAATCATGAGATATGATGAATTTTGTGAGACAAGGTCAGAATGATTTCAGGTTCCCTGTTCTGACTTTGTAAAATCATAAAAATTTGGATAAAAATAATTAGGGGTTTAAATTTATATTTTTAGAATCCTGAATGAGTCTATTTTCAATATAAACAAACGGGAACATCATTTGAATTCTGTACAAGGAGATAATTAATTTTTAGTGAAGAAGGGTCAGAACTGTTAGACAGCAGAACAGGGGTAATTTTAAAGAATAAACTGTACTTATTGGATAAACTAAAAATTCTGAAAATTTTATGGTAAGAAGATATATGAGTCTAGTTTCATGGAAAATTAGCGGATCTTAATTTTGAGTTCTATAGCTCCAGATATAAATAATTTAGTGACCATGATGCAGATAGACAGCTTGAATATTCATAAAAGTAAATAATAAAAATTATGGATAATGTTACTTACAAGTATATTATCTACATTAAGGATGTGGAATGGAGAGGAGGAGGAGGAAAAATATGTATGAATATTCATCTAGCATGGCTAATTTGCATATTCTAGGCTCAAGGACTAAATTGAATAAAAGTAAAATTTTATGGGCAATTTTGTAAAAATGTAAAAAAAGATCAAATTGCATGAAATGGATTATTTTATTATTTAAATTAAAAAATTGAATGAAATTATTAATTTAGTTCAAGATCGGGGGAAAACATGTTTTAGGGATTAAATTGAAAAGTGTTGAAAGAATAAATTGAAAAGTGTTGAAATTATAGAAAATTCTGATATTTTATAGAATTCATGGACTGTTATCAATATATATAAGAATAATAGCTGGAAATAAGGATTAAATTGCAAGAATTTTATTTTCCGACTCTAAGGATGAAATCGTCATTATTAATTAAGAGTTCAGGGGCAAAATGGTAAATTTTGCCTAAAGCATTAATTAAATGCATTAGTATATGAAATGAATGAAAATGATGATCAAATTTATTTATAAAGATCCGAACGACTCAAATATGAGACTCGATCGTGAAAAAGAAAAGATATCGGATTAATGAAATTATAAACACAAACAAGCAATGAGGTAAGTTTGTGTAACTTCAATTGTATTTTAAATACTTGAAATATGTGGTTATGTGATGAAAATATGATTTGAATATTCAATTCATGATATTTGATGAAATATTGATAATACTCGAAATAAATTGAAAATAAATCTCGGTTGAATGAAAAGGAAAAATTCGATGGATCTCTGAAAAGGAATTGACGGTAAAAAGGATCTAGCCCGGACGGGTGATCCTATCCTGATATAGCCCTCCCGAAGAATATGTGGAAAATGGATTTAGCCCGGACGGGTAATCCGAATTAGGGTCTGAATTTAGCTTTGATCGGTAATTCAGATCCAAGCTCATTAGAGTAATTGTCGTTGCGAGGATTTAGCCTGGACCGTAATCCCGACAATACTCTATGAGTTTATATTACAGGGGATTTAGCCTGGACTGGTAATCCCACTGTAAGGATGAGGTTCGCGGGAGTGTGCTCTCTGATATGAAACGTGTAAGACCATGGTTGAAAGATACCATGGCAACCTGATATGAAACGTGAAAGACCATGGTTGAAAGATACCATGGCAACTTTGATATGAAATGTGTAAGACCATGGTTGAAAGATACCATGGCAACGTGATATGAAATGAACAAGACCATGGTTGAAAGATATCATGGCAACATGACAGAAAAAAATGAGTAAGACCATAGTTGAAAGATACTATGGCATCATGTCAAAGATGAATAAGACCGTGGATGGGAGATGCTATGACATCTCATTGAACAATTGATATCCGGTAATATGTATCGGATGACGAATGGTTATATGAAATGGTTGTGTGTAATGTTTACAAGAACTGGTCATATGGAAATATATATGTACAAAATAGTTGTATGAAATAATTATGAAGATAGATAAACGAAATAAGTATGAGTACGTGGAATATAAATTATGTTAGGTTTTATATAAGCTATTATCGGAATAAATATACATAAAATATATGGAAATGATGGAGTATGAAATATTAATATAATGAAATGAATCATATATGCTTATGAAGAAACGGTAAGAGCAAAATATGTTTCATGACATGTACATATATGATTATCTTTGATATGTTGATACAAGAAAATTATGTAAGTTGAGACTATTATTGAACTCAAGTACGATATGTCGAGAAAATAGTTATATCAATGTTGAATTTATATGAGATATGTGCAAGTACACTAATAATATTACTGTTTGATGCTTATACAAGTACTAATCTGTTGATTGAATGGTAATATATTTATTTACATGATGCATTGAATCGGTAAGCATTTAAATTTTTTTTAAGTAATCTGCAAATGGTAGTAATGCTCCGAAACCCTGTTCTGGCAACGGATACGGGTTAGGGGTGTTATACTCAAAGATAGACCTTAGATCTGGGTATTATCAGCTGAAGGTTAAAGAGTGTGATGTGCCAAAAACTGCTTTTCGAACTCGGTATGGTCACTACGAATTTTTGGTAATGCCTTTTGGTTTAACAAATGCCCCTTCTGCATTTATGGATTTAATGAATCAAATTTTTCAGTCTTATTTGGATAGATTTGTGGTGGTATTTATTGATGACATATTGGTCTATTCAAAGACGGAATCCGAACATGCACAGCACTTGAGAATTATACTACAGATTTTGAGAGAAAAGCAGTTATATGCAAAATTTAGTAAATGTGAGTTTTGGCTTCATGAGGTTGGATTTCTGGGTCATATTGTATCAGCTGAAGGAATTCGTATGGATCCAAGTAAAGTTTCAGCAATGGTGAATTGGAAAACACCGAAGAATATAACTGAAGTGCGAAGTTTTCTGGGATTAGCAGGATGCTATCGCCGTTTCATAAAGAATTTTTCCATGATTGCTTCACCAATGACTCGTTTGTTACAGAAAAATGTTGAGTTTGTATGGTCTGATGAATGTCAGCAGAGCTTTGATCAGTTAAAGAAAATGTTAACAGAAGCTCCAGTTTTTACTCAACCAGAATCATGTATACTGACAGTGATGCATCTTTAAATGGTTTGGGTTGTGTGTTAATGCAGTCAGGAAAGGTAGTGGCTTATGCTTCACGGCAGTTAAAACCACATGAAAAGAATTACCCTACACATGATCTTGAGTTAGCTGCAACTGTTTTTGCTTTAAAAATTTGGAGACACTATTTATATGGTGAGAAGTGTTATATTTATACGGATCACAAAAGTTTGAAATACTTAATGACTCAGAAGGAACTGAACTTAAGACAGAGACGGTGGTTAGAGTTGCTAAATGATAATACTCTAAAATGACGTGTTTTTATATATTAATCATGTGTTTATTTTGAGCTTGAGCCTACTAATTTGAGCTATTTATGTCTTTTTATCTTTTAGGGACTAAATTGGAGGCGAAAAGTAAATTCAAGGGAAAAAGCATCAATTTGGAGATTAAATGGGCCAATATGCAACGTGGGACAAATATGGTGCCAAAAGTGCGAACATGGAAGGCACAAGGACTTAAAAACAAATAGAAGAGATTTTATTTTGGAAGACTCTATTTTATTTTATTCTATTAGGATAATTAATATTAAGATAATTATTAGGATTATTCAAATTTAGGATTTTATTTTAATTATCTTTGTTTATCTTTAATTAAATGTATTTATCTTTTTAGAATTTAAGTTCAATTAGACTATCTCCCTAGCACTATAAATAGGGGGTGAAGTGACTCTATTTGAGAGCATCTTTTCTGTAAACACTCTCCCCCCAAAAGTCTTTTGTTCTTTCCATATTTTTTTTCTTTCAATAAAATTTCTTTTTCCATAATTTTATTTACTTTCCCACCATTATCATAAGCCACTAAAACCTTTCTAGCCAAAAGTTGTCAATATTTCCCCAAAAAGGGTTCTTGAGGCCTAGAATCCGTACTTAGCCTTCTCGCCAAGTATTCATCGTTTCTCCGCACTACGGGCTGACGCTTCCGTCCATGGCCCTTAAGAAGTAAGCTTTTCAACATATGCAAAGGTGGCCGCTTTGTATGTTTTGGAAGGACTACATAGTCAGTTCGTTAACTTACTACGTCAGAGGTTGGCGAGCCAAAGAGACAAAATGGCGTGGGATTCGCCATTGAGAAGCGTTGATCTAGCATAGATTATCAAGCTGAGAGTCGGGTTCCCTAAAAATCGTAAATCTAATCTTTGGAGCTGGTGGTCGTAGGCGTCCTCTTCCACTATAACTGGCTTACTTGAGTCGAGAAGGATCATCCAAAAGCCAAGGATTGAGCCCAAGGCGGAATGAGACAACCGGAGGCTGAAACTTTCCCATAAGAATTTCTTTTCTCTTAAAACTCTCTTTATTATTTTTATTATTTTCGTAATCATAATTTCAGTAAACTTTAAATTCTGTTTTTATTTTATTTTCGCTTCCAAAATCAATTCTTAAATTCTGTTTTTTTATTTTTTTTCCAGGAACGCAGGTTTTCTTGGGCACGATTCTGCCCAAGATTTCGAGAGACAAACATTCGTATAATCCGGTCCCTGAGGATTCGACCCTACTTCCCCTTTAATATTTCTTTTTCATTATTTTACAGGGAATAAGATATTTTTGGTGCTCTCAACGACGCATCACTAAAAGACTATGATTTGGTTATTGACTATCATCCAGGGAAAGCTAATGTAGTTGTTGATGCACTTAGTCGAAAGTCATCTCTGTTTGCACTTCGGGCAATGAATGCTCATTTGGTTCTTAATGAAGAAGGTGTTGTATTAGTAGAATTGAAAGTAAAACCAATGTTCCTTCAACAAATTCAGAAGCTGCAGAATGAAGATCCAAAACTGGTGCTGAAACGGCAAATGGTTCGGGATAATTTAGATTCAGAGTTCAGTATTGATGATGAAGGTATGTTTCGTTATCATAATAGGATTTGTTTTCCAAATAATTATGATTTAAAGAATGATATTCTTTCTAAAGCACATAATAGTATGTATTCTATTCATCCGGGTAGTACAAAAATGTATAGTGATCTGAAAAAGACATATTGGTGGCCTGGTATGAAAAGAGAAATTTCAGAATTTATTGCAAAATGTTTGATTTGCCAGCAAGTTAAAGCAGAGCATCAAGTGCCAACGGGTTTATTACAACCCATTATGATTCCTGAATAGAAGTGGGAACATATTATGATTTCAGAATTTTGTGTCAGGATTACCTATGACTCCAAGAAAGAAAGATTCGATATGGGTGATTGTTGATAGATTGACAAAGTCAGCACACTTTATTCCAATCGTAATGCAGATTTTCACTTAAGAAGTTAGCAGAATTGTATGTGTCAGAGATTGTAAGACTACATGGAGTTCCAGTATCTATCATTTTAGACCGGGATCCGAGGTTTACTTCAAGATTTTGGAATAAATTGCAAGAAGCTTTAGGCACCAGATTGAATTTTAGTACAGCATTTCATCCTCAAACGGATGGACAATGTGAGCGCAGTGATTCAAATTTTAGAAGATATGTTAAGATGTTGTATACTCGAGTTTGGTGACAGTTGGGAAAGGTATTTACCGTTGGCTGAGTTTGCTTACAACAATAGCTATCAGTCTAGTATAAAAATGGCACCATTTGAGGATCTTTATGATAGAAAATGCAAGACTCCATTGTGTTGGTCTGAATTGAGTGAATCAAAAATAGTTGGGGTTGATTTGATTCGGGAAACCGAAGAGAAATTCCAGATTATTCGAGATAGCCTAAAAGCTGCTTCAGACCGTCAGAAGTCATATGCGGATTTAAAACGAAGATACATAGAATATGCAGTGGGTGATCGAGTACTTTTAAAAGTTTCACCATGGAAAAAGGTGTTACGGTTTGGTAAAAAAGGAAAATTTAGTCCAAGATTCATAGGGCCATATGAAATTGTGGAAAGGGTTGGTCTTGTAGCTTATCGGTTGGCTTTACCTCCGGAACTTGAGAAGATTCACAATGTGTTTCATGTGTCTATGCTATGGCGGTATAGGTCAGATCCTTCACACGTAATTCCTCATACTGAAATGGAGCTTCAACCAAATATGACTTATTCAGAAGAACCAGTGAAGATTTTGGCTCGTGAAGTTAAAGAATTGCGGAACAAAAGAGTACCATTTTCAGGTGTCAACCTGGGAAACAGAGGAGTCAATGAGATCACAGTATCCAAATCTATTTTCAGGTAACATATTTCGAGGACGAAATTTTTAAGGAGGGAGTTGTAACGGCCTAATTTTCAGTGGTGTCGGAAATGGTGAATTGAGATCACTAAATCCGACAAGTAAGATTGAACAAGATAGTAATTAAATATTTATGAGTCATGTAAGAATTTAGAAGAATTTGTGAATTGGTGAATTAAAAGAATTTATTAGGTCAAACGGGTCAAAAACGAGGTATCGAGACCTCAAATTTGAAAATCGAGCTATAAATATTTTTATAAATATTTATGAAGTGTCATTTAGCTAGTATTAAAGTTTGGTTGAGAAATTTTAACGTTTGGGTAGTCAATTAAATAAAAAGGTCTAAATTGTAATAAAAATAAAATTTTCTAAAAGGATTAAATAGCTCAAGTGTTAAAAGAAAGAGGATTTAAATGGCAATTAAGCCTAAAAGTGAATAGGCTGGACGGTAAGGGCAAGAAAATCAGCAGAAAAATAAGGGAAATAAGGACAAAATTGAAAGATCTAGAGATCTCTTCATATTTTCTCAGCCAAAACGCCATAGGAGGTCTGGAGAAAGCTGGTTTTTCATATTTTTACATCATGTGAGTTTAATTCTTGCTTTTCTTGATAATTTTTATGTTTTTATGACTTTTACAAGTAGGTCCACTTATAGAATTCATTAGTTTTTGATTTTATGGGTGAAATTGGAAGTTAACTTGGGTGGGTAAGGGAAGTTTATGATGAATTATTATGAAATTTAAGTTCTAATTTCATATTAAGGTGGTTTTATTAAGTGATTTTGATAGAAAATGGTATTTAGGACCTAATTGTGAAAAAATTGTGAATTGAAGGTTGGTGTTGAAATTCAGAATATCAAAGGTTTTGAAATAGTTTATAATGATAAAATAAAGTGCTAATTGAGAAATTTTGGTTCAATTGATGGGTGAATTGAGCAGGGACTAAATTGTAAAAACTAAAAATTTTGGGATAAAAGTGCAATTTCAAAAGTTGAAGAGCATGAATTGTGAAGTGAAATAGAAATCAAATAAATGCTAATGAGTGAAAATATTTTATATTATAGATTAAGAATCCAAAGAAGAACGATGAAAAGAAAAAGTTGCGGAATAGTCCCTAAATTTCAATATCTTCTACAAATTAGCCGGGTAAGTTCATATGGTTGAATTTAGATGTTTATTTGTGAATGATTGAATGATATAATATGTTATTATATATGAATTTGTTGTGGGATTGTGAAAATTTTGTTATGAAAGAATAAATGTGGAAATGCAAATTAGAAAAAACGCAGGATTGAGTACATTCGTATCGTGACATGTGATGAATTGACAGATAAGACCATGGTTGTTCCATGGCAAAGTGTGAAATGTAGGTATGGTATCATCCATACCGAGTTGTGAAATGTAGGTATGGTATTATCAAATCCATATTGAGTTAAAAAACGTAGGTATGGTATTTTCCATACTGAGATGTAAAATGTAGGTATGGTATTTCAATGAGGAAAACCATACTGAGTTATGAATCGTGGCACTGAACGACGACGTACTCAATTTTGTAAGCCGTTTCCTAATTTGATAATAAGAAATACAAGAGAAGTGAACCAAATGAAAGAGATTGAATAGTTGTTAATGTTGAGCTCAACTACGTGAAGTATTATAACAGTGGTTATGAATGGCAGGAAACTTTTGTGAATGTTTTGGTATTGTTTGGAAATATTATGTTTGGTAAGCATTACTTTTAAACCTATGAACTTACTAAGCTTCAATAAGCTTACTTGTGTGTGTTTGATATTTTTATGTAGATTGAATTGAAGTGAAGTTGGTAGATTGGATCAACACAACAAGACACACTATCTAGATCAATTCTGGTAGCTTTTGTTTTATGTTTAAAGATTTATATGGCATGTATAGAGTTTAAATGAATTGAAGTAAAGATGTTATAAACTAGTTAACAATATTTTGTACTAAAACAGTTTTTGGTTAGTAGCAGTAGTTGGTTTTGAAAATTCACCATAAATTATGAAAATCTAATTAGATGTTGAATAAAATATGGAATTAAATATTATTGAATCTAGTTTCACATAGAAGAAATGGTGTAAGCAAAAGACTTCCATATCAAGAGATATTTGAATTTTTGTGAGATAAGGTCAGATTGATTTTAAGCTCCCCTATTCTGATTTGTAAAAATCATTAGAAATTGTAAAAAAATAATTAGGAGTCATACTATATATTTATGGATTTCTTATTGAGTCTATTTTTAAAAGAAACAAACGGAATGGTTATTTGAATTCTGTACAGGGAGAAATTTTATTCGTAGTGCACAGGGGTCAGAGTAGCCGAACCCTGAAGAAGGGGAGAATTTAACTAATAAACTGTACTAATTGGCCCAACCAAAAATTCTAGAAAAAAATTAGTAAGTATTTATATGAGTCTAGATTCGGGGAAAATTTACGGATTTGGATTTCGAGTTCTGTAACTCGAGATATGATTTTTTTAGCGACTGTGACGCAGTTGGACAGCTTGTCTGGAAAGCATGATATAAATTGTTTGAATTTGTTTAAGTGCTCAAATAAGTTTAGTAATGCCTCGTGCTCGACTCCGGCGACGGTCTCGGGTAAAAGGGCGTTACAACTCAACTTAGTGGTTCAAGACTTTATCACGAAAAAAATTCGAGAAGAAGAGTTGAAGTTTCAAGACAATGAATTCTGGAGTAATGATGAATTAGAAGAGACTAATTATGTTCGTGGGCCTAAACTCTTAATCTATGATGACAAACCCATGTGGAAAATGCTAACAAGCTTAAGCATTTCACTTCAAGAACCCCAACTGATCTTACAAGCTTAGATGTTTCATATTGGGTTTAAGTTTTAGGCTTAATTTTTATTATATATGAGCACAATATTTTATTAGCTCTTATTATTTTATTATTATTTTATTTTAATTTTTTTATAATTATTAAGTATTTTACGTTATTTAGGAATTTTATGTTAACAAGAAAGTTTAGTTTAAAACTACTTCTTGTTTAGATTAAATTAGAGCTCTAGTATACTTAGGAGTTTTATTTAGATTTAGTTATCTAGCCTATATATAGGCCTTTGCATTGTACACAATACAGACAATTCATTATTATTCTATTTCTCTTTTGAGTTAATAAATTCTCTCTGAGTTTTTCTTTTCAAGAATTTCTCTTGAGTTTCTTTTAGAAGAGTTTTAACAATCTTTTTAGATTGTGGGAATCATCTTCAAACTTTTTCTTGCCAAGGTTTTTATCTTAGAGGGGAAATTAGAGCCACTTGAAAGGGGTTGTGGATTCTTCGTGTTTTCAAGGCTTCTTAGGACTTCTACACGCCACGTTCTATTTTTCCATTTATCTTCTTCATTCACTTCTTTAATCTTTGATTTATTATTTTATTTTAGTTATTTATTTTAATTTTTTTATCTAACTTGGATTTAATTTCGTTTCAGGTTGTATCAAAAATCCAAGTTTCTTTTCGAACGTCTAGAGCTCTAAGTCAAATCCGCGACTTTGACAAACTTTACGATCCGCTTTCGCGTTCATCCTTCTCATCCTTTATCATTTCCTATGACACTAGTCAGAAGCTTTGATCCGTAGCCTATGACACTAGTACATACATGTGTATTAATTAAATGACTACTAGACTCCTTAGATTCATCCATTGTAGTCACTTTGATTAAATATAACATTGATAACATCACATTACTTAATAGTTGCTCCCTCCCCAATGGGCTTTAAGAAAGCCCCTTTTTTTTGTTTTTTTGTTGTTGTTAAGTAATGGTTTGAAGGATTTGATTTCGGTTACGGGTGTAATAGGGATGGTGAGGAAAGAGTGATCAGTCTAGTGAAGGCAATTGAGTCAAGAGAGGCGGAGATAATGATCATGAATGGTGATGTTGAATTGTGGGATGTGTAAATGGTAGTAATGAATGTTGTAAGGCTGGGGAAAAAGAGCTATTGAAAAGGGTGAGTTGGGAGAAAGTGTATTGTGTGTGAACTTGGGGTTGTAGGTTTGATTGGTGGAGCTGGAATAGTGAATATATGGTGGTTTGAGATGGTCAATGACTGAGAGTTGGGTGATGGTGTGGATGAGTTGGAGTTAAAGGCTAGGCAAGGACTAAGAATAAGGAGTAAGGAGTACGGAGAGATAAGCGAAAAATAAAGTAAAAAAGAAAAGAAAATGTTAAATATTTTAAAATATCGTGTTTAATTACATGGCAGTGACGCGGATAACATATTAATATTTAATGGTATAATTTATATCACATGAAATTTTGTGATGGTTTTAAGGTTAGATAACAATTTAGTGATTAAAATATTAAAATTTATAATATTAATAACCAAAATGTAATTTAAATTATACATAATTAACTATTTTTATAGTTAAAAAAATGAGAAGGAAACTCTAAAAATTTGGTTCATCATTGGAAAAGCTATTGAAATATTTTACTGTATTTTTCAATAAAAAGTTAGACATGTGTTTTTCTTATTTAATTTTGATTTTAAAGTTTTTTTTTTTTCTTATCACCATGTCATATTAACAACGATATTTTTGTTGTATAACAAGTCTTATCATCATTCTAATCTCTATACATAATTATGTTCAAGTTGAGAATTATATTTAAATAAAATCCTTTCAACAATCAAATATTTAAACAGAAAATTTTTATCATTCCGTCATTAGACATAATGATTAAATAATTCAACAATATAACATTTAAAATATTTAACATGCCATGCAATAATATTCAGGTAACATGAGGTGTTTTCTAAATAAATAATTTTCCAGAGGAAAATTTTTTTAAAAAAAAATTGAAGAATAATTTAACTTTTTTTATCACTTAAAATTTGTAAAAATTTTATTCAGCTCAACTAACACAGCATATTTTAACGATGTCATTTAGGTATATTTATCCCATTGAAATAGATTTAATTTTAATATATATATATATATATATATATAAATTTGTTTTAGACTCAGTTTTTGAACTTGAATTTGAGGCTAAGAAGAAAACGAATCATTTTGTTTTTCAATATGAAATAGAAAAAGAAATGTAAAGAAAATTATAGAATTGATGGAAGGAATAATGAATAAGCTAAGGCATTTAGATGCATATCCAAAGGTAAATGAGGATTTCTACAGCCGAACACTCTCCGGTGGCTTCATCACTTTCGTCTCCTCCGTCGTTATGCTCTTGCTCTTCTTCTCCGAGATCCGTAACTTCCTTTACTCTGCTCTATGATTTGGATCTGTTATGTTCTTCCCTCAATTTAAATTGATTTGGTCTTCTTGATGATATACGACTTAGTTGATCTGTTCCATCAAAATGTCTTTCATTTTTTGTGGTCTCGGTTGTAGGATTATATCTGCACCCTGTGGTTGAAACAAAGCTTGTGGTTGACACTTCAAGAGGGGAAACTCTACGCATCAATGTAATCTTAACTTCAAATTTTCTGAAGATTCCTTCTGTGTCCATGTTCCATTTCGACTTATAATTTCTTTATTATATGCTATTTCGGATATTCTACTTTATCAAAATTGAGTGTAAATGTTATAATTGTTTCTTCTTCTTTTTTTAAGTTTCATTCATCGTAATGCGATGTAGGTCCTTTGGGATTATCCCCTCTAATTTCTTAATGTTCCTTTTGGATCTGAAAGTGCAGTTTGATGTCACATTCCCTGCTATCGCATGCTCAATTCTCAGCCTTGATGCAATTGACATAAGTGGAGAGCAACACCTTGATGTTGTATGTATTGCAAGATCTCATGCTTTTTTTTTCCAATTTTATATTGATGGGTTTTGTCTTACGTCAAGTGTCGTAAAGGAAATGCATGGGCATGCGTATGCGTATGCGCATGTGCATGCGCATGTACTTGCTGCTAAAGTCATAATGTCATTTATTTTTATCTAACTTGCAGAAACATGACATAGTAAAGAAAAGGTTAGATGTAAATGGCAATGTTATAGAAGTGAGACCGGATGGGGTTGGCTCTCGCAAGGTTAGCTATATTGCTCGAAGTTGATTTCACAGTCACTTTCTTTTTAATTCCCATAAAGGATCATAGAAACCAGACATTCAGCTTCCTTTTTGACCTTTGCATTTATCTCTGCTCATAATTATTTTGCTTCTCACAGATGGAAAAGCCTTTACAGAGGCAAGGTGGCAGGCTCGAGCACAATGAGACGTATTGTGGTTCATGTTATGGTGCAGAATCGGTATGCTTCATCTATCTGGTTTCCATCAGCTAGTTCATTGTGATACAAGTCAATCCACTGGGTGCATGTTTGTCCTGAATATGAAGGATCTTTGACTTTATTTGTATAGGTCCCTGTACCTTATTCTCTTAATCCTAATAAGTATCATTTTGTGATGCTTTGCCTAGATATTATATAAAACTTTTGATAAGTAGCATTTATTCTTTTTCTTTTGGCTATTTCCTTAATGTCTCTCGTTTTGGATGTGGTTTATGAAGGGGTGAAGAGGCAGTTCATGTCGTCGGTATTTAGATAGGGAAAAATCATTGAAACTAGTCCAGTTAAGAAGTACTATTTTCTTGCTCCAGGTATTTTTATTTTAACCTGCCCTAATATTCTCTTCACTTCCATCTTGAAGATTGATGGTGAGTGTTGCAACTCCTGTGAGGAAGTTCGTGATGCATACAGAAAGAAAGGTTGGGCTATGTCAGATCTGGATTTGATTGAACAGGTCTGTGTGCATTAGAGCTCTATCTAATTTTTAGGTAACTTCAATTGAAATGAGACATGCATAGTCATATGTGCAGGGATAAATAATATTGATTTTACCTTTATTGTCTTTGATATTGATAATCATGCTTGTGTTCATTTTTATTTTGGTAAGCTATGTAGAGGCCATAGAATACATTAATAAAACCTCTTTCCCCTCCTTATAATGCCTACAGAGTACTCCAAATACATAGAAAAATTTAAATAATGAACATACCCATGTCATACACATATCCATTTCCATCACTCATTCTGGAGTCTAAGTAATATAGCTTCTTGGTGCATTAAAAGGATTGATTTCTTCTACTTTTCAATAGTTAACAAAAAATATACAAGTGAGGTTTGCGTGAGCCAATATCAATAGTGTACGCTTGTCCAAGTGTAGTTGTACTTTATTTGCTTTCTGGTTTGCTCATCTAAAGATTTTCTGTTTCCCCTTTACTGTTGACCTACATGACTTGACCCTGGTTTATATCTTGGTTTATGTGTTTGTTCTGTTTTCTGGCGTTCAGTGCAAGAGAGAAGGCTTTTTTCAGAAGATTAAGGATGAAGAAGGTGAGGGGTGTAATATTTATGGCTCTTTAGAAGTTAAAAAGGTGGCAGGGAATTTTCATTTTGCACCTGGGAAAAGCTTTGACCAATCAAATATTCATGTACATGACTTGCAAGCATTTCGAAAGGACAGGTTTAATGTAAGGCCTTACCCTATTATTTGCATTCTTTATGCACATTAGCTTGTCTTATATGGAAAAATGGTTATGTAACCCAATTTAATCATGCTTCATGTACATTTGATGCAGTTAAGTCACACGATCAATCGGTTAGCTTTTGGAGATTATTTCCCTGGTGTGGTGAATCCTCTTGATGGGTACTGCCAAATTTCTACTTAATCGTTTAATGTTGGCCATGTACAAAAGCTGGATGTTAGCAAATGATTCTTTTAATTTATGCTGTTCATATTTCTCTCTTCTAAATTTCAGTGTCCAATGGATGCAAAAACAACCAATTGGGATGTACCAGTACTTTATCAAGGTTAGCTTTCTGTGTGAATGCACCTTTTCTCCTCTATGATCATATTCTCCAATTTTTATCAGTTATCTCTTCTATCTAGTAATTGAAGGCAGGACGTTACCCTGGATGTACACTAATTTATTTTTAGTACTTCATTTTATTCCATTAGCCTGTTAGTGAATGCAACATGTGACATCTCCACTCCAACTTCTGCATATATAAATGTTACATGATCTATCACTGTTTTAAAATTTAATCTTTCCAAATATTCGATAAAGACACTACATGGAAACCTAAATGGTGCAATACACAAAAAGTCTGCCTGATTAACTTAATCATTGTAAACTTAGTTCATGCTGTCAATTTTATTGAAACATTTCCTTTTTGAAATGCTAGTGACATTAGCAAAGAGATCCCTAAACATTTCCATTTTGAAATGCTAGTGAGACTAATCCTTAAGAGCATGAAAGAATAATGCAATCCCTTAGACTGAGCAGCAAGAATTATTACTAATGTTGTAACCTCTTGAGTGGATTGATGGCTCATAGTCATTTTAAGGGGGCATGGATTCTTCAATTTTGTGTCAGATACATGTAGCAGTTCTTGTTTCTAAATGAGCTTTGAATAAGAAAAGGGTCTGTTAGTTTGAGGGATTTTTAATAAATTTTCTCTTGTAGGTTGTTCCTACCATGTACACAGATGAGAACGGACACACTATCCAGACAAATCAGGTGTAACTGAAATTTGCAAAAGATTCTATTTGGCCTATTCTTTCATTTAGTCAAAATGATTAATGCATGAGAGATTGGTATTGCAGTTTTCTGTAACAGAGCATTTTAAAGGTGCAGAAAGAGGCCTTCTCGATAACCTCTCAGGAGTTTTCTTCATTTATGACCTTTCTCCTATCAAGGTTGGTTTCTCCTCTGTTTTTTTGTTTTCACGCAATCTCAATGTCTGCATCACCTTCAATGTTCTCTTCTCGCCACTTTCATATGTACAAGGGAAACCCTTAGAGATCTGTTAAAGGGAGGTGTAATAAATGTTAGCTTAAGTTAGGACTGTTTTTCAAGTTGTTTCGATTACGAGTCCTGCTAATTCACTGAGCTTGTTTTAAACTTCATTTCGCAGGTGACTTTCGCAGAGGGACATGTCTCATTCTTGCACTTCCTAACGAACGTTTGTGCTATAGTTGGAGGTAATTGTCCTTTGCCCTTCATGGTTGATGTGTTGAGTATATATGTATGTTACAATCGGATAGGTGGTGTGCATTGTACGGCAGGCGTTTTCGCAGTTTCGGGAATAATAGACTCGTGTATATACCATGGTCAAAAAGCAATGAAAAAGAAGATGGAGATAGGTAAATTCAATTGATGATGGATAGAGCTGGTGGCTTGAAACTGGGGGGCTTCTGCTTCATCTTAATTCCAGTTGGGGAGAATTGAAGCAAGCAAAGATGATAGACCACTGCCCCGTACTTACCCCATGGCCTGTTCATTCATTACCGACCGAAATTTTGTTCACAATTCTCTCGTCTATGCTCCAATTATATCGATTGATCGGTTCATATAAAAGATGTATCGACACAAATTTGGGTAAATTTCATTCCGTTGCTTCAATTTTGACCAATCATAAACGGACCCCCAAATGATAATAATTATGAGTTGGGATTTGAGCAATTTTCAAATGAATGGATGGGTCTTGACAACACCACCATCTACTGCTGCCTGCCTAACTAGTAACTTCCAAGCCAACTTGCTTTCCTATATTATATTAATTTCAACTTCCTTCCATTTGACAGATTGCGTTTACACTTCGATAAATATTTGAAGATGATGGCACAACTATTAAAATTGAATTTATTTTTTAAATCTTAATTAAACTCCAAATAGTAAATAAAAAATAGTGTCGTCCTCTATTTATCATGCCTTACTTTGATAAGAAAAAAAAAAGTGAAAAAGAAGGATGAATTCAAATCAAAATTCAATCCAACTTATAAGCTATTTTGGACCCAAAACCATGATTATGTCGGAGATATTAATGCTTCTTTTGGTTAGCATGTAATGATAACATGATGATTCAGAAAGAATATGGATAATCTGAAAGTGGAGAGAGGCCTGCATGATTATGAGCGAAAAAAAAGGAACACGCGTGCGTCCATAACCATGATTGAAATTCAATACACACACAGACAAAGAGCTGTTGCAAACGCGTTACTTTAAAGTAAAGGCACTGTTTTGTGTAAGACAAAATCTTAAGAAATTGTGACTGTTGAAAACAGGACTAAATTTTACTTTACGCCAAGGTAAGGTAGAGAGGTTCCCCACCATTGGCGTAAATTACTTAAACCTTCGTGTCTTGGGTCTATTGATTGTTAGGTGGTTTTAAGATACCAAGAAAACTCTTCCCTTGTTTGTGCCAAGCTCCTGAATTCTGACTCATTCTCGGGACTCAAAACATACTTTCAACATAATTCAGTATCCCATCATTTCATCGTTCTGTAACTTGTCACTAAACCAACTATAATTGTAAGTTGAGCTTTCTAACCATATTACGCTCGTTTAAGCTTGTATAATTAATAAATCAATTCCACTCAACAACCTTCTCTCAAAAAATTTCTGTATGTACCACAATTTAATTCAAATATATACATTACTGCAATATTTTATTTAGCAGATATAAAAGCTCATCGCTTCCAAGAATTTTCCTCCATTTTCAGCCACTTAATACCATGAGCTCTGTTGAATCTAAGAAATATGTGAAGTCAGAAAATGAAGAAAACAACATAAATAACATTTAATTCGTACAAAATACAAAAGCTATCAACCTTTTTTTATAGACACTAACAAATTTCACCTTTTGGTTCAGCAAGAAAAAAAACGAGCTGACCAGCATGGAGAAAATCACAAATTCTTATGAACACAAGCACTTACATTCAGTAACACTCTTAATAACCTAAAATACATGCCACTGCAACTGCCAAAAACTCCATTGCAGCTAGCTTTACGAAAAAAAAATTACATGAAAGGAAACTCCTAAACAACAAAAGACTGTTACACAGAAAACGAAACATGGGTTTTTCCCTTCAGGCTTTTAGAATGGAATCCCAATCGATCTCAGAAGGGTACTTGGACAACATAAAAGTTTCCGAAGAAGAAACGACTTCCGGCCATGGTTGTTCGTCGAAATCCGAGAATGTAAGATCTGATAAAGGCGAAGATACAGCCGAACCCTCACTCTCGGATTGAACCGTAGACAAAGATGAGGAGTTCTCCACTTTCGCTGTATTCTCCTCGGGCTTTGGTTCTGCCATGTCGGGTTTGTTGTTCCTGCTTTTGGTGTCTGCCGTAACCTTGGATGATTTCTTCTTGCTCCCTTGCTTAGGGTTTTGCTCCAAGCTCTCACAAATGGCTTGAAGCTTAGCGTCAACAGAGGAAGGCAAAGGCTTGTAGTCACCAACGTGGGAACCGTGGTGGCGAAGGTTAGGGAAGTTGAGTCTCGCAAAGTCACCTCTTAGTTTATAAGCTGCTTTGTCATAAGCCAAGGCTGCTTCCTCAGCAGTGTCAAAAGTGCCTAACCAAAGACGTGTCCGGTTTCTAGGTAACCGGATCTCAGCGACCCATTTTCCCCAGTGGCGTTGCCTAACTCCTCTGTAAAGCTTGGTGGGTTTGGATGGCGCACCCACGTGTTTCATTGGAACAGGTTTAGGGCTAAGAAAGCTAACCATCGGGTTACTGTTGGCGCTGATGGTGTTGGGTTGGGAACTTTGGTAAAGGTAGCTTGGTTGGTTGTTGTGGAGGTGGAATTGAAGCTGGATCTGATGGATCTGAGCTTGTGTCAAGCTATTTAGCCCAATTGTTGAACCAGTTTGAGGCTGTTGGGGACATGATACTGAGTCCATTGGTGTAGGGTAAGGGTAACAACAGCTATCTGGGTAAAAATTAGGCTGTGTTTCGGAAGAAGAGAAAGAAAGGTAAGAAGTAGAAGGAAGAGAAGAAGGGGAAGGGGAAGAGGAGGAAACACTTTTCATAAAAGGTTCAAGAGCTTCCATCAATTCTCCCCCATATAGATCTGATTGATCTACTCCACTACTAATGAAATCCATTGCAGCTGCCATTACACTAAAACTAGAAATAAGATGAGGACCAAATTAAAAAAAAAATTAACCTGTTTCTTACCAAAACTTGAAGAACAGGTCCTAAATCCAGAACGGATTAAAAGAGGTTTTTCCTTTTAAAAATAGACAACCCTTTGAAATCCAACCAAAAAAAAAATTAAAACTTTGAGGGATCAAAAATTACCCACAAAGCGAATTTATCTACAGACGAAAAAAAAAATGAGAAATTTTCTAAGATTTATCTTGAAATAGAGACAAATATTGAAACTTTATATCAACAAAGCTGAAGGAAATACAAAAAAAAAACCTGGATCTCGTTTCTGAAAACACCTGACTTTTAAAGAAATCCTTATCTAAGTTTGCTTTTGACCCATTTGCTAAGTACTGATGAAAAACAAACCCAAAAATCAGATTTTGATTCAAAAGACAGATGATTAACAGAAAGGGATTCAGAGAAGCGGGGATTAATAGAAAAAAGGGGGAGAGATTTTCAAACAACAAAAACCAGAACCACTCAAATTGTTTAGATCTCACCAAAGAAGAGAGAAAAAAAAAAAAAAAGCTCTCTTCTTTTTCTTTCTCACAAATTTATGGTGTGAAAAACTCAGCCTCACTTGGTTTATCCTCACCAGCTCCCTTCACTTTATATACAACTTCAGCTCCTTAATTAACTCGCTTAATTACCTTTATTAATCATCATTAACCCACTGTTTTTAAGTTTTAGCTACAATTGTTTGTATATTTTTATCTTTTTTGGCCTTCTCTCCACCGAGCTCTGGTTTCCTAACGTCAGACTCATTCAATCCGTTGTCTGTACCCACTTATGTTCTACACGTGGAAAGATCTTATTCACTGCCGACACCTGTGCTTTTACTTACCGTCAGATACGAGGCTTTTTGGCATGGATTTAATGGCCTGCAGAGTATGTTGACCATTCCTGCTTGCGTTCACACTTCACACCTTGAGTAGATAAAGGTTAAAATCTGCGATAAGGCCCTGCATTATTTGTAATTTTAAAATTTAGTCAGAATTTTTTAGTTTCTTTATATTTCATATTTCAAAATTATGTAATTAATAATGCTATTGAATTTTTTGGAAGTTATTTTTAGAAACAAAAATTACTTATTTGATAACGTGTAACTGAACAATGACTTGTAATAATTCCAAAATTAATTTTAACTTAGTTAATAAATTGACTTGAATTTTAAATTAGAAAAGTAGGGAACTAAATTCTTGAAATGAAAATTGAAGAAATAAATTTCAATAGAACAAGTTTTGAAACTTAGAGCATATTTTAATTTTTTTCGTAAATAATAATGTTATAATTTCTGTTGTTTAAATAATATCAAATTCTATCATTAGTCCATGTACTTTGTATAAGTTGTCGATTTAATTCATATACTTTCATTTGATTAAATTTAGTCAATATACTTTCTAAATTTAAATTTTAGTCTTAACTACTAGCAACAGGTGAATTTGTTTGGTTGAATTGTGCTATTAGCCTTATACATTGCATAAAATTTTAGATTTAGTCAATGTTCTACAATTGGACCACATATGAATAAATGATTGATTTTGCAGTACCCTAAAATTATTATGAGCAATTGTCCTCTCAATCAACTTGTCATTGTTAGTATGAATCGAAGTTAAAATGTCTATTTTAAATACAATGTTGTGATATATTTAAATGATATTTAAATTCGTTAATATTATGATATTTCAATAAAAATATAAAAAAAATTACAACTCGTTATTAAAACTTAAATGTATGAAATACAAATTTTAAGCAATTATTAAATTTAATTTGAAGACATAAATAATGTTTTAGATATTAAAATATAAATAGATGTGAGTATATAATATTATATATTTGAAATAAAATAGCATAAATATTAAAAATTACACTGAATGGGCTAAGTAGGATTATAAAATTGTATATATACATAATATTGCTCGTGGCTCGAAAAATAATAAACCAAATCTTTCACCTTATCTAACATAAATTTGTACATTGAATGGGGAAAAGGAAAAGACAATTAATAAAAAGGTGGAGCCGAAATTAATGCGTCACCAACTTCTTTCCTCATTAATTACTAAATTTATATTATCTTTTGGACTGTTAAAATATGATATATGAATCTAATGATGGCCAAATAATGCAAAGCATTAGCGTAATTAGTAAATTTATATGTTCCCACTTATAAAAAAATATTACTTTCAAAATGTTATCTTTTTAGTTTTTTTACTTTCGATTAGTATTAGTATTCTTGTCAATATAGAAGGATGTGGGTTAGAGTGCGTTGAAGCGCATCATCCTCCTATTTATGGGTTGATGAGAGACTTTCAATAATTTTAGACATTATATTAAAAAGAATAACTATAATAAAATTATTTTAAAAAAAATTGAGTTAAAGAAGCATGAGATTCAAATTCAATTTTTAAGCATCAATTATTGATTTAAATATTTGACCATTGTCAAGTTTAGAAGTTATTGAGAGGAGTATGGTTAGTTTTACAAAAGGAAATAGGTATTTTTATTTGATTAAATTTGGTATTTTAATTAATTCTTTATAATTACATTTACGTGTAATTATGCAAGTGCTGCTTCAATTTTAACACCTTTTAAAATGTAATCCCGGTGTAATTTATATACCGAGTACTTTTACTATTTGAATTTGAAAATTTAATTCCAATCGTCGATTAAGGTTTGTTTAGACAACATGGAGTAATTGAATGAAAGTATAATTATTACACTGTCTTGTAATTACAGATAATTGTAATTTCCTAAATGTATTTGGTTGGCAATGTTTAATTACATTGTAATTTCCTATATCATGTTTGGTAGCACAAAATGTAATTATACAATTACATAATTTATATTCATCATTGTCTAAATTTGAATATGCATCATTAAAATTATCAAGATCTTCCTCTTCCATTTATTATTTGAAGTATAAATCATCTTCATTCCACCTATGACTGAATATACAAAGTATGCAACTGCTAGTACAATCCAACATTTGTTTTCTTTATGCTATATTAAGGTGATATTGTTAATATGATATTTATAATTTTAAAAACAACAAATGTCTTCTAAACCATATTTCAAAGTCTTGAATATTTGAACTTAAAGAGTTCGCGAGCAATTTATAATACTTCTCAAATTGTATCGTATTTCATGATATGGTGTAAAGAAATCTTTTCTATCCCCATATTGAGTATTGATATTATAATATTTCAGTTCAAAATCCAAATAACACGTAGTTTTATTATAAAAAAATTATATAAATTTAAATTGGAAAAAAAATTATACTAAATTATATCATTTTTATAATATGCAAAATAAGTATAAAATAATATAAATTTTATAATATATAACTTCAATAAAAAAAATTTAAATTGTCCAAAACTTTCATAATGTTTCTCATAAATAATATAATTTTTATCATAACTTTTAATTTTTTTGTAAATAAGTCATAATAAATTTTTTTAATAAGTATATTATTTTTATAATACATAACATGAATACATAAATAAGCTAAGTCCATACTCGACCATAACTTTTTATAAATAAATATATTATAACACTTTTATAACATGAAAATAATTTTTATAATATATTTTTTGCCAGAAATTTAGGAATTTTTTAAGATATAAATAATATAATTTTGTTATAACTTTATAAAATGCAAAAATTATATTATATTTAGGATTTATAATATAAGAAAATCCTGGCCATAATAATATTAAACACTTATACGTGTTCATACTTATAACATAATTTTTATAACTTGTATAAAATAACTTTTTAAAATAAGATTTACGTGTAATTAACTATGTAATAACTCTAATTTTCACATTATCTAAAAATTAAAAAATATAATTAAAGTGCTCCAACTATACTAAATTTAGTGAGACACGTTAATTACAATAATTACTTAAACATATAAAAAATATATAACTATAAATATTTACATTAAAATTTAATTATTAAGTCACTTTCCAAACATTACCTTATAATTAATATTTTTCTATTTTGTCAAACAAGTTGACAAGGCAGTGTGAAGTAAGACAAAATTGATGAGCTGTAATCACTTTGCCGTGCGGCTTTTAAGGATAGGATCCAATTATCTACACAAATAACACTATTATGGTACGTGAATACCAATGAAACTGAAAAGCTGTAAAAAGAAAAAATAAATAAACAAATTCCAAATTTTAAAGAAATTAAAAAAAAATTGAATGGAATAGGTAGAGAAATTCACAATATACTAATCTTATAAAATTGGATTGGATGGTTATTTAGGAAACCTTTTCTTAATTTATTTTATTTCCTTTGAAAGCTAAGCTTTAATTTTAAAAAATAAAAATGGTTTTGTTTAGGATAGAAAATGAAGGGAAAGAGTGGAGCCTCCATCATTAATTTTTTGATGTCACCAAAATTCAACCCCAACTTCCCTCCCACTTTCTTCATCTTATCATAATATATATATATATATATATATATAAATTTTAATTAAATTTCAATGACCTCAAAGTCAAAAAGAGTACTCCTTTTAAATGCTAGCAAATGGAATTTGCCAGCGTGGCACAACTTGACCGAGGTTAATCTTGGTTGAGTTTACGGTTGAACAAGTCACGTGCGGAGGCACTGAGCTTCATCACAAACTCTACATTTGCGGCGGCAGTCACTGGAAGGGCTCCAATGCACTGTCCGAATTATTTGACCCACGCTCAGAGGCGGAGCGTATTTTACAACGTACAAATTCCTGAAGTACTTCCAACAGGATGTGACATTCACGCTTTTGAAAACAGCAGCTTCTTCTTTTTAATGATAAAAACAGCATCTTATTATAGATAAAGTAAAAGTGTAATTTGGGGGCTAATAATTATTAATTGAAAAATTAGGGAGCGGGAAGGACAAATCTTCTTAGATTAGAATTTGAAACTACAAGTTAAGGGAGGGGATTAGGGAAACCATGGGCACAAGTGTTGGTTAAGTTAGTTCACCCGAGTATCGGGTTTAGTATAACCCGGGCCTTGTCGGCTGGGGAAATCTTGAAACCAAGTACCACCTCTAAATTTGGTTTCATTTGGAGTTCTTAACGTTAAAGTCCAGAAAAGTGATTCCATTATTCCGGATTTATAAAGTTAAAAGGTTTATTTTATTAGGTAAATGACGAATTCAGCCTTTTATCAATTTCGTCTTTATTTTTATTTTAATTAAATTTGATCATTAAGATTTTAAAAAGAGCTAAATCCTTATTTTTTTAATAAAAATATTAACTAAAATATTAAATTTTTAATTATATTAATCATAATTATAATAAGCCATGAAAAGTGATTGCAACATAAACCATAATTATAATTATAACCATAGTTAACATATTAATAAATAAATTTTTAAATGAAATATAATTATTGTAATTGTAATGTATGATATCTACTAGTTCACTATTAAGAAAAAAAATTATTTATCATTAATTTTAAGCTTTATTTAAGAAAAAGAAAACCTAAGAATAATAAAAATAAAATACAATTTGGTCTAAAATTTAAGATTACATTCATAATCTTAAATTTCTTAAGGAATAGGCTGTCATCTTATATTACGGGGATGACCATAATGTGAAATTATGAGATGATTAAAATGTTAAAAATCTAAATATTGTTATTTCATTCCACAATCTAACATTAGAAGCTAGAATATTATATTAGACTAACCAAACGTCCTAAAAATTTTATTTATAATTATGCCATTTTATTACTAATAAAGGTTGAATTCAAACCACACTATTTAATCATAATTAATATATTTCCAATCTAAGAAAACAATTATAAATACTACGATATCATGTAATTCTATTATTTACCTTTAACTAACCGATGAAATTAAAGAAGAAGAAGAAATATTGATTCTGTTCTGCAATATATATTGGAAAGTTGGAATCACAACAACTGAAGTTTCCTCCGGAGAGAATAAGAGAAATAGATTAAGGTTGACTAAATGTATGATTCAATAATAGTTACATGGTAGTGTCATAGTTTAAGAATAGAATACAATAGATGATTACTAATGAGGAGGAGACTATCTATTTATAGTTGAGTTTCCCTAATCTAACGATACAACTAATTTTATATCAACGAACGAGATCGAAATTTATCTATAATTAAGGGATTTACATAATTCTCAATATTACAAAATCAAATTTATCAGATTACAAATCTTCTAAGATTACTTTCTCTATTTACTAATATAGCCCTAATTTTCCGTAAATGCTTTGCTAAGCCACTAAGACTTCAAGTAGATGAGTTTCGTCACTTGTTCTTTAAATCGAATCAGTTCAAGTGAATTAAATAAATCTCATTTAATAGATTGACTCCAATAAAACATTTTTTGTACAATAGTCATAGACTTTAAATTGCGCCCGTAATAATGATTTTCATAAACCTAAATAACAATAATTTGTCTAAGATACATTTCATAGAACAATAATAATAGAAGTGGGGCGAAATTGACGCTGGACTCCCCAAGTTAATGATTTGAGAAACACGACGGGCGCATAACACACAAAGCGTTTTTTTCAAATAATGGAAGAATCATGTGGTGTTTAAGTGCATTATATAATATCACATGCCAACTGAAAATGATGTTCAAAACTTTCATTTGGAAAAAAGGAAAAGGCTAAAACGTTTTTCATGGTTGCTACGTGCTTGTATGAGTAGCATATAGTTTTTTTTTCGAAATGGGGCTTTAATGTAATTACGTGCAATGCATGTTTTAATTAAGGAGTGTTTTTATATTTTGGGTTTTGGTTGACCAAACCTTTTCCTTTTAGTTTTTTTCTTTCTTAACATTAATGGCAAATATGATTCGTGTTGAGGTGGACTGGGTGACCTTATTCTCCTACCTAGTTGGTAGGGTGAAAAGTATTACCCTGCTTTTTGGAAATTGCTTTCCTCCAAACATTGTTTGATAATATAATTCATTTTACTCTTTTTATACATCAACATAATTTGAATGTCAATAAAAATCTAATTAATCATTACTTACATATTTAAAAATAAATAGATTTAATTACGTTTTTGTTAATAATAAACCAACATTTATTAATAATAAATATCATTGTAAAATATTAAGATTAACAAATTTTGGGAAAAGGCCTTACAAATTTATTTATTTTCTTCAAATCGTTTATTTTTCTTTTGTTTTGTTTAGCGGCAATAGCAACTTCCGACCTGGTTACTACTTGCCCTTTTCTCCTTCCCAACAACTCACTCTTTATTTCATCTACTCATTCATTACATGTGTCTTTTCTCTTTTTTATTCTGCAAACCTATTTTGTGAGTATTTTTGTTGTCTTTACAAGTTGTGATGGATAGATGTCGGTGTCTATTGTCGCTGAAACTCCATTGACCACCAACTGTTTGTGGATGGCTCTATGTCGACTTCTTAATATGTTTATATTTTGAATGTATTTTTAGAATAATAAATAATTTCACGAGTCGGTTTAGACTCGTATTATCTTTAAATTTTATTTTTTTTGTTTGATTTTCATTATTTAATAAGTCTTCACTTTTGTTCTTACAGCACGTTTTTTAATCTTACTTATGCATGTAGTATTGCTTTTGTAAGTGATTCTAGGGATGGTTGTGTCATCATCTTCTCAAGTTTGGTGGATGCTCGGTTCTTTTACTGATTTTTGCTTGTCACTTTGGACCATTCGAGGTTGATTTCCTTATTGTATTAAGTGCTTGCAAATTGCAATCACTGTAGATATGTCATGCGTAAGTTTTGACATCAATTGTCTGTGTGCCATAATATTCTATTAATGTTGAGGCTAAACCCTTTATTGTGTTGAAGAAGCTTGTCCTTAACCACCTACAACGAATGTTTGTTGTTTTTCCCCCGTAATGTAAGGATACCATTCATGGAATGAATTAATGAAATTAACAAAATTATCATCAAAATTTGTAATTTATTTGGTGACTAATTTTCAAAATTATCATCAAATTGTTAATAAAGTGTTTAGTGAAGCAAACGTATGAATATAGCTTTTTTCTAGGTTTTAATAAGCACTTTTTATGTATGCAAAATGTTAAGAGTGGTGCATTCTTAACCATAATTACATTTTCAAAAATCATATCCTATTAAATCCTTTTAAAAAAAAAATATCAAAACTCTACTTCTATGTTAAGGCTTACAAAATTAAAAGCTTACAACGAAATAAATCAACAAATGAGTAATAATTGAATAAATAAAACATAAAATCATTACAAAATTTAGTGTGTTTGGGGACGGTTAAAATCATTTCTAGAAAAATAAAAATAAAAATCATCCCCAATAGATCTAAAAACAACTAACAATTGCCCACTCTATCTCTAAAAAATTTTGGAGACGAATATGAAAAATCATTCCCAAGGATGAATATCGTCCAAAAAACTATTATTTAGAAAAATTGAAGATATTTTTATCTTTCCTAAAACTAGAATCTGAGTATGTTTAATCTTCAATTACTCTCCTCCTGAAGTTAGCCATGGCAGTGTGTGTGTGTTATTCATTGGCTTCCCTCTCTTCGTGAATGGTGTTGAAGCTAGATTTCCCGTTAGAAGTGTTTTTTTGTAAAAAAGGAATCCCCATGACACTTAAGTTTGAGAAGAAAACAATTCACGTGAAAGAGAAAGAGAATTTCTTTTAAATTAAATTTGATGTTTTTGGATTTTTTTAAATTGTGAACTATTATGAACCAATAATATATTTTAGTTATAGATATCTTTTTTATTAAAATATAAACAAGTTTGCTTCACCACACCAATTGGCAAAATAAGCAAATAAAATTTCTCCATTTTGCATCCCGATCCCTTAAAATGAATTTCATTTTAGATTAATCCTCCCCCAAAGCTATTAAAGGTAGGAATTCAGGATGTAAATAATATATATATATATATATATATATGTCCTAAACAGTCTTAAACTAGAGGGAAAAGGTATGCTCTTTTTTTCTTTCTTTATCATCCTCCTATCGTATCCCTAAAAATTTCTACTTTTTTACCATCCTATCTAACTAGTGCTTTGAGTGTAGAAATCAATTTCATACGCATGCATATATATATATATATTGCTATTACTTTTGTATTATGAGAAAGTTGTCTATTTTTACAAAAAGGTTATATTATTTTAATTAATAAATTTAATAATTATTATTTGAGTCAAGAATAAAATTTTAAAATCTTAAAAATATAATAATTAAATTAAAATAATAATAATAATTAAGCATAATATGAAATATAAGTGAGAAGTAAAAATTTGACATTAACTAAATTTGAAAGTTAATAACGAATCTACACATTGTTTTGTTACGATAAAGATAAAGATAAAGATTAAAAGAGTAGAGAACTACTGAGGTGGCCTCATTCATATCGTGAAGCATTAGGCTCCAAAGTGTCATTGGGTACTGTTTCTTTAGCATCCCACAAATCAAAGAAGAAACACATTGAAGTCATCATAATAAGAATAAATAACGTTGTTTTTATATAGTCAATACGCACTCAAAAATATGAAGTAAATAGAAACAGAAATATAAATGGAAGTGGAAGTGAAAGTGGATTGAAAAAATACAAAGGAAAAAGCCAAGTCTGGACTGAAATTTTAAATAGATTGGCAGCCAAATAAATTACCCAAAATCACGGCGTTTTCTAATCAACCCTATTTTACCAATTCTAGTAATAATCATTCATGTTGTATATTACTTTTTATGATTCATGTTTGAAGTTTGATGTTTTTTAAATTCGTTTTGATATTTTCTTTTTAAAAATTTAACGTGTCTTACTATTATACGATTTTAATTATATTTAAAAAAAAAGTGAAATGTGAATTATTATGGGTAACGAAAAGTTTTTACTTAATTTTTATGTTAGAAACGTAGGAAATAAATCTTAATGAATGAGAAGTTTGATTACGAAAATAGAGGTTGCGTCGAAGACAGCGAAATGCTTGTCATTTTTATTTTATTAGAAATTGGTGTCAGCATATAGGATGGATTTTTCCTCTCATTTGGTGAGGAGAATTTTCCATTGCTTAATCTTTTTTTTCTTTTTGTTTTTTTTTTTTTTTTATATTGACGACATTTCAACCCAATTACTATAAACTTTGCTACCACGCCTAACATTATTGATTTTCCCCTTTGCAAACGTGTTGTTGATGTTGATACTTGAGTGTTGTTGCTACCAAATCAACTGTACATGAAACTACCTCCAACATCAAATGTAATGAAAATCAATGCATCCACTTTTTAAGGTTCTCTCTCACATGTTTGATATGATATTCTGCAGACTTTTTTCAATATATACCATCTGGCCCATACTAGTTGCGGGCCTTGAACTGAGCCCCCTTATCATATATGGGCCGATGCCTGGTATACCCATTGGAAATTTTCTACTACTATTATTATTATTATTATCCTATATTTAAAGTTCAAACTTGTTTCATTGAATATGAAAGAAACATGGAAACATATGATCATTTTGGTCTGGTCTTATGGATCATGATGAAGGTCCAATTTATTAGGCTTAAGGAGTTGTCTTTCAATGCCATGAATAAAATATGAAAAAGGGATACATCAGGAATAAAAAAAATAGTCTGAAAAATATATAAAGAAAGACTTTCTTTAACTTGTTCAAAATCACAGTTGCATTAAATTCTCGACCTACCAGCGTGCATTTGAATTTTGACTTTTCCAAACTCAGGTTGATTCTCTTGGTCATTACTCAAATAATTATATAAAATGTATTCAAAATTCAATATTGATTTATTATGGTTAACACTCATGCCTTAACGGATATAAATTTCAATCTAGATGTACATAATTACAAATCGAAAGATAAAAAGTGTAAATTTCGTTATTGAATTTAATTCAACCATCAATCTCAAGATTTGTCACCGCATAACTAAATTTAATATGATATGAGTTCAAATAATTCAATTCATAACTTTCCACCTATAAAATTCACTCGAGTTCGGAAAAAAAAGTTAAAACAAAAAAAAAAAAAACCTTATACTTAGTTATAGGGTAGTTGGTGAAAGGTAAGTTACATTAGATGATAGCACACGCATAGCAATGAGTTTATTTTAGGATAAATAATTTAGTAGGCATCAATCACGTTATTTGCCATGCATTAATTTTATTTTCGTTTCTTATCCATGTGATGTGCTTCATTCAGGCTTTTAGGATGTCATTTGATTTCAGTACAATCCAATAAACTATTTGTCCTTGATGGTTGATGTTTTTGCCATAAAGAGAGGAGAAAAAACTAATTTAAATATACTTCCTACTCATACGGAATCTATCATAGTCAATAGTAATGGAGAATAGCAACATACACCACAGTGCTAAGGTTGCAATAAAGATTGGATTTTTATTCACTCATACTAGGAATCATACTGTTACATTGAAAATGATTTCTTCATTTACCTAAATTATATTTGGTAAACTATTAAAACAAACATTTTTGTTTATTTTAAGTTATATTTTAATCATTTACGTTATCGTGTTGTAACATTTTAGTCATTAAACCATTAATTAACATGACATGTCAGCTTATGAGTGAAAGAGAAGAGGAGGAGATGAGCTTGAAGGAAACCATTAAGTTGGGGGTCAAAAGAAGAGAATTTCATTTTTAGCACAACTCTTTGACACATACCTAACTTCACTTCTAGCCTGCCTTGGTCCCAACCTATTCCAGTACAAATTCGGGTGGCCTAAATCATTCAACCCCATCTTGTTTGTTTGCTAACTTCTTTTTCTTCTTTAATTCGGAAAGGGGCAACCCGATTTTCCTGTTACAATTTTGAGTTTAGTATATAAAATTTACTAACCCGCACTAGATCTGATCATGGTCGGATTTAAGTTAGGTTGATGTAAAATTCTAGCCTTGTTTTTTAGGCTTAAGTTTCGGTTCGAAAAATAGACTTGAAATTTTGACCAAGTCCGATTTAGATAAGAAATACTAAACTCGAGCCCAACTCAGTCCGTATATTTTTGGGTTTATTATTTACCTAAATCCTTCTATTTTTCAGATAAGCTGAATAAATTATCAAGTTTAACCTACATTATACTAAAATCCACTTTTAATTTTATACCTACCTTTTTTATATTTTCTTATCAAAATATTAAATGAATTTGTACCCTATAATTTAATATATCTTTATGAATAGAAGATAATTTGTTTAAAATAAAAAAAGAACATTATTGGATGGGTTGGATAGTCATCCCTATCCAACACCCATCTCTACATATTTAGACGTCTAAAACAAAATTATAAAATAGAACATTTTTGGTTGATATTTTTTTTATATAAGACCATGGACTAATATAAACAATAATATTAATTGTATAGAAAAAAAAGTTAAAACAAATCAATAATCCATATTAAGTAAAATATAAATTACTAATAGATAAATCTCAAAATCATACATCAACTTTAATTTAATGTATAATTGTATACGTGAACTTTAATTTGGTGCAATTATACACGTAAAACTCTAATTGTGGTTCAAATATTTTTTATTTAATTATACACATTCAAATAAATAAACACATCAATTTATTTTTGAGTAAACTACATCAACGGTCACTTTTATTTACCTCAGGTTACATTTTAATCACATATGTTTGAAATATTACGTTTTAGTCACTTGGTGTTGTAACATTCTAGTCACTGAATCGTTAATTGTCGTTAACAGTGTAACAGTAAGCTGACGTGGCACGTTAAATCATCATTTCAAACAAATTTTAGTCACTTATGTTTAAAATGTTACGTTTTAGTCACTTGCGTTATCGTGTTGTAACATTTTAGTCACTGAGTCGTTAATTGCCGTTAACAGTGTAACAGTAAGCTGACATAGCACGTTAAATCATCATTTCAAACAAATTTTAGGTTAAATTATACAATCGGTCCCCAAATTTTTTCGTTTTGAGAAATTTAATTTATTTATTTTATGTTCTTTAAATTTTCCTCTCTTTTTTTTTCTTTCCATTTTCTTCTGTTTCTCCCTTTGTTTTCTTACCTTCTCTATTTTTTTAACATATCAGGAAATCGAATTGGCAGTAAAGAAAGAAGCAGGAAGTCGAAAGCCATCATTGCCTATAACCAAAACCCATAAATCAATACCATGCTTCTTTTTTCACTGACAATTCGACTTTCTGTTATGTTAAAAGAAATGGAGAAGGTAGGGAAACAGAGGGAGAAGAAAAAGAGAATGTAAAATAAAGAAAAAAAATGAAAGCTAAAAGAACATAAAAGGTAAAAATTAAATTACTTAAAACGAAAAAATATGAGGACCAATTATACAATTTAACTTAATTTTTTATTTGAAATGATGATTTAACGTGCCACATCAGTTTGCCATTGCACTGTTAACTGCAATTAACGACTTAGTGACTAAAATGTCACAACACGATAAGGTAACTAAAACGTAACATTTCAAATATAAGTGACTAAAATGTAACTTGAGATAAACAAAAGTGATCATAGGTGTAGCGTACCCTTTATTTTTATATTGGATAAATATAATATTCAAGAATGCACTATATAAACACAATATGATGTTATATCAATAATTGTGTTAATAATATATAAGAATTTGATCAAATTAAAATTTTATGTATAAAATTACACAAAATCAAAGTTTATATACAGAGTTGCACATTGAATTATAATTCATGTTTAATTTTGAGATTTATTCTATAAAATAATATAATTTAATTAAAAATAAAAATTTTCTATATAAAAATAGAATTAAAATACTAAATGCAAAAAAAAAAAAAAAGTTGTTTAATTGGTATAATTATTAAAAAAAAATAAGAGTCCATGAAATGTGACCTTCTAAAATCTCATCAGCTTCCTTCTTTAAACTTAGATTTGTTAGGTTTTAATGTTGTTTAATGATGAGTAAATATGAAAAATTACAAACCAAGTACAAAATACTAAATACTTTTTTTTTAAATATGAAAAATATAAATTATCATACATAAATTTAATTAAAAATTTCAATAAAACAAGACATATTCATACACTTCTCTTGAGAGACCCTTCCTATAGAAAATTTCATTTCCATATATATGTGTAATATCCAACAAATAATGAAACATATATTTTATGATATATAAATTTACAAAATGTATAAAATAGACACTTATGAATCCCTGACCTAAGTTTGTAAGTTTGAATCGCACTAATCACGTTGATTGTTCAAGCTTTATTTACACAATTAATGTACCATTTTCGATATACATAAAACAATATCATAAAAACGTATTAAATGTGGTATATATACGATTGCCAACAGCTTTACAACCAAAAATTTCCCTTAAAAGTTGACCTTCACAGAAACATCTTTACTTACTAAGGGCCAAACTAAACCTGCTGGCTGCTGCTGCTCCTCCCCAGGAAGTTATCCACTGAAACACAATTATCCAAGGCAATTCTGATACAACCCCTTAAAATATTCATACTAGCTTACCTTACCTCTCATATAAATTATCAGAGGCACTGCATTCTACAACATGGAGTCCAGATATTGGTTATATTGTCTGCGGTTAAACGCTAACAAGCTGCCGTAAGTGCGATCAGCAACCCCAACAAAGAGCGCTTCTGTATCCGGGCTAAACGATATTCCAGCTATTTCCCCAAAAATATCAATTTCTTGGCAATTAACATACCCCAACTTTGTATCAAAGATGTGAACAAAATCTGCAGGCTCAGCTATGGCCAGGAACCGACCATCCGATGTGAACTTCACTCCTCTTATTGCTCCCATTCTTCCCTTCAATATAGCTAGGGACTTCGACAGGTTTCTTATGTCCCACAACCTACAGCTAGTGTCCTGATTCCCAGTTGCCAGAATGTGCCCATCAGGGTGCCAAGCTGAAGCAAAAGAATAGTCCAAATGCCCTTTTAGGCTGTTGGTAACCTGCAAAATTACACAAATAAATTAGACACAGAGAATTAAAATCAAACCGCACCAATTATGTCGCCAAGACTGACATACTTTGCCAGATTGGGCATCAACAATCAAGCACTCCACACTATCTCCGAGTACTGCAAGCAACTTCCCATCTGGACTTACAGAGGTATTCTAGAAAGAGCAAACAACCATATAGGGGATAAGTACATTAAACGGATGAATAATAAAAAGTCTAAAGCAGGCTTCTGAAGGCTGGCACTTACATTTACAGACCAGTTGAATGAGTAGCGGTTAATACTAGCAAAAGTTTCAGCATCAAATATTCGGATTTTAGCATCATTATTTGCAGCCATAACTCTCATTGCACCGCTGAGGATATAATAAGCTTTCAGTTCATTGCCAGTTAAAATATCATCAAATCGTCCAAAATGCCAAAGAGAAACAGTATTCCTCACCTAGGATTATTGTACACATCCACAGCATTGGTGATTGAATTATCATCAGTAGTCAATTTTGTGCAAAATGCTGCCCCTGATTGATTTAAGTACTGACCCAACAGAAGAATTAAACGAAACACATGAGCCATATTGCAGAATAGAATATCAATAGATCCATCAATCTAACCACATACCTTGCAAATAAGCTCTCCTTGAAAACCACCTGCTACCATTAAATTTTCTTTAACTACCATAGTGCTAATCTGCACTCTAGAGAGTTGCTGAGAAAGCAATCCAGGATGCTTCTACAAACATATCAACAAAAAGGATTTTAACTTGCAGGCCCTTTGAACAAAGTTAACAGCTGAATTCAAATAAATCATGTTCATCCTCACTAACCAGGTTGGGAACAATTGGTTTAGCCACATTCAGTACTTCTTCGCCTTTGTGAAGCAGTGATGACCAATGCATTACTGAGTAATTTTCCATGAGGTAGACATCGTGCTTTGATGTAGCCCACAATAGATTTCTAAGCTACACAAGGGGGAAAAATATTTATTTGAAACTAGTTACTAGTAAAATACATGTTAGGTCATATTTACAGTTCAATAGATAAACCTATAAATGCACTCGATAATTTTTTTCTAGGAGACAAGTTCAATTGATTTATATCCAAAATACAAATGCCTGTGTTAAAACTGTTAACACGATCCTTGGTTGACCTTACACATCCAAGTACACATTCAGGTCACCCTCTTCTCTCAAAATGTGCATTATGGAAATAAACAACGAAGATGGAAAAAAAAATCACAGATGGTGGGCAATGCATGAAAAACAAGCCGCACAAAACAAAAATGACAAAAGAAATAGAAATTATGTGAATGTAAAAGGACACGGTGTTATGATTAATGGTTATGATTATCACACAGTTAACCCTGGTGATACAAAGCACCATTAACATTGCACTTGGATAACATGAAAAAGCAACACAAATGCATATAAAAGGGAAAATGCATTCACATTAAGTGGCTAATGCATCAAAACTTTGCCATAGAAAAGGTGAAAGAAATTGTGACAACTTATGTACTGACTACTTGCCATACAATTACGAATGGACTAGCTAGGGCCCATCCTTTCTAGCTTATACAACAAAGCACTACCTAGTATCTCCTGAAGAACCTAAAAGAGGTCATTTAAATGCACCTATCACTCCATACCTCTGCTAAAAAGGAAAAGCACAAAACCAACAATGAAAAACTACACCACCAATGCTTATATATCTACACAGCTCCAATAAACACATCCCGGCAACTGAGGCTCAAAAGGCAATGGGCAAAGATAAATACACAACTTATTCACGGCAAAGAAACAGAATTAAGCACAAGGAAAACATTCCTATACTTGATTACTGGATGAATATGCAAAGATAAATAGGAGAAAAAAACTCATGACATCAAAGAGATCATCCAAAAGAACAATATTGGACAATAAATCAAGTAACACAAACTGGATAGTCATGCAGATGATATATTGTAAGTGAATCAAGTAATGAAATTGAATCACAAATGCAAATGGTCCCTCAAAAGCAGCAAGAAAGTGACACAGTTCTGATAACCACGAACAGATGTAATAATTTAATGACAATCCAGCAAGATGAAATGCAATTAAGTATTAATTGCCCTTCAGACGAGGGAAATATCGCTCTACTCAAATTGCAGGAATCACTACAGAGGCCTCTTAAATGCTCCTATCATACCATATAAACAACGCATCTTTATCGCGCCGGCTTCTTAGAAATTACTCCCAACCTGCTTTAAAGGCTGAAATAAGAGAGAAATAGCATTCCTAAATGCCACATGTTAAATTCATATAATTAACATGCAACATAATGTATATCTAATTCTCAAATTACAAACAATGAAAAATAAACCAGATCAAATGCGAAGTTAAGATCATAATCTCAAGAAATGCTAGATACTTTAATTTAAAGAAAAGCGAAAGGCAAAATGAAGACCTAGTTTCTTAGAAAGTATGATGTATTTGTCTTATCACCTTGTTCAGATGGGTGTAGCCAAATGTAAACCTATGGCAACTCTATACCCATGGCTCATCTAGTGTCACAAAAGACTTCTTCTCAGAGGTAGTATCACGAGCTTCACAGTTGGTGTATACTGAAGCAGTGATGTGTGCAAGCATATGCAGGAGTGAGCTGTGGCAACATGTGGTTGAACTATTCGTAGTGTATGAATCAGTGCATGTTTGTGAACAACTACAAATGCAAAAGTCTACAACTATAAATTGTAAATAAAATTTTCAAAAACCCCAAGTCATACCACAGCCAGGAAGCATCAATATCCATGATCAGGATGGTACCTCCGCAAATATTTCTTTTTAACATTTTTACAGTTTGTATAACAGTTAAAATGTGCAAGTATAAAGTAAAGCGTCCTTCACAAATCTGCACAAAAAGGATTAATGTGAATAACCACCCCATCTTGATCGCTCAGATGGGATATATAAAATATTCAAAACTAAAACTAATAAAAGAACAAGAAAACGTTTCCAAATTCTTTTTTAGGTCAAATTGGAGTTAAAATACATCACTTACCCTAACTAAAACTCGAGAACTATGAGTAGTGATATGCAGATAGTTGAAGTTCAAACCATTTGCAAAGGATAACTACATGAATTACCGAGACCAAAGATAAGAAGATGAAGAAATATATGGAGCATTCATGGTGGCAAACAGCTCTAAATCAACACACAATTTAAAAGTCAAAAACTTTCAAGACATAACATCTCTACTACTTGCAACATTTTAGAAGACCAAAAGTCTGCTTGAATACTACTGAAAAGATTAAAGAATGGAAGCGACAACACAAGGAAACGCAATGCATGTGCCTCAAAACGGGAACGGAATTGCAAACAAACAGTTGGCTAGTTAGTAGTAAAACCCGAAGATAATTGAGTAAATTCTCTACCTGAAAGTGAACAATTGTCGATTTGACAAGTCTTGTGTTAAACTGAAAGTCATAAAAGGTCTTTCCCTTCTCTACTTGCAAGCATTCCTGTCAACAAAACATGTATATTTAATAATTCCGCCCAAAATTTTTGGAAAGGAGTCGAAGCCCTTGAGACACGATCGGAGATAAATTAACAGCATTTTCGATCATATTTCAAGTCGAACTTAGAGATAGTTTACAAAAACTGTGTAGATTTGGCAAGAAATACAGAAACCGACCTTTTCCATCTCTTCACGAGAACCATAGAGGTTCTCGTAGTTCTTGTACTCTCTTACTCTCGTCTGGCGGTACCTTTCTCTAGTGAAATTAAGCCTCTCCCAAGGAATTCCTTGTATATCTTTTCCATTTCTTGCTTCCTCAGCTGATGTGTCAGTTTTTGGCTTACTCTGTTTCCAAAATAACCACAGAAAATGTATTTTCAGAAAAGTTATTTACAGATTCTAGAATCTAAATCGTGATAATCAGGCATAATTTGAAAGATTCTTTTTAAAAACCATTACTGATTCAATATCGTCTTCAAAGTCGGAGTCAAAGGATTCAAGTCCAGCGGTGTCTCTCTGAGGCTTGGGCTCGACTACGGCACGGTCGTTATTGAAATCATTGACGTCGTAGTAGTCATCGACAACGTACTGAAGATCGTCGTTTTCAAATCGTTCCATTATACTACAGCTAAGAAACAGATTAAACAAAATTTTGATCAAGAAAAACATAGCCTTAAAAGGAGAATTCACAGAACTTTGTTCTTTGTACCTTTGAAAAGAAAGAAGGGAGAGAGGGAGAATTAATTAAGTTGAAATTGGAGAGAAAATAATATGAAAATAACAGGAGAGAGAGGAACACAAAGAATCAATGCAAACAAACACTCCTCGAAGACGGTGATAGTCTATTGTTCAAAAATATAAGAAAATTTGAAACTAAAAAAAAAAATTAAGAGTGAAGAACGAATAATTATACCTTGAAATAGATACAGACAGGAAGAAGTCCCGAATTCAAAGAGCTGTAAAAGCAAAATGAAGGGGAAGAACAAAGAAACACAAATAAATGGAGCAGAAAAAAAGGGTTTCCCGGGAAACAAACAGTGAAACAGAAACAGAAAGAGAAACCGTAAGTTAGAGAGTCTAAAACAGGTTCATCAAACTGAAGATTAAACAAAGAACAATAGAGAGAGAGGGAGAGGGAAACGGAAAAAGAAGGAAATAGTATATTCAGAGGTAATGGCGATAAGAGCAATGGAGTCTGTCCCGGAAGTGGTACTTATAGTGGAAGAAGGCGGAGGATAGGGATGAGCGTGGACTGAGGGGGCCCAAACGGTGAAAAATCAGAAACGCAAGCAATTAAAAGAATGGAATCCAATGTTAATTTGTAGGGTCCAGTCTGGGCCGCCCAATTATAACCGGCGATATTTGCCAGCCTTGGTGGTTAGAGATCTTGGGGATAATTTCTATTTTAGCGGTAACTATGAGTATGAGACAAATGGATTAAGCTGTAATTAACTTGAATTTAGGGGGTTGGTTTTGTTAGCCGCTTTGTGTACATTTTTTTAGGCTTGCTCAGCTCAATGTTCAGTTTTGGATTAGAATTTGGTTTCTTGACACGTGGTGGTTGATTTTTTTAGTTTATTTTCTTCAAAATTTAAATATTTAATTTAAAATTAGTTTAAATTAGACTAGAATTCTTATATGCGTATCGTCCTCAAAATCTTAAATTTAGAATATAAAATATATGGTTAAAAATAATATGTTTTGAAATTAATTAATAAAATTTAAAAATTAGAATAAAAATTTTATTATAATAAAATCTACATAATAAAATTAAAATATATTAAAATAAAAGTTATTTGGGTGGTAAATTAAAGTTTTACTAATGCAATTAGTTTAGATTCAAATATCATCATATACATATTTTTATTTTTTAATAAACAAACTAAAATGCTCTTAAATAATATAACTTATTTTAATTATGGAAGAACATTTTCATAATGTTGCTAATTGAACTGATAACTTGGCTGAGGATGACACCAACTCAGTTAAGAATTTAAATAATAGTATAAATAATTCTCCAATGAGCTAAGACCCGATCAAATAGTGACACCAATTCATTAGAAATCTTAAATATTATCTAGAGATTCTATCACATGTATATGTGTATAGGAACCACATTTTTTGAACAGATGTATGCTTTTGAGAATAACATGCAATAAATAATAAAAAACATAAGGTTTGAAAATAATAATAACAATACATATGCAATATGGACGAAATTAAATTTTTAAAAAATAGTTTAAATTATGAGTGAAAGCAATTTCATATAGGTAAGCAGTTTAAATATATCATATTAAGAATATTAAATGCATTTTAATTGTTTATCATAATATTGTCATTTTTTTGGGTTGGTATTGAGTTTACCTGTGACACCAACTTAATTAATAATATTATTAATTCTAGAAATTTTATTATATGTGTATGCGTGTGGAAACCACAAATTTAGAACACAAATGTGGAAATATGCCTCGCATTTTGATCAAACAATGTGTGACATTGCAACGAGAAGAAGCTTTTCGTCCCAGTCAGCAGCTGATGTCAGGACAAGAAGAGAGCCCTTATCCCAACGATGCAATCCTTCTTCGTACTGACAATTCGATCCTTTTTAATCCCGACAACCAAATGACACATCACAATGTGGCGACGTGCTCCTCAAGTTTCTCGATTTTCTTCTCTCAGTTAAACTCTGGTTTTAGTTTCTCAGTTAAACTCTGGTTTTAGTTTTCCACTTAAACTCTGATTAACCTAGTGATATTTTAGTCATTTATACAACATAAATATTTATATTGAGAAAATTTTATTTTTTATTTTAAAGGATTTTTCTTTTTGGGTTTCAGATTTTTTATTTTGATTCTCTCATTTTTAGATGTGTCCATAGGTCGGGTCGGGCTTAGGCTAGACCCAACCAAAATTTTATGCCCGTTTGGTAGCTTGGGCCTGACCTCGGCTCAAAAAATAAGTCTAAAATTTTGCCCAAACCCGATCCAGATAAAAATACTAAAACCCGGGCCTGGCTATATTAAAATCTTTATATTATTTTTTATATAATTTTTTTTTAAAATGTAATACATTAAAAATACTAAAAACAAGCAAATGCCTCTGAAATAACACTAAGATAGATATAACTTAACAAGCAAATGCCTCTAAAATAGTAACAAAATTAATAATAAAACAAGAGTTATATAATATCAACAAAATAACAACAAAATAGAAACAACATAATAGTGAATTGGTAGCAAAATAGTGAAAAAAAAAGAAGAAGAAAATAACAACAAAACAATAAAAAAGCAGCAAGAAAACATTTTTTTTGGCATATTAGGTCCGGACTCGGGCAAAAAAAGCCTTACCCAAGGCCTGATCCATTTTTTAAATGGGCCTTATTTTTTTGCCCAAACTCATTTTTTGAGTCTATATTTTTACCCAAACCTCCTATTTTTCAAGTGGGCCTTCGGGCCGGGCCTCCTTCTCTTGTACTCTTCTATTATTATAATGAAATTTACTTTTGCTCGTGATTTTTTATCCTCTTTTGAGAAGTTTTTACACATTAAAATTGTGTGTTGATGTTTTTAATCTCTTAGTTTTGTTTGTTTGTTTGTTGCATACACGGGTTAATTCCCTACAACAAATGTGTATAAAAATAACGTAAGTAATAAAGTATGTATAATTAAAATTAAAATGTATAAAAATATTAAAATAAAGTTTTAGCTAAGTGGTATATTAAAGATTTTTTTAATGCAATTGGTTTATATTCAAATCTCATTGTATGTGTATTTTATTGGTTTTTTTTAAATAAAAAAGATTAAAATACTCTCAAATAATATAATTTATTTTAATTACGGAATGTCATTTTTATAATTTAATATTTAAATTAGTGACCTGATTGAAAATGACATCAATTCAAGAAAATATTTAAATAATAATATAGATATATAAAAACGATAAGTAAAACAATTTGCATTATAAAAATGAAATGTATTACTTTGGTTGAAATGAAATTAGGTCACATGAGTTTAAATTAAATTTAACATTTATAATCTTTTAAATAATTTTTAAAATAAAATAAATGGACAAAAATAGCATTATCAATGTTTGCACGTCAATTGTAAGAAGTTCATCCAATAAAGAAGGTCCTCATCAACATATCATCAAGTCATATTGTTTTTTTTTTTCTTTCCTTTTTGAAGGTAGGAATGGGATAATGCTGAAGTCAAGTCGAACTAAGCTACTGGTTTGATTCAGTTGCACATTTAAGTCCAGATGGGGGATACAACAGTGACCCTTTGGTTAAATGTTTTAGGGTAAATCTATGGAAAAGGAGTATAGCATTGAAGAAGATAGAGGTTAAGACCTGAACTCTGGACCAAAGAAGAGGAACCAAAACTTTCGAATTATTCTCACCACAGCTTCACCAACATCACTCTAAATTATTTTAATTTATTCTTTTTGTTTGCTTAATCTAGGTAAAGATTTTATAGGCTTACTCATGGCTTATGTGGCTTGTCTCCACCATTAAACCTTGTTCCAAGGATTCTCTTCATCAAGCTTCATGTGTTTGTTTGTTTTTGTCCCCTCACTGCATTTTCAAAGTGATGTTTTAATCTCTCAAGCAATCTCTTTGGCCAATCAGTTGTCTTTGGCAATAATAAATTCTATAAATCTTTCTCTTTTTCTTTTTGGAATCAAAATTACTCTAATAATGCGAAACTTTTGGTTCTTCTTCTTTGGTCCAGAGTTCAGGTCTTAATCCCTATCTTCCTCCATGTTATACTCCTTTTCATAGATTTATCATTTTTTTTTAATGATGGAAGAAGAAAAGAGCAAAGGAAGAAAAAATGGCGGAAGGGTGGGGTGGAGGGGAAGAAGATGATGAACAGTAGTAGAGGTAAAAAAAGAAAGTAAAAAATGATAATGTAACATGTACGTTTATTAAAATAAAAAAGTATTTAATAATAAATATTTTTATTTAAATAACCAATATGATAGCCTCCCAAAAAAAAATTGAGTATCTACTAACATTAATGTTCTTAACTATAAATTATTTAATTTTTAAGAAATAATTGTATAATTTTATTTGGAGTCCTCAAATTTATTATAATTATTTTTTGACTTTATCGGACATTTTCACTCCCAATATTAATCTGTAAAGACAAAACCTCATTCTATTCTCAACAAGACCCTGACGTGACATTTTACTTTTTCTCTTTTTAATTGTTAATTTTCTCTAATATAAACAGGAGCGAAGTCAGGAGGCTAGCATGGGACTCGGCCCCCTTAAAATGTAAAATTATATTTTAGGCTCTTAAATTTTTTTTAAAATTTTAAATTAGTAAAGGTAAAATTACACTTTGACCCTCCTAAAATTATAAAAATTTGATTTAATCATTTATAAATTATAAAGATATAAACTATAAAAAATTAAAATTTCATCTGGCCTCCCCTAAAAAAATTTTCTGGCTTCGCCCCTGAATATAAATTAATGAAAAAAATCATTATCCGTACATCATCTAATAAAAAAAGTTAAACATTTTAAAAATAAAATTAAGAAATATGTTATATTTAATAATGTCAACGAGGGCCATTTTACCAAAAAAAGCTCATTTCTAAAATTATTCATGGAAATGGGCCAACTTTTTGATTATTTACCGAAAAAGACCAAATTCCGCGAAAACGCATCCATTTCAGCAAAATTTCAGGGGATATGCCAACAAAGCACTTCCCTGGGGGAGCGTTTTTGCCATGTCAGCAAAAATCGCACCCTTGTGGATGCACTTTGCTGATGTGGCAAAAACGCTCCCCCAATGACGAGTTTTAGCCCGGGTTTAAATTTTCAAAAAAGGTCATTTTTTAAATATTATATGTTGAGGCCCAATTTTGACCCAACATTAAAACCCAATACAATTACCCCGATAACTAAAAACCCTAAGCCCACTAAACCAGCCCAATACCTAAAACAAAAAAAAATCAGAAAACCCTAGCCCCCAAGCCGCTCCTAGCCTCTGCCCACCACCAACTCCTCGGCGCGCCTCCACCACCACCCACCGCCACTGCTCGGCAAAGAACTTGCACCTGCAAATCAAACAGAGAAGAGACAGATAACAAATAATAGAAAAACAGCTTGTAAACAGGCTATAAAAGCCGAATGAACAAACCATTGTGGGGGTCGGTTCTTTTTTTAACATCAATAAAAAATAGAAATAGTTCAAAAATACAACGATAGTTTTCAATACAAACACTCATAAATCGTGATTCAAGCATCACAAAGATCAAGAGAACATAATCAAAACAACAAAAACGATCCAAAAACAGAATCAAATCGGGAGCAAAAGGTGATTTTTATTTCTTTATACATTTCGAATTCTTTTTTTTAGAGTTCCTCTCATTTTTTTAAATTCGTGTATAGGAAAATAAAAAATAAAATAAAAAAAGAGAAAAAAATTTTACCTTTTCCGGCCACCGTGCATGGTGGCCGTCGGCGGCGGTCCGACGACCGGACGGTGACCGGCCCTGTGGTCGGAAATCGCCCCCAGCTCCCTCTCCCTCTCCCTTCTCTCTCTTTTTTTTTTCTTCTTCTTTTTTTTTTCTTTCACTCTGCTGCAAATGAAATTTTTTGAAAAAAATTGGCCTTTTATAGCCTCCCAAAACGACGTCGTTTTGAGTATGACCCGATCCGTCCGACCCGACCCGCCTCAGGATCCGCGTGTTTTTGTATAATGGTCTAATTGCGCGCGCGGTCCTTTCGCTTTTTCTATATTTTGCAATTAAGTTTTTAGTTGTTTTAAATTTGGCCCTATAATTTGTTGTGCTTTGTAATTCGGTCCCTCTGTTGCTGTGCGTTTTAGGCCGAATGGATTTATTGCATCATTGACCCCTGCACTATTTTTCGCGCATACATTTTAATCCCTTTCCCTTTATTTCTTTTTAAATTAGCCCCATTTTTTGTTTCGAATTTTGTCCTTTTTCCAAATTTAATTTAGTTTCTATATTATTTTACTATTGTAAGCAGGCCAATTTGCCCGGCCTATTGCAAACACAAAACAAAACAAAATAAACCAAAAAACAATAAGTGTAAAACCCAAATAAAAATTTAATGTCCTATTACAGTCCAAATCATTACAATATTCCACAGCCCAATACCCAATCCCAATTACATAATCTGACCCAATGCCCCATAGCCCAAGTACAAGGGCCCAATAATTGCAATAGGCCCAAACGGCCCGAAAATTAACCCAAGTTTGGGCAAACCTTAAGTCACCCCCTTTCTCCTGCGCCGCAACAGCAACCGGACAGCAGCTCCATGCCTCCGTACGCCCCAACATTTCAGCAGCCACGCCACGCCCCCGTACACACGCCAACACACACCCGTACCTGCAAGAAAACAAACAGAGCAGCAGCCAATACGAAAGCAAAGAAAAAATTGTATTTTTCTTTATTTTATTTTTTTTGATTATTCAGCTATAAAGCCAATTATTTCCGACTGTAACTCGATGCTTTTTACGGAAGCAATACAAACGCACGCATATTAAGCACACGGAAATACAAAATACAAAAAAATCAAGCCGGAATTTTCGAGAGGTGATTTCAAGTTCCATTTTCCTTTTCTTTTTTGAGTAGATCCTCTTCTTCAAAATTTGCATGTGTTTTAGCAAAAGGAAATAAGAAAAGGGGAAGAGTTTACCTGATTACACCTTCGATTCCGTCGTCGGAGTCCCTCAGGCATGGAAACAGAACCAAAAAAAAGGGGGCTTTGGGTCTCGGCGGTGGCGGAGGCACATTAGGTGCCGGTGAAACCCAAGAGTCGGCCCCAGGGGATGAAAGTTGCAGCGCTGAAACCCTAACAATTGGGTATTTGGCTTGCAACTGGGAAAAATGGCAAAATGCCATTCATTTTCCTTAAATCTTAAGCATGCAGCGAAACGACGCCGTTTCAAAGGGGGGTCCGCGCGCCAAACCGTTTCCAGACCCGAACCCGTGCATTTGCGCATCAAATGGGTTAATTGCGTGATAAACCCTTCCCCTTTTGTGCCGCACTTTAATCAGCCCAAATATGTATTTCATTGTTGTTTAAATTTTCCCCACAATTTGCGCGTGTTTGCATTGTGGTCCGAGCTTCAACGCCGCGTTTTGGGAGCCTGGAATATTTCCAGATTGAGCCCCTGTGCATTTGCGTTCATCGCGCAGTGGTCCTTTCTTTTATTGTTTTGTTTCCAAAATTTCCCTTTTATTTTGGATTGATTCTAATTAAATCCTCTTAGTTCATGGCCCTTTGTGTTCTTAATTAATTATTTTTAATTCTTAAATAGCTTAAGTAATTGTTATTTCATTATTGTAAATATTTTTTTTAACAATGTTAATATCACATTTTGTACATTTTAAATGTTTATTTCCTTGGTATTATTATACATATACGTATATATTATAATAAAGTTAATATGTTTTTATACACATAATGGCTTTTGACTCTATCCTTGTATTTTAATATATATTTTTTTGTTATTCAAATATGCTTTGTATATATGTTTTACATAAGATTTAAGTTATTTTATATCCATTTATATTAGTACATGTATTTGATTCATATACATTACTAAACCTATACATATTATCATTTCTATAAATTTACATGTGTTTACTTTTAGACTCATATATTTATATATTAATACGTTTATTATTCTAATAGATTTTTCTATTTTAAAACACTTTTTGCTTTATGATTTGTCAAATATTTTCCTTTATGTATATATGAAACAATTTTAAAATTTTCATTTTTTGTAATTATAAAATTATTATTTTTGAATGCTTCTTTATATTACATTGCTTTTGTGTTTTATATAGCCTATTATTTAAATGTTTTGATATAAGGATATGTATGATTTTTAGACCAACTTAAAATATATATATATATTATTATTAACCTCATTCTTTTTATAAATTTATATGTACATTTTTGTAAATCTATTTTGGGCATTATGTTTTGTCATGCATTTTTATTACTTTTTTGTATCATATATTTTTTATTATCATGTATTTTGTAAACCTTTACATTTACATACAATTGGATTCAAACTTTGATTCTATAATATTTCTTTCAATAATCATATATATATTCTTAGTTTCTACGTAAATTTATCAACTTATATATTACGTATTTTAAAAATACTCGTCCTACAATATATATTTTAATGATTGCGTGTAACAGCCAAATTTTTCAATGGTGTCAGAAACAGTGATTCGAGATAACTAAATCTGACGAGTAAGTTTAGAAATTTTAACAAATAATAATTATAGGCCAAGCGCGAACTTAAAATAATTATTTTTAATTAGTGAATTTTGCGATTTTAAAAGAATTAATCAGGTAAATTTGGTTGAAAATGAGGTATCGAGACCTCGAATTTATAAACCGAGCCATAAATATTTTTATAAATATTTATGGAGTGTTATTAAGTTAGTATTAAAGTTTCGTTGGAAAATTTTAACGTTTGGTTAGTCAATTAATTAAAAAGGACTAAATTGAAAATAGTGCGAAATTTATTAAATTGTGATTAAATAGTTTAAGTGATTAAAAAGGAGGGATTTAAAAGGCAATTGGACCCAAATTGTATGGGCTGGACGGTTGGGCAAGAAAATCAGCAAAAAAAGACAAGGAGAAACAAGGGCAAAATGGGAAATTTTGCAAATTAAACATATAAAACAAGACAAATTTGAAAAATCTAGAGATATCATCATTTTTCTTCAGCAAAAACCCCATGGGAGGTCTGAAAGCTGCTGGTTTTTCATACTTTGACATATGTGAGTTCAATTCTTGCCCTTTTCTTTGAGATTTCTATGTTTTTGTGACATTTACAATTAGGTCCAAGTGTTTAATTCATTAGCTTTTGATTTTATGAACAAAATTAAAAGCTATCATTGATAAGTGTTAGCTGGTTATGATGAAATAAAATGAATTTGAAGCTTTGATTTTGTTGTTTGATGATTTTATCAAGTAATTTCAATAGAAATTGATTTTAGGACCTGATTGTGAAAAAGTTGTGAATTAAGGTTTAGTGTTAAAATTCTGATTTTCAAAGATTGTGTAATACTTTAGAATGATGGAGTAAAATGTTAATTGAGAAAAATTAGCTTAATAGATGGGCTAATTGAGCAAGGACTGAATTGTATAACCTTTGAAATTTAGAGGAAAAATGGTAATAAACATCTTGAACTAAAACAATATTGGACAGCAGCAGTAGACTAACTTTGAAAAATCACCATAAATTGTAGAAATCGAATTAGAAGATGAATAAAATATGAAATTAAAGCTTATTGAGTCTAGTTTTTCATAGAAGAAACAGTGTAAGAAATGGATTTGTAAATTATGAGATATAATGAATTTTGTGAGACAAGGTTAGAATGAATTCGGGTTCTCCTGTTTTGACTTTGGAAAATCACCAAAAATTGGAGAAAATTAATTAGAGTCTCAAATTTATATGCTTAGAATCCTTAATGAGTGTATTTTCAATAGAAATCAATGGAAACATTATCCGAGTTTTGTACTGTGATATAATTAATTTTTAGTGAAGAGAGGTCAGAACTGTTGGATAGTGAAACAGGGGAAACTTAAATGAATAAACTGTACTAATTGGATAAACCAAAAATTCTTAAAATTTTATGGTGGAATGATATGTGAGTCTAGTTTTAGGGAAAATTTACGGATCTTAATTTTGAGCTCTGTAGCTCGAATTATAAATAATTGAGTGACTATGACTCGTGTGAACAGCTTGATGTGAGCATTAATAAGTAAATTGTGAAATCGTACTTACAAGAATGTTATATACATTAAGGATGTGGAATGGAGAGGAGGAGGAGGAAAAATATATATATGAATATTTAGTTAGCATGGCTAATTTGCATGTTTTAAGCTCATGGACTAAATTGAATAAAAGTAAAACTTTAGGGGGCAATTTTGTAAAAATGTCAAAAATGACTAAATTGAAGGTAATAAATTGTTTTATTATCTAAATTAATAAATTGAATGAAATTATCAATTTAAGATTGGGTGAAATTTGGGAAAATGGTAAATTACCAATATGCCCCTAAATCTTGGTATTTCTGCAATTTAGTCAGGTAGGTTCGGATACCCTGAATGAGCATGTAAATATAACAATTTAAGTATTGTATCATATTTTATATGATATTTTGAATTGAATATATGAAAAGGATGTTACATGAAACATGAAAATGAATACTAAATAACATAAATTAATTGAAATTATTCTGAAAATTTCGGTAATGCCTCGTATCCTATCCCAGTCTCAGGTACGGGTATGGGGTATTACATTGCGTGTGTTTATTAAGCTTGACTTTACAAATGTTTTTTATTTATCGATTCATCAATTCATATAGTATGTGGCATGTACTTATCATTGTTTTAAAATAACTTTACACCATATTACTTCTTCGATTTGCACTTTGCTTTGTGCATCTAGTAGTAATCATTTTATATTATGTCATGCGTGTTGTTGTAGCATATTATTTGTACATTGTCTTATGTTGTCATGTTAATTATTTTCCATGCACAATTGAAGTTAAGTTATATTTTCAAGTTAGTTATACTTAGTTGCTTAAGTGTTTGTTAGTTGATTAAATAAATTGTATTGCCTCCACTCCTCCATTGTCGTGTTTTATGTGTACACATATTACCCCATATCATCATTTTTCACTCGATTTTTGAAATATGGTTTTATAAAATCTAAATTTTTATGATTAATTTCGTCTTATTTCAAATTGGATTAATGCGTTTTAAGCTAGTCTCACAATTTTTAAGAATCCTTTAAAACGAAGGCGATATTCGATACTTGGTAAGTCGAGGAATCGTGCCCTAACGTGTTGGGTTGCAATTTCTCGTTCGCAAAGTAATCGAAGGTCCCTTTAGAATTTCACCCATGTCTTTTAAAAATCCCTTAAACGAATGCGATGTGCGATTATTAGCAATTCGCGGAATCGTGCCCTAACGTGCTGGGTTGCAACTTCTCGTTTGCTTAAAATAATCAAATATCCCTTCAAAATCTCACTCATGTCTTCTAAAAATCCTTTAAAACGAAGGCAATACTTGGTGTTTGACAATTCGGGAATCATGCTTTATCGTGCTGGGTTGTGATTTCTCGTTTGTTCAAAACAATCGAATATTCCTTTAGGTTTTCACTCATGTTTTTTAAGAAAACCTTTTAAAACAAAGGCGATGTTCGATGTTTGGCAATTCGAGAATCGTGCCCTATCGTGCTGGGTTGCGCTTTTTCCACTTATTCAAAACGATCAAAGATCCCTTCAGAACTTCACTCACGCTTTTCTAAAAACTCTTTAAAACGAAAGAAATGTTTGATGTTTGGTAATCAAAGATCCCTTCAGAACTATCGTGCTGAGTTGCAATCTCTCGTTTGTTCAAAATAATCGAATGTTTCTTTGGAATTTCACTCGTATTTTCTAAGGTGAGGCAATGGCCAATGTTTGGAAACTCGAGGAATCGTGCCCTACTGTGCTGGGTTCCATTTTTTCGTTGGACTAAATAGTTGAGCATCCTTCTGTGATTTTCATGTAACGTCCCCTAACCCTATACCGTCGCTGGAACAGGGTTATGAGACATTACCAGTCAGTACAGTCCAATTTCGGTCATTAATCAAAATAAATATTCATACACATCCTAGTTTTAAGATTTCGTCCCTTTAATGGGCCATTGCGGTCCAATATGAATAGCAAATTCAATTCGAGACTAATTTAGAATCACTACGAATTTTTAGTAAATTTCAAAATTCATACTATATACCGTTGCCAACCATAATTTACTCATTTCATCAATACTCCTACAACCTAAATGACTCTCATAAAATATCCTAGGTACATGCCATTACCAATACTCAACATACTTTACCTCATTGAATTCGGGATCGGCCTGGGTGTAATATCCCGAATTAGGGCCTAATCGGAATAGTAGTTTCGTGACCACAAAATCCGAGATAGAAATAATTATTTTATGATTATTTTGAGGTCTATGATATGATTGCATGATTGTGTGAAATTTTCGTGAAGAAATTTTATGCATAAAGTGCTTAAATTGAAATTAGGGACTAAATCGAATAATTTGCAAAACTTGCATTCTAGAAGTTTCTAGTATGAAATTGTTTTCAAATATTAATTAGGAGGTCTTAAATAGCAATTTTACCAATTTCTAAGTTTATGGAAAAAAATGGACATGGATGAAATTTTTGGAAAGTTTAGTAGTAAGGGCATTTTGGTCATTTAGGGGTAAAATGAATTAAAATACAAAATTAAAAGCCAATTTTGCTCATCTTCAACCCAATGGCCGAATATAGCAAGGAGAAACCATGGCTAGGGTTTTTCAAGCTTCCAAGCTCGATTAGCAAGGAAAACTGAAATTCGAGCTAAAATGGGGGAAAATACCAAGTTGTGGACAAAATGGTAAAAGTAGCCATTTTCGCATACTAGGTAAGTTCATATGTAAATGTTGGTAACATAGTTATTATTTTAAATGTTCTTATGTTATTTAAATGATATGATAATTATTATGAAATATTATACTCGTGATAATTGTTTGATAATATGTCAAATTATGTGATATACTTGGAAAATGTGAAATACTACCGAGTATTGGTATCGGTATTCCGTAGAAGATGGTTGAGACACATGATTGGGAAAAAGGTGCCGTTGAACCTTAGGAATGGATTAGGATACAAGTGACATGTCACTGGGATATTTGGGCATCCGAACTCGTTGAGTTGAGTCCGAGTTCACTTATGGATGCGAATGTCCGAACTCGTTGAGTTGAGTCCGAGTTCGTGAAATGTAACTAGGCATCCGAGCTCGTTGAGTTGAGTCCGAGTTCAATTATGGATGCGAACGCCCGAGCTCGTTGAGTTGAGTCCGAGTTCGCTTATGGGCGGGTTACATAGTAGCTTGGCTACATATGTGGCACTTATGTGCAAACTTTCCATGTATCCGAATTATATTTCGATGTGTTCAACGGGTAAAGTTCTACTCAAATGGAGGAATACTCAAGATGAAAGGGACGTATTGGTAAGTGTTGTGAAATTGATACTTTGAACAGGTATGTACTTAACCCTCGGGTTGAAAAATCGATATAACAACAATATGGTAAGATGATAAATGAAAATATGATATGAATGTCTTGGTGATGATTGTGCAAATGATGTTTTATGTTTGCTTATATGGTTATGTTACTTGCTATTTGCATGTGAACTTACTAAGCATTTATGCTTACTCCCTCCTTTTCATTCCTTGTAGTGTTGACAAGCCAGCTCGGAAATCGGAAACTGTCGGAGGCACGCTCACACTATCCGTATACCATGTTGGCATAATGGCTTGTATATTTTGAGTATGACATGTATAGCATTATAATCATTTTGTATATATGGTCTTATGATATGGTTATTGAGTAGTATAAAAATGCTTGGTAATGATTAGCCATTGGAATGGCTAATTATGATCATATTTGGTGTTATGTATGTCAAATTGCTAGTTAATCTATGGAAACCATGAAATACGTAAAATTTACCATAAAATAAATTCAGACAGCAGTAGTGACGTGAATTTGAAAAATCATTAAAAATAGTAGAGATATAATTAGATGATGAATAAAATATGGAATTGAAGAATTATGAGTCTATTTTCATATGGAAGAAACAAAATAGGTATATGAGTTATATTTTATGAGATGTTTAAATTTTTGTGAAACAGGGCCAGAGCGATTTCTGGATCCCCTGTTCTGACTTTGGAAATTCACCATAAATTGTATAAAAATAATTAGAAGTCATAATTTATATGTACAGATTTATTATTGAGTCTAGTTTTAAGAGAAATAAACTTCATAATCATTGAAATTCTGTATAGAGAAATATCTGATTCGTAATACACAGAGGTCAGAGCAGTTGAACCCTGAAACAGGGGAGACTTTAACTAATAAACTGTACTAATTGGCCTAGCCAAAAATTCTAGAAAAAAATTAGTAAATAGATATATGAGTCTAGTTTCAGGGAAAATTTACAGAATTGGATTTTGAGTTTCAGAACTCGAGATATGAATTTTTAAGCGACTGTGACGCAGTTAGCCAGCTTGTCTGGAATTTCTAAAATTAAATTGTTTGAGCTGTTTAAGCAATGAATTAAGTCTGTTAACACCTTGTGTTCGACTCCGGCAACGGTCTCGGGTACGGGGCGTTACACTGGAATGCTGATTCAACAGTCTAGCCTTAACTTAACCTGCGCACGGAAACAAACCGTACGCTGAGTATACACTCAGTGGTATTTCTATAATCTGAACACTCAAACAATTACAAAACATATTAATTTATATATATTGAACTATTTAAACTCAATGAGAATTCAAACATTCACTTTCCAACCAATGTTTTGGTGTACTTTAAATTCAAAATCATTTATTATTTTTCAATAGCAATTAATCAATCAATAATGTTCATTAACACTCAGAACAATTATTTATCCAGTAACAGTCAGTTATTTGGTAACAATCAATTATTCAATAATAACCAGTTATTCAGTATCGATCAATTGATCGGTTATCCAGTAACAATCAATTATTCAGTAAAATCAGATATTCAGTAACAATTAAGTTATTCAGTAACAGTCATTCATTCAGTGACAATTAGTTATTCAGTAATGATCAATTATTCAGTAATATTCAGTTATTCAGTATCAATCTAATATCTAGTAACAGTCAATTATCTGGTAACAGTTAATTATTCAGTAATAATCAGTTATTTTATACCTTTATTTACCCCTATTAACATGACTCGGACTCAGACGGATACACGGATCCAACCAACACACCAGTATGGCACATAGTGCCTCATCGGCCGGGCCGGAACGATAAAGATAACGATGGCGATGCGGTACGGTACGAGTACTTCATCGGAACAAATCCGAAACAGTAACAGTAATAGTATTCAACATACAAAGTGCTGAATTGATAATCGCATATAAGATATGATATTCGACACACAAAAGTGCCGAATCGGTAATGATATGAATAACGATAACGATGCTGATATTTTTGGCACATAAGTGCATGATCAGTAAGCCGGCAAAACCCGTACTCTTCCATATCCTATGGCATGCCAACTATATCCGACTAGCCCGACTAGTTAATAGGGTATTTAATTCACTTTTCACTTTTCAATTAATTTATATTTTAATTAATTAACTATATATTTTCAATTCAATATAATTCCATTCACTTTTCACTAATAAATATTTAATTTCACAATAATCACAATTTTCTATCAATTTCATCACACTTCCAACTACATATATTTTCCAATATAACAAATATTTATTATTCAATTTCCACATCAATATTCATTTCAATTCAAACATTCATATATATATATATATATTCATAAATCAATTCAATATAATCAATATTCAATCCAATTCAAATAATCATCTCAAAATACCTACTACATATATATATTAAATAATAAATCCAACAATTTAAGTATTAAGTTTGGATTATAGAAATACAAACCGTAATTTTTGAGCTAACTCCCATTGACTTTGTCTTGTCCTTTATTAGCCGAGATTTCCGGTACCACATTGACTACGAAATTAATACAATTCATAATCATTAATACATTACTAATTTATATATTGAGTTACAGAATTTTAAATTAAGATCCGCTATTTTTTCCTGAAACTAGGCTCATAAATCTTCTTACCATAAAATTTTCAGAATTTTTGGTTTAGCCATTAAGTACAGTTTATTCTTTAAATTCACCCCTATTCTGCTGTCTGACAGTTTCGACCCTTCTTCACTAAAAATTAATTATCTCACAATACAGAACTCGGATAATATTCCCGTTGATTTCTCCTGAAAATAGACTCATTAGGGATTCTAAAATATAACTTTAAGCCTCTAATTATTTTTCTCCAATTTTTGGTGATTTTCCAAAGTCAGAAAAGGGGAACTCAAATTCATTCTGACCTTGTCTTACAAAACTCATTATCTCATAATTTGCAATTCAATTGCTTACACCGTTTCTTCTATAAAAAATTAGACTCAATAAGCTTTAATTCCATATTTTATTCATCCTCTACTTCAATTTCTACAATTTTTGGTGATTTTTCAAACTTAGACTACTGCTGCTATCCCGAACAGTCTTAATGCAAAATGTTGATTTTCTACTTTAATTTCAATTTAATCCTAACTAAATTCACTTACTTTTTTTTTATCTTAATTCATACTTTATTTCTACTCAATTTTTAACTAAACTTAGACATAATTATCTATTTTTCATCATAAAACCATAATTTCGAAAAAAATTTCAATTTAGTCCTTAAAGCATAAAACTTATGAATCACTTTATAATTCAATCATTATTTCATTTCTAACTTGAATTTCTATCAATTTAGCCCTTAATTCATCTTCTTGTTCAACATGAACAATGTTTAATAATCTAATAACTTTCAAAATATCAACTTAACTTCATCAAAACCTTGTTCTAAAGTTTCTAAAACATCAAAATCAAGTAAAAGAGGCTAAATTGACATACCTATTTAACTTTCAAGCCTTGAAATCAATTTTTCCCTTTTTCTTTCTTTCTTTCTTTCTTCCTTCTTTCTTTCCCCTGCTCTCTGTTTCGTTTCGTTCTCTTTTCTTTTTCTATTCTTTTTCTTTTTATTCCTTTTACTTTATATATATATATATTATAATAACTTAATAATAGCTATAAAATATCTATTTAATATCCAATATCTATTTTACATTTGTATACGCATATATTATTACATTTGTCTTTCTTTAATCTATTTATTATATAAATATCTTTTACTTAATATTAATATATAATTTAATAATATACTTATGTAATAAGTAAATATACATGTATTTTACAAATGTACATATACTAATATTACACATGTCACTATACATACCATACACTTGTCAACTTTTTATTTATTTTTTCACATAAAAATCTTATAATATAATTATTTAATTAATAAATACCTTTTATAAATAATTAATATCTATTAATACTTAAATACAAGCATTACAAGTGTATGTATTTTTTTATTATACACTTGTACCCAATCATTACCACACATTTGTCTTACTTTTATTTATTTATTTATATAATATTAATTTAATAATAATAAATACACTAATATTTACTTAAATAATAAGCAAATACATACATGTATTACAAATGTGTGTATTATATTTATTACACTTGTATTTTATTTTTGCCATACACTTGGCACTCTTTTTGGCTTATTTACTTATCTAGCCCTTTCAAGAAAAAATTTCTATAATTAAACTTTCACACTTCATTCAATTTAATCCTTTTATCTAATTATCCTTAATTTAAGTTAATTCACTTAATTAAATTCTTATTAACCACTCGATTAACTTCGTAAATATTTTTAATAAATATTTACGAATCCATTTTTCAGAAACGGAGACCCGAAAATTCACTTTCCCGATAATCGTAAAATTTGGGTCATTACATTTCAAATTATAAATTTTCGGACATTGAAACAAGAAGATTTTTGGCAACTAACTCGGGTTATTCAAATGTTATTAAAAAAGAACCACATTTCAAAAAACATTTTTAATTTTAGACATAAGGACAATATTTAATCGATTTGGTACCAATTTTGGGCGTAGTGAGGGTGCTAATCCTTCCTCATACGTAACCGACTCCCGAGCCCGTTTTCTCATATTTTCGTAGACCAGAATCGTTGTTTTAGTAAACCAAAAATGTTTTATTAAAATAACCAAATTCTTAGGTGATTCGATCACACCAAAACAAAAAGATTAGTGGCGACTCCATATTTCTGTTTTTCAAAAGTAGATTCCCCGTTTTTAATTAAATATTAAAATTCTAAATAAAAGGATGGTTTCGATAACTATTTTTTATTTTTAATATTATTTATTATTATATTTACTATTATCGTTATTATTATTAGTATATTTTTACTATTATTGGTATTTTTTTAGCTTCAATTAATACTTATATATGTATATGTATATTTGTATATATTTATAGTTGTTTTTTAATAATATTATTATATGTATATATATTTATGCAGTATTATTAATAGTCGTTTTTTTATTTCTAATATGTATACATTATGTGAATATTTTAATATGTATATTATGTATATATTTTTTTATATATGTTATGTACATATATGTTCTAATATTATATTTTTTTATATATTATTATGTATATATTTTAATATCATTAGTTATATATTTTTCATACTATTTTATGTATATATTTCTAATACTATATATTATATATTTCTAATACCATTATTATTTATATATGTATATATATACGCATTTATGTATTGTATTATAGTTATTTTTTTGTATCATTATTGTCGCTAATATATATATAATGTATATATGATTTTTTTCTTATATATTATGTATATATCTTTAATATTATATTTTTATATTTTTTCTTACATATTATCTTACGTATATATATTTTCAATAACTATATTATGTATATACTATTACTATATATCTATTTATGTTGCATTATTAATGGTTGTTTTTACTATTATTATTCTTAATATATATATTATGTATACATTTTCTAAATACTATATTATATATATATTTTTAATACCATATTATTTACATATTATTATATCTATTTTTACCCATTTTTATTAAAATTAGTATATACTTTTTATATATAGTATTATTTTTATATATCATTATATTTATTATTATACTTATTGTTTTCACTATTGTTACTTATTACTTTATTTTAATATTATTATGTATTATTTGGTATACATATATCTTTTTGTACATATTGTTACTTTTTTATTATACGTATATTATTTTATTATGGTATTAATACATTTTGACTTTTTTCTTTTATTGTAAATATGATTTATTATTACTCTAATATCCTAATATTATATTATAATACTTTGTATTAATCATCTCATTATTTTGCATCGTTTATTTACTTATGAATTTGTGTTACAATAACATTGTCATTTTTTCATCATTGTTTTAGAAACATTTTTATTTTAATAAGTAAGGCAATACACCGATTTTAACATTAAGCCTGTGATTTCATCGCTATGTTAGGTGAATCACGTTGGCTCGTGTTAAAAAACGGGTCATCAATCAAAAAAATTAAAAACTTGAAATTTCTCGTGTTCTGGTCGGATCATGATTAAATATTACATTGAACTCGCATTTTTGAAAATTAAGACAGCACATGTTTAACGAGATACCAATTTTGGGCGTCGCGAGGGTGCTAATACCTTCCTCGCGCGTAACCGACTCCAGAACCCTATTTTTTCTCTGGCTTTTGACGTAGACCTAAACTCGGCCTTCTTTTTGTTTAAAAATAAATTTTCTTTAAAAAAAAGAAGAGGATTTATTAGGGATTCGATCACACCTAGAAAAATGGTCGGTGGCGACTCCTTTTCTTTTTTAAAAAAACTGAAATTTCATTTTCAAAATTTCAAATAATCGCCTCAACTAGCGACCAAAGTGAAATTTTTTACCTCGCTACATTATAAAAGTAGACCAATTTTTTTGAAAATTTATAAGAATAAACCTTAAAAAAAACTCAAAGTGACAACAACATTTTTTGTAAGGTTTCACCAATTAATATGAAAACAAAACTTACAAAGCAAATCTTTTTATAGACTCAAAGTCTCATTTCCTTTGTTTTCTTAAGCAATGTGAGATATGAGATATGTGTATATATAGACTCATGAATAAGTTTGCAGCTTGTTCCTAAACAATGTGGGATTTCTTCCTCTTTTAACTAACAACATGAGACTAAATGCTACACTATATTTTATAATTTTTTTACAAAACAATTTCTATTTTTTTTTTATATTTTGTTAACATTTGCTCATATTATAAAATTATCTTTTGAGATATTTAATCTTATTGCATTTTAGAATTGTTAACATATACAAAAGAACTATTAAAAAAAGAGAACAAATTGCACATATGGAACTTGTACATGCAATAATCTTCTATTCAACTTTAAATGTTTGAAGTTAATATCAATGCAATTCTAATTTTTAAAATAATTTTCCATTATTTAAATTTAGAAGTTATACTTTTAATTTTTTAACTTTATTTTTTATTTTATATTATGAATGTTTGACTAATAAATAAATAGTGAGTATTTGGCACTTAAATAGTATTTTTTTGTAATTTTAAAAAATTGATATATCTTTTTTAAATATTTACTTATTTTTAATATTTTACTATACTAATTATTTTTTTAATTCTAATTTTAATTTAATTTTCATCACCTAATGAATGCTGATAAATTTATTTTAGATGTATTTTGACTAGATAGATAATTTATTTAAACATAGTATATAATTATGTTAAATAAGTTTTTTTTATAGAAATATATAATATACATAAAATATAATAATTATTTTTCACATTTTTATATCTAGATTAAATTACATTAATGGTCACTTAACTATAATTTTTAGCTATCGAATTATAAAAACTTACAAAATGATCACTCAACTATTAGTAATTTTTTAAATATTTATTTTTTAATATTTTACCATACTCATTCTATATTTGATAATTTTTTTACTTATAGAGTTTAAAATTTTTATTTATAATGTAACAAATGTTAACTTTTTGTAAAAAAATTTAAACTCTAAGTAAAAAAATATAAAATATAGTGTAGCTTTTAATCTCATATTATTAGTTAAAAGATGAAGGAATCCCACATTGTTTAGAACAAACTGTAAACCTATTCATGAGTTTATATATACACATATCTCATATCCCACATTGCTTAAAAAAATAAGGGAAATGAGATTTTGAGTCTATATAAAGATTTGCTTGTTAAGTTTTGTTTCCATATTAATTGATGATACCTTAAAAAAGTGGTGTTATCACTTTGAGCCTTTTTTAAGGTTTATGTTTGTAAATTTTCAAAAAAATTGGTCTATTTTTATAATATTTAAAAAAATAAACTTTTTTAAAAATTTAAACTCGAGCTAAAATGCGTCATTGGGGGAGTGTTTTTGCCACATCAGCAAAGCTCGTCCACGAGGGAATGATTTGTGTTGATGTGGCAAAAACACTCTCCCAGGGACGTGCTTTGTTGGCATATCCCCTGAAATCGCGCTGACGTGGACGTGTTTTTGCGAAATTCGGCATTTTTCGGTAAATAATAAAAAAGTTGGCCCATTTTGGTAAATAATTTTGAAAATGAGCTTTTTCTGGTAAAATGGCCGTCTACAAGCTAACTCTTAATTCCGTTTAATGGAAAAAAGAAAAAGAAAAAGAAATTAAAGTAAGTTAAATAATGCGTGGGACCTATTTTTCCTATATGTAATATGCAGTCCACGAGCTAGGATTCGATATGTCGACGTGTTGATCTCAACACTATATCCAGAAACCTGGGCTCTCTCCGATTCTGTCATGTGGAGTGACGCAGCTGATGGCTCGTCTTTTAATGTGGTCTACGCTTGAGATAAGCAGGGTGAGAGCATAAGTGTGGGTGTGATTGGTGAGACGTTGCGTCCACTGCTTTGTTTTTGGTGCGTTTAGACATTCTAATTTTTGTGGGTCAAAATAAAACTAAAACCAAAAGGTAGAGGCCATGAGGGTAGTCCCTTCACTCTGGTGTGGCTACATCTGTTTAGGTTTGGTAACACTTGTTTTTGCATCCCAAACTCTATGCATGCACATCTACCGTTACTTGTCCCAACCAATGGTAGTTGTCTCGTTGTTTAATCTTGACATTAATGGAACCTCCAGTTAGGTATGGAAGATCTCTATCATAAACGTTTTCGTATAAAAAATTACACTTTCGCAATATTTCCAAATATTGCCATAGCATTTTCGTAAATAATTTTGAAAATGAGCTTTTTCTGGTAAAATGGCCGTCTACAAGCTAACTCTTAATTCCGTTTAATGGAAAAAAGAAAAAGAAAAAGAAAAAGAAAAAAATTAAAGTAAATTAAATAATACGTGGGACCCATTTTTCCTAAATGTAATATGCAGTCCACGAGCTAGGATTCGATATGTCGACGTGTTGATCTCAACACCATATCCAGAAACCTGGGCTCTCTCTGGTTCTGCCACGTGGAGTGACGCAGCTGATGGCTCATCTTTTAATGTGGTCTACGCTTGAGATAAGTAGGGTTAGAGCATGAGTGTGGGTGTGATTGGTGAGAGGTTGCGTCCACTGCTTTGTTTTTGGTGTGTCTAGACATTCTAATTTTTATGGGTCAAAATAAAACTAAAACCAAAAGGTAGAGGCCATGAGGGTAGTCCCTTCACTCTGGTGTGGCTACATCTGTTTAGGTTTGGTAACACTTGTTTTTGCATCCCAAACTCTATGCATGCACATCTACCGTTACTTGTCCCAACCAATGGTAATTGTCTCGTTGTTTAATCTTGACATTAATGGAACCTCCACTTAGGTATGGAGGATCTTTATCATAAACGTTTTCGTATAAAAAATTGTACTTTCGCGATATTTCCAAATATTGCCATATATAAGTTTGTTGATACAAGTGTATAATAAAAAAGAAGACTAGGAAAAAGATGGTGGTGATAAAAAAATTGGTTCACCTAGACAAGCAAAGAGCCGGAAAATGAGAAGAATGGGAGAGGAGTCAGGTGTCTATAAAGGAAGGGAGACCGAGTGTTGTATGTAAGTGCTTAGGGTTGCTGAAAGGGCCAAAAGATCCTTTCATCATTCTTCAAGGTATTTATAATAAGATATCTCATGTCTTATCTCATGCTTGGTGGTGCCCAATAATCGACAGTACAAGTGGTGGTTCACTCGTGTGATCGACCAGGTGGCAAGTCACTCGTGTGATTTCTTATGGGATTAATATGCTAGCTTATCTTGGTTGTTATTACATGTTATACCTTATTTTGAACATGTTACACGAGTATAAATTGTGACTTTTAATCTACTTTTCAAATGTGGTTTGTAAAAGTCTAGTTTGAAGGTATTTCAGTGTTTGTTCTCGACTAATAAAATCTTATTTTTTTTAAGATTCCTAACCAGCATCACGTGTGTGCACTTAAAACAATGAAATTATAAAAGCAAATTTTAAAGCACAGTTTTACTACAATTGTACAGGTCTGTTGTAATATTTGTAGTGTTACAATGAAATACCAGAGTATTCCAAGGATTAAACCCAAAGGAGTTGGTGATTTAGTTATTTCTATTAAAAAATACATCCAAGAAAGGAGTCTAGCTAGGTACTCACTAATTGCTATAGTATAACATACTATTAATGAAGTTAATTAAAACTAATTACTTATCTAAGACAAAAAAATGACTAAATTGTAAATAATGCAAAATATAAAACTATTAAATACGATAACAGGCAGCGGATGGTTGATTTTCATGTTGTTAATTAACTATCGAATCAAGGATCTAAATCTTTCACACTCCCAAATTGGCTCCATTTTATCTTTCGATCTCAATTTTACTGACTTAGATTAATTAGTTTTGATTTATCTTTTGATCTCACCGGTTAATTCGGGACTAATGAATGGGTGCGCAACAAGATTACTTTCTGATCTCACTTGCTTAGATATTCCCTTAGAGGCATCACTTCCTAAGTTTTTAGCTCTATTCGATTTAGTCCAGTTTCATGATTTAGTCCCCGAACTGAAAAACTAACCAAACAACATTTCCATCAACCAACCACCTAAAGTTTAAATACCCATTACCATATTAAAGCTAATAAACATCAAAGAAACAACTATGGAAGCCATTAACATAAACTTTAGCAAAAAGATCAATGCTTTAATTTTTAACTTAATAAACTTAAATGAAAAGCAACCAACACAAAGATAAAGAAACAAGAACACTAAATATGGGAGTTTTAGCAGATGAAAAGAAAGCAAACTCAAATAGCATTAACTCAAATATTAAAGAGTGATTACAACTAAGTTTAAAGTCTTTAACATGTAAATAAAACTAGGCTGCAGTAGAAATTAACTTATAAAAACTATGAAACTAAGTAAAAACAGAAAAAAAAAAACATAAACTAAAACCCTAAAACTATAAAAAAGAAAACTACCCTACTCTTAAGCTAAAAGATAAAAGAAATCCTAAAACTAAAGAGCTTTCTAACCAAAAACTACAACCTCCTCTTTTCTCCAGCTAATAGTAGGTTTTAATAGCTGATTTTTCACCCAAAAATGTTGCATAAAGTGCCCTTGAATGTTGGATTTTGATTGGTGTTTCAGGTGGACAAACTTTTTTTGTCCCCACACGAGAGAGATATCATGATACCCTAATCAAAGTACATAGGGGAGTTGTCACGAGGTAAGTATTGCAATACCCCTGTGGCTTGATCCTGAATCTTCTTCATTTTGAGTCTGTCAGTGATATTGCAATACCTTAGCTTCGATATTGCGATATCACTACTTTGTGGCTTGAATTCCACTCTATTTAGGCTGCCTACATGTCCTTACAACACTCAAACACACATTAGAGTCCCCAATGGCACAATTGGCCATTTTAGATCGAAAAATAAGTAAAAAGAGGCGATTTCACAAATCTACTTGTAAAAACTAAAATTACGTAAAACTACTAAAAAGACACTAAAAACAGTTGAAAACAAGCACGTTAAATAACAAATAGGACCCAATTTAACACATCAATTTGTGGCAGATCAACTCCCCTATACTTAATTCTTTGCTACTAAGGCAATCGTCATGACTTCTTCTGATGAAGTTGCCAACTCCTCGCTTCCACCAACAACAGAAATGGCTTGTTGGTGACTCTAAACCAAGGCATGTACTCTAAGTAGGTCGTCATGTCCAATAAGAAAAAGGGTTCACGGATGGATAAGAATTTCATCATATAATTCCAAATTTTAATGTACTTCTTATGGTAATCTCGTCAATTTTCGTTGGTCTTCCCTCGTAGATCCAGCTTGTGCAGTGCTTCTATATCTTGTAGTCGCGGTAAAATTTTTTGCCTCCACCCGAACTACCGTATCACTCGATCAGATTCGTGTATCTCCACCGTTGCGTACACTATCAATAACACATTCATGTCTCACATACTTCGAATGACTAAAAATTTCGACGGGATACATTCTATGATATTCGGATCGACGTATGGCATCCATTCAAACTGCATTGCACAATTGTAAATTATGTTATGTACGGAATTTTAAATTACAAATCATTGAGTAATTATTATAAGTTTGAAAAAAATCAGTAGCTTCCGAGTGTTGATCTAACAACAACCATATATCTTCGAGCTGCTCCGATAGTCCTACATAAATTGACCCATGGTTCTCCCTATTCAAGCAATATGCTTATTCAAACATATAATAAATTAACAACATTTGTAATATTAACTTTGAGCTACTACATATTATTATCAAATGATTTTTACCTTATCACTAATGGGAATGTATAAGGGTCGTTCACTCGGGGACGTAGAAATGGTAACCGCCACCACACCCATGACTGCAGTAGGATCAGGCAACCACCGATTGACATCTTATCTAATTTTGTTGTCTGACACAACTCCCGATACAATGTGGCTGACAAGGATGATCCCCACCTCAGTCATATGAATCAAATTTCGAGATTTATCGGGCATTAGAATTTCCCCGATTAACCTAAGGATGAATGTTCGGGTGTATTATTCTTTAACGACATTGGGCGCGTTCATAGGAAGTTTTTTAAAATTAGTTACCAACCATTTCATATCTATCCAGTCACCTTGAAACTTGTTTGACACCTTCCCCAAAAATGCCTTGCAAAGGTCCTCTTTATCGGTACGACTGTTGACCTCGTAATGACTGGTCCATCCACTAGTAAATCGAGTTGTGAAGCTAATTGTAAGGACCCAAAATTCACGGGCATCAGAAAAGTACATTATTGGGCCTCCGTCTTAACAAAATGGGTTCGTAAATAATTATTAAAAATATTTATGAGTCTAGTGGTGTGTTTAATTAGGTTTTAATTAAGTGAATTTAGCTTAATTTAGAGTAATTAGGAAAAAAAGACTAAATTGAATAAAGGGTAAAAATTTAATTATGGATTAAAAGAAAGTAAAAAGAACCAAAATGACAATTAAGCCATTTTGCATAAGATGAGGCGGGCAAACTTAAGAAAATCTGAGATTTTCTTTTAGATTTTTATGTATTTTATAATTATTAAGGTTATTAAAATTATATTATTATATTAGGAAAATAAATTAGAATATGACAAGTGTAAGGTGATAATAATATACAAATGAAATAATAATATATAATTGTAAAATAAATAATTAATTACTTTGTATTTAAGTAAATAAATATTTATTTGAAAATTAAGTACAAGATAATTAGGAATTAAATAATTATATAATGAGATTTTTATTTGATAAATGAATCAAATGGTAACAATTGTAGGGTGATGGTAGTGTACAAATGTTGTAAAATACATAAATACAATTGTATTATTTAAGTATAAGATATTTATTATTTATTATGTTTAAATTAAAAAGATATTTAGTAATTAAATAATAATAGTATAAGATTTTTATATGATAATTAAATAAAATTAAGACAAATGTATGGTTATGATATTGTCCAAATGTACAAAAATATATGTAGACAAATGTATTAATTATAATTGTTATTAAATAGATATTTAATAATTAAAATATAATATAAAGTAAATAATAAAAAGAAACAAAGATGAAACATTAAAGAAAAAGAAAGAAAGTTACAGAGAGCAAAATGGGAAAGGAATAAAGAAAGGAGAAAAAGAAAAGAAAAAGAAAAATTAGGGATTTGAAGCTTTAAGCTTTAAAAGCTAACGTAATATCGGAGACCTCGACAAAGAAAGGAAATGAGAAGGTTGACGAAGAGTAATTCGAGAATTACAATTTGTATTTCTATAAACTGGACTTAATATTTAAATTGTTGTTTTTATTATTATATGTGTTTTTATTATTATATATGTATGGAAAGATATTAAGGTAAGTATTAGTATTTTGATAATGAATTGAATGAATATGAGTATGTAATTATTGTGAAATGGATATTGAAATGATTAGTTACTGTGAATTGAGAAATGAATTGAATACCCTATTAACTGTATCGGGCTGAATCGGATATAATTGGCATGCCATAGGATTGGAAGTGTTCAAGGATACTTTGACCTTCAGTCGATGAGGCATTATAAGTGTCGTACTGTTACTTCAACTTCAAGTCAATGAGGCACCTTGTGTGTCATACTGCTACTGTTACATCGGTTTAATCCGATAAGGTACTGAGTATCGTACTGTTACTGTTTACTTCGACAAAGCCGATGAGGCACTAAGTGCCGTACTGGTGTGTTGGTTGGATCTGTGTATCCGTCAATGTCCGAGTTATGTTAATAGGGGTAAATTATTGCAATCAATAATCAATGATCAGATTCTCGGACTGAATAAGCGATTGTTATTGATTGTTTGATATGAATAACTGATTGTTATTGACTAACAATAAACAAATAATTGTTATTGAAAAATAATGATTGATACTGAGTTTGAAATAAAATAGAGCACTGGATTGAAAGGTGAATATTTGAATAGTTATTGAATTTGAGTAGTGTTATATATGTATTTTATAATTATTTAAGTGTTGGTTTATAGAAATACCACTAAGTGCATACTCAGTGTATGGTTTGTTTCCGTACGCAAGTTAGGTACAAAAGTGACTAACGACTCAGCATCCAAGTCAATCCCGAACTCAAATACGTGGTGATGTATTTTCTCTTTTGAAAATGACATGTACCTAGGTTGTAATTTGTTGTTATTTTGATACATAAATATTAATGATAAATGATGGTAATGGTTGTTCCATACAATTACATATGTCTTAAACATAGTCTATGTCATAGCTTTGGGCAATTTTGTTGAATGATAATTTAAATGAATCAATTAGACATCTTATGTTAGAACTTTATATTATTAGTTTGTTATAATTAGAGATGTATAAATTCATGAATTGTTTTGTTTGGATTGGTCTCGATTTGAATTTGCAGGGAAGGTTAGATATTTATAGAGGGGTTATATTGAGTTCGCACGAAAAAAAAATTCGGAGTACCCGAACAAGTCCCGATTTGATTCTAACATGTGATTTGGACCTCGAGGGTCCATTATAGAGACTTTATAATTAAAATCAAGATATGTATGTCATTTATTTTGAATTAATTGTAAATTGTCCGATAGGTCTGGTAATGCTCCCTAACCTTGTTTCGGCGACGATTTGGGTTTAGGGGGTGTTACACTAATCTATCGAGTGTGATTGTACACTCGTCGTATGGAAGATGGAACGTGTGTGTCTTGGGTCTCCATCTTTCCACCAACGTGCTGATGTGTGTAGGATTCAATTTGCAGCCCCCGAGCATACGAGACGTATGTCAGAATCCTGCGTCTTGCAAATAAACACGAATTTCAGTGTTTGGACTCTTTGACAAATTATGTATGAACCACTCCAAAACACGATCATCCGCCTATTTATATAGACAAAATAAAATAGTTTAAAAATTAAAAAACTTTAAATTTAACTTAATTGAAAATAATGAAATTTAAAATTTCGTCTTACCATTATTGCTTGAGCGGCGAAAATGTGTTTGTCGTCGAAACGAATCAGAGAGCTTGTCATTCGTGAAAATTTAATCGAAATGAATATACAAAATAATTAAATAAAACTATAGTGTTTTAAATAGTGTATAGGAAATTTCGAACAAAATTTGAGAAAATTGAGAATTTAAAGAGAATTGAGAGAGTTGAATTTCAGTGAAAAGAATGAAAAATAGCCTAATATTTATAGGTTAAAAAATATTACCGTTAGACCTTTCAAATAATTTTAGCGTTGCCAACATTTAAAAATCTACGGGAGAAAATAACTATTGGAAGAAAGTGCGCCCAATTAAACGTACTTTCACATCCTCTGTCAAAAAACAACCTATTTCTTTACATATATTAAAAAAAAACGTCCTAAAAATTAACGATGTGTAAATCTAATTTAGGCCCGTCTTATAATACCATAAAGCAATGACGAGTTTTGAAATTAAGGTATATTAGGTTGCATATATAAGTTTATTGGATTTATTTATTAAAATGTATTTAAAAATTGTAATGCTTGAGGAAAATATTATTTTTAAAACTTGAATCAACATCGTCGTAATCATTTATTTGAGCATTATTCTAAACTTTTTTATATGCATTATAATTCTTATGCTATATGTGAATCGTTTAAAAAAAAAGTAATTATGTAGAATATTTATAAATAATAATTATATCATAAATAAACTAGTTTGCAAATATATATATATATATATATATATATATAAATTAAAGTACAGAACTTGTAGAAGTAAAAACATTAAATAATAAGGACCTAATTTTAAAAATCAAAATTGAAGTTAGATATTAAATCAAATAAATTAACATTTCAAATTAGAGATTAAATTGAATGAAGTGAAAAATGTATAAGGCTCAAACACAAGATTAAACCAAATTAGAGTTAAATTTAATATTTTCAAAATCTCCACGTAAAAGACGTTCTTAAAAATGTGCAGAGCACGAGATTAGCTTCTGCTGATGGGTTGCTACGGAATGTTGTGGGCGAGTGGGTTCATAGGTTTACGGTGCTGATTGGTGTTACATATAGTTGCAGGTGGAATTATGGGGTGTCAGAGAAGGTTTGCAATGAACCAAGAGTTTGGAGATCACTCGACTAATTGTAGAGTTGAACGTGTTTTGGGTGGTGAATATACTGTCTCGACCTTTTGAGGGTAGCTACCCTTTAGGTATTTTAGTGAAAGATTATTTAGTCTTGATACGGGAGGGTTGGGTGTTGCACGTCCGTTACATTTTCTGGGAAGGGAATCGGTATGCTGACCACCTTGCCAACTTAGTTTAGGAGGAAACTGATGGCTGTGCTGGCATGTATTTGTCCAGTTTGCCACTAAGTCTGTTGCCATTCTTGAAAGAGGATTCTTAAGAGTGTGGTAGAATATGCTTGCAATTTGTTTCTTTTAGGGATAATGAATTATTTAATTCTCTAATTTAATAAAAAAAATATTTTAGTTGTTCATAATTTTATACCTTTTTTAGTCTTTAATCACCTAAAATAAATGAAAAATTCTATATTTATTAATTTTGATGACATAAGATATTCTTTGCAAAGCGGAATTATTAATATTAAAAACTACTACCAAACAAGCGATTATACCTCAATCTACACCTTCTAAGAACATACATTTCGAGAAATCCAGTGGAGATCACCCTGCATCTGTTACAACACCACCTGCTTCCTGGATCATAATAACACCAGCTGCATCATCCCATATCTTCTCATTGTTTCCTGGTTCTAGCAAACTTCATAAATATTTCGGCTTCCCATCGAGCTATGGCCACATATTTCACCATGCTCTACACACGCAGCGGTTGCTTCCTGCATAGACAAAACAGATAATCATAGTTAGGACAGGTTGTATTAAAAATATTAGTGTTAAAGAAATATCAAATAGTAATAATTTCAAATTATTTGATTGGGTTCTCGTTTCCAAAAACCTTTTGGTAATGGCCTTATTTAATTATTACACCACTTTATCATCAGAAAGCATGCATGAGCCATGGAGTTAGTAGGGTTGGCTCGTTAGTTGTGAGAAATGCAAAAATATTAAAGTGGGGTTACATTGTTACATGATTGATTGAGTGCTTGTAATTCTGCATATTTTTCTCTTAGTGTTCAAGGGCCATTATCATCAATTACTAATGTTTCATATATATATGTATATATAATTGCTTTCTTCTTTCTGGCTAACCAAACTACAAAATTAATAGCTTTTGTTGTTTTCTAGTGACCAAACTACAAAGGCAATCTCATGCCAAATACAAAGGGAAGCTGTCAATTAATGGTCTCCTTGATGCGGACAATTCCAACATGTACCTTGTTAATTTTACTGTATGATAGTCTATAAAATCAAGAAAATACAGTCAACCCATTTCTTAAAATTGACTTTTGAACTAACTGCAACAGCAAGAGAGAAAAACTATTCAGCCCAGCAACGACCTTACTACTGGTCCTACGGTTCTTTTCCTCTTGATATGCTTGCAAATTTATACTTTACTCCTAAGAAAACTGATTGTTGCTTTATGTGCAACCCATACAAGTAAAATTTCGTTTTCTCTGCAATTCTTGGTTCTTCAGCTACAAAAATAATCAGGAAACATTTCTCATGAGTCAAAAAACTTTGGAAGAATAAATGATTGTCAGGTACATATTGCGCATAAACCAGAATCCCATGCGTCATTTATCGACTCGGAAAATGAAGCTGCTGAACCTCTCTCTACTAATTCACTTGTGTTCACTGCTGCTCGTCTCAACTCAGCCCACCGATCAGCCTCCATTCTCCTGCGACTCAACTGACTCACTAACCGAATCCTACAATTTTTGCAAAACTACACTCCCCATCAACCGAAGAGTTGAAGACCTCGTCTCCAGGCTGACGTTAGATGAGAAAATATCTCAACTCGTTAACACAGCTGCCGCCATTCCACGACTCGGCATCCCTGGCTATGAGTGGTGGTCTGAAGCCTTGCATGGGGTGGCCTTCGTGGCCAACATAAGCCAAGGTATCCGCTTCAATGGGACAATTCGATCTGCCACCAGTTTCCCTCAAGTCATCCTCACTGCTGCTTCATTTGATCCCTATCTATGGTACCGCATTGGCCAGGCAAGTCCTATAACTTTGTATTCTATCTGTCTGCTTTAATGTCAACTCCAAAAGTATTCAAAGAGAAAGAGTTAGATAATATATGTTTTTAATAAGAAAACTAGTTTAATTAGAAGTCAAACTAGATTTAGATATTCTATCAGTTTCATTGTGTGATTACGAACAGGCAATTGGAATAGAAGCTAGAGGAGTGTATAACGCTGGACAAGCAAGAGGCATGACCTTTTGGACACCAAATATTAATATATTCAGGGACCCAAGGTGGGGAAGAGGCCAAGAAACACCTGGTGAGGATCCATTGGTTACAGGGAAGTATGCAGTCTCATTTGTGAGAGGAATACAAGGGGACTCTTTCGAAGGCGGTAAGCTTGGTGAGAGTCTCCAAGTTTCAGCTTGTTGTAAGCATTTCACAGCTTATGATTTGGATAACTGGAAAGGAATTAACCGGTTCGTCTTTGATGCAAATGTAAGTGCATTATCATTATCATTACTATTGTTTGTTTGTGTTTAAACTAACTTGATGGATTTCATTCAGGTGTTACGTGCTTTATCAATTGACCAATATTGATGTTGATGTTCCACCTTTTCTTTTTTTTTTTGTTTCTGGATTTTGTGTAGGTCACTCTACAGGATTTAGCAGATACATATCAGCCTCCTTTCCAGAGTTGCATAGAGAAAGGGAAAGCCAGTGGGGTAATGTGTGCTTACAATCGTATTAATGGAGTTCCAAACTGTGCAGATTACAATCTCTTGTCAAAAACAGCCCGAGGACAGTGGGGTTTCAATGGGTAAGAAAATGGAATAAGATTGATAACAAGGTCTTTTTCCTTTTAGAAACTACAACAACCATAATACAGAAAACGATTCAAAGGTCATTCAGAAGATGATTCTTTGTTTGGTTCAAAAACTATTCAGGTACATCACCTCAGACTGTGATGCTGTCTCAATCATATATGATGAACAAGGATATGTTAAAGAACCAGAGGACGCTGTTGCCGACGTTCTTACAGCCGGTAATTATAGTTGGCATTTTGTTTCTGGTTGATCAACTCTGTATTCTAAACTTATCCTAGGTTACTCCAGCTATGATTCTAGTTTAAGAATGCTGCTAAGATCATTTAAGTTTTTTATCGATACATTTGATCAGGAATGGACTTGGACTGTGGTGAATATTTGAAGAACTACACCGGATCAGCTATCGAAAAGAAAAAAGTAGCTGTGTCTGATATAGATAGAGCACTCCACAACCTTTTTTCAATCAGAATGAGGTTGGGACTTTTCAATGGCAACCCGGCTAAACAACCTTTTGGAAACATCGGTTCTGACCAGGTCTGCTCCCAAGAGCACCTGAACCTTGCTCTCGAGGCTGCTCGCAATGGCATTGTCCTTCTGAAAAACGAAAACAGACTCCTTCCACTTGCAAAAACTGAAATTACTTCCCTTGCTGTGGTAGGTCCTAATGCCAATTCTAGCGAAACCCTTGTTGGAAATTATGCAGGTCCTCCTTGTAATCCTGTTACACCATTGCAAGGATTGCAAATCTATCTCAAGAACATCAACTACCATCCAGGTTGTAGTACGGTTAACTGTTCGTCTGATTTGACTGATGAAGCAATGAAGATAGTGAAAGGGACAGACCAGGTGGTGTTAGTAATGGGATTGGATCAAACTCAGGAGAGGGAAGCTCATGATCGTGTCGACTTGGTTCTTCCTGGACATCAACAGAAACTCGTTACCCGCATTGCAAGCGCTGCAAATAAGCCTGTCATTCTTGTGCTTCTTTGTGGAGGTCCAGTAGACATAACATTTGCCAAGAATGATCAGAACATTGGAAGCATTATATGGGCTGGCTATCCCGGTGAAGCTGGAGGACGTGCATTAGCCGAAATTATATTTGGTGATCATAATCCAGGTGAAGTTTCCGTTACCAAATTTGTATGAATAAAATTATATTCCTTGGTTTTGCATGATAACTGGAAATGCAATCATAATTTGTATACAGGAGGGAGATTACCAATTACTTGGTATCCACAAAATTTGACTAAAATACCGATGACAGACATGAGAATGCGGCCTGAACCATCTTCAGGTTATCCTGGACGTACTTACAGATTCTACCAAGGGCCAAAGGTATTCGAATTCGGCTACGGTCTCAGCTACACCAATTATTCCTATGAATTTCTCCCTCTTACAAAAGATAAGGTCTACTTAAACAATCAATCAAGTGATAAAATAGCTCTGAGATACAAGTCGGTTTCAGAGATGGGAACTGAACTTTGTGAAAAGAGCAAGCTCCCAGTCACAGTAAGGGTTCAAAACAACGGTGAGATGGATGGTAAGCATGCGGTGCTGCTGTTTGTGAGGCAAGCAAAGACTGGTAATGAAAGGCCAATAAAACAATTGGTGGGATTCAACAATGTTGATCTAAAGGCAGGGGAAAATGCTGAAATCAAATTTGAGTTGAGCCCTTGTGAGCATCTTAGCAGTGCAGAGGGAGATGGTCAAATGGTGGTAGATGAAGGATCTCATTTCTTGAGCATTGGAGACAAAGAATCAGAGATTACAGTGGTTTTCTCGGAAGACACTAGCGATGCTGCCACATCAAAGCTCATGATCCTCCCAAGAATCCTGATATTCTTTTACATCTATTCATTCATTCATTCATTCCTATGCATATTGTTCTGAAATGAATTAATGGACGGACCCTCACAACTTTTTACATGTAAAATTCTACTGATTGTTCAGATGCCTGTTTTTACAAAATTATTAAGCCAATTTTTTTTGGTTGGTCATAAACAAAACAAAGTTCACAAAAACGAAGCTCTCAAAACATTCACGGAGTTTAAAAAATAACACAAACTTGGATGTTTCCATTTGATAACTCTTTTCATTGAATGTTATGGCCTTACTTACACACTTGGGTGCCAATCTAGGAAATTACGGGTGAAGTTGATCAGCTGCGAATACCTACAAATACAAGTTTGTCGTAAAATCATAATAGGCTCTATCTTGCAAATTGAAGCTGGCATCTTCCTTTTTTCTTTTCTAATATCATGTTTATTTGCTTTTACTTATAATTGATGTGAGTTTGTTTCTCAATAGTAGTGTCAATGTGAATTCGGATTCGGCATCAAACTCTCCTAACAAATACTAATGTATACCACACTGCTTTTTATTCGAAACACCCCAATTCTGAAATTTTAAAATAATAATAAAAGGCTTACCTGGTAGTGATATAACAATAAATTATTTCATAATGAATTTGGATTTAACAAAAAAAAATTCGATATTAACAATTGAACTTGATTTGTAAATTTGAAAAATAAAAATACTAAATTCCCTGAAATAAAAGTGATTGAGCTAAATTCTAAATTTACAAAGAATTTAAGGACTTAGAACACATTTAAACCTAATATATAAATAAATATCTTATAAATAATACTACAAATCTTAACTCATTTGTGAAAATCACGTATTAAGAACACAAAGGTGTGTTTAAAAATAATATACAATAAATAATAAAAAGTACGATTTGAAACTAATTAATAGTAACACATGAAATATGTATGATACTAAAAAAAAAAAAAAAAAAGAGATTAAATTATGAGTAAAACAAAATTTAAACTAAAAAGCACGACATATTAAGAATATTAACTAAATACAACCGATTATCATTGTTTCGTTAGTAATCTTTGAGTTGGTGTTGAGTTCATTTATGACATTAACTCAATCAATAACATTATTAACATAAGAAAAAAGAACACAAATATATTTATCAAAGTTTCATATAAAAATTAAAATTTATTTTAGTTTAAATGGTAAATGAAAAAGTTTTATATGCATGATATTTTTTATTTAAATCTCATTGTAGAAATTTTTTATTGACTTATAAAAATATATAAAGATGAAAATATTCTCATAATTATATAACTTACTTTGTAAATAAAATGATTTTTTAGTAACTTTCTAACTGACTTGAAATTTAGTTAATGGTTAGGTGACACAAACTCAAGGTTTCATGTAAAATGCATTTCATTTGTGAACCTAATTCAAATTTCATCTCTTGCATGTTTTAATTTTTTTTAATTTTAATTATTAAACATGTTACTTTCAAGTTTTTATTAAAAAACATTTTTTAAGATTTTATTTTACTTTTAATTAATATTATATATATAATAAATATGTAACTATATGAAGAAAGTATTATATATATATATCATTATGTTAAATATATTTTATTTTTTAAACAATTAATTAATTTATATATATAATATTTATTTTTTATGTACACTATGGATATGGTAAATTCTAATATTATAAAATAAAATAATTATTTCAAATATTATTATTATTTTCAACTATACTGAGAGTATGATAAATTCTAATACATAAACAGGGGTGTAGCTAGTAGCTAGGAGGGTCAATGTGTTAGAAATAAATCGAGACTTAATCGAAAATAAAAAATCTAGTAGCTAGTATGATAAATTCTAATATATAAACTTGGTGGTCAAGGGACATGCTCGTGTGACCCTATGACATGCCCGTGCTTCAGGCCGTGTCCTACCCAGTGTAACTCTCTAACTTACTCACACGGCCAAGTCAAACGCCCGTGTGCTATACTGAGTGGTCAATTTGTTTTTCGAAAATTAAGTGCAGTTTTCACACCGCTAGGGCACATGCCCGTCTACTAGGCCGTGTTCTTCACACGGCTGAGACACACGCTTGTGTCTATGCCTGTATGGTAATACTTGAGCATTGTGTTTTAAAACTTTTAAGTTGCAGGGGACACACGGCCTAATCACATACCCGTGTATAAGCTGCGTATCTCACATGGTCTGGTCACACGCTCGTGTGCCAGGCCGTGTGGACTCAAAATGAGTCTTATACACCAAGTATATCAACCTTGCAAATCTTGAACACCAAGCAATTCAAAAACCATTTATTTAACCACTTGTGAAGACAACAAAATAGATTTGCAAACTGAAAAGAGAGAAGACGTGTATATTGAATGAGAAGAAGAAAGAAATAAAGGGTTGATGGGAGAGGAAAAACGTGAGAGATAGCTAGCTCGGAGGCTGACATTGCCCTTAAGCAAAACAAAAGATAAGAAGCAAATGGCTTGGTGTATTTCTTTGAATTTTGAGTATTTTGTATTTATTTTACTACTTTATTATTGTATGGATGGTATTTGATTGAATTATAGAATGAAAATAAAATTGATTTGGATGTAAACATAACTGATGATGATGATAAAAAGAAGTTGGGTTTGTTGCTTGATTGGGTTTCCATTAGTTGTACTGGTTGATTCCGATTCTTGGTTAAGTTCCTGGGATAATATGAAGCAATTAATCGCAATTTTTTAAGGTAAAAAACACCAATTAATCGCAAGTTTTAGAATTAGGGAAAATGAAGCAATTAAACACAACATTTAAAATTTTGTTTTCAAGAAATCTGTTTAATTTAATTTTTTTACTTTCTAAAATTTTAATTTATTTGAACATTTAGTATTTTTATTATTTGTATTAAAAAATATATTATGAAATCACCTAAAAGCGTCATGTCTACCCAGCTTATTACTATTTCAAAAAAAAAAAAAAAACCAAAACTCTTGACTGAAATATCAACTTAGGACAAAAAAAACTATGAGTACATACTTAGGAGAAAATGATAAATTTAGAGGTTAAATAAATATTTATTCCTTTTTATTATATAATTACATATTTATTATTTTATCTATATAAAAAATATGTTATTCATTAAAAACATGAAATAAAAATGAAATAAAAATATGAAAAATATGTTTGTTAATTAAAAACTTGAAAATAACATATTTATTAATTAATTTTTAAAAAAAAATTGAATTAAGTCTCTAACATGGTGTTGTTCCATCATATCAAAATCGACCTATTTTCCTTAAAAATAATCTATATTTCTATTTTTTTTAAAGTGGCATCTATTACTAGTTTTATTGAGAGAAAAAAATTGTTTTAATTAATAAATAAAATGGAAATTTTATAAAATATGCTTTTATTATAAATTTATGTTTCATCAACCAAATAATAAAAATATATAAATAAATCAAGCATGATAATTTATTCATAAAAAGGAAGAAGGTATATGTGAGTAACGTGGATAAAACAAAAATGTCCAGAGAAAATTGTGCAACTTTAGAATTTGGAATTAAGGTTTAATTTACAAAAAAATAAGAATATTAGGGATTAATAAAGTAATTATTACATGTGAAAGTCCTTAAATAAATATAATAGAGACAGGGAAGGCCTCTTTAGATATTAATTTTTGAAGCTAAAGTTGAAATTGTGATTATAAAAAATTCAAGTGGATTTAACGTCTTAGAAAATTAATGAAGAAACATGGAAGGGCTTTAAATGATGATTGCCCTTAAAAGTAAAATTTTGTTCATGTAATTATTTTTAGAAAATGTATCATGTTCTCGAAGCTTCAATGAGAAAATATATTGTTTTCAATTTTCGATGTAACTTCGTTTGAAAATTATCGTAAGACGAAATTTATATGGAAAATTAATAGTTTTTTAAAATGATTTTCATAAATATTAGAAACCATTGTTAAATAAAAGAGATTGTAAAAAAAAAAAAATTTTCATAAATACAAATTTGTATACATAACAAATAAATCAAAAAGAAGATTCTAAAATATAAAAATACACAGTATGTAGGAATATTTTAATATATTTTATTAATTATCTATTTTAATTAATATGTTTTTACATCACTGATCATAAATATATTTATTATCATATTGATAATTTTAATATATTTTTATCGGGAAATATAATTCGTAAAATAGATTTTAGAATATAATTTCAGTTATAATAATATACTTCATAAAAATTATGCATTTACCATAAATAAATGTAATTTATCTAAATATATATATAAATATAACTCTATGGTGATTTAATTGAAGAAATTATTTATCATAAATTAAATCACCATAGAATAATAATATATTACCTAATGTTATTAATTAAAATATAGTTATTTATCTTTATTACAATATTGATACAGAAATATATTAAAATAGTTAACAAAATTAATATATTATCATAAATAAATATACTATAATAAGAAATTATAAATATTTTATTTTAAAATATAATTATATCATCAATTAAAAATTTTAAATTTGTAATAAATCACCATTAGATTAAATCATCAATATTATTATAAAAATAATTTATTTATAATATTATTTATCGTAAATTAATATATCATCAATATTGTTATAAAATTAATTAATTTATAATATTAGTATTAATCTTAATTGATGATATAATTTATAAAAAAATATTTTTAATATTATATTTATTTCCGTTAATCTTAATAAGTAGATATTATTTTTATTTTGATAAATTTTTTATTTTTAAAATTGATGATATATTTAAAATATAATTTTATTAAAAAATAAAAAAAATAAATGAAAAAAATAGAAAGAACACCACTTGACACAAAGATAAGATATATATATGATTGGCAAAATTAGTCAAATATGTCAATAAAAAATATTAATTCGTAAAATAGGTTAATTTTTTTAAAACTTAGGAAAATAAGTCGTTTTTAGAGGGAAAATGTGAACATGTCAGGGATAACGTGTCCAACTTAATGCATTTTCTAATAAACTAGATACGCTTTTACTTTCATTCTCTTTTTAGAAACAATCTATTTCCTTAAAAAAATTTAAGAGAATCTATTTAGTTAAATAACTTTTTTTTTCTTTTTGTGAGGATGAAAATATCTAATGTGATTTGTTCATTGTTTTACCATAAAATTCAAAACCTCCTTTAAATTTCATGAAATAGCACTTTTATCTTAATTATTATCCAACAAATAACTCTCAAAAAATAATTATTCTATGAAAATATGTTATCTATCTCTATATTTTAAGAAACCGTGACGTTTATTCTAAAAAAAAAAAAAATGAAATCTAATTTTCGAATTTAAAAGGTTAAGACACCTAATTCTTCAATTTAAATTTTTTTAGTAAAACCATTAATAATATTAATAATTTTTGTTAACATTTTTTTATTTGATATGTTTGTTTTTCACTAATTATATGTTACATTATACAAGGAGGTCTAATTAATATGTTAAAAAATGATAAATTTTGATGAAAAACATCAATACAGATATTTTTAAGTTGAAAAGAAAAAGAGAATTAATTTTTAGGTTTTTAGATATAGGGATTAAGTTTTAAAACTTCTCCAACCTAATTATTTAATACATTGATAAAGATGATTAAAAATGTTACTTAAAAAAATATATTATCTAATTAATTAATCTTAAGAAAATACTATGCACGCACTTAAATCCTTCAAAGCTCGTAACTTACAATAACATGCATACAATCCAAATTACTAATTAGTTTGACAAAAAAATCAATAGAATGAATATAGTACTGAAATGTAGAACAATCTTATTATTATTATTATTATTATTATCTATAAAAGAATAATTGGAATTAAAATCGGCCTTCACTCTAATATAAAAAAATAAAAATAAAAATATTACTTTGCGAAATTACAAAATACTTGTATTTGCAAAAATTAATAAGGGTAGCACTTTTCCGTCTGTAGTCCAATAATAAAATAGTGAAATGAAATTGACATTGCTCGAAAAAGTTAGTTGGTATTGGTTCAGATAGCTAAGGCCTAAGATTGATGATTCTAAACGTTGGCATGAGCAGGAGGATATAACAGTCATTTGAGTTGATATTAATTGTTACTTTTTTGGTGTTCCATGTCATTGCTGATGACTCATGATTCATGACCATTAAACTTTTTTTTTTTCTTTTATAATTTTATTTTGGAAAATTGGAGAATCGTGATAAGTAAAAATGAACGGGCATTAGACTATATGAATGGTTCTTCTCTTTAAGTAATTATTTTACCAAAAAAAATGAACGGGCATTAGACTGTATGAATGGTTCTTCCCGTAATTGTGCAAAAAGTCTCATTTCTCTCACGCGCCTATCCATCACCGTACACCCACGACCGTATCGGTAGTGGCAGTTTCGTAAATAAAGGACACCATCGGCCGCACACGACAGCAGAGAAAACCGGAAGAAACACCTCGCTGTCAAATGAGATGGTACGACGGTCACTTCGGAACGCACGTGGGAGAGCAATTTAGCTGCCTCACTTCCCCCAACGAATTGACGAAACTAGCCCTCCAATACACCCAAAATGGCAGGTTCTTGTCACCATAATTGGTTGAGGTGTGTTAACTTTTATTTTTCTTCTAAAATTTCTTGCACACAATTATCCCGACGATGATCATGTGGGATCCGCGTGGACCCCAGAAAAATCAACGACCATTAGCTCTCTAGATACAGGATTCTTACCTGTGAGTATAATACACGCAAACCAAACCTCATAGCCAAACCGATAGATCTTCTCTTTTCGCTAATTTCCATAAATATCCCTAATCCTTATTCCTAAGTCTCCCAGTCGGTCGGTTCTATACGAGGTGGTTTCCGTAAATTCAGTTTCATCGGAAGGATAAATAAAATTTTTATAAGAAAAGGAAAAAAAGGCGTGGGATTTATTTATTTTTAATTTAAGGGGAAATAATTAAATTTTGAACAGAGAAAAGACCGGCCGGTTAGATGGGCTTGTTATTTCCTTATATAAACCCCTTTCCTCCCTTGGCAAATTGCATTCTAGTTTCAATAGAGAAAGAACCTCTCCCTCATTATATTTATTCCCTCTCTATTTCTCTCTCTTTGGCTTCGCTACTTTCTCTACAGCTCTCAAGAGGTAAAAGAAATAATAAAATTAAAATTTTAATTTATGAAAAAGGAAATTCTCTCTCTCAAGTCTCAACTGGTTTTAATTGTTTTTTGTGTTTTTTTGAGATTTAGATATTCCGAATATTGGAAAAATGTTGGAGGAATGAAATTAGACGTTGAATCGGAGAACAGAGACTTTGACCTTTGGATTGTTGCATTGTTTGGATAATAGGTCTTTGACGTGTTTTGACAAGTTATTAGGTTTTCTTATCTTGATCTGCGAAAGGTTTTAGCTAACGGATTTGCTAAAATTCGCGGATTTGAAAGGAACGGAAACGGACCTTAAGTATTTAGATTTATGCTCTTTTTAAAACCCTAGTTTCTTATTGGTTTAGGGAGTTTCGATCTGGGGATGATTTGAGGTTTAATTAGGTAAAGGTATTATGTGTTTTTCGAGATTGAACTTAGGTTAGTCTTATTTAGGGATCTTATGATTCTAATCTAGTCCCGATTGGAATTCCGTTTTTCAATTTAAGCTAGTTACAATTGGGGGACGGGTGAAGTTCTTTAGGTTTTCGAGTAATGTTCACATTGCATCCAGTTAAGTCAAAATTGTTTGCTTGCTTTGGGTACTGTATACTGTTGATTGGTATTTTGCTTTATTATAGTTTAACTGCGCCTTTCAAAGTAATCTTGTTGGTTTATTGTGATTGTTTATGTTGATTTTTTATTTTTATTTTTTTACTTTGTGTTTTGAATGATTTTGATGCATATGTTTGGAATTGCTGGGTTGATAGGTCATAGGTTTGTTTTTGAATCTGTTTATTAATAAATAAAAGTTGTGTGTGTATGTATGTAAGAGGATGTGTTGATTTGGCAATCAAGCTGGTTGTCATTTTCTTTTTATTTTATGATAAAAGGGTTTTTTGGTTGAAATACTTAGCAAATGCATTGCCTTGCTTAAATCTAGTTTCGTGTTTCTTAACAGATGTTCGCCTTTGTGTTTCTTAACTGGATATTGTTTGCTTAAGCTACCTGCTTTTAAAGTTATATTTCCTAGTTACACTGATGATTTTGTACTTTATTTGCAGGGTGGTATGCCATGTGCATTTTTTGCTGAAACAAAAACACAAGAAGATCCAGTTAGATTTTGTAAGAGTAGTCATATTGCTTGTATGCATTTATATATGAAATGGGCTCTCGAGGAAGACTATTATTTGATCTTAATGAACCTCCCGCCGAAGACGATGAGGAGAGTGATCGAGGTATCTGCATCCAGCCACAAAAGGCACTTCCATCAGCAAATCCCCATGCTACTGACTTGTTTGTGACATCATCAGGTTCTCAACGAATAGCAAATAACCATGCATTCTCACATGCATCTACTGGCTCAGGTTTTCAGCCTTTTATTCGGCCTAAAGTTTCTCCTAGCCCTGAAGTAGGTGTTGAACCCAAAAGAACAGGCGATCAGAATTCCAATTTGGCGTCGTCTTCTTCAAGGTCAAATATTAGTGGGGAGATAAAATCACAAGTAGCAGCTTCATTTGTTTCAGGTTCTGCAAATGCTCAGGCCATGGAAAGAGAAGAAGGTGAATGGTCTGATGCTGAGGGGACTGCTGATGCATATGGAAACTTTTGTATGCATGAAGAGGTTAAAGCTTCTCAAGAACAAGGTGTACAGGAATTGGAGTCTAATGCTTTAGGTGTGACTGTTGAAAGTGTTAGTGCAGCTGAAAACAGTCATTCTCCATTAAGACTGGAGCAACATCTGAATGAACAGAAGGGCAACAGTGTCCAAATTTCAGAAGGTAACAGTAAAGGTAATATATCCATTGATGGTCAAGAAGAACCTGTGTTGGTGCCAAAACAGAGAGAAGTTAAAGGAATTGAAGCAATTCATGCGCTGAAGTGTGCAAATAATCCTGTAAAGAGGAAGATAGACCAACAGAAAGAAGCAATGCTGGGAAAGAAACGGAATAGGAAGACCATGTTTCTTAATTTGGAAGATGTCAAACAAGCTGGTCCTATCAAAACCTCTACTCCAAGAAGGCAGAACTTTCCAACACCAGTTATCACACGTACTGTGAAAGAAGTTCGCACTAATCCTCAATCTGGTGAACGTGCGGGAGAAAAGCAAGGTCAGCCAATAAATGAGGATCAGAAGCAAGTTGATTTACCATGTAATGATGGAATTAATCCTGCAGTGGAGTTATTTGATCATAAGTCTGAATGTGATGGTGATACCAGTTCTGGACTACTCGCCAGGCCTAGAAGGTTAAATAGTGACACTGAACTTTCAGAGGCTCATCTACCACCCATACCAAGACAGAGTTCATGGAAGCAACCTGATTCGAGGCAGCTTAAGAATATGCAGATTTCTAATAGAAAGCCAGCTCCAATCAACCAAAGCTCTATGGACACCAAGATGGTAAATAAGAAACATCTTCCTTCTAAAAAGACAACTGTTACCAGTACACCGTATCAGGACACATCTGTGGAACGCCTTATACGAGAGGTGACCAGTGAAAAGTTTTGGCATCACCCAGGTATATGCTGGCAACATTTCAGATACTTGTTGACTACTTCTAAACTTCAAGATATTTGTACATTTTTCACCTCCTGCTTGCTTTACAGTTTCTTATTATTTTTCTCATGCCAGTTATCCATGTCCCTTCAATTATCGCTCTATGAGAATGGTAATGCTCAAAGGACATGGAAGGTGATGAGATGTATATTTTTATTGTGAAAGTTGGCTTTTAATCGTATTGTTGCTATTGACTTATTTGCTATATCTATTAGCAGTAATTCTCATGATCTGGTTATTTCTGAGAGAATTTCTATTGCAGAGACCAATCGCATCAAATATCTGTGTAGTTCTCTGTACTCATTTACTCTTATCTCTCCTTGAGTTGGAATTATGTGTTTTCTGGATATTTTTGTGTTTGAATAAACAGCTATTGAAGTTCTTATTTGCTTGTATTGCATGTTGGGGGAGACTTCTCTGGGTACAAATTCTTGATTTGCTACTATACGTTGAGCCTTAGAATATTAAGTCAGGCCTAAAATTTGTACTTCTGAAGTCATTGATATGAAATAATGGAAAATAGGACATTTAAATATATGATTGTAACTATTTCGTTCTTTTGTATGGGGCTTTTGAAGATTTGTTCACACATTGCTCAAGCTATGTGACTATTTTTAGAAGCAATTGAAGCAATTTCCTACTTTTTTTTCCCTCTTTTGGTTGGCGGCTTATAGATTGCATCATTTCTAGGTATATGCAAGTATTCACTATGTTATGATAGTTGGCTACTTTCAAGGGTTAGACTGAATTTCCATTCATCTCTAGTTTGCTTTTATCATTTCATTCTGTTGATTTATTAAAATTCTATGGGCTATCAGCTCTGACACCTGCAATTAATTTTTTCACTTCATGCATCAGAGGATACTGATCTCCAGTGCGTTCCTGGGCGGTTTGAATCTGTAGAAGATTATGTCAGAGTATTTGAGCCTCTACTTTTTGAGGAATGCCGTGCACAACTGTACAGCACATGGGAAGAGTTAACTGAATCAGCTTCAAGAGATACACATATAATGGTCCGCATCAAAAACATTGAACGGCGAGAAAGAGGTAAAAGTGCCTGATTACTGTTCGTAGTCCACATCTTTGTAGTCTTTATTTTAGTTTTTAAAGTGGCTACTTCAGGTTATGGGTTTTAGTAAGTTTGGCAATTGTCATTTTATGATTCTGGTTAATTTTTTGGTTCCAGAGTAGAAATGTGCTCAAATATTTTTGGGATCATGAGCAAATGTTTACACCAGTTCTATTAATTGGAAGAAAATTTGCTTTTATTGGTTCAGGATGGTATGATGTGATAGTTCTTCCTGCTAATGAATGTAAGTGGGTATTTAAGGAGGGTGATGTTGCAGTTCTATCGGCTCCAAGGCCTGGATCAGGTATGACATTGTGGAAAAAACTTATTTTCAGATATATTTCTTATGTATATCTTAGGAATGTTTTACATCTTGTGTGAAGCAGTTAGAAACAAGCGCAACTCATCTACAATTGAAGAAGATGAAGACACTGAGGTTAATGGGCGTGTGGTTGGAACTGTTAGGCGGCACATACCCCTTGATACACGTGATCCTATTGGTGCAATTGTTCACTTTTATGTTGGTGATTCCTATGATTCAAGCAGGTATATAGAGAAACATTACTTATTGGTGTTCTGTAGTTCTGAATGCACTTGTATCCCCCTGCCCCCCCTCTCTTCGCCCCAGCGTCCCTCCTTTTTTGCGTGTTTTAATGTTAAATTCACATATTAAATTTTACAGCAAGGTTGATGATGATCACATTCTGAGGAAACTTCAACCTAGGTCGCTTTGGTATCTGACAGTTCTTGGATCTCTTGCAACGACCCAGCGTGAGTATGTGGCATTGCATGCATTTTGTCGTCTTAATTCTCAGGTATTTTATTTATAAATTTTCTCTGGCTAGTTCTAGTTTTGCTTGATGTATCTACTAGGGTTAATCAAGTTTCTCGTGTGCACAGATGCAAACTGCTATCCTTAAACCTAGCCCAGATCACTTCCCAAAATATGAGCAGCAATCTCCAGCTATGCCTGAATGCTTCACACCGAATTTTATTGATTATTTACATAGGACCTTTAATGGGCCTCAGCTTGCAGCAATCCAGTGGGCAGCTACACATACAGCTGCTGGAACAGGAAGTGGGGTGACAAAGAGACAAGAGCCATGGCCTTTCACCCTCGTTCAAGGGCCTCCAGGAACTGGTAAGACACATACAGTCTGGGGGATGCTAAATGTCATTCATCTGGTTCAATATCAGCACTACTATACCTCCTTGCTAAAGAAATTAGCACCTGAGAGCTATAAACAAGCTAATGAGAGTAATCCTGATAATGTTGCAATGGGATCGATTGATGAAGTCCTCCAGAACATGGACCAGAATCTTTTCCGCACCCTTCCTAAACTCTGCCCAAAACCTAGAATGCTAGTTTGTGCTCCTTCTAATGCTGCAACTGATGAGCTTCTTGCCCGTGTTCTTGATCGAGGATTTATTGATGGTGAGATGAAAATCTACCGTCCTGATGTGGCCCGAGTTGGGGTAGACTCTCAAACACGGGCTGCTCAGGCAGTTTCTGTTGAGCGGAGAACTGAACAACTTCTACTCAAGAACCGTGATGAAATTTTTGGACATATTCAGACTTTAAAGGCTCGTGAAGCCATGTTATCTCAGCAGATTGCTACTCTTCAAAGGGAACTTACTGCTGCAGCTGTTACTGTTCGGTCCCAAGGTTCTGTTGGAGTTGATCCTGAAATTCTTCTTGCTCGGGATCAGAACCGAGATGTACTGTTGCAGAACTTGGCTGCAGTTGTTGAAAGCAGAGATAAGGTTCTAGTTGAGATGTCTCGCCTTCTCATTTTAGAAGCTAAGTTCCGTGTTGGCAGTAACTTCAACTTGGAAGAAGCCCGTGCTAATCTTGAGGCTAGTTTTGCCAATGAGGCTGAGATTGTTTTTACTACTGTCTCAAGTAGTGGGCGTAAATTATTCTCTCGCCTTACTCATGGTTTTGATATGGTTGTAATTGATGAGGCTGCTCAAGCCAGTGAAGTTGCAGTACTTCCTCCCCTCTCTCTTGGTGCAGCAAGATGTGTACTTGTTGGGGATCCCCAGCAACTTCCTGCAACTGTCATCAGCAAGGCTGCTGGGACCCTCCTATACAGTAGAAGCCTTTTTGAAAGGTTCCAGCAAGCAGGGTGCCCAACAATGTTGTTATCTGTGCAATATAGGATGCATCCCCAGATCAGGGATTTCCCATCTAGGTACTTCTATCAAGGACGTCTTATTGATAGTGAAAGTGTTGCCAACTTACCTGACGAGGTTTACTACAAGGACCCTTTGCTTAAACCTTATTTATTTTATGATATTACTCATGGCCGAGAGTCCCATAGAGGTGGTTCTGTTTCATACCAGAATGTGCATGAAGCAGTGTTTTGTTTGCGTTTGTATGAGTACCTACAGAAAACCATAAAATCTTTGGGTGTGCCAAAAATCACAGTTGGTATAATAACACCATACAAGCTGCAATTAAAATGCCTACAACGTGAGTTTGAGAGTGTTCTAAGGACAGAGGAAGGGAAGAGGGATATATATATTAATACTGTAGATGCTTTCCAGGGCCAGGAACGTGATGTTATTATTATGTCTTGTGTCCGTGCCTCAAGTCATGGGGTGGGCTTTGTTGCAGATATTCGACGAATGAATGTTGCTCTTACTCGTGCTAAAAGGGCTTTGTGGGTATGAGTTCTTTCTTCTAATCTTGTATGCTATTAAATTCTAGCTCTGATCCTTCTCCAATTACCTTATTTTGTGTTTATTTTCTTGAATCAACATTAATGTTTGAACAGGTTATGGGTAATGCCAGTGCTCTGGTGCAATCAGATGACTGGGCAGCCTTAATTGCTGATGCCAAAGCTAGGAATTGTTATATGGACATGGATTCTCTCCCCAAGGACTTCACAAAAGACTTGCTCCCCAAAGAATTTTCAGGGCCAAGGGGACTTTACTCTCCATCACAGGGTAAGGCTTCTAATATGAGAGGTTTAAGGTCTGCTGGACCAAGACATAGATCACTTGATATGCACATGGAATCCAGGTCAGGAACACCATCAGAGGATGAAGATAAGTCAGGCACAACTGTAATTTCTAGGAATGGGAATTATCGGCCATTTAAGTCGCCCCTGGATACTTTTTTGGATGATTTTCATCCGTCAGGTGACAAATCTAGAGAGGCCTGGCAATATGGTATACTGAAGAAGCAAAATTCTGCTGGTACAATGGGGAAAAGAGAGTCCTAGGCATTGGTTGTTGTCTACGAACTGTTTTGGCTCATGGCGGTCCGTGGAGCAAAACTTTATTTATAATCCTTACATTGAAATTTATGGAGCTCTTAGCTCCATGAGTATTGAAACAATTTGTTGGAAGTTGGTGCCAGACTTGTGTCTGATAATTGCCCTAAGATGAACAAGTTGAGAGGGATTTGCATGGGTCACCAGTGAACTTTTGCCAGTCTGCCATGTTGATTCCTGCTAGGAGGTGGATGATCTGGGGGGTAGGATGTATGAGATCAAACCCTAGATCCACCCACCAGACAGGCTTCGAAGGTAAGAAGTATATCATCAAGCCAAAATTATTGACTGAACAACTTTTAATGTAAATTTCATACGTGGGCACTACGACTGTCTTATACATATAACTAATGCTTTCTCTAAACCAGGAGTTGAATGCTGGCATTAAGGGTTGTGCCGCCCTACAATATCCCTTTGCTTGATAATTGATTGTTGCAATCTGCTATTACTTGGATGAAGTCTTTAATCGATACAGTTGGGCAGTCATCTCAAATTCTGGTGCTCTTTGACTTTTGTCCTTTTCCACAATACACTGAATGCATGGCCGACTCTTCAGTTCGGGGATGTGAATTCTTTTGGATCGGTCAAATTTGAAGTTACATTCATCAAATTTACAAATGCTTGCAAAATGTCAGAGGACGAGTAGCGATTCTTGAACGGGTTTGCTTTGCAGAATCCTAAGAATCAACCTCTATCAAAGTTGCCGTATATATTCTTTGAACATGGAGATGCACTACGGTGATAACTTTTTAGTTCTGCAGGATACGGGTTGGTTAACCAAGTATTCTTTGCTTTTGTTCTTTATGTTAATTTTCCTTGGTTCTTTAAACCAAAAGACTTGGATAGAAATAGGACACACCTCCAAAATTCTGTATAGAGAAGTAAGACTCCTAAAAGTACAGAATTGTGCGAGGAACTCTCATCTAGCTGACTTTGTGTATACAGCTTCAGGTGGAACCAAAGAATTCTTTCTCAGCTGCGAAAAACCTCAGCTGCTGTTTTTTTTTTTTTTTTTTTAACTTGAAAACCATCAAATAATGGCCCAAGGTTTTAAATTATACCATTTGTTTTATTTTCCTGTGATGAGATGTACTTTTCCTCAGATTGCCTTTACTTAAAAGTTATGCGGGGGATATAATTTATGTAGCGATGAACACATCCGGACATGATTCAATTTATTATCTTAAAAGTTCTCTCAAGTCTATAACCAGGTATCAGTAAGCACAACTCAACAGGTTGCCGTTTGGACACTATTTGTTCTTTTGCTCTTCTGCCGCGTTCCTGCTTACCAAGAAGATTGTAAAGTGGGTGAGCTTCGCTGTCAAAACCAAGACATATTAAACTGTAAATCGAAAAAAATGAGAAGGTTGAAAAAAACAGGTTGTAATGGGATAAATCTTCAAAAGGGCATTCTATTTAATTTTCTTTCTGATAGCATCTACAATCCAAACTTGTCCTCTAGCTTTGCCTAGTTTCCCCAACATTTTCCTGCTTTAAAAGGTCTACTTTACCCTCGATGGTTAATTACTTATTCATATGTTGGCCTGCCTATTTTACAGCTACCAAAATGGAAACACACCCCAGTTTGTAAATTTTTTTAGTTCCTCGGGTAAACTACAATGATTTATGTTTTATTCTCTTAACTTCAAAATTTTTTAAAATAGCTATTGAATTATTTGAAGATTTTCATTTAAATTATTAAGGTACTCATTTGTTATTGAATTAGTAAGTTTTTTTAAAAAAAATAATGGTAGCGAGTTACATTTTTGTCACTTAAATTTAAAAGGTTATAAAATAATTGTTAAACTATACGAAAGTTTTTATCTAAATCACCAATTATTTGAAGTTTTTATTCAAGTCACTAGATTATTAGTTCTTTTTAAAAAGAAATTATGTTAATAGGTTTTAAACAACAATTTGATAATTAGCAGCTTCAATCAGTATTTATTGATGAGTAGAAAACCAAATTTTAAATTTAGGTCAATCTAACGATCAATTTTGGAGATTGAAAAAGAAAGCTATTTGAAAATTGGTTCGTGGAATTCATGATGTTTAAGTCCGTTTCATGAAAAATATTGAATTGTAGAAAGGAAAAAATGAGAGTTTTTGATTGGGACAAGTAATGCTTACAAAAAAGGCTATATAGTAACTATTTTAATAGTTTATTAACTTAAATGATAACTTTTTAATCATTTAGTAACTAATTTTATAACTTTTTAAAGTTTAATGATCAAAACGTAAATTTATTAATAACTTTATAACTTTATGATATTTACCCTAAAGTTTAAACCTAATTTCTACCTTGGCGTCTCAGTGGTCAAAAAAAAAAAAAAGTAAACGGGGACACCCATTCTAGAAAAGTTAGAAAACAAGGCTGGAGCCGAAAAGTACATACTTAAAAACAAAGAGGAGTTAAAGGAACCCCAAACTTCCCGGTTTCTCGAATTGATTGCATGAGACGATCCAAGTACATACCATCAACGCCACGAACCTCACCGCTCATATTTCTTAAGCGACACCCTTTTCATGGTTGACCTCTTTTTCTTTGATTTTTACCATCTAAGCTTCCACCCCCGAAGTTGAAGATCCCATTCCTCCTTGAATCTGTCAGGTTAGTTTGCTCCTTCCTTTACCATGTGTGCAGACTTACTTTTGGTCTTTAGATCTTTTCACAATTTGTTTACTTCCAGCTGCAAAAATTTCCTGTTTATCTTGTCGTTTTTATTTTCCCCATTTTCTTGTAAGCTGATTGGACTGTTTTATATCCGAAAACTTATGCGGTGGATAGAATTTGTCATCAGGTGAAAATAATGTCATTTATGCCAAATGCCTTTCTTTGGTCTAAAATGTTTTGGATGAAATTTTCTATCCCATATACAGACTTCTATATTACAACAAATTATTTTCTTCTTTGATTCGTTGTTTTGTTGGACAAACTAAAGGAGAAGGGTTGAGGTGTAAGTAAACGAAGCTTTTGTGTTACCGATGATCAAATTCTATAGTAACACCTTGCTATTGAAGATGATTAGCCTAGACAACTGCTCAGCAATTTTGGGCTATCTGGTTTGTTAATATGGTCTTCAAGTTATTCGTTTGATCGTACAGATCATTCACTAATTTCAGTAATCTAGCTTCCTATGATTTTGAATAATCTTTTTTTCTTTTATGGAGGATTGGTAGCAATTTCTATGATCCCAAAGGGAGCTTCCACACCAATTCATCTTTCATGATCTTATGCAATTTCTCGTTTCTGCATTAAACTGTTAACATACAGGGAAACATCTATTAAAGCTATGAGTGCTGCATTGAAGAAATCCTCTTCAAGTGGCTCTGATAAGTCTGTAACAACTGAAGAGCAGCAGGCAAAGGCATGTTCCATTTATATGATCTCTGATTCCTTGTACCTCATAGATTATCATTTTGACCTATCATAGATCTTGCAAGTTGAAGCAAGCAAAAGCTTCTTTATATGCCGTCAAGAGTAAAGCTTTCTGACCTTTTGATATTTGCAGATTAGTGAGATAAGAAAGTTGATAGGTCCATTGCCTGAGAAGTTGGCCATTTATTGTTCTGATGCAGCTATCACAAGATATTTAAGGGCGCGAAACTGGAATGTCAAGAAGGCAACTAAAATGCTTAAAGAGACCTTAAAATGGAGAGCAGAATACAAACCAGAAGAGATCCGCTGGGTATGCTACAATTCATCCCCCTACAATAAGTTGTTTTGAATAGGGAATACCAAATGCATGCAGAATTTACCCAATCCAGTTTGCTTGTAACAGTTTCCCTTTTTCTTTAATCCATTTTATTTTGAAATTTGAGGGTGCTAGGCTATTGGCAATGAGTGGCCTGATGATATTTCTTAGAAGTTGCATTCTTTTGCATTCAGTATGGTTCATTGAATTAGGGATTTAAATCTATGAACTTAACCTAAGAGTAACCCAAGTCAAATCTACTTATTATGGTTGAACTCTTGTCATTTTGCCGGTTCAGATCAACCTTTATGGCGTTTTTACAATTTTGTGCTTTTTTGTATGATATAGGAAGAGGTTGCTCATGAAGCAGAGACAGGGAAGATCTACAGATCAAATTATATAGACAAGCATGGAAGAACAGTTCTTGTCATGAGACCTAGTTGCCAGGTTCCATCTGACTTCCTTGCCTTTTACTTGTGCAAATTTACATCTGGTACTACATAAAAATTGAAGCAACTTTGAGTGAAAGGTGTCAAAGTTCACTCCAAAGAGTGCCCTACATCAGCAGAAGGATAAAAGAAATGAATAATATAAGATAGACCCCAATCTATCAGTCTAACAGTCTAAGATTTCTGATCATGGTGGTCCCCATATTTGTCCCAATAATAGGATGTTACACTGCCTCTTAAGCATTTAGCAAGTCCTAATAAAAGGTCAATGTACCGGTTTCTTACAGATTAGTAAGCATGTTACTTAGCTGTTCATTGATTACCCTTGACAACTTAGTTACATTCGTTTTGACTGCAGAACACAAAGTCAACTAAAGGACAGATAAGGTATTTGGTTTATTGCATGGAGAATGCAATTTTAAATCTTCCACCAGACAAGGAACAGATGGTCTGGTTGATTGATTTCAATGGCTACAACTTGTCACATACATCAGTGAAGGTGACACGGGAAACAGCTCATATTTTACAAGACCATTATCCAGAGCGTCTGGGCGTGGCAATACTGTACAACCCACCCAAGTTCTTTGAACCATTCTGGAAGGTAACCCCTTTTTTGACTTTTTTTCCACTTTCTCTTTTTCTCCTGCTTTATTGTTAAAGAACATAAAATTTGTACATACCCATGTGAGGTGTCTCAAGAATATGCATACATGTTTTGAAGAGATCTCTATATGTAAGCATATGAGTTAGCTGGTAGTTAATATGGAATTTGGATACATGGTTCCTAGTCAGATTTTGCAGATTTGAAGAGATCCGGATTTGATGTAGATTTCAACTTTTATATTCTTTTTGGTTTTTCGATGGTATTCTGCCTAAATGGTAAACACAGGTAATAAATGAGAGAGTACTAGGCAATGCTAGTTTGAAACATTTCTTCACTCTAGTCGTTTTTCATGTCAATATATAATGTGAAATTCTTCCTTCCAGCATTTAGATCCAGCACTATGCGAACTATTATTGGTCTTCCTCTTCTTTTAGTTTACAGATTATGGGTTGTGTTCAATGCCATTTTTCGTTTTGTTAATTTAAGGACATCTTATTTTGCATTGATACGATGTTGGGTGCCTGTTTCTTGACAGGTGGTGAAACCATTTCTAGAACCCAAGACTCAGAACAAAGTAAAATTTGTTTACTCTGATGATCCGAATAGCAAGAAAATAATGGAGGAGCTCTTTGATATGGAGAAGCTGGAGTCTGCATTTGGTGGAAATGATGATTCGGGTTTCAACATTAGTAAGTATGCTGAGAGGATGAGAGAGGATGACAAGAGGATGCCTGCATTTTGGACAAGGGCAAATCCTCAATCCGCAGAGCCACCTGTTGATTTGAATTCGCTTGATTTGAACTCGGATTCTGATGCTTCTGACAATGGCAAGGTAGACAGCTCCCCTAGTCATGTTTCTGACTCTGAAACCCTCTCTCCCAGTGAAAGTGACATCGTCACAAAGGGAAGTGATAATGGCTCCACGGAAGTTCATTAGATATAGAAGAGACTGGAAGCCTGAACCTGTCTTGGGTGAGGAAATACGGTATACTATAATCTGACCATATGCAGCGGGTGTCGATTGTTTCACTGTTTTAGTTAAAAAATATGAAGCCAAAAGTAAATCTGCTCTCAATTTTCATCATTGTCGTTTTATACTAAAGTTTAAATGAATTACATCGTTCAATTAATGTAATGTATTTGTATCCCTCGACAAGAGATTGCCTTGTCAAGTTACTTTTTTTACTTCTCAATAAATTCTCAAAACTGATTCACTGAATTGAAAACCTTAACTTTTATTCTATCACGTGTTCCAAATGAAAGGCAATTGAGTTTGCCTTTATCCTCCATGTATGAAACCAAGGCTTCAAGGGAAGAGGCCTTAATGCCTTATCCCTTGCACATCCAGGGCCATGGGACCTGAAAGCTCATTTTGCCCCATTAACGATGGGCCATTTTAAAACAAAATAATTCAAATTTGAGGGGAAAAGAATATTCAAAATTGCACTCCATAGTTTCTCAATACAAAGACAAATGAAGGAAAGTTCTTATTGCTGTATGTGTATATCTGTTACAGGGTTCACTATCTTTTCCAGAGATGCACGTAACTAGAATTATAAGGATGGAACTATAAGATTACCGCAACCAAAAGAAAAATCAACTGTGACAGTAGCTGACCTTAGGTATTTGGCCCAACATTACGACCAATGCAATCGTAGATGTAAATGGTCATGCAAGTAGGCTCTCCTAGGAAACAAGGGAAAGAAACTGTAAAATCATGTGAGTAGGAAAGGGAGCCAGATAAAAGCCAGAATTTGATGTTACCTATACTGAAAAGGGGCATGTCAATGCAACATCTCATCTAGTTTCTGCCTGTACTGAGCCAACTTCTGCAAAAATTTCAATTGGTAGAAAGCATTAGTCTTCTCCATCAAGCTTTAATAATTTCAGGTAAGAAATAAGAAAAAATTTCCTCAAAACAAGAGGATAATGATAATAATAATGATTAATTATACTAAGCTTTTGTGTTCTATTTCCTTTTGAGTTTGAGACATTCAGTACCAAACGTAGGACTACATATAAATATAGTTTCTAGATTAATGTCCACCCAAAGAATTCAACAAAAAAAAAAAGGGCTCATTTTATATCAATCAGGTCTTTTCCATGTATGTCTCCAAAAAGAAGTTTTTTCCATTTTATATCAATCAGGTTTTTTCCATTTTACTTCAGCAAGATACTGGTTTCAAGCAAAAGAGAGTAGCCAAATACTACATGTCAAGAAGGGGAAGCAATCATGATTCTTAATCTATAATAGTATAACCCAAAAAAGGTTTTAGTTAACATTCCTGAAAACATATCATGTGATGAAAGCATTAAGTTGTATGACCAATTTGACAGCTAAAAGAGTTTACAAAAAAAGGAACTAAGCAGCTTTAATATATCTATAGAACGAGATGGCCATATTTGCATATTGATACAAATAACACTTCCTGCTGCAAATTCCAAATACCTTGCACTACAAAAGTTTAAGGCATGAACTATTGCAATATTCTGAAATCACACACAATTTGTGAATTCCAAGCTCCTTTTCATCTCCTTCCCTTGTCAAAAGGTAATGAAACAATACCTACTCTGGCTTTTCTATCCTAACTCCTTTATAACTTTGAATTGACTTATGAATTTTATGCTTTGTGAAGCAAAAGCAGGTATATAGAACCAGTAGGGTGAAAGCATTTACACAGGTTCATAATGATCAAGGACAATGATGAGAGGAAGTTGCATACCCTAGTATAAGCATAAACTCCAGCTTCTGTTGGTGCGATGGGACTTCCCCTTCTAATGAACTTCCCCTCTTTAAAAATGTAAAGCATGGGTATCCCGGTTGATAGTTCTAAGCTGATAACCTGTCTCATAAAGAATACAGAAGAAATGTAGCCTTAGCGTTAAAAGAAGAGCACCAAGAAAACTAAAAACGTCATGAATGCAACAAAGAGACGGATCCATACCTCCTGTGAGGTTAACTTATCAAGATACATAATGATAGACCTTAAGGAGTTCCCATGTGCAGCAATCATGACATTCTTTCCAGATAGAAGTTGGGGTTCAATCTACAAAACAATAAGTTGGTTGTCAGGTTCCAAATAAATCACATTAAAGAACTTGAATCTCTAAAGTTAGACAAGGCATAGACCCCAACATATGATAAAAATAGCAAACTAATCAGATATCAGACAAAGCCAGATGTAGACATTACCTCATCTTTAAAATATGCAACAGCTCTTTCAGCACACATTTCCAAACTCTCGCCATTTGGTGGTGGTATATCATAACTTCTACGCCACTCATGAACTTTTTCCTTCCCGAATCTATCTGCAGTTTCCTGTTTATTGAGACCTTGTAATTCTCCATACCTGCACAAAGAGGAGAGTGCATGAATCATTCATAAAAGAAGATTGAAAAAATTGAGACAACCAATAAAAGGACAATCAAAAAAGCAATAGCAATATAACTTTGCTCTTCTTGATACAAAGAAAACGAAAAAGTGATTACATTCTTTCATTCAATTGCCAAGCTGCTATAACTGGAATTGATTGTTTTATGGTGTCTTCACTATGTATTTGACTCCATACCCTTGCTTGCTCATTCTCGTTATGCATGATAATTGGCACCTGCAAACAGTACAATTTTAAAAAGTTAATCAGTCTAATAAACCAAAGAATGATAAAAAAAGATAACCACACTCAGAACTTCGCAAGTAAATAAACGATTTTCGATAGCTCCAATCCACTTAAACATGTCAATAATTTTACTAATGACTGATGAACGCTGGGCATCTGGTATCACAAAGCAGCCAGTAGTGCCTTAATTTTAGTTATCATGATTTTTTTCCCCTCAAGTTACCTTCTTTCGTCGGTGCTGTGTCATGGCTAGCATAGCGGTCATCTGTGCACGAATTAGTGCTGATGTAAATATCGTGTCGACAGGTATGTTGCTGATTCTTTTGCCGGCTTCAATTGCCTCTTCCACTCCCTTCTTGGTTAAAGGCACATCAACGCAACCTGTAAACAGGTTCTTCTCATTCCATAAAGACTCCCCATGGCGAATCAGTATCAAAGCTGCTTCATCTGCAATGAGAACCAGTTGAAGAAAACAATCAGAAGATTTCACAAAAGTGAATCTAATTTTTTCCATTGTTATATGAGGAAACAACAAATCATTTTCATCAGTTGGAATCAATGTTGTTTTGCAGTTTCCCATAAAACAACTAGTGAAGAAAGTGCAAATATAGGACAGTTGAATTGAGCTAATAATCATGAAGAGAAATGGTGCGCTGCTAAAATATTCGCTCATTAAGTAGGAAAACTATGCATATGGTCTGGTCGGGCTTACTTGATTTCTTGAGAGATTCATGCGTGCCATTGTTAGAGGGAGATAAAACAGGATCAAAAACAGAGGTTTGAGAAGCTGAGGCTTGAATAACACTGAATTTCTTCTCTCCGGAACTACAAATCCCTCTCTTGCAGAACCCAACTTCCACCTTGAAACCTTTGGGAACCAATCTCACTGAATCATTTCCACCTTGGAAATGAATTCCAGAACTGCCATGAAGTTGAAGAGTCCCAACTGTTTGGTGCAACATAGCATTGGCCATTCTGAAAAATCAAGATAAGCAAGCACTAAACTAAGAACATATTCTGTAACTTGACAAAATGAAGCACAAATGTACAGGAGAAAGTCTTCACTATTGACATACACATGTTCCCTTCCATTGCACTACTGGAAAAGAAAGCTAGAGCAAAATAACAGTTGATTATGACCATGCCACTAAGGATTTCATTTCATTCTAAATCATCAGTTAAATTATTCTTAAGGCAGATTAAGAATCTAATCGTTTAACAAGCTCCAGCAAGCAACAACACGATCTACGATAACCTTATCAGAGAAAAAGGTAAGCTATTTCTTTGAGAGAAAAAGAAAAATGAAGAAAAGGCTAATATTTTTCGGATGCCAACAAGTCGATCATAATAATATAAGATAAAAATAAATTGACAGATACAAGAATCAAAAGGTTTTCCCAATCAAAGACTCAGATTTAACATTACCCACATCGGGGATTCATCCCATTTAATCAAATAAACATTATAAATTTCAGGACAACGAAAATCCAAAAGAAAAGAAAAGAAAAGAAAAGACAAAATTGATGGGCAAGAAGAAATCAAACCTTAAAGACAACAATCCAGAACCCAAAAATCTAATGCTAAAAGAGAAAAAGAGGTTGGTTGCGACTTTGCGTTGTTAGGTGCACGAAATAACTTGGTGGGTTATATAGGCCAACAGCGAAGAAACCGAGGCAAAGAAAAATGTGAATATGATGAGAGTTTATACTAATAATACGAGGAAAAAAAAATACAGTCGACGGAGAAGGAGAGGGGTAGAGATTATTAGAGAGTTCACAAATTTAAAATGTCAACTTCAAGGGACAAAATAAAACAAAGTTTGAAAGAGACAAACTGTGAGTTGTTTTAGTATGCTGCAATAAATTTGCAGACTCTAAGTTTATATAGAAACAATCGTTGTTGCTGTCTGTGGATTCTGTTCTCTTCTCATGTGTCACGCTCCCAACAGCTTAATGACAATTTCCCTTTTTATTCACTCAAAAACCATATTTATTTTTAAAATTTTTATAAATTTCCTTTTATATAATTTTATTGGTGAAATTTGTATTTAAGGTTTTTAATTGGGATAACTCGAATGTAATTGTTGTTTGGTTTTTCCGAAATAGTTTCTGTTTAAAAGAGAGAAAAGAGCTATTACAAACAAGAGAGGAAGATGAGAACAAATATTGTAACACTGAACATAATGACATGTGGTGGTTTGTGAGGTGGATAAATGTCATACATGATTGAGAATTATCACGTCGATTATTGCTCCTAAATCAAGTCAAATTTATGGTAGGTATAAGCATAATCGGTAACATCCTAATTTCTAAACAGGGTTATATTAATTAAATGACGATTAAAGTAAAACTTGAGAAAACGGGAGATTTCTTAAAAAATTTCGTTATCAAGTCTCCTCTTAATTTGGTAAGAGTTATTATGCATTGCATCTCAACTTCTTCAATTCAAGTTCCTAAAAGGTAAAATGGAATATTGAATCAATGAACCTTGGGATTGTGGGATAGCATTCTTTGGCAACACTGTTTCAACATGTCCTCCTACATTTACTCCCTCCCACCCCCAAGTTCCTGGACACAGACTTTTTCCTTTGGACAATGGCCCATCAACACACTATTTGGATTTAAAACCCCAATGCAAACATGGGCCAGTTTACAACTGTGCCAATGTTTGGGTGGGCTACTGCACCTACAACAATTCGGTTTATTGCTTTGTTAAGGCCTCAGATGCTTCTGAAATTGATGCTCATTTCCATTTGGTTTATACATATATATGAAATAAAAAGATTAATTAGTGAAATAGTTGAAGTCTGACCGTGCAGCACTCAACTTCAAAGTCGGCACCTCTTCTATCTATCTATAAATTTTTGGGCTCAAATGGCAAATATTGTAAATATTTGATCAAACTTCCATAATAATTAAGTTTAGCTAATTTCAATTGTTTTTTCCAATACAATATTGATAGGTATCAGGTGGCTTGAAACCTAAAACTGAAAAAAAAAAGGTACAATCGGAACTAGTTATTATGAAAAGTTTGATAAGATATGGAAGCAATTTATGATATTTGCCTATTTTTCATTTGAGCTCAAAAAATATATGTAGAAGACGACACCTAGAGGTGCCGACTTCAACTATTTCAAATCTATTTTTGCTAATTAATCTTTTTATTTCAGATATATGGGAAAAAAGCCACATGTTTCTTTCCCCTAGACTTGTTTTTGGTCTGGCTAAAGAAGACTATTCCACTCTCTGGCTGTCAACTGGTAAGTTATAGATACAACTTAGCAATAAAAACCACTGAGTTCCACTTTTTTCTAAGTCAACGGTGCCTCCATCTCTATCAATCATTTCTCCTTCACAGACAGGTACCATAGCACCGGGTCAGAAATGGAACATCCTGGACTTCACATAAATATATAAATGAACTTTTTGTACGAAAACATGGCGTGAATCTTGCTAGATATCTTCTGAAGCTTGTCGGATAGTGAATGGAATTGGTCTCCAAAGATAAAAGACGTCACAAGGCACTGAAATCTTGATGGTGCTCCACGTTTAAGCTAAGTACTCAACATTAAAGAACAAAAAGAAGTGAAAAACTCAACATTTACTTTATCTATTTATATATACTTCTTAGGTATATGTAACGCTTAATGGTGGATAGATGTAAACGCAATATCTGTTTTTGAAATTGTTTAATGGCCGTCGCCTCATCAAGTGTCCTGTATGTAGAAACATGAGGGCTTCCACTACTTTCCCTTTCCACTAAATAGTAACTACAATATATTGTGATCCGATATTGCAACAGTAATGAGTACTAAATAGTAAGTATAAGCTTTGCTTATGAAAGCAAGGTTTTGTCATTAGAACAACTTTTGTGTCAACCCCTTCACTGCCAATTAATATGAGTTTCAGAACATTCTCTTCTCCTTTTATCAAACCTTCTTAAATTTTTTTAATTTTATTTCCCGAGAATTCAGTTCAGTGCATGAGAATGGTGAGTTATGTCATGCATGAGGTATTTTTATTATATAGAAAATTCGGTTAAAAAACAAACATTTTCTTAGTTAGCCTCCATCTTCTCTTGTGTTCATTAAAAGACAACGTATCCAGCAACTTTCTTTGACCATAATAATAATAATGCTTCTTAATTCATTTCATTATTCCAGCTTTGGCGGGTAAAACTTGGATATCAACCTTCAATCTGCTTAGGTGAGGCGAGAAAAAAATATAATTCAACGTTTGATCATGCCAGAACTGGGGGATATGATTAATACTGGTGGTCAAACATCACCCACCAAATGAAATTATTGATGTACTTGAACTTGATTTTGCAAAAGCACTCATAAATAGTCAACCACTCAACCAGCTGAACCAAGCCATTTCGAAGTCAACATTCAGCTCTGTAACTCTTGTCTCCAGCCACTGTGATTTAATTTATATGTATTATATATAGGGAACTGAATTCTAGAGGCCGGCATACGAGAGCGGAAACAAAAGAAACATCGAGTTAGTGTCGTCAACAATGCATGACATGCATCTATTAAGCATGTGTGTCCTGTCTTTGGTTTTATCTTGCTGTCAGGGAAGGGTAGATCCGAATTTCCGGATTCGAGCAGTTAATCTAGGAGGTTGGCTTGTGACCGAAGGTTGGATTAAACCTTCCCTTTTTGATGGCATCGTCAACAAAGATTTTCTGGTTTGGAGATTAAACCCTTTCTTTCAGAATAACCATTCACCACTATATACAAATTCATGAAACAATAGAATACAGTATATAATTAACTCCACTTCTATTTCTGTGCTTCATTGATATGATGATCAGGATGGAACTGCACTTCAGTTTAAGTCAGTAACAACCGGGAAATATCTTTCCGCCGAGCAAGGTGGAGGAAGTATCATAGTTGCCAACCGGACAACTGCTTCTGGTTGGGAAACCTTTAGAGTAATGGAAGCCATACTTTTGTCTGAACAAGTTTTTTCCTATGTTGTTCCATTAATTCAGCGTTTGTGACTTCAAATTTGTTTCCCCACTGGTATGAAACAGCTGTGGAGGATCAATGAGACAGCTTTTAATTTTAGGGTCTTTGGGAAGCAATTCATTGGAGTTGACACGGACGGGAATGGGATTGGCATAGTAGCTATCTCAAATGCTCCTGGACATTCAGAGACCTTCGAGATTTTGCGGAACTCCGATGATAAGAACCGGGTTCGGATCAAAGCCCCAAATGGGTACTATTTACAGGTAATTGTAACTTGCAAGTCTTTGCAAAAGCTTGTTAGGCCCACTAAGAAAGACCTTTCATTATCCATCTAGGTCGGCATTTCACTGTGGGATGAAAGGCAGGCAAGTTTAATTGGGATATTAAGACATTGTATTTTTTATATTTGTTAGGTATTCCCTTTCTCAACACCACTGAAAACGTGCTTTCTTAAGATATGCATGCAGTGTATAAGTAAATAATGGTGTCCAATTAGTGTATGCCTTTTGAAGAAAAGATGTAAAATGCAGGCAAAAACAGAAGAAGTGGTGACGGCTGATTCGCAAGGAAATAAAGGATGGGGAGACGATGATCCATCAGTATTTGTGATGAAGATGACAGGAAGGTTGGAGGGCGAGTTTCAAGTGACCAATGGCTATGGCCCTGAAAATGCTCCACAAGTCATGAGGGTATGTGCTGCCCCACTAAGATAATTACTTTTTTTTTTTTTTGGGTTTCATTATGAATATATTTAATTGCATATTAATAATGTTTAAAATGTGTAATGCGATATCAACAAATCAAGCTCAACTTCAAGAGATAGTCTCCTTTTTTTTAATTAATTAGTTGTCATTATGATGAAAAAAAAAGAGTGGGGTGGGGGGGGGGGGATATTTTCAACTAATATGAAAAACCATTATAAGATAGTTTAAAATTAATAAGACAAATTTGGCCTTTGACATTAGTGTCGGCGTTGGCTGTTGACTTGATGACCTATGGAACAGTTTGGGTGGCTTTAAAATTGCCATTCCTATCTCATAGTTATTGACAGATTTATAACTTTTATTATATAGCTTGTGATCTTATTGGTATTATTTTAATTATTATTTTTTAGATCTTGTAATGATATCGTGCGATGTTCAATATTTTATCTTATTCTTAGGAGCATTGGAGGACATTCATTGTGGAAAAAGATTTCGAATTCATATCACAAAATGGGCTAAATGCTGTGAGAATACCGGTAGGATGGTGGATCGCCAGCGATCCGACACCACCTCCGCCCTTTGTTGGCGGCTCGTTGCAAGCATTAGACAATGCCTTCCAATGGGCAAAGTAAGTTCCTTTTTCTAACGACTACTTTTTATCAATTCACTCAAACTGAATCTTATCAATACGATATTCATATTCCCCAATGATGTTACAAATTTTCCTTTTTTTTTTTTTTTTTTTGCGTGTGTGTGTGTGTGTAGGAAATATGGATTAAAAGTTATAATTGATCTACATGCTGCACCTGGTTCACAAAATGGTTGGGAGCACAGCGGTTCCAGAGATAGCTCCCAGGAATGGGGCAAAACAGATGAAACCATAACCCAAACAGTAGCTGTCATAGATTTCTTAACATCCAGGTCAAAACAATGAATCCATTTTCTTCATTGAAACTCAATTACATAATTAGTTATCAGCTCTAACTTCATTATGAATTATGACGCCTTTTGGTCCTTGAATATAGATATGCAAAGAGCCCAAGCCTTTATGCAGTCGAGCTCATCAACGAGCCCCTCTCACCGGGAGCAACACTGTCGAGCGTGATCGAATACTACAAAGCCGGTTACGCCGCCGTGCGTAGGCACACTTCAACAGCTTTCGTGGTGATGTCGAACAGGCTAGGACCGATGGAACCGAGGGAGCTGTTTCCGATGGCCAGTGGCTTTAAGCGATCTGTTATTGATGTACATTATTACAACCTTTTCGAAGACATGTTTAACAACATGACTCTCCAACAGAACATTGATTTTGTATACAACAATCGGTCCTCGCAGCTGAATTATGTTACAACATCTAATGGTCCTCTAACTTTTGTCGGTAAGGATGGATGGTCGGTTCTCATGTAAATTGAAATGTTTATGATATTCGTTCATTAATGGCGAGTCTAAATGAAATGAGTGATGGTCATTTTTCAGGGGAATGGGTGGCCGAGTGGCAAGTTGTTGGAGCTGGTAAAGAGGATTACCAACGGTTGGCGGAGGCTCAAATGGAGGTGTATGGGAGGGCAAGTTTTGGTTGGGCATACTGGACTCTGAAGAACGTTAACAAACATTGGAGCCTGGAGTGGATGATCAACAATGCCTATATCAAGCTTTAAGGTTTAGGCCCTTCGGTTCTGGACTTGGGGCATCAATAGGAGAATCTCTGGTAGGAAATAAAGGCTGCAATAATAACATGTTCCCAATTCTCAACCCAAAAAACAGCCATAAAATAAAAAAGGGTTGTATTTTCAAATTACAAATATATATATATATATATATATATATATATATGTTCTAAAGGTTGCACAAATCATGTTTTAAAAATGTAGTTTTTCGTTTTGTTTTGGTCAGTTTATATTTATTGGGTCATCAAGTCCATTCATTGTCAGCTGTGATCCAAAGAAGTGAGAATGCATTTAACAATCTTAAAATGGTTGCAAATTGAAATTATATTAATTCAAAGTAACACGATCCTAATCGTGTGGTATGGACAATGGAGAAATGATTTTTTAGGAATAAATTTAACAAGATTAAAGAAATAATTTTAATGGAAATAATAATGACGATGAAGGAAAAAATTAATTTACAGGTACTACTAGCAATAAAAATACGCATAAATTCGTAATTAAAGTAGAAGATAAAATTTTTTTGAGTAAAAAAAAAAAATTTATGGCATTTACAAATTCATCTCAGGATTAATTTAAAAGAAAAAAATAAATTAAGCTTCAAAATTCCTAATTCAACTTACATTTTTAATGGAAAACAGGAAATGAATGTAACCAAAGTCACCAAATAAGAAATTGAATATCAGTGAACATTATAACAGGGATGAATGGGCTAAAAAGCTGAGTGGAAGACAGGATATTATGTAGTTTATATTAAATTAGACATACTACTTTATAAAATCAATATTAAAAATATTGAAAACTCTACTACACGCGTATGCATGTTGAAAACAGAATATATATATGTTTTTAATAATATAATATAAATAATGAAATATATGATTTAGAACTAATTAATAATAATACATGAGTTAAAATAAAAATTAGATTAAATTGTAAGTGAAACGAAATTCAAACACTTGAATACATCAAATTAAGATTACTAAATAATACAATTATTTATCATAGTGTTGCCATCAATGCTAAGTCGGGGTTATGTTAATTTATGACACAATCTCAATCAACAATATTATTAATACAATTGATGGACGTAATAACGTGCGCATAATAAAATTAAAATGTATAAGTAAATCAAAATAAATATTTGATTGAGTGGTAAATTTAAAGTTTTCTAAATGTAATTGATTGACATTGGTCCAAATTGCACCATATACATATACATATACATATTTTTATTTTTATTTTTATTTTTAAATTAAAAGGCCAAAATATCCTCAAATAATATAATTTTTTTAAATATAAAAAGGTCTTTTTTATAATTTTCCTAACTGAGTTGGTGCCCGATTGACTTATTATACCTACTTAATAAGAGATTTTATTAATAGTATAGATCTCAAATAAATAAAAAATATATAGACAAACTTAAATAGATTTAAATTAATTATTTACAAATATAAATAAATTTAAACAAAATTTAAAACCCACATCTTGAATTGGATCAGACTTAAACAACTATTTATAATAAAAATAGATCAAATTTAAATCTAACCCAACCCAACCATTAACACCTCTAACATTAGCGAAAATGGAGTAGATTTTTGTTTTAGTTATGGTGGGTACTTGTTTAGAAGGCACACTGCACGAACATCTCCCACTAGACAGAGAGAAATTAAGAGTGAGCAAAACGTAGGTCACAAGCAAAATAAAAAATAAAAATCACCTTTGCTTTTACAATTTTATTTGCAGAAAAGAAAGTTACGAAGAAAACAACAATTTGTTACACTAATGTGGACACCTCAACTTCTACTTACCTGTTTCTTAAGTCAGACCACGAAATAAAATGAGACTGGAAATAAAATTTAAATATAAATTCAGATATGTTCGATGTCATTTTATAAAGTAATGATTCATTCATACCGAGTTTTATCATTACACTAGAACTTAATGCTTTTAGTGTGCCAAATTGGATATTTAGATCATGTGGTTAGGTGAAAGATAAATCCATAGACAGCCAAAGCCATTTAGGGTTTTAGGCCAACAACATATTACGGACTTGGGGGAGGAACCTGCCATGGATGGATTCTTAAAATTTGGTTTCAAGGTCTTCTTCCTGCTGTCTCCCTAACTTCCATCTCGTTCTTAGGTCGTCTTCATTTTTAGTAAAGAAAAAAGCTGGCTTGCTTTAATATAACAACAAATGTCTACAACTATTTAATATTTCAAGAACGGAAAAGACTCCATATTATATGTTTCAAATCATAAATAGAGAATAATTCTTTAAAAATATCGTATCATATCAATTCTAGTTTTAATTCTTTTAAATAATAATTAAAAATAGAGGATAAAATTACTGTTGAAGATTTCAACTGTGATTTGGAAGCCAAATATCTAGGGGGTAACTATTTCATATATAGATGCTTTTCCCAAAGCATCTATGCTAATCCTAAAAACTAGATGCTGGAACACTCAGATTTCAAGCTACAGTACTGTGATTAAAAGAAAAGTAATATATATGCTACAAGAATATGCACTTTTTTCCCCCTTAACTCATTCCTGGCATATTCTCCACATTAAAAGAATCAAATGCTTTAAAAAATAAAAATGTAGCTTGAGAATTTTTATAGCTCAGATTCACATAATCGAGCTTACCAAGATCCCCAACTTTCCACTTCATGAACGCATTGCTTGTCACTGTCATGGATGCGCTCTACCAATAATACATGTATAAAAGTTTCTATGTTTTATTTTAAATATAAAATACTTTTAAAACCACATAATAATATAAATAAAGAACATATTAGATATTGTTAGTAAAAAGGACGTTGTTAAAAGTAGAATCAACACAATAAAATTGGTAACTAAGTTGTTGGGCACTTGTCCAGACGCTAAATGAGGAAATAGAAAAATATATACATCACATGAAAATAATTACATTACGCTACGTTTTTGGAGCCTAACTCAGTAAAAAAATATGTACTTTTTTCAACAATTACAATGTCAACCTACTCAATCACACACACTGTGATCATTTCTCTCACCATTGCGCTTTAAAGATACAAACCTTTCACCACTATGATCACCCCAGTGACCACAATAGTAAAACCACAACTACATGTTTTACTTTAAAAATAGTAGTCTTACATCTTTTCATAACAGATTAAGTGTCTAATTTTCAGTACATTTTCTTATGATAGTCTCTCAAATATATAGACATGAATTCGAGACTTGCTTACAATCTAAAATCTAATAAATCCCAATAAAACAGTAATATCATTAATATAATATACAATATAATAACATATAATATATATGAACTCTTAGCAACTTAAAATTACAATTCAATTTAAAATTCATAATCCAAGAGATTGTTTTGAGAAATTTCGATCCAAATCAATTATTAATATTCATATTACATAGCAGTATGATCTTCCATAACAAGTTATATGCTCACCAAAAAATCAACATAACACAAATATAATGTTTAGTAAATTGTCAACAACTAAATATGAAAATTGTCACCACAAAAATTTGGTGAATAAGGGAGTGGACACATCCTTCCATACTAAATTATCAATTATATATATTTTAATAGAAACAATGATAACATACAATATATTTGAACTATATATATATGTAATTTTATTTATACAATTTCTAAATTTTATTAATAAAATTCAATTGAAAGTCATGAAATACCCTAACCACCAACACCAACTATATATTAACCATATATTACGGTATAGTTTTGATAAATTTGGCTAAGAAACTATTCTGGGAAGCATATATAATTTAGGGTTATACTAGCTTTCCAATGCTGAATTATGGGCAGAACAATGAGAAACAGGTTGTCCCATCCAGTGCTAACCGCTGAGAAAGTTAAAATGACAGAAAAAATGTTGAAATGATGACGGCCCATATTAATTTTTCTTACCTTCAATAATATCTCAACCAATTACGTAAAATCTGAAATGAAAGGAACTTGGAATCATAATTGTTATTGTGGGACCACTAGGCTTCACTTGAAGAGCTTATATAAATAAGGTAAGAAAACTACATACCCAAAATGGGATTTCTCAACCATGCAGCAAAACAATTAATTTTATCTAAAGGTCATAAATTATCCAAATATACAAGTACTTTTAAGAGTTGATGGTAACTGATAAACCATAGCCTTGGATATATGTGCTCCACTGCACCTTTTTTTTTTTTTGCCTTTTTAAGTTCAACTTAACTATGAGCTTAGATTTCCCAAGGACATTCGTTTACGAACGAAATAATAAATTATTTAACCACTTGAAGTGGGCATATATACAGGGGCTCAGCCAACCTCCAAAATAATTGATGCTGGATCAATGGAAGAGCAAAGGTGCGGAGACTTGACTCATCAGCTTTGGAGATCCATTCAACACTTGGCTCCATCTGGATTTCTGGTTTTGCTTTATGTATATAGAATCTGTAGCTTTATTTTGTTTTTCTTCGTAAATTCTCTTGATTTTCTTTTAATTATTCCACTGTCCTCTTCTTCTTCTTCTTCTTATTCTCCTATATGAATAAAAGAGGAGGCATCTTACTAGCATTCCTGTCTGATTTTGTTTTCTCTCACTCTCATAATGTGTGTAAACACAAAATGCATACTTTTTTTTTTCCCGATTGAATCGTGCCTCTATTTGCTGCCATTTGTTTTACTTTGTTTGATAATAAGGTGGAGAATAACTTCAATTTTAATCTTATTTTTTTTATCAAAATTCAAAAGGGAAGAGCAATATAAAATATAAGCATATATCTATGTATGCACATTTGTAGCTGAATATGACAAAGAAAAATGTATTAGTGATACTCTTGTTGTGTAATAAAATCACCCATCAAATTATTAATAAATATCGAATCAGTTTTTTTTTTTTTTTAAGTAAATATTATATCATGCCATCATGAGATTATGGCAACATGGTCCCGTACGTAAGAGAGGCATTTTTCACCTAATTTAAAGTGGCACCATTGGTATAATAATGATAAACAACCTTTTTGTCTGGGTAATACAAAACCCAAACCAAGCGTAGATAAAAGTGAAAACTCAGTTTACTAAAAACAAAACCAGATTCCATTAAATGTACTTTAATTGTGAAAATAAATATTAGACAGTATTATACAACTACTACACAGGTTTCCTGCAGACTGTATACTATTGTGCCACAGCAGCAGCCTCTCTATCATTGGAAGTTGAAGCATATGGCATTTTCTTTTTTCTTTTTTTATTTAGTATATGTCTTTTTCAAGTTACAACTATATATTGTATATAAAGTTTATATAATCTTATTTTTTTTTATATAACATTTAGGGTTGAGAAAAAAAAACGATTCAAGTTTAAATTAAATTCAACCCTTTTTTTTTTTTATAATGAGAGGAGGAAGAGATTATCCAAAAATTGAATTTAAGATCTGATGTCAATGAGGCTTAATTTCGACGGAAATAATTTAAATGTTATATATGATTTAATTTTAATAAACTATCTATGCAATAAAATTATGGTATTTTAAGTTTAAAATATGATTATATGTTACTTTGCCAATTTCATTTAAATAATTTGATGTTTAGGAGAGAAAACTTTTTTTACATTTTGACCTACTGAATATTTAACAAAATTAAATAATTATTATTAATTATTTATACTAATTTTAATTAAATTATATAATATTTATTATCAATTATTTATATACAGTCAAGGACTAACCAGTAATGACGATGAGTAAATGAATCCCTCCCCAAGTTATTATAATGGTATTATTGAAAAAAAAAAATTGGACTAACATATATTATTGACAAATTTTTTTATAATAATTAATATTATTTTTTAAAATATAAAATTATGTAGTAATGTGATTATATTTTATATTACCAATCATTATATATCAATCAAATATATTTTTAAAAAAATCCTTATAATTATAAAATAAGGAGATTATAACCCTAATAATTATATTTCAATTAATATACATACATATAATTATAAAATGGTGGAGATGAAAAATTAAATATATTATTAGGCTTTCTGAAATGGACATATAATGATTGCTTTCCGTATTTTTAAATTTTGGGGTCAGAAGTATGTAATTATTTTTCTACCAAAATGTGAGACCAAATATAAAATCTCCGTTTCTAATTGGCACTTAAAAACTGAAAACAAACTAAAGCCGTCATTGGGGAAGTTTAAGAGTATCCTAAGCTTACCGTATCATTTATACACATAATTTAATTTTATTATTAGCATGACGTGGATTTGCAATGATATGATATGATTTGATTTGATGCCAAATGCCATAAACTAGCAACATTAACGAAAACGAAATGAAGGGCTGAGATTCATTCCTGGGTTTCTGGCTCTTCTTTTATCTGCCCCATCTCCACTTCTCCACTTCTTCACCTGTCTGTTTTCCCTTTGGAGACCTTTTTGTCAAGAAAATAACGAAAGAAGAAGATGCAGCTAGGGAAGAGACCGAGGCCGAGGCAACCGATGAAGAGAACGACAAGCTTGATGGAGATCACTTTTGATCTGAACACAAGCAACGTTGCTGAAGCAGCTCTACCGCCTGATCCACTTAACCCTTTTAAAAATCACCCTAAACAGCAAGCTGGCGTTTGGGGTCCACAGATACAGGCTGATGATGGAGGTTTAGATCAGCGGTCGTTGGCGACGGTGTCACCTAGAGTTCATAGGAGACACTCAGCTGATTTTATGGAAACCCCTCATTTCTTAAGGTCTTGCGGTCTTTGCAGACGTCGCCTTGTTCCTGGACGTGATATTTATATGTACAGGTTATTTATTTATTTTTCCCTTCCTCCTCTTTTTCTTTCTTTCTTTTTAAAAAAATGGTATATTTTGATTAAATATATATATTTAGTACATTATCTGACAATTTTTTTATAAAGTAAGAACAAAGTTGGAATCTTAAATCTCAACTTCTGAAAAGTAGAAGAATTTGTAGATCATGTCTAGATTATTGATGTCAGAAACTTTCAATTGTCTGGTTTTTTTGTTTAATAGATTGAATTTAATATTTATTTTGGGGTAAAACTTAATGATAGACAATTTATTTGGTTGGAAAATTCAAGTTCAATCTTTTTCATGATGAATCATTATCATTACACGATTAACTCATGATGGAACTTTATTTATTTGCTTAATTGCAGGGGTGATAGTGCATTTTGCAGCCTAGAGTGCAGGCAACAACAGATGAACCAAGACGAGAAAAAAGAGAAATGTTCGATAGCATCCAAGAAACAAGCCGCCGCTTCATCTGTTGCCAGATCCGGTGTCTCCGCCAAAGGCGAGACGGTTGCCGCCGTACAGTTATATTAATTAGCGTGGCCGAAAAGGAATTTTACCAAGCCCAATTTCCATGCTACTAGAAGGAATCAATATATATATATATGTATGTATGTATGTATGGGAAGTGCAAGTTTTAGCTTTGTAATGCTAATGGGACAAGTTTTGGACATGTTATTTTCCGTGGATCCAAAAATGATCAAAATCATACCCCCAAAGTCTAAATCCCTACCTTTTCCTATAATATCTTCTTATTTTTGTTAGTACTTAATGCAAGAAAAAATTGCAGCTCTAAGTAGGTTTTGGATATTAGTTCTTCATTTTTTTTTAGTTGTTTTCTCTACTGGTACTGGTCTTATTAATTGCTTCAAGGGTTGACGAAGAACCAACGGTGGAGTTAAGGGGCTGGTAGGGGTTTTGTCTCCTTTAAAATAGAAAATTTTCTATTTAGGTTTTTTATAATTTATAAAATTTTGAATTAAAAATAATAAAATTATACTTTAGCCCCTTCAATGATAAAAATTTAATTTAATTTTTTTAAAAATGATAAAGATATAAACTATTAAAATGATAAAATTATATCTTTATTATTATAAAAATATACAATTTAATTCTGGCCTCCATAAAATTTTTTTAGCTCCGCCATTACGAAGAACCTGACCCGATTGAAAGAAAAATTGCAATAGAACGAAAAGAAGAATATTTTATGAATAAATACATATTGTAGGAATAATTGTCCTACGTAGGATGGAAAATTTGTTCCCTTTATTATATTAGATGAATGAATTTTTTCTGAACAAAAATCTAAGTTTTAATTGCATAATAAATTAAAATTTTTAAGAGAAATTAAATTCGAAGCACAAAACCCTTAAAGAAATAAAATTAAAAGAGAAATGATTTACATAAAAGGGAATTTGCTGCTAATATGATACTGACAATTGATTAATGGTGTGGCTTAGTCAACTTTGCATGGAAATTTGCACAAAGTTAATGTAAGAAAAAAAATGAGGAACAAAATGAAACACATTATTATTGTTATCAAAATGAGATTTAAAGTATAGCAGAGGTAGGCAATTGTTTGTTTGTTTCCTTTCTTATGTTGTTAAATAAGAAGAAGATCCATTGAAGGGCTCAAAAGCCGAAACACTAGTTAAAATCACAATGTGCAAAGTTTATTGTGAATACCAATCCAGAGTGTAGTTGTCTTCTCCTCTAAAATGACCTTTCCCGTTTAAAAGAGTTATATGCCATCCAATCAATCCACCACTTCACAACCCATGCCTGAATCAATATTCTAATCATTTCATAATGCTGCCTAGCATTTAACACCTTTATTACATTAAATACATAACTCTCAAGTCACCCTTTACTTCTCCATGCAATAGTCAACAAAACAATTATTTATCTGCTGCATAATTTGACATTTTACGTGTTATGTTTTGTGTATGTATATAAGTATTTGGGTAAACTATATTAGTAGTTATCTAATTATTAGTAAATTTTTGTTTTAGTCACTAAATTATGAAAATTTATAAAATGATCACTCAATTATTTAACTTTATCTTCTTCTTTTTTTTTTTACCATCGGCTATTTAATAGCTAACGGAAAGATGATGTGATAGTTTTTAAAATTAGCATAATAACAAGTTTAGCTGTAACTCCCCAAAAATTTGAGTGTTGTTTGCTAAATCTTGTTATAGTTAAGTTTTTGTAACTGTGGCTAAGTACTCTGCTTGTATGTTCTAGAGTGGGGGTTCAATTCTTTCTTTTGGGGTTTTGCTATTTATTTTGGTTTAACCCCAATCTTTAGCTTCTTGGATTAAGTTTAATTTTGTGTGTATCTATGTTAAGAATGAGCATGCTGGTTTAATGGTTAAGCTTTTTTATTCTTGTGATCTTGAGTTCAAGTCTTGACATAAGCGAAGAGGACATATTCCTTTTACACAGTGTGATAATTAGTTTACTTTTAATTAATGAAATATGTTTAAAAAAAAAAGAAAGTTTTCCAGCTTACGTTTTTCCTTCCATTTTTTTGTTTTCATTATTGTTTTCTTCTTTTTATTTATTTCTGTTCTTGCTCGTTATCCTGTGAACTTCTTTTTGCTCTGTTGTGGTATGAATTATTGAATTGTGTCATTCTATGTTCGGTGTCATTCGTTAAGGTGAGATTTTACGTGTTAATTCATTGTTTGTCTTGGATTTGCTGTAAATTAGAGTTTTTCCCTCAAACTCTATTGTTGTGTTTTAATTGCTCTTGTTTTGGTTGTCGTTCTGATATGTTAGGGGAAGATCAAAAGACACCTAATGTTCCTCCTCCTACCTAGGATTCGAGTGTGTGTTGTTGGTTCGTAGGTAAGCATATTTTGTTCGTTTGGGGGTTGTGTGTCGAAGTTTTAGATGAAGGTTGATGGTGGTTTATTTAGCATTTAGTTCGATTGCTTCGTTAAATTGGTTATTTGATTGTCTTTTTTAGGTTCCGATTTCCTCATATTGCTTTGGCATCGAATCTATACCAAGTGTGTAACGAAAACTTGAAAACTTACGAATGATAGAGGCCGAAAAACATGGCTGTCGACGCCACATGACTGTATGTAAGGTCGTGTAACTCACTATTTTGGCTTTAAGGTCACACGGGCCAGGGACACGGGTGTGTGTCTAGGCCGTGTAACTCATTGTTTTAGCTTTAGAGTCAAATGGGCTAAGGACACAAGCATGTGTCCAGGCCATGTAACTCACTATTTTGGCTTTAGAGTCACACGGGCTAGAGACACGAACGTGTGTCCAAGCCATGTAACTTATTGTTTTGGAGTTTGAGTCACACGGGCCAAGGACACGGGCGTATGTCCAGGTCGTATGAGATGTATTTGAGTTCTTGAGTCACATGGACATGTGTGGGGCTATGTGCCAGACCGTGTAACTCACTGTTTGAGCCAAACGATCGTGTGCCAGGCCATGTGAACTACACGGGCCAGCCATCCAGGCCGTGTGAATCCGCACGGTCGTGTGCGTCAAATTCTGAAATTTTTCCTAGGACTGTAAATGTTGTTCAAATCGAACGTAGGTCTACCATAGGGTATGATCTGATTTAGGCAAGAAAATTAGTTATCTGATGATCTGTTACTGAATATTCTGTTGTTTACATACATGTATTGACGTGATACCTGATAAATAAGTGCAACAACATTGCATGATTATGGTTTGAATTGGTATTACCATATACGTATATCTGATATCTTTTAAATTTGCATTTGCATTGGGTTGAGAGTGTATAAAGGAGGAAGTGTGGCAGTTTAATAATCTACTAATTTTAGTGGCTGAGCCACAAGCTTATATATGATTATGGCAGTTTATCGCATTCTGATCTGACAGATAGTTTGTAATCATTCTGAAATGTGTCATATCGATACTTAGTGGTGTGTAGGGCTAGATGAGTATTTGATACCCTAAATGGTGTGCTAAGATGGTCAGAGATAATGTGTAGTGGATGGGGGTAGAACTTTGCATTTGTATCTGAATTTGAAACCGTATCTAATATGTTCCATTTTTTAATTTGTAATTGTATATGATATGTTCTGTATCCATTTCTAATTATGATATCCGACTAAATAATATCTGAAAGTGAGATCGAGATCGTCTATATATATTTAGTTCATAAGTTACACACTGAGTGTGTAACCTTACTTCGACTATTGTTTGAATTTCAGGTAACCCTCAGACTTGATCGGGAGCTCAGCCAGATTGTTTAACTAACTTGTTATGCTATTTGGGTTTACATTGTTACTATCTTTTTGGGTTTGTGGACTTTAAATGTTCAGTTTTACATTCTAATTATAAACTTTTAAATGTCTCAGATTGTTTAAACTCTAAGTATTAAAGGTTGTATTTTTTTCTTTGAAAGAGTTGGTGTAGCTCTCCAAACTTGTTCATATGGTCTAGGCCGGATTTAGAGTGTTACATTTAGTGGTATTAGAGCCAGGTTTCAAAACCCGGGCTGTGTTTTCTGGGCTCCCATTTTTATGAAAAGTATGGTTTTGAATAAAACGTTTATATGATTAACTCTGAAAACTGATTTTATGAAAGAACGAGTCTCTGGCGCTGAACTTGTAAGTACTTCTGTCTTAGCTGTATTATTTAACTAGAAAATATTGTAGTAAATAAACTAGTGTCTTAGGTTAAAGACTATGGTATGAACTGTGAAATGAGATATCTGATGAGAACTCTGAACTTATCTGTGAACTTTTGGCATTGTAGATAAGCTAAGATAATGAGTTCGCGCGGGAGTCATGGATGTGGTTCTTATTGGGCACCACGAGCGTTGAGGAGGAGCTCGAGCAGAGTCATCCTCTATGGGTAGTATGCCTAATCTGGAGACCAGCGAGGCTGTTGGTACTCTTACCGTGAGACTGGGTTTTAGACTCCAACAACTAGGGACAACGCACTATCCCAAGCTATGCTACGTGTTTAGGAGAGGATCGCTGGGACTCATTCTGAATCTAGGAGCCAAGGGTCAGTTACTGAACGACTCTAGTCGAATGGTGCTGAGTTGTTTAGGGGTGTCACTGGATTCACCCCTACAGTGGCTGAGTACTGGTTAGAGGCCACCAAACGTAATATGAATGACATCGACTGCATTCCTACACAAAAATTGAGGGGTGTCGTATCTCTGCTTCGAGATGAGGCTTACCGGTGGTGGTTGACTGTTGAGCAGGGCTCCCAGCCTGAATAGATTACTTAGGATTTCTTCAAGAGCGCCTTCTAAAGTAAGTATGTGGGGGTGAGTTATGTGGAGGCTCGTAGACGCGAGTTTATGAGCTTAGTTCAGAGTGAGAGGTCTGTTGCCGGGTATGAGGTTGAGTTTCTGAGATTATACAGGTATGCATGCGGTTTGGTTCCGTATGACTATGAGAGGAGTATTTGGTTCGAGGAGGGACTGGGATATGATATGAGAGTTTTGATAACTCCTTAAAGGGAGTGATTTTTTACAGCCTTGATTGACAAGACGAAGATAGCAAAGGAGGTGAAGTGCATTGAGCGCTAAAGGAGAGACCAAGAGAGAGGTCAGAGTATGGGATTCGAATTTCTTAAAGTGAAATTAGAAGTATATTCTAATTGTAACTTATATAAATGGTTTAATATAATAGATTTTGAAGAAAGCTTGAATATAACTCCTTGGATAAATATGTGTCAATGTATTTGAACTTATATCATCTTGTACTAATAACAATGTCGATATAAATGAGATTAATACTTAGTCGGCTATTAATCGAATTAGTAATATTGTGTTAATTTGAAATTTTGAATTTGAATTAAATTGTAAAAATAGAATGGTTATATTATAAATAAATTAGTTCACTTTCAATATAATATATTTGAAATATATAAAAAATTGTCAAATTCATAATTTTTTTTAGGAATCTCAAATCCATTATTAAATGACATCGAAGAAATTTATAGATATGAAAAACAATCATAAATATTATATTTGTATATTTCATATCTCTTAATTTTCACTATTTATAAAATTTAAATCTAATTTTTTTATATATATCTCAAATGCTATTTAAAAAAAAATATTTGTGGTACAAAAACATGAAAAAAAAAATCAATTTATCAAAAAATTGAGAACATATTAAACAAAGCAAGCATCTATCAACACCATCCTTTCCACAGCTTACTTTTGAATTTGTTTTCCTAACTCTTATTCAAAATGAAATGTAAAATTCATCAAACAATGATGGAGTATAGATTTAAGATGGCTTTTCTTAAATATTAGGTTGCAAGTGTCTTTCATAGTTGGCCCATTAATTGGCACCAACAATGATTGAGTATAGATTTAAAATGGCCGAAAACAAAATCACCTTAAATTTGTTTCTCAACCTTTTCCAAGCTAGTAATTAACCTTTTTTAAGAGGGATGAGTTTGCATAGTTAAGAGCTTACTCTAATTATTGCTTCCCTTGTTTTTTTAAAAGATTTCAACACTTGATTGGTACAATTGGAGAAGGGATGACTTAGTGTTTGGATGCTAATAAAAAGTTTAACCACTTCTCTTTTGGCTCTAAATAATGAGTGTGGTGGTGATTTTGATGTATGAAGCAAAGGTTGTAGAGGGAGAAAGAATTTGGGTATGTATCATAACAAGGGCCAAGTAATTATTATTGAAAATTTTAATAATGATTCCTTATGGACAAAAAAGGTCCCATCCTCAGTAATTGGTTCACAATATATGACCTACAACAGATTGATCGTAAGATTACTTTTTCGTTAATAAAAAAAAAATGTAATTTGAGAAACATAATGCAGCTGCTCGATCATCTTGGTGGCATAAGTCTTCCAAAGCAAAACAACATCCGGGGACAGAACAGAACCCCGCTTAGGGTGAAGGCTCAAGATTTTTGTTTTTTCTTGATATATATAACTAAAAATTATAAATTTGTAAATTTGCATCTACATTGTCCTCCAAAAATTTAAACATGGATTGCTCCCTCTCTCGTTATATTCACCCTATTAAAATACAACTAACTCCATTAGATTCCAACCTAATTGCTTTCCTTTTTATTTATCTATTAACTTTTTTTCCTCCAAAATATTTTTATTTATTTATTTTATTCTAAAAACTTCAAACAACTTGTCTTATAATTTTTTTTCAAGGTTTCATGCTTTAAGGAAAAACAACTAGAACTTTTCCCAACCCACTTTACAAACAAGGCAACCATAAATCATGATTTTAAATTTTAACAGAGATACCTTCCATTTTGATGAGTAAAAATAGAGATATACATAAGAATAGGAAAAATTATCATAGAGGTTTTTAATTTATAGTATAAGATACGTCAATTTAATATCACTCTCCCTATTAAATTTTTTTCTTTCAAAGTTTAGTTACAAACTCAACATGAACAATAATTTATTTACAAAGTAATTGTACACTTACTATAAATAAAATAGGTGTTCTCATTCTTTTTCAATAGTGGAATCGCATTAATTGTAATATATTTTTTTTTAAAATGAGCAAGTATGATCCAATTGAATGTTTGAAATTTCACCCAACTAAATTGTTTATTAAGAAATAAAATAAGAGAGATATTATTGACTTTAACTTCTACAACATTAGAATCTCTTTAAATAAGATAACTAGATCACACTAAGATTTCAAAGAATTTTCATTACTTGATCCGATCTTTTCTCCGATTAAAATCTCGAAATTTGCTGCTCAAAATCCTAACAACAATGTAAGTAAATAATTAAGATGTATAGGTCAAAACATGCCAATAAATAAGATAAGTTGCATAGTATCTAGTTAAAAAGTGAGTTGCAACTAACTTTTCATATGTGATGTGCAATTAGCATTAACAACATCCACCTTTGGCATTTATAACAAAAACCCTGCACCAAATTTTGTGGAGCAAGAGATGTATGAAACCTAAAATAAATATTTTCTAACTCTCCTTAAATGTCACTAGCAATGATTAATGTCATCTTGCAACACTCTTTATCCGACTCGATCAACAAGCCTAAATCACAAGATGCTACATTTGTTGTCGAAGCAACTATAATAAATTTCAATCAAAACAACATGCTTACTTGTATAAAACACAACTCAAAATAACGTATAATCATTTTCAAGGCTCATATAAACTTACGAAAACTCTCATAATAACCCGAGCTATTGGAGAAACAACATCAAGTTTCATTTTAAACCTTGGGTCTAGAGCAATTTCGTGGAGTTGAAAGGAACACGAAGTGGTGGCCTTATCAACCTTTGATGCTGAGTATATTGCATCAACTTCTTCAGCTTGTCAAACAATTTGGCTAAAGAGAATTCCTGTATATTTCAATTATAAGCAGATAGGTGCAATAGACATCTTTTGTGACAATAGTTTGACTAGTTGTACGACAAATAACCCAACTTTTAATGGTAGAACTAACCACTTCAATGTTTGTATCATTTTCTATTCGAAATCTTATTTGTATTCTTGTAAAATAAGTGAGCCACTTATAAACATTTTATAAAATCGATTTCGCAAGTAAAACACGAATTTTTCAGGGAACAACCTGGAGTTTGCAGCTTTGAGTGAAGAGGGAGTGTTGGATATGGAATCAAAGCTTTGATCGATTGTTGTGGATGTATGTTGGTGGATGTATATTTTGGTCAAACTTGTTTCTACTAATTAGCTTAGTGGGTTATTTACTTTAAGATAAGGCCTGTTTATTACATGTAAGCTTGTATATAAAGTCACCCTCTATTTGTTTTTTGTTTTTTTAATCATTGAGTTTTAGAAGTAATAAAAGCATGAGTAAACTATGATTCACTCAACTATATGCTGGTTTATTTTTTTTCATAATTTCTTTTAATTGGTAAATTAAACGAGATTGTTATTTTTATTTATTTTTGTTAAGTATTTGACGAGAGGGTGATGTGACAATTAAAAATCAGTATAATAATAAATTTAGTTATTAATTTTTACATATTATATCGATTTACTCATAATTTTTAAAAGAATAACTCAAAATTTATAAATGATCTCAATTTGATCCTAATTCTAAAATATTCAAAGAAATATATAAAAAATATATAAATATTTTTAAAAAAACATATAATAAATCTTAAAAATATATAGAAATAAAAAATATTATTAAAATTATCATAATATTAATATTAATATTAATATATACATAAATATTTTTAAATTATAATAATGTAAATATTAATATATTCTCATTTAGACCTAATCATGGGTCAGGCCAGATTAGGGCCAAGTTGATGCAAAATTTTAGGCCTATTTTCTAGGCTTGAGCCCGATTCGATTTGAAAAATAGGCCTAAAATTTTTCTCAAACATGACCCAGATAAAAATGCTAAACTCAAGCCCGACCCACTCATATTAAATTTTTTATATTATTTTCTATATAAAAATTTTTAAAAATATATAATACATCAAATATACTAAAAATATTAAAATAAATGTTTCCCAACAAATTGAAAGTACATTAAAAAAAAGTCTTTATACTTAAATAACACTAAGATAATTGTAACTTACAAGCAAATGCGTTTAAAATAGTAGCAACTATCTTAGTAGTATTTAAGTATAATAACAAAATATTTGTCATTTTGTATACTGAAATAGTGAAATAGTAGCAACTAAACAAGAGTTATACAATATTCAAACAATAACAACAAAATAGTAGCAATATAATAACAAAATGGCAACAAATCTAAGCAGATTACGGCATGGCTTGAGCCAAGAAAAGCTTACCGAAGCTCGGCCCATTTAGAAAATGTGTCTTATTTTTTGTCCAAGTTTATTTTTCGAATCTATATTTTTTCCTTCACCCTTCCACTTTTCGGGCGGGCCTTCAAGCTTAAGCGAATAGTCCAGCCCATGATCTGGTCTATTCTCAAGGAGCACATTTCATAACTAGTTATTTACCTCTTTGAAGAATAGTTACGGCTAAAGGATTAATCAATACTACCGATAATAGATATTTTAATTAAAAAAATGATGATTTTTTTTTACAATGGGTTAAAATATCATTTGTAGCGACGTAAAAATTTTGCTTTTGGTCGCTAATTGTGGCGATTTAGTGAAAACTTTGAAATTTGAAGTTTGATTTTAAAATAAAGAGGGAGTCGCCACCGATCTTTTCCTAAGTGTGATCGGACACCTAATAAATTTATTTTTAAAATAAAAAGAAGGCCGAGTTTAGGTCTACGTCAAAATCCAGAGAAAAATTAGGGTTCGGGAGTCGGTTACGCACGAGGAAGGTATTAGCACCCTCGCGACGCCCAAAATTGGTATCTTATAAACACGTGTTGTCTTGATTTTCAAAAATACGAGTTCAATATAATCATTTAGTCGTAATCCAATTGAAAAGACAAGAAATCTTGGTTTTCGGTTTTCCAAAAGGGTGTTCCGTCTTTAACACGAGCCAACAAATTCCATCCAACATAGTGATGAAATCTACGGCCTAATGTTAAATCGATACATTGCCTTACTTATTTAAAAAAAACAAGAATAAGACTTTTGAAATAATGCAAAGCGAATTGATGAAAATAGATGACAGAGCTAGAGATATATTGAAGCGAATGTAAGTGTGGCAAATATATTAAAAAAAAATAATACAGATATGTGCAATATTAAAAGTAATACATAGAATTAAACATGAAATAAAAAAAATGAATGTATATACAAACATATGATAACTAGTGACGTGTCGTAAACGTAATATTAAAAATACTAACAATGTTACCTATATACCTACGTATATATATTTAAAATATGAACATAATAATAGCATTACAAATTATATACATAGTATGAAAACATATTCATAGTACAATGTTAAAAATACATATATAATATATAGTTATAAAAATAACATGTAAGAAAAAATGATGTAGTATTCGAGATGTATACATGATATATAAAACACAATATTAACAAGGTATATGTATATGTAATCTAGAAAAATGCATATATAATATAATGTTAAAATATTTACATAATATATACATACATAATAATAATGTTAAAAATAATATGCATAGAGTAGTTAAAAATAACATATATACATATATATTCATAAGATAATATGTAAAAATATATAGCATTAGAAATATACATATGGATTAGTATATGAAACTAACTAATAGAGTATAAACATATATATGATATATTAAAAAGTGTATGTACACGATATATAAAAGAAAATATATGCGTGAAAATATATATACATAAGATCGTATAAAAATATATAACTATGATACTAAAGTATATGCTTAATATATGTGACAACGTAACGTAATATTAGAAATATACATACATAATAAAAATACATATATATGTAATACATATTAAAAGAATACATATAATATACATATATTTCAAAAAAAGATAATAATAATAATATTAAAAGAGTAACTATTAATTATGTTACATAAAGTATATATATGCATGTTAGAATATTTATTGAAACTAAAACTAATACTAATGGTAGTAAAACTAATAATATAATATAATATGAAAATAGATAATTAAAACACTATGATATGAATATGCATATAGTAATAATAATGAGGATAATATAAGTATATACACTAAATAGTATATAAAAACATATAACTAGTAATATTAAAATATATACATGATAATATACAATAATATTAAAAAATATATGTACATAATATTCATATGAAAATATATACATAATATAGTATCAAAACATCATAATACAACATTATATATGATATATATAAAATATAATATGAAAAGTATGTATAACGTATAAATATATATATATAATATGATACATAAGTATATTAAATACATATACATATAAAAGATCATACACTAATACATGTAATGAATAAATATAATAAGTATATTGATTATAATTAATAATAATACATAATAGAAAATAATAACAAAATAATTTGAAAATAAACAGTAAACTAACAAAAGGACTAAATCGAGCACGAAACAAAATTTTGGGGCAAAATTTGAAATAAAATAAGCCACGGGGCCGAATTGCAACACGTATGTGACTTAGAAGGACCAAGAGCACAATATTCCTATTTATTAAAACGTTGCGCAGTGAGAGGGGCCAATTTATAAAACAGATTAAATTTTAGGTCAGTCCGTAAATAAATACAAACCTGATTTAAAACACCAAAAATGCAGAAGGACCGATTGCGCAAATAGCCCCTCCCTTAGAAAACATGCAGATCTTATCTGGAGCAGGTCGGGTCGACCCAACCCGGGTCCAAAACGGCGTCATTTTCATTAAATGGGGGGGACCAAAACGGTGCGTTTTGGTCCCTATAAAAGCCAAAAAAAATTTAAAAAAAATTCATTTGTAACAGCAGAAGAAAAAAAAAAGAAGAAAAGAGAGAAGGGAGAAAAGAGAGAGGGGAGAAAGGAGAGAAGGATTCCGGCCAGGGGGTCACCGGCCGATCGTCGGCCGCCGTTCGCCGCCGGCGCCAACCACCGTGAAAGGTGAAATTTTCTCCTTTTTTTTGCTTTTTATTTCTTTCATAATACTGGTTTTATTTGTCTGTATATAAATGCAAAATGAGAAGTATATGTTAAAAATGAAACTCACCTTTGGCTCTTGACTTGAATCTATTTTGGGTCGTTCGCTTTTCTCAAAATCGAATGCTTTTTTTTATTTTTTTATTGTATGAACTCTCTGCTGGTATTGTTTTTTTCAAAATGACCAACCTTTTACATTTTTTTTGATGGCTTTTATAGCCTTACAACTTGATTTTTCTATATTTTCTGTCTTTTTATTGCTGCTTGCAGAGGATGGGTTGTAACGCCCCGTACCCGAGACCGTTGCCGGAGTCGAACACGAGGTGTTAACAGACTTAATTCATTGCTTAAACAGCTCAAACAATTTAATTTTAGAAATTCCAGACAAGCTGGCTAACTGCATCACAGTCGCTTAAAAATTCATATCTCGAGTTATGAAACTCAAAATCCAATTCCATAAATTTTCCCTGAAAATAGACTCATATATCTATTTACTAATTTTTTTCTAGAATTTTTGGCTAGTCCAATTAGTACAGTTTATTAGTTAAATTCTCCCCTGTTTCAGGGTTTGACTGCTCTGACCTCTGTGTATTACGAATCAGATATCTCTTTGTACAGAATTTCAATGACTATGAAGTTTGTTTCTCTTAAAACTAGACTCAACAAGAAATCTGTACATATAAATTATGACTTCTAATTATTTTTATACAATTTATGGTGAATTTCCAAAGTCAGAATAGGGGATCCAGAAATCGCTCTGGCCCTGTTTCACAAAAATTTAAACATCTCATAAAACATAACTCATATACCTGTTTCGTTTCTTCCATATGAAAATAGACTCATAATTCTTCATTTCCATATTTTATTCATCATCTAACTATATCTCTACTATTTTTAATGATTTTTCAAATTTATGTCATTACTGCTGTCTGAATCTATTTTATGGTAAATTTTACCTATTTCATGGTTTCCATGGATTAGCTAGCAATTTGACATACATAACACCAAATATGATCATAATTAGCCATTCCAATGGCTAATTATTACCAAGCATTTTTATACTACTCAATAACCATATCATAAGACCATATATACAAAATGATTATAATGCTATACATGCCATACTCAAAATATACAAGCCATTATGCCAAGATGGTATACGGATAGTGTGAGCGTGCCTCCGACCGTTTCCGATTTTCGAGCTGGCTTGTCAACACTACAAGGAATGAAAAGGAGGGAGTAAGCATAAATGCTTAGTAAGTTCACATGCAAATAGCAAGTAACATAACCATATAAGCAAACATAAAATATCATTTGCATAATCATCACCAAGACATTCATATCATATTTTCATTTATCATCTTACCATATTGTTGTTATATCGATTTTTCAACCCGAGGGTTAAGTACATACCTGTTCAAAGTATCCATTTCACAACACTTACCAATACGTCCCTTTCATCTTGAGTATTCCTCCATTTGAGTAGAACTTTACCCGTTGAACACATCGGAATATAATTCGGATACATGGAAAGTTTGCACATAAGTGCCACATATGTAGCCAAGCTACTATGTAACCCGCCCATAAGCGAACTCGGACTCAACTCAACGAGCTCGGGCGTTCGCATCCATAAGTGAACTCGGATTCAACTCAACGAGCTCGGATGCCTAGTTACATCTCACGAACTCGGACTCAACTCAACGAGTTCGGACATTTGCATCCATAAGTGAACTCGGACTCAACTCAACGAGCTCGGATGCCCAAATATCCCAGTGACATGTCACTTGTATCTTAATCCATTCCTAAGGTTCAACGGGACCTTTTTCCCAATCATGTGTCTCAACCATCTTCTACGGAATGCTGATACCGATACTCGGTAGTATTTCACATTTTCCAAGTATATCACATAATTTGACATATTATCAAACAATTATCACGAGTATAATATTTCATAATAATTATCATATCATTTAAATAACATAAAAATATTTAAAATAATAACTATGTTACCAACATTTACATATGAACTTACCTAGTATGCGAAAATGGCTACTTTTACCATTTCGTCCACAACTTGGTATTTTTCCCATTTTAGCACGAATTTCAGTTTTCCTTGCTAATCGAGCTTGGAAGCTTGAAAAACCCTAGCCATGGTTTCTCCTTGCTATATTCGGCCATGGGGTTGAAGATGAGCAAAATTGGCTTTTAATTTTGTATTTTAATTCATTTTACCCCTAAATGACCAAAATGCTCTTACTACTAAACTTTCCAAAAATTCCATCCATGTCCAATTTTTGTCCATAAACTTAGAAATTAGTAAAATTGCTATTTAAGACCTCCTAATTAATATTTCAAAACAATTTCATACTAGAAACTTCTAGAATGCAAGTTTTGCAAATTATTCGATTTAGTCCCTAACTTCAAATTAAGCATTTTATGCATAGAATTTCTTCACAAAATTTTCACACAATCATGCAATCATATCATAAACATCAAAATAATTATAAAATAATTATTTGTATCTCGGATTTTGTGGTCACAAAACCACTATTCCGACTAGGCCCAAAATTAGGATATTACATGTGTGGTGCTGCAGAGCTGGTAGCAGACGTGACCGGTGGCAGAAGCAAGTGGGGAGAGTGGTTGCGGCGCTGAGCAGGTTAGGTCGGCGTCAGAAGGCAAGTGGGCAGGCGGCTGAGTCGGCTAGGGTTAGGGTTAGGCATTTTGTTTCTGATTTGGGTCTTGGGTGTTGGGTTATGGTTGTAAACGGGCTTGGGTTTTGTGGGTTTGGGTAGGTTTAGTTATTGGGTTGGGTAAGGGTTGGCTGATGGGTTCAAATGGGTAGTTAGGTTAGTAGTATTTGTAAATGGGTTTGGGGGTATATCTTGGGTCTAATTTATACTGGGTATTGGGTAGTGGTTATTGAGCTGATGTATGTTGGGTTTTGGGTTTAATAGCTGTTGGGTGATTTATAAACGGCCCAAAATTAGCCTATAACATCATTTAAAAAGAAAACAAAAATTCGAGCAAATCGAATATGAATTTTAATTATCATGCAAGTAAGCATTCAAACTAATCCTTTAAACTCATTTTACAATAAAATAATTTCTTTTAAATATGTTTCTCCATTAAAATAATCAACGTGGGATGCATGTGTTGGACTCTGCTCCTAGGGAGATGAAAACACTTTTTGAACGTGATTTACAAGGGGTCATTGGTAATAGTTTTTAGGCTTACTCACTTATTTCAACCAAAAAGTATATATATATATATATATATATATATATATATATTTAATTTGTTGTTTATCAAATCATAAAAAATAGATAAAAAAAATTAATTTTTATTATTTTTGTTGATTTGGTATTTATGTAGATGTCACGTACACAATTAATTAATTTTTAAAAAATTAAAAAATTCAAATAAATTATAAAAAGATAAAAATTATTGAAAAAGTATAGAAATAAAAAAAATTATTTTAAATTTTTTAAAATTAATTATTCACTAATGTGGCATAAGCGTGAGTTGCCACGTGAATGTCACATCGGTAAAGTTAATACACGTTAATTTTTTTTATCTATTTTAAGATTATTTGACAAATAATATAAGTTTAAAAATTAAAAGAGACAAAAAATTTAAATTAAAGACTAAAATAACTTTTTATAAAATTAGAACGTCAAACAAATCATTATGCCTAATTTTTGTTCAATGTAACACAACTTTAATAGTTTGTTATTTTTCTATTATAAAAAAAATAAAATTAATAATATTAATAATTTTTAAAAGGTATGTTGGTGAAAGAATTGAATATTTGTAAAGCAGACAATCTTTTAAGAGACTAAAAATACAATTAATAAAACAAATTAAAAAATTATTTAATATAAATTCTAAATCAATTTATGAGTTAATTAATATTTTGTTAAAAATGTAGGAGAATGTGAATTTATAAAACGTTTTTATCTTCATATTTAATGCTTGAGAGAATATAAATAATTGTAAGTATTTTATAAAATAATAAAAACTAAAAAATTAAAAATTAAAACTAAAAAAGTATTTTTATTTTTATTTTTTTTAAAATCAAAGTGTCGATAAAATAATCAAACATATGTTAAGTGGACACTCCAAAGTCCAATTAACTTTTTCTTAAATGTATAGTTTACTTGCTTTATTTGTTTGCTGAAGGTATAGTTTACATTTTTTTCAAATTTTCCTATTATATTTATTTATTTTATAGGGGTGAATACTAATTTTTTTCTATTATTTATCTATTTATATAAATAAATAATATTGAGATATATTATATAGATAAATAAGATTTAATATTAGAAAAGACACTTTTTTTTTTCAATTTTTATTTATGTTTTACTCATTTCTCAGTTCTCACTGTTTATTATTGAATTTAGTATTATTTTAATTTCTAATCCCCACTTCCATCTCTAATAAACATGCCCAAACTTTTATTTAAAATTTAAAAAAAAAAACTAAATCTAATACTTCAAATAATTAAATTATTTTTGTGTTGAAACAAATTATTTTTTAAAAAAAAAGTTATTATCTATTCCCTAATAATAAAATATTTAAAAATTTAAAAATAATATTTGTAACTTAAATATATTTATTTATCATTAAAATTTTTAAAATATTTTAGTAATTTTGGGTACACTATATTATTTTAATGCTTTAACTTCAATTATTTGTGTATAATTTTTTTAATTTTTTAAATAATTTTATTTAAAATAAATGTTAAATTACAAAAGACCTTAAAATTTATTTTTTATCTTTAATTCTTTATTTATATTTTAAAATTAAAACCTTATTTTTTTTGTGCAATATTATTTTACATAAATTATAAACATTTAAAACAGAAATACTTTTAAATATCAAAATAATTAGAATTTAAAATTGAAATATTCTTTTATCTCTAAATCCTTATTTAGCCTAAAATTTAAAAAAAATTAAAAATTAAAATTTTAGGTCATCTTTAATTTTAAAAGTTTCAGGTCACATATATATTTACAGCAATTTTTTTCTAATTTATTTTAAGTTATAAACTTGAAAAATGAAATCTATTATTGTTATTTTTATTTTAATGTTCTGCATTACGGTGACAAAGGCTGAAATGTCACCTTCCTTATCTCCATCAGTGAGATGTTCCACTATCATTTACGACATGATAGATTGTGTCTTGTTCTTAAGTGGTGACAGCACCAAAGATAAACCAACAACTGCATGTTGTTCTGGCTTTAAAATTGTGTTAGAAACAAATGTGAAATGCTTTTGCGAAGCTCTTATAAGCAGTGCCGAATTGGGTGCCGACGTTAATCTTACCAAAGCTGTTATGTTGCCTTCAGCTTGTGAAGTTTCGGCATCTCCTATGAACAACTGTAACTTAGGTAAGTATTAAATAATCTTTTTTTTTTGTTTTTTTTTGTTTTTTACTTGTTTGATCAACAACATTATATGCAGTTTCTTCTCCACCTAGTGTAGCTCTTGGTACGTGCTCTTTCTTCTTCCCTATCATATATACAAATGTTTTCCAGTTTCATGGTTTGAAAATTGCTGTGGTAGATTATTTATTTATCAGTTTAAGATTCAAAACACAAAAAAGGAAAAAATCCCTTGCAAACTTATTTTTATCAAATATTTATATCAGTTATTGATCAAACATTTATAATGAAAATTAAGTTTAATTTCTACCATGATATATCAAAATGCAGTGATAAAGTCTTAAGTCTCATTTAACTTATTTTTTCTGCAACATTACAGTAGCAAACCCTTCCCCTAGTGAATCGCCAGTAGCTAATTCAGTTGAGCGATCGATTGCTCCAGTATCATCAGGAACACCAACACCGTCAGCTCTTGCAACTCCCACCGAAGAAGTTACACCAACACCATCATCCCCCGACAAGAAAATTACACCAACACCCTCAACTCCCGCCGAGGAAGCTATTAAACATGCTCCTTTACCAGACCTATCCGGAAGTTACTCAGTATCATCTTATTTCTTTGCTTTCATTAGCTTGTTAGTGATTTCATTTTATTATATTTTAATATAATTTTTTTTCTTTTAATCAATCCTGGTAGTGGTAGTATGTTATTAACAGACTTCCTTTTTTTTTTTTTTTTGATAAAAACCCTTTATTTTTATATTAATTTTAAACTTTTATTTTAATAATAGTTTCTGTTAATTTTATTTTGTTATTTTATGTTGTTTTAATATTAGATATTAGTTTGCAGTTCTATTTCTATTTTTATAAAAAAAATATTTTTAAATTATAGACATTTATAAAATTTAATTTTTAGAAAATATTATCTTACTTTAAACTTCATTAATTCAAATATTATTATCTTAAACTTCGTTAACTAATAAAAATCATGCCAAATTAGAACAATTATTTTGATGAGTCAATATGTCAAAAACCTAAAGCTTTCCTTGCAAAGAAAATTCTACAATTAATATTAATAATTAATTTCCTACTTTTTTAAACAAACAAGCCAAAACATGGTGGTTTTCTTTCCTCTCGACTTTATAGAAGGAAAGAACATATAAAAAAATGTCCAGTGACTAGCAGCTGACCTTTCTAACAAAATATTTGATAAAACAAATGTCAAAGCAACGAGTAGGACTGACTATAGAATGATTTGAATGGGTTTTTTTTGATAAAATACATTATATCTTGCCAGGAGAAAGCATGCAATAATTATCTGAATAATTGTATTTCAAGATCACCCTTCTAATACACAACCAGTCAACTATGAAGCTAAAGATTAGAGACCAATACTGTATCTAAAACCAATCTAATCTTGGACATAAGCCTAAAAACAGGTTACTATATTCATATAAAACTAAATTAATTGCACACTTTTATAAATTTTTATAAGATTTAATAAACATACATTTAACATTCTATGAAATACAGTAATTTCACAAAAAAAATTTGTGATTTTACATCAGCTACTTCACAACCAACTATTTACCAATACAGAACTTACCAAAAATGTTGGATAAAATCTCCTCAGAAATGTCATCTCCACTTATCTGGCCAAGAGCCAATGCAGCCTCTTTTAAATCAATTGTCCAAAAATCAAGAGGCAGTTCCTCCTCTATTGTCGACTTCAATCTTACAAGAGCCTCATTGGCTCGCATCAGCTGTTCACATTGTCTCTGAGAAACACCCCATGAAAAATATTCCACAAGCAGCAGTCAGAATCAACATCAGACTGTCATGTTATAGCTTTATCTGAGAAATGACTATGGAACTACAATCGTCTAAAGCTAAGAGAAAAATGGCAGTTTTAAGAATGCTAACCTGATTAACGGTCCATCTACGGCCCCCATCGGGAATCTTGTTTAGGCCAACAATCTCTAAGATTGATTTCTCCAAGTCATGTATCCCTTGACCAGTGATGGCACACGTAAAGACATGCTTACTGAACGACTTGGCTTCTCTATCGACCCAATCAGAGCAAGCAGATGAAGCACAGTCTATTTTATTGATTACTAGAATCATCGGAATGGATGCTGATCCCTGAAACTCAAAACAACACCCAATCTCACTATATATTCGAAGAAGCTTAAGTCAATGGAAAAGATACTTAAAAATGGAAAAAGCATCAAGATCAGTCTTGATGCTAATGGCTTACCATATTGGATCGAATCCTCTCAAGAAGTTTCGTATCTTCCAGAGTCCATCCATCAATTGCACTCACCGTCATGATGATGACATCCGCACCCATAGCAACAGCTTCAGATCTTTCCACACCTAGAACAAAGTCATACAGATCTAAATAATAATTGACATATTAAAAAAAGAAACATCAATCATAAAAATTAAATACCTCTCGCGAATAAAACTGTTCAAATCATACTTAAATCAATTTCTCTGAAGAGGCAAAGACTAACATTTGCTACTTTCTATATAGAGTGTAAAATTAATACACTCAATGAAAGGAAAAGACTAAGGTCCTAAACATTTCATAGAAATCAAACTAAATTGTATCTTTTGGCAATAAAAAGAAAAACTAAAATCTTGCATGGCCTTTTTTGGGGATCTCATGATGAGAAATGACAAACTACAGAGTATAGCCTAGTCTTCTGACTACCAAAAAATATAATCCATACCATTTCCGATTTTCATTTTGTGTGTGAAAGTTGACTGGCAGCTGGATCAAAGATATATTTACAGGAATCAACTTTCTTATTAGAAAAGCATTATCTAGTAGAATAATCAACTTGGAACTCCTACTTGATGCTTGTAAATTACATGAGCAATTTTTGGAGGGACGGAGAAAATTCTTACCAATCTTCTCCACGATATCATCAGTTTCCCTGATGCCTGCAGTATCAAGAAGTGTAACAGCAACACCAGCAACGCTAACACTGGCTTCCACCACATCCCTAGTGGTTCCTGCAATCTCTGTAACTATTGCTCTCTCACTCTGCACGCTAAAAGCAAGACATGGAGTTGAACTAAATGCCATACGGTTTCTATGTAAGAGAACCAGTGAACAAATGAAGGGACTAATAGTTCATGAGTCAAACAAATTGTTTATATGATGTGACACAGACATCAAAACCAAGTAATGGCAATTCAAATAATTTATGCAATAGGAAGAAAGGAGGGATAACCACATACTTTGCTCCATGCATTAAGGAGGCTTGACTTCCCAACATTCGGACGGCCAACAATTGCTATCTGCAAAATTTTGTAAATGGAAGCAACTGTATTATTAAAAACTAACCCTAAATATAAGATGCACATACTGTCTCCAAACATTTAAAGACCAAAAGCTCAATTTATCTTATTATCAAAGAAAAATAGCGATAAGTAGATATAGACAACCCAACTGAATGATCAAAAGTTGGATGGTGCTCAGTTTGATGATATGTTTGGGGAGTAAAAATGTGAATTCTAAATAAGAAAAAGCCTCCTGCACTTTAACTCACTAACATAAAATTTCCACTCAATACACATTCAAAGATCTCAGATACACGGGGATTGTACCTGCAATCCTGATTGCAGAAGTTTGTCATAATTGGCAGTTTCCAGTGCGTGCTCTACATCCTGAGACATGGCATGCATTCTATCCATAATTACGTTGACATCGAGTGGAGGCATCTCATCCTCAAAATCTAAACGAGCCTCTATCTCCGTAAGCAACTCAATGCATTGTCCTCGCAATGATCTGACTAAAGTAGAGAAACCCCCCTGTCAGACAGTCAAGCTCATCAATGTTGTTAATCACACTGCAAACCAACTCTAATTAGAAGATTTAAGAAAATCGGCAAAAACAGAAATTCTAAAGGTGAGTTCATGCCTGCATTCCTGCCAAAGCTGCATCAGCGGCAGCAACAGACTTAGCTGAAATTAATTTTCCAACATTTTCAGCTTGGGTAAGATCTAATCGACCATTTAAGAATGCACGGAGGGTAAACTCGCCTAAAAACAAGAAAAGGAAAATAAAAGATTAGGACAGTTTGGACAAAACGATGTATGTAAACAAGTCTTGCAACGCCTCCCCAGTCCCCAATGCCTCATTAAGAGGGGTCTAAGAAGATATCTACTAGAATCTTGTTTTCAAGGACATTGATCTTTAATCAAGCTAGAATCAAAAGTGCCAATAAATTTAATTTTGCATAAGTTAAACCCAACCTGGTTCAGCTAGCCTTGCTCCAGCTTCTAAACAAGCCTTCAACACACGACGCAGACACACTTCACTCCCATGGCACTGGAGCTCAACCACATCTTCACGAGTATATGATTTTGGAGCCAGCATTGGCACAGCTAAAACCTTTAAAAAAAATTGCAACTTTAACCTCCAACAATTCCAATAATAAAAACACGAACAACCCAGCAAGAAAAAGTTTAACAAATGCAATTTTTTTTCCTGGACAAAAGCATACCTCATCAACTACATTCCCCTGAGAATCCAAAACAACGCCATATTCAACAATATGACTTTTAGGTTTCCAAGAACCCGAACCTGAATCAAACCCCTTCTTCTTCTTAGCCGGGGAAAAAACACGGCCAGCGATATCGACAGCGTTGGGACCAGACAAACGAACAATGCCAACGGCAGCAGGAGGGCCTCCTAGAGAAGTGACGATGGCTGCAATGGTGCTGGTCGAGCTCTGGGTCTCAATTGAACCACCATCGTTCACTGAACCCAAACCCACCAAGCGCTCATCTCTGTTGGAAACGAAACTAATCTCTGCAAAGGTCAAACGGTGAAATGGGTAGTTACATATAAAAGTGAACATGAAAAAAAATGAATTTTGGGGCAGGGGGACGGAGAAGATGAATAACCTTGGCGAGTGGAGGCAAGGGGTTTAAGTGGTTGGGGTTTAGGGGGGAGAGGGAAAAGAGAAGAGAGCTTTTTGGGGAACAAAAGCGAGGAAAAGATCAGTTGTGGAGGCGGTTTCGTTGGCCTGTAAAAACGAGTGATAATAGTACGGAAAGATGGGAGTAAAGCCATTGTTGCAGTGTGTGAGTTTTCACTGATTATCATATCAATGAGGCAGAAGCTGAGAGGATGAAGAAGCAGTTCTTCTCTTTCCTTCTGTTGAACTATGGAGTCTGGAAATGTCCATGGCCCATGATTTGGTGGGCTCAACGGAGCTTTATTTCCATTTTTTTTACCAAATGGGCTTTATTCATGTCCCAATCTTGAAGGGTTCATCCATTTTTTTCAAGTTCTTTGGAGTTTGAATTTTCTTTTAAAATTAGTGTTATAATGAACTAATATTTAATTAAAATCATAAAAATATTTTTTTGTTTTTATAGTTTTATAAAGGTTAGTATTTGTTATTCTACAGTCTAATTTTTTTATTCCATACAAAGATTTAAAAAACTCGTCCTGTGTTTTTTTTTTTAATATTTTACTATATTTTTATAAGATACTTATCAACTCCCTGATTCTGTTTATTGATCTAAAAATTTTATTAACATTGTACCAAATATTTTCTTTTTTATAATAACTTCCAATAAATTTAATTATCTACTTCATCATCTATCTATACTTATATAAAGAATTTTACTAATTAGTGTTACGAGTTAATTTGAAACCGACTTAGTTAAAAAATTACCTAAATGCATATTTTCGTAATTTATTACTTTTATATGAAATGTTTAAAAATGAAATGTCTAAAAATGTTTAACCATAAGCTTCACCATTTTACCTATAATTTAATTATTAATTTTTTTATAAGTATAATTTTACAATAAATTAACAATTTAACTTAACTTAAATTAATTTCTAACCAAAATAAATTTGAGAAAGAACTCCAGAAACTCAAATTTTAATTTTTTCACCAACACGAACTTGAGATTTAATTTGAAACATAAGATCAACAGATAAAAGATGATTCTATAACCAAAAAATTAAGTTCAAGCCGGTTGTTATTCAAGGAAATTCTCTAAACTTCTTAAGTGGGTAGTAATTCAAAACCGGTGGAGATGAATGATGAAGATATTGAATTGGAGGATAAGATCTTATTCCCAAAGTGGCTGATGGCATTCCCTCGACCAAATTCTTTGAAAGCAAAAGTTTACAATAAATTATTATTGTTAAAATTTTGGGTAAAAAAGATTCGACGTAATACACTTTGAAATAAGATTTATGCTCTATAGAAATCTTCAAGAGTCTTTCGCACATACATCTTTAGATTAATTATTTTATAATAAAATTAATTACCATCTAAAGTGGACTATTTTTAAACACAACATTACTGTCCAACCATGGTCAGTCTTTTTCTACTACTCATGAGTTTCAATTCAATGTGGGAGTGTAGGTTCGTCTCTTAGGTCTTCGAGGACAAATGTACAAAAAAAAAAAAATGTCTTCATACTAATAATGGCACCCGTGGGAAATTTGCTAGAATGGCCATGAGTATCGATTTCTAAAATAAATATTAAGGGTCGAACTCTAACAGACCGAGTACGAAGGACTTCCGAATATTTTTGCTTTTCTTGTGTTCATTTTGGCCATCTTAAGAATTTTCGTCCTTCATCGACTTCCACTGTTAACGAGGAGGGGTAGATGTTAGTCACCTAACACCTAAAGATGATCTGAGCAAGCAGGCAGAGGTTGAAAATTCTGGTATGTGAAGGGTCATTGAGAGAAGACAAAGAAGGCAAGGTAATAAAAATCTTTCAGCTAATATCCCGAGGTATAAAGAGAATAAAAATAGGTTTGGGTTTTCTCTAATCTACAGGAAGATGCGACGAATGGAATTGAAGGAAAAATATAACAGTAAAATTAATGTGGAGCGTTTCAAGGGATTGAATTCGGGGGCAACTTAACCGTCATCAATAGAGGTAGGAAAGGCCCACAAAAGAAGAAGAGCCCAATTGTTAAGGGCGATTTAAAGTGACTGAAGCCCAAGAAGATCCAAAGAAGTTTTTCCCAAGATAATAATCAGAGTTCCAATCAAATTTTGTCCAAAGTTGTGTCAGTCGACACTTTGTTAAATTTGGAGAATCATTCAGTGGTGTAGTAGACAAGAATAAAAATCCTAATCAAGCGGTTTCTATAAATACTTACATCTGTTTTCTTCAGTTAAATGGAAGTAGATGAAGCGAGGGGTTAAGGGCTCATCTATGAAATTTCGGTTGGTGTAAACTGGGAATTTATCACCTAAAATGGCAATGTTGCAATTGGTTGAAAAGATTGATAAGAAAATTCATGCTATTCAGTTAGACTGGAATGATGGTGATAGCCAACCTTCGTGGATGCATAGATCGAAAAGAAGAGTACTGTGGGAGTTGCTTAGTCGTATTGGAGATGACGTGGTTGAGCATTGGTTGATTGTTGGTGACTTCAATTCCAATCTTCAATTTGATGAGAAAAAGGGGTGCTTTTAGTACAAGTAATGGTTTGTTTTGTGATTTTATTTTTAATAATGGTTGAGAGATCTGGGAGCTGTTGGACCTAAATTTACTTGGACTAGTGGGAGGAGCATTCATGAGAGACTTGATAGAGCTTTATGCAACGATAAATGGAATGAAGTGTTTCCAGATACCACAGTTTTTAACCTTCAATAATTGAAATTCGACCATCGCCTTCTTTTTACTCAAATTAGTCGTGATGTTAGCAATAAACCCCAACGTCCTTTCTGTTTCTTTCCTGGCTGGGTGAAGCATCAAAATTTTAAGGAGTTTATCAAGAATCAATGGCATTGTGATAAGAATATGAGTGTTACTTTATTGACTTTAACAAAATCTATTAAAACTTGGAATAGGGATGTGTTTGTAAGTCTTTCAACTCATAAAAGGGAGAATATTGAGGAGATTACGGGGTATACATGAAGCATTGAACACTCATACGAGTAAAAATCTTTCCAAGCTTGAAAGTGATCTCGAGGAGTTACGTTGGAGATAGAAGTTTAGATGCAAGTGGGTTAGTCAAGGGGATAGGAATATGAAGTAATTCCTTAACCAGGCCATGGCTAGAAGTTGAGAGACGGTTAATAGTCTTTTGATGTAAAGATTATCAAGAATGAGATGATTTCTTTCTTTAAAAATCTTTTCACTGTAGAGGGTACGGTACATGGTTACTTTCCGATTCATGATGCTTTTCCTAGGATCTCCGTTGATGAATCCAAAATGCTTGGCAATCTAGTTTCGGATGAAAAGATTAAGAAGGCATTGTTTGAGATGAGCCTGCTTAAAGCTTTTGGTATTGACGGGTTTCATGCTTTGCTTTTTTAGCCATGGGATGTTGTAAGTGATTTGATTTGCAAGATGGTTCATGAAGTTTTTCGGATAAGCCAATTGACCAAAAATGGGTCGTACATGGTTGGTTCTCATTTTCAAGATCAATAACTCGGAAGGTATGTCCCATTTTCGGCCCATTAATCTCTGCTTTGTACTTATAAAGTGATACCGTTATGCCTAAGTTAGTAAGACTGAATCAAGTCAGTTTTGTCTCCAGTAGGAATATAACAAATAGTATTATTATAGCCGAAAAAGTTTTACATTCCATGAGATTATTTAAGTCTTAAACAAATTCCTCTCAATCATGAGTGTTATTATGAATTATATTTCCATAGTGTCTTTGCAAGTTCTTTGGAATGGAAAGATGATGGATGAGTTTCTACCGTCGAGAGGGGTGAGGCGAAGTGACCCTTTAACACCGTACCTATCGTCCTTGGTATAGAATGGTTAATCCATGGTATTAATAAGTTAGTTGAGGATGGGCTATGGAAGCCGATTAAATTGGCTAGAGAGGGTCCAAATATTTCCCTTTTGTTCTTTGAAGATGGCCTTATTTTATTCTCCAAGGTAGAGTCATCATAGGATGATGCCATCAACGGAATCCTTGATCAATTTAGCTATTTCTTTGGGCATCGCATCAACCCCCTTAAGGCATAGATTTTCTTCTCGAGTAATACTGATGACTCCTTGCTAATCACATCAACTCAAGACTGGGTTTCAAAAACCTAATAATCTTAGGAAATATCTCGGTGTTTCGTTGTTTCATAAATAGATTACCAAAGAAACCTTCCAATTTGTTGTTGATAAAGTCCAAGGTCATTTAAATGGGTGAGATGCCAAACTTTTTTCTAGAGCTGGTCGCGTTACGCTTGTTAAGTTGGTTCTTCTAGCAATCCGAATTATTTCATGCAAACGACACTTATTCCAGCTTAATCCATTCTGAAATAGAAAAGATGGTAAGAAGATTTATTTAGGGGGTTGACGGGGACTATCAAGATGATGGCACTGGTTAACTGGGATAATGGTTGTAGACAGTTGAGAAATGGCGCCCTTGGCATGCGGAAGTTGAAAGAGCATAATATGTCATTCATCATGAAACTGGGTTTTCATACCTTGACTAATAGTTATGAATTCTGGGATTGGATTCTTAAGAATAAATATAAGTTGGTGATGAAGTGCCGGACGATAATAGTAAGCCAAAAGCTTCTTTTTTCTGGAGATCTCATTTCAAGGTTTGAGGTGTCCTGAAGAATGGTATCTCATGGTCCATTGGCAAGGGGAACCGGATTAAATTTTGTTATGATGTCTGGTGTCTGACTTGGGACCCTTAAAAGCAATGTCATTTATGTCGTGGTCATGGTGAGGATAATACTTTAGTAAGGGAGATGATTAATGATAGTGGGCATTGGAATTGGCAAAAATTTGTAGGCTGATTTAGTAGTCAAGTTCTTCTAGAGATTGCAAGGACTAGACCTCCACAAGCTTATGATATGGATGACAGGTGCTCATGGCGATGAACCAACAACGGAAGGCTAAAGGTGGCGGATGGTTATAAAATTTTGAATCAACACCAATAGGGTAGTGCAGACTCTAAATGGGACCTTATGTGGAAGCACAGAAGAGTAAGACCTCCACGATTGAAAGAGTTGTTCTGGTTGGCTTGTCATGGTAAACTGTTGACTAACTTGGAAATTAAGATGCAAACGAAGAATTGTCAATCATCCTTTTTGTAGTGTATTTGGGGGAGATGTTGGCGCAGTCACTCATGTGCTGATAGATTGCAATCTAGCATCCAACTGTTGGAATAAAGTTGTTCCTATTTCCTGCAGAGACGATTTCTTTAGGATGCCAATTCAAGGTTGGTCATTAAGCAATCTTTCAAATAGAAAACAATTAGTTGATCATGCTGGGCGGGACTGGGACATTCTTTTTGAAGTAGTTTGTTGGCAATTATGGTCTCAGAGGAATAATTTCATATTCCGTAATGATAATGGCTCTAGCAACTCAGTTATATCTAAGAGTTCAGCCTTTGTTAACTGAGGCTAAGGAGAGTAACTTTGGGTGCGATACGGTTATGCTTCAGGTTCCTGGATGGTTCAAACCTCAGGTCGGATGGGTGAAGCTTAACAGAGATAGGGCGCTTAACCTTAGAACGAAAGAAATTGGAGTTGGAGGACTCATCAGAGATTGCAGGGGCGACTGGGTTGTCGGTTTCTGCAGATTCGTTGGATTGTGTTCCCTGTTACAAGCTGAGCTCTGGGCCATTTTGGAGGGGATTCAGATGGCTTGAGATTTAGGTTGACGCAGGGTGGTAGTGGAATCGAACTGTCATAATGCCTTGGATATGTTGATAGATGATAATGCTTATTTCTGTCATCTTAGTCTGATGACGAGCATTTTGGTTTTTAAAAATAGACCATGGGAGTTAGCTTTCAAGAAGGTGTCTCGTGAAGCTAATCAAGCTGCGGATTTTACGGCAGCCCTACATTCCAAAGATCACACTTTGTGTAACAGGTTTGAGCAGCCTCCGCGAGGGATTCATGCTATCCTCAGGTCCAACGCTAGAGGTACTTCCCCTGAGAGAAGAAGTCATGCATAGTCTCTCCTAGAGCTTAGCTCTCCCTTATCCAAAAAAAAATTAAAGATAAAAGTGACAACAAATTAGTGAATCCTATGTTTGACTTTTGGATACCTAAAACAAAACTCTCATGTAACTAACTATTTAAAAAAGAAGAAGAAAACTATTAAGTAATAAAAAATGGCCTTAAAAATTGGCAACCACTGAGTTGTATAATGTTATCCTTAAAATGCGTTATTCAAATTTAAATAAAAAAGGAAGACGACGACGACGAAAATAATTATGATAAGAGTCGGCGAAAATCTTACGTCTCTAATCTTCAGTGACGACAATCTTTATAACATATGTAGTGCGTAAGGTTCTTAATGAATATAGCTCTCCTTTTAAGTCTATGCTCATTCCGTTGCCTACCATTATTAATTAACATATATAAATTGGTTTGAAGTTTGAATGATAAATATTTATATATATAAACTGGTTATCTACCTCGTAGAAAACCAAACACTTGGGTTTTGATAAGTGATCCATTGGTTAACAAACTATCGGGATTAAAAAAATAGAACTGGATTATATGGATTTTTTTTTCCTTTTTTTTTGCAAATAGCAATATGTTCGAGCCAAACATATTGCTTTTGGCAAAAAAAAAAAAAAAAAAAAACCAAACATATTGTACACTTGTTGCATTGGAGAATAATCTCAGAACACTCAGCTCCTCCCACTTAAACCACTTCTCATAATCGAAACCTTCATTATTAATTATATGCACCTCCCTTCTTACTATATATATGTACATTAGAGTCATAGTTTAAGGATCATGTTTTTAAAATGTTCATACTTGTTCTTGGACTGCTTTTGGAGAACATGATGACACTGCATCTGCAACAGTGAGGAAGATCTTGTCGTCCCCGATTAAATTCGCAAAATTCGATGCGTGAAGCTTCTCTATCACAACTGGTCCCGGATTTGCCAGAATCAGCTGTTCAATAAATGCAGACAGCCTCAATCAGGTAAATGGTAATTAAAAGCTAGTCCTTATTAATTTTTTCAGTAAGCTTTTACTATAAATTTAATTTTTTATTTATTTGAGCCATCATTTTTTGAATTACCTGAATATTCTTTTTCTGGAGACTACTGTGTAGTTCTTCCAAGACGTGGATGCCACTGGTGTCAGTGTCAGTTACAGCTAACATACAGGAAATTAGGAAAAATGAGCTAAAAAAAACTTTAAAAGACATAAAGATTGAGAATAAGTCAATGGATTCTACGTGACATCTCAATTATCAAAAACTGGATTGTCGATTGGCATTCAGCTTTTACTTGCTCTTCTTCATCCATCAACCATCTCAATATCCTGCAAACCATGTCCACCAATTAACTTTGAGCATCTTGAGAGATCTAATCGAGACTTGGCTGAATTTAGCCAAATTCTTAAACATCCAAACGCGGTCACAATTCTAAAACTCTAGAATTCCTATATCAGAATTAGAGAGAAAGGCTAAGAACAATGTATATACCTCTCCCTGACATAACTAGAGTTGGAAAAGTAAATCGCAGAATCAACTCTGACTATCAAAATCCCTGGAACTTTAGTTGCTTCAGGATATTGTTGGATATTTCGATACACAGTAGTCCCAGGGAGCTTCCCAAGAATAGCAGTTCGAGGCCTAGTAACTTGTAAGAGGATTTTAGCAAAGGATATTATGACCTGCCATGCATGGAGTTACAGTAGCAAAAGATTTATATCACGCATAAAATATATATCTATATAGTTGATGTAAAGGAAGTTTAGGTAGTGGACAACTAAGTTCTTACAGCAATTAGGAGGCCAATCTCAACCGATGAAAAGACTGTTCCGAGAAAGGCTCCCATGCATGCAAGAAAATCAAATTTATCAATCTTCCATATCAGAATTGCTGCCTCAAAATCCAAAAGCCCAGCCACAGCTGATATAATGATAGCAGCCAGGATAGCATTTGGGGTGTACTTGAAAAGAGGTGTTATGAATTCCAAGGTCAAAAATACAACACAGGACATAACGATATTTGAGACTGCAGTTTCGCATCCAGCCATGAAATTAACTGCAGATCGAGAAAATGAACCTGCAAGAACAATAACATCAGTTATATTATATATGCCTATATTATTATGTGACTCTACATATGTGTCCTATCTCACCTGTGGCAATATAACAGGAAGTCATGGAACCAACGATATTCATTGTTCCTAGTGCCACCATTTCTTTGTTTCCATCTATTTGATAGTCTTTCATCGCAGCAAAAGTTCTTCCAATGGCAGCAGCTTCCTATATAATCGACCCACAAAGAAGAATACGTTAAAGGGTCTATGTAGATGCAATGTCATAGTTAATTTTTTGGTTAGTGAAGATGAATAAACAAAAATGGCTTACCGTCAATGCGATCATACCAGCTATCACACCAATCCTCATACCTTTAACAAGATATTCACCAGTGAAGTAAATTTGATTTGCAGATGAGGGATTGATTCCTTTTTCAATATGCTTCACCTGCAAAGATGAAAGAAAACAGTGGTTCTGCTGTCAATACTCAATTAGTACAATAACTACTATGATTTGTGCCATCACTTTGAACAGCTGAACTATTAAATTGCAATATTGTACCATTAGAGGTTAAAGAAAAGAACAATAATGCTTACAATCACAACTCCTTGCTTTTCTGCATGTGTTATAAAAACGAAAAAGGTGGAGAGAACAACAGATATCAATGGAGCTATAGCAGGCACCCAGAAGAATTTCTTGTTCCTTTTTCCCTATTTCACAAATCAAAGCATGTCAAAGTTAGCAAATGGTTACAAGCCTGTTATAGTCGTAAACAGAATATATAAGAGTTTAGACTGATCTCTTACAATGTATTTCGCAAACAAAAGGAAGGATAAAAAGCTAACTCCAATGACTATAGTCTGCCAGTTCCACTGCAAAATATATATAGTATCATACAACTTTAGTAACTGTTGAATGTAGTGATACTGGTTAGTAATTCTTTAAAAAGAGAGAACTGAAATGCTATTTTTTTTTTTAGGAAAAGGGAGAGAAATGGATATATAAATGCTTACTCCATGCTCGACGTTGCTCCATACAGACTTCATTACCGAAATAATGTCTGTATCCTTAGTAAAATTTTTTATACCAAGAAGTCCCTTGAGCTGTTGGAGGGCAATTGTGACAGCAGCTCCACCCATAAAACCGACGATGGCAGCATGAGAAAGGAACTCAATCAAGAATCCCAACCTAATTATTTGTTTACGAAGTTAAAGTTCAATGAAGTAGCACAAAATTATCAGAATATATATCAGAGACTTCCACGAGTGAAATACATAGAGGTAAATACCTAAGAAAACCAAGAGTTGCTTGAGTGACGCCTGCAAAAAAGGTAGCAGTGAATGCAAGCCGCAGATACTCGGGTTTATTTTGGACAGGGTCGAGCTCATCTGAAAGCATAGTCCCTAATAAAAGAGATACCACGGCGACTGGTCCAATGGCGATATCTCTTGAACTTCCCATGAAGGCATAAATCAATGGTGGAACAAAGCTGGAGTCTGTAACGGAACGGTCGAGGAATAACAATCATTTTATATTAAAAAAAAGGCAACAAAAAGCTACTTTATACAATGTAAGACGAGGATAAATAATACAATATTGGAAACTTACAAAGTCCATACTGTGGATCCAAGTATGCTAGCTTTGCATAACCAATGTCCTGTTTTCCAAGTAATTTAAATGAATATATAGGTAAATAAATCTGACATCATATCATATGATCAAAATTAGTGATTTAAGGAGTATGTTTGAGGAGTAGGAGTGCGAATATCCACCTGAGGAATGCAGAGACTGGCAATAGTGAGTCCAGCAATGAGATCACCCCTAAATTTTCTCCAGCTGTAACTCCTTCCCCATTCAAGAATTGGGAAGATGGCCTGCGTTGCCAGGACGAACTTTCGAGACCTGGGTTGATCCTTGAAGGGACGCAGTGGGTCATCAGCGAAGAATGTTTCTCTCACAGTGGCTTTGAATTCCTGGAACAGGTTTTGCTTAGGGGGGACTCCCACCTTGTGAAGGTAACGTGCACTGTGCACGTAACACCGAGAGGATGACATGCTTCTAATGTCCATTTCTTTGGTTTCAACTTCCTCATTTTTTGAGTGAGACATCGAATCCACGCCCACTTAGTTCTCCTGTACCACAGCCAAAGTAAGCTTCATCCATAAACACAGCACTTACCAAGTAAACCCATGCATGCAATCCATTATAAAACAAATATCATTGCATAACAAAATATCTAAAAGATCAAATATATTGATCAGACGATATGGAGTTCACAGTCTACGGGTGGACTAGAGGGTAACCAAAATTCACTAATATAATCTCAAAGGGATAAAAAAACGAGACTCATACCTACGTCCAACGAAATCCTAAAACCTTATCTCAGGATCTCCATGCTAAACGAATGGAATTTTTAAACTACTGGCAGGATTTTATTTTTTAAATAAAGGGAGGGTAGAAGAAGTTATTCAAACAAGCATATTGCTTGTATATAAAGGCATAAACAACTCAAAACTCCTTTACCATAACCATGTAGGGCACGGGTTATCTAGTAAATTACCGACTCTTATTAATTAGAATTTATGTAAAGACACCGAGTTCAATTAAAGCTGTATTAATGAAGAAAGATTAGCTAACCAATTAACACAATCGTACTAATATTTCTTAGCTATTACTACATGTAAAATATTTCCCTAAAACTCGGTAACCAAAGAAACTAGAAGACAGCATAATGAAAAAATGAAATTAGAAGCTAACCAAAGAAAGAGGATATGGAGGTAGTGGGCGGAGAAAGTGCAAGCAAAAGAGTTGTTTAACTTGGAAAGAAGCAAAGGAAGATTGTGCTTATATAAGTACGGAAGGAATTCCAATGTCAAACTTTTACAAGCTATAATCAGCAATAATTTATGAACCTGGACCTCTTACTTGTATGATTTTAATATTACAAAGCTATCAAGCATGTGAGATGATGCGATGTCAGCATCTGATCATCTCTCTTCCATGATATGCAGCTGGGGAAGATGTTCACTATATATGCGCGGGTGGCAGCATCCATAATGTGAAGACTCATCAAAGGTTATTTGACTATAGATGAAATGTTCAAAAAGTTATATTTGTTTTGTTTATTATTTTTCATAAAAGACTCATTTTTCTAAAACTTCAGACTTTTATATGCCTTTTTACTATTGTTTCTTTTCTTTTTACTCTCTCTTTGAGATGCTTTTCACTTTCACTTTGTGTTTTCTTTTTCACTGTCAATGCTTCTCTCATCATCGATTCCAACCTTTCTTCTTCTTCTTTGCCAGGCTTAATAGATCGTGCCAAGACCATATCCTATTTGAAAACTCTTGTCAAATGTGTCTCGGGGTGTGTCAATGTCCAACACTAGTACAAGGGAGTTCCATATGTGCCTCGCAGGCTTTCATTATCTTGACAGAAAAAAAATTCCTCAGAAGTTTAATTCCATTTTAGTAAGGTACCTGCCACTAGTACCCTTAAAATTTGTGCTGATGTGACACGCAAACTAAGCAAACTTACCTCTTAATCCAAATAATTTTTACTTTGCCAAAATTAAATTAAATAAAAATAAGTTTCCCTTTACTAATTAATAAAATAGAAAAGAAGAGAAAGGGAAATCTAACGTTTAGAAACCCTCTCTTCTAAACTTTTATTTTATTTTTTAAATTTTTAACTTAGTGCCACAATAATTCTGTCGTACTCAAAACCACCATTGTTGATGGAAACCACCATGCCGACCATTGTTACTGATGTTCGATTCTCGATGGCTCAGACCATCGTTCTTCAAATCTTAGAATAAAAAAAGATTAAAAAAAAAAAATTACCAAATCTCAAATCTTGCTCAGATCAAAGATTGAAAATATTAGCCTGAGGCTTTGAAGCCCAAATACCCATAAGCCAACATTCAAAATCCAAAAGGGTTAGAGGCAAAAATTCATCAACAACTTATTGAAAATGTTTAGATAAACAAATGATAATAATAAAAAGGAAAATGAAGGCAACAATATATGGGAATATTGAAACAGTGGTGAAGTTACTTGTTTGAGATTTCAATCACCAATGTTGAAACTTTATTCATGTAAAAGAATAATAGAGTGTGTGAATAAAGATTAATAGTAAAATATGAAACAATAAATCTCAGTGTCTTTTTCTTCTTCACAATTTACAAATCCATCAATATACACTTTTATTGCTTCTAAACTTTTAAGGAATGTTATAACTATGAAAATGAAACAACAAGGATAACAAAGCTATAAAAAAAAACCCCTGACTTTTCAACACTATTGGTTGGAATTTCGTAGAGACACCTAATATTTTAAATTTTTAGTTTAAGATTAAATGATTGTGAATAAATCAATAAATTAATTAAAATATGTTTTAGGCCTTTCTACTAGACATACACATGTGGTGTAATGCTATGAGAGTTTTTTTTTTTTTTTTCCTTTTGGCTTTTTCGGCCCTTATATGAGCTTTAACCTACTAATACATATTATTAGGATCAGAATTAGGGAGAACTACTTTGATTTTTTTTTGGTTTGGTTTTTTCTCGACATGTTTTGCTACTCTTTTTCTAGTCAAATAAATTTAAAAATTTTGATTATAAATATTCAGTTTTTAATGGAATTGATAGATTAAATTTTAGATGTTCCTTTTTGAAGTTGTTTATCAATGAGAGATAATTAATGAGCATCATCTTGATTATCAAGAAGGTAAGGAGAGATTGATTGCTTATATTAATTTCTTAATTTTTATTTATGATTTTCCTTTTCACAATTTTAATTGGCTTAATTTAATATTTAACTCTTAAAATATACTCGTTTTCCTACTTTGTTACCTAAATATTTTTTTAGAAATGTTAAAAAAGTTGTTAGTCAATCACAAAGTACCACGTGGCATCTTTAGGTGAAAAAATAAATATTTTCTTTTTATTAAATGTATATATATTAAAAAATATAAAACTTTCAGAAAATATATGAAATTTAAAAATGTAATCATTGAAAAGAAATTAATTGAAATTAATAATAATATTTTAAAAATATAAAAAAATTGCAACAATTATAGGAAATATTAAAAATATTTAATAGTTTGTAAATTTATAAAAAAAATGTAAAAATTGCCAATCAGCCTCTACGCCCCTGAAACAGTAGGTTGCGCGGTGGTTGGCAAAGAAGGTCGTTGCGCCGCAGCCACTTCTACCGGCGGACTAATGAACAAGAACACCAGAAGGATTGGTGCTCGCGGCTTATCGGTTTAGGGACTTGTGCTTGTGAGTTGGTTGTTTCATGTACGGGAGAAGCTGAAGCCATTATACTAAATTTATTAAAAATTCTAAAATATAAAAATAATATAAATTTTAAACTTTAAATTTTTTTTATATTTTTTACATTTTTATAGTAATACAATTAATTTCTTTTCAATTAATATTTTTTGTAATTTTTATTTTTATATGCTTTTTCTAATTATATATATTTCTGAATTTTTTATATTTATATTTATATTTATTAATTTTTATATATATTTAATAAAAGAAAAAAAATTTACATCAAGATGTCATGAGGTGTTTTGTAATTGGCTATTAATTTTTTTAACAACTATGAAAAACTGAGTAAGAAAAACATAACGAATGTATCGTTTTAGTATCAAATTAAAAAATGGATGTAGTTTAATACTAAATTAGGCAAAAATAAAATTAGATATAAAAATGAAAAAAAAAATTAAAGCATCAAATTGTGAAGTTAGTCATTTTAATTTGAAAATTACCCTTTACCTTTTATATTTAATTTGTTTTATTAGAAAAGTAGAATTCTGATCAAATCCCTACTAATACGACCTGCTCATCATCATCATCTACAAAATATATTATACTTTTTAGTAGAAATTATTTTACTGGATTCAAACCCACTAGGATGGGTGGTGAAATGGAAAGATAAATAACAATATAGTTTTAACAATTCTATTTTAATGCATAAATTTAAATTATAGCCATATAATTTTATTAAGTATATAAATATATTAAATTGTACACACATAAAAATATATTAAGAGAAATTTTCAAAGCTTTTAAGTCGAGGGAAAACTAAAATATTTTATGTTGAAAGTATTTTTTTAATATATATATATATATATGTAAAGTGATATCAAATTTATATTTTAATACCATTGAACGCATATTTGATTTTTAAATTTATGTTTTTATTTAAAAATAAAATAAAATATATTATATTATATTAATATTAATTAAAAAATTGAAAATATACTTTTATAATTTCGTAACTGGATTAGTGATATGTTTAAGGGTAAGTAAGGGAAACTCTCTCAAGTCAACCATTAATCTGTTTTTGAAACGTTAGGATATCAACTGTGCTGTCGTGGACGTTGGGTTGTTTGTAACTAAAGAAACTAAAATGTCAGCTATGATGGCGTGGCATCTACTTTGATTCCGATTTAGTTGCCCACGATGGTTGAACATGGACGATTTTAAGGATGAATTCAGTTTTTCATAATCCAATGGGTTGGGTTAACTTCTTTTTTTTTTTTATTCTTGTTGGGTTTATATATATTTGAAAGGATTTCAACAAAAGTAAGTTTTCTTTAATTATATAACAGATTATTTTTGTTTATTTATACACTATACTTATATCTAATTAAAGTCAACCTTATCCGTTCAATGTATATATCTCTTTATATTGTATTAGTTTCCGTACAAATTTGAAAGTACTTTTTATTTTTAAAATTTTAAATTATTTACTTTTTTTAAATTTAAAATTTTAAGTCCAACTGTTATTACTATCAAAATCCTTTTATTAAATTTACCGGTGTAACATTTTGAAATTAAAAAAAAAAAATTTCAATTGAGAGTGTTTATATTGATTTTTTTTCCTTCAAAGCATTCATTCGAAATCATCATGAAAAAATAATTTCTTATTGGAATAGTGTTCATAAGAAAAATTGACGTAAATATTTTAATTGAAGTAGTTAATAATAATAAATATTTAGACTAATTAATAATATTATAAAAGTAGTAGGATCAAATCATGTAAAAAATAAGGTATATAGATTAAATCCTAAATTTTAACATAATATAAGAGTTAAATTTGAAGTTTGATCATTGTTTTATAGTGTGTATATATATATATATATATATATATATATATAAAAGAAGCAAGACAAATTTAAAACAAATAAAAAGCCATGCATCCGTTTTTAAGACCCTTAGGATATTCAAATTATTATAACCACGTAATGTTTTGAATGAGAATTTAATTATATTAACTATTTAGACTGATTAATAACATTATAAAACTCCAATGATAAAATTACATTAAAAATTAAAGTGTAGTAATTAAATATCAAATTTAAGTGTAATAGAGAGATCAAAACTAAAATTTAACTATTTTTCTAAAATTTTAATCGAAAGTTAATAATATTAACAATTTAGACTAATTAATAACATCAGAAAAACATATAAAATAAATAATGTTAAAAATTAAAATATATAGATGAAAACTCAAATTTTAGCATATTAAAGTGAGCAAAGATGAAATTTAACCATAATTAAAAGAAAAAGAAAGAGAGAATAAGTGAGAGAGTCACGTCTCAATCACAACTAATTAATAAATCCAATCATATACTCAAAAGAGAAACTAGTAAAAGATAGAAGAGTGAATGATTCTTTGGGGGTTAATATATGTTTTGCCTCATGAATTTTCCATTTGTATCTAGTTAGTTTCTTCTTCTTCTTTGACTTTGCTTATTCTTAAATTTATATTCTATCAATTAAGTTGTTATCTCCACAGTACTAGATACATTTGATTTTAGACAATCATTTATTTAAATTAATTATTATTATATTTTTATACACTTTTTTAATTAGTAGATATATATATATATATATATTTAAATTTAGGCTCAATAGCTTGCACTTAGTCAAAAATATTCAACCAATTTCTTACTGGCAAGCAAAATTTAATTGAAAAAATTATTATTTGTGTTTTCAGACTCAAATAATTTATAATTAAGTTCAAAATCTTCGTTTATTAATAACAACATTATTTAGTCATGAAACTAAGTACCATGGCTAAACTCTCCCCATTATATACCATTACAAAATCAATTTTTTTATGCACGTCTAATGATCTTGTCATATATGTGTTACTCTCACAAGATACCATTAATCTCTTTGGGTAAAATTTGCTCACCCAAAATGATTATATTTTATCTTATGGTAACCATTACATCTTCCTTTATGAAAAAGTTAATTACTAACATATAATAATCAAATCATTCGTCCTAGACAAATGACTCGTGATCACGTCACTTTTTCATCAACCATGTAATGCCCATGAGAAGATATTATTTACCTTTTATTGGGTTATGAATTCCGTTATTGCAAATGAAGTCATAACATGCAGAAGTCATATACCCAACGTACTAGTTCTTGGCTCTATTACTAATTGAATGCATGCTTTTAATACATTAAAATATATGAGTCACACATGCATAGTTACACACTATATGAACATCACAAGTGAACAAATCCATAAATGGATCTAAAATAAATCCAATTTGGGTCATGTCAAATGTATTGTTAGTTCAGACAACCATACATATGTCTCTATATTCTAAGAGTCATTCGCTTTGATACCGAATATAAAATATCTCCCAATTAGACTTGATAAACGACATGATATCCTTAAATTGATTTGCTCAATTTCGATTCATCAAACGATGAATCATTTAGATTACTTACTAATATAAATTATTTTCTCACATAATGATCTGATCACATAATGCAACTTAATATTAGTTAAACGAAAGAAATCAATGAATCAATATTTGCTTATATATTTTACTTTGTGTGCAAAAACTATTGAAGAGAAATATGATCGATAATAATGTAAATGATAGATTTTTATTAAATCAATCTATTCGAAAAATATAAATATATATGACGAAAACTACACTAAAGACACTAAATCTCAACTATAAAAGTTTTTAAAATGGTCACTCAACTAATCAGGTTTATTTCTTTTGTCATTTTCTATTAAATGTCATCAAGTTTTTATTGAGGGTGAGGTGATAGCTCAAGAATTAGTATAATAATAAATTTAACCCTTAACTTTTACATATTATCTGAATTTGATTATATTTTTTTAAAAATAACCTTGAACATTTTTATATTATAATAATTTGATCCTAATTTTAAAAATTCAATATATATAAATATATAATTTTTTAAAAAAATCTAAAAATTAAAAAAACTATAAATATAATAAAAAAATTTTAAAATTTTAAAAAATCAATTTAATTCTAAACCCCAAATATTTAACCCACAAAAATTTCATCATTGATTTTCGTATCCACTAACTTTTTGTTCTTCAAAAGAGGGGACGAAGGGACCGACACAAAGTTATAATAAATAACTAAAAAAATCACATTCCCCATTTATGAAGGGGAAAAAAGGAAATTTCAAAATCAATTTTCTAGGTTTAGAACTTTGTTGAAGTCTTTTTTATTCATCTTAGAAAAATCCAAATCTATTTTCGAGAGTTGTGACGATAGGTGGAGGGTTGGGTTCGGTAGACTAGTGAAGGTGAAAGTTTTTGGGTTTAGAATTTATTAAAATTAAATTTAAGAAACAAAAATAACAAGATGAACATGATGAAGATAACTATTAGAACACGATTTTTTTGGGGTTTACAAGTAAATTGATTTTTTTAAAATTTTTATATATTTTTTTAAATTTATAATATTTATAATTTTTTAGATTTTTTTTATTTTTTATAATTAAGATCAAATTGAGATAATATGTAAATGTTTAGGGTTAATTTTTAAAATTATGACTAAATTAATATAATACATAAAAATTTAGAGCCAAAATTGTTATTATATCATTTTTTTAATTACCACTTCATATTCCCATTAAAAATTTAATCACATTTAGTGGAAAAGGATAAGAAAAAAACCTACCGTAGTTTACCTTTGCTTTTATTAGATTTTTGTTTGCTTTTATTGTGGATGTGGTTAAATTTGGTCGCTAGTTAGCGATAAGGGTATATGAATAGTTTGATTGTGAATTTCTTGAGTTATGATTTTGGTTAAAGGGAAAATATCGAGTAAACTAATAACGAAGAGTTGCTAAGTTGGTTGGGTTAAAGGTGAGGCATGAAATCAACAATGCTAGGGTTTGGGGATTTGAGTTGTTGTTGATGTTATTTGAACTATTGAGTTAGGTAGTAATGATGCAAATATTGGGTGACCAAAGTGTAAGCTTGTATGCTTACTAATAGTTTAGTGTTAGATTTGTAAAATAAATCTGAAATAAAACTTAATAAATCAGGATCTATCATGTCAAATCATCAAGAATGAATCAAGAACAAATCAAGAACAAAACTAGATGCGGAAGCGTACCTGAATCCATGAATTTCTTGAAGTTTTACCGGATCTTGGGGATTTGATCTTCCAAATTAACACACAAGAAATTCAGAGAATATCTGCTCTCTCTTTCCTAATAATGGGATATTAGAAAAGATATCTTGTGTATAATTTGGGGACCATAACCCTAATATTTATAATCTTGGCATATTCGTTCTAATTAAATTCTAATTAGCTCATCATTAATCAAAATTTGATTAGAATTCAATTACTAGAGTATCTACACATATTTGACCCATACCTTATTTAATAATTAAAGCCTAATAAAATTTTAACCAGATTAGATCACTTTTAATTTGGGCTAACCTATCATGATAGTAAATAATAACATGTAATTACCCTTATTATATATGTGATGTCCATATTTTCCAACAATCTCCCACTTGGACCACATATATATCTTAATTACTCTATAATTACATGTCATTATATAACATTATGAGCTCAAAATTTTATTATCATATCCAAAAGGTATTTCGAACAATCTTGTTCATTAATTATGTTAACATAGAACCAAGGCAACTTTCGTTACATATATCGTAACTAAATCCATCCATGATCATGTATATTAACACAACCAAATGACATAGATCAAGTATGGATGTGTAGCATGAAAATTATATGCAATATGATCTAAACATGTCTATTTCCAACTGGTCTTCCTTAGTGAGATCAAACCTTACCAAAATCAGAGTGTGAATAAACCAAATAAACTTTATTTCTACAGAAAATAAACTTAATATCTTTAAATTGAAATAACTAAAAAATATGTCTAGAACATAAAAGTATTTAAAAGTACAAACTCCCACTAAAATCAAATATCCTTAAATGATATTACATCCATATGAGCAATGTGCTCTTGTAAAACCTTAGATGTAGTTCCTTAATAAGCAGATCCGCAATCATGGAGTTTGTCCTAATATGCTTTATAAGTACCTAACCACTCTGAACTTTTACTTTAACAACCAGGAACTTAAAATCTACGTGTTTTAACTTTAATGTGCTCATGTTGCTATTGGAATAAAAGACTGCAATTTGTTTTCACAATTTGCACCTTAGTGACAAAATCTTGTATCCATATTCCATCAAAATCGGAGTTTATATACCTGATGATGTCTAACTAATCAGATCTCCGATATGTGAGCCTGCAATCTTTTGTTCTCTAAAAATACCTTATAACTCTTTTAGATGCTATCCAATGGTCCAAACTAGGGTTGGTTAAAATATTTGCCTAACATCCCAATAATATACACAATATTCCAATGAATACAAACCTGAATATACATTAGATTTTCTATTGCTAAAATGTAAAAAACCTTATGCATTTTTGTAATCTCAAGATCATTCTTAGGGCATTGATTGAGGCTATACTTATTATTGACAAGCAGTATGTCATTAACATATAAAACCAAATATAGAACCTTACTCCCACTAAACTTATGGTATATACGATTATCAATAAAATTCATCTCTAAATAAAATGAGATAATCATTTGGTAAAATTTGTAATATTATTGACAAGAAATTTGCTTTATCCCATAGATAAAGTTCTTTGCAAATCATTAACTTTGCATCATTAGACACAAAGCTTTCTAATTGTACCATATAAATGTATGATCAATGTTACCATTGAGAAACCATTAACTTAATATTCATCTGATGTAGCTTAATGTCAAAATATTCCATTAAAGCCCTTATAATCATTTCTCCAGTGGACCTTTTTAATAACACTCATTCTTGAGGTTGTTGAATTTGTTCTTCTGAAACAATTACCTCATATTGAATAGAAAGTTGTTTAGCATTGTCTTATTGAGGTTCTAGATTCATTTCTTAATCAATAATAGGTATGAGAACCTAAACATCATTAAAAGTGATAGTAGGAACTGAGTTAGAATCTAATTCTTCCTCAAAAGTAATGTCTCTAACCTTATTTCTCCCCCCAAACTCAACATCCTCAAAGAATGTTGCAATTCTCGTCTAAAAATTATTCCTAATTGTGGGATCATAAAAATCATAGCCCTTAGATCGCTCAGAATTTCCTTGACCCTTATACTTTATAGACATCAAAGAAGTCAGAAGTGATGTCATTTCAACATTATCGTTTTTAGCAAAATGTTTCTCAGTTTCGTTAAGGAAACTTTGGCTTGAGTAATCTTTTTAGATTATTTTCCCCTAAAGGCTTTTGAAATGTTATACTTCATAATCATTTGACTCATGCAATTTGAACGATCCAACCTCTTAAAATCCCTTTTAACATAAGGGGTGCTTTCCACAGTGAGAGGTATGAGTAGTTCTTCCCTTAGTGCAAGGTCTATGTTCATATAGCCAAACACTATAAGTAAGTGCTTTTTCCATTCATTGAAATTAGTCCCATTAAGCATGTGTATAGAATTTATATTAAAAGATATTGTGGCAGTAGAAGATGTGTAACAGGCCTATTTTGCTTGGCCCGGGCCCAATAAAATAAAACCAAACCAAAGTATAATCAGACCCAAAACAAGCCCAAAATGGACCAAACCTAAACTAGTTCCAGCATCTGAAAAACCCTAGCAGTAGTGTGTGCCGCTACCCATGTGCATCGTACCACTGCTCCAGCACGCACGCCGCTCGAAGCTTTCCTCAATCAACACCTGTAAACAAGCAACAGAGAAGGAACAGAGACAAGGAAACACGCAAATAGTACAAAAAGCAAGACAAAACAGTAGTAAAGGCAGTAAAAACAAAGAAATATGTATTTTTAAACAATGCAAAAATGGCTATAAAGGCCAGATGATAGTTTGTATTCAGGGGGGGATGATTTCTTAGAGGGGTTTTCTTTCTTTTTTTTTGAAAATACAAAAAAAAAAAAAGATTGTAACACAGATATTATAAAATCGAAACGCATACAAGCAAATCGAAAGAAAGGTTGGAAATTAAAAGGTGTTCTTGGTTCTTGGTTCTTTTAATTTTTTTTTATTTTTTTCTACTATATTTTATTTTATTTTTTTTCTTTCTCTTCGCGAATCTGTTTAAGCAAAAACTAAAAAGGAAGGAAAATGGCTCACCTGAATCCCTTCGAGCTCGCCATCGGAGTGATTTCTTCGTCGTTGTAATCGGGTTCGACAAAGGGACAGAGAACTCCTTTTCTCCTCGTTCTTTGGTTGTTGAAGGTTTAGCCTTCAAAAGGGGCTTTGAAGACAGAGCTTAAAAGCTCGTTCTCCAACAACGGCCACCACCACCACAGCAGCAAGTTAAGTGAGCAGGAAATGGCCTTGTCGGCTGAAAAGAAAGAGAAGAGATGGGGAGTCTGAAAGTGTTAGGTTTTTTTTTTAGAAAAAATAAAAAAAGAAATAAAGGCTAAAATGGTTTTAAAATAAAGGTTTGATTTAAATAGTAAAAATAAAACAACGCCGCTTGGGTAAAGGAAGGGGTCTGTGCGCCTAAAATGGGTCATTTGCATGGCTAGTCCCTTCCATTTGTGCTGCCTTTTAATTAAACCCTATTCTTTTTCTTTCATTTTTACCCTGAAATTTGTGCGTCATCTTAATTCGGTCCGTACTAGAATACTGCGTTTTGGTATTTGGGATAATTTCGTTTTTAATCCCCTTTGGTTGGCGTGCATCGAATTTTGGTCCTCAGTGTAGTTTTAATAATTTTAGTTGTTTGTAAATCGTTCCTGCGATTTTTTTTTAATGGAGTACTTTTTTTTCTTTCTCTTGTAATTCTTTTATTTTCTTTAAAATTTATTTATTATTCATCATTATCTTGAGATTATTTTACTAATTTTGTATTGTTCTATTTTGTTATTTTATACTTTTATTTATATATATATACATATTAAAAGAGATTGTTTTATTTTATAATTTGTCTATTTTAAAATTCTCTTTTATATGATTCTATGTTTTAAAGATTAATATGATATTTATTTTCACACATGGATATTTATATATATATATATATATACATAATTTAATTGAATTACTTATTTAAATTCCCTTGCAAACATGTTTACATTTTTTTTCCTTTAAATCTATTTATGTATACCATTTGTTTCCCAATTTTAAATTATACTTTGTTTATTTCAAACACTTGCCTATATTATTATTATTTTTTATACAATGTTTATATTAGGTTTTATGCTTTATGTATCTTATTAATTGTTGGTAAATAAATCTTGTTTCAAATTATTTTGTATAATCATTAATTTTATATTATATAGTATGTCATTCGTATATTCTTTTGTATATTCTTATATGGTTGCATTTATATAATTTATTTATCTTATACTTACATATGTATACATTATTTATTTCAAATATCTCTTTTACATGTTATTTATCTTAAAACCCTTTTATATATTATTTATTTTAAACTATTTGATTTATTTACTTTTTATATACTACCATGAAACTGTTTTATGTTGTTTATTTTTAAATTGTTTTAAATACCAATTATTCTAAATGGCTTCATATATTATTTATTTACCTTTTTCACCGTTATATACATTATTTTATTCTAAGTTGTTTCATATACATTATTTATTTTAGATTTTTTATATCTCGTTTCTTGTATATACTATTTATGTTAAATAGATCTAAATTATTTATTTTTATATACATTTGTGCATTTTGAACCCTTTTCGTATTATTTATTTTAAAATTTGCTTTTTCTCTCACACATTATTTATTTTAACTATATATATGTTGTCTACTTCGAATTGTTGTATATATTACTTTGTTTTGTTTTCTTCGATTGTTAATGTCAATTTTAAAATAGTATATTATGTGAATACTTTCATTACGTGCCTTATAAATCATTTGTTATTATATTCATATTGTTGACATTCATTAATATAACATATTATTCACATAGTATTGTTACATGTTATATATTACATTTATATTTTATTTCGTTCAAATCACACCGTAAATTATGTTTCAACATACTCATACATAATTAGCGTTTTTATTATACTCCAAATCAAATACACATTGTTTTAAATTTCATATTTGCTATTATTTCATAAGAAGAAAATTCTCTAATAAAGGTAATATTCCGTGTTTGGGAAATTTGAGAGATCGTGCCCTAACTTACTGGGTTTCGATTTTTCTCATTTAACCTAAATAACGACATATTCTTTTAAATCACAATACTAGTTTTAAATAAAATGCTTACTCTCTGAGATTTAATGTGTTGTGCCCCAACTTACTGGATATGACATCTTATTACCTCGAGATAAGATTTTTTTTAAATAAGGCAATCTCTCGTGTTTGGAAATTTCGCGAAATCGTGCCCTACGTGTTGGGTTTCGATTTATAGTTTGACCAAATAACCGAATATCCTTTTTAAAATTTCAATACATGAGTTTTGAAAACCATGAGATAATTTTGGCATCGAAGGTTTGAAATGTCGTGTCCTACGTGTTGGATGTGATATTTTATTTCCTCGAAACAAAAGAATCTTAATATCCACTTCGAGTTATCCAAACATTCATAAAAAGGGATCGTATTTCAAAATTTATTTTAATTCTTTTCAAATTTTCGACATTAAGACATTAATTAATCAATTAGGTACCAATTTTGGGCGTTATGAGGGTGCTAACCCTTCCTCGTTTTAACCGACTCCCGAACCCGTTTTCTCAAATTTCGTAGACCGAAATCGTTGTTTTAGTAAACCAAATGTTTTATTAAAATGACCAAACTTCTTGGTGATCCGATCACACCTAAACAAAAAAGATTAGTGGCGACTCCCGTTTTCTCGTTTTCATTTCCAAAATAAAGTTGACCCCGTTTTTCAAAAAAATGGTTTCAACAAGATGAATTAGCTGAATATAGAACAAAAAATAAACTCACATCAGTATTCATAAGTAAACAATAAATTCAAGATAATGGTTAATCCCATCTCAAGATACCAAACACTACATTAATATCAAGTCTTTGGACAGTAATATTAGCAGTAAGCGATACTCTTGTTGTAGCAATCAAACATTGACAATAAACAATGTCAAACAATGAATTAATCTTTGGACTAACTTATTGCTCACATAAAATACCTTATAATTGTCACACATTTATCACCACAGATGTCGTTGTAATTCTGCCAAAAATTAACTTACCTTTAGGTCAATTAATAAGCGCATGAATCACAAAAACATATAAACATCTTAATATTTTAAATAAACTAATCTACACAAAAGAGGTCACTTTGGCGGCATTTTGTTTCAACTAATTTATTTAAAAATATTAGACATTCTTAATTAAAACCTAAAGCCAAAATCTGAATTTATTTGTTTCAAAATATTTCTTTTAATTTCATCTTTCAATCAAATTAAAAGAAAATAGTATATATATGTATATATATTTATCCCAAAACAACATACAATGATGTTTGCAAATATAATAATAGTTGAATAAATCTTAAACCATAAACAACCTCACATAAGGCTTCAAAATTAATCCAAAATAATTTGAATAAAGGTAAACCTCATCTGAAGATATCAGACACTCCATAATTGTAAGTGATATCTTGGTGTAGTAATCAAACATTGACAATAAGAACATGTCGAACAATAAATCTTCCTTTGGGCCAATTTATTACTCACATGTAAAACTGAATAATCGTCACATGTTTATCACCATAGTTGTACATGTAATATTATTAACCTTCATTTGGACCAATCAATATCAACATAACTTAAGTTACATGCACACAAACTTTTATATTTTAAAACAAAATAATTTATACAAAAAAATCACTTTGGTGACTTTTTGCTTCAATTAAGTTATTTTAAAATATATATAAACATACCAATATTCAAATTTAAATTTCCCCAAGAGTCAAATGTCAAAACTATTTTTTTTATTGCTTTATAGAGTCTGAAATAACCCAAAATAAGGTTGTCTTAATAATGCAATAAAAAATTGAAAACCTTAGTTTTTGACTATTTTTTTTTCCAAAACCATATATATCAAAACCAAACATAAATAATGTAGTGGTTCAAAGCCAAATAATTAACAAGCACATGTATTCATAATTTTGGCATGGATAAAAACACCAAAGCAATTCAAGCATATATATGTATTTATAATCAAATAGAAAAACTTACCCTGAATTTACCATGTAAACCTAAAGTTGTATTTATGATTAAACAGATATTCACATGAATACTTGAAAATATTTTCAAGCCAATAAATCTCTAAAAACAAAATCATAATAGTTGGCATATCCCACAATTCATACAATAAACCATATCATCATAATTTAACCAAATATTTGGAACCATAAGATGCCAAAACCTAAGATTATATAACCAAATTTAAAACCAAAATATTTAAATATGTATATAGTTGACATGAATTTGCACCAAAGCACCCAAAAAATTGAATATATAACTATAACAAAAAAAAATTTTAACTTCAATGATATCCATCAAAACTTAATTTCATCAATTAAACTATAAAAGATATCTTATTGAATAATGGTTATAAACACCTATTCACACAAACTATAATCATGCATTAAACCTCAAAATCATTGATATGCATATAATATATATATACGCACAAATATAAAAATAATACTAGCTTGCCTTACATATTTCATTTAAACTCAAATTTATATTCATGACTAAAGAATATTATCATAAAACTTCTTTATACGCACAAATACTTAAAAAAAATCCATAACCACAAAATATAAGAAGAATCTCAAATTATATAAAGGTCTTTATATGCGCAACTATCTATGAAAATTCATAGCCACCATATTTAAAAAAAATAATTCCAAATATTTTAATTTTAGTCAAATTCCATAAAGACTAAAACTTACATAAAATAATTATAAAAGAAACCAAAAGTAATAATTCATATATATGAATTGAATTCAATGGTGAATATAATTCATCATAAATAAAGACAAAGGATGATGATTCCATATATATTCAACTACAAATAGAAATTTTAAAACAAATAGTGCGAAAAAAATATCTTACCAACATTCATTTATTTGATTATCAAGTGAATTAACTTTCAAAACCAATTATACAACCCAATTGGAATTCTTCAATTGAAAAAAAGTTGTAAGTCTGTAATTTTAATTTAATAATGACTTTAACCAAAATTTATAAAATAATTGTGTGAAAATAAGAGAAAGAAATCTCACAAATCAATTTTTATCAATTGATTATAAATAAATAAATAAACCTTCATCTTTTGAATAGCATATGCAAATATTAAACTAGATTATATTTATAAAATCTTAAAACTTTATTTAAAGAATTAAAACCCAAAAATTTATCAAGAATCTCAAAGATTTAACATAATATATAATTAAAATATCAAATCCATAAAATTAGAAAAGAAAAACAAATCAATCTAAAATTAATAAAGAATCAATTCATTCTTAATGATTCAACATGACAAAGCTCTGATACCATTTGTTAGATTTGTAAAATAAATTTAAAATAAAACTTAATAAACCATGATCTATCATGTCAAATCATCAAGAATGAATTAAGAACAAAACTAGATGCAGAAGCGTACTTGAATCCATGAATTTCTTGAAGTTTTACCGGATCTTGGGGATTTGATCTTCCAAATTAACACATAAGAAATTCAGAGAATATATGCTCTCTATTTCCTAATGATGGGATATTAGAAAAAATATCTTGTGTATAATTTGAGAATCATAACCCTAATATTTATAACATTGCATATTAGTTCTAATCAAATTCTAATTAGCCCATTATTAATCAAAATTTGATTAGAATACAATTACTAGAGTATCTACACATATTTGATCCATACTTTATTTAATAATTAAAGCCCAATAAAATTTTAACTAGATTAGATCACTTTTAATTTGGGCAAATAATAACATGTAATTACCCTTATTATTATATATGTGATGTCCATATTTTCCAACATTTAGTTGTCAAATTATAAATTTACCCATCCGCACATTGACATTCATTACAAAGTTAACGAGCCAGTGATCAAAATATAACTTTTTGAAATTAAGTGATCAAAATGTAAACTTACTAACAAATAGGTGACCTTTAATGTAATTTACCCTTAAAAAAACTAATGAAATCTTATCCACCATATATCTTTCGAAGGCCAAGCTTTGCTTCAAAAGGAAAATCTGTAGAGTCATTTCCCAAAAATAATAAATAAATGAAATATGTATACATGCAAAGAAAAAAAAGCTCAAAAATGAGTTCAAAATCAGAGGGTCATAATCTGTCTCTGTAATAATATTTGTAATAAACTGATAACAATGAGATGACCTCGAAAGAACCGTATCTCATCCAGGTTCAATGAACCCAACAGTGCGTTTCCATGAATAAATAAATTGTAGCTGCTTCAACTGAAATACTGTTTTCTTGTATATGCTTCCAACAGATTTAACCTTTCCAGGCACTCAAACATACAACCGTTGGGATATCAAAGGAGCTGATGCCCACGTGGTCGGTTTGTTTCTTTTTCTTATTTTAAGATCCCAAAAAGTCAGAGATAAAGGCGTGGCATGTAGTAGCAAACGTAGGCCAAAAATGGTTGAACATGGACGATTCCAAGGGTAGATACATTTTTTTCATAAATAATCCGATGGGTTTGGTTAACTTTATTGGGTTTGTATAGAGTTTAAATAAAATAATTAGGTTTGAATATCCGATTAGCATAAAAATAATTGGTTTTGGAAGGATTTAAATAAAGATATCACTCCATTTAATCAAATCGTTGAAAGGACATCTTTAATTGTGTATTATCTTATGTTATTTTTTTTAGAAGTTGTTAATAAATTAATTTTTGATTTATTATTAGTGTATAAGTGTCATACGTCATTGTGGATAATAGTATAATATCTCATCATTAAATAAAAAATAATAATGAAGGAATTATAAATAAATAATCTTATAATTGAGTTATATTATTGGCTACTTATATAAGTGGGTGGCTTTGGATCACTGTTGGAAAGAGTGATGATGAATGATAATAGGTTAAGCAAATTAAAAGTGAATAGAAATATTTGAAAGTCGTAGCATGGGAAATAGGTAAGCAATGATGCACCAATTAATTTAAATTTTGATGGAATATTTAATTCAATATACCCTTAATATACAATATAATGAAAATCTTATCCATTAATATATATTGGAGGATGAATTCCAAGAACTCCAGGAATGAAATGGTCGGTCTCAAATAATGCATTTATGTCAATGTACATACAAATATACAATTTGGTTGGCCAAAAATCATGCCAAGTCTTGGCCACTTGTCATATAAATCACTTTTTTTTTTTTAATTTCAGTAATATTATATTTTAGATTTTAAATATTGGTTCTAATGTAGTATTGATCGTTTTATGTTACTCCTCATTGAATTTTCTTTTTGGAAGTTAATAGTTTGTATATCTGGCAGATGCATAGGTTGATTTTTTATTTTAATATAACATGTGAATTTGTCACGAATAAACATTAATATAATTTTATTGATAATACATATATTTAATCATAATATTATTAAAAAATAAAAATATAACATATGTACAATCCAACCAAATCAATTATTGAATCATTTTTATTTTGCAGTAACGGATGTATTTGAATAAATGAAGAAATATAGTATAAGATAATCAACTAACTTTAAGTTTATAGTAAAAAAAATAAAAAAGAGAGTAAAATATTATTATTTAAAATATTTTTATATAATAATTGTGAACATTTATATAGATTTTTTGTATTTTTATAAATTAATAAATTTATATATCTAGTTATCTTAAATTTAATTTAAATTTATTGATAATTTTTAAATTTAATGAAATAATTTAAAAATTTAAATTTATTCATAATTATAATTATAATTTTTAAAAATCTAGTGATAAGAAATTTAAATATTAAGATGAATAATATTTATCTTTATGATAATTAATTTAAATTTAACATAAATATTATTTAAATATTAATTATCTTTATTTTAATTAAATATTATTTATCTTTATTATCATTTTTATATTATATTATATTTTAAATTTTGAATATTAAACTATATTTTTAAGGATAAATAATTAAATAGCTATTGTCTATGCAAATTTAATAAATATATGTGCATTTATATAGATTTTATTGGTTAAAATGATTAAATATATGTGCACGTATATATATTAATCAATAGTTGATATTATATGTGCATTATAGGGTATATTATTGTGAATTTATACACAAATAATTATTATTTATACACATTATATTTTTTGAGTATATATTCAATATAAATAATATCCGAAAAAATATTGTGTATCTAATTATTTATTAAAATAGTAAAATGATTAAAAATCTATTCATATTTATAGAGTCATATCTATTAACGTGTGTCTAATAGTCTAAATCATAAAACAAAACAACAATATATTTAGTAGCCGCCTATGCGCGCCATGGACTTCAAGAGCTTCGACTTTGAAGGAATCCACTTGTGGTTCAATGCGGATCAAATCTTTATTTTTAGAGTTCATCACAATTTAATGTGGCACATCATTATCGCCATCTCCATTTTTCTTGTACTCAATTTTAGAGTCGTCTTCGCCTGAGAACACCCATCGAGATTCTAATGAATCTCTCGAGACTAATTATATTATTATAGTGATCTCTCTTCATCTTCCCGAAGACGAACTTCCACCACTACAAAAGCTGACCTCCTCCGACACACATATATATATATTGTTTACATAATTAGTTAGATAAATTTATTAAAATATATTAATAACTTAAATTATTTAGATCATTTATAGTTTGCCCAAGCACCACCATCAATAGTCCCATACAATCCACAGAAAATATATTGGAAAACGCTCCCGATAACATTGAAAGGTGAGTATTTCATATAATTGACTGAAAATTTTTTAAGTTATTTCAGTTGATGAGTTTTATTTTATTATCTTAACATTTTAAATCGAGTCTAGTGAAATGAAATTCAAGTCGGGTTGAGTGAAATTATTCGAGTTAATTTTTTTTTAAAAAAAGTAAATATGTCAAGTTAAAATCTTGTTATAATATAACTAATTCCACATAAATTTGATAACTCTTTCCACGGAAGATAACAAGAAAAAAATATACTTTAGTATGATAATTTTAAATTAGTAATTTACTTGTTTAGGTCTCAAAAATTATTATTTTAAATTATTTTTATTTTTAAAATTTTTAAAAATTATTTCGCATTATTTTCTAATTTTTGTTGAGAATGATTAATTTATTCATTTTTTAAATTGACAAGAATCAAAAGGATATTTGTACCAATCTATTATTGTAACACCCTAAACCCACATCTGTCGCCGGACTAGGGTTACAAGGTATTACCGATCATTTTATTAATCATACAAATATTCATTATTAATAAACAATCCAAGATTCATACCACATACATGCTTATAACTCAGTCCAATTTTAAACCTTAAAAGGACTAACCTGTACCACTCTGCTTAGTTGAAACATAACTTAAATCATATATTTAAACATATATGTAACATTGTAAACATTTACGGAACATAGTCTTATCAATAATTTAATCATGGGATGTTAAACTTATTTATTAAAAATCATACGAATACACAAACTTTAATTATAACATTTAAACAATATTATTACCAACCCTTTTACCTAATCATGTGGCGTTTAAACTTTAGCTCATGTGAATTGCGTAAATCATGTATAATTTCACAGATCAAAGTCAAGCATTTAGGCACATACATAAATCAAGCGCATATACTTATACACTATATGGTGAAAGTGTACATATATATATATATATAAAGTCATATTAAAGCTTATCCACACGTCATGGTAGAATATTTAAGCACTCATGCATTTTTCTTTTACATATGCGCATGGCATCTATAATTTAGCCATCTTATGCGGAAGTAAGGTATAGTAAAAATTTAACTAAAACAACGTGGTCGAATATCACATATTCACATGCTCTAGTAAAATTATAATGTTCAACAACTAATCGCAAAAACATGTCATAATTTTTAACTTAGAAGCATATAGCAAACCATAGCACAATTAACAACAAGTTAAACATATGACCGAATCACAAATCCATCTCATTATGCCTATTCCATACATGAATCTTACACGCTATGTAATAACATATCAAAGCATATTCCTCTCACATTGAATCTACTATTTAATCTTTTATACGAAACTACATGATTATACATGATTATACCTTATTAGAGCACACCAACCGAATGATCATTTACTTAAACTTAAGAAGAATCATATTCAAAATCCTTGAGTATACCTAGGTATACAAGTTACGGTCGAGTATTTATACCACATCCAAAGCATTAATCAACTTTAATACACAATCAAGCACATATCACAAATATTATTTATTTATAGCATATAATACTATAGCTAAATCAACTCAAACGATAAGCAAATGTGATCAACTTTAGGCATAAAGATTAAGCCATTTTCGTATGGCTTTATACACAACCAAAATAAATCCAACTCTTTCAAACATACTTTAGCCTATACATGCTATAATCTTGAATTTAACTTATAAAGTACCCAAAATAGAGGCTAGTGTGATAAGCTTCGCAGATGATCCCCGAGCTTGTAACTTGACTCCCAAAATCTATAAAACAGAAATAAATATTTACACGATAAGCTATTATAGCTTAGTAAGCTATAATCAAATAAACAAGCTAATAATGTAACTATCTCATAACAAATTTAACCTAACTTCACTAATATGAGTATGCTAAGTCACAACCTACCACATTCGTTCATGACATTTCGTTCTTATACCAAGTCCTCACCTTGGCCGAATGCTTGTATAACCAACATAAGTGATTCATATTTCATTTACAAGCCAAGATACCATTAAACAATCGAATTCACATCTATTCATAACATCTACTCAAGCATTTTAATATATATTATCATATATACATTATCTAAATGACCGGATATACTTGGTACCATTAATAAACATATTACATATCATCCAAAGACATTTACAGTACATTTATGTATATCCTTATCAATTTCGTTTACTATAATATGATTTCACCATCCATACTTATTCAATAAGTCATTGTATCCAATACCAATTACTTACTTACCTTACCTTGACTTGGTAACAAATTAATCCATACCTAGCACATCGCTCGTTTTACTTATTCAAATATAACTTAACATTGCCTGATGAACCATTCGGAATTGGATAGGACACTCGGATAAACACATAAATCGTACAAAGCCAACGTCTCAGACGCGGTCTTACATGTAGCCTCAAAACGATGCCATTGTCTCAGACAGGGTCTTACTCGTAAACACATATCGGAATCACAAATCGATGTCATGGACTTACTCGCACACAAATATTGGAATCCTATGTCATGACATATGTATCCTAGCTATTCCTAAGGTTCATACGGGGCTTTCGGACATCGTAACTCGGTCGAAGCTGATTCAGAAACATAGTAACCAAGCTTAGATACATTCGGCTATAACATATATAAAACCATATTTTTCAATTCAGCATATTTATATTACATTTAATTGAAAATAAGTACGTCTATTTGCTTATAGACTTACCTCGGATGTCGTAAAGTGGGATGGGGCTGCTAGTCGACAACTTTCGTTTTTCCCCGGTCCAAATCCGATTTCTTTGGTTCTTGATCTAAACATATTCAAATTAAGCTCATTCAAACATATTTTCATTCAATTTAGTCCAAAATCACATAAATAGGCAAATTACCATTTTACCCCTGACATTTACAATTTTTACAATTTAGTCCCTATTGCACAAAACACAAAATTTCAAAACACCCATGTTAGGCCGAATGGTACACATGCCTATACAAGTCCATATATTTTATCAATTTCACATTTTAGTCCCTCAAATTATTATTTTTGCAATTAAGTCCTATTTACTCAAAATCATCAAAAACTCCAATACAAAATATGTTAATCTAAAACATATCTTTCCTTTTTTATCATCAAACAACAAAAATCACAAGCTATCAACAATAGCACAACTCAATATATTCATCAAAATAAAAAATTCAAGTATGGGTTTTGTAGTATTTGAAGCAACGATCTCAAAAACGTAAAAATTATAAAAAATCGAACAAAAACGAACCTTGATTTTAGCTTGGAAGATAGCCGAACTAAGTTTCTTATTTCTTTCTTTTCTTATTCGGTTTATGAACAAAATAAAATAATGAATATGATAACTTATTTTTAACATATATAAGTTTATTAACCAATTTACCTAAATAACCTTAATGATATAATAATAAAATCATATAACCTAAGTCCATTACCGTCCAACATCATATATAATGGGCTTATTTCATCATAAATACTCCCATTTAGAAATCCATTAACAAATAACCCCTTTACAAATTAAACTGCCCAATTTTCAATTGACGCGATTAAGTCCTTTTATTTAATCGGACACCTAAACGACGAAATTAAATCACAAAAATTTCACAGGTATAAATTCACACAAAATAAACACGAAAAATAATTTAAAAATATTTTTCTGACTCGGATTCGTGGTCCCGAAACCACCGTTCCGATTAGGGTTTAAATCAGACTGTTACAATTATTCGAGTTATTTGAATTGTAAAATTTAACTCAACTCAAACTCGAAAAACTAATTTACTTATTCAAATTAATTAAAAAAATGAATAGCTCAAATAACTCAATTCGATTAACTCGAAAGTAAAAAAATAATATTTTGAAATTAAAATGAATTTTACTTAACTCTTAATAACATCTATGAACCCATCATAAATGTTTCAATCCCTTCATCGCGTGGGTAAAAAGGGATAAACAATTTTAGTCTGTGAAAACTCCCCCTCCCCAATCTCTCTAAAATTTTCAAGTGTACGGGTTCTCACGAATTGAACCACTATAACAAATCACTTTAATTTTTATGGCGTAAGGATACGTAATATATTTTAAAATTATACCATTATTCTGTATTTTCTTTTAACATAAACATCCAAAAAGACCCAATAAATAAGTTTTATAATTCAAATTAAAAAACTAATTTTTGAACTTTCACTACAGGAAAACAGAATTTTAGCGGCGTTTTTTTTTTGCCTTTAAGCACCGCTAGAACTATTTACGGCGTTTTCACAAGCGCCACAAAAAACGACATTATAGACAATGCCACAAAATTTTGCGGCGTTTATTTGAAAAAAACGCCACAAAAGATCATGACTTTTAAACAAAAGCGCCACTAATTTTGGCAGATTTGTAATAAACATTTCTCACCAATATCCAACCCTTCCTGCATTAAATCCAACCAAAAACAGCAAATATAGCATGAAATCCAACCAAAAACAGCAAATGTAGCATAAAAAATACAACCAAAAACATTAAAAATAAATGATACTTCAAATTCAACGAAAGATATATAATGTAAATTAATAAATGAAGTATAACTCAAAATATTCTTACAATAATGTTAAATGTGACAATATTAAAAATATTCTTACAACGAGAAAACAAATGTCTAAGATGGCAGCTTTTGCGACTGCTGAAACATCTTCATCATATGCTGAAGCTGTAGCTGGAGCTCATCGTACTTTCTGCTGCCTTTGCCTCTCTCGCTGCTGCATCCGCTCTAAGTTGTTGCTGGAGTCCATATTTTCTTTAAACCTCAGCAATTTTCTCAACTGTGCTCGCTCGCATCTGAGCTATCTGGTCTCTTAACCTCTGAACTTCAGCTTGAGCTTGACTCCCGGAAGGCATGTATTGCTGAGAGTTGGATCCAAAATATTGGGTTGGCGTAACACCAGATCCTTGAAATCGAACCCGACCATACCTTTCAGGACCCAAAACTTCAGTAATAATTCTGTTATCAATGTTCTCAAGATTAACAGAACTATCAGTCGAAGCAATCGCTTCATACTCCGCCTTCTTCTCCTTTAGTTTCTCTTAATAAATCAATCAAAGAGTTAGAAACGGAATATATAATAAAAAGGAATGCAACATAACTTAACATTATTTAAAACTACTAACGAAGAATTAAACCATTATAATTAAATATTATAAATATTTACAATAAATCAAATTTTATTAAGTAAATATACCATAATTTCTCCAGCTTCAGATGTCATAGGGGATCCATCTTTCTTCCTATGCGTAATGTCAAAAAGCTGAATGCATCCAACTTTTTGACCAGACGAGACTTCCTACAATATAGTAGTAAAAATATTATTTAATAGTAGAAAGTCACTAATATTTGACAGAATTAATAAATTCATAATACCTCAGCCTCAGCTACAGAAGCAAAACTTCTCGACCCTGCCATGTGCGTGAATTTTTGTTTTTGCCTGCTACTTGTTCCAACTCGCTCACGGTCCTACATAATGAAATTATTATTACGTATATAGTAAACACTATATACCGAAAACTTTATAAGAGTTTGGAAGTACGTAATACCTCTCTTTTCTTTGAATTCCAGAATCTAACCGCATCTTCCCATTGGTATCTCAGCATTCCTGGCGGGACATTTCACATTTTTTTTTTGAGGCTTATGTCTTTCTTAAAATATTCTTTTTTCAAAGTGCTTTTATGGTCTCTCCATTTTTTACCTAATGCCTTCTTGATATAGTCATCCGAGACCTCTAAAATAAATCTCTCCTAAAAAAACACAAGTTTAGAATGTAAATATAAATGAAACTTAAACCAAAGTATTATAAATTACATTCAAGTTTTGTTACCTTAATATTATCGAGAGCTTAATTTTTGTTGCTATCAGGCATGTGATGCCATGATTTGTAGTTGATGGGCAACATATTGACATTTCGTGCTATAATGCCCAAATAGCCTGCTAAAAGTTGAACTTCAGATCCAACAGGCTGGCCATGACTATTTCTACTTACTTTGACACGCTTGACAGAATTTAAGTCGTATAAATCTTTAAGTAGCGTACGTCCTCAACCTCTGCGCGTCCCACCACTTTCAGTTGAAAATGATATATTATTATATTAAAATTGAAAAGTAAATCAATAATAAAAGTCAACACACATGTAAAATTCTGCAGGCTTGTCAAGTGTCTCCGGCACATTCAAAGATCCAATAACTGTCTGTTGTTCACTATTTGCTTCTTCCGAATTTGGAGTATTCTGGACAATACTTAAATCTCGTAATCTTCTTCTACGCATTTTTTCCTGCAATACACATAAAATAGTTGAAATTTTAGTAAAAAATTACAACAATAATAATACATATAAAATAGTTAAATTATATAACGTGACCAAGATTAAAATTATAATATTACGTATAATTAAAAAATCGTAAAATCTTACTACATCATAATTTGTAAATATCTTCATCCACATCCTGACGAACCCATTGAAATTGTGTACTAGTACTAGGGATATTTTCATTTAAGTTTTGTTCTGGAAAAGGCAAAGTTTCTGATCTTTCGACGATGTCATCTCTACTTCCATTGCCCATGTCAAACAAGTCTCTAGGGGTGGTTTAGAGTACAACGTACCAACCCTCATCAGTTAGATCTTTCGAGTAAAAAACTTGTTTCACTTGAGAAGAAAATACATACGACTCGTCTATCAATTGTTCTCCAGTGTGAATCAATCGAGAGAAATTCACCATTATAAAACCAAATTGATCGTTTTTAATTCCGCGAGCAGTATTAACATCAACCCAATCACATCGAAATAAGACAACTTTCTATTTTCCATAGTAATCCAACTCAATAATATCAGTAAGAAGTCCGTAATACTCCACATTTCACAGGATTATTGTCCCTAGCACTAGCATAACTTGTAATTGAAGAATTAACAACTATTCTACAATTTTGAGTTCTCCTCAATCTCTCGTGATATTTTGTATGAAATCTGAATCCATTGATGATGAAGGCGCTATATCTTTTTACTACTCTATTCGGACCTTAGGAAAGTCATTTAACTTCATCATTAACGTCTTTCCCACTCCAAATGTATTGAATTGAAAGTAAATTGAGTAATTATAAATGTTATGAGAAAACATTATTATTTGTCAAGAAAAGGTTGAGTTGCATACCTTTTGGCTAAACTATTCATGAAAAGATTCTGTGAATAACTTATTAATATCTTGATGTTGTAATCTTTGAGAGCGTGAACGAGATCTTAAGATTTGTTTGTACTCACTATGTTAAAAAGAGGTTTAATTGGTTAGAAAAAAATAAATAAAAAAGATGAATATTTATCATATTCTAGAACTTACTTGCGTTATGGTTCAATTGAATCGTGGTGGAAAAGAACATATCTATGTGCTTGTACTCAAGATCTTTCATCTAATTCTGCAATTTCAACTTTACCGATTGGTTCTCCATAACTTTGAAATAAATAAGTTTCAGCCAAGTTAGGATCATTGAGCCCAGCATTTCTACTTGGTTTATTCAATCTTGTTTCAACATCTTTTAAATATCTAGAACAAAAAGTCATACACTCCTCTGCCAAGTAGCCTTCAGCAATTGATCCTTCCGGATAACGCTTATTACGACAATAAGACTTTAATTTGAATATGAACCTAAACACGATATACAACATTATCAAAAGTTGTAACTAATGGTATAGAGGTGAATAAATGAATATGTTTGGAATAAATTAACACATTTCTATAGGATACATCTATCGATAGAAAAACGGTCCACCAATTATTACTTCACGAGAGAGATGGATTACTAAGTATACCATAATAGTGAAGAAGGAAGATGGAAAGATCTTTTCCAAATTGCATAAAGTCAAATCGGATCGATCTTGTACTTTCTCAAGTTCTTCAACATTCAAAAATTTGCCACAAATAACTTTCATTATATTGGAAAGTTTAATTATACAGGATGTCACCTTTTTTGACATAAAACACCGTAAAACAAGTGGCAGTAAATCTTGCATCAAGATGTGATAATCATGTGATTTTAAAAAATATATTCTTTGATCTTTAAGACTCACACATCGAGATATATTTGATGCATACACATCTGAGACCTTTATATCCTTCAACACCGTGCAGAACACTTCTTTCTCTTCCTTCGACATTGTAAAAATTGGAGGCGGCAATCGATATTTCCCATTCGGAAGTACTTGGGGATGAAGATCACGCTGAATTCCCATGTCAACTAAATCAAGTCGACTCTGAAGATTGTCTTTTGATTTTCCATCGATATTCAAAATTGTCCCAATGATGTTCTCGCAAACATTCTTCTCAATATGCATGACATCAAGATTGTGTCGTAAAATGTGATGCTCTCAATAAGGCAACTAAAAAAATACTTCTTTTTTTCCATAAGTTTGCCTCATTAGGATCATCCTCTTCGTCAGATTCATTCCTCGATCTTCTCTTTGTTTGTATGTTAGATGGTTGATTCATCTTCCCATAACTGAAATCTATATCTTTTAACGTGAACAAGATTTTAGATTCAATGGTTTGCTCAGGAGCTTCTCTAAACTCTTCAGCACTGTCAAATAAAGTCCTCTGAAATCTAAATCTATGATTTCTATCTAACCACCGACGATGCCCCATATAAGAGAACTTTTTCCCATTATATAACCATTTTGAACATGTTTGCGCAGCACAACAAGGACAAGCACAATGTCTTTTGGTACTCTAACCAGAGAAATTGGCATAAGCTAAGAAATCATTAATTGTCCATAACAAAGCAGCAAGTAGGTAAAAGTTCTCCTTTCTCAATACATCATATGTCTCAACACCCGCCCATAATTGTTTTAACTCTTCAATAAATGGCTACAAATAAATGTCAATATCATTTCCGGGACCTTTCACTTCAAGGATAATCATAAGTAAGATAAAAGAAGATTGCTTCATACAAAGCCATCGAAGTAAATTGTATAGAACAAGCACTACAGGCCAAGTACTGTATGAAGTGCTTATGATTTTATAAGGATTAAATCCATCAGATGCTAATCCAAGCCTCACACTCCGAGGATCACTTGCAAAGCTTGGAAATTTATTGTCAAATGATTTCCATGCTAAAGAATCCGTATGATACCTTAATAATCCATCATCGGTTCATTGATCATGATGCCACGTCATAGACTCGGCTGTCTTTGACGACATGAAAAGTCTTTGAAGCTTTGGTATTAGCGAAAAATATCGCAAAATCTTGTTTGGCTTTCTTCTTGAATATGTCTCATATTCATCCTTATTAACATCTTCTGTATTTCTATTCATCCAACGAGATTTACTGCAAACATGACAAGACTGTTGGTTTTTCTGATCACCCTAATACAACATGCAATCATTTGGGCAACTATGAATTTTGTTGTACCCAAGGCCCAAATCTTTTATCAGTTTCTTCATATCTTTGCATGAATGAGGGATTTTGGCAAAGGGGAACATATCTCTAAAAAATTCTAACAGCATTGTCAAGGAATTTCCAGTCCACCCTCCCAAACATTTTAAGTGAAAAAGACAAAAGAAGGACATTTTGAAAATTTTGATCTCTCATAAAGTTTTTCATTCATTTCACTAAGTAACATGTAGAACTTCGCCGCTTCTTCATTTGGTTGTTCATCAGGTACACTTCTTCCCATTTCGGTGAAAGCATTTCCACCGAAATTACAATCATCGGATACAACCAAGTCAGGTGGAAATGATTGCAAATCATGACTGTGCCTATTAAATGCATCCCGCAACATAACTTTCATGTCATCTTCTCTAACAGACTGATGGTAAGCACTATGAGGATAACCCGGATTAATCGTTGAAGAGGTTCTACTAAGTGTACACTCTCCATGGAAAATTTATTTTTTATACCCTCGAATAAATCCATCAACAATTAGATGTTCGTAAACAACTTCATGATAATGCCAATTGATATTGCCACACTTCTTACACGATAAAAGAATCATATTCTCTTGGCTTTCATTTTGAAATGCAAAATTTAGAAAAGTTTGTACTCCATTTCGATAGCCGTTGCTTACCTTTGACAAATTCATCCAAGTCCTATCCATTTCGTAGTTGTTAAAGTCTAAAGTTGACAATAAATTACATGGGTAAGTTGTTTATTTATAAGAATAATTAAGTGATGTAAGTTATGATATGATATATATTTATGTATTATGTAAGTTATGTAAATTATGTAAGTTATGAAATTCGATCTTTAAATTATGTAAGTTATGTATTATGTAAATTATGTAAATTATGTGAGTTGCTGGTGAACTTGCATGTGAATGGCCACACAGTTAAGATTGTGTCGACCAAATTGGCAGACAACAGCTCAAAAAAGAGCAGCCTCCCCAATGACAGACATGGTAGAATTAGGACAAATAAATGAAAGAGAGAAATGAACAAGCAAAAAAAAATTCAGGGAAAGAAAAGGAGATATATTGTGATTGTGTTGAAGGGAAAACACAAGGGAAATTCATTTCCCTGAACTTTTCCCATCAACACCATAATAATCCATCTCTTTTTTTCCCTGAATTTCCTTTCTGCTTGTTCATCTCTCTCTTTCATTTCTTTGTCCTAATTCCACCATGTCTGTCATTGGGGAGGCTGCTCTTTTTGCGTTTCTGGTGAACTTGCAATCCATATTACCCGAGATCAAAGCAACAACTCAAGTACTCGCAATCCATATTACCCGAGATCAAAGCAGTGTTGAACTATGCGGAGGAAAAGCAAATGAAGGACAAAGGTGTGAAGAATTTGTTATTAGATTAAATTTACAAGTTTAGGGTTAATTATTTATTTTGGATTAAGTCCATCATACAAAATCTATACAAAATCGCAGCCCCAAAATATTAAATTTTCCAAAATCATCATGATAAAACTATTATTGATTAGAATTTTGAACTAAAACGTACCTTAATAATTTCAACAACCTGGTCTACTCCACTCTCACCAGCAAACAGAGGCTGGAGTCAAAAAAGTAGTATTTGTTAAGTAATTTAAAGCGGAAATGCATTGAAATAAGGAAACAAATTTAGCAACGAAACATGTACCTAGAACAGATGTCAATGGTTATGGTGTATTTAGTTGCACCAAATATTAATTCAAGTGCTCGATAGTACCTAGAACAGATGTAAGATTATAAGAGTAGCACTAAATATTATTTTATTTGAAGCAAATATAAAAACTTTATCAATATCCGTACCAATTTTGAAGATTAAATGGCAACTTCAGTTGAACCAATAGTTATAGGAGGAGCAGGAAGCAGTAACTAAAATACAGACAACATTAATTCACTAATACTTTAATTTATAAATAAAAAATAAATATAAATATAAATATCAGACAACATTAATTCACTAATACTTTTTAGAAAAAGAACTTACAGTATGACAGATAACAGAAAACTAGATGGCAGAAAATTGGAGAAGCATCAGAGGGCTGCCGACGAAATATGCTCTTTTAAATTCACTCAAGGACATTCCAAACAAGAAGAATTCATAGATAACTGACAGACAGAAGCTAGGCAGATGAAATGGAGAACACGGAACTATATCCTAAAAGTCAAAACACAAGGAATCAAATCAAACAATAAGATGCTCGGTCACCTTTCAATTGAGTGTCTTTGATGACAAAGAAATAACTAGGTAGCTTTGTTAATAGAGACGGATATTTTCCAACCAATAGAATAGCAAATAAGCACACTAATGAAGAGATCAAAGAAAAATCCAGGCTTATGTTTTAAAATGAAGAGATACCAGTTAAGTAACTTCATCAACAGAGACTATTTCTTCTATAAGTTTGGACACATTTGTTGAAAGTTGTATTCTTTATAAAAATGCTCTATCCAACATCATATGACTGATTTTAAAACAGAGACGCCTCTTTACATTCACGCCAAGACATTCGAAACTATAATAATAAATAGATTACCGATTGAAGCTAGGCAGTTGAAACAGAAGACAAACAATAGCATACCCTAAAAATCAAAACATAAGGAGTAAAACAGTAAGATGTTCAATCACCATAGATATGTTCAGATTCCAGAAAACAATGATGAATTAAAAAGAGGAAAACAAATTTGTACCCAAATTACACGTTTAGCGTAGCAGAGAATATTTCAACTGGTTCCAAAGTTTGAGCAACATGAGTAATTGACAGCACAGAGGCAATGATTTCGGGAACGTTCACAGGAAGCGAGACGAGAGGAAAGGGAAAAGAGTTAGGGATTTCAGGGATGGGGGAACTGATTTCGGGAAAAAAATATGGGGAAAAAATAGATTTGGGGGAAATGTTAGGGATTTCGGGTTTGGGGAATTAAGGGAGGATTTGGGGAAAAAAATGGGTTGTTCTTTGTTTTAAGGATTTAAAGAAAGAAAGAATTTGAAATGGGGGAAATGACTTAGTGAAAAATTGTAGTGATTTTAGGTATAGGGGGATAAACTTCAGGGGAGAAAAACGACGCCGTTTCAAATAAGAGTAAATGACCATTTGTGGCGTTTTCATCAAAGCGCCGCTAAAGGATACCGATTACGGCGTTTTTAAACAAGCGACGCTAATACCCAACATGCAGTCACTGAAAACGACGACGTTTAGAACAATTCTTTTACGGCGTTTATAGAAAGCGCCCCTAAATGAGACCTATTGCGGCGTTTTCGTCAAAGCGCCACTAATACGACAAATATTGCCACGGAAAACCACGACGTTTGAGACGACTAATTTGCAGTGTTTTAAACAGAGCGCCGCTATAGGAGACCTTTTGCGGCGTTTTAAGCAAAACGCCGCTACTGCCACTATTATCTCAACTAGAAACAACGCCATTCTAAATTAAAGTAAATTACTATTTGTGGCGTTTTTATAGAAACGCCGCTAATGCCACTAATATTTCCACAAAAAATGACGTTGTTTTTTATTAATATATAATTACATTTTGTGGCAGTTGTATAAAAATGTTGTTATTTATATAAACGCCGCTAATGCCTTTGATACTAAAAAATATTTAAAATTGATCAAAATTTAAAACTATTTATAATTTTTTTTAAATTATATCTAAATAATGTTAGTGTGACGATTGTTAGTGTAGTACAAAATATATATTTTATATACTTATATTAGGTGTAGTACAAAATGGCAAGAATCTCAGTAAATTCCAAATATTGCTTCATCTTCAACAGTATACCTTAAACTTTAAACCTCAAACCATAAACTTACACTCTAAACCTTAACTATAGTGTAAACTTTAATTTTGATTTAATACATATTTTAAAAAACAAATACATCAATATATTTTTATATTGAATAAATATAAATATTATGTATGTAATATATAAATTAATTAAATAAAAAAATGATGTTAATTATATCAATAATTGTGTTAATATTTTACAAGATCTAGATCAAATTACAGTTCATGTACACAATTGCACACTAAACCACTTTTCATGTATGCTTTTGGGATTTAACCTATTTTGATATATATTCATTTAAAATAATAATTTATATATATTTATCTTATTTATATTTATCTTCTAAATTAAAATCCAAAATTATACCCTAAACCTGAATCCTAAACCCTAACCACAAACACCAAACTCTAAACCCCCAAACCATACACTGTAACCCCTAAACCAACCATAAATCTTAGACCATAAAACCCAAACTATAAACTCAAAATCATTAACCTTAAACCATAATCCTAGACATATTTTTGGGAATTCGTGTGGCCAATGTTAGTGTAGTACAAAACATATATTTTATATTCTTATATTAAATAATATGGGTATAGTACAAAATGGCATGAATCTCAGTAAAATCCAAATGTTCTTCAGTTTTAATAGTATCCTTTCCTTGAACCCTAAACCTAAATTTACACCCTAAATAGAATCTTAATATATATTACAAGTTCTAGTATATATATTACAAGGGACAAAAGTAAATAAAATAGAATCTTGATGCTTACCAAAACCCTAAAATAAATTAATTTTTTATCATTAATCATAACCCTTAATCACTAATAGCTTAACCCCTAAAACCATGAACATTAATATTAAAACCCTAATCCCTAAAATAATAAACCCCAAAATCCAAACTCTAAAATATAAACCCATAACCCAAAATAATAAACATTATATCATAAACCCTAAAACTCTAAATTAACTGTAGACATTAAACCTAAAATTCATAACCCTAAACCTTAAAATAACATTTTTTTATGGAGTTTTAACAAAAAACGGCACTAATGATTGACATTTTGCGACGTTTTACAACAAACGCCGCTAGTTCTCGATATATTACGGCGTTTTACAGAAAAAGCTGCTAATGCCTCTATAGCTCAACAATAGATGTCGTCGTTTTACTCAACACTTTTGCGGCGTTTTTAGATAAGCGCCGCTAATGCTTGACCTATAGCGGCATTTTTCAAGAAATGCCGCTAATGCTTAATCATTTGCGGCGTTTGTTACATAAGCGCCGCTAATAGTGATCTTTTGCGGGGTTTTTTTCACAAGGGCCACTATAGCACTAACCTTTAGCGGCGTTTTTCTTCAAGTGCCACTAGTGTACAATTGTTGCGGCGTTTTTTGTCCAAACGCCGATAAAAACGCCACTAAAAGTCTGTTTTGCTGTTGTGTTTATCCACCAGAAAGACGTAAAGTCTCCAATCTGCCCCTTGGGATCATTGTAGACTATAAAAACTCAATTGAAAATAATTATAATTAAATGAATATTAAAATTGGTGGTGGTAATATTAAGTCTGTAGGATTATTCTTACCAGTCTATTTATTAATTTAATTTTGATGGAGTCAAATAGTTTTTAAAAGCGTAATTATTGATACATTCTTCTGTTAGAAAATAAAAATACATATCCACAATAGGCTAACTGGGGTCTGATGGGATCTTGCACCAACTGGTTCCTTGTAAACCCTAATTATAATTTATACGTAATATACTCGGGCTTTTCTCTCTGCAGTTTCGCAATATGATTTCATTTTCGTCGTTTTAATTAACCTTAAAATTAATTTAATGTTAAATAAAGATGGCATATATTAAATAATTTTAATATAAAATTAAAAATATTTTAAAAAAATTAAATCTCATAAACTACAAATAAATAAAGAATAATTAACGCGACTTTGTCGTCAAGACTTATTTAGAGTAATAATTAAAATTTTATCCAGTATTTAAATAATAGGAGTTTAAACACTATCATTCACCTTATCTTTCTTAATATAATAATAATAATAATAATAATAATAATAATAATAATAATAATAATAATAACTTAGCCCATATTTGATAAAATGTTGAAAAATTTCAATCTGAAAATTATTACAACTTAATTTTTTAGACACACTTATTGGATATAATTCCACCAACAAAAAGTGTAGAAAATGATGAGTAGATACCACCTACTTATCACTAAATAAAGAATCAAATTCAACTTTTTTATTTTATTTTATTTCATTTCATTTAAGAGTATCTTATTATTTACCAAATAATATAATTGTAATCAACATTTAATTTTAAAGAATACACCACTTAAATTCATCACTTATTTTTTTAATTTATCAAACATAGCTTTAACCTTATTTTATCATAATAATTGATATATTTTATTGTTCAATAATTAATCTCTTAAATTATTTTAATTAAGATAAATTTTTTTAATACAACAAAAAATTGAACCCAAATTATTCTTGAAAAAGGTAAACACCTTATTCAATAAATTTCAAAATATAAAAATGCTAGTCTAACTCGCATGTCTCATTTATTTAATTTTTAATTTTTTAAATATAAATTAATATGAATTTCGTTTATATAATTAAAATACTCCACCATTATAATATAAAAAAAAAGAGAGAGAATTTTTGAAAATAAAAAATAAAACACAAATTTCCATAATTTTTTCTCTCTCTTCATTTTCATTATTTTTCATCCAAACATATAACAAACAATGATGAGGGGGACAATAATAAGAATAAGACACATCTTTAATTAAGTTTTATAGATATCAACCATTAAAAATTGAAGTCTGGTCTCATTATTGAATATCCACACTTACATGACTTATTGTCAGCTATTTAATATATACTGACAATGACAATCCACAACAGCACCATATATGATAACCGATAAAAGGCAATAATATGTTGTTATAAATATTAGAGTTATTAATGAATTACAAAAGAAAAAAAAATGTTATGATTCATGCATTCGTATGTGATCATTATTTGGTAAGCCAATATAAAATATAATTATATATTGTGTGTAATTGTATTGACTTTTTAGATTTCATAAACAATTTTATTTGCATGCTATTAATTAAAGAATAAAATTCCTGAAATTAATTCATAATCAATACATGAAAAAAAATATATATTATTGTTCTAACTTTATTTTCGGTTTTGGGCTTAGTTGAGCAATGGGCACAATAATTTGATAGCTTTGTTATAATTAATATTATAATTTTTAATATGTTAGATAAAAATATTATTTTTATACTTCAAAGGGTCTCTTAACTTTTAAATTTACAAAATTTTTAATAACGGTCAATAAATAGCATGATCTTTGATGTGGGTGAGATAGGAGTACTATTAGAAGACGTAAACTTGAAAAAAGAATAGTGAAAGATTGACTTTGGTGGTAGTGGAGAGAGCACCAGTACTATATTGTTACCACATTCTGGGGTTGCTGTGCACCCATGATTTCTCAGCTTTTTCACAACGACATGGACTTGAGATTTCTTATACATCAAAGATGTATGGATATTGTGATTGTCGTCCAACCAAGGTTCATTTGACCCACCACCCCCACCTGTTAGGGTTTTGGTCCCTCCCTTCTTTACTTTTAAAAATCTTTCTTTTTTTAAACACAATTTTTTTTTTAAAGATTTTATTTCAGTCCTTTAATACCAAATGTTTAGCTTTACCCCTTTGACGTCGGTATTCAATTGCAGGCCCATCTCAAGCATGGGTTGAGACTTTGAATTATTTTAAATATTAAAAGAGAATTGTATCTTTATGTTGTGTTTGCATTATATTTTCATTTATAGCACATTTTTGTAAAATTTGTTATAAGATTCAATTTCAAAAAAAATTCATGGGCTCGTATTAGTGTTTTTTAATATAAATTTCTACATTATATATATTTATATATATATTTGCATGCTCGTGATATTCAACTAATTTTTTAAAAAATTTTTTTATCATGAGTGTGTTTAATAAATCATTATTTTTTATTTATAAAAATTAAGAGTTATCATTTCATTTTTTTAAAGAAAAGAATAAGATAATAGTTAGACATTTACTTATTATTTAATGTTGAAATTTTAAGTTGATTTTATATTTTACAGGCTAAAGATTCAAAACAGCTTTGAGTGTACCCAATTAGGTTTTTTTGTTAATGGAAAAAGTGTATCTAATTGAACCCTTAATGAAGACAAACTCAATTAGATTCTTTCGTTAATGAAGATAATCATCGATCGGTTTGATTGTTAAGGAACGCAGTATGGTTGACATAAACGATGACAATCTGACACATGGTATGCCATGTCAACATATAATTAAGAATAAAAATAATTCTTTTAAAAATGTACTTATAAAATAAATTTGGACAAAAAGACATCTAACTTCATTTGAATCTAAACATCCTTTTGTATAGGTTCATTTTGGATATGGTTATTAAAAATTTGTTGAGGGGGATCTACTGCTTCGGGAGAAGTCTTTGAAGTATCGTTCGCGGGCAATCAATACGGCCCTCCAACAATCTTAGGCATTGTCTCAGGACACGAGTTTTGTCTCCCAACTCTGCGGAGAGCCTCGAGGGTTTACGGAATGGGAGCGCCTCTGTAACAACCCAAGTATTTAGGTCATCGAAAAAGAGAATTTTCGGGTCTTTGATTTTGAAAATTTGATTCATAAATATTTATTAGAAATATTTAGAATGATTGCCAAAGCTCTTCAAAGAGCGGTAGGAAGTATGCCTGCTACTATTTCTACTCTTGCTACCCGATGAGCTCCTATTAAGGAACTGCGAAAGTATGGAGCTACAGAATTTTCTAGGATCAAAGGGAACTGATTCAACAATAGCTGAAAATTGGTTAGAGACTACCAAGAGAATTTCGAAGCAATTAGAATGCACACCACAGAAAAGTTTAGTATGTGTTGTTTCTCTATTACAAGAAGAGGCTTACATATGGTGGGAATCAGTGATTCAAAATATACCAGAAGAACAGGTAAACTGGGAATTCTTTCAACGAGAATTTCAAAAGAAGTATTTGGGAGAGACATATATAAAAGACCGGAAACAGGAGTTTTTGATACTGAAACAAAGAGATATGTCCGTAGTGGATTATGAACGGGAATTTCTAAGACTGAGCAGATATGCAATTGAATTTGTACCGACTGAAGCTGACAGATGCAAGTGATTTCTAAGAGGACTGCGGGATGAATTCCAACTGCAATTGATGCCTCTATGGATTACAGAGTTTGCAGATTTAATAGAAAGAGCTAAAATGATTGAGCAAGTACTGGGAAGAGTAAAAAGTCTGAAACTATCCGTTCAACTAGAAAACGTCCTGGAACTGTTAGTTCAAGTCTGCAATTCAAACGATCGAGGGAATCTCGTGATAGTGGAAGATTCAGTTCAAGATCAGAAAGAGGAGACAAAATTCGAAAGAGATAAATTACTGTATCTACTGGCAGTATCAGAAGCCCAACTCAGAACGTTGAAATTCCTGAATGTGAATATTGTGGAAACAGACATAGGGAAGAATGTAGAAAGTTAACTAGGGGATGTTTCTGTTGTGGATCCACTGATCATTTTGTAAAGGACTGTCCGAAGATTGGTAAGACAGTTTCAACGGTATCACAAAGATCTGAATCTGTTTCTAGAGGCCAAGGTTTAGGCTGAAGTGGTTCAGTTGCTAGAGGTGGAATTAAAAAGGCTAGTGAAAATGCTACACAACAATCTGAAGTAAGAGCTCCGGCCCGAGCATATGTTGTAAGAACTCGAGACTTTAAGAAATACTTTGTCTCCAACTGAGTACTCAATGTCCCGTCGTTTCAGATCTACGTACGATTTCTACTTATCAAAAGCTACTTTCAATCTTTCTTGAATATTTCTAACAGTGCTTTTCGTTTCTTGAATCAATTTTGGATCAACCACTTTTCTTTCATTCAATTCCATCCAACACACTGGTGATCAACATCTCCGACCATATAAAGCTTTATACGGTGCCATTTGAATACTTGATTGGAAACTATTATTATATACAAACTCAACTAACAGTAAATAATGTTTCCAACCTGATTCAAAATCAATAATACAAACACGGAGCATGTCTTCCAAAATCTGTATTACCTGTTCAGATTGCCTGTCAGTTTGTGGATGAAAAGCTGTACTGAAATAAAGTCGTTTACCAAGAGACTCATACAACTGTCTCCAGAACCTCGATGTAAATCGTAGATCCCGGTCTAAAATTACCGATACAGGAATACCATGTAGTCTCACGATTTCCCGAATATAAATTTCTGCCAACTTTTGAAGTGACCAATCTGTTCTGACTGCTATAAAATAAGCTGACTTTGTGAGCCGATCAACAATTACTCAAATAACATTTTTCTTACCTGCTGACAGTGGTAACCCGGTTACAAAATCCATCGTGATACAGTCCCATTTCCAAATCAACAATTGAATAAGGTGACTATCAAGAATAAATATTTGTTACCTCGTATTGATGATTTATTTGATCAACTAAAAGGAGCTTCGTGTTTTCAAAAATTGATTTGAGATCGGGATATTATCAGTTGAAGGTAAAGGAGAGTAATGTACCGAAGACAGCATTTCGTACATGGTATGGACATTATGAATTTTTGGTAATGCTGTTTGGGTTAACAAATGCTCCAGCTGCTTTTATGGATCTTATGAATTAGATTTTTCAACCATACTTAAATCAGTTTGTAGTGGTTTTTATTAATGATATCTTGGTATACTCTAAGTCTGAAACTAAGCATGAACAACATCTTCGAATTGTTTTGCAAATATTGCGAGAGAAGCAATTGTATGGAAAATTAAGTAAATATGAATTCTGGTTATCGAAAGTTGTATTTCTTGGTCATGTAGTATCATCAAAAGGGATTAGAGTAGATCCAAAGAAGATTAAGGCCATACTTCAATAGAAAGTTCCCAGAAATATGTCAGAGGTACGTAGTTTCCTTAGGTTGGCCGGATATTATCGAAGGTTTGCAAATGGATTTTCAAAGATAGCTTTACCGATGACGAAGTTGCTACAAAAGAATGTCCTGTTTATCTGGAATGAACAGTGTTAGGAAAGTTTCGAAATGTTGAAGCAAATGTTAACAGAGGCACCAGTGTTGACTTTGCTGGAATCGGGAAAAGATTTCGTTGTGTATAGTAATGCTTCATTGAACGGACTCGGATGTGTATTGATGCAAAATGGAAAGGTAATTGCTTATGCTTCACGGCAACTGAAACCACACGAAAGTAATTATCCAACACATGATTTGGAGCTGGCGGCTGTAATATTTGCTTTGAAGATTTGGAGACATTACCTATACGGTAAAAAGTGTTATATTTATATTGATCATAAAAGTCTGAAGTACCTATTTTCTCAAAAGAAACTGAACCTGAGGCAAAGACAATGGATAGAGCTTTTGAAAGATTATAACTGTGTCATAGACTATCACCCAGGTAAATCTAATGTTGTAGCTGATGCATTGAGTAGAAAAGCTACAGTAGAACTGAGAGCGATGTTTGCACAGCTCAGTATTACAGATGATGGAGGTCTTTTAGTTGAATTGAAAGTAAAGTCGATAATGTTTAATCAGGTCAGGTCAGTACAATTGACAGATGGCAAACTAATGAATAAGAGAGAGATAGTACAAAACGGTACAGTAAAGAACATTAGTATTGATGAAAGTGATTGTCTGAGATTTCAGAATCGACTCTGTATTCCAACTACTTCTGAAATAAAGGAATTGATTCTTCAAGAAGCTCATAAGAGTCAGTTTGCATTACATCCAGAAGGAACAAAGATATATCGTGATTTACGGGAACTGTATTGGTGGCCAAGTATGAAGAAAGATATAGTGGAATATGTGGCTAAATGTTTAACATGTCAACGAGTTAAAGCTAAACATCAGGTTCCGACCGGATTACTTCAACCTATTAATATTCCTGAATGGAAATAGGACTGTATCACGATGGATTTTGTAACCGGGTTACCACTGTCAGCAGGTAAGAAAAATGCTATTTGGGTAATTGTTGATCGGCTCACAAAGTCAGCTCATTTTATAGCAGTCAGAACAGATTGGTCACTTCAAAAGTTGGCAGAAATTTATATTCGGGAAATCGTGAGACTACATGGTATTCCTGTATCAGTAATTTCAGACCAGGATCCACGATTTACATCGAGGTTCTAGAGATAGTTGCATGAGTCTCTTGGTACACAACTTCATTTCAGTACAGCTTTTCATCCATAAACTGGCGGGTAATCTGAATGGGTAATACAAATTTTGGAAGACATGCTCCGTGATTGTATTATTGATTTTGAATCAGGTTAGGAACGTTATTTACCGTTAGCTGAGTTTGTATATAATAATAATTTCCAATCAAGTATTCAAATGGCACTGTATAAAGCTTTACATGGTCGGAGATGTCGATCACCAGTGTGTTGGACGGAATTGAATGAAAGAAAAGTGGTTGGTCCAGAATTGATTCAAGAAACGGAAAGCACTGTTAGAAAGATTCAAGAAAGATTGAAAGCAACTTTTGATAGGTAGAAATCATAAGCAGATCTGAAACGATAGGACATTGAGTACTCAGTTGGAGACAAAGTATTTCTTAGAGTCTCTTATTGGAAGAAAATTTTGAGATTTGGTTGGAAGGGTAAATTGAATCCTCGATTTATTGGGCCGTATGAGATTATAAAAAGAATTGGACTGGTGGCATATCGTTTAGCTCTACCTCCAGAATTACAGAAGATTCATGATGTTTTTCATGTTTCTATATTAAGAAGATACAGATCTGATCTTTCTCATGTGATTTCAGCTGAAGATATAGAGATTCGACTTGATTTATCATATGAAGAAGAACTGATTAAAATACTGGCACGTGAGGTAAATGAATTACGTAATAAACGAGTTTTTTTAGTGAAAGTGTTATGGGAAAGTCTTAATATTGAAGAGGCAGCGTGGGAACCAGAGGATACAATGAGATTACAGTACCCCTATCTCTTTTCAGGTAAATTTCGAGGATGAAATTTATTAAAGGGGGGAGAAATGTAACAACCCAAATTTTTAGGTCATCGAAAAAGAGAATTTTCGGATCTTCGATTTTGAAAATTTAATTAGTAAATATTTATTAGAAATATTTACGAAGTTAAGTGAGAGGGTAATTAGACTTTAATTAAGTAAATTTAGCTTAATTAGGGCTAATTAGTGAAAGAACTAAATTGGATAAAGTGTGAGGGTTTAATTATAAACTATAAAAAAGTCAAATGATTAAATTAGTAAATAAACCTTATATGACAAGTGTATGATAAATATAAATACATTTGCATTATTATTATTGGTACAAATGTATGTAAATAAGTATTTACTTATTAATTAAGAAATAATAATTATAACTTAATAATATAATAGATAATAAAGAAAATAAAAGAAATAAAACATAAAAAAGAAAGAAAGAAAGAAAGAATGCACGATTAGCAGGGAAAGAAAGAAGGAAAAAGGGAAAGAAAAAGAAAAAGGAAAAATTAGGGTTTTAAAATTTCAAGCTTGATTGGTAAGTCAATTTAATCCATTTCTTGTAATTTTGGTGTCTATGGAATCCTAGGAAGAAATACTATTTGAATTATGTAGAAATTTAGAAAGTTATTGAATTTTTAGATGTTGATTAAGTTGTATGAATTGATGAATTATAATATTAAGTGATAGAAATTCAAGTTAGAAGTGGGTAATTGTAGAGAGAGATATAAGTTTTGTCATAGTAGGGATTAAATTGTTTAAATTGTATAATTGATGTTTTATATTGAATATTAAGAGTTGAAACTTGTTTAAAGTAGGTATAAAATAAAAACTATAAGGTTATTTGAAGAAAAAGAATGGTTATGGTGGAAGGACCTAATTGGAAATATAGAAAAAGTTACATAGAAATGAAAGAGTATGTTATTAAATAACATGCATTGATAATTTTTAAATGTTAAATTTTATGTAGCCAACGTAGCCCCGGAAACATCATCAAAAAAGGGAAAGGAGAAAGTGAACGAGGATATCGAATAAACCCGAGAATTTCAGTTTGTATTTCTATAAACTATGCTTAATGATTTAATATAATGCAATTGTTTTTTTTAATAATTATAATGTACAATGAATGATATGATGGAAACTGTTACTACTTCTGTATTGAAATGAAACGATTTGAATACCCTATTAACAGTGTCGGGCTAGTCAGATATAAATGGCATGCCATAGGATTGGAATTGTTCAGGGATATTCCGACTGTGTGTCGATGAGACACTATATGTGTCAGTTATTTATTCTTTATTCGGATTCATTCTCAAGAGGTAGTATGTACTGGATCATCTTCATTCTTTGTTACCTTTACACGATGTATTCTCAGCTTCGGCCGATGAAACACTGTATGATATCCCGGTGTGTGGGTTGGATCCGTGTATCCGTCCAAGTCCGAGTTATGTTAATAGGGGTAAGTGAAAGTACTAAAGACTGACTGTTATTGATTATGTGACTGATATATGTGAATGTTGAAAAGCATTAAATGTTATGAAAAGTATAAAAGATTGTTTAATTATCTCTAAGAGATATGATATGAAGACAAGAAATTAAGCTATTGAGACTTGAAAATAAAAAGTTTTAAGTTACAATGTATATACATGACTCATTATTGTTTTAAGTATTAGTTTATAGCAATACCACTGAGTGTATACTCAGCGTACGGTTTGCTTCAGTGCGCAGGTTAGGTACAAAGTAAATAACGTCTCAGCATCTAAGCCAACTCCCGAACTCAATACTTGGTGATGTATCTTTCCTTGAAGAATGACATGTACCTAGGTTGTCTAATGTTGTTTTGATATAAGTTATATTGTTAATAGATAGTTAATAGATGAAATGAAATGTTATAATATGTAGTCCTTTTTGAATTGAATATAATGTCACTTAGATATAACTATTTTGAAATGGTTTAATTTAAAGAATTATCAAATATATGCATTTGATTATTTTATAATGGTTTAATGAGTATTAAATGTATTTTATAATGTTTGGATTGGTTGAATGAAAGAATATTAAAATTTCTTGTAGTCTTTAGTTTGCAGGGTTGTTAAATTTGAAATGCAAGGTTCATTTTGAGCCCACACGGTTTGTCATACGGGCATGTGACCAGATCGTGTGAGACACATGGCTTGCACACGGGCATGTTGATAGGCCGTGTGTCCCCTGCACCTAAAATGTTACAAACAGGTTGTCACACGGGCTGACCCACAAGTCAAAATGCTCCACGAGTAGTGAACACGGGCATGTCCTAGCCGTGTGAACCTCACTGTCGGCCGTCCATGGGCTTGTCACAATAACTCGGGTGTGTCATATTAGCCACACGGGCGTGTGGTATTATTTAGAAAAAGAAACTATAAAACTTCACGAAAATTTTCCTAAGCTTCCAATCTAGTCTCGGTTTGTTTCAATTATACTCGTAAAGTACTGTGGACCCATAAAAGATAAATTTAGTTGGATAATATTGTATTTATACTTGTTTTATATGCAAATGTATTGTAACGACTGGTAACACTCTGTAACTCTGTTCCGGTAACGGGACAAGGTTAGGGGTGTTACAGCCTCGATTGGTGGAGAGAGTACGTACTTGAAGGATGCGTAGATAATTAATCGATGAAGTTACGCGCAATGTGAATCGAACCACTAACCAATGTATAACTAGCCTTTTCCAGGAGACATGGTGCCACTTGGCTGACACAGATTTTGTCTCCTAACTTCGCGAAGAGCCTCGAGGGTTCATGAAGTGGGAGCACCTTGGTTGGTGGGGAGAATACGTACATGAAGGGCATGTGGATAATTAATCGATGAAGTCGCGTTCGATGTGGATAGAACCACCAACCAATGCATAATTAACATGTCTCCTTGAAAAGGCTAGTTATGCCTTAGATGGTGGTTTGATCTACATCATACACAACTTTATCGATTAATTATCTATGCATATTTCATGTAGTACTTTCCCCACCAACTGAGGTGCTCCCCCTTTGTAAACTCTTGAGGCTCTCCGCAGAGTTGGGAGACAAAACTCGTGTCTTAGGGCAATGCCTACAATTGTTGGGGGTCGTATTGACTACTCGACATATGATACTTTAAAGACTTCTCTTTAAAAAGTTGATCCCCTTAACAAAAATCATTACACATCTTTCTAAAAAATTATTAAAAATGATCAAAATATAAAAATTGTAAAAAATATAAATAAATTAACTTATTAAAATTATAATTTCTTTAAAAAATTATAAAAAAATTAACTAATTGGATTTTCATCAAAATGTCTCAAGAAAATCATTTAAAAACATCTTCATAATTATTTTTCATATGAATTATGAGCACATGAAAGAGAATACAACAATGACTTTAGTTACATATTTGCAATATTCAATGTAGTTCCTATCATTGCTTTGCTCTCTTACGGCTTCTTCAATACTCGATTCTAGCACTTTGAATTTACTTTTCTCACAAAATACTATAATTTAGCTAATCAATGTAGTTCCTATCATTGCTTTGCTCTTTTACGTTAAGTCATTGCCTACTCCCCTCTATCCAGAAATATGAGAATTTTACAAATGAAATTGCCTATATATATATATATATATATTTGAAATGTATATTTTTATATATTTTTAGAAATTTTATTTATTCTATGTTTTTATAATTTGTAATTTTATATTTTCTATAATTTAAATATTTTTATATTTTATATTTTATAATTACTTTTTTCAATTTCTTTAACTTTTTATTTTTAAAATATCTTATGGTTTTTTAATATTCAAGTCTAGAATGGATTTGGAGAAATGAATAGCTATCTGCAAACGAATTTAGACATCTATTTGTCCAGGTTTATTTTGGATGTATATATATATAATTGTTAATTTTTTAGTATTATAAAAATTTTAAATATATGATGACATGACATGCTAATCAACATACTTCCATGTGGCATGTCATATGTCACTCTAAAACTATTCAAAAAAATATATATTCTATTAATTAATTTGTATTCTCATACGATGATTGTGTGTATTAAATTTATAATATTTTTATAACAATAGTTTTTGCTTAAATTTTTTAATGAATTTCTTCAAAAATCATTAATAAATTGAAAAAAAGAATGTAATCACAATATTATTAAAAATATTTAACTAACTTAGAATCAGTTATATTAAAGTTAATTTTAAATATATTTAATATTAAAATAATAAAAAAATTCACCAAAATTTGAATGTTTAATATATTATAATTTAAATAATAATATTATTAATTTCTTACAAGGTATGTATTATATCTATTGTTAAATTAATTTATTTCAATGTTAAAATTGTTAATATTCAATTCTTTTTATAATTTTATAATATTTATATTTACTGTATTTTAGTCAATAAATTTAATTAACTCTTATTATATTTGAAAAATATATTTAATTTGATAAATTTTATTACTAATGTCTTTTTCTATAAACTATATTTTAAGCTTAACAATTTAATATCCATTAATTTTAATATTATAGTATTAACAATTAATTCAATTAAGTAAAATTTTAAAATAAAGAGGTAGTTTATTTAAAACCAACTTTATATTTAACATAGAGAAAATTATAAAGAAAAATTTTAAACAAAAGGCATGGGTGGACCTGATCATGGGCTGGACCACCCGCCTAGGCCCAAAGATCTGCCGAAAAAGTGGGAGGGTTTGGGAAAAATATAGACCCAAAAAATAGACTTCGACAAAAAATAACGCCCCATTTTCTAAAAAGGGTCGGGCCTCGAGTAGGATTTTTTGCCTGGTCTGGCCCAATTTTGTTGTTTTGCAGCTGTTTTCTTGTTGTTTTGTTGCCATTTCATTGCTATTTTGGTACCATTTCGCTATTATATTACTACTATTTTTTTGTTATTATTTGGAAATTGTATAACTCTTTTTTTATTATTAATTTTGTTACAATTTTGGAGGCATTTGCTTGCTAAGTTGCAACTATTTTAATGTTATTTAAGTAAAAAGACTTTTTTTAATCTATTTTTAATTTGTTGAAAATATTTATTTTAATATTTTTAGTGTATTTGATGTATTATATTTTTAAATTTATTTTTATATAAAAAAATAATCTAAAAAAAATATGGGCAGGTTGGGCTTGGGTTTATCATTTTTAATCTATGTCAAACTTGAGAAGAATTTTAGACTTATTTTCCAGCCTGGGCCTAAAATTTTGCATCAGCCCGACCTCGACCCGGCTGATCAAGTCTAAGCATGGGATAAAAAATTAGGTAGTGAGTAAATGAGTAATTTACCCAAATTGTAAATAAGTACTTCAAATGAAGAGTTTCACGTGTCAAAAAGCTATAATGTGAACATGACCATTTATTCCCTTTCTATGTAACCTTATATTGGTATAGTATTTATATATATAATAAGATTAAAATTAAGAAAAATAATTTTCCAAAATCAATATTTACTTTTATCAAAATATTCTATTAATTTACCATATAAATATAATTTTTTTTGCTTCATTTAATCTGTTCTATTGTAAAATATGAACAGAACAACAACAAAAGTTTAACAATACAATATTCTAAAATAAAACACATTCGATCACTTAACATGCCTACGATTACAACAAAGTAAAAATTCACCACCAAGCTTCAAACATTTTCTCCTGATTTATACCTTTACCGCGCCAATCTCTACCACATCAAAATCATTTACTGCTGCAAAACCAGAAAATAATGCTCTTACGACACCCTCCTTATCACTCAAGACTCCTTCACATCCTACTAAATCCTCTTTTGCAATCCCTTACACATTAAACTTTAAAGATCCATGAGGAGGAGACCACATGAATATAAATTATGTACATTGATATTAAAAGTTCTATTTTAGCACATAATTTTTCAGTATATGAAACATCTTAGTTACTATATCATGTTTTAATGCATTTTAATTTATCTCATGTTTTATAATATTTAGATAATGTATCTTACTTTCTCTCATATTTTACGATGAATGATAAATACAAGTTTAACGACCCGATTTTAGGCGGTATCGAAAAATACAGTTTTGGAAATTCCATTTCCATAAACTGAGTCTGTAAGAATAAAATAGGAAGATTTACGGAGTTTGTATGAAAATATAAGAAAATTACTAATTAAAGTTTAGGGATTAAATTAAAAAATTCCAATCACTATTAAATTTTAAATTAAAAAACACTTGAAGACCTAGTTAACAATTATCCAAAGGACCAAAATAGTTAACAAACCATTGTTTTTCTATGGGAAAGTGGGAAGAAATGATCATAGCCACTGAAATGTCATAATTGTAATTAAGAGATATGTATATATTAGATTAGTGGATTAAGCATAACTAATTAAGATTAATTAAACTTTAATCCTAGTATATAAGAAAGTAAGTGGAAAGAAAGATTAAGTTATCATCTTCCTCCTTATGTTTAGCGATCTAAGCTAAAAGGGAAGAGAAAAACTTCTTTGTTTCCTTTCCATTTTGATCCAAATCAACTAAGGTATTCAAGCTAATTCTTTCAATTTTTTATAGATTTTGAATCATGGGAGCTTAATTTAGCTAATCCATATGTTAATTCTTTCAATTATTAGATGACTAGCAAGTTGTCATTAAAGTGAAATTGATGAATTTTTCTTGAATTTGAAGAGATTGATAGTTAGAAAGCTTGAATTATGTTAAGAATTAAGTTAGAAATTAAGTTAAGTTTATTAGATAACTTTAAGACATTAGGGACCAAATTGAATAAATTAAAAGTTTTTAATAAATTATGATATAGATTAGTAGTACAAGACCCCTAATGAAAGGATATGGAATCGGATTTTGATTCGATGTTAAATACAAAAAAATGAGTATTTTGCATATAGGGACTAAAATGAATAAAATGCAAAATATACTTGATTATATGTTTTCATGTGAAAGAATGAAATTTAATACTGTTTTTATAATTGAATTATCGAATGTAGTTAAAGGCGATGCTAGGTCCTCTCAAGAGAAAGGAAAGGTGAGAGTTGTATGCGAGTAACAAATACGGTTTGTACTTTCATAATTTGAGTTATATATACACACATGATTTGTTGCAAACTAGCTTAATTGAGGTAAACATTCTACTTGTCTCATGATTCAGTTTATATGAGGTGATATGAAATGTTGTGGATTGAATAGGGATGAGCATGGTAAAAACGAGAATTATATGAAATTATGATATGCGATCATGAACATATATATGTGTGTGTTTGAATCATTTGTTGCCCTATTAATTGTCTCAAGCAAAGTTAGACATAGTTAGCATGCCATAGGATTAGTGTACGGGATTTACTTCAGTTTATACTAATGAGGCACGAAATGTAATTTATACTTCAGACGTTCTGATGAGGCACTGAGTGCCAGATATATTGGTGTGATGGTTGAATGATCCATATATTTGTCTTGAGTCTGTGTCTGGTTAATAGGGATAATAAAACATAAACCTTGCCTATTGACATGATATGTGAAGCTAATAATGGAGAAATTTGCATTTATGTGAAACAATAGCATATGATGCGAACTGGTTTAAATGAGTCTGAAGGCCAATATAGATACGAAACGAATCAATAGATTCGAATAAGAGATGAGAAAATGAATTGAATAAGTTATACGCTATGAAATATAAGCAAATGTGATATGATGATAGAAAACATAATATGATATATTCATGTGGTTGCCAAATGAGATGTGGCATAAATTTTGGTGAATGAGACATGAATGGTATATTGAAAGTGTTGAAAGTTGCGACATTGAGCTTCTATCTCTATGGTTGCGATCCTCTCCTATTGAGGTTGTGACATTGAATCCCCCTGTCCTCTAAGTCACGAGGTCCCCTACTAAAGTCACGACATCAGCCACCTGTCTTTAAGATTGTGACTCACCTCGATTGAAGTCGTGATGTTGATCTTCTACCTTCAATGTCGAGACATGATTCCCACTTAACCACGACGTCATTTTGGTATTTTGAAAATTTTACATTTTAGTCCTTCAATTAACATTGGTTTTTCACAAGAGCTTTCGTAAGCTCGTTTATAACCTAGATTTGATTAAATAACATATTATAATTATGTATTAAACCTAATGACTTGTCTAAATTGTTTATTTGATATGCAAATGAAGTTGTAGTTGCTCTTGCAACAATGGATGTGACATTTCACATCTCGAATTCGACGATTGGGTCAGGTGTAGGGTGTTATAATAAGCGAGCTTTAATTTAGTGGGATAATTCCTGCCAACCTCTAGAAAATGGAGATATGGTATTTTTGCCATTTGAGAGAACAAAATAGATCCTTTACGATGAAGATTGCGTTAAAAGAACTCACCAACACTAAGAGCTTCTAGGTGAAAGTCATGAGTTCTAAATATAAGGTGAAAGTCAGTCATGAGTTCTAAATATAAGGTGAAAGTCATTCACCATTCCTGATTCAATTGACAAAGGAAACAATTCTTTTGTATGGAGGCTAGTTTCAAAAGTATGGGAGGAGGTTCAAAAGAGTGCTTGTTGGTTGTTAAGCAATGGACTTATTTAGGGGTGAGCGTTCGATCGAATCGAATAAAAAAATTTCAAGTTAATCGAGCTGACGAATCATATTTTATCATCCTAATTTGATTTGAAATTTTCTCGAATCGAGTCGAGTGAGATGGAATTCGAATCGAATCGAATCAAATATATTTGTTCGAGTTAAATTTTAAAAAATAATATTGGGTCCTTGTAACCATTGTCACCTATCATAATAAAATTTGTCCACCTTAATCAAATTTTTTATTAACTTTCATCACCTCATAATTTATTTATTAATATTTTATATACGGGTTAGCTTTTTTGCTTGCTTAGTTGTTTCAATTATCTTCAGATTCTTGTCACTATGTATTTTAGAATTAAAAAATATATTAAATGTAAAAATGTGATTTTTTTTAATAAAAGTTATTTTAAAGATAAAATGTGGAATTGATACTAATATAAAATTTTAACACGAATATTTTATGGCATAATTAATAATTCAATTTTAATATAAATATTCAATATGATTAAACAATTCAATAATATAAATAATATAAAATGTGAAATTTAATTTAATAATATAAATAGTATATATAAATAAAATTTTACTATTTATGTTTAGTTTTTTTTTTTGGATAATTTTGATTTTTTATTTGAGAGTAAAAGGTGAGAAGTAAAACTTTAGGAGAAAAATAAAAAGTTTTGGAGAAAAGTTTGAGGGAAAGTAAATGGGGGAGTAAAATTTTGGAGGGAAAATATTTAAAAAAAAATTTAGGGGGGGATGGGTTTGGGGTAGATGGGAGGTGGGATAGGAAGAGAGTAAAAGTTTTAGGGGAAAAATGGGAGAGAGTAAAAATTTTGGGGAAAAATAAAAAGTTTTGAAAGTTTTTGGGAGTAAAATTTTGAGAAAAAGTAAATGGGAGAGTAAAATTTTGGCTAGAAATAGATTTTGGGTAGATTGGGGGGTTGGGATGGAAGGGGAGTAAAAGTTTTGGGGGGAAATTAGTGGGAAGGAGTAAAAGTTTTGAGAGAAAAGTAAAAAGGTTTGGGAGTTTGGGGTAAAAATGTAAAATATTATAGTTTGATATTCGAATTATTCGAGTTATTCGAATTCGAAAACTCAACCCAATTCGTTTAACTCGAAATTCGAGTTTTATTTTATTTTATAGAGTCGAATCGAATTTTACTCACTCTTAAACTTATTGACATATTTTGGAGAGACATTTGGTTGTGCTTTACGTGATATTTGTGTTGAGTCACTAGAGCATATTTGCACAGCAGATTATAGATCCATGTGTGAGGTAATGTATCTAGGATAAAGAGTTTGAGTAAATTGAATGGAGTTTGGTAAGATTATTTAAATGCAAAAATTGAACCGCAATTGTCAGCTTCTATTGTATCCATATGGTGAATAAGACCAAAATTCTCTTTAAACTTTTTCAGAGACTTCTTTTGAAATTTTTGTGCTAAACAAAATACTTTTAAGTGAAATGATAAAACTATTCAAAACTAATTTAAATAACATTTACCACCTAAAGGTTTTTTTAGGAATTTAATTAATTAGAATGTGATATCGTTTCAACATAAATTTTATTTTATTTCCTTAATTATCTTTTTAACTAAATGTGATATTTAATCAATTTGGTAAAGCAGATCTTCCCATTAAAATATGTGAAACATAATTTTTAATCTTGTCAACTTAAATTTTGAAAAATATAGTGTGAAACTAATATGGAGTCTATGGCACATGGGAAAAAAAAAGATTTATAAAAAAAAAAATTATTGCTTTAATTAAAAAGGTTAAAATAATTTTTTTAAAAATTTTTGTATTTTAAGTTTAAATCTTATCATAATAATATTTTATTAGTCTTTTATAAAAAAAATACATTCTCATATATATATTTGTTATTTTATATGAAAAATTTTAATTATTTAAAAAAATACTCTCATGTTAATATTTGTTATTTTATAATAATTTTTTTACTTATTTCCTAATTAAGTTGATATCTGTACTAAAATTTAACATGATAACAGCACATAAAAGAAACTTAAAAATTTATACATTATTGCGTATAGTAAGTCTCAACACTAAATAAGACTTTAGACCTCCACGCTTATGAATTGAGTCAATAACTCAAGTCAATTTTACATTCATAAAATACCATCAAACATGATTATAATATAGAAAAGAGAGAAAAAAAGGGGGAAGGATATCGAAACTCGAAAGATAAGGACGGGGTTGAGGTATTTGGAGATAGTGGGTTGGCAGCAGACCAAATCCAAACGTTTGGCTCATAATGATGCTGCCTTTGCTTTTTAGTGAGAGAAAAAGAGCGAAATGGAGATGATATATGTTCCATCTTAACTAAAGCCAAGGGTTTGAGGATGAATGAAAGCCAGCCCTTCAAATCTTTTTCCTTTTTTTTTTTTTTTTTATATTTTATTGAGTTAAAGTGGCTAAGAGTTACGGAAAGTCATGATCGAGACCCATCTATGAATCTCCTTCATTCGCCTCCATTTTTATTTTAAGAATTTTTGCTTTCCGTTTTGACTGGTAGAAGTTCCATATTAATTACATTATAGTCAGTTGAAGCAACCCATCAAACATGTTTGTCCCTCCCCTAAGCCTCAAGTGAGTATGCAACCTGAAATAAATTTCTTTTTCTGATAACACAAGATTTCAAACCCCATATCATATTTGATGCAATCAGGTACACTCAAATATTGTAATGTGTGTTGTAACATTATGAACACCATTTTGGTTTATATTTATTTTATTGACTATTTTCAACAAAACTAGGTTTTATCTATAAAGTCCATTATTTACTTTTTTTAAGGGGATATTGATGGATATCATTTAAGATAAATCTCTTTATCCTTTTCTGAATCCATTTTTAATCTTCAGTAAAAAAACAGTTAAGTCTTAATTCTACCCAATTTAAAAATTTTAAAGCCTAATTAGAAGATCACGTAAATTTTTTGGTTGATGGCCCAAAATTTAATAGCTATATATTATTATTATTTAAATTTTTAATTGAGTTGTTGTTACAAGTCAACTTTATACTAACTCGATATTAATAACAATACTATTTACTATTAATTACTTTCAAACTTTATGTTTGAATTATTTATTGTACGTTATATTCAAACGCACATCTGTATTTCAAATACGTTATGTCTACATATATACACATATGATAAAAATACTAGTAATAAATTATTGTCGTTGACATTTTCTAGCTAATTGTTAGCATAAGAAAATCAATATTAGAGAGAAAAATGTGAAAGCTTTGATGCAATATGATATTGTTATGTCTTCCTCATCAAATTCAAACCGACAACCAATAATTGTACCATACTTTGGCACCACAATTGCAAAAATGGACCCCTATAGGCTATAGTGTCGCACTTAATTTTATCATTCCAAATGAATGAGGATGACATGTAGAAACAAGCCGTGGTTTATATATTGAGAACCCGAAAAGGTTTGTTGTAACAACTTGTCGACGAAATGTTAGAATATCATTTTAAATTTATACTTGTAAACCATTTGGGTTTTCATTGTGTAATTAAAATATTATCAACCAAATTAAATTCAAGGACTTGATTAAGCTTTGTTTTTTTTAAAAATATATATTTATTTTTAATTATAGCATTGAAAATTTTAACTCAACTCAAAATTGAGTGTTAAAGAATTGAAAAACCATTGTCGGACATCATCGTACGAAAGTTTGTTTAACTTTTAATTTAATTTGTTTTTTTTCCTGAAAATTGTGACGTTTAGTAAATTCTCATATTTTAATTTACCTTCAGTTCTAATTTTTAATTTTTCAAAATTTTTAATAAATTCTTATATATTTTTAGGCAAAAGGGCTTTAGTAGTCACATTAACATATTAATCCATATGGTATGCAAATATTTTCATTTGTTATAATCAAATGGATGAATAATAATTTTTGTTAACGGAATGATTCTAGTGATTTAATTTTAATTACTAAAATCTCAAATAAATGATTTTAATTTGGATTAATATTATTTAAAGTAATGAAAACTCAATTGAGCTTGAATTCACATGCAGGGAAGCCAACAAGATCAACTGTGTATTTGTAATGTTGGTAATGCTTTGAATACTTTTGTTTATTAATAATTTGTTGAATTAATTGTGGATTAAATTTTAGTTTGAGTGCTTAATTTAAAAATAATATATATGATAAAAATGTTTAATTTTTAACATGTTGATGATAAAATGTAAGTAGAAATAGATTAAAATTAAATTAAACGTTATAATTGTTGAGTCAACCTAAAATTTTTAAAGCTTAAGACTGGAAATCGCATTGTTAACATGTAAACAACACACATGCTCTGCATTGAGAAAAGAGAGGTTCATATATATGATTTAGTACACAGAATATTTAAACGTGCACAACAATTTCATTATTCTTGTATATTCCATATTACTTTTAAATAATTAAAAAATTATTAAAAAAATACACTTGAATTAAATTTACATTTATAGGCGGGTCATTATCGCATGTGACTATTATTTATTGATGAGACAATTTTGATGTTCACCAAATAAAAAAAATCATTCATGAACTAGACTTGTTTTCAGAAGATTACAATCATAGAGTGAGTTAACCCAAACGCTTCAAACAATCATGGGTTCCTTGCCTAACACTGCTGCGGAGGCTCAGCAGCTAGACCTGGAGGATTCCAGTCGAACCGAGAGAGTGCAGTGGCTGATTAATTCACCTGAGCCTCCTAGTTTATGGCAGGAACTAGTTGGTACAGTCAAAGGAAGTTTGTTAACTCCTGGAACAAAGAATTCCTCATCCAACGCCAAGGGGAAACATGCCATGTCCTTCCTCCGAGGTCTGTTTCCGGTCCTCAGCTGGGGAAGGAATTACAAGGCTTCATTTTTTAAACATGATTTAATGGCGGGTTTAACACTTGCAAGTCTTAGCATTCCTCAGGTACCTACTTTCTTTTGCTTCTCTGTGTCACTCTTTGCTTTCTCATGACTCACTGTATTTTCTTTTTCCCCAGAGTATTGGATATGCTAATTTAGCGAAACTTGATCCTCAATACGGTCTATGTAAGTTGCTGAAAAACTGAGCTTTTCATTTCCTTAAGCTTGAAGTTTCTTGTTCTTGATGAAATTGTGTTATGGGGGTTGTTTCATCTAGACACAAGCGTCGTCCCACCTCTTATATATGCGCTAATGGGTAGTTCAAGAGAGATAGCTATCGGACCGGTAGCCGTGGTTTCAATGCTGCTATCTTCCATGATTCCAGGCCTGGTGGATCCTGCAATTGACCCCATTGGGTACACAAGTCTAGTGTTCACCGTGACATTCTTTGCTGGAACTTTCCAAGCCATATTTGGATTGTTTAGGTAGTGAGATCTTTAGAGTTTTTTTTTTTTTTTTTGGTCCTTTTTTAAAAAATATTCAATACACATGTTCTTCTCTGAAAACAGTTTTGCTGTTTCACAGACTGGGGTTCCTGGTGGATTTTCTTTCACATGCTGCAGTAGTTGGATTCATGGCGGGTGCAGCCATTGTGATAGGGCTTCAGCAACTGAAGGGACTATTTGGACTGAGTCACTTCACCACTAAAACCGATGTATTGTCAGTTTTGACCTCGGTTTCCAAATCAGTTAAACATGAAGTAAGTAGTCAAGGAAACCTAACTTTGCAGCCATCATCATTTCAGTATGATTTCTAAAATCTTTCGCTTTCATTGTCTCACCCTTTCTATATTTCTTTAAACAGTGGTATCCTCTAAATTTCGTCCTCGGTTTATCCTTCCTGGTATTCCTCCTTGTCGCCAGGTTTATCGTAAGTAATCAAATTCTGGCAGGCTTTTCCCATTAAAGTAATAATATTTAATTTGTTTCATCAGTAAATTAAAAAAAAAAAAAACTGATTTCAGGGAAAAAGAAACAAAAAGCTCTTCTGGTTCCCAGCAATAGCTCCTCTATTGTCAGTCATATTATCCACCCTGATTGTATATTTAACCAGGGCTGACAATCATGGGGTGAAGATAGTAAAACACTTGAAAGGAGGCCTCAATCCAAGCTCAGTCCATCGTTTACAATTTAATGGCACACATGTTGCAGAAGCAGCCAAAATCGGGTTGATTTCTGCCATTGTTGCTCTCACTGTGCGTAACTACTCTTCATCTCACTCCCATCTTTCTTTTTTAGCTTGTTTACGGCAACTCCATTGAAACATATTCTTCTCAGGAAGCCATCGCAGTTGGCCGATCATTTGCTTCAATTAATGGATACCATTTAGACGGTAACAAGGAAATGTTGGCAATGGGGTTCATGAACCTTGCAGGATCTCTAACTTCTTGCTACGTAGCCACTGGTAAACTGAATCCCATAAATTATATCACATTTTCCCGTCATACATAAAAATTAATTATATACGTATTGGCAGGTTCATTTTCCAGGACTGCAGTGAACTTTAGCGCAGGCTGCAAGACTGTCGTGTCAAATATAGTGATGGCGATTACAGTGATATTGGCATTGGAGTTGTTTACCAGGCTACTGTATTACACCCCAGTCGCCATCCTTGCTTCCATCATCATGTCTGCACTTCCTGGACTTATTGATATTAATGAAGCTTACCGTATCTGGAAGGTTGACAAACTAGATTTCCTAGCTTGCCTCGGTGCCTTTATCGGAGTCTTGTTCAAATCAGTGGAGATCGGTCTTCTAGTAGCGGTAATTTCTTATCCTTTTCTTCTACACTTAAATATATAAAAAGCTTAATATATATATCATACACCTTCTAGATAATAGTACATAACTCTACCTATTTAATATTCCCAGCCTGGATAATAGCAACAAGGGCACAAACCAGACCACACGATATTATAAATTCACTACCAACTAAAAAACATGTGGATATGCTCAACAGGGGATGCTATGTTATTTCAAACATTGAATGCTCAGAATTGAAAGAAATTAAAACTCATTGCGACTTGTGGGTTCTATTCCATCTCATAATTGATTTTTGATTAATCCATACAATTACCTACACAGAGAGTCAAAAGTTCACACCCTCTTGAAACCCGTAATTATTTTTTTTACCAGACTTATGGACCCCCGGCGGCCTGTTATCCACTACTTGCAACTATTGCTTTCACCCAGCTATGCGAACGAGTAGATCACAGTTTGCTTGTAAGCTAATGTATATACAAAAAAGTAAGTAGCATATACAGCACAGTAAAATCTCGTGTTTCAGTCCCCTATAAAACAAATAAGTTTTTACTCAACTACTCTTTTAGTCCTATATTCGGTGGCTTTGATTTTCCATGCCTACAAATTTCACAAAATTTATCCCCGTCTCATTTTCAAAACCTATTCAACTTTCCAGATTGAACTGTTTGTTTTTTCATTTTTTTTAAGGAGGCGTGATTTGTATAAATGGGGTTTTTTTGTGTTACTCACATAAAACCGTCCTGTTTGAAACTTTTAATGAGTAAATAATTACAATTTTGCATGTAGAATTTGGAGAGGGATCAATTGGTTACTAATAGGGAAATTAAATTTGCAAAAAATTGCAGGTAGCTATTTCATTTGCCAAGGTGTTGCTGAATTCCATCCGACCAGCCGTTGAACAACTAGGAAGACTTCCAAGAACAGATATCTTTTGTGAGGTGGATCAATATCCCATGGCTGTTAAAACACCAGGACTATTCACACTTCGCATAAACTCGAGCTTACTATGCTTTGCCAATGCCAATTTCCTGAGAGAAAGGTATGTGTAAGCTGCAATTCACAAGAGAAGCAAACAATTGGCTCCATTCCACTCCCAAACATAACATTGCACTTGTTTGTTTCAGAATACTAAAGCTCCTTACACAAGATGAGAATGGAACAGAAGAAACTGCAAAAGAAAGAGTTCAAATCTTAATCCTCGACATGACCAGTAAGTTTAAATAATCTTCTTGTAGTTTCCAAAAAAAGAGCAGCCTATGTCAGAGTATAACTGATTCTCCCTTGTGACAGATGTGATGAACATTGACACTTCTGGAATTCTGGCGCTAGAAGAACTGCACACGGAGCTGGTTTCACTAGGCATGAAAGTAAGCTTATTATATCATCAATCGAGATTGTGATCTTTTTAACTATTCCTGGAATTACATGACTGATTTTAAAACTAGTCTTCTTTTTTTTTTCTTTTTTTTTTGTTGCAGTTGGTAATGGTGAATCTCAGGTGGCAAGTGATCCACAAGCTAAAGCTGTCAAAACTTGTGGAGAAAATTGGAGCCGATGGAATTTTCCTCACGGTTGCTGAAGCTGTGGATGCATGCCTTGCTTCTAAATTAGCAATCAACAACTTGTAATTAATGGCTTCACACTGTACAATACCAGTTCTTGATTAACTACTTCTTAATCAAGAACTTCAAGCAAGTTGAATAAAAGTCGGCCAACTTGTCCTAATAATTGGCTACTTTAGTGTGTAGTGGTTTGAAAAGGAAACTTAGAGGCTGTTTTAAATCTCTCTTTACCATTCCAGTCAATTACAGTCAATCACAGTTTCATGGCTGAAAAAGCATGGAAGATTGATATCCAGTGTACAAATTTTTCTCTGGTTTAAAATCCTTGAAAACACTTTCCAACTGCGCTTGTTAATGTAATTGAATATTTTGCTTAAGAATAGGAAAAGTTTCAATCCATTTGTATGTTCTTCCTTGTGGATCAAATATTAATTCCCTGTTAGATTAAAGCAAGCAAGGATTCTGGTGACTGACCCTGTTTCTTCTGCAAGATTTATATCTTTTTGCAAACTTCGCTCCCTAAAATTTTAAGTTATGATTTAATCATGTTTGTAAAATTATAATTAAAATAATGACCATTATATAAAATTAATATGAAGTTTAAATTTAATTTCAAAATATAAATAAATTTAAAGTATAATCAATAAAAATTAACATGAAAGTTTCTTTATTTAAATTCTTTTATATGCATTTACAGGTGAATTTTAAAATATCAATATTATGTTATTTTACAATAAAAATCAATTAATTAATTTGGTATAATAATTTTAAATATATATAAATGTTAATTTAATCATAAGTGAAAATTTTAAACTATAATTCTTAAAAAAAATCAATATTTTTAATTAGGTATTATAAAGAATATAATTTTTTACATAGTTAAAAAGTTTATAATTGTAATTATAAAATTTAGGACCGTCTTTTATTATCAATTATTTATTTTATATTATATATAATTTATTATTTTATGCATAATATTTTTCACCTGTGCCATAAACTATTTACTACTACTTTTACATTTATGTTACTACTTAGTTATAAGATATTATTTATTGGGATATTGGCATGCAAGGCCTCTGTATTTTGGGGTGTGTTCTAATGTGCCATATGTATTTTCAAAATGTCCAATTTAATACCTACATTTTGTGACCCTAACAGTATCAGATTTTATGCGGATGTGGCACATTGCCCAATCAGGGGCCGCCACATGGCTTTTTGACCTTTTGACCCGTTAAGTGACTAAGTGAGGGACTTTTGAGCAATTCTTCCTTTTTCTTCTTTTATAGAAAATCAAATGTTTTTATTTTTTAAATTCATTCCAAACACTTTTACCTAGAGCTGATCATGGGCCGGGCTCAAATAAAATTTTAGGCCTGATTCTAGGATTGAGCTCAGCCTGGCTTAAAATATGGGCCTAAAAAATTGTCTAAGCCCGGCTCAAAATAAAATTGTTAAGTCATGCCCGACCCAGCCCAGCCCATATTAATTTTTTTAGCTTATTTTTATTAAATAAAAAAATTAAATATAATAAATCAAATACATTTAAAAACATAAATGATACTAAAATAATTTTTAAAACAATACACAAATTGAAAATGAAAGTGAAATTAGAAAAGTAAAGTTAAAAATTTAAAATGATTAAAAATAAAATAAAATATTTATTATATAATTTGGGCCGGCCGGGTCAACAAAATCTTACCCGAGGCTTGACCTATTTTCTAAATGGGCCTCATTTTTTGTCTAAGTTTATTTTTCAAGTCTATTTTTTTATTCGAATCCTCATATTTTTTGGGCGGAACTTCGAACTAGGTTGGGTGGCCCACCCATAATCAGGTCAACTTTTACCAGAAATATTGAAACTTTTTTTACACTTTTCTTTATTCCAAATTTCTTCTCTGCTAATTTGCTTCTATTTTCTTCTTTATTAATAACGAAAAAAGTTTTCAAATCAATTAAGCCTCAAGAACATTGACCAAACAACATACTATTTGGAACCCTCTTAATTTAACATTAAGCCTCAAGAAAGCTGAGATATATACATAAAGCAATCCATTCCTCTTGTCAAAAAACACTGGAAAAAAATTATTCGAATCAGTGATGACCTAACACTTAAAATAAAGCAACACAACTAAAGAAGAAACCATGAAAGCATAGATCAAGATAAGGGCACCAAAATGCATTGCCTAGTTTCTCTTGGTAATGAATCTCAAACTCACCATTTTCTCCAAACCCATTAACTCGCCGTTGTTCATTTCTCTAAGCTTATCAATAGCCAAGCCAAGAGTCAACTTGTGGCACCATCTCTGGTACTTCAACCCATTGATGCACCTCAAGGTCTAGGCCACTGAAACGTAGAAGATAAGATGGGAAAGGGAAAGCAAAGTGATGAGTACTCAATAATGGCGACATTGGAGGCAAGTGGATTGAGCTTGAGTCATGAAGATGAAGATTCTGACCTTCGAGTTGACTAGACGCCGAGGAGACCTCATCAACGATGATGGGTCGAGGCCTGTGACCTCCGAGTGAACTAAAAGGAGGAAAATCTAAAAATCCCATTACCTTTCTGGGTAGAATCTGAACTTTCTCGATGAAATCATTGCCCCAAATACAAAAGTAGGACTTAATTCTATAAATTTTGAAGTACATGGACTAAATCTAAAACTTTATCAAAGTACAGGGATTAATGGAAAATTTTAACGTTTAAGGTAAGTAAGAGCTTACCGGAGCGAACATTTTTCAATTTGGGACAGCCAAACAGCACTCAAGACTAATTTTCTGGTTAGTTACACTACACCAAACTAATGCCAGGTTGCACAGTTTGAAACAAAGATTCCTTGGCTTTATATGGAAATCAAATTAAAACTGTTTTTGTTTTAGGGTGTGCCACCTCAAATTGTGTGCCTTTTTTAGGGACTAATAAATAGTATTAACTCACTCGCTTTATTTTTGAACTAATTTAAGGATAATCACTGATTATTTAATTGGATAAATTCAAACTAGATTGTGGACCACCGATGTTTTTATATTAATTATTGAGTTAATTTCATCCACATCCTTAAATTATGATTCTTATTCTAAATTGGTCTTCAAACTTCAAATCATTCTAATTACATCTTTACACTATCAATGTTATTTTAGTTAGGTCTTTCTGTTACCTAAATCGTTAATTTAATTGTGAAATGATATATAAGACATAATCTATAATGAAAATTTTAGGAATAAAATTGAAATATTATTAAAATAGATGTTGTCAAAATCTTAGTTTGAGGTTTTCAAAGTTTTTACTGATGCTTTATTGTTTACTCCTTTTTTCCAATTTTACTTTAATTTTAATTTTTGCTTTTAAAGTTATGTTGCAGTGTCTTATTTTTTTCCTAGAAAAAATCTTTTTAAATTAAGCTATATAAGATTTGACGTGTCATTTAATGGGTTTAATAACAAAAGGACCTGATTGACATAACTTAGATAATTTAAGGATGTAATTAGAATATTTTAAAGTTTGAGAACCAATTTAAAATAAGAATCATAGTTTGGGATGTCTAATACAATTAATTCTTAACTTTCTTTTTTAAATCTGACTAATGAAAATTTGAAATTTATAATTTATAATTTTTAAGCCTCGTTAATATTCAATAGTTGCATTAAGTGCCAATTACTTTGTAATCAAATTATATTAAATCTCAAATAAAATTATTTTTTCTCAAACTTTTATTTAAATATGTTTCACTTTTCAAGTTCAATCTTATATTTTGAACCTATAATTTTCTAGACATATTCAACATGAAAAACTTAGTAAGAGACTATTTTTATCGTTGATAAGAACAAAACACATTAACGTACATTATTTTTGGAAAAATAATAAATTATTTCATTATTACATCCATATATTACATTTTATATTAAACACAAAAATTGTAAAAGAGAAACAACGTTATGCTATTTGTTGATCTTCATATTCATCAAGGCTTAAGCACCAGCAAATGATTTCCATCTGAAATACATAATAACCATACTTCAACAATAGAGGTATGTATTATTTCAAAAAAATATATAGATATATGTGTACCGTTGTATCTTTAGCATTGCCTGTATTCTTTGGTGTATTTCTTGAAGATATCTCTGGAAATCCTGAACTAATATCTGCAACCAATTAAGCTTTTCATACCATAAGTATTACACCATGGCAAATTATTCGCAACTTTATCTCTTATTAATAAATTCTTCCCTAATTTATAAAGGGTTTATATACACATATATAAATTTACATTCATTGGGGAAAATATTCGAATCTACCCTTTCTATTATACCATTATCGAACCTAATGTTTGGAGTGAAAAATAGATAATAATTTAATGTATTTTAAATAATAAATCAACATGTGATAAGTGACATAAATTCTTTTCAAGATCATCGTTTTTTCTGTCAAAATTGGATAGGATAATAATTTTTGTAAAATTTTATTATAATACCGAAAGAAAAATACTAGCAAAATGTAAAGGAAAAAAAATAGAATGAGTTTTTTCTTCACCTCTTCATTATTGTCATCATCATAAACATCTTCCTCCTCTTCACTTTATTGCATGCAAAGGAAATTTTGAGAAGAATTTTTCATTAATGAAAGAAAATTAATGGAATAGAAATGTAAATCCAATTTTTTCTAATCCATGGACAAAGATGAGAGATTTACCTGCCCCATTGTGATTCATTAGCACTTAATCGTCTAGAAATTGTGTCGGACCTAAAGACATAGATTAGAAACATACAATTACAAACTACCTTTATTTTAAACAGGAATTAAGAAGGAATTTTGGATGATTTTACTCATAAATTTAAACCTATTTCTTGGTGGTAGGTTTGGCAATGTTGGAGATTGAATGATGGAAACAACTGAAGGTTTGGTAGCAGCCTCATTACTCCCTTTTTCTTTTCCTTTCATCATTTTAACATCAACTAACAAAGAGAAAAATATGAAGAAATGAGAGAAGAGAAGAGAAGAAATAAGTTTGAATGGGAGAATAATTATGTTTATTTGAGTGAGAAGAGAGAATATAAAGAGGTTCATACTGGCATTGAGTAATGCCAGATGTCAATATATATATATTGCTTTATTTACAAGATCAACACCCTTAAAACAAGATTACAATATTAAAAGCCCTAAACCTCAACTAAAAAACACACCTAAAGGAAAAACAACAAAAAGGCAACTCCATCAATATTTATTTTCATTATTTCAATTCTACAACTTAAAGGCAGAGTAGAGGAAGAACAACAACAATTTATGTGTGTGTGTGTGTGTGTAATTTAAGGATAATCACTGATTAATTAGTTAGATAAGATCAAACTAGACTATCGACCTCTCAATGTTTTATAATAACTTTTGAGTTAATTCCATCATACATATCTAAATTATGACTCTTATTTCCAAATGGTCTTCACTAGTTACATCTTCAAACTACCTATGATATATCAATTAGGTCTTTCCATTACTAAAATCATTAATTTAACTATGAAATGATACATAAGATCTTATATGACATAATATAAAATGAAAATTTTAAGAAAAAAAATGAAATATTGTTAAAATAGATGTTGCCAAAATATTAGTTTTGAGATTTTCAAAACTTTTACTGATGTTTTATCGTTCACTCTCTTTCTTTCTAGTTTTACTTTTGTTTTTACTTTTTGCTTTTAAAAGTTAAGTTGTAATGCCATATTTTTTAAAAAAACAAGATCAATTTAAATTTAATTATATATGATTTGGCGTGTTATTTAATGGTTTTAATAATGAAATGACTTATTTGATATAATTTCATAGTTTGCGGATGTAATTAGGATATTTTGACATTTAAAAACCAATTTAAAATGAGAATCATAATTTGGGGATTTCTGATGCAATTAATTCTTGACTTCAACTAACAAAGAGAGAAAGAAAAAAAAGGAATGAGAGAAGAGAAGAAATAAGTTTGAATGAGAAAGGAATTAAGTTTATTTTAGTGAGAAGAGAGAGAATATAAAAGTGCATACCTAAAGGAAAAATAATATATTTTTTTGCCTTAGCAATATATATTAACACACAGCATTACTTAATGTCATTGTGTACCTTTATATATTCTCTCTTCTCACTCAAACAAACTTAATTCTTCTCATTCAAAGTTATTTATTATCTTCTCTCATTTTTTTTCTTCTTCCTCTCGCTGCTAGTTGATATTAAGATGATGAAAAAATAAAAAGGAAATTTGAGTAATGAGGTTGCTGCCAAACCTTCAGATGTCTCCATTACTCAATCTCCAACACCGTCAAGCCTACCAAAAAAGCAAATGAGAAATATATGCCATAAAGGCCAAAGCACCAAGCAAAAAAAGTTTGTAATATTTAAGATTTGTTAATATTCAATAATTATATCAAGTCCCCTATTATTTTGCAATCATATTAAATCTCAAATAAAAAAAATTCTCTCAAACTTTATTTAAATATTATTTGTCTACATTATTTTCAAAAAAAAATTATTTATCTATAATTTTCTAGACACATTGAACATTAAAAACTTAGTAAAAGAGTACGTCTATCATTAATGAGAACAAAACACATTAAAGTATATTTTTTTAATGGAAGTACATTGTTTTTTGAAAATTAAGAAGTTATTTCATTATTACATGCATATATTACATTTTATATTAAACAATAAAGTTGTCAAAGAAAATAAATGTTCTACTCTTTGTTGATCTGCATACCCTTCTGAAATTTATAATAATCAAGTCAAAAAAATATATTTGGTTATCAAAGAAAACTATTTATTTGACACATAGAGGAAGGACAAGGATAGATAAGTTTTGCTTGAATAATGTAACACCCCAAAACCCGACTTAAAAGTTTCGACTAGATTCTGGAGGTCACATTCGCCACCGAGATGACTCAAAAAAAATATCATTCAATTATTTTAAAACCATATAAAAATAATTATGTAATAGCTTTGAAACCAAACCGGATTTGGTAATCATAATATTGAAGTCATACGACATAAAAGTATGAAAACAATTAAGTTAACTTAAATCGAAAATCCCATACTGCAATTCACTTAAAGTTAATTACAAAACCAACTAAATCGGAACAAAGTACTATAGAAAACTTATTTAAACAAACCAGAATGAAATATATTGAGATTTTTCGATTTGCTAAGTCTGAGACCTAACCTTGCGTTTTACCTGAAAAGAGGAAACTGAGGGAGTGAGATTTGAAAGCTCAATGTGATTTTCAAATAAACGTAAATAAGCAGTGTTAAATGAATGACCAATCATATGAAAATCTTAGCAGTTCAATATATCTATACACATTGTATAAACGAATCAGTACACTAATATTTTATCATAAGTGGATAAAACCTAAAACCTTTAGAAAGTGAACTAGCTACTTAACCATTATTCTAGGTCATTTATTAGTTACTTATTTCAATTAACCCTATATATTTTGGGGTGTTTCAAGTTTAATGCATACAAGTATTTTGTTGGAACGCTGATACATAACTAATGGAATGGCTAGATCATCTCTATTGCCCGATAAAATAATCTTGTCAGTATCAGTAAAAATGATCTTTCCTTCGTGATCAGCTATAGCGGGAACTCCTGAATCTAGAGCGAGTTGGCATTCCAACCCAGTTCCAACAATGCACTTCTTGGAACGAGAAAGCGAACCTACTTGGCGTTGCATATTAGAACTCATTAAAGCCCGATTCGCGTAATTATGCTTGATAAAATGAATAAGGGAAGCTCCAATAGAAAAATATTGAAAAGGAAAAATACTATTCACTACTTTCTCTCTTACTAATAAATTCTTCTCCAATTTATAAAGGAAAAATATACATTGACTGGGGAAAAGATTCGAATCTCCCCTTTTTTAAATCTCCCCTTTCGACCATACCATTATTGAACCAAGTGTTTGGAGTGAAAATTAAATAATAATTTAATGTATTTCAAATAATAAATCGACACATGATAAGTTACATAAATTCTTTTCGAGATCATCATTTTTTGTAAGAATTAGATAGGATTATAATTTTTGTAAAATTTTATTATAGCACCTAAATAAAAATACTAGAAAAATGTAAATAACAGAAAATTAGAATGAGTACTTTTTCTTTCACCTCTTCGTTATTGTCATCATCATAAACACCTTCCTCACCATCACTTTCTTGCATGCAAACAAAATTTTTAGAAGAATTTTTCATTAATCAAAGAAAATTAAGGGAATAGAATTGTAAATCCATTTTTTTTTCTAATCTTGATGCGTCGTTGAGAGCATAAAAAAAATTCTATCCTTATAAAATAACGAAAATAATAGTATAAGGGAAGTAGGGTCAAATCCTTAGAGAATGGATTTGCACAAATTCTTGTTCTTCGAGATCTCGGGCACAGTTATGCCCAAGAAAAACGACATACTTGAAAAAAACAAAAAAACAGAATTAAAAATATAGAGGGATTGAAATTGTATAAATTACAATCAAAATTGTAAAGAGAAACAGAATTAAGAAAAAAGATTATTTGATTGAGAGATTCCAGCCTCTGGTTATCTCGATCCTCCTTGGGTTCACTCCTAGGCTTTTAAGTGATCCTTCTCGAACAAAATAAGCCAATTATAGTGGAAGATGACGCCTATGATCACCAGCTCCGCTTAGATTTTAGACTTACGATTTAGAGGAACTTGACTCTAGTCAATCGTCACTTTTGTGGGATCGTCTTACACTAGATCATCACTTCTCAATGGCGAATGCCACGCCATTTTGTCTCTTGGGCTCGACAACCACTGAAGCAGTAAGCTAACGAATCGAATGTGCAACATTCCCAAAACATACAAAGCAGTTGCCTTTGCACAAGATGAAAAGATCACTTTTGGAAGGATATTGTTAGAATTAAATGACCCTAATCCTTATTTAAATAAAATACAGTGGTAAAATAAAATAAAAGAAGAATCCATATAGAATTACTCGAATAAGGTGTTTAGTCTTACTAGAATATGGCTTTACAAGCCTATAAATAGACATAGTCTATTCCTCTTGTAATTATTCGAGTTCGACATAGTGAATTTTCTTCTCCTCTACCAGTGGTTTTTTTCCCGAAAGGGTTTTCACGTAAAATCTGTGTGTTCTTTATTTTATTTTACTTTATTCTATTTTATTTTTATTTTTCATAAATTGGTCTCAGAGCTTTTGGGTTGTTCATCTCGATCACGGTAATGGCGTCTTTAAAGTATGAAATTTCACTATTGGATCACAACAACAGATTTGCGTTATGGCAGATTAAGATACAAGCAGTTCTTACGCAGATGGATCTGGAGGATGCCCTGCTAGGGATAGATAAGATGCCTTCGAATTTAACAGATAAAGAGAAGAAGCGTAAGGATCGAAAGGCGTTAACACAATTACATCTGCATTTGTCCAACGAAATTTTGCAGGATGTAATGAAAGAGAAGGCTGCCGCTGCATTATCGAAGAGGCTAGAACAAATATGTATGTCGAAAACTCTAACAAGCAAGTTGCATATGAAGCAGCGTCTTTATACTCATCATTTGGAGGAAGGTGCGTCTATACACGAACACTTAACAGTGTTTAAAGAAATTCTCTCAAACTTGGAAGCCATGGAGGTTCAATATGATAAGGAAGATCTAGGGTTGATTCTACTTTGTTCGTTACCCCCGTCTTATTCAACCTTTAGAGACACAATTTTATATAGTCGCGAGTCTCTCACAGTTGATGAGGTTTATGATTCTTTGACCTCGTATGATAAGATGAAGCATCTTGTGGTTAAACTCGACTCTCAAAGAGAGAGTCTCATTGCTCGTGAGAGACAAGATCGGAATGCTGATAATGATCGTGGAAGGACACAGGAACGAAATCCTCGTGGTAAATCTAAGGGTAGATCGAAGTCTTCAAACAGAGGTAAAACTTGTAACTTTTGCAAGAAGAAAGGGCACATTAAATCTGAGTGCTATAAGCTACAGAACAAGATTAAAAGGGAGGTTGCGAATCAAAAAGGAAAACAACCAAAAAATTCCGGTGAAGCTGATGTTGTAGAAAACTACAGCGATGGTGAACTTCTAGTCGCTCCTGTCAATGATTCTAAAGTAAGCGAAGAGTGGATACTTGATTCAGGTTGCATCTTCCACATGAGTCCCAATCGGGATTGGTTTACAACTTACAAAACAGTGTCTGAATGTGTTGTTTTGATGGGAAATAATGCTTCGTGTAAAATCACAGGTGTTGGAACAATTACAGTTAAGATGTTTGATGGAGTTGTCAGAACACTTAGTGATGTGTGACATGCTCCAGAATTGAAGAGAAATTTAATTTTGTTGAGTAATCTTAATTTAAAAGGGTACAGATATACAACTGAAAGTGGGGTTTTAAAAATTTCCAAAGGTTCCCTTATTGTGATGAAAGGGCAAAAAAAGACTGTCAAGTTATATGTTTTGCAGGGTTCTACTGTTACTGGTGATGCAACTGTCGCTTCCTCTTCCTTGTCAGATGATGATATTACTAAACTTTGGCATATGCGCCTAGGGCATATAAGTGAGAATGACATGGTAGAATTGAGCAAAAGAGGACTTCTTGATGGGTAAGAAATTTGCAAACTAAATTTCTGTGAGCATTGTGTTTTTGGGAAGCAAAAGAGAGTTCGATTCACTGGAGGAATCCATAACACGAAGGGAACGTTGGAGTATATTCATTCTGATCTGTGGGGGTCATCCAGGGTGCCTTTGAGAGGTGGAGCTAATTATATGCTAACATTTATTGATGATTTTTCCAGAAATGTTTGGGTGTTCTTCCTGAAGCAGAAAAGCGATGTGTTTTCTGCATTTAAGTCTTGAAAGATTATGATTGAAAAATAGACGGGAAAACAAATAAAATATCTCCGCACAGATAATGACTTAGAGTTCTGTTCTGATGAGTTTAATAGATTGTGCAAGTCAGAAGGGATTGTGAGACACTTGACAGTTCGCCATACTCCACAGCAAAATGGCGTTGCAGAACGAATGAATAGAATGATCATGGAGAGGGTTCGATGTATGTTGTCAAATGCCAACTTACCAAAGTCGTTTTGGGCAGAAGCAGCCTATATTGCATGTTTTTTTATCAACTGATCTCCATCCGTTGCCATTGAGAAAAAGACTCCACAAGAGGTATGGTCTGGTAATCCTACTAATTATTCTGATTTAAAGATCTTTGGGTGTCCTGCGTCTGCTCATGTTGATAATGGAAAATTGGAACCGAGATCCATTAAATGTGTTTTTCTTGGTTATAAAGCTGGTGTAAAAGGGTATAAGTTATGGTGTCCTGAAAATAGAAAAGTTGTGATTAGCAGAGATGTTGTTTTTGATGAAACTGCTATACTACCTAAATTATCTCTTGAAGACTCTTCCAATAAAGAAAATCAAAAGCAAGTGGAGCATCAAATTAATACATAGTCGACTCCTCAAGCCAGTACAAAAATTGAGAATAGAGTTGCTTTTTCACCATAATATTCTATTGCCAAAAACAGAACTAGAAGAGAAATTAAACCTCCAAAGAAGTATGCCGAGGCTGATTTAGTTGTTTATGCTTTAAATGTGACTGAAGATATAGATGCAAACCGAGAGCCATCTAATTATTCTGAGGCAGTTAGTTGTGAAGACTCAGAAAAGTAGATATTTGCTATGCAAGAGGAGATGGAATCACTTCACAAAAATAGAATATAAGATCTTGTAAAACTTCCTAAAGGTAAAAAAGGTTGTTCGTTGTAAATGGGTATTTAAAAAGAAAGAAGAGACTCCAAGAGTTGAAGAACCCAGATATAAAGTAAGGCTTGTTGCAAAGGGTTACAGTCAAATTCCAGGAGTAGACTTCATAGATCTGTTCTCCCCAGTTTTGAAACATAGTTCGATTCGAGCTTTGCTTGATATTGTGGCCATGCATGATTTGGAGCTTGAGCAGTTAGATGTAAAAACTGTATTTTTGCATGGAGAACTTGAGGAGGAAATTTACATACAACAACCAGAGGGCTTTACAGTCTTAGAAAAAGAGGACTATGTTTGCTTGCTGAAAAAGTCCCTTTACGGTTTGAAACAATCACCAAGACAGTGGTACAAGAGGTTTGATTCCTTTATGACTTCTCATGATTTCAAAATAAGTAGTTTTGATAGCTGTGTTTACTTTAAGAAAAACAGTGATGGTTCTTCTGTGTATCTACTTCTTTATGTTGATGACATGTTGATAGCAGCAAAAGATAAATGAGAGATAAGAAAGGTTAAAGCCCAACTAAGTGAAGAATTTGAGATGAAAGATTTGGGACCAATAAAAAAAATACTTGGTATGGAGATTCAGAGAGATAGAAAATCAAGTAAATTGTACCTAAGCCAGAAGGGGTACATTGAGAAAGTTCTTTGCAGGTGTAATATGCAGAGTGCTAAGCCTGTCAGTACTCCTTTAGCAGCCCATTTCAGACTTTCATCGGCTTTATCTCCACAATCAGATGATGAGATTGAGTACATGTCACATGTTCCATACTCTAGTGAAGTGGGATATCTCATGTATGCTATGATTTGTTCACGACCAGATTTATCATATGCAGTCAGTGCAGTTAGTAGATATATGGTGAATCCCAGTAAAGAACACTGGAAAGCAGTTCAGTGGATTTTAAAATACTTACGAGGTACTACTGATGTTTGCTTACAGTTTGGAAGAATTGAAGATGAAGTCATTGGGTATGTTGATGCTGATTTTGCTGGAGACCTTGATAGAAGAAGATCTCTCACAGGTTATGTCTTTACAATCGGAGGTTGTGCAATCAGTTGGAAAGCCACTTTGCAAACTACAGTTGCTTTGTCTACCACTGAAGCTGAGTACATGGCGATTACTGAGGCTTGTAAAGAAGCTATTTGGTTGAAGGGACTCTTTAGTGAACTATATGAAGACCTTCAAATCAATACAGTATTTTGTGATAGCCAGAGTGCCATCTTTCTTACAAAAGATCAAATGTTTCATGAAAGAACAAAACACATTGATATTCAGTATCATTTTGTTCGTGATATTATTGCTCATGGTGATATTTTTGTGAGCAAAATTAGTACTCATGAAAATCCTGTAGATATGATGACTAAATCACTTCCTATAACCAAGTTTGAGCATTGCTTAAACTTGGTTGGTGTTCATTGTAGAAGTTAAACCCTTAAGGGGTTTTATGGAAGAGGTGGAGAACTTGTTCATTGAGAGTTCGTGATGAAGAACTTGTTCATTGAGAATTCGTGTTAAGATGGAGATTGTTAGAATTAAATGACCCGAATCCTTATTTAAATAAAATACAATGGTAAAATAAAATAAAAGAAGAATCCATATAGAATTATATTTCTTTTATTTTATTTTAGAATAAGATTTTTTAAACCTTATTAAATTTCATCTATTTGATATTGATTAGAATAAGGTGTTTAGTCTTACTAGAATATGGCCGTACAAGCCTATAAATAGACATAGTCTATTCCTCTTGTAATTATTCGAATTCGACATAGTGAATTTTCTTCTCCTCTGCCCGTGGTTTTTTTCCCGAAAGGGTTTCCACGTAAAATCTGTGTGTTCTTTTTTTATTTTACTTTATTCTATTTTATTTTTATTTTTCACAGACATGGACGGAAGCGTCAGTTCTGTAATGCAGAGAAACGATGAATACTCGTTGAGAAGGCTAAATGCGGATTCTAAGCCTCATGAACTTTTTTTGGAGAATCTCGACAACCTTTGGCTAGATGAATTTAGTGACTCATGTTTTTTGGGAAAGAGAAATAAGTTTGATAAAGTGGAATTTTATTGAATAAAATAAAAAGAACAAGAACTAGAGCTTTTAGGAGAGGGAGCTTTTACAAAAAAGATGAGTGCAATTTGTGTCACTCCATCCACTATTTATAGTATTCAGAAAACCTAGTTTATTCTTAAATTCTAAAAGATAAATAAAGATAAAAGTTGAAATTAAATCTAAATAATAATCTTAACAATAATCTTAATAAAATTTAAATTTAAATAGAGTCTTGTATTTATAAAATCTCTTTTTGAACTTTTGCCCTCAAGTCTTCCACACTTTGCATTTTCGGTACCACTTCTTTCCTATTTCGCATGCTAGCCCATTTTATCTTTAAATTTATTTTTTTACCCCTAAATTTTCTTTTGCCTTCAATTTAGTCCCTATAAGATAAAAAACCATAAATAACTCAAATTAGTAAGATCATACTCAAAATAAATACGTAATTAATACAAAAATATGTCATTTCATAGTATTATCAAATCTATAGAGAAAGGTCAGAGATTTACCTGCCCCATTGTGATTCATTAGCACCAAATCGTGAAGAAATTGTGTCAGACCTAAAGTCACAGATTAGAAACATAAAATTACAAACTACCCTTGTTACAAATAGGAATTAAGAAGGAATTTTATATGATTTTACTCATAAATTTAAACCTATTTCTTGATGGTAGGCTTGACAATGTTAGGGATTGAGTAATGGAGACAACTGAAGGTTTGATAGTAGCCTCATTACTCACTTTTTCTTTTCCTTTCATTAGGGGTGAGCAAAATCTGATTCAATTCGAAAAACTTTAAAAAATTCAAATTTTGAATTAAGTAGTTCGAGTTATTTGAGTTAATCAAGTTATTCGAATCGACTTGAATAAAAAATTAAGTTTTTTGGTTTAACTAGAACATGAATTACACAATTCGAGTTATCTGAAAATCTGAATAAGAAAAGGCAAAACTACGTCGCTTTGATAAATGCTTACCTTTTCTAAAGTTAAAAGTCAAAATTATTAAGTTAAAAGTCAAAATTACATTGTTTTGATAAATATTTACTCATCAAGTTAAAATGTAAAACAATTATATTGTTTATGTAGTTAAATACTCTTGTACTTTGTTTACGAGTTAAATAATCGGTCCATATAAACGCAACATTGAGTATAAATAATATGATTCGTTAACTCGACTCGACTTAACCCAAAAAATCTTCACTCGATTCAATTCGATTTGAAAAAAATTTAAATTGAGTTCGGTTGCTAAAATATGATTCGACAACTCAAATTTTTTTGACTCGATTCGACTCGACTCGATCAAATACTCATGATAAACCATAAATGTAACATGTTTTAATCCGATGCTTGGCATGTTTTTGGATGATATATTACATAAATTAGTGAATTTGATGCTCCTAATCCTTTAATTTCTTGTTTATATACTTAGGTGAGCATAAGGAAGTAAAAGGAGCGGAAAACAGGCCAAAACTAGACAAAACAGGTTGTCTTAAGGATCCACACGGCCAAGCCAATCCCACACAGGTTGAGCACACGCCCGTGTGAACCACACGGGCTGGCCACATGCCCATGTGCCAGCCCATGTCGATATCGCTCCCTATTTCCAAAACACACGGAAAAAGCCAATTTTTGGGGTTTCTGAGCATTCTAAATTTATAAATACACACTAGAAGAGGACCTAAAGAGACACGCAGAGCTGAAAGAATAAAAGACTCAAAGAACGCCAATGGATTCAACTCAGTAGCAGGATCTCCTTCAAGATTGAAAATCTTCATTCAATTTCTCTCGAAGTTTTTGGGTTTCTTTATGTTTTGTAGTTTTCCTAATTTTGAGATGTTTTCCCCCAAAAGTATGAACTAAACTCCCTAGATACCTAGGGAGGATGAAACCTAAGACAGACCTTATTATTTTATTTTTCTAAATTACATTATAAATACTTGTTCTTGATCTCAATTATGTGTTCTTATTTCATGTTTTAATGATTTTAGGATATTAACTCACGATTGATGTGTTTATTCAGTGGAGCAAAAGTCCCTATTTAAGAGTAGATCAGGTATAATTGAGTGGAGTTGCATGCAATCCTAGAAATAGGACGACATAAATCTACCAGATTCGAGTCAAATCTAATAAGAGAACTCATAGATCGAGTTAATGCGACAATAGGAGTTTTAATTAGAAAGAGATTTCAATTAATCAACCTAGAGTCAATTATTTTTACTCTTGAAAGGGATGTTAATATGATTTAGGGATTTCTACGAATCAAGTCAAGTGAATAAATCGTTTAATTCAGATACAGAATAATAAGTGAAGTCTAGGTGGATTCTTTCCTGGGTATTGTCTCTCTCATCGATTTTCTTCAATATTTCCCTACTTTATTCTCTGTTTCGAATTAGTAATTAGTTTAGTTAAAATTAGATTTTAAAACAAATCCTTCAATTTATTCGGCTAAATAATAAAAAAAAGATAGTAACTACTAGTACTTTTAGTCCTCGTGGGTACAGTATTCCTGACTCACTATAGCTATACTACCATCTATAGGTGCACTTGCCTTTGTCATATTTTAGTTAGTTCATGACGTCATCAACTCACCCCTACCTTTCATCATCTTAACATAAACTAACAAAGAGAAAATGATAAAGAAATGAGAGAAGAGAAGAAATAAGTTTGAATGGGAGAAGAATTAAGTTTATTTGAGTGAGAAGAGAAAATATATAAATGTGCATACTTGCATTAAGTCATGCAAATATCAATATATATACTGCTAAGGATAAAATTTTTATTTAAAAGATCAACACCCCAAAACAAGGTTACAATATTGAAAAACACAAAAACCCCGAATAAAAAATACACATAAAATAAAAACAATAAAAAAGCAACTACGCCAACTTTTACACTAATCAACTCAATTCTACAACTTAAAAAGCAGACTAAAGAAAGAAAAGAAAAAGAAAAGAAAAGAAAAGAGATATGCCATAAAACTCAAAAACCAAGCAAAGAAGCAGAGGTGAATCTAGGGGGGTTGGCAAGGGCCCTTTAAAAAGTTTTAAAATTTTAAATTAGTAAAGGTAAAATTACACTTTGGCCCCCTAAAATAATAAAAAATTGATTTAATTCTTTAAAAAATATAAAGATATAGACTATAAAAAATTAAAATTTCATTCGCCCCCGTAAAAAATTGTTCTGGCTTCACCTTTGTAAAGAAGCATTCTAATTTTTAAGACTTGTTAAGATTTCAATAATTACATTAAATCCCTAATTATTTTGTAATCATATTAAATCTCACATAAAAGAGAATTTCTCTCAAACTTTTATTTAAATATTTTTTATCTATAATTTTCTAAACACATTGAACAATGATGGTCGCTAAACTAACTAAAGATTCGACTAAGGCAAGCGCACCTATCGAACAGTAGTATAGTTATGGTGAGATCGAAAATATCGTATCCACAAGGACTAAAAGTACTAGTAATTACTATCTTTTTATTATCTAGCCTAAGAATTAAAGGGATGTTTTTAAACTAAGATTAACTATCTAATTAACTAAGAAAACGACAGAGGTAAAAGTTGAAAAAAAATGTTGGAAAACCGATGGAGAAGGCAATACCCAAGGAAGAATCCACCTAGACTTCACTTATTACTTTTGAATTAGACAATTTATTCACTTGACTTAATCCTTAGAAATCCCTTATTTATGTTAATATCTCTCTCGAAACTAAAAACAACTGACTCTAGGTTGATTAATTGAAATCCCTTTCTAATTAAAACCCCTATTGTCATATTAACTCGATCTATGAATTCCCTTATTAGATTTGACTCTAATCCGGCAGATTTATGTTGTCCTATGTATAGGATTGCATTCAACTCCGCTTAATTATGCTAGATCTACTCTTAAACAGGGACTTTTGCTCCACTGAATAAGCACATTAGACTTGAATTACTATCCTGAAATATTAAAGCAAGAATTAAGAACACATAATTAAGAATAAGAACAATTATTTATCATATAATTTAAATAGTAATAAGATCTATCTTAGGTTTCATCTCCTTTAGGTATTTAGGGAGTTTAGTTCATAATGATGGGGGAAAACATCTCAAAATTGGGAAAACAACAAAAACATAAAGAAACCCAAAGAACTTCTAAGGAAATTAAATGGAGATCTTCAGTCTTGAAGTAGATCCTGCTTTCACGCTGATTCCGTTGGCTGTCTTCGAGTATTCTCTACCTTCTACTCTGCGTGTCTCCCCCTTTTGATCATCTTCTCGTGTGTTTAAATAGACTTTGGAATGCCCAAAATAGCCCAAAATTAGCCTTTTTCGAGAAGAATTAAAATAGCTCTCGACAAGGACACGACCGTGTGGCACACACGTGTGATGGTGCTCAGGCCGTGTGTAATTTTGACATGGTTTTAAGTCAACACGACCATGACACACGCCGTGTGGCCTACCCGTGTGTCTAACACGGGCGTGTGGATTACCCGTGTGGAAGTGCCTAAGCCGTGTGGAACACTGAAATCAGCCTATTTTGTCTGTTTTTGGCTCGTTTCTTGCTTTTTTCACTTTCCTATGCTCTTCTGAGTATAAAACATGAAATTAAAGGATTAGGAGCATCGAATTCAATAAAACTAATGATAAATCATCCATAAATATGTCAATTATGGGATAAAGATATGTATATATTATGGTTTATCAAACAACAAAAACTTAATAAGAGAGCACATCTATCATTGATGAGAACAAAACACATTAAAGTACATATTGTGTTTTAAAGGAAGAATTTTTTTTTTTTGGAAAATTAAGAAGTTATTTCTTTATTACATGCATATATTTCATTTTATACTAAACACCTAATGTAAAAGAGAAACAACATTATGCTCTTTGTTGATCTACATACCAGTCAAGGCTAATAAGATTTTAAGAAAAAAATGAATTTTTAAGGAAAAAAATTAATATTGTTAAATTTGATGTTGTCAAAATCTCGTTTTTTTGAAGTTTTCAAAACTTTTATTAATGCTCTATCGTCCACTCTCTCTTTTTTCAGTTTCACTTTTAAAAGTTATGTTGCAACGTCTTATTTTTCAAAAATATGATTTTAAATTTAGTTACATAGATATGGTGTGTCATTTAATGGCAATCGATCGACATTGTTGTCAATACAAAAAGACGTGAGTTCGGGCACACTAAAATACATTTATTCTCTTATTTAAGTGTTGTGGAGGAGATACAGGTAATTTTAGAAATCATAATTTCGAGATATCTCATGCAATTAATTCTTATATTCTTTTCATTAAAACAAATGAGGCTAATTGATTTTGTAATTCAAAATTATAATTTTTAATAATTGTTAATATTCAATAATTAGGTTAAGTCATTAATTATTTTGTAATCATATTAAATCTCATATAAAAGAAAATTTCTCTCAAACTTTTATTTAAATATTTTAGATATATAATTTTCTAAGAACATTCAACATCAAAAACTTAGTAAGAGATCACATCTATAATTTGTTAGATTTATAAAATAAATCTAAAATATAACTTAATAAACTAGGATCTGTCATGTCAAATCATTAAGAATAAATCAAGAAAAAAAAAACCAGATGCGGAAGCGTACCTGAATCCATGGATTCCTTGAAACTTTCTGGATCTTAGGGTTTTGATATTCCAAATTAGCACACAAGAAATTCAGAGAATATTTGCTCTCTCTTTCCTAATGATGGGATATTAGAAAAGTTATCTTGTGTATAATTTGGGGACCATAACCCTAATATTTATAACATTGGCATATTAATTCTAATCAAATTCTAATTAGCCCATCATTAATTAGAATTTGATTAGAACTCAATTACTAGAGTATCTACACATATTTGACCCATACTTTATTTAATAATTAAAGTCCAATAAAATTTTAACCAAATTAGATCACTTTTAATTTGGGCTAGCCTATCATGATAGTAAATAATAACATGTAATTACCCTTATTATATATGTGATGTCCATATTTCCAACATAATTTACATATTGTTTTTTAAAGGAATTAAATTTTTTTTGGAAAATTAAGAAGTTATTTAATTATTATATGCATATATTACATTTTATATTAAACATAAAAGTTGTAAAATAGATACAATGTTCTGCTTTTTGTTGATCTGCATACCCATCAAGGCTCAAGCACTGATGAATAACTTCCATCTGAAATATAATAATCAAGTTTCCTTTATCAACAATAAAAGTACGTATTTCTTCAAAAAAAGAAGACAAAAACAAAATAGATATATGTATACTGTTGTCTCTTTAGCATTACTTGTATTTTTTGGTGCATTCGTAAAGATGTCTTTTCTAATCTTGAATTAATATTTGCTACCGATTAAGTTGTTCATACCATTAGTATTGAACCGTGACAAATTATTCACTACTTTCTCCCTTTTTAATAAATTCTTCCCTAATTTATAAAGGGTCTATATATACATATATAAATATACATTTATTTGGGGAATTGATTCGGATCTACTCTTTTGATCATACAGTTACGGAACCGAATGTTTGGGCTAAAAATTAGATAATAAATTAATATATTTTAAGTAATAAATAAAAACGTGATAAGTTACATAAATTCTTTTCGAGATCATATTTTTTGTCAGAATTGAATAGGATAATAATTTTTTGTAAAATGATAGTATAGTATCTAAAGAAAAATACTAGAAAAATGTAAAGGAAAGAAAATTAGAATGATTTTTTTTTTCACCTCTTCATTATCGTCATCATCATAAATATCTTCTTCCATGCGAACAAAATTTTAAGAAGATTTTTTCATTATTGAAAGAAAATTAAGGTAATAGAATTTTTAATCCAATTTCTTTTTTTCTAATCTATGAAAAAATAAGAGAGGTTTGCCGGCTTCTTTGTAATTCATTAGAACCAATTTCTTTTTTACTGATCTATGTAAGGAAATTGCTTCTTGAAAATGCCAATTTTTTTTTTCTGCCAAGCTTTTATCTTATTTGGTTGGGAAAGAATCCATATCCACTTCAAAATTCACTAAATTGAGGTATCCATTCAAAACTTAAAATACCATCACCAATGGAAAAAAAAAAGGTGTTGGAATAGAACTTTGAAAGAACACTTTCAAGAGGAAGGGTGTAAGTAGTGAGCTTTGTAAGTTACCATTATGCTTAAAGTCTTTACAAAAAAAGTCACTTAATTTTTAACTTTTTAAGTAAAGGATAAAATCTCAAATTTTATCAAAATAAAAGACACAAACTATATATTTTACCTTAAAATTTTAACGTCGAAACTAAGGTCTTACAAGAGCGAATCTTTTTCAACTTGGAACAACGAAACCACACTCAAAATTAATCTATTGGGCAGTTACACTACACCAAACTAATGTCAGGTTTCACACTTTGAAACAAAGATTCCTTGGCTTTATATGGAAATCAAATTAAAACTGTTTTTGTTTTAGGGTGTGCCACCTCAAATTGTGTGCCTTTTTTAGGGGCTAATAAATAGTATTAGCCCACTTGCCTTAGTTTTGAACCAATTTAAGGATAACCACTGATTAATTAGTTGGATAAGATCAAACTAGACTGTGGACCTCCAGATGTTTTATATTAACTTTTGAAATAATTTTATCAAACATCTCTAAATTATGATTTTTATTTTAAATTGGTCCTCAAATTTCAAGTCATTCTAATTACATCTTTAAACTATTAATATTATTTTAATTAGGTCTTTCCGTTGCTAAAATCGTTAATTTAATTGTGAAATGATACATAAGATCTTATATGACATAATCTACAATGAAAATTTTAAGAAAAGAAATGGAATATTATTAAAATAGATGTTGTCAAATTCTTTATGTTCACTCTTTTTTTTCAGTTTTACTTTATTTTTATTTTTTGCTTTTAAAAGTTATGTTGCAACATCTTATTTTGTTTAACAACAAAAGAGTCCTTTCAAAATTTATAATTTTAAGTTCCTTAATATTCAATAATTACATTAAGTGTCAATTATTTTGTAATCAAATCATATTAAATCTCAAATAAAAGAAAATTTCTCTCAAACTTTTATTTAAATATGTTTGATTTTTCAAGATCAATCTTATATTTTGGATCTATAATTTTCTAGGCATATTGAACATAGAGTACATCTATAATTGATGGGAACAAAACACAATAAATTTTTTTTTTTGGAAAAATAAGAAATTATTTCATTATTACATCCATATATTACATTTTATATTAAACACCAAAGTTGTAAAAAAAGAAGAAAAGAAACAATGTTATGCTCTTTGTTGATCTTCATACCCATCAAGGCTTAAGCACCAACAAATGGCTTCTGAAATCCGTAATAACCAAGTTTCTTTTATCAACAATAGTGGTATGTATTATTTCAAATACATATATATATATATATATATATATGTATATCGTTGTCTATTCAGCATTGCCTATATTCTTTGGTGCATTTATTAAAGATATCTCCAAAAATCTTAAATTAATATCTGCAACCAATTAAGTCGTTCATACCACTAGTATTAAATCATGGCAAAGTATTCGCTCCTTTCTCTCTTATTAATAAAATTTTCCCCAATTTTTAAAGGGTTTATATATACATATATAACTATACATTGGTTGGGTAAAAGATTCAAATCTACCTTTTTGATCATACCGTTATCTAACCTAACGTTTGGAGTGAAAAATAGATAATAAGTTAATGTATTTAAATTATAAATGGAAACGTGATAAGTTCATAAATTATTTTCAAGATCATTATTTTTTGTCAACTCGTTGGATAGGATAACAATTTTTGTAAAGTTTTATTATAGTACCAAAAGAAAAATACTAGAAAAATATAAAGGGGAAAAAAATAGAATGACTTTATTCTTCACCTCTTCATTATTGTCATCATCATAAACATCTTCCTCCTCATCACTTTATTGCATGCAAACGAATTTTTGAGAAGAATGTTTCATTAATCAAAGAAAGTTAAGGGAATAGAAATGCAAATCCAATTTTTTTCTAATCTATGGAGAAAGGTGGGAGATTTACCTACCCCATTGTGATTCATTAGCACCGAATCGTGTAGAAATTGTGTCGGACCTAAAGTCACAGATTAGAAATATAAAATTACAAACTACCTTTGTTATAAACAAGAATTAAGAAAGAATTTTGGATGATTTTACTCATAAATTTAAACCTATTTCTCGGTGGTAGGCTTGGCAATAATGGAGATAACTGAAGGTCTGGTAGCAGCCTCATTACTCATTTTTTTTCTTTTCCTTTCATCATCTTAGCATCAACTAAGAGAAAAAGATGAAGAAATGAGAGAACAGAAGAAATAAAGTTGAATGGGAGAAGAATTAAATTTATTTGACTAAGAAGAGAAAATATATAGAAGTTCATATATACTAGCACTAAGTAATGCCAAATGTCAATATATATCTTGCTAAGGTTATAACTTGTATTTAAAAGGTATCAACACCCCTTCGATCATACTGTTATCAAATCTACCCTTTCGATCATACCGTTTCATCATCTTAACATCAACTAACAAAGAGAAAAAGATTAAGAAATGAGAGAAAATAAGAAATAAGTTTTAATGGGAGAAAAATTAATTTTATCTGAGTGAGAGGAGATAATATAGAGAGGTTCATACTGACATTGAGTAATGACAGATGTTAATATATATTGCTAAGGTTATAATTTTCATTTAAAAGATCAACACCCTTGAAACAAGATTACAATATTAAAAAACACAGAATCCTAGACTAAAAACACACCTAAAGGAAAACAACAAAAAGGCAACTACTTCTGCTTTTATATTCATCATTTTAATTCTACAACTTAAAGGCAAACTAGAGGAAGAACAACAAAAAAAAAATGAAAAAGATATGCCATAAAGCTAAAAAAAAAAAAAAAAAAAAAAAGAAGCAAAGAAGACCATTTTTTAGACTTGTTGATATGCAATAATTACATTAAGTCTCCAATTATTTTGTAATCACATGAAATCTCAAATCAAAGAAAATTTCTCCCAAACTTTAATTTAAATATTTTTATCTATAATTTTTTAGACAATTTGAAGATTAAAAAGAGAAGAAATAAATAAATTTGAATGAGAGAAGAATCAAATTTCTTTATGTAAGAAGAGAGGATATATAAATGTGCACGCTGACATTAAGTAATATCACATATCAAATATATATTGCTAAAGTAAAAAATTTTAATTGATAAAATATCAACACCCCAAAACAAGGTTAAACTATAAAAAAAACAAACAAAATAAATAAGATACACCTAAAGAGAAAACAACAAAAAGGCAATTACAACAACTCTTAAACTCAATTAGCTCAATTCTAGAACTTAAAAGGCAGACTAAAAGATGAACACACACACACAAAAAGAATAAAATATGCCATAAAGGCGAAAGCACCAAACAATGAAGCTGTAACACCCCCTAACCCTAAACCGTCGCCGGAACAAAGTTACGAGGCATTACCGGACATATCAGACAGCTTACGAATAATTCACAATTAATATAACATTCATAGTAAAATAAATAATTAAGTCCCTATGTTGGACTCTCAAAGTCCAAAACACGTATTAAAAGTAGAACAGGACTTGCTCGAGTATTCCGAATTTTTTTTTGTAATTTTTTTTTATAAAAATTTCGGCAGTATTTCTGCTTATTTTTACTTAAAACCCCCTGCAAATTTCAAACCAAAACAACTAATACCAAAGTTTCAAATTCACCTAACTGATATTTATATCATTAAAATAATTTTAACTTAAATAATTATCATAGCATCATTCAAAATTTGATTGAAAACTTCATTCATTTATCAACTTAATGTTCATGTGTCAAAATATCATATACCTTTCTTATCATTTCATTTAACCATTTAAACCTTATAATTCATCATTCACAACCCAAATAATATACATATTTAAGTGATCACACAACACTTATGTACATGCCACTTTTACCCAAAAGAAAAATTCATCACCAAGTTTGTGTTGGAGTCGGGAATGTTTTGGATGCTGAGCCGGGACACTTGACTTCTACTAACCTGCGCACGGAAACAACCGTACGCTGAGTATGGATATACTCAGTGGTATTACCATAATTCAAATTATAATAGCAATAAAGAATTATAATTACCGAACATGCAACTATCCAATTTCTCAAATATCAGTTCATTCTTAAACTTCATTCATTAATAATAACAAATACAATTTTTAACTATTCATCAATTTCCATCATATATCACATGTAACAATTTCAATTACTACATGAATATTAAATTCATGCCTTTCATTCTCAATATTCATTTCAATTCATAATTCAACTTTCTCATTTCTTTCAATATTTCAATAATATAATCAATCAATTTATTTTAAATTTCTCATTTTACATGTTCACCCTATTAACAGACCCGGACTTTGACGGATACACGGATTCCAACCCAGACACACCGATACGACACATTGTGCCTAAAACGGTACATAGTACCTGATCAGAATACGACACATAAAGTGCCTAAAACGACACACGAGGTGCTTAAAATACGACACATAAAGTGCCTGATCAGTAAAGCCGGCAATTCCTATACTCTTTCAAATTCTATGGCATGCCAATTATATCCGACTCAGCCTGACTAGTTAATAGGGTATTCCATATCACTTTCCAATTTCAATTTCAACTCAATTCAATACACTTTTTCATTTCAATCCATAAGCAATTCAATTTCAATACATATTCATCATTCAATTAATTTTTTATACAATTCAACAAATATACTTACCTTATAATTTACTTACCATATACATAAATTAAATTAAACATTTAATGAATAAATAAATAATTTGAATTATAGTAATACAAACCTGAATTTTGCGATTACTCCTCGATAACTTTCTCCTTTTCTTTTCGTGCCAATGCTTCAGGTTCTTTGTTAGCTACGAAAATAATAGTAATTTACATTATTATTTACAACATTAATTGAAATAAATAATTAAATTTCTAAACAATTCCTACCTTATTCCCAATTTAATCCTAACTAAACTTACTTACTTTCTTAATCCAATTCACTCTCTTTTTCTATTCAAATTTTGTCTAAACTCATATTTAACTATAAAATTTCCAACATATTTTCTTAATTTCAAAATTTCTTTAATTTAGTCCCTACAACATAAAACTTATAGCCTAGTTTTCAATTTAATCCCTTAATCGATTCTAACTTAGAATTCATTCAATTAAATCCCTAATTCCATAATTTGTCCAACATAAACCCTATTTGAAAACATGTGAACTCTTGAACTATCAACTTAATTTCATCAAAACCTTGTTTTAAAGCTTCTAAAACATCAAAATTAAATAGAAAGGACTTAAATGACTTACCAATCAAAGCTTTAAACCTTAAACTCTTAGTTTTTCCTTTTTTTTTTCTTTCCCCTTTTCTTCCTGCTCTGTTTCGAATGTCTCTGTTTCTTTCGTTTCTTTATTTCTTTTTATTTCATTCTTTTATTCTTTTATTTACTTTGTTTATTTAATTAACATATATTATAATATATTTATTTTAAATATTTATTAAGTATTTAATCATATACACACAAGTGTACACCATCAATACCATACATTTGTCACCATTTACTTTATTTTTCACACAAAAAATCTAAAAATTTAATTATTTAATTAACAAATATCTTTTACTTATTAATAATAAATAATAAATATCTACTTAATAAATAATACTTGTATTACAATTGTATTATACATAGTATTACACATGTATTTAATTAAACCATACAATTGTCTACTATTTACTTCATTTAATAATAATAATAATAATAATAATACTAATAATAATAATAATATAAAAACATAATGATGGTTTATAATTATATATAATAATTATATAATATTTATATATAACCTAAATAAAATTTTAGATTTTAATACATATATGCCGCCTCAACTTTTGTAAATAGTTTAATTGCCATTTTAATCCTTTTTATTTTCTATTACTTTAGAATTAAATTTTTTCCCTTATTCAATTTAGTTCTTTTTACAAATTACTCTAAATTAAGCTAAATTCACCTAATTAAAACCTAATTAGGCACACTACTAAACTCATAAATATTTTTAATAATTATTTTCGAACTTATTTCACTAAGACGAAGGTTCTATAACTCACTTTTCTAGTGCCCGTGAATTTTGGGTCATTACAGAAGTATTGTTATATTTAAGGCTTGTTAATATTAAATCTCAAGTAAAAGAAATTTTCTGAGACTTTTTATGTAAATATTTTTTATCTATAATTTTTTAGACATGTTGAATATTAAAAATATAAGAGAGATTTACCTTCTCCATTATGATTAATTAGCATGAAATTGTGTAGAAACGATATTGAAACTAAAGACATAGTTTAGAAACATACAATTAAAAATTGTCTTTTATATAAACATGAATTAAGAGGGGATTTCGAATGATTTCTTGGTGGTAGGCTTGGAATTGTTGGAGATTAAATAATGGAGACAACTAAAGGTTTGGTAGCAACCTCATTATTCAAATTTTCTTCTTCATTTATTAACTTAACATCAACTAACAAAGATAGGAAGAAGAACAAATGAGAGAAGAGAACAAAAAAGTTTGAATAAGAGTAGAATTAAGTTTGTTTGAGTGAGAAGAGGGAGAATATATAAAGGTTGAGTAATGCTTGATGCCAAAAAATATATTCATTTTGCTAAGGTTGAAATTTTTATTGATAAAATTCCAACACCCCCAAAACAATATTACAATATTAAGAAACCTCGAATAAAAAACACATACCCAAAACAACAACAACAAGAAGATAACTACACCAGCTCTTACACTCATCAACTTAATTCTATAACTTAAAAGCAGACTGAAGGTAACTCAGTTTATAGAGAAAGACACCTCCTGATGCAACTTTAATGCCCAAAATATAGGTGATGCTGGCAAAGTAATCCAATTTAAAAATCTTAATAAAAATATCATCCAGCGCTTGAACGACTCGCTCCTAAGATTTATTCACTAAAAATCATAACTCTGTACTTGTTGACATCAATCAGCACACTTGAGAAGTCCCCACAAAATTCTCATTTCTGCAAAATTCAAGGTAAATAATTAGATCTTCTAAGTGTAATTAGCTACGGCAGATTTAGCATAATTTTAGTGGTAATATTGGCTGGTTAGACATTCTACATTTGAAAGTTAAGGCAAAGCTTAGTTGTGTTCAGAAAGTAGTAATTACCTTGTACTTAGCAAATAGCCTGAGATGGGGATCAATTGGCAGTCCAAGCTCCTCAAACATTGGATCATAGAGTGAATTCATGATTGGCCTGAAATCATTGGACTCTTTCGTCAGCATTTTCAAGAGTTAAGACAAACTTATTCAGGATAAACAAATGAAACCTATAAAATTAAAAAACCTTGGAGGAAGAAGGTTGCCAATGTCAGGACTAGCACTAGCTCCAGTCGGTAGAGACAAAGAGTTACCCGTGACTTGTTCAGCATTTGGTGCTTGCGGCTCATTGGTTTCTGCCTGTAATTAATGAAAGACCAGACATGATTAACTTCAAATCGTATTCGGTTATAATAGAAAAAAAACCATACAACAAAGCTGAATGCTATTACTTGATTAACCTTTTTCCTTTTTAAATTTATTGGATTTAGTTTGTTATATAAATTTGAGAATGAAATTACTATATTTGAATGTCGAGTTTCCCTTAAATAAGTAACCGACAAACATAAAAATAAATAAAAATAATTTGTCACGGTTTGACTTGTCTATGGGGTATGGATCATGTCGTGAGAACATAAATCAAAACTGTTCTCTTTAGGTTTTCATAAGCTCGATGAAATTTTGTTATTTCCAGTTGGATATCTAAAAATTTGAACCCATGTCACATTACAAAAATTAATGCACTTTACATAATAGATACCGGTTGACCTATATGGATTTAAATGTTTAGAGGCACAGTTAATAATGACAAAATTTTGGGAGATTTGTGGATGCCTATAAAGAATAATTCCAAATTATGTATTCACGACAAATCCATTTCCCTTAGGCCGGTATAGATTATGAAATGATGGTTAATACTATATTCATGTGTGATGTCTACAGCAATTTACAGTTATTCTAAGACCCAAATTTCTTGTTTTCAATCCAAGTTAACACATGCAAATATGCTATAAGTTATGAACGTAAAACAGTATATAGAAAATATTGAATCCAAATTTGAGTAAAGTTAATACTAATATACCCTGAGGCGCTTGAAAGGTGATGATTCTCCCACTTCGAGTCTGCTCCTTGCATTGCCTCCCGGTTCGGAAGTTCCTTGCTAAACCAATTTAAAAACAAAATAATCTCGAAGGTAGAGGAAACAAATTAATTTAGATCCTAATGCAGGAATGCTGATGAGATGATACCTCATTGTGGTTGCTCAGTGGCGTTTGCATAAGATTAGGAGCTGATGACCCAACAGTTTCCTATTCATTGTTGAATTTGGTTAGGAAATTATATAATTATTTCCAGGAAATCTTGTTAGTGAGAGGTATTTTACATGCAGAAGAGACGAGTTCAGGAGTAAGCTAGACATAGAAGTCCCAGAGCTAGGATATGTAGCAGTTGGTTTTGTAGTTTGATTCAGAAACCCTCGTTGTTGCACAGCTACAGGCCTGTAAACGAAGTTTAAAATCTAAATCAAATAACAAGAGTAGAATTTAAGCGTATTCAATGTGTTAATGATAAACTAATTTAAGCGTATTCAATGTGTTAATGATAAACTTAGTCCTCAATAAAGAAATATAAAAGGGTGATTGATAACAAGAAAAGGGAATCAAAATTCACCTAGACAGCTCAGAATTATGATGGTCTTGATTTGGTAAATTAGGCATAATTGACAATAGATTACTTGCTTGCGGATCTTGAGCTGGTAATAGAAGGGAACTGAAAGCCAAATAGATAGACTATGATTAAAAATTACTTTAAAAAAAATACATTGGGTCATAAATTTAACTTGAAAAGATAGAACACACCAATCCTAAATTTCTTTTCGTCTAGACTTAGTTCTACAAGTATCTAAGGTTCATGTTGAATTGGGTTCAAACCGAAATTTCAATTTTCATTGCCTAAGTTCAAGGTGATTCCAAAATGTAAAAATCATAACCGAGTCGTGTCTAATTGAGTCGATCAGATAGTCCAAGCTTTGAACAAATCTACTTGCTTTCTTGACAATGAGATCTAGAAGAAAGATAAGTTGTACGTACCTCAAAGGAATGAAAAATTCATGGAACACGGTGCTACCAGTTTGTGAATTATATAGTCCAAGTGCCCATGGGAGTTGATTATTTTGATAGGAGAATTGCTGAGCCCTAAAATATCAAAAGAACAGACAGTTGATTCTCATAAAGTTCCCTTTAGAAGATATACCAAAGTAAATAAGAGTAGAGATCGAATACATAAGCTCCATAGGCAGTGAATGCTTAGTCAGGTCGGAATTCTGGAGCAGTGAGCCAGATGCATTAGGCATAGCGGCCAATTGATTAAGCAGCTGCATCGGGTTACTCAACTGCTGGGGCCTATACTAGATATACGAAAAAATCAATCACAATATGGTTCTAAATTGCTTATGTTGATGTGATATATAAATTATCTACAAAATACCTTGGAGGTGTAGAAGCTTCCGGCAGCATTAAGTTGTAACATTGAGGATCGGAAACGTCACTTGCTTTGAATTGATCAACTAGTGACCTGAAATCCAAAGAAACAACATACACAGTTAGGTATATATCTCAGTACTATTGTTTCGATTCCAAACAAGAAGATTGATGTTAGAAGATATCAATTCAATACCCTGGTGCCAAAGACCTATAAAGATCAGTCTCTTTATTATAGAACCAAGCAGGGGCTGGCGGCTGGTTGGTTTGGGTAGATTCTCCATTCAGAAATCTGATCCCAGTCTGCTTATCATTTATTTCAAACTCAGTCGAGAAAATGCGACCCATACTAATCTTGAGTTAAAGTAAACAATATTTATACTCACTGGGCTTTGAGAGAACAAATTTGGGTAGTGAACGGCTCGCTGATTGCGATTGGAACGAGGGTTTCCCTTTTCCTTTTCAATCCCATCAGCAAACAATATTTTCTTGCCTTTATCGAGGGGTTCTACTCGTTGAGGCCTATTACAATGTTAGAAACATGTCATGTTCAATTGGTAGAGGAAAATATCATGCATCTTTACTTTTAAAAGGTCAACAAAGGAACCAACATACCGTTGAAGCTCAGCACAGAGGCTTCTTCCAGTTTGAGTATTGAGGCTGTTTGCTGGACCTGAATTGCCCAAATGCTTTGAGTGAGACGATTGAGTTGCAGAGCTTCCATTTTGTGGGATATTTTCCGCCTGCTTGAGATAAGAGAAAGTCATTGTCTGTTGTTATTCATCGTGTTCCTGAAGCTGGAACTGACTGATTGGAATGGGTTGGGAGAGGTACCAGTGCCAAAGAGAAAGACTGTGTTGGCTCCACTATAAGAGGAGTAAACGAAGTTGCTTGTTGTGCAGCTGTGGCATCACCACCTGAAGAACCACTGCCTTCAATTCCTGGACATGTTGGCTGCATCGGCTTCTCGTTCGACCTCTCATGCTGAAGCAAAGGTTCATCAGTAGTCCCCGCAGGTGATGACACCAACTTCGCTTTCTGCTATCGACAAATACAACAATGTTTATATCAGTCAATGGCGAGGAAGAAATAATCTGAATCATGGTCCATCCTCTTGTTATTGTAATATTCACATTAGTTTGGGAGAACTAACAGGCAAAGGATTTGAGTCGCCATTGATATTGGCATTCATTTGATCCAGCTGAGGCTGATCATCTCCTGCTGATGCCCATCCAAGTTCCAGTTTCGCATCCTCCTGCTTAAATTGCACTCAAAATTTTCCATGAGATTATACTTATTTCAAGTAAATGAACTAGGCATTGATGTTATAAAATTACTCTTATGTAGGGATTTAAACTGCGACCACATCACAAGGATACTATCATTATTTTGCAATACAAGTTGATGAGTCCAAGACATGGTCAGTGACAAATTAAATAGAAAATGGAGATGTACCGATGCTTTCTGCATCCGTGATGCTTCTAGTTCTTTTGCTGTATACTCAGCAAGTAATGACCCTGATAGAGACAGGTTTGGACCATTATTAGCCGAGGGAAATTCAGGGACCTCATTGTCATGATCAGAGGCAGGGAGATTGGACTTGGAAATTGGCTGCTTAGTTTTTTGCATATCCTCATCCCCATTAGAAGCAAATAACTGGAACTTCAAATTAGCTGCTTTTGAGCTACACCCTTTCTCCATATCTTGTTCTGCTTTAAAAACATATAAATATAGCAAAATAGGGAAATTAAAATCAGTCGAATGTTGAAGTTATATTAATTTTTATTGTTTAATTAAAAAAGAAAAAGAATAAAAAATAAAGTAAATACTTTTGCCATTTTATTTGGATAATTTTCAATTAAGTACCAAATTTCAGTAAGAGATATCTTTTTGTATTATTATTTTTTGGTGGACCCATGGTAATGGTATGTTCTTATATTTGTCCTCTGAGCAAATATGGGAATAAATTGACCAGGTGAAGCCAGAAAGGATTCAATTCAGGTCCAGATATGCTTTCCTTAAAACATTCACTATCAAACAACATCATATTTAATGATATTTATTATGTCATGTTTCATAAGGCTAATTTTCTTAATAAAAATAAACATTATACATATATAAGATATCAAAAGAATTATAAATATAAATTTGCCCTTCTTTTCAATTTTACTAAAATGAATGTTTTAATATAATCTTTTAATACAAGATGCATATTAATATATGTCCGACTAATTACAGTATAAAATCTATTTAGTATAATGCATAACGGATAAAACTAACACAAAACATACACAAAGTAAGAGCGAAACCCATAAATTATAATTGCCAATAATACCAACACCTCGTTGACTTTATTTATTTATTTTTAAACTCATTGTTTAAGTTTTTCTCAAATAATAAAAAATTATTCTTAAATTTATTTGATGTATACATTACACACTTCCGAAAATGACACGCAAAAAAAATGTTTTTTTTTTTAACTTTTCTAAATTCATTCGTTTTAAACACAATAAATTTAAATTTTAGACAAAATAAGGTGATATCTTCTTTACATTTTCAATAAAATGAATATAGATTTAAGTTTGATATCACAAAAAATATTTTTGAAAATTTTTAATTTTATCACCAATAGATCGATAGCATCAATTTCAAACACAAAATAGTTTACTTCTATAAACGTAAATATAAATAAAGATATAAGCCGTCCAGTTCATTTATATCTTTTGTTTTCTTTCGAAAAAGATGTGGAATAATAATTAAAAGGAAATAATTAATTAGAGATAAACATTGAAAACATCAAAAGCACCCTTTAATTATTGAAATCCATCTACTATGGTGATAAATGAAAGGTAGAAACAGGCTTTTACCTGATGGAAGATGGTAAATATGTTTTGAGGATAAAGGAGACCACGAGAGGCAAGCAATGGGGGCTAAAGGAGGAGGAAGCTTAAGCACAAAAGATGTATGTAAAATGAAGATGGGAGTGTGTTGTGAAAATTGAAACCTTTGGATGCTTATTTATAGGGAAAATTGGTATGCTTAAGTCATAAAGTGGAAATCTTTTTGGTTTAAGGGTGGTTTTAACTTTTAAACATGTGTCAGGATAATTTTAATTTGATGTATAATTTAGGATTTAATCTAGTAATGCAATATATCTTTTAATTAATTAATTAATTTTTTTAATAAGAACAATTATAATTTTTGTTTGGAAGAGATTACTTCGAAAACATTTAAATAAATAATATCTTTTATTTTAAGAATTGAGCTTTGTGTAAAAATTTATTTATTAATGCTAATATTCATATATATATATATAGTATATATGAGGTTTTAAATTAAACAAATTTAAAAATAAAATGTTATATATATTTTATAAGAATGATTATATAAATATATATATATATATATAATAAATTAAATTTTAAAATCTAAAAAGTAAAAAAATTAAATTTCTTGTAATAAAATATAAAGATTAAATTTTAAATTTATAACCTATTTTACCAAAAAAAATGTAATTATATGGTAAATAAGTATGAATTGTTGTGAAATTAAGGTGATGATATATAAGGTGATGATGATTTGTGATTTTTCACATTTACCTATGTTTGCTTGTAAATATGAATTGGATACCATTAAAGTATATGCATATATGGTTAGCATTTATTATATTTAATGTATAAATCCATCATAAGATAATGTTAACTTATTTAAAACCCTTAATATCTCGTTAAGAAGATTTTAGAAATAAATGTGTGAAAATAAAGTAAAAAATAAAATAAAATAAAGAATACACAGATTTTAGTGAAAATCATTTTGGGAAAAAAATCACGGGCAGAGGAGAAGAAAATTCACTATGTCGAATTCAAATAATTATAAGAGGAATAGACTATGTCTATTTATAGGCTTATAAAGCCATATTCTAATAAGATTGAAACACCTTATTCTAATCAATATAAAATAGATGGAGTTTAATAAGGTTTAAAAAACCTTATTCTAAAATAAAATAAAAGAAATGTAGTTCTATATGGATTTTACTTTTATTTTATTTTACCACTGTATTTTATTTAAATAAGGATTCGGGTCATTTAATTCTAACAATCTCCACATTGACACGAATTTTTAATGAACAAGTTCTTCATCGCAAACTCTCAACGAACAAGTTCTCTACCTCTTCCATAAAACCCCTTAAGGGTTTAACTTCAATAATGAACAACAACCAAGTCTAAGCGATGCTCAAACTTGGTTATAGGAAGTGACTTAGTCATCATATCTGCAGGATTTTCATGAGTACTAATTTTACTCACAACAATATCACCACGAACAATAATATCACGAACAAAATGATACCGAACATCAATGTGTTTTATTCTCTCATGAAACATTTAATCTTTTGAAAGGAATATTGCACTCTGACTGTCACAAAATACTGTACTCATTTGAAGGTCTTCATTGAGTTCACTAAAGAGTCCCTTCAACCAAATAGCTTCTTTACAAGCTTCAGTAATCGCCATGTACTCAGCTTCAGTGGTAGACAAAGCGACTGTAGTTTGCAAAGTGGCTTTCCAACTAATTGCACAACCTCCGATGGTAAAGACATAACCTGTGAGAGATCTTCTTCTATCAAGGTCTCCAACAAAATCAGCATCAACATACCCAATGATTCAATCTCTAGTTCTTCCAAACTGTAAGTAGACATCAGTAGTACCTCGTAAGTATCTTAAAATCCACTGAACTGCTTCCCAATGTTCTTTACCGGGATTCACCATGTATTTGCTAACTGCACTGACTACATATGATAAATCTAGACATGAACAAACCATAGCATACATGAGAGATCCCACTGCACTAGAGTATGGAACATGTGACATGTACTAAATCTCATCATCTGATAGTGGAGACAAAGCCGATGAAAGTTTAAAATTGGCTGCTAAAGGAGTAATAACAGGCTTAGCACTCTGCATATGGAACCTGCAAAGAACTTTTTCAATGTACTCCTTCTGACTTAGGTACAATTTACTTGTTTTTCTATCTCTGAGAATCTTCATACCAAGTATCTTATTTGTTGGTCCCAAATCTTTCTTCTCAAATTCTTCACTTAGTTGGGTTTTGACTTTTCTCATTTCTTATTTATCTTTTGCTGCTATCAACATGTAAAGAAGTAGATACACAAAAAAACCATCACTATTTTTCTTAAAGTAAACACAACTGTCAAAACTACTTCTTTTGAAATCATGATAAGTCATAAAGGAATCAAACCTTTTGTACCACTGTCTTAGTGACTGTTTCAAACGGAAAAAGGGACTTTTTCAGCAAGCAAACATAGTCCTCTTTTTCTGAGACTGTAAAACCATCTGGTTGTTGTATGTAAATGTCCTCATCAAGTTTTCCATGCAAAAATACAGTTTTTATATCTAACTGCTCAAGCTCCAAATCATGTATAGCCACAATACCAAGCAATGCTCGAATTGAACTGTGCTTCACAACTGGGGAGAACATATCTGTGAAGTCCACTCTTGAAATTTGACTGTAACCCTTTGCAACAAGCCTTACTTTATATCTAGGTTCTTCAACTCTTAGAGTCCTTTCTTTCTTTTTAAACACCCATTTACAACTAACATCCTTTTTACCTTTAGGAAGTTTTACAAGATCCCATGTTCTGTTTTTGTGGAATTATTCCATCTCCTCTTGCATAGCAAACATCCACTTTTCTGAATCTTCACAGCTAACTACTTCAGAATAATTAGATGGCTCTCGATTTACATCTATATCTTCAGCCACATTTAAAGCATAAGCAACTAGATTAGCCTCGGCATACTTTTTTGGAGGTTTAATTTCTCTTCTAATTCTATTTTTGGCAATAGAGTATTGTGGTAAAGAAGCAACTCTATTCTCAATTTTTGTACTGGCTTGAGGAGTCGACTCTATATTAATCTGATGCTCCACCTGCTTTTGATTTTCTTTATTGGAAGAGTCTTTAAGAGATAAGTTAGGTAGCATAGCAGTTTCATCAAAAACGACATCTCTGCTAATCACAACATTTCTATTTTTAGGACAACATAACTTATACCCTTTTACACCAGCTTTATAACCAAGAAAAACACATTTAATGGATCTCGATTCAAATTTTCCATTATCAACATGAGTATACGCAGGACATCCAAAGATCTTTAAGTCAGAATAATTAGTAGAATTACCAGACCATACCTCTTGTAGAGTCTTTTTCTCAATGGCAACGGATAAAGATCGGTTGATCAAAAAACATGCAGTAGAGGTTGCTTCTGCCCAAAACGACTTTTGTAAGTTAGCATTTGACAACATACATCGAACCTTCTCTATGATCATTCTATTCATCCATTCTGCAACACTGTTTTGCTGTGGAGTATGACAAACTGTCAAGTGTCTCACGATTCCTTCTGAATTGCACAGCCTATTAAACTTATCAGAATAGAACTCTAAGCCATTGTCTATACGAAGGTGTTTTATTTATTTTCCCGTCTGTTTTTCAATCATAATTTTCCAAGACTTAAATGCGGAAAACACATCGCTTTTCTGCTTCAGGAAGAACGCCCAAACTTTTCTGGAAAAATCATAAATAAAAGTTAGCATATAATTAGCTCCACCTCTCGAAGCCACTCTAGATGACCCCCACAGATCAGAATAAATATACTCCAATGTTCCTTTCGTGTTATGGATTCCTCTGGTGAATCGAACTCTCTTTTGCTTCCCAAAAAACACAGAACTGCTCACAGAACTTCAGTGTGTAAATTCTTTGCCCATCAAGAAGTCCTTTTTTGCTCAATTCTGCCATGCCATTCTCACTCATATGCCTTAGGCGCATATGCCAAAGTTTAGTAATATCATCATCTGACAAGGAAGAGGAAGCGACAGTTGCATCACCAGCAACAGTAGAACCCTACAAAAAATATAACTTGGTAGTCTTTCTCTTGCCTTTCATCACAATAAGAGAACATTTGGAAATCTTTAAAACTCCACTTTCAGCTGTGTATCTGTACCCTTTTGAATCAAGAGTACTCAACGAAATTAAATTTCTCTTCAATTTTGGAACATGTCGTACATCACTAAGTGTTCTGATAACTCCATCAAACATCTTAACTTTAATTGTTCCAACACCTGCGATTTTATATGAAGCATTATTTCCCATCAAAACAACACATTCAGACATTGTTTCGTAAGTTGTAAACCAAACCCGATTGGGACTCATGTGGAAGGTGCAGCCTGAATCAAGTATCTACTCCTAGCTCATTTAGAATTGTTGACAGAAGCGACTAGAAGTTCACCATCGCTGTAGTCTTCTACAATATCAGCTTTACCGGAATTTTCTGGTTATTTTCCCTTTTGATTCGCAACATCCCTTTTAATCTTGTTCTGTAGCTTATAGCACTCAGATTTAATGTGTCCTTTCTTTTTGCAGAAGTTACAAGTTTTACCTCTGTTTGAAGACTTCGATCTACCCTTAGATTTACCGTGAGGATTCCGTTTCTGTGTCCTTCCATGATCATCATCAGTATTCCGATCTTGTCTCCCATGAACAATGTGACCCTCTCTCTGAGAGTCACGTTTAACCACAAGATGGGAGACTCGCAGCTATATAAAATCGTGTCTCTAAAGGTTGAATAAGATGGGGGTAACGAACAAAGTAGAATCAACCCTAGATCTTCCTTATCATACTGAACCTCCATGGCCTCCAAGTTTGAAAGAATTTCTTTAAACACTGTTAAGTGTTCGTGTACAAACGCACCTTCCTCCAAACGATGAACATAAAGACGCTGCTTCATATGCAACTTGCCTGTTAGAGTTTTCGACATACATATTTGTTTCCAGCCTCTTTCATAATGCAGTAACAGTTTTCTCCTTCATTACATCCTGCAAAATTTCGTTGGACAAATGCAAATGTAATTGTGTTAACGTCTTTCGATCCTTACGCTTCTTCTCTTCATCTGTTAATGTCGAAGATATCTTATCTATCCCTACTAGGGCATCCTCCAGATCCATCTGCACAAGAACTGCTTGCATCTTAATCTGCCACAATGCAAATCTAGTGTTGCGATCCAACAACAGAATTTCATACTTCAAAGACGCCATTACCATGATTGAGATGAACTACCCAGAAGCTCTAATACCAATTTGTAAAAGTAAAATAAAAATAAAATAAAATAAAAAAACACAGATTTTACAGGGAAACCCTTTTAAGAAAAAAACCACGGGCAGAGGAGAAGAAAATTCACTATGTCGAATTCAAATAATTACAAGAAGAATAGACTATGTCTATTTATAGGCTTGTAAAGCCATATTCTAGTAAGATTGAAACACATTATTCTAATTAATATAAAATAGATGGAGTTTAATAAGGTTTAAAAAACCTTATTCTAAAATAAAATAAAAGAAGTGTAGTTCTATATGGATTCTACTTTTATTTTATTTTACCACTGTATTTTATTTAAATAAGGATTCAGGTCATTTAATTCTAACAAAATGCAATACACAATTAATAAAAATATATTTATTTTAGAAATAAATTACTTACTGTTCCATGTAAATGCTTATTGCTTTGTAAGATGATACCAAAACTTGCCATAAACCCAAATTAACTGTAAAAAGAATTGACAGATCCATACGTGGCTATATTTATTTCATACTATATTCTTAAAACTATAGTTTTAAAACTATGGGCGTTAGAAAAATATAGTCTATCTGTAAAAACAATAAAACCATTATTCTATTATATAAATAATTTATCATTAAATGGATGTCTATCAATATTAAAATAAGTTTGGTACGCATTAGAATTTTAATATTTTTTAGAATTAGAGTTTTTAACCGTATTATAATTCTTATGTTTATAAATATAGACTTTAGAGAAGTATTATAAACATTCGATTGAAGTTCTCTTGCTTCTTCTATTTCTTTTGTTCTTTATTCTTTTTATTATTTATTTCATAACACGTTATCAGCACGAAGATTCTCAATTTTGTTTATCCTCTTCAAAATTTTTTATAGCCACATAGTATTTGTTTTATTGTCAGATGTATTTCTAACCTAATAAGAATTACCAAGTTTTATATACCCACACAATATTTGATTTACGGCCAAATGTATTTACGAACCTAAAAAAAATAATCAAGTCTTATATGCCAACAGATGTGTCAAAGTCCTAGTAGGAAAATTTGATAGAATAAATGAAAGTAATGCATGCCTGAAGCACAGTAGATAAATTGGTTCCAAAGATGATAAATCAAGATTCTCATATAGTGGAGGACGTGCTCTTGAAGAGACCGAATACATAACTAATTATTAAAACTCCAGAAAAGGTTCAGGTATATAAAGATGGAAATAATTAAAATAATAAGATTTCAATAAGTTATGTCAACCAAAAAAATTTGGAACCATGGAAAATAGAAAGTTGTCAACAACGGTTTTGCATATGATATTATTATTGAAATACTAAAAGAAGCGGAGGATCTTGACTGTTGAGAAACATATATATGGACTAAATTGGCTAAAAAAGGAAAGATGCAATTAAAGTAGCATTAAAATCGTGAAGTTTTTTTACTAGTAGTTCAAATATCTAAAGGTATAAAGCCATTGATGTACAAATATGTAGTTTTGTAGAAATGAAAAAGAAAGATAAAGTTTTTTGTTAAGTTCTGGCGTTGATTATAAAAAGATGTAATATTCTTTTGTGGTGGAAGCATTAAACATTTAGATATCTCATTAGTCCAACAAGTCATTAAAGATTTAACACGTGTCTAATGATTGTTGTTACATCATTTATATGAATCACTATATAGTGAATTTTATATTGAAATCCTTAAAGGATTTAGAATAATAGAAAATTATAGAGATTCCTAGGAAATTGTTTAATATGTTTGTATAATCGATTATATGAATTGAAAAGATTTGAACATATGTGGTAAATTTGACTCCATGAATAATAGTTGAAGGAAGATTATAAAATGATTTAAAATACCTATTTGTATTTTCGTATAAAGATTATGATCAAAATTTATTATGATTATTATTGAAACTCTTGAAGAGATCAAAATATATATTTCCAAATTTTTTCCTCACTCGTGAATTTCAAAAGAATGGTGATATAAATGCTTAGCAAATACATTCAAGTGATCGTTTGAAAAGCTAGCATTCAAAAATTGAATACATAGAAATTTGTAACGCCCCAAAATTTTGATTTTAGAATGTGATTGTTTGCAAAAAGATTTGATTTGGTATTGTGGTTGTGTGCAATGGCAGTATGCTTTAAGACCCAAGTTTGATTCCTAAGTTTTGGATTTTCTTCTATTAAATTTTGTTTTAAGTTGGGCTTGAGTTTTACAGCTTAAATTAATTTTTGTGTTAGAGTGTGCTTACTATATGTGGGAAGTTGAATTCGAGTGAAATTCTATTAAAAATATGGTGATAAATTTTATTTGTTTTATTTGATTTAACTTTTATCAAAATCTCTTTTATTTTTCAATTTTGTAACCAGCCTTATTTGTTTTTCTTTCTTTCCTTTCTTGCTTGCATGCTTGTTCCTTCCTTCTTCATCATTTTCTTTTGTTATTTTTTTATTCTCTTTTTCTTCTTTAGTCTTTGGATTTTCTTTAGATCTTTCTTCAGTTGTAATACCCTGAAAATATTTACAGTAAGATATTATCCTTGATATAGTAAAATAAGGAAATAAAGTGAAAAAAAAAGAAAGGAAATTTTGAGATATGTCAATATTGAGAAGTATATTATGATATATTAATTCAAGAAAGGACTAAATTGTAAAAGTGAGAAAAGTTTTGTTGCACAAGAGTAAATACTCAAAATTTGAGGGGTTAAAGTGTAAATATGAAAAATTTGAAGGACCAATAGTGTAAATATTTTAAGAGTGGAATAATCTAGAAACTAAGGAAAATGGATGAATTAGGACCAAATTGAATAGATGAAGAAATTATGAGGGACTAAATTGCAATTTTACCAAATTAAATGATGACTTAAGGATGGAATTTTAAAAGATAATGAAGGGCAAAATGGTCAATTGGAAGAGAGAGAAATCTAGAAAGTAATAATGATGCTAGAGATATTTTGATATTTTATAATTATTTAATTAGATAAATATTATTTTATTAATATTTTAATAAGATATTTTATTATTATTTTATTATTATTTTATTAGTATATAAAGAAAGAAAGATGAGAAATTCTCATCCATATTTCCCATGCACTAACGTGAGAGAAAGAGAGGAAGAAAGAAAGTTTTGCTTTCTTTACAATTTGGTCCTTTTACCAAAAATTCACCATTTTCACCCAAAAATCAAATGAATTTTCATAGCTACCAAGAGAGAAAATGTTAAGGAGACCATGGGGAGTTAGAATATCAAGTTGGATTCAAGAAATAGAAGCTGGAGGAGAGAGAAAATCAAGTTAAAGATTAGTATCAATAGAACAAGGTAAGTATATCAAGATTTCAATATGTTTTTAAGTTTGTTATTATTGACAAAGCATGGAAATAATGTTATAGTAGAGTTTTCTTACATAAGGTCCTATGTTCATGATATGTTAGTGAAGAGAAAATAAGAGAAAGTGATGAGAAATGGTGTAGAAAAAGAAACTAAGGGTGTTATAACATGGTAATTAATATTTTGTACTAAAACAGTTTTAGACAGCAGCAGTAGTCTAACTTTGAAAAATCATCAAAAATTGTAGAAATCTAATTATAGGATGAATAAAATATGAAATTAAAGCTTATTAAGTCTAGTTTCTTATAGAAGAAATTATGTAAGCAATGGAATTGTAAATCATGAGATATGATGAATTTTGTGAGACAAGGTCAGAATGATTTTAGGTTCCCCTGTTCTGACTTTGTAAAATAATAAAAATTTGGATAAAAATAATCATGGGTTTAAATTTATATTTTTAGAATCCTGAATGAGTCTATTTTCAATATAAACAAACGGGAACATCATTTGAATTCTGTACAAGGATATAATTAATTTTTAATGAAGAAGGGTCAGAACTGTTAGACAGCAGAACAGGGGTAATTTTAAAGAATAAACTGTACTTATTGGATAAACTAAAAATTCTGAAAATTTTATGGTAAGAAGATATATGAGTCTAGTTTCAGGGAAAATTAGCGGATCTTAATTTTGAGTTCTATAGCTCCAGATATAAATAATTTAGTGACCATGATGCAGACAGACAGCTTGAATATTCATAAAAGTAAATAATAAAAATTATGGATAATGTTACTTACAAGTGTATTATCTACATTAAGGATGTGGAATGGAGAGGAGGAGAAGGAAAAATATGTATGAATATTCATCTAGCATGGCTAATTTGCATATTCTAGGCTCAAGGACTAAATTGAATAAAAGTAAAATTTTATGGGCAATTTTGTAAAAATGTAAAAAATGATCAAATTGCATGAAATGGATTATTTTATTATTTAAATTACAAAATTGAATGAAATTATTAATTTAGTTCAAGATCGGGAAAACATGTTTTAGGGATTAAATTGAAAAGTGTTGAAAGAATAAATTGAAAAGTGTTGAAATTATAGAAAATTCTGATATTTTATAGAATTCATGGACTGTTATCAATATATATAAGAATAATAGCTGGAAATAAGGATTAAATTGCAAGAATTTTATTTTCCTGACCCTAAGGATGAAATCGTCATTAATTAAGAGTTCGGGGCAAAATGGCAAATTTTGCCTAAAGCATTAATTAAATGCATTAGTATATGAAATGAATGAAAATGATGATCAAATTTATTTATAAAGATCCGAACGACTCAAATATGAGACTCGATCGTGAAAAAGAAAAGATATCGGATTAATGAAATTATAAACACAAACAAGCAATGAGGTAAGTTTGTGTAACTTGAATTGTATTTTAAATACTTGAAATATGTGGTTATGTGATGAAAATATGATTTGAATATTCAATTCATGATATTTGATGAAATATTGATAATACTCAAAATAAATTGAAAATAAATCTCGGTTGAATGAAAAGGAAAAATTTGATGGATCTCTGAAAAGGAATTGACGGTAAAAAGGATCTAGCCCGGACGGGTGATCCTATCCTGATATAGCCCTCCCGAAGAATATGTGTAAAATGGATTTAGCCCGGACGGGTAATCCGAATCAGGGTCTGAATTTAGCCTGGACTGGTAATTCAGATCCAAGCTCAATAGAGTAATTGTCGTTGCAGGGGGATTTAGCCTGGACTGGTAATTCAGATCCAAGCATTTAAATTTTTTTTAAGTAATCTGCAAATGGTAGTAATGCTCCGAAACCTTGTTCTGGCAACGGATTCGGGTTAGGGGTGTTACATCAGTAGTTGTGGGATTTTGTCTCAGGTGGGACGTGTTCTCGTGCGAGACGAACATTGTGAGAATCCTAATCCTCCAGCCGAGTAGACTTCATTTTAGTCGTTGTGTCCTAAGTGGTTGTGGGTTTCCGATAGTGGAGTTGGTCGATTACGTAATTAGGTGTGTGAAAACAACCCCAAAATTCCATTAAAATTTGACTGAAAGCTCGAAACAGAGGTTGTTTCGAAACTGCCCAGTTTCCACACAGCCATGTGAGATTGTGTAGCTCGTGTGGCTAGGCCGTGTGAATCATTACAGACCATGTGGCTAGCCCACGTAGAGTACACGAGCTGGGCTTTTGGCCTGTCTGGGCCTTTTTTTGCCAATTTTAGGGCCCGATTAAGGGTTATTTAGAGAATTTGATAGTTGGGTCTGAGGACACTGTAAAGGTCGGAAAATTGAAAGTTTATTACTTAATTACGTACGAGTAGATCTAAAAGCTTGATAAATATGTTAAGCCAAAATTAAACTATGAGTTATGTTATGAGCAAACTGAACTATGTATTCAAGCATGTCATGTAATATATGCTATATGTGTATGTATATCACATGTTTATGATTATGATATGTATAAAATATGCATATGATATGTATATGTGTAGGGTGGGATATGTTTGACGGATGGAGTGTATATGGCAATACTTACTGCAAAAATGGCGGCTAGACCGCAACACTATATATGTGGCAGCTTCGCTGTAATTATATGCGTGGCATGCCGCCACATATTGGTGTGATTGGATGGATGGACTCGTGTAGTCTAATATGGTGTGATTGACTGGACGGAAATAGTGTGTAGCGGATGGTGGTATGATATGATTTGCATAATATGATTTGATATGATATGTACTATATGATTTAGTATGTTATGCTACAAAATGATAAGTTAATATCTGCATGGATTCTGATAAGATACGAATTACCTGAAATAAATGCGTTGTATGATACTCTGCTATAATATTAATAAATATGAAAATGTTTGTTTTGGAATTATTTGCCAAATCACACATTGGACTATATAAGCTCATGCTCCTGTATGATTTGTTTCAGGTAACCCTCCGACTTCATTGGATGGCGTCACAGAACTCACATTTTGGTTCAGTATTTCATGGTTTAATACTATTTGATTTAAATTGAACATTTCGGACTTTATTATGGTTTGTTTAATTTTTGGACATTTTATGATTTGTTTAGATCATTAGGACTAAATGTTTTATTACGCTAAAGCTCAAAATGATTAACAATCCAACTTGGGCAACTAAAATGAACTTTGGTTTTTTTTTTTCTAACTATAAGTTTTAAGTATTCTCCTGCTACAAACTAAATTTAAGGATTTCACTAAAAATAATTTTGGTATGCTATGATTATAGGTGAATAGGTGAATTAGCTTGAACTATTGAAATGATTAGTATGTTTTACAAAAGAGCGAGACGATGAAATTTTCAACCCGCTGGAATTGATTTTTTTCCTCTAAAACAAGCAATAGTTTTATTTTATCTAGCAATGTAACCTTCATAATCTGATCATAACATTTAGGCCGAGTTTGGGGTGTTACAAATTTGATATTATGTGATGTTGTTATGAGAGGGAGTAAATACGCACTGTACTCTTTTTTTTGTTAACCAATGTTTTGTCCTACTAAGTTTTCCTTGTAAGGTTTTTAACGAGACAACATATTATGTGTATTATAGATAAATGTACTCTTTTTCCTTCATTAATATTTTTTATAGGATTTTTATCTTAGTAAGGTTTTAACGAAGCACATTATCTATTATTAGACATTAATGGGGCAGTGTTATGAATATTTTATTATTAAATAGATGTCCACCAATATATTAAGATTTTAATGTTTATTAGAAGTAGAATTTTATACCATGTATACTTCTTATATTTATAAATGTAAAGCATTATAAACATCCCGATTAATCAATAAAATTTAGAGTTCTTTTACTTCTTCTATTTTTTTTCCTTTATTATTATTCATGTCATAACTTTATTTAATTTTTTTCATGTAATTTAAAATATTATATTTGATGTGCTGATAACTTAGATTATGACATATTATTTAAAACTAAATTCAATCAACTTTGTTTGTAATAATATTTAACCCAAAATTTAATTATAGATAGTTTTTTTTGAACAAAGGCGAACAACTAATGTTTTTATAGAGAAGCAATCTGGAAGAGAGATTGTCATAAAATCTAAAGCAATCTAGGCCAGATTTTAGAAGAAAAGTGACTTTTGGTTCGACAACACTTGGGCCAATCTATGCCTTTTTATTTACCCAATAATAATCAACAAATAAGTTTTCTTCATTCATTACGAATTGACTTTACATATTATATTTTAATAATTTTAAACGGAATTGCTTATGAAAATATTATATGACAAATTGCATCTTCACCTTATACCTACAAAAACATTAATAATTAAAAAACCATATAAGATGTAAACTAAATTAAAAAAATATGGCTTCTATTTTAATTTCTTCCTTTATCAACAGTACTGGTATCTATTACTTCAAATTATGTTGTAATTACATGAAATAAAAGAAAATTTCATCCAAAATTTAATTTAAATATTTTTTATCTATAACTTTCTAGATAAATTGAACGAAGAAATAAATTTGAACGAGAGAATAATCAAATTTGTTTGTGTGAGAAGAGAGAATATATAAAAGTGCACACTGAAATTGAGTAATGCCTAATGTCAAAAAATATATTTATTTTGCTAAAGCTGAAATTTTTATTGATAAAATTTCAACACCCCCAAAATAAGGTTACAATATTAAAAAACCTCGAATAAAAAACATACAACCAAAACAAAAACAACAACCGCACGACAACTACATTTAATGCGGTGATGCTGGCAGAGTAATCCAATTTAAAAATCTTAATAAAAATATCATCCAGCGTTTGAATAACTCGCTCCTAAGATTTATTCACTAAAAATCAGAATTCTGTAATTGTTGACATCAATCGGCACATTTGAGAAGTCCCCACAAAATTCTCATTTCTGCAAAATTCAAGGTAAATAATCAGATCCTCTAAGTGTAATTACCTATGGCAGATTTAGCATAATTCTAGTGGTAATATTGGCTGGTTAGACCTTCTACATTTCGGGTGCTTGAAAGTTAAGGCAAAACTTAATTGTGTTTAGAAAGCTGAAATTACCTTATACTTAGCAAATAGCCTGAGATGGGGATCAATTGGCAGTCCAAGCTCCTCAAACATTGGATCATAGAGTGAATTCATGATTGGCCTGAAATCATTGGATTCTTTCGTCAGCATTTTCAAGAGTTAAGACAAACTTATTCAGGATAAACAAATAAAACCTGTAAAATTAAACAACCTTGGAGGAAGAAGGTTGCCAATGTTAAGACTAGCACTAGCTCTAGTCGGTAGAGACAAAGAGTTACCCATGATTTGTTCAGCACTTGGTGCTTGCGGCTCATTGGTTTCTCCCTGTAATTATTGAAAGACCAGCCGAGATTACCTTCAGATCATATTTGGTTAAAATAGAAAAGAAAAAGCATACAACAAAGCTGAATGCTATTACTTGATTAACCTTTTTTCTTTTTATATTTATTGGATTTGGTTTGTTATATAAATTTGAGAATGAAATTGCTATATTTGAATGGATCATGTCGTGAGAACATAAATCAAAATTGTTCTCTTCAGGCTCTAATAACCTTTACGAAATTTTGTTATTTTCAATTGGATCTCTAAAAATTTGAACCCATGTCACATTACATAAATTAATGCACTTTACATAATAGATACCAATTGATCTACATGAATTTGAATGTCTAGAGGCGCACCTAATAATGACAAAATTTTGGGAGATTTGTAGATGCTTATAAAGAAAAATTCCAAATTAAGTATTTACGACACAATCCATATCCCTCAGACCGGTATAGATTGCGAAATGATGGTTAATACTATATTCATGTGTGATGTCTACTGCAATTTACAGTTATTTTAAGACCCAAATTTCTTGTTTTCAATCCAAGTTAACACATGCAAATAGTCTATAAGTTTTGAACATAAAACAGTATATAGAAAATATTGAATCCAAATTTGAGTAGAAGTTAATAATAATATACCCTGAGGCGTTTGAAAGGTGATGATTCTCCCACTTCGAGTCTGCTCCTTGCATTGCCTCGCGGTTCGGAAGTTCCTTGCTAAACCAATTTAAAAACAAAATAATCTCGAAGGTAGAGGAAACAAATTAATTTAGATCCTAATGCAGGAATGCTGATGAGATGATACCTCATTGTGGTTGCTCAGTGGCGTTTGCATAAGATTAGGAGCTGATGACCCAACAGTTTCCTATTCATTGTTGAATTTGGTTAGGAAATTATATAATTATTTCCAGGAAATCTTGTTAGTGAGAAAGGTATTTTACATGCAGAAGAGATGAGTTCAGGAGTGAGCTAGACATGGAAGTCCCAGAGCTAGGATATGTAGCAGTTGGTTTTGTAGTTTGATTCAGAAACCCTTGTTGTTGCACAGCTACAGGCCTGTAAATGAAGTTTAAAATCTAAATCAAATAACAAGAGTAGAATTTAAGCATATTCAATGTGTTAATGATAAACTTAGTCCTCAATAAAGAAATATAAAAGGGTGATTGATAACAAGAAAAGGGAATCAAAATTCACCTAGACAGCTCAGAATTGTGATGGTCTTGATTTGGTAAATTAGGCATAATTAACAATAGATTACTTGCTTGAAGATCTTGAGCTGGTAATAGAAGGGAACTGAAAGCCAAATAGATAGACTATGATTAAAAATTACTTGAAACAATATGCATTGGGTCATAAATTTAACTTGAAAAGATAGAACACACCAATCCCAAATTTCTTTTCGTCTAGGCTTAGTTCTACAAGTATCTAAGGGTCATGTTGAATTGGGTTCAAACTAAAATTTCAATTTTGTTTGCCTAAGTTCAAGGTGATTCCAAAATGTAAAAATCATAACCGTGTCTAATTGAGTCAACCATATAGTCCCAATTTTGAACAAATCTACTTGCTTTCTCGACAATGAAATCTAGAAGAAAGATAAGTTTTACGTACCTCAAAGGAATGAAAAATTCATGGAACACGGTGCTACCAGTTTGTGAATTATATAGTCCAAGTGCCCATGGGAGTTGATTATTTTGATAGGAGAATTGCTGAGCCCTAAAGTATCAAAAGAACAAACAGTTGATTCTCATAAAGTTCCCTTTAGAAGATATACCAAAGTAGATAAGATTAGAGATCGAATACATAAGCTCCATAGGCAGTGAATGCTTAGTCAGGTCGGAGTTCTGGAGCTGTGAGCCAGATGCATTAGGCATAGCGGCCAATTGATTAAGCAGCTGCATTGGGTTACTCAACTGCAGGGGCCTATATTAGATATACGAAAAAATCAATCACAATATGGTTCTAAATTGCTTATGTTGATGTGATATATAAATTATCTACAAAATACCTTGGAGGTGTAGAAGCTCTCGGCAGCATTAAGTTGTAACACAGAGGATCGGAAATGTTAGTTGCTTTGAATTGATCAACTAGTGACCTGAAATCCAAAGAAACAACATACACAGTTAGGTATATATCTCAGTACTATTGTTTCGATTCCAAACAAGAAGATTGAGGTTAGAAGATATCAATTCAATACCCTGGTGCCAAAGACCTACAAAGATCAGTCTCTTTATTACAGAACCAAGTAGGGGCTGGCGGCTGGTTGGTTTGGGTAGATTCTCCATTCAGAAATCTGATCCCAGTCTGCTTATCATTTATTTCAAACTCAGTCGAAAAAATGCGACCCATACTAATCTTGAGTTAAAGTAAATAATATTTATACTCACTGGGCTTTGAGGGAACAAATTTGGGTAGTGAACTGCTCGCTGATTGCGATTGGAACGAGGGTTTCCCTTTTCCTTTTCAATCCCATCAGCAAACAATATTTTCTTGCCTTTATCGAGGGGTTCTACCCGTTGAGGCCTATTACAATGTTAGAAACATGTCATGTTCAATTGGTAGAGGAAAATATCATGCATCTTTACTTTTAAAAGGTCAACATGGGAATCAACATACCGTTGAAGCTCAGCACGGAGGCTTCTTCCAGTTTGAGTATTGAGGCTGTTTCCTGGACCTGAATTACCCAAATGCTTTGAGTGAGACGATTCAGTTGCAGAGCTTCCATTTTGTGGGATATTTTCCGCCTGCTTGAGATAAGAGAAAGTCATTGTCTGTTATTATTCATCATGTTTCTGAAGCTGGAACTGACTGATTGGAATGGGTTGGGAGAGGTACCAGTGCCAAAGAGAATGACTGTGTTGGCTCCACTATAAGAGGAGTAAACGAAGTTGCTTGTTGTGCAGCTGTGGCATCACCACCTGAAGAATCACTGCCTTCAATTCCTGGACATGTTGGCTGCATCGGCTTCTCGTTCGACCTCTCATGCTGAAGCAAAGGTTCATCAGTAGTGCCCGCCGGTGATGACACCAACTTCGCTTTCTGCTATCGACAAATACAACAATGTTTATATCAGTCAATGGCAAGGAAGAAATAATCTGAATCATGGTCCATCCTCTTGTTATTGTAATATTCACATTAGTTTGGGAGAACTAACAGGCAAAGGATTTGAGTCGCCATTGATATTGGCATTCATTTGATCCAGCTGAGGCTGATCATCTCCTGCTGATGCCCATCCAAGTTCCAGTTTCGCATCCTCCTGCTTAAATTGCACTCAAAATTTTCCATGAGATTATACTTATTTCAAGTAAATGAACTAGGCATTGATGTTATAAAATTACTCTTATGTAGGGATTTAAACTGCGACCACATCACAAGGTTACTATCATTATTTTGCAATACAAGTTGATGAGTCCAAGACATGGTCAGTGACAAATTAAATAGAAAATGGAGATGTACCGATGCTTTCTGCATCCGTGATGCTTCTAGTTCTTTTGCTGTATACTCAGCAAGTAATGACCCTGATAGAGACAGGTTTGGACCATTATTAGCCGAGGGAAATTCAGGGACTTCATTGTCATGATCAGAGGCAGGGAGATTGAACTTGGAAATTGGCTGCTTAGTTTTTTGCATATCCTCATCCCCATTAGAAGCAAATAACTGGAACTTCAAATTAGCTGCTTTTGAGCTACACCCTTTCTCCATATCTTATTCTGCTTTAAAAACATATAAATATAGCAAAATAGGGAAATTAAAATCAGTCGAATGTTGAAGTTATATTAATTTTTATTGTTTAATTAAAAAAGAAAAAGAATAAAAATAATGCAAAGAATAAAAAATAAAGTAAATACTTTTGCCATTTTATTTGGATAATTTTCAATTAAGTACCAAATTTCAATAAGATATATCTTTTTGTATTATTATTTTTTGGTGGACCCATGATAATGGTATGTTCTTACATTTGCCGTCTGAGCAAATATGGGAATAAGTTGACCAGGTGAAGCCAGGAAGGATTCAATTCTGGTCCAAATATGTTTTCCTTAAATATTCACTATCAAACAACATCATATTTAATAATATTTATTATGTCATATTTTCATAACGCTAATTTTCTTAATAAAATATAAACATTATACATATATAACATACCAAAAGAATTATAAATATATATTAGCCCTTCTTTTCAGTTTTACTAAAATGAATGTTTTAATATAATCCTTTAACACAAGATACGTATTAATATATGTGTGACTAATTATAGTATAGAATCTATTTAGTATAATGCATAACACATAAAACTAACACAAAACATACATAAAGTAGGAGCGAAACCCATAGATTATAATTGCCAATATTACCAACACCTTATTGGCTTTATTTATTTATTTTTAAACTCATTTTTTAAGTTTTTCTCAAATAATAATAAAATTATTCTAAATCTTATTTTATGTATACATTACACACTTCCGTGAATGATGTGTAAAAAAAAATATTTTTTTTTTCTAACTTTTCTAAATTCATTCATTTTAAACACAATAATTTTAAATTTTATACAAATTAAGGTGATACCTTCCTTATTACATTCTCAATAAAATGGATATAGATTTAAGTTTATAAATGATGTCACAAAAAATATTCTTGAGAACTTTTAATTTTATTGCCAATAGATCGATAGTATCAATTTCAAACACAAAATAATAGATCGATAGTATCAACGTCAAACACGAAATAATTTATTTCTATAAACGTAAATATAAATAAAGATATAAGCCGTCCAGTTTATTTATATCTTTTGTTTTTTTTCGAAAAAAAGGTGAAATAATAATTAAAAGGAAGTGATTAATTAGAGATAGATATTGAAATCATCAAAAGCACCGATGAATGATTGAAATCAATCTACTACGGTGACAAATGAAAGGTAGAAATAGGCTTTTACCTGATGGAAGATGGTATGTATTGGTGATAAAAGAGACCACGAGAGAGGCAAGCAATGGGGGCTAAAGGAGGAGGAAGCTTAAGCACAAAAGATGTATGTAAAATGAAGATGGGAATGTGTTGTGAAAATTGAAAACATTGAATGCTTATTTATAGGGGAAAAATGGTATGCTTCTTTTTGGTTTAAGTGTGGTTTTAATAAACATGTGTTAGGATAATTTTAATTTGATGTATAATTTGGGATTTAATCTACTAGGACAATATATCTTTTAATTAATTAATTTTTTTAAGTAATAACGATTATAATTTTTATTTTGAGGGCATTAGTTCGAAAACATTTTATTTTAAAAATTGAGCTTTGTACTTATAAATGCTAATATTCATATATATAGTATATATGAGGTTTAAAATTAAACAAATTTAAAAATAAAATGTTATATATATTTCATAAGAATGATTAATTATATAAATATATATAATAATGTCAACAATTAGACATAAATTTTAAAATTTAAAAAATAAAAAGATTAAACTTTTTGTAATAAAATATAAGAATTAAATTTCAGAATTTTAACGAGTATAAAAATTTATAAAATATTTTACTCAAAAATAATGTAAATATATATTAAATCAGTGTGAATTGGTGGTGAAATTAAATATAGTTATATATAAGGTGATGATGATTTGTGATTTTTGACATTTGTAAATATGAATTGGATACCATTAAAGTATATGCATATATGGTTAGCATTTAATATATTTAATGTACAAATCCATTATAAGATATTGTTAACTTATTTAAAACCCTTAACACCTCATTACTAATATTTTAGAAATAAATTACTTACTGCTTTCTTAAATAATACCAAAACTTGTTACAAACTTAAATTAACTATAAAAGGAATTGGCAGCTCCATACTTGTCTGTATTCTTAAAACTATAGTTTGAAAACCATGGGCATTAAGAATTAAGACAAAACCCATTATTTTTCTGATTTAAATAATTTATTATTAATATTTAGTACATATTAGAATTTTAATATTAATTAAAATGTAAATTTTTATACCCTGTATAATTTTAACCCAAATGTAGATTGGTGGGCTAATTGTAGCCCAACCCTTGGGCCTAAAGAATGGGCCCAGTCTTCGTTGCATTTTCGGTTTCTATATATTGTCTCCACATCAAAGTTGGTGGCATTTTAAAACACTACTAGATTTTGTCACTCACATAATATGGATGAAAATAATAATAATTTATAATAATTCTCAAAAAAAAAATTGTTTTAAAATTTATTTAATAATAAATATAGGTTGAGTGATAATAAATTTTTATTTTAATATTATTGAATACATGTTCAATTTTTAATTTTTTTACAATGAATCTTTATTAAAAGGGACATATAAATAGACACATAAAAATACTATATGACAAATTGAATCTTCACCCTATACATACAAAAAAATTAAAAATTAAAAACCATATAAGATGTAAACTAAGAAAAAAAATATTAAAAAGCAAGGATTAAGGTTGAAATTAAATTAAAGTTTAACTCTGAGGGAAGTAAATAACGAATATCTCAAAACGCAATAGTTGCTTCTCTCCCCACCCAAGTGAATTGCAAGGTTTGCGGGATGTTGAATGTTTTTTTTATTTATTATATTGAATAAATTCGTTACTTTTTATAAAGTGTAGGGATTAATAGTAAAATTTAACTTTTTTTTTTAAAATAAGTAATTTTAGTTATATTGAATAATAAGTATTTATATATTTTTTACATAAAACTAAATAATTTAAATGATATCTTTCTCATCCATAAAAAAAAAGTTTTAAATGATAAAATAAAAATCTATCAAATTTAACTTGGTATTAAATTTAGTGAAAAAATTTAACAGAAAATATAAAATCTATTATTGTTAATAAATAGTATAGACGTTTATATAATTTAGTGAAAAAAGAGTGAGTTGATACATTGGCTCGAACAATTCTTATACTTTTTAATAATGTCCTTCATATTAGTTTCATTAGACGATGCATTCCAAAATATAATAATGTAGGTGGCAAAAAATAAATGAGCCACTATTGGTCCTTCTCTATCAGCTTTAGCACTTTTAAGTCTAGCAAGCTTTAGAAGTGTAGAAAAGTCCTCCATAAAAAATCTAATTAGAAGTATAGTTAAATTTTAGTTTAGTGGTGTGGTAAGCGTGGGTGTTCTATAATTGATATTAGAGCAAGGTAGTGTTGTAAAAATCTGGTTTGAAAACGATTTTCTTATACAACAAAAAAAATTTTGAAAATTGATCTGGTTTGTGATATTTATAGCAATAAATTCTAAACAGAAATTGTACATGTGTTTTTAGATAGACGGATTCTTATCATTCCCAGTTTTCAACCGAACAACCTTCTCTGCTATTCTTATATCACAAATTGTTTCGATTGTGGACTCGAACAAATTGAATCAAACACAGAAATTAGAAATTGTTTTCTTTTCTTTTTGGGTGAAAAAAAATTCTCTATTCAAAATAGAAACCAACGAAATTGTTATTCCAGAAAAATATATTTAATAGTTGAGAATAAGTTCTCCCTATTTTTTAGTAGAGTAACAATATCTTTAAGTTGTGTAAATAGCCCTATCGGTCCCATTTATTTATAAAGAGAGAAGATAGATCCCTTTTTGAATTATAGAAGTTTATTTCAACTCAAAAAACCAATCAAGCTACGAGCAAGGCTTGAGTTACAACATTGATGTGTCCAAGACATAACAAAAGTAATGGTAATGGTCGAGTTCTAAGTAGAACTCAAGAAGGACCAATTCGAGTACCCCGAGCGTCAAAGCTCAAGATTGAGTGGGGGAGCATCGAAAGAATTTGAGGGTAAGGATTCTTCAAGTGGGGATGAGGCTAATGAGAGAAAGTCATACCAAAGGAAGGACAAGACCATGACAACTACGAGAAAGGATGAACGGAAACCCTTGAGTTGTTTCTTGTGTGATGGACCACACCATGTTAGGGAGTGCCCAAGGTGTGCGAGGCTATCAATCATAGTAAAATCCTATAAGGAATCATAAGCCAAAGGTGAGCACAATGAAAATCCATGGAGGTTGGGTGCTATTCGATTGTGCCGAGAGGAGTTAATTAAGTCAATGCAAATAGGAGTGAAGTGCCACGAGGGCATCGACAATAATGGGACTAAGGGACAACATTCCATCGAGCAAAGTGATGATGGTGATCGTGAGAACCAACATGTGGAGTAGGAATAAGTTAATATAAAAAACCAAGTTACAAACCTATTCATAAAAGGTGTTTGTGTCAATAATTTCGAAAACTTCTATCGTTAGTTTGGAATAGTGAAAGTTGGTGTTGAGGGGTAGTGTTGAATATCAACACCAACTTATTAGAAAATAAGTGTAAGTGTTTTGTTGGTAGGGAATAAATCCCACATTGCCTTGGAACAAAAGACAAAGGATTATGAGTCTATATAAAACCCATATCCCACATTGCTTAGAAAAATAAGAATAGTAGAACCTTGGGTCTATATAAAAACCTATGTTATATGTAAGTGCCCAAATTTACCCGGGCCCAAAACCATTAACCAGCCCAAACAAAAAACATAAAAAAACAAAAGCCAAATAACAAATGTTCAAAGTCCAAATTACCCAATTACAAAAAAATAGCAGGCCCAAACCCCTAACCCAATTCCTAAACCCATTGGCCCGATAGGCCTAACACCCAAACTGGGTCTCAGCTAGCCCAAACCCTAGCTAGCCTCAGCGCCGCGCCTCCCTTCCGCTGCCCACATGCTTCAGCAGCGCATTCGACGCTCGAGGACCGGCTCTACCCGTCCTTTGCACCAAAACGGAAGCCCCTCTCGTTGACCTTCCTCCCAACCTGCAAAGCAGACCAAAAAAGGAACAAAAACAACGTAACACGCAAAGGCAACAGAGACCAAGAAATATGTATTTGGCTATATAGCCAAGGGAGCAAAACAATTTTTTTTACACAGAGACATTGAGATTGAAATACAAAAAACAGAAGAAAAAAAGTGATTTCAGATTTTATTTTGGGTTTTCGATTCATTTTTTATCCCTCCATATAGTTCTTTCGCATAGAAATATAAAAAGAGGAAAAGGGACTTATATGTTTGAAGAACGCCTCCGATTCCTTGTTTGTTTTGTTGAGATTGAAGCTAAAAGAGGGATTAGAGAGATATGGCCTCCAATAGGATCGAGTTTGGCCCTCATTTGAAGCGATCCGCCAACTACAGTGGTGAATTGGCGGTTGAGGGCAAGGAACTGTCGAATTCGACCGATTGAAGGGGATAGGAAACTTAGATTTCTTTGGTTTTGATTTTCCCTAATGACTAGATGTCTTTTAGGGTTTATTTTTTTGTCTTTGTAAAGAACACCAGACGACGCCGTTTTAGGCCAACTTTAGTGGTCTCAAAACGGCGCCGTTTAGGAGCTAAGACCCAATGACCCGGCCCGTGTTCGGATGAGATCTGCCTGTTTGGCCTCAGAGGGTTAATTGCACGTTAGGTCCTCCCCTTTTGCACAAGCATTCAATCGCGCCTAATGGGTTCTGTTTCTTTTTTAAAAATTTCTCCCTGTAATTCGCATATGTTTGCAAATGGATCCGTGTCTTAACACAGCGTTTTGAGGCTTTGATTATTTCCAGTTTTAGTCCTTATGCATTTACCAACATTGCGCGTTGATCCTCCTTTTAATTTCGAAAGTTTATATTATTTTTAAATTTCCCCTTTCATTTTAATTTTAGTTTAATTAAGTTTTTCTGGCATTTTTTTAGTGTTTATTTCCTTTTTATTTCTTATTTACTTATTTTTATGTTAAGCTATTTTAATAGTTATATTGGGTTTTCTTAAAAGTCATCATTGAAAAAAAAACTTATTTATCATATCGTTTTAATATGTTGTATATTATTTTTATAAATGTTTTTATACATTAGTATATACATATGATTCATGATAAAGCTAATCTTATTCTATGTATATTATTAATTCCATTTTATTTTGCATATGTAATTTCTTTTAAATTTATTTACATAGTATGTTTTAATGTTATTTAAAGGAAAATCTCACATGTCTTATGTTTTTTTTTACATTATTATTATGACAGCCCTAATTTGACCCTAGTCAGAAAGTGGTTTCGGGACCATAAAACCGAGTCATAAAAAAAATTTAACCGTTATATTCTATGTTTATTAAAAGTGTAAATGCATGTGTGAAAGTTTCATGCTTTGATTTTTTCATTTGTATGTGAAATTTATAAGACAGGACTCATGTGATAAGACTTGAAAATGTGATAGGTAAATTTTAAAGTGCCAAATAATGCATGAACTATTGACATGGGGGACTTGCATGTCAATTGGACCACTTTTAAAATAGTGGCCGGCCATAATGATGGTTGATGGATAATATATGTTTTATTTAAGTATTATAATAAGTAATGGCATTATTTTGAAATAAAAATAATTAGTAAAATAAGAAAAAGATGATAAAATAATGGGTGTTCATCTTTCTTTCTTCATTGCCGAAATTTAGAAAGAAAAATATTGAAGAAAAAGCCAAGGCATTCGGCCATGGTTATCTCAATTTAAAGGTATGTAATGTGATTTTCTTTGTAATTGATTATGAAATTAAATTGATAAGTACATAGTATAGTTAACTCATGGTTTAAATTCATGAATCATTGAACATATATTCATTCGGTAAGTTGCTAAATTTGTGTTATTTTGATAAGTTTTTGGGAAGATGTTATTTATATGTTAAAGTAGCTTAAATGATGGTTGGATAAGTTGAATTCATTGTTGAGAGGTATGAATTGAAGTTGCCGTATGTATATATATGCATTTTGGAAAGAAAATTTTGTTGTTATTTGAGTTTATATATATATATATATCTATATATATATATGCACATTCGATCATAGGGGCAGAATAAGATGAATTTAAAATGTTATAGATTGTTTTTAAGATTTGTTAAATTGTTGTGGTCATTGCCGAATATATGTTTAGTTAAAGAAAATTTTTAAAGTGTTTAGTTAATTAGTAGGTTAATGGTGTATGCACAAATTATTTGAAATATAAACTTTGTATGAGTATTAAAAGATGTATATGGATTTGGCCTTGGGAGAATTTTTAGTATAAAATGCTTAAATTCTAGATAAGTTATTGCTTAAATGACCGAATGTGCCAAAGGTAAATGCATGTCAAATTGATCCATATGTGTTAAGGGAATAGGAATAAATATCGGTTTGATGAAATATATATATATTCGACTATATAGTTAAGATATGTACATGAAAATATGATAAGCCATATGAATTTTGTGTTTGTGTATGTGAACTAGATATTTAATGGATATTCGGCTAAAAGGGTTAAAGGTTAAGTCACAGGAATTTTGGTGATATACATATTCGGTCATTAGGGTTATATGTACTTTGGCTATGTGAGTTATGTATTAAGTAAGCTATGTATTTGATATGTATATTCGGTCATAAAGGTATACTTGGAGAAATGTTTAATTAAATTGTAGTAGAATGTTTAAAGTGATTAAAATGGGTATGACCATTTCGTATTTGAGCTAAAGGTAGCTATATGACCTAGTAAATCTCTTGTCATATTTGACCATAATCTAGCATGATGGGATTCTAATAAGCTAAATTTTTTTGAATTAGCTCAAGAACATAGAGGGGCAAACTCAGATAAGGGAAAAGAGAAAGTAATCGAATAGCCATTGTAATCGTTCGACGATATCCGAGGTAAGTTTTTAGTAGTCGCCTTTAGTATAAAAAAATTTATGATGCCTTGATATGTGTATATTAGATGAATTGTGACCTTTTGATTCTACTTGAATTAAGTTGTGTGATAAATAATCTAAGTATATGAACTATAGTCGAATGGTCAATACGGTTTAAGCTTAATTAATAAAATGTATATGGAGCTTATATTCGTATGTAGCAAATGACTACTAATGTGACATGTTCAATGAGATGTGTTAATATATGATTAAATATGCATGATACTTGAGGAATTGTATCCGAGCTTAAAGACCCGCAGGCTATATGCTGGAATGTTATCCGGGCTTAAAGACCCGCAGGCTTCGTGCTAGAATGCTATCTGGGCTTAAAGACCCGCAGGCTTCGTGCTAGAATGCTATCCAGGCTTAAAGACCCGCAGACTTCGTGCTAGAATGCTATCCGGGCTTAAAGACCCGCAGGCTTCGTGCTAGAATGCTATCCGGGCTAGAGACCCGTAGGCTACGAGCTGGTATTATACCGGGTTTAAATTCCCGCAGGCTGGTGCTAGAAATTTGTTTCAAGTTCTAAGACTAGACAGGATTGATGCCAGTAAATTAAGTAAGATTACGACATTGAATATCCGCGGAAAACCACCGTCGAGTAAGTACTATATATTTAACATGTTAAGGTATGTATTACGTACTCATATGTGAAATGATTTTAAAGTGAATTATTAGTATCAAAGAACGATATATATATATACGTGTGAATGAATACGGTATTTAAGAATAAGAGAATGACCTATTCGGTCAATGTATGTCATTACATGAAAGTATGTGACTTAAAGTAATTGTATGAGCCTTATACTATAGTTAAATATGTGCTGAAAATTTTTTGTGTATTCATATATATATATATATATTCAACCAATAGGCTTTATAATTAGTGTACTTGTGTATATTCGGCCAAGTAATATATAATTAGAATACGAGTTCTGTGATACTTAATGTTCGATTTTAAATGACAAGTTTTAATTGTTTGAAATGCTTAAAACTTACTAAGCCTCGAAAGCTTACTCTATTCCTTATTTCTCTATTTTATAGATTGTTAATTTTGGCCACCGACTCGGAGATCGTCAGCAATTCATCCTACTATCGATCTTTTGGTACAGTTTTATTTTGGTCCTGATATGGCATGTATAGGTTAGGCTGAAGATAACTATGTTTTGTAATTGTAAATATTTTCGCCATATGAAAATGGCATATTTATAACACAAAGATCATTATGTATTCATCTCAATCTCTGTTTATATTAGTTAATGTGGATGAGAAATTTAATGTTTAGCTCGGTAATACATTTTTAGCCTAAATCCAGCGATCGAATTCGGGTTAGGGGTGTTACATTTTATTGGTATCAGAGCTACGGTTTAGTAGATTCTAGGACTAACGTAGAGTGTTTGAGTCTAGCTATACATGTCATATAGTATTAATACGATAGTATGATGAATTCTGACAGTTAAAAATGTGTTTTCGTTTAGTAATGGATCCTGATCCCAATCGAGCGGTAGCTGATAATGTAGAGAGTGTAGCGCCTGCTCCCACGTATGGGACAGAGCCGATGGACTCTCAACCTATCCCAAGCAATCAGAATGATGAGGCCAGACAGGCTTTTTATAGTGTGATGAATGATTGGTTCAACCAATACATTCGAACTAATACGGCTGTTCCGCAACCCCCACTCCCGAATAATACACCCCATGCACCTACGATACCTCCGATAATTGGTCAGATGAGGTTGAATAAGCCCTCGGTTGACAGAATCCGAAAGTAGGGGCTACTGAATTTAAGGCTACAGATAGTGATGATGCTGAGCAAGCCGAATTTTGGTTGGACAATACTATCCGAGTGTTCGACGAACTGTCTTGCACACCCGATGAATGCCTAAAATGTGCTATATCTTTGCTACGTGATTCTGCCTACTATTGGTGGAATACGCTGATTTCTGTTGTGCCCAGAGAGAGAGTGACTTGGGAGTTCTTCCAAACCGAGTTTCGGAAAAAGTATATCAGCCAGAGATTCATCGATCAGAAACGGAATGAATTTCTTGAACTTAAACAGGGTTCCATGTCAGTTACTGATTATGAATGAAAATTTGTGAGACTTAGCCGGTATGCCCGAGAATGTGTTTCTTCAGAAGCTATAACGTGTAAACGTTTCGAAGATGGATTGAACGAAGATATAAAACTATTTGTTGGCATTCTTGAAATCAGAGAGTTTGTAGTACTTGTCGAGCAAGCTTGCAAAGCCGAAGAGCTCAGTAAAGAGAAAAGAAAAGCTGAAGATGGAGCTAAAGAGTGCCGTAAAAGATCTTTGGGAAAGCCCTTTCGGCAGTCACCAAAGAAATTTTGAGATGATTCGGACCGATCTAAAAACACTTCGGGCTTTTCCAGACAAGACCATGATCGACCCCCTATGAGTACGCGAGCCACTTCAATTGCCAGTGTTGGAAACGATCGTCGGGACAGGACCAAGTGCAAGTATTGTGGGAAATGGCATTCGGGGAGTTGTAGATTTCATGACCGCTCCTGTTATAAGTGTGGATCAGCCGACCACTTTATCAAGGACTGCCCGAGATTGTTTGAACAGAATATGAATCAGAGTGGTAAATCGGGTACTACTACAGCTCGAGGTAGACCCTCTAGGAATACGGGAAATGCTAGTGGCGGTCAGAGAGGGTCTAGAGATGCTACGACTAGATCTGAGGCTCGTGCTCCTGCTAGAGCTTATGCTATACGCGCACGCGAGGATGCTTCTTCGCCTGATGTTATTACCAGTACTTTCACTCTCTTTGATACTATTGTGATTGCATTAATTGATCCTGGTTCTACTCATTCATATGTATGTGAGACTTTAGCATCCAATAAGACTCTACCTGTTGAGTCTACTGAGTTTGTGATTCGAGTATCGAATCCCTTGGGTCGATATGTGCTAGTTGACAAAGTGTGCAGGAAATGTCCCCTAATAATCCGATGTTCCTATTTTTCGGCTGATTTGATGCTTTTACCGTTTGATAAATTTGATGTTATTCTCGGTATAGATTGGTTGACTGTGCACGATGCAGTTGTGAATTGCAAAAGAAAGACTATTGATTTGAGATGTGCAAATGATGAAATAATACGAGTTGAGTCTGCTGGCGTGAACGGGTTACCTACAATGATATCCTCGATGTTGGCTCAGAAATATGTAAAAAGAGGGTGTGAAGCATATCTTGCGTACGTACTAGATAGTAAAGAATTAGAAAAGAAGCTTGAATCAGTACCAGTGGTTTGTGAGTATCCGGATGTTTTTCCTGAGGAATTACCGGGGTTACCACCTGTTCGGGAGGTAGAGTTTGGCATTGAACTTGTACCTGGGACTACAATTTCGATAGCTCCGTACCGTATGGCACCAACGGAATCGAAGGAATTGAAAACTCAGTTGCAAGAGTTGACGGATAGAGGTTTCGCTCGACCGAGTTTCTCACCTTGGGGTGCACCAATATTGTTTGTGAAAAAGAAAGACGGAACCATGAGAATGTGCATCGACCATCGTCAATTAAATAAAGTGACAATAAAGAACAAATATCCGTTACGTGTGTATTGATGATTTGTTTGATCACCAAAAAGCCTCCTCGGTGTTTTCAAAGATAGATTTGAGATCGAGTTATTATCGATTTGCGAGTTCGAGACTCGAGATATACCTAAAATCGCTTTGAGCGAGATACGGTCACTACGAGTTCTTAGTGATGCCGTTTGGGCTCACTAATGCCCCTGCGGTATTTATGGATTCGATGAATCAAATTTTCAGACAGTATTTGGACCGGTTTGTAGTTGTGTTTATAGATCACATCTTGATTTATTCACGCGATGAAACTGAACATGCCGAGCACCTGAGATTGGTATTACAGATTTTACGAGACAAGCAGCTATACGCGAAATTCAGTAAATGTAAATTCTGGTTGAGAGAAGTTAGTTTTTTGGGGCATGTGGTATCTACATCCGGTATTCGATTTGATCCGAGTAAAATTTCAGCCATACTTGATTGGAAGCCTCCGAGAAATGTTACTGAAGTTCGGAGCTTTTGGGGACTTACCGGTTACTACAGACGGTTTGTAAAGGGTTTCTCGATGATAGCCACACCAATGACGAAACTACTTCAGAAAGATGTTAAGTTTGATTGGTCAGAAAAATGTCAGAAAAGTTTCTATCAATTGAAAACTTATTTGACTGAAGCTCCTGTGTTAGTGCAGCCCGAATCCGGTAGAGAGTTTGTCATTTACAGTGATGCGTCCTTACTTGGGCTGGGTTGTGTATTGATGCAAGAGGTTCGAGTTGTAGCTTACGCATCGAGGCAATTGAAGCCACATGAGAAAAACTATCCGATCCATGATCTCGAATTAGCTGTCATCGTATTCGCTTTGAAAATATGGCGACATTATTTGTTTGGAGAGAGGTGTCATGTATATTCGGATCACAAAAGCCTCAAATATTTGATGACTCAAAGAGATTTGAATCTGCGACAAAGACGTTGGCTTGAGTTGTTGAAAGATTATGAGCTCGTCATTGACTATCACCCGGGAAAGGCTAACGTGGTTGCCGATGCTTTAAGTCGCAAGTCATCACATTTACTTTGCGGCGATGAATGTACACCTGTCCGTTTCATCCGATAATGTGTTAGTAGCAGAATTAAAAGCCAAACCATTATTGATTCATCAAATACGTGAATCTCAGAAAGTCGACGATGAATTGGTGGCTAAACGAGCTGATTGTGTCTCAAATGTGGAATCAGAGTTTGAAATTGAAGACAACGATTGTTTGAAGTTCAGAAGTCGATTGTGTGTTATTTCGGTGATTTTGAGCGAGGCTCATAGTAGCCGAATGTCAATCCACCCCGGTAGTACGAAAATGTACAACGGTCTGAAACGTCAGTTTTGGTGGCCTGGTATGAAACGAGACATTTCTGACTTTGTTTCGAAGTGTTTGATATGTCAACAAGTGAAAGCGGATATAACAGCCTAATTTTCAGTGTATCGGGAATAGAGATTTGAGATCACTAAATCCGACGGGTGAGTTGAAAATTTAATAAATTAATACCTATGAGCCAAATATGAATATAAAAGCATTTTTGAATTAGTGAATTTGGTGATTTAAAAGAATTAATTAGCTAAAATGGGTCGAGAATGAGGTATCGAGACCTCAACTTCATAAACCGAGCCATAAATATTTTTAGAAATATTTATGGAGTGTTGGTGAGGTAATAATAAAATTTAGTCAGAAAATTTTGACGTTTGGGTGGTTAATTAAATAAAAAGGACTAAATTGAAAAAGGTGTAAAAGTTGCTAAAAAGATTAAATAGCTCAATTGTCAAATGAGGAAGGACCTAAAGTGCAAATAAGCCCAAAGGAGATATTTTGGGCGGCAATAGCTGAGAAAAATCAGGAAATGGCTGAAATAAGGGCAAAATTGGAAAATTGCCAAAATTGGCTAAATAAAAATGGGACTAAATTGGAATATCTAGAATTCTCTTCATTTCTCTTCATATTGATCAGCTGAAAAACAACCATGGAGGAGGGTTCAAGCTGGTTTTCATACTCTAGCTTCATGTAAGTTTAATTCTTGCTTTCTCCTTGAAATTTTTATGTTTTTGGACTTTTACAATTGGGTCCAACTTATTATTTCATTAGTTTTTGATTCCATGGCTAATTTTTGAAGTTTTTATGGATGAGTTTTGGAAATATATGATGATTTGGCATGGAATTAGAGCTTTAAATTGTTTATATTCTGATTTTATTGAAAGAATTGAATAGAAAGCGAATGTTTGGGACCTAATTGTAAAAGAGTTTGAAGTTAGAGTTTTATGTGGAAATTCTGAATTTCAATAGTTATGAAATAACTTATAATGTCTAAAAAAATTATTAATTGATAAAATTATCTTAATTGAGGGGTTAATTGAGCAAGGACTGAATTGTATGAATTGTGATATTTGGGGCAAAATGGAAATCAACATTTTACACTAAAACTGTTTTGGACAGCAGCAGTAGTCTAACTTTGAAAAATCACCAAAAATTTTATAAATGTAATTAGAGGATGAATAAAATATGAAATTAAAGCGTATTGAGTCTAGTTTCTTATAAAAGAAATTATGTAAGCAATAGAATTGTAAATCATGAGATACAATAACTTTTGTGAGACATGGTCAGAATGATTTCGGGTTTCCCTATTCTAACTTTTTAAAATCATAAAAAATTGGATAAAAATAATTATGGGCTTATACTTATATGTTTAGAATCCTGAATGAGTCTATTTTCAAGAGAATCAAACGGGAACATTATTCAAATTCTGTATGAGGAGATAATTAATTTTTAGTGAAGAAGGGTCATAATTGTCAGATGGCAGAACAGGGGAGATTTCAATGAATAAACTGTATTAATTGGCCTATCCAAAAATTATGAAATTTTTATGGTAGTAAGATATGTGAGTCTAGTTTCAGGGAAAATTATTGGATCTTAATTTGGAGTTCCGTAGCTTCAGATATAAATAATTTAGTGACTATGACACAGATGGACAGCTTGAATATTCACCTAAGTAGATAGTGAAAATTATGGATAATGTTACCTACAAGTATGTTGTTTATACTAAGGATGTGGATGGAGAGGAGGAGGAGGAAAATATACAAAAATATATGAATGACTCGTGTATAAATTGATCACATGCCCGATTATAATCGATAAGTGTTGGATTAGAAATGATATAATATTTTATTTGGAATATTTATTATGAAATTATAATTATTATTATAATACAAAAATTGAACTTGTGAGTTTATATGGCTAAATTTTAGTGATTATTTGTTAATTTTTATGAATTTCATGATGTTTTATTTCATATGTATTGATGATAAAATCGTGAATAATGTAAAAGCATGAAAATTGAATAAATGATCAAATTGAGTATTTCAGTTCAGTGACAAGATGAATTGAAGGAAAAGACCATGGTTGGACCATGGCAACAAGTGATAAGTGATAGCTTCGGCTACACTTATCTGATCAAGGACAAATGAAAGTGATAAGTGATAGCTTCGGCTACACTTATCTGATCAAGGACAAATGACAAGTGAAAAGTGGTAGCTTCGGCTACCTGATTAGTGAAAAGTGGTAGCTTCTGCTACCTGATCAGTGAAAAGTGGTAGCTCCGGCTACCTTATCAGTGAAAAGTGGTAGCTTCACGCTGCGATCGATGAAAAGTGGTAGCTCCGCTACCTAATCGATGAAAAATGGTAGCTCGGCTACCGATCGATGAATAGTGGTAGCCGACTACAAGTGACAAGTGATTTCCGTATAAGACCATATCTGGGATATGGCATCGGTGTGATATATGCTACTGTATAAGACCATATCTAGGATATGGCGTCAGTGAGATATGTGATTCGTGTAAGACCATAGTTGGGCTATGGCATCGATATATGAATATGTGTAAGACCATAACTAGGCTATGGCATCATTATGTGAAGATGTGTAAGACCATAGTTGAACTATGGCATCGAGAAAATTAAGTACTCAATTCCGTAAGACGTTCACTAATTTGACAAAGTTCGGTAAGTGTTACATGGAATTATGTGATACAAGGAAGTACGAGTTGATAAGATATGAGTATAGAACTTGGTTGATAAATGAATTCATTTGTGATTATATAATTGTTCATCTTGAATGTACTGTCCATATGTATTGATAATTCAAATGTTTTAATGAATAAGTTTCGACATGAAATAAATTGAACACGAGATAAATAATTATGAAATTGAACTCGGAATTCATGAAAATGACAGTTATTGATATATGGAGACATGAGAGATTGATATATGAATATGGAAAATGTTTGATAAATGTGTTTATTCATAATTATGGAATTATATACCTCATGTGTACTATTTGCATAAAGATGATATTTCAAATACTTTGGTTATTTAAGCTTAAATATGAAATAGTATGAAATCAAGATAAGTTGTTATGAAAACATATTTAGATTACAGAGATATGGCTGATATATGTTGTATGATTACATAACGTGAAATTGTGTATATATATGAGAAATTTATTAAGAATTGAGCCCATACACATTTCTTGTTATCTATATGAAGTGTACGACTGTCAAGGGTGATGAAGTTATAAATAGAGAGTTACACGGGTTGAAAACATGGGCGTGTGACTCTCCAAAGTGTGAAAATTTTCTAAGTGTTGCAAAAGTTTCATATGTTTACGGTTTGGTCCCGAACCACCCTGAATGTATGTTTTGGGCCCCGTAGGCCTATATAAGGGACGTTAAATATATGTATGAAAGTTTTTAATTTAGAAGAAATTTTATGGCTGATTTTTACATGATTGATCATATTAAGTTCGGTAATGCCTCGTACCCTATTCTAGGCTCGGAATACGGGTAGGGGGTGTTACAGCGGAACATCAAGTGCCTTCAAGATTACTTCAGCCGATCATGATACCCGAATGGAAATGGGATCGAGTCACGATGGATTTTGTATCCGGGTTGCCATTGTCATCAAGCAAGAAAGATGCGATCTGGGTTGTTATTGATAGATTGACAAAGTCGGCTCATTTTATTCCCGTACGTACGGATTATTCACTTGACAAGCTAGCCGAGTTGTATGTTTCTCAGATTGTAAGGTTACACGGGGTACCTATTTCTATTGTGTCGGATAGAGATCCGAGATTCACATCGCGATTTTGGAAGAAATTGCAAGAAGCATTGGGTACCAAATTACATTTTAGCACCGCTTTTCATCCCCAGACTAATGGTCAATCCGAGCGGATAATTTAGATACTCGAGGATATATTGAAATGTTGCATCCTTGAGTTTAGTGGTTCATGGGAACGGTATTTTCCTTTGATTGAATTCGCTTACAACAATAGTTTTCAATCAAGCATTAAGATGGCACCTTACGAGGCTTTGTACGGTAGTAAATGCCGTACACCGTTGTTTTGGACCGAGCTTAGTGAAAGTAAAATCTTCGGGGTTGATTTGATTAAAAATGTTGAGCAGAAAGTAAAAGTGATCCGTGAAAGTCTGATAGCAGCTTCAGATCGTCAGAAGTCGTATGCGGATTTAAAACGAAAAGACATTGAATATCAGGTCGGAGACAAAGTGTTTCTTAAAGTTTCACCTTGGAAAAAGGTGCTCAGATTTGGCCGTAAGGGCAAATTGAGTCTGAGGTTCATCGGGCCATATGAAATATCCGAACGAGTTGGGCCGGTAGCATACAGATTGATTTTACCCCCTGAGCTTGAAAAGATTCACAACGTTTTTCATGTTTCGATGCTTCGACGTTATAGATCCGATCCATCGCATATAATTAATCCATTTGAGGTTGAGATTCAATCTGATTTGAGCTATGAAGAAGAACCGGTTCGTATTCTGGCTCGTGAAGTAAAAGAACTACGAAATAAGAAAATCTCATTAGTGAAGGTACTGTGGCTTAAGCATGGGGTTGAAGAAGCTACATGGGAACCTGAAGACTATATGAAGGATCGATATCCTAACTTATTCACTGGTAAGATTTTCGGGGACGAAAATTCTTTATGTGGGGGAGAGTTGTGACAGCCCTAATTTGACCCTAGTCGAAAAGTGGTTACGGGACCATAAAATCGAGTCATAAAAAAATATTTAACCGTTATATTCTATGTTTATTAAATGTGTAAATGCATGTGTGAAAGTTTCATGCTTTGATTTTGTCATTTGTATGTGAAATTTATAAGATAGGACTCATATGATAAGACTTGAAAATGTGATAGGTAAATTTTAAAGTGCCAAATAATGCATGAACTATTGACATGGGGGACTTGCATGTCAATTGGACCACTTTTAAAATAGTGGCCGGCCACAATGATGGTTGATGGATAATATATGTTTTATTTAAGTATTATAATAAGTAATGGCATTATTTTGAAATAAAAATAATTAGTAAAATAAGAAAAGATGATAAAATAATGGGTGTTCATCTTTCTTTCTTCATTGCCGAAATTTAGAAAGAAAAATATTGAAGAAAAAGCCAAGGCATTCGGCCATGGTTATCTCAATTTAAAGGTATGTAATGTGATTTTCTTTGTAATTGATTATGAAATTAAATTGATAAGTACATAGTATAGTTAACTCATGGTTTAAATTCATGAATCATTGAACATATATCCATTCGCAAAATGCTAAATTTGTGTTATTTTGATAAGTTTTTGGGAAGATGTTATTTATATGTTAAAGTAGCTTAAATGATGGTTGGATAAGTTGAATTCATTGTTGAGAGGTATGAATTGAAGTTGCCATATGTATATATATGCATTTTGGAAAGAAAATTTTGTTGTTATTTGAGTTTTTATATATATATGCACATTCGGTCATGGGGGCAAAATAAGATGAATTTAAAATGTTATAGATTGTTTTTAAGATTTGTTAAATTGTTGTGGTCATTGCCGAATATATGTTTAGTTAAAGAAATTTTTTAAAGTGTTTAGTTAATTAGTAGGTTAATGGTGTATGCACAAATTATTTGAAATATAAACTTTGTATGAGTATTAAAAGATGTATATGGATTTGGCCTTGGGAGAATTTTTAGTATAAAATGCTTAAATTCTAGATAGGTTATTGCTTAAATGACCGAATGTGCCAAAGGTAAATGTATGTCAAATTGATCCATATGTGTTAAGGGAATAGGAATAAATATCGGTTTGATGAAATATATATATATTCGGCTATATAGTTAAGATATGTACATGAAAATATGATAAGCCATATGAATTTTGTGTTTGTGTATGTGAACTAGATATTTAATGGATATTCGGCTAAAAGGGTTAAAGGTTAAGTCACAGGAATTTTGGTGATATACATATTCGGTCATTAGGGTTATATATACTTTGGCTATGTGAGTTATGTATTAAGTAAGGTATGTATTTGATATGTATATTCGGTTATAAAGGTATACTTGGAGAAATGTTTAATTAAATTGTATTAGAATGTTTAAAGTAATTAAAATGGGTATGACCATTTCGTATTTGAGCTAAAGGTAGCTATATGACCTAGTAAATCTCTTGTCATATTCGACCATAATCTAGCATGATGGGATTTTAATAAGCTAAATTTGTTTGAATTAGCTCAAGAGCATAGAGGGGCAAACTCAGATAAGGGAAAAGAGAAAGTAATCGAATAGCCATTGTAATCGTTCGACGATATCCGAGGTAAGTTTTGAGTAGTCGCCTTTAGTATAAAAAAATTTATGATGCCTTGATATGTGTATATTAGATGAATTGTGACCTTTTGATTCTACTTGAATTAAGTTGTGTGATAAATAATCTAAGTATATGAACTATAGTCGAATGGTCAATACGGGTTAAGCTTAATTAATAAAATGTATATGGAGCTTATATTCGCATGTAGCAAATGACTATTAATGTGACATGTTCAATGAGATGTGTTAATATATGATTAAATATGCATGATACTTGAGGAATTGTATCCGGGCATAAAGACCCGCAGGCTATATGCTGGAATGTTATCCGGGTTTAAAGACCCGCAGGCTTAGTGCTAGAATGCTATCCGGGCTTAAAGACCCGCAGGCTTCGTGCTAGAATGCTATCTGGGCTTAAAGACCCGCAGGCTACGAGCTGGTATTATACCGGGTTTAAATTCCCGCAGGCTGGTGCTAGAAATTTGTTTCAAGTTCTAAGACTAGACAGGATTGATGCCAGTAAATTAAGTAAGATTACGACATTGAATATCCGTGGAAAACCACCGTCGAGTAAGTACTATATATTTAACATGTTAAGGTATGTATTACGTACTCATATGTGAAATGATTTTAAAGTGAATTATTAGTATCAAAGAACGATATATATATACGTGTGGTTGAATACAGTATTTAAGAATAAGAGAATGACCTATTCGGTCAATGTATGTCATTATATGAAAGTATGTGACTTAAAGTAATTGTATAAGCCTTATACTATAGTTAAATATGTGCTGAAAATTTCTTGTGTATTCATATATATATATTCAACCAATAGGCTTTATAATTAGTGTACTTGTGTATATTCGGCCAAGTAATATATAATTAGAATACGAGTTCTGTGATACTTAATGTTCGATTTTAAATGACAAGTTTTAATTGTTTGAAATGCTTAAAACTTACTAAGCCTCGAAAGCTTACTCTGTTCCTTATTTCTCTGTTTTATAGATTGTTGATTTTGGCCACCTACTCGGGGATCGTCAGCAATTCATCCTACTATCGATCTTTTGGTACAGTTTTATTTTGGTCCTGATATGGCATGTATAGGTTAGGCTGAAGATAACTATGTTTTGTAATTGTAAATATTTTGGCCATATGAAAATGGCATATTTATAACACAAAGATCATTATGTATTCATCTCAATCTCTGTTTATGTTAGTTAATGTGGATGAGAAATTTAATGTTTAGCTCGGTAATACCTTTTTAGCCTAAATCCGGCGATCGAATTCGGGTTAGGGATGTTACAATTATTATACGTATATATATATTGGTATTTATGTTTGATCTATACATCACTAAATTCGTGTGTTTATACATATAGTTTTTATTATATACATAATTATTAATTTTTTTAAATCTGTTACATATATGACTTATGGAAAAATTAATTTAGCCTTATATACATTATTAATTTCATGCAAATTTTTACAACTAATAACTTCCAAATCTATTTATATATATGTGCTTTGTGAACCTATTATGTATATTTCTTAAAATTATATCTTATTATGTATTCTTGCTATACTTTCGTATTCTATATATTATCAAATTTTTCTTTATTAAGTGTATTTTAATAAATATTTTTCACATGCATATATTATTTGATTTAAAAGTTTTCATTCTATAACGCATATTTTAATGAATGCATATATATCTTTAGTTTGTTTTTACAAATAGTTTCAAATTCAAAAATTCATTTATAATATATTATGTGTTCATCCTTTTAAATTTGTCTTATACTTTTTTTTTAATTTTCATTTTGTTTTGCATATTTTGCATTTAATTGTGTTGTATTAGGTTATGTATATTATTGTTGTGTATTATTTTCGTTTTGTATTACTATTATATGGATTATTCTTTATTCATGCTTAGAAAATTGATAATATTTTTCTTAGATTGGTTGAATTTAATTGTTTATTTTGTTAGTTGATTAAATGAACTATATTATCTTCATTCATCCATCATAGTATTTCATACATGCATGTTATTCCTTTTTGGTTTACGAATATCACTTTATACTTTCCAACTCTTTAAAACTAATTATTCCATTTTATTTCAAGTCAAATTAATGCATTTTAAGTTGGTTTTATAATTACTCGTTTAATAATTCCTTAAAACGAAGGCAATGTTTGATGTTTAGAAATTCGGAAAATCGTGCCCTACCGTGCTGGGTTTCAGTTTCCCGTTTGTTCAAAATAATCGAACTTCCTTTAGAATTTCATTCGTGTTTTTCTAAATTCTAAAACAAAGCAATGTTTGATGCTTGGAAATTCGGGGAACTGTGCCCTATCGTGCTGGGTTTCGATTTCTCATTTGTTCAAAATAATCAAATATTCCTTTAGAATTTCATTCGTACTCTTTGAATTCTAAAACAATGTAATGTTCAATGTTTGGAAGTTCGAGGAATCGTGCCCTACCGTGTTGGATTTTGGTTTTCCGTTGGACTAAATAATTGGGCATCCTGTTGTAATTTTCAATGTATGAATTTTTGAAAATCAAAATTTATCGAGTTCTCGAGGGAATAAAGGATCGTGTCCTATCGTGTTGGATATGATGCTGCATTCCTTTGAAACAAGAGAATTTTGACGATCAACTTGAGCTATTCAAATGTTTTCGAATGAACCATATTTCAAAAATAGTTTCAAATCTCAGACATAAGGACAGTACTTAATTAATTTGGTACCAATTTTGGGCGTAGCGAGGGTGCTAATCCTTCCTCATACGTAACCGGCTCCCGAACCTGTTTTCTCAAATTTATGTAGGCCAAAATTGATTTAAATGGAATAAAATATTTTATTAGGTGAGCCAATCACACCTAAACAAAATATTGGTGGCGACTCCACGTTTTGTTTTCACAAAAGTTGATCCCCGTTTTTAAATCTAAATAAAAAAAAAATAGTTTCGACATTATAAGTATTATTTGCATAAAATAACGAAATGCTATAGCCTCTCTTCCTACAGCTCTGTTAACATCAATCTTATAGTAAAATTTGAATAAATACCTTTTTCTCACCAAGTTTTGAAATTGATACACCTCTTATAGTTGAAGCGCATTGCACATAGATTGGGAATGGATTACACTTACAGTAAGAAAACACTTAACAAGACATGCTCATAAGCTAGACTCGAAACCATCTTCGCTTAGATTTATTTGCCATGGTTCTTCCTCGCTGCCTTCCATCGTCAATCCTGCAACATTAATATTCATTACTGTATCAATCAACAGCCAGAAAAAAATCAAAAGATGGAAATGAGAAAAAATAAAACATCCGAAAAGAGCAAACAAAAAGAAAAAGAAAATTTGCTACAAGAGCGAACTATTTTAAAGGTATATTAAAATTTATTAATTGTGTTTAGTACATGACGATTTCTTTAACTCGTTGGTGAAATTAAAAATTCTATTTCATTATACCAAATAATAATCTTTTTTAATTAATCTTAAAACTATTATGCTAAATTATTTGTATAATAAAATAATGTCGAAATGATGATGAAAATACAAAGTCACCGTTGAAGCCTAGCCAAAATTTACATAATTGGGTGATCTACTTGTAGCCCAACCCTTAGGGTTTAAAAAATCAATCTTCCTTACAATTATATGAAATTAAATTAAATATAATTATTTGATATGTAGGCAGTTGAGACTCTCTAAGTAGGGTTAAGAAGTTTATAAGTGTCATTAATCGATATTTAAAAAATAAAAGAGTAAATTGTACAGTTGATAACTCAATTTTCATAAGTTGTCATTTCGAGCACCAAAAATTAAAAAATTTACAATATAGTCATTGTCATTACATACTTGTATCATTTTATTCATCCGTCGTTAATTTGCTATTACATGAACACATTTTAGTCACTCAACTTTAGTAAATTTTCATTTTGGCCACTCACTTTATTTTTTTAATTTCTTTTATTTTTATTTTTTTAAGATTTAATTTTATTTTTCGGTAAGAGAGAAAACTTAAGTTTTTATATGGAAAAATATGGGTTAGAAAAATCAATTTATCTTTTTAATTCCATTTATTTAAAAAATAATAATTTTAGTTCTTTTCTCAGTAGGAGGGTAGGGGAAAACCTAAGATTTTACATGAAATTACTCGGTTTTTTATAAGAAAAACTTGAGTTTTTATGGGAAAAATATATTTATTTTTTCGTTTATTTTTCTAGAATTAATTTTAATTTTTTCAGTAAAAGAAAAAGAATGAGTTTTATAGGAAATTACTTGGGTTTTTTTTTATGAAAAACTTGGATTTTATAGGAAAACCCATTTTATTTTTTTAATTTCATTTATTCATTTTTTTAGAATTAATTTTAAGATTTTTTAGTAAAAGGGAAAAATCTCTGGTTTTATAGGGGATTACTTGGGTTTTTAGAGAGAAAAACTTGAGTTTGTACATGGAATTGAGTTACAAGTGAAAAGCTTGGGTTTCAACTTAACAATTGAATAACTCAATTCCCTGTAAAATTTTAAGTTTTTTTAAATAATAAAATTAATTTTAAAAAAGAAAATAAGTGATAAAAATGAAAATTTATTGAAGTTGGATGACTAAAATGAATGTACATAATGACAAAGTAATGGGGGTGACTAATACGATAAAACTATGTAATAATAGTGATTAAAATGATAATAACAACAGTGCTCATATTACAAACGTCTTTATTTTCAGCGCCCAAAAATAAAAATTATAAAAATTGAGTGACTGTTACATAATTTATCCAAAATCAAACACATAACGATTTCTTTTAACTTATCAAATTATAATCCTTAAATTAAACCCTTTTGGTTTTTATATAATTTAGCCGAAGGTGACATTTTAACTCAATCATACTCTATTTTTTTTTTTTTTTTGGTTTTTTATATCAAAACTTCTATATGAAATAAAAGTAGTGAAAATCAGCCTTCAAAAAGAATTACTAAAAATCATAACAGTCGTGAACCTACTACTCTATCCACATGTCGGTGAAATTAACTACCACATCGTATAGATATAACGTAAATTTATGTGGCAAAGAATAAAAGTAGTAAAATTAAAATATTATGGAGATGAGGAAATTCCAAATTTGTCAAACTGGTCGGTCCTCAATTTAATGTATCTTCTTCTTGGACAATCCCAGTCTTCTAGGAGGCATTTGGGATAAGCTTAGGAATTAAGGATGGATATTTGACACATCAATACTATTCATTTTTCACGTTTTAGTTTCGATTTTCTTTAGCATCAATCCAACCCTAAATTGTTATTTATTGAAAAATAAAATACTTTTATATCAAATCCATTTTCATGATTTTTTTTATAATTAATAATTTTAAAATTCATTAATATAATTGTTCTACTTGTTATGACTCTATTCAATATCTCTACTATATTGATTTAAAATATTATTTTTACTAATATATATTTAACAGATCAATCTTTCTTAAATAAAATAGATAATCAAATATTTTTAATTCATTTAAAATTTGATATGCATGATCGACATATACAATAAATTTTAAAGTATTAATTATGAAAAAGTCCCCATGAATTTTGTTTAGAAAAATCAAAATAAAACTTTAAAAATTAGGAGAAGCAAAAAAATTATGTTAAAAAAGAAGAAGCTTAAATTGATTGTTTTAATTTTCATCAGGGGTTTTTAAAGAAATTTTTCTACTTAACCAAAGGGCACAAGGTTCATGTCCCTGGCTACACTACTATAAGAAGTTATTGAAGAGTACACTAGTGTAAGGTAAAATTAAAAATAAAGTAATGGTATATATTTTCGTCAATTTTTGTAGGAATAGATATTTTTATATACCGTATTTTATTTATATAAATTATGTTTGTCGAGTTTTGAATAAATTAAAAATATTTAATTTATATAATATAAAATTCTTTTGATTATTAAATAGTAATAAAAAAATTTTAATTAATATAATAAAAATATTAATTTAATTTAAAATTTTATACGTATTATAAGTACCATTATATTAATAAATTTAATAATTAAATTATTAAAATGCTAATGATAACATATAAAATTATTTTAATTTTAAACCTTGTTATAACGTGTCAAAATTTTAAGCAAAAAAAGCAAAAGCAAACGGACGAAAGGGGGCAATAAGATTTATATATCAATTTAAAATACTGATATGATTTGAAAATGGGAATACCAACTACCCTACTTTTATTTTTTAATTTTTTCCAAACGTACCTACTTTATTAAAATTATTTCTCTCCTGCTTTTATCCTTTTCATAAATTTGACAAAATCTTACCTTTACTACAAATGTGGTATTTGTAAATCTTATAATTTATTATTTATTTATTATGATTGCGTGTTTAATTTAGCAATCATATAAATTAATTATTACTTTATTTTTATGTCTCTTAATATTATATGCAGACTTATCAAAGGTAATGTGTTCGCCCAAATAGACTTATAGCAATTAAAATTCAATAAATCTGTATAACAAAAACAAAAACAAATTAATCAATGTCTTTATTTTTAAATATATATATATATATATATTTTTTATATAGTATTTAGAATCACTCATAACTTCTCTTTAATAATTAAATAGCAAAGTAATGCATTTTAACACACTTAAATTCACGTCTACGTATCAAATTAACACTCAATCAACTCTACGTATCATTTTAAAACTTTGAAATAACATTTATAATATTTTTATGCGGAAATGGATTTTAAATAGAAACATGAAATCTATGTTTTCTTTAAAGATTCTTGTACACTTTTAGACACGTAGTTGAACTAACAAAATTGATGTGAAATTTTGTTTTACTTTTCTTTTCTTTTCTTTTTTTTTTTTTGGGGGTAAACTATACGTAATGGAAAGAATTTTATTTTAAATATAGAAAAATCAAAGAAAGGTCACCTATGTATACCATATTTATACAAAACCATAAAGTAAACGTCTTGTTTTGGAAAATTTAGTCTGCTTAGATTTATGATTTATCATTAAACCAACAACTTGACCTAATCTGGAGCTCTCACCACTCAAATTTAACCATTTGTTTTCTCCATAACTCTTCCTCCTTATTGCTAAATGATTAGTGTCATGAAGTGGAAAAAATCCCATTGCCATTGCCTGAGGGAAATATGTTATGGGCATCGAATATAATGTTGTCGCATAACAACCCTCATATTTCCCAGGCCATTTGCTCAGGTCTTTCCATAAAGTCTCCAAGAAAAAGGTAATCCACAATTTTTAAAGGTTTTTTTATATTTTTCATTTATTTAGAATTTAATATTTTTATTTTATTTTTACAATTTAATTTATTTATTTATTTAAATTTTTAAATTTATGTTCAATTGTTAACACTGATATTTACTTTGTTAAATTTATTGGTGTAATATTTTAAAATAAAAAACATTTATTTGATAGTAATATAACTAAAAAAGTATATTATAATGAACTTAAATTTAACAAAAAAAATATTAATAGTTGAATTTAAATTTTAAAATTTAAAAAATAAAAAACTAAATGAAATAAAAATAAAAAAACTAAATTACAAATTTACTAAAATTACATAGATTTATGTCATATTTTAACCCAGTAATATTATATTTCACATGGAAACTTTACATTAATTCTCTTAGTATTAGTTTGATTCATATTTACATGATGGAGCAGGCATTAGGGTTTTCATCACTGAACATGTTGGAGTAGCGGTCGTCAACGGTGGTCTCAGTGATGTTGGCAGTGTCGGGAACCTTCCTGACATGATTGGGTGGTGCCTTCTTGTCATAAGCTTGAGCCACGTAAGGGTTCGCCACCAGCGTGTAGGGCACATAAGGCCACAGCTCCACCTTCTTCTTGGTCGTCTGGGCTGCCGCCAGTACTTTCTTTGGCTCTACGTAACCCGTCACCGTCGCCTTTTGCTGCTTCAAGTCCACGTCCACAGACTTAGCCCCTACCAAAACCACAAACAACAGTATTAAACAACCTCAATAAAAAGAAAAATGTGAGGAGTAGTATTACTATATTGGAATAAAACTGTTTCAGTTTAACTGTAATAATACCCTTAACTCCGGAGAGAACTTTCTTGACCTTACGGGCACAACCTTCACAATCCATCCTGATTTTGAGAGCTACAGTTTGAGTTTGCTTCTTCTTCTTTTTCTTCTTCATGCTGCTAAGCAAATCGGAGATATACTCCAAGGTGCCTTCCACCCCCATTTTGTGTTAACTTTTCACACGAATGAGTGTTTTTCTGCCTGTGTGTGTATTTATATAAAGCAACGGTTAGTTAAGTAGGTTAAGAAGGAAGCAAATCTTGGAAGGGTTTGAATTGGATTTGGGTCTAAACAATAGTTAAGACATAGATTTATTGTAGGATATTTAGGTTGAAGAAAACGACTAATGCAAGTGCACACTATCTTTTTTGGTCACAAAAATGAACATATATAAAATAAGAGAGGAACGTAAAGAGTAGAGAAAAAGAAAGAAGGTAGGGTTAATGGTCATGGGCATGACTAAACTTGTATGGATTTTATAGCGACTAAAGTAAACGCGTCCTTTAAAAAAGTATTAATTAAATTTAAAACAAATCAACTTTAGAAATAAAAATGACGCTAATTTAATTTTACTGCTAAGAATTAAGATATTAGAAAAATGAGTTCGCCCAGAAACTTCTTTAACTTTTTTTTTTCTAATGGAGGAAACAGATTCAAAAGTGAAATGCTTTGAAAGTTTTCCATTTAACCTTAATCTTTTACTTGTTTTGTTTTAAGATGTAACGATGATTTATTAGGGTGATTTTAGTAATTGATCTTTTATATTTTATAAGTCTATTAAAAAGTAAATACGACTATAAATTTTAAAATTATTTTGTACTCAAGATGGAAATTAAATTTTCTACCATTGATTAAAGTAAAAAAACTTAAAATGAATTAATTAAATATTTTTAATATTCAAAATTTTATTCTCTAATAATTTCAAATAATAATAAAAAGGATATATTTTCCAAATTATGCGATTTCTTGAAGAAAATCAAGAAGATAATCTATAATGATCTCCATATGTTTTGATGTAACATAAATGTTTTTAAAATTAAATACAAATCATTTCAATTTTAATAAAACAATATAATTATAATTTACTATACATCTTTTTAGCTCATCTAAATCCATGCATTAAATATAGAAAAACTTGGTTTTCATTTCATTTTCTGTGTGATCAATAATGGAAAAACGTTGCGAGATGACATCAGAAGTTGCCACGTAGGAGATGGAGGAGAGCAACACGTGGAAATGGAAGATTCAAAGTGGGGTTAGCAGTAGAAACGTGTTGGTCATCCCACTCAAGAAATTGTTTTGATTGACTGGATTTTGGGGGTTTGTTTGATTTGGCGGTGGCATTGTAGAGAAATTAAAATAAAAATTAATTGACGAAAATAATGAGGAAGCACTGACAGATGGCAGCAAACTTTAAAGGCTGTGTATTTTTAAATTACTAGGCCAAATCAAAATACTAAAGTAGGCCCACTTCCACCATCTCCCTCAAATATTCAAGGTTTAGATTAAAACACTTAAAAGTTGTCAATTCAATTAAAATTTTATTTAAATAAAATTTTATATACAAAATTATAAGAGTGTTTTTTTTTTATATTTTATAAATCAATAAAAGAATGGCATTTCAACCATATGTCAAATTTTTATTTTCACCATTACAGTATTATTTGATTTTTATATAAATTTTTAATAAGTGTATTTATTACATAATTTTTTTATCAGTGTAATATGAATCTAGTATTTTTCTATATATAACGTAAGTTATATTGAAATGAGTTTTTTTTTTCTTTTGTCTTTTATATTTTATTTATTTTTCATTTAAACTTTTAATAAATTATTTATTAATGGGATTACTATTTAGTATATTAGTAGTGTAATTTTTTAACTCTACTTTTTAATTTCATAAGCAAAGTTTATAAATTATTATGTATCTCAATTTTTTTTTATATATTTACTTTTAATATTTTAATATAAAATAATATTTGGTATATAAATAGTTGATAAGTGTATTATAGGGATATAATAAAATATTAAAAAAATTAGAAATTATAATTTTTACTACATCTAATAGGACACTTATTATCACCTGCACCTTGCCCACCAGCTGTGTCCAAATTATTTTCCTTATCAATTATTTGGGCAAATTTTTAAATTTCATAATTAAATTAAAATTGTGATAAATATTAAATTTGTTGATTATTTAATTTTACTATATCTTGTAAAATATTAAATTTAAACCCACTTATAAAATATATAAAAGAAAAAACTCTACCAATAGTTAATGGGGTAATTTTCCATATTTACTACATAACTCCATTTCATCATTTGTAAGGGCTTTGTAAGAATTCAGCGTCAGGGTTTTATGGAAAACAAAAGTTAATATAAGCGTGGTCGATCAGTTCCACTAATGAAGCCTAAACGATTTTTCTTTTGTCTTTTCATTTGAAATTTAATGTACTTATCAAATTCATATTTGATTTGAAATAAAAATTGAATTATTCAATCTCGTTCAATTAAATTTTGATTAGGTTTCAAAGTGGATTCATATGAGATCAAATTTCTTCTCGGGATGTTACTGATGAAAATAGTCTAAATTCAAACTCAACTTTCTTTTTTCCAATAGCTCACACAATTTATACCTCGTATGGCTTGCACTCTTCATATTCTACGAATAAGGTAATTGTTTTCACGAGGATTGATAGAATGCACCACGATGAGGTGTTGTTCACTTTGAAAGTGAAGATTGTCTTCATGGTTTTGTTCTTTCAAAAAAGGTATTTCTCGGAAGGATGGTATCCTCATTATATGTAGCCACGAACTAAACATTGGCTAGTCGATGAGGAATTATTTCTCTCCCTTTTCACTTATCAATGTAGGATCATCCCCCACAATCAACACTTCCCCCTAAATAAGGGTGTGAACTATGTTTTTCTAGGGCTAAATAGATCTAAAACAAGTTCCCATAAAAACAATGCTAACGTTTGTCCTTTTGAAGCTAGATATGAGATGGATGTGAACTGATTGGGCTTGGGAGCTAAGCCTGGACCTTTTAATGGTTCTATAAGAGGAAAATGAGCGATGGAGATGTCGAAACTGGTGTTTTGGGCTGCTCTTTAATGCTTATGCCAATGAGAGGCTAAAGAAAAAATGGAGGAGAATGGAGAGAGTTGGATAGAGTAACAACTAGAGTGGAGAAGATGATGAGAATAGAGGAATATTACCTAGTTTTTTATACCTAACTTGGAGGTTGGTGCGAAGATACCTTTTAGCTCATGGGTGCATGGGGATTGGCTAATTCTTGTTATCTTGGACCAACAATCTTGGCAGAGAACTATGTGAGGTTTGACAGGGTGTATGTCCATCATTCCTAGCTTGCCACAAATGTTGAGGGTTGAAAGTTATGTGTCCGTAGATGGCTAGCTGCTTGCTGTCCCTTGCCGATGCTTTTGGGCTTCATGAGCTATATAATTCTTAGATTTAGCTTGTTTATTATGGATATTGCTTATGCATTTTTAGAGATGGATTGGGTTGAGAGATATTCTTCAAAGAAGATAAAATGAAATCACTTGTTTTTGAGTTCTTGCAAGATAAACATGAATTTGAGGACATTGAAATTTATGTTTTGAGATGCTTTGTGATGCTTGAGTTGATATAAGCATTTTTTCATGAGAAAAGCAAAAAAAACTAAAGTTAGTATAAAAGATGAGATGAAAGAGAAAAAGCCCTCTTTGAGAGGCGAATACGCTCATTCTTGGTTTTGCTCAACCAAACTCAAAGTGGGTTCATTTTAATGATAGTAGGATTTTGCTACTGATGAGCAAAATTTTGCTAATGAGAACAAGGAGTTTGCTATTGAGGAGCTTCTTCGTAAAACCAAAGCCATAAAAATGACAATTTCATTTCTATAGAAATTTTCCATAAATGCTCTCCACTCCCATTAATGCCGTGGGATAACATCCAAAAAAAACTCTTTAAAAACAGGTTTTTCACCTTTCCATGTTATAACCTGTGATTATTAATAAGTAGTATATGCATTATGATAGAGTGAATAACCTAATAAATATGGAATGCTAAAGTAACTACATAAAATTACATATGATGTTTATTTCTTCTCTTCTTTTTTTTTTTTTGTTATTCGTATTAGTAAACGTATTATCGATTACTTTCTCGGGCTGACATAATACATAAGATAACTTGATTTTAATTTTTTTTACTTATTTAAAATCTTTTTTTTAAGTATTATGGATTTTTTTATAATAATTAATATTTATTAAAAATTTAAATTATATAATTATATAATTACAATTTGTAGAATCAAGCATAACATAAAAAATTATAATGCGATTGTGAAATAAATTAAAAAATTACATATTTTTATTCAAATAGTACAACTTCTCCAAACACATCATAAATATAAATCCTTTTGATAATGACCTCTTTGCATTTTAAATTCATTAAATGCTGTTTTTATTTATTTTTTTGTTCATTATTTTCAACAAAAAGTGAATGCACTTTGGATTACAAAACCAAAATAATCAGGTTTTGAGGGTAAGTTTTACATTAACATCAAACGAGCCCATAGGCCACATCTACTTTTGACAAAAAACAGATTCGACATATCCCCAACTTTTTAAAAGTTAAAATTTCCTATCATTTTTAAAAGTTCTTCCCATATGAATAACATATCATATCACATTTACAGACAAACATGTTCCTGTCGTAATCTTGATTCAGTATTTTACAAGATATTCAAAAGAACTCTCCAGTCACGGATTTGGCGTTCCTAAGTTGATTAATACAAACTTATATATATATCGCCTACTTTTTTCAATTATCATACTCAGAATAGGCCGAACATAGATTTACAGAAAACAAAGCTCTTACGACACATTCAGATCCTTATAACTAAAAAAAAGAAAAAGAAAATTGCAGGATATTTCTGATTCAAGAAAGCTAACAAAGAATTGGTAGGATTTACAATAGAAATGATCATGATTAAAGTAAAAACCTTAGCAGTTGCAGTAGGGATGAACTGAAGAGGCAGAGCAGGGTGGGAATTTGCAGTGGTGAAGCTGAAGAAGGCATTGTGGAAACCCTTCCGGAGATCCACAGCTTGGAGGTTGCGTGAGATGTGCGCTTAAGTTTTCACTCACGTCGTGACCTACCAATGCAATTTCGAATTCACTTCAGTGCACAGTAATGTAGAAAATTGGTTTGCATATTGAAAGCTTTTAAGAGGCAAAACTAAAACATGGAGACACTGATTATCAATACCAGAAAATAAGATCAATACAGGATTTTGAGGAAACAAAAGTAAAATAAGAAAGCAAGCTATAATTATTACACATAACTACTCCATAAAAGTATAGGACTCACAAAAGATTGCTTTGCAATGCTCCTGTATAGTTAGGGTTCCACTGCTACCTTAAAATGTATTGTGATAGATACTTAATGTATATGTATCATCAATTCAAGCCCCTTAGCACCATCAATCTTGTTACTATATACAGTCATGACGTCTGCTGTAAGTCCTTTGCCAACTTAATCTTCTAGACTTGTAGTAAGACAAGTTTTTCTCTGGTAAAATCTAATAAGAAATTTCTAGGAAAATCCCCTCATACTTACAGTTTGTTTTGCTGCCTCTAAAGAAGGCCAATTGGCTTTGCTTTTCCCATCATAAGAAAGGAACACAAGTCGAGAAAGGGGACACAACCATCATACAAAGGAATCGTAACAAGATTTGGCACATGCACACACAAATCTATGCAACTTTCTTGTACTCTTCACCCAATTTCATATTGATTTATTATTCAACTTAGGGTTTAAATATGTGGTCGGATACCATGCAGTACATTTAGTTTAATTTATTTTTTCTCACATTACAATATTATTACAGAATTTAATTTTATCGTTATCGCTGTTTTTACACTAATCGTAAATAAACGCACCGCTCATCCAAACCCAACCTTATTCAACAAATATATATTTCACTCACATTTATTTACAACAATATTATTGACCTTTCACCACCAATCCCATAGTAGCCAAGCAGGCTTTTTCTAATAAAATAATCTTAAAAATTAATTAATTAATAAAATGGCTTGGATAAATTTTTTTTAATAAAATGATCCGTTTTAAATAATATAACTCGGTGATGTCAATTGGTCAGTTGGCACCTCCCACTTTTTCGACACCATCATCAATCAATCATCATATTTTTAATAATAAAAAATAAAAAATTCTAGTGCTGCCATTTTGTCAAGCAGCACCAGTATGTTTTTTTGAAATACCGGTAAAAAATATGGGAATTCACGGTGAAGAAAAATATATTTTTAATGGGTGCTGCCAGTGTGTCAAGCGGCACCGTCCAAATTTTTTTTAATTCATGTCAGTAAATTTTTTTTGGTGCCGTCATCATGCTAGGCGATACCGACGGCTGTAAAGGAGTGTCATTGGTCTATCAGGCGATACGAGTAAAATAATAATTTTTTAAAATAATATCAATGAAAAAAGAAATTTTCTTTGTGTCGCCATCATGCCAGGTAGCACAAGGGGGTGTTAGGGAATTTTTTTTATTTAGCGCCATCACACTGTCAAGCGGCACCGGTGGCTGTTAGAATTTTTTTGTTTGGTGTTGTCACGTTGTCAGTGACACTACCCGAATATCTGTTGAATTTTTTTTTTTTGTTTAAGTTTTTGGTTTCTATTCAAGAGAAAGGAAAAAAAAAAAGAAAGAAGATTTGTGTTTAGTAGAAAGGGAGAAAACGGAGAAAAAGAAGAAGAAATATGTAACACCCTTAATTCGTATTCCGTCGCCGGAATGGGGTTATGAGGCATTACTAAACGAATGTACAGTTCTCCATTACACAAAATACTTACCACGACACAAACCATCATCAAGCATAATTGCACATATCAAACCACGAACAAGAACATCATAACTAAGCACACATAAAGCCGAATCTAAACATATATATAACAAGCCGTTTTCGCATGGCCTTTAATACATAACCAAAATCAACACTTTAAAAACATATGTTCCAGCCTATACATGCCATAATATGAGTTTGATTATTTAAATACCGAACCTGTAGATAGTGTGATGAGCTTGGCTGACAGTTCCCGAGCTTGTAGCTTGACTTCAATATCTATAAAACAAAGAATCAAATACACTAGTAAGTTAACATAGCTTAGTAAGTTTAAAACAAATAGACAATTTCAAGATTTAATCATTTCTTTCAAGCTAAACCGAATGGTACAATCAAAACTGATTTTAACTTCAAATTTACAAGTGAAATAAATAGTAGCATTTCCATGCATATTTCTACATAGCCGAATGCTATCATAACCACATTAATCGAATGTGGAACCAACTTCCTAGGTTATAACTGTCGAAACCCTTTTTTATTTTAAAAGCAATGGGGATCGACTTTAAAACCGAGGGTGGAGTCGCCACCAATCTTTTGATTTAGGTGTGATTGGACCACCTATTAAAATGTCTTATTTAATGAAAAAAAATTGGTTTAGGTAAAGAAAAAAAAACGGGTTCGGGAGTCGGTTACGTATGAGGAAGGGTTAGCACCCTCATAACGCCCAAAAATTGGTACCCAATTGATTTGATGCTGTCTTTGAAAAATTTAAGAAAAAGATTTTCCGAAATACATAAAAATATTTAAATAGCTCAAATTGGTGATCGAAAATCTCTCGTTCCAAAGACATGCAGTTTCATACCCAATACGGTTGGATATGATCCCTTATACCTTTAAGATGCGATCAATTTTCGACTTTTGAAAAAAATATAAAATAGGTTATCTAAATATTTAGTTCTCCGGGAAAGTCATACCCAGTACGATTGAGCACGACTCTCCCAAATTACCCAAACTCTAGATATTGCCTTATTTCAAAATTTTGAATAACAAAAATTTAGAAATCCGCTTAAAAACATGTTTACTTATTTTAAAATTGATGAAATTTTTAATACATTGTAAAAAACATATGAAACAATATATTCAAAATTCAAATAACCTTATTTAACAATCATTGTAAAAACAAAATTTTTAAGCATGGATAATGAATGATTAATATAAAATATCATGCATAATTATAACACAAAATAAAATGATATACAAAATATACATGAAGAATTATATAATATATATAAGTTAACACATTTGCATAAAACTTGGGATATATATTTATTGAAATAGTTATTATAAATTTCAAAAATTCAAATCAAATTATGTATAAAATACTTAAAACACAAATTTATTCAAAAAAATGATAGTTCACAAGATAATTTAAATAAAATACTAAATATGAAGGTATAACCATATATGATATAAAATAATATACAAAGTAAGTTTATGAAACCTTGATATACAAATAAGTATTAAATATAAAAAAAATAAAATTAATGATGTATAAAAAAATGAAGTAAATATATAAATTATATAAGTAACAATATATATATATATATATATATGAAAAAAAAACATAATGATAATATGAAATACAATAAATTATATGATTTAAAAGAGTTCTTAAAAATATTATACACGTAAATAATTTTAACAGAAGATATATATACATAGAAAAATATTTACATAAAGTTATATGAAAATAATAACATATACCATAGTAACAATAAATTAAAATATGCCATATACGTGTAAAAATGCTAGAAATAATTATATGTCAAAATAACTTTTAATTAAAATATGAATTATAAGGTTAACTTAATTTTATTATAAATTATATACATAATAAAAACAATTAATTACAAGTTTATTAAAATCTATATATATATAAGATATCAAAGTTTTAATAATAAATGTAAATTAAAAATATATGTTTAATAATAATTTAAATAACACTTAAATCAATGAATTTCTAAAAATATTAAAAAAGAAAATTACAAAATAACATGAAATCAATGATATATATATAAACTAGAATAAACAATGCTACAAATACAACATTAAACATTAAAATGACCGAATAAAAGGGAAAGATTACAAAGCTCAATTACCAAAACAATACAAAATATCACAACCAATGATTGTAAAACTAAGATGTATGTACAGTAAATAAAATAATAATGACAAGATTTAATTGTAACAAAATTAAAACCAGAGAATCCATTTACATATAAAACAGTTGCAAAATATGGCCAATGTGTCACGCATATGAAATGTGCAGGGACTGGTATTATAAAAATCCCGTCACCCCAACGCCTTATTGAACTGTGGATTAAAGTGAAAAGAGGCACAAATTAATAGGTTAAATTTAAGAAAACAAAGTAAACAAATTAGGCGCAAATTGAAAGCCCAGCGCGATGTGAAGGATTTGATGCGCAATTTCCCCATTTTGTGAATGGGTGCGCGGATCCTGCTTGCAAAACGGGTCCATGTGCGGGTCTAAAACCCCCTCCCCCTGAACGGCACCATATTGCCAATGTGCCTTGGCTTTCATTTATACCCTTTTTCCAGAACAAATCCTATCCCTTTTAATTTGAAATCAAACCATTTTCCTAGGGTTCTTTCTACAGGCAGTAGCCAAATCACCATTAAGTTTGGTGACCAGCGGTGCAAGGCAACACCCGATTCCGTTGTTGTAAATGCTCGATCATGCCTTGAAAAAAATTTAGTAAGTATTTTCTTTCTTTTTTACTGCATTTGAAAAGAAACTCAGATCTTATACCATTTTATTTTAAAAAAACGAAAAGAAATTCATAAAATACAAAGGGTTTGATATTGCTTGACCTCTCGCCCTCACATTCGCACAATAGAAGTATTTGGGGCTCTCATCGGTCTCAGATCATATGAAAAATATGAGTAAACTAAGAAAAAAAATAGAAAAGGGAAAAAAAAACTGGAAGAAAAAAATGAAATCACCTTTATCAATTGCTTTTTTTTTTTCTATTCTCTGTGTGAGTACAGATACTGTGCTTGTATAGTATATTCTATGAATGTGTCTGTGTGTGTGTAATCATCTATTTTGTGTGCGTAAAAAATTATGGATTACATCACTGGCTTTTATAGCCATATTTCCAAAATAAATAAAATCTAAAAAATCCTATTTTCCTACAGTAATTTGTTTGTGAAATCATTATTGACTCCTTCTAGTGTCTTCTTTTGCAGTCTCAGTTGTATGGAGAAGATGATCCGGGGATCTCGCGTGGAAAACCATCTCTCTGGTATTCTTCCAGTATATTCCAGGAGTTGCTGCTGAAATTCTCCTTCTTTTGGGTTCTTTTGGGTTTGGGCTAGGATATAGATTTATTGGGTTATGGACATTGAATTGTTGATTATTGGATTTTATTTTGTTTTTATTATTTTTATTTTTGGTTTTAGTTTTGGTGTAGGCCCGGGCACAAATTGGGTCTTACAGCTGCCCCTCTTTGCTCATTATCGTGTAATGAGAATAAAGCAAAGACTTTAAATAGGGCCCATTTTGCCCGGTTTTGCTGAATCTGACTATAAGGAAATAGGCCTGGTGACTTAAATCTGCTCCATTACCAATACATGGAGATAAGATTCGTCATCTACGAAGATTTGTTCCGCTGCAACTTCAGGGAGATAAAATCTTCAATTTTCAGTCTGCTTTCTTGCTACCTCAAAAAGATAAGACTTATTCTTCAACCTGCTCCCTTGCTACGTTAGAGAGATAAGGCTTGGTGGTAAAATCTACTCCATTGCCGATACATAGAGATGAGATTCACCATCTGTAAAGATCTGCTCCATTGCAACTTCAGGGAGATAAAATCTTCAAATCTCAGTCTGCTTCCTTGCTACCTCAGGAAGATAAGACTCATTCTTCAACCTGCTCCCTTGCTACGTTAGAGAGATAAGGCTTGGTGGTAAAATCTGCTCCATTGCCGATACATGGAGATAAGATTCACCATCTACGAAGATCTGCTCCACTGCAACTTCAGGGAGATAAAATCTTCAAATCTCAGTCTGCTTCCTTGCTATCCTAGGAAGATAAGACTCATCCTTCAACCTGCTCCCTTGCTACGTTAGAGAGATAAGGCTTGGTGGTAAAATCTGCTCCATTGCCGATACATGGAGATAAGATTCAACATCTGCGAAGATCTTCTCCCCTACAACTTCAGGGAGATAAGATCTTCAATTCTCTACCGATGTTGCTACATGTCCTCCGGGGACCTATCCTGTAGACTCCATTTTATATGCACATGCTTATGCCAAATAATTAGGATGCTATGATCGACATGACCCCATGCTCCTAACTAGACATAGTATGAATAATATATGTAAAAATGAGAATGATTCCATTTTAACAAATTAAGGTATTGTCACTCATTGTTCATTAATATGCTGTTACTGACGCATTTGCTCAACCATCCTCTTGAAGGAGTATCCTAAAGAAAACCTATCATGTTTGGCGAGCTTGCCCCATTGTAATTCCCACGTCTCTTTCTACTATTTTTATTTGAGACAAAACTTTGCAACTCATGGTTGAATTTCCTCTTGGTCAATTTGCTACCTCACTCCTCAGGTGTTATAACCAAATGTGCATTTTTGCTCTCTGTATGAATACAAAATATCATTTCTTTTTCCTCAAGAAAATACCATCATCATTTGAACAAAAACCTCAAAAAGGCGATTTATCCAAATTTATACTTGAACTTGGGCGTATTCTAAACAATTATCTCACTTTAGGTTCTTGTATTATCTAGAAACTCCTAGAGTAATATGCAAAACTTCTATTGTGAAAACATCACTAGTTCATTCATCATTATGTCAATGCAACATGCTTGCAATCAAATCGTGATAATGAATAAGAATGGAAATTAATCTTGAATTCAAAGTAAATTATCAAAAAGAACAACAATGGCCATTAATTTGGGAATGTATATCTTGAAAAAGAAAGGATAAAGATGACCATTTTACTGAAAATGAATATCAAGTACCCTTGTTATCGCAACCTGAGCTTCTCTATACAAACTTCTTGAAGACCAATTCAAACTCAACATGTGTTTAAGAGATCAGAAGCACTTTGTCAATGTCCCAAGATGCAACATATTCCCCTCATGGTTAATTTCAGTATATCAAGATCACAGCCTCCTCACTTTGGAACCATATTTGAGCCGCCCTTTTCGGGTTTTCAACTCAAATCCCCTTTGGTCACAAGGCACCCTTTGCGGGTTTTCACCTTGGCCTCTCCTTTTTCTCTTTTTCTTTTATTATTGGGTCTCAAAGCGCCCTTTGTGGGTTTTCACTTTGGCCCCCCCTTTTTTTTTTTGAAAGTCTCAAAGCGCCCTTTGCGTGTTTTCACTTTGGCTTCCCTCCCTTGTCAAGTGTAGTACTTTTTGACTGAATCTGAGTTTACTGGATTAGATAAATTTCTTCCATCCATTTCGGCCAATATTAATGCACCACCATAGAAAGCTTTCTTCACCACATAGGGCCCCTCCCAATTCGGTATCCATTTACCTCTGAAATCTTTTTGTATGGGAAGAATCTTCTTCAAAACCAAATCTCCCTCATGAAACTCTCTTGGGCGAACCTTTTTGTCATAAGTCCGCATCATTCTTTTTTGATACATCTGTCCATGTTGAATAGCTTTTAGCCTCTTTTCCTCAATCAAATTCAATCGATCATATCGAGATCAGTATCCATTCTCGCTTCATCTAATTTCAATTACGACAAAACTCGGAGAGAAGGTATCTCTACTTCAATGGGCGTAATCGCTTCCATTCCAGAGACCAATGAGAACGGTGTTGCCCCAAAGAGAAGTTCCGGCGCATGTTCGATAAGCGTAAAGAGCAAATGGCAACTTCTCATGCCAATCTTTATAAGTTTCAGTCATTTTTCTCACAATCTTCTTGATATTTTTGTTAGCTGCTTCTACTGCCCCATTCATCTTCGGACGATATGGTGACGAGTTATGACGTCTGATTTTAAACTGACTGCAGACCTCTGCTATTGTACTATTGTTCAAATTCGATGCATTATCGATATGATTTTCTCGTGCATTCCGTATCGACATATAATTTCTTTCTTTAAGAATCACGATCACTTGATTTAGTTACATTGGCGTATGATGTAGCTTCCACCTATTTGGTAAAATAATCAATGACCACAAAAATGAAACGATGCCCATTTGAAGCCTTTGGTGAAATTGGCCCTATGACATCCATGCCCCACATGGAAAACGGCCATGGAGAAGTCATAACATGCAAAGGCGAGGGAGGCACGTGAATCTTATTACCATAAATTTGACATTTATGACATTTCTTGGCATAATTAATGCAGTCTCCTTCCATGGTTGACCAATAATATCCAAACCTCATAATTTTCCTGGCCATTGTGAACCCATTGGCGTGCGTTCCACAAACACCTTCGTGCACTTCTTCTAAGATTTTCTTGGATTCTACGGCGTCCACACATCTCAAAAGTACTTGATCCTTCCTTCTTTTGTACAGGATCTCTCCATCTAAAACATAATCGCAGGCAAGCCTTCTCAATGTTCTTTTGTCATTCTCCGTGGCTTGATTTGGATATTCATGGTTTCTCACATACCGCAATATATCCTAATACCAAGGATGATCATCTCTTTCTTCTTCCTCTATATTATAACAATAAGATGGGGCCTCATAAATACTCATCTGAATGGGCTTCACATCCTCTTGTCTGCTTACTTTGATCATGGAAGCCAAAGTAGCCAAAGCATCTGCCATTTGGTTTTCATCACGCGGGAGATAATTGAAAGTAATATCATCAAACTCTTTAACTAACCCTAACACCAGCCTTCTATAATTGATTAGCTTAGAATCTCTTGTCTCTCATTCACCTCGAAGTTGATAAATTACCAATGCCGAATCTCCGTATACTTCTAACGATTTGATCTTGTGCTCTATAGCTGCTCTGAGCCCCATGATACATGCTTCATATTCTGCCATATTATTTGTACAATCAAAATCCAATTTACATGTGAGTGGATAATGATCTCCATCTGGGGATACCAGAACTGTCTCAACTCCATTACCTACAGCATTTGAGGCTCCACCAAAATTCAATTTCCAACAGTGATCTTTTGTGTTGTCTTCTTCAGTAGCTGCTACATACACTATCTCTTCATTAGGGAAGTCAAAATTCAAGGGCTCATAATCCTCTTGGGGTCGACTAGCCAGAAAATCCGCTATTGGACTCCCCTTTATAGCTTTTTGACTCGTGTAAATTATGTCAAATTCAGAAAGCAAAACTTGCCACCTAGCAATCCTTCCATTCAAAGCATTTGACTCCATCATATACTTTAAAGGATCCAGTTTTAAAATTAGCCAAGTTGTATGATACAACATATATTGCCTCAATCTTCGTGCTTTCCAAACTAAAGCTCAACATAATTTTTCGATTGGCGAATATCTCAATTCACACTCAGTGAATTTCTTACTGAGGTAATATATCGCCTTTTCCTTTCTTCCTGATTAATCATGTTGACCAAGCACGCATCCCATTGAATTACCAAACACGGTTAAATACAATATTAACGGCCTGTCTGAACTTGGGGGTGATAACACTGGAGGATTTGACAAATATTCTTTAACTTTATCAAAAGCCTTTTGACATTCATCATCCCATTCCCCTGGGTTATGCTTTTTAAAAAGACGGAATATAGGGTCACACTTCTCCGTTAATTGAGAAATAAACCGCGCAATGTAATTTAATATTCCAAGGAAACCCCGAACTTCTTTTTGGGTACGTGGTGGAGACAACTCCTGTATAGCCCGGACCTTATCTGAATCAATCTCAATTCCCTTCTTACTGACCACAAAGCCCAATAGCTTTCCGGATCTAGCCCCAAAAGTACACTTTGTTGGATTAAGCTTTAACTGAAATTTCCTCAATCTCACGAACAACTTTCTCAACACCTGGATATGTTCATTTTCAGTTCGAGATTTGACTATCATATCATCAACATATACTTCGATTTCTTTGTGCATCATATCATGAAATAAAGTCACCATGGCTCTCTGATACGTCGCTCCAGCATTTTTCAATCCAAATGGCATCACCTTGTAACAGAACGTGCCCCACAAGGTTATGAAGGTAGTCTTTCCCATATCTTCAGGATGCATCTTTATTTGATTATACCCCGAGAAACCATCCATGAAGGAAAACAATGAGTAATCAGCCGTATTATCCACAAGTGTATCAATGTGAGGCAAAGGGAAGTTATCTTTTGGGCTGGCCTTATTTAAATCTCTATAATCCACACACATTCGCACCTTGCCATCTTTCTTGGGAACAGGCACAACATTGGCTACCCATTCTGAGTACTTGATCACCTGAAGGAATCCTGCATCAAACTGCTTTTTGACTTCCTCCTTGATTTTTAAGACAATATCTGGCCTCATTCGTCGAAGCTTCTGCTGCACTGGCTTGCAATCTTCTCTTATGGGAAGGCAATGCATTGCAACGTCAGAACTTAAACCAGGCATATCCTGGTATGACTATGTAAAAACATCTTTGCATTCCTGAAGTAACTCAACAAGGTCTCGCTTTTTTTCTTCAGTTATGCATGTTCCAATTTTTACAACTTTCCCCTCTTCCAAAGTCACCATGTCTATGGTTTTTTTGTGAGGCAAAATTTGCTTTTCCTCTTATTCTACCATCCTTAACAAATCTGGAGATAAATCACAGTCTCTGTCATCTTCAAAGTCCTGAGATCCCTCTAAACACATGTCTCGCTCGAATAGTGATTCTGAGTCAGTAACAGCGTCGCTCATGACATTGATATCTAGGGACATATTAAAGGTACAAAAATATACAAAGAATGAATGAATTTGGTAATTATTGCTTTGTATGATATGTTTATGAATTGAAGAAAGAATTAAGATATTTATTTAGATAGAGAGAATAACACAATTACTTATGAAAAGAATAACATTTACTCAAAATGATAGCAAAAATGTACTTCATTGGAATAATGATGTTTGAACATGAGCCTATTTCACAAAGAAATCTTTATTATTTCTAGGCTTAAAATAACAAGTTTGTTTAGAACATTACTCTGAGCAAGCTTTAAAAATTACAGGAAGATCTTCTGCAGTCCAATTGTTTAGAACACTCCCAAGCTCATATGGACGAATATTTGACGAAATCTCCTCTTCAATTGTCTCTTCAAATAGGGCATTAATGTACACATCTTCCAATGCTTCTCCTATGACTTCCTTCTCTGGTACCCCTCGTTCAGGATAAATAATGCCCCCTGACACAAAAGACTTGAAAATATGAGGAATCATCATGGGCTCCCACTTGATTTCCCCACCACTCACTCGTGCTCTTCTTCTTTCTTGGCTTCTTTCTAACTTCTTTTTCCTTTGTCTTGCATCTGGCCTGAACCCCAAACCAAAGCGATCACGCTTGTCTTTCAGCATTGGCACTGCAATTCTTCCTTGAAGGCATCTTCCAAGTCCCTTTCCTGGCATAGCTCCTCGGCCTACCATCAACTGTAAACCCATCATCGTAGTTTTGGACATTTTTGGCTTCAGAATTCTACTTCCCTCAATGATGAGTGTTGCATTCACAAACTCCAAAGACCGAAAAGAACACTCAATGGCTTCTCCATCTATTTCTACATACGGTGCATCACTGCTCACGGTCGCGATAATATCTTCTTCAGTAATTATTATTACCAATCGCCCTTCTGACACTAGCTTCAGCTTTTGATGTAATGATGAAGGTACTGCCCCTGCCGAGTGTATCCAAGGTCTTCCCAATAAGCAGTTGTAAGAGGGCTTAATATCCATTACTAGAAAATCTACCTCATACGTGGTTAGACCAATTAACAAGGGTACCTCAATTCTCCCCATGACTCTCCTCTCTGTGTCATCAAATGCTCGTACTATGTTCTGGCATCCTTTCATATGAGAACTATCCACAGGTAACTTTTTCAGTGTGGACAAAAGCAACATGTTCAATGCTGAACCATTATCTACCAATACCCCTAGCAGCGTGTACCCTTTACACCTAGTAGTTATATGCAAAGCTTTGGTAGATCCCATCCCTCCTGGCGGAATCTCATCATCATTGAAAAAGATAAAATTGTCTGCACTTATGTTGTTAACCAACCGATCCAAATTTTCTTGATGAAATATCGTTGGTTACATATGTCTCATTTAGCACCTTCATCAATGCACTCCGATGCACCTCTGAACTCAGGAGTAGAGCCAATATAGATATGCGGGCCGGTTGTTTACGCAATTGTTCCACCACACTGTACTCGCTATGTTTCAAAAATTTCAAGAATTCCTTAGCTTCTTCTTCTTTCACTGGTTCATTAACAGGCACATCAAGTTCAACTGTTTTTTCTTTATTTTGCTCAACCAGCACCTCTCTTTCTTTCACCGGTTCTGTTCGGGTATCATATCGCCTTCCACTGTGCGTGTGAAAACCTATATTTTGATCTTCCTTTAACAGGCTCTCCTTTCCCGGGATTGTCACATTACAATCATAGTTCCAAGGGACCTGTTTACTATCTTTGTAGGAAAAAACCGCTGGCTTCTGAATTATAATCTTTGGCGCCATTTGAACTCCTGCTTCATTCTTAGGACGCAAGATAATAACCACAGGATAATTGACTTTTGGACCTGATGTGGACTCTGACGCATATATATACTCCTCCTCATTGATCTCTTCATAAAACTTCATTTCCTTCTCATCCCATCGTTCTTACGATAACACTCTGAATTCTTTACATTCCCAATTACTGTGTCTTTCTTTATGATGATACTCACAATAATTTTCCATCCCATTATCATTTCCTTCAGGCAGAGGTAACTAATCCCCTTCTTCTTACCATCTCTTTCCGCACTGCCTCTCAAAGAGTCTTTACTTCAAAACATCCTCTTGGTCCTTTTTCTAATACCTCCTCTATTGCATTTACCCCCGCCATCGCATGATTAGGCGGTGGATTTTCGATATTGGATGCATTATCGAATTTTACAATGCCCATCTGGATAAACCTCTTAACCAGTTTCTTGAAAGTGGTACAATTTTCTATCGAATGACCCACAATTCCTGCGTGATACTCACATTGGGCATTAACATCGTACCATTTAGGGAACGGGGGCTGCATTGGCTTCAAGTAAAAAGGTGCCACTACATGTGCATCGAACAAACTTTGATATAATTCTTTGTACGTCATAGGAATTGGTGTAAATTGAATCTTCTCATTATTTTGCCTGGTCTCTGACTCTTGACGTGATGAACCCTGACCAGCAGTTGTTGCCTTTGGTTGACTCACGGTAATAGACTTTGAATATCTCACGTTCGCATTGTTCACCTCATTCTCTTTCTTGCGTGGCACAGACTTTTTAGCACTTTCTCCTGCATCTATCCTTCCATTTCTTATGGCATTTTCAATCATTTCTCCTGTCATGACCACATCCGCAAAGCTTCTCGTGGCACTTCTCAAAGATATGTTATAAACAGAACTTTAAAGTATTAATGAAGAGCATCGTGGTTTCCTTCTCCAATAGCGGTGGGTTGAACTCGAATAGCCATTTCCTCCACCTCTGTGCATCTTACCTTAAAACTTTCATTTGGCTTTTTTCCATATTCCAGAGTAATTTATATCAGAGTTATATCTGTCACATGGTCTGTATTGCTTCATGAATGCACGTGCTAAAATCTCTCCATGAAGTAATTCTGTTTCGATTCAATTGATTGTACCATTTAGCAGCTACTCCCACAAGCTATCTTGGAAGCAATGAATCAGCAATTGATCATTATGAACATACCCTGTCATCCTTCTGCAAAACATAGTAATATGAGCTTCAGGACAGCTCGTTCCATTGTATTTCTCAAATTATTGCATCCTAAACTTGTATGGCAGTACTAAGTCTGGGACCAAACTCAAATCTTTTGCATCAATTCCCGGGTGCTTATCAACACCTTCTATTGCTCTAAATTTTTCCTCCAACCATTTACACCGTTCTTCTAACTGCCTTTGTGATTCTGCCTTGGCTCTCTCCTCTTTTGCAACTTCATCCAAATCAGGGACCATTGGATTGTTTGAGTTGTTACCAGGATTATAACCTGAACCAGCTTGAAAATTCATTGGTATTGAAACCCCAGCCTGAAACTGCTGAGGCCTGATCGTAACAGATGGCTTCTGTAAATTAACCTCAGGTTGTGTCTGCACATGTATAGGAGTGAAACCAGGAGGATATTGAGGGTCTTCATTACTTTCTCCTATATTATCCATAGGATATTTTCCTTTACCCACTCTTCCCATCAACAATTGGGACAACTGACTCATCATCTCTCTTTGGGATTCCATCATCTGTTCTTTCATCTCTTGCTGAATCTTAACCAGCTGCTCTTGCATCTGTGACTGCATTTGCTCTTGCATATCCTTTTGCATTTGTTCTAATTTTTCCAGTCTTTTGTCCATTGACTTAGTCTTTTTCCTCGTACCGTAAGGATGCGTATTTGGTGCATTTTGGTTGGTTTCTAGATTACTTCTGAAATAGTTTTTAATTAATTAGAATCTTATTATAATATTTAATGCATATGATGTAATGTAATGCAAATACATGAATGCAAAGGAGGCATCAATTCTGATTCAATTTCTTTTAGAAAATTTCACTAGAAAATAAAACTCTTTACATAAAACTGAGTTACAAATACAACTTCGCCCTAACACTCAGGGCCTTAATTTTCCTAAGTAATGAAGCTAGTTCCTGTCCCCTATCTGACTCCAGCTCGTACTTCACACTTAATACGTCTGCCTGTATTGCCAAGGATTGCAAGTAGTCAGCTACTTCTCGAATTTGCGTTACAGCTTCTCCCATGATATGGTCCCTGTTTCTCACTTGGCCTTGAGAGTAATGAAACTGATTCTTCCATTGCTCCTTGTTTACCTCCAAGAACTCAATCCTCATTTCACAATTTTGCAATGCTATTTCTAGTTCTTCTATTTTTCCTTTCATCTCCTCGATCTTACTTAAACTTGCTTTCACTCTGTCACATAATTGCGATTCCGGTATAAACACAAAGATCTCTCAAATTCGGCTACTCTGGCTCTTAATTCATCTTTTTCATTCTTACTCTTCGATAAACTTCTTTCCAAGGCTTCATTCCGAGCTTGAGCCTCCTGGAATTTCTTTTCCCATTGATCTGCCTTAGCCCTTTCTTCTCGAACCTCCTGGCGCCACTATTCCAAAGTCTTTCCTAGCCCAGCAGTCCTCATTGATAAGCGCAGCTTCTTATAATCTGTTTTCAAACTTTCCAAATCTTCCTCAAATTTACCCTTCCTTTTCTGTAGCTTCTCTGCCTCTGACTTTTGAATCTCCACTTCTAACTTTAAATGCATCTTTTCTTCTTCTAACTGTTCAATTTTCTTCTCGAACTCAGAACTCTTTTTCTCAAAATCCTGCTTTATAATTTCCAACTTCGACGGGGCAATTTGTAACCGTTCCTTAGTCGGCCGAACGCTTTCCAAACTTGGTTTAGGAATATTGTCATTGACCCTTTTCCTAAACCATCCATTATATTCAGGTGTTACCATAGAACCAACAGTCAGCCTTTTCATCCAGTGCATCTGCCTCCAAGCATCAGACAATTCTCGAACCTTTTTCCTATAATGGTCTCCTTTATATGGAAGTTCACACTGAGCCAACCCATACATTGCAGGTATGAACTGCCTTGATTTATACTGCCTTAGTGCAAGTAAAGGAGTATCTCCAGTAGCTCCCCAGATTCCTAACAATGACACCTAATTATAGCTCCCACATCGATACAAAATTTCATCAGGAACCATCCAGAAAGCCCTCCACTCTACATCATCTTCCTTGAGATTTTGGAGAATTTCCATCCATTTCTCTTCCAAAATATCATCTCTCCTTTGCATCGCTATCTCCTCTTTTAACGGGGAGTAACCTTCAGAGAAAACTCGATACGATACCTTATCTACTTTCCAAAAATACCCGTGAAACCATACCATTAACAACTGTGCGTAGCCAATAAATCGACCTTCCCCCGCCTTTTAGCACATGCTCAAAGATCTAAACGTCTCGGCCAATATTGCAGGTACAGGTGTGACTCTTTTCCCAAGACGATCAAACAAATCAGTTACTGCCTCATCAACATGTCTTAAAACCTTAGGAAAAATCACCAATCCATAGATGCTTAAGGCAAAGATTTCAAACCTTTTCTTTTCATCCGGATGTGTCAAAATCAAATCTCTCAAATGTTCCCAGGGAATGCACTTACTATTCCCCTTCTGTTGAATTCGAGCAGTGACCCAAGATTCACTCATCCCCGAAATATTCACCAGCCTCTTCGCAAAAGTTTGACCATTAGTAACCTTAGCATAAATTTTCCTGACTTGGGCCTTTGGACTCCTCAACAAAGTGGTGTATTCTTCTAAGGTAGGAACCAAATCTACTTCTCCAAAGGTGAAACAATTATAAGCAGCATTCCAAAATTGAGCCATACCTCGGAACAAATGCTTATCCACCTTAACATCAAGCAAGTACGGTATATCACCATAACTCTGGTAGAACAACTGTTTAGTGCCCTCATCCCAACTAGTCCATATATCCTTCAACTCCTGCAGCTCGATCTGTGTCACAATGATGCGGGTAAAATTCTGCAACTCTGATGTATATCCTTCTGTCAGGCTATCTCCTTTCTCAGTTTGCAACTTCTCGGACCATGCACGGACAGCCGCATTATCCTCAACTTTACTAAGAAATTCATTCTCCATGTTAAACTTTCTAACTTAGCAATCGAATATGAACCAACACCTCCTTTAGTATGCAATGTCATGCAAAACACAATCAAAACAAAGCACAAGTTAGTGTCAAATATGCGCAATAAAACACAAGTATAACAACAAAAATAATCATAACACACAAATGGGCAATAACTAAGGTTCAACGCGGCTCTACCTAAGGATAGTTCTTAAGGTTCACTATATGAAGCTCGGTTCTAGAGTAAAGGTACCCGAACCAGCAGATTCCTCAATCTTCACCCATTATAGGCTCATATAGATTGAGTTCGGTTCAGGGGAATACATTTCCCTATGACCATGCGGAGATGAAAATCTCACGGAATCATAGGTACAGATGTATCCCGGAAGTAATCCACTAGCCCATACGAAGGTGAAAACCTCACGAAAGCATAGTTTCTTATTCCCACTTAATAGGTATAACCACAACGGTCATGCAATATAATGTCATATTTATTAGACAAGACTCGAAACAAAACCATCACACAAGCAAATGCAATTAAAAGGATCATATATTTTTTTCAAAACAAATTTTCAATTAAAAGGACAGCAAACAATCAATTTTATGGCCTGACTCTCTTTGTTCAGTCCCCAGTGGAGTCACCAAGCTGTCGAAACCCTTTTTTATTTTAAAAGCAATGGGGATCGACTTTAAAACCGAGGGTGGAGTCGCCACCAATCTTTTGATTTAGGTGTGATTGGACCACCTATTAAAATGCCTTATTTAATGAAAAAAATTGGTTTAGGTAAAGAAAAAAAAACGGGTTCGGGAGTCGGTTACGTATGAGGAAGGGTTAGCACCCTTATAACGCCCAAAAACTGGTACCAAATTGATTTGATGCTGTCTTTGAAAAATTTAAGAAAAAAGATTTTCTGAAATACATAAAAATATTTAAATAGCTCAAATTGGTGATCGAAAATCTCTCGTTCCAAAGACATGCAGTTTCATACCCAGTACGGTTGGATATGATCCCTTATACCTTTAAGATGCGATCAATTTTCGACTTTTGAAAAAAATATAAAATAGGTTATCTAAATATTTAGTTCTCCAGGAAAGTCATACCCAGTACGATTGAGCACGACTCTCCCAAATTACCCAAACTCTAGATATTGCCTTATTTCAAAATTTTGAATAACAAAAGTTTAGAAATCCGCTTAAAAACATGTTTACTTATTTTAAAATTGATGAAATTTTTAATACATTGTAAAAACATATGAAACAATATATTCAAAATTCAAATAACCTTATTTAACAATCATTGTAAAAAACAAAATTTTTAAGCATGGATAATGAATGATTAATATAAAATATCATGCATAATTATAACACAAAATAAAATGATATACAAAATATACATGAAGAATTATATAATATATATAAGTTAACACATTTGCATAAAACTTGGGATATATATTTATTGAAATAGTTATTATAAATTTCAAAAATTCAAATCAAATTATGTATAAAATACTTAAAACACAAATTTATTCAAAAAAATGATAGTTCACAAGATAATTTAAATAAAATACTAAATATGAAGGTATAACCATATATGATATAAAATAATATAGAAAGTAAGTTTATGAAACCTTGATATACAAATAAGTATTAAATATAAAAAAAATAAAATTAATGATGTATAAAAATGAAGTAAATATATAAATTATATAAGTAACAATATATATATATGAAAAAACATAATGATAATATGAAATACAATAAATTATATGATTTAAAAGAGTTCTTAAAAAATATTATACACGTAAATAATTTTAAGAGAAGATATATATACATAGAAAAATATTTACATAAAGTTATATGAAAATAATAACATATACCATAGTAACAATAAATTAAAATATGCCATATACGTGTAAAAATGCTAGAAATAATTATATGTCAAAATAACTTTTAATTAAAATATGAATTATAAGGTTAACTTAATTTTATTATAAATTATATACATAATAAAAACAATTATTTACAAGTTTATTAAAATCTATATATATAATATATCAAAGTTTTAATAATAAATGCAAATTAAAAATATATGTTTAATAATAATTTAAATAACACTTAAATCAATGAATTTCTAAAAATATTAAAAAAGAAAATTACAAAATAACATGAAATCAATGATATATATATAAACTAGAATAAACAATGCTACAAATACAACATTAAACATTAAAATGACCGAATAAAAGGGAAAGATTACAAAGCTCAATTACCAAAACAATACAAAATATCACAACCAATGATTGTAAAACTAAGATGTATGTACAGTAAATAAAATAATAATGACAAGATTTAATTGTAACAAAATTAAAACCAGAGAATCCATTTACAAATAAAACAGTTGCAAAATATGGCCAATGTGTCACGCATATGAAATGTGCAGGGACTGGTATTATAAAAATCCCGTCACCCCAACGCCTTATTGAACTGTGGATTAAAGTGAAAAGAGGCACAAATTAATAGGTTAAATTTAAGAAAACAAAGTAAACAAATTAGGCGCAAATTGAAAGCCCAGCGCGATGTGAAGGATTTGATGCGCAATTTCCCCATTTTGTGAATGGGTGCGCGGATCCTGCTTGCAAAACGGGTCCATGCGCGGGTCTAAAACCCCCTCCCCCTGAACGGCACCGTATTGCCAATGTGCCTTGGCTTTCATTTATACCCTTTTTCCAGAACAAATCCTATCCCTTTTAATTTGAAATCAAACCATTTTCCAAGGGTTCTTTCTGCAGGCAGCAGCCAAATCACCATTAAGTTTGGTGACCAGCGGTGCAAGGCAACACCCGATTCCGTTGTTGTAAATGCTCGATCATGCCTTGAAAAAAATTTGGTAAGTATTTTCTTTCTTTTTTACTGCATTTGAAAAGAAACTCAGATCTTATACCATTTTATTTTAAAAAAACGAAAAGAAATTCATGAAATACAAAGGGTTTGATATTGCTTGACCTCTCGCCCTCACATTCGCACAATAGAAGTATTTGGGGCTCTCATCGGTCTCAGATCATATGAAAAATATGAGTAAACTAAGAAAAAAAATAAAAAGGGAAAAAAACTGGAAGAAAAAATGAAATCACCTTTATCAATTGCTTTTTTTTTTCTATTCTCTGTGTGTGAGTACAGAATCATCAGCTTGTATAGTATATTCTATGAATGTGTCTGTGTGTGCGTAATCATCTATTTTGTGTACGTAAAAAATTATGGATTACATCACTGGCTTTTATAGCCATATTTCCAAAATAAATAAAATCTAAAAAATCCTATTTTCCTACTGTAATTTGCTGTGAAATCTGCTATTGACTCCTTCTAGTGTCTTCTTTTGCAGTCTCAGTTGTACGGAGAAGATGATCCGGGGATCTCGCGTGGAAAACCATCTCTCTGGTATTCTTCCAGTATATTCCAGGAGTTGCTGTTGAAATTCTCCTTCTTTTGGGTTCTTTTGGGTTTGGGCTAGGATATAGATTTATTGGGTTATGGACATTGAATTGTTGATTATTGGATTTTATTTTGTTTTTATTATTTTTATTTTTGGTTTTAGTTTTGGTGTAGGCCCAGGCACAAATTGGGTCTTACAATAACATCACTATGCAATTAAATACATATACATACTTATTCGCATAAGCACAAGAATTCAACTAACAATATCATGTACATTTGCATATAATGGTATTTTACTTAAACCGAATGTTATATAATCAAGATTAACAAAACATCATTTAACCTTCAAGGCCGAATGATCAATAGGTACCTAGTTCACACATTCATAATATAATCCCATGTACATATGTTAATTATTTGACTGAATATACATGAATGCACATATACAAAATTAACACTCATTCAATAATATACAATAGACCAAATACGCTTACCTTATTTTTGTTAATAATTAAACTAACTCATACCTGGCCATTTAAGTCGTATTACTCAATCCGTACACAATTACCTTTGCCCGATGAACCATTCGAAATTGGATAGGACACTCGGATAATCACATAAATCGTACAATGCCAACGTCCCAGACATGGTATTACATGTAGCCATATATCGATGCCACTGTCCCAGACAAGGTTTTACTCGTAAACACATATCAGAATCACAAATCGATGCCATGGACTTACTCGTACACATATATCGGAATCTATGTCATGACATATGTATCCTAGCTATTCCTAAGGTTCATATGGGACTTTTGGACATCGTATCCCAGTCGAATCGAACTCGAAAATATCATAGCCAAATCTAACATATTCGGCCTTAGCATAATTTAATTATAACATTTCATAACAGCATATAATTATAACTTTATACTATCAATAAACATATCTATTTGCTTATAAACTTACCTCGGACGTCGTAAAAAGGGATAGGGCTGCTAGTCGACAACTTTCGTTTTTCTCCGGTCCAGATCCGATTTCTTTGGTTCTTGATCTAGACATATTCAAATTAAGCTCATTCAAACATATTTTCATTCAATTTAGCCCAAAACACAATAATGGACAAATTACCATTTTACCCTAACATTTACAATTTTTACAATTTAGTCCCTATTGCACAAAACACAAAATACACCAAATTTCTCCATACCCAAACTAGGCCGAATACTACTCATGTCTATACAAGCCCATATAATTCATTAATTTCACATTTTAGTCCCTCAAATTATTATTTTTGCAATTAAGTCCTAATTACTCAAAATCATCAAAAACTCCAATACAAAATATGTTAATCTAAAACATATCTTTCATTTTTCACCATCAAAAAACAAAAATCACAAGCTATCAACAATAGCACAACTCAAAATATTCATCAAAATAAAAAATTCAAGCATGTGTTTTGTAGTACTCGAAGCAACGATCTCAAAAACGTAGAAACTATCAAAAACCGAACAAAAATCTAACCCTGATTGAGCTTTAAAAGTGCCAAACCCTAGCCTTTGTTTTCTTCTTTTTCTTTGTCTTAGTTTCGGTGTTATGAACAAGAAAATGATATGAAATAAACTTATTTTATGTTTATTATATGATAGTTTATAATATTATTATTTCATTTCCAATTTTAACCTTAGTTATAACATTATGTTATTTCATTTAAATGTCCTTAGCCGTCCACTTATATTGCTAATGATCCATTTTCAACTTAAGGACCTCCATTTAATTAGCCATTAACAAATTGCCCCTTTATGCTTTTAACTAGTAATTTTTTAATTTACGCAATTAAGCCCTTTTATTTAATCGGGCACCTAAATGACAATTAAATCACGAAAATTTCCAAAATATAAATTCACACAGAATAAACACTGAAAATAATTTTAAAATATTTTTCTGACTCGGATTCGTGGTCCCGAAACCACTGTTCCGATTAGGGTCTAAATCGGGCTGTTACAAAATATTTTTGTTTTAAATGTAAAAAATCAATTTCGAGTTTATAAGGTTAGTTTGTAATTATTTATAAGTAATTATATTTTTCAGTAGGATCTAATTTTTTTAAAAATTAAAGTTATTTTTTTACAGATATTGTATCGAAGATAAATAATCAATTCTTTGTATACGTTCATTTTGAGGGGGTAATTTTACAAATAATAATTGGTTGTATATTTGAATCTCACCAGCAATTAGGAATGTAGTTTAATAAGAATGTAAAATTCGAAGATATGAAACAAAAGGTTAATGAAAAAATAGCTCGACGTTGTGGGAGGAGGATGTCCAGATTATTTTTACAAATTTCCAGTTTCGCCAAATTCTATCAAATTTACCGAGATGGAACTTGTAGATGATAAAGACTTAGAGACAATGATTGCACTTTATTGCTCGAGTGGGAACATGAACGTTTAACCAGTTTAGTTGTTTGCTAAGTTAACAGATGTGGAGCCTGTTCAAAATGTCACTTCATTAAATCAATAATATGGAGTTCAAGACCCGTGTATGGAGGTTCCGAGAGCGTCTATTGATAAATGATCATCTGTACATGGGTTTGACTTTAATCTTAATGTTGGATGCGCAACACAGTGCAGTTATGGAGGACATCGACAAGGGCCAAAAATCCGCACCATGGTTTGACTGCATATAACAACCTTAATTCGGGGCCCATTTATAGATACATCCGGAGGTGGTTGCTACTGATGCAGATGGTGAAGAAGGACTCGATAAAAATTGTCATTCTCATCACGATGGTGAAAATTTCAATGACCACAATCTGGATGAGGTCCTAGATGATATCGACGATGAAGGCACTGATAAAGTGAAAATGTACATGGCCCTTCGGTTGGGAACCCAAGTCATGACATTATCATACGCAATAACCCTGCGACCCACATGCTAAGCATAGAGCCCGATGCAACGCATGCATCTAAATTCCCTGAATACCCAGGTAAATACATTTTTACTGGTTGGCGTCAAATTCCGAATCTGAAGAGTTATACATAGGCCAACAATTCACAAACAAGGAGGACTACGTATTTATCACCAAATAGTATAACATGAAGGTGTCGATGGTAAAAAAAATTTCCTTGACACCCCTAGATGCCACCTGACAGGGTGATGGCACCAAAAAAAAAATAATTTTTCGCTGATATTATTTTTTAATAAAATTATTCATTGACAACTAGTGGCGACACCAAAATTTTTTTATTGACATGAATTAAAAAATATTTGGACAGTGCCACCTGACATATTGACGACACCCATTAAAAAAATTTTCTTTTATTTTTCTCTATTGTGAATACTTGAATTTTTCACGGGTATTTTGAAAAATTCATAGGCGACACAAAAATTTTTTTTTTTAAAAAGGTGATGATTGGCTAATGATGATGCCGAAAAAATGAATGATACCGTTTGACCAACCCATCGAATTGTACTATTCAAAACGAGTCATTTTATTAAATAATTTTTTGCCCATATCATTTTATAAATTAATTAATTGTGTTAGATTATTTTACTAAAAAAAAGCCGAGCCAAAGTATCAGAGTGGGTAAAAGAATAACCGCAGTTAATAAGCAAACAAAAACACACATACTGTGGGCAAGTATCCAATTGCTTGACAATACATCCCCCAAGTACGTAAAAATTATATAACAAATATAAATTATTTTTAACGCTGGATAAAATTGTATTATTGAAAATGAAACTAATACAACTTTAGGACGTTAGGGCCAAAATATAAAACTTGAGCTCTACCTAGTTGCCCATTGGGCCCTTTTCGTCTTTCAAAATCAATAACTATTTTTCCCAGAAAATTCATATTATTTATTTATGTATGTTTTATATTATTTTTCCTAATATCTTTTATTTTTTATTTAAATATGATATTACAAGTTAATCAAATATCAATTCAATTAAAAAAATAACTTAATTTTTTTAAATAAATTAATAAATATCATTATAATAATATTGTCTTTTATTATTTATAAAATATTTAAATAAAAAAATTAAAAGTCAATATTTAAAAAAAAAATCAAAACATGGAAATCAAAATTAATAAGGATTTGTACATAATAATTTTATTACTTTATTCATAACTCAATTATTGAATACAACTTTTTAATATATTTTTAAAAATTTTCTTTTATAAATATATTTTTATTCATAACTCTATTTTTAATTTTATGATATATGAATCAAATGATTCAAATACCTTGAACATAAATAATTCGTATATGTCGAAAAACATAAAGAGGAAGTTATTTTTCTTGATGGTGATGATCTCAATATTCGACTTCTAACTTCATTTTTGTGTTTTTCAACAAATATATTCTGGAACAATCGTTTTTTAGAGAGTGTCTGTAGTGAAAAAAAAATGACAAAGTTGAATATTAGCTATAACAAAAATAATAATTCAATTTAGGTTTTTTTTTTTTTTTTAGTTTTTATTGAAAAATTATTATGTATACAAAATAATTTATATTATTATGAGTATACTTTTATCTAATTATATAAAATCAATAATTAATAAATAAATAAATAAATTGTGAGATTTAACTAAAATATTATAATTTGAAATAAGGAAAGTTATACTCTTTTAGACGTTTTCCTATAAGGTATAGGGGATCTGGAGATAGACATCCCTGTCAAAATGTGGTTTTCACTTTCTAGTTTTGAATGTCAATGTGTGCAGACCCACACGCTTTTTTTTGTGATTTAATTTGGAGAAGGAATGAAATATACACGCACATGAAAAGAAATTTAAAGAATTGAATGGAAATTTTCAATTTGGGTATGGTATTGTTAATAAAAGTTTGAGTATTTAGATTTTAATTTTATTATGTGTAATTGTTATGTATAGATCTTTAATAAGATAGTCGATATTGTATCGATAAACATATTATTTTTTTTATATTTTTATTGCTACATACTGTTAGCGGTCTGTTTTTGTGTATCGTTTTAGATTTATCCCTATTTTTTAAAAAATATTTGATCTGTTTATTTAAAAAATTACAAGAATCAAAAAATAAAATTAAATAAATCTCAAATATAAAATACTCATAAAAGTAAAGCTTTGGTTGGAATAGTAAAAAAAAAAAAAATTTAAAAATGTTAGTGATATGAGTTCAAATCTCAGCACATGTAAAATTTATAATATAAAAAAATATAAAATAGTCATCAAATATATAATTTATTCTTTAATAAACTTCACAAGAAAAAAACTATTTCATATTATGCATATAACAATCTATAATTGAACAAATCCAAAATAAATAAATAAAAATTGAACTTAAGTTTAAAATATATTTTAAAGTTAATTTTTTGGTACCAACCAGTACACTTGATATGTGCAAAATCAATTGATGTCTATCGGTACGACTAGTACCAAGTAAAATTTGTATCGAAACAAAATTTAAAATTTGTTATTCTAGTTTACTATCAAAACAAAACATTCCAGTCGATATGAGTGGTATAAAAATGGAATTGACTATTTTGGTCTCTAATCCTATAATGTGGAGTTGCCATAACTAGTTTTGTATTGATTTAATTTAATTTTATTTGTAACTGATATGTACTTATAAATTTATTATATTTAATGGAAGTTATTTTTTTCAGTTCCGTATGAATAATGAAAAGAAATCAAGTTTAAAATTATAAAAAAAAAATGAAAAGAAAAAAATAGAAAATAAACTCAAAATTTTAATTCATATGTTAATCTTAAAAATTTGCGCTAAATAATGATTAAAATCCCGTCAATTTGGAACATATTTTAAAAAAATAAACTGGAACTCCAAAAAAAATATTTCTCTTCTGCTATTTTCCCGATCTCACTGAATAAAATATAGGGAGTGAAACACATTATAAAGGACACGATATTTGTGCAAATTGACTTGACTTTGTAGTTGATAATATTGGACTAACATGTTTATTATTAGCAGAATTTTGTAAGAATAATGACAACCGAAAATTATTATTATTTATTACAGAATTTAGTAACAAGCTCGTAATGTGACACTGAATAAGATTAGACTTCTATCACAAATTCATTGTTTATACTAATTAATTACGAAATGAGTGAGAAGTAAGGAGAAGTAATTAGAATCCCTTGATAATACTCATTAAGGTAATTTTAATCTGTTAATGTAATTCTCCTTTACCTAATTTGTAAACCGACTTTGTATCTAAAGGGAAAAAAGAAGAAGAAGATGAAAGTAGTTGTTTAGATGTGAAAGACAGCTTTTAACAATCTTAAATAACTCTTTAATTTCTTTCTCCTAACAAATGACTAAAAATTCCACTCACAAGTAATGTATTTAACCCATTTATTAGATGAGAATATACATGATGAAGCAAGATAGTAAATGATACATAGTTATACTCTATAAATATCTTTTTATGGTCAAATTTCTTATAACTTATCTTTCAATGATTGAAGTGTTTCATACGTTTTGAATGTAAATATGAATTCATTATCTTTAAAAACGAAGAAAAATATCAATAAATAAGAGGTGAAACGAGTATACATGTCAAAAACAGTTATCAGCAAAAAGTGTTAAAAAAAAAGAAAAGGAGAGATACTGGCATAAAAAATGGGCGTGAAAGTCACAAAATCGAACAAAATCAGTTGAGATATCGTTTTTCTTGTGATTCCTTCCCCTCAACCTCAACCAACAAATATTTCAACTCCATCAATTACATTTTCCCCAGTGTTATTTTATATATCACGTGTCAGGTATTATATCAGAAATTATGAAAAGAAACGTAAAGAAGCATAAAATATTTTTATTCTAACATTCACTCCACCTTCCAAACTTATCATTTGAGTTTTCTAAGCAATACTAAATCCAAATTTATGAATTCAAATTCCAAAATCTATAATATTTTGAATACTTATTGCATTCAAATAGAGAGTCAAAAAAAAAAAAATGACAAAGTATATTTCATGTTGTGAAAAGGGCAAGCCGTTTCTAATATAAATAATAGCCGTTTCTCTGAGACATAAATAATGACTATAATGCCCTTTCGAAACGTAAAACATTTCTCCTATATAAAGAGAAGTCGCTAAGTTTTAAAAGACATTATTGAAGAAGGATAGATTTGTGTGAGCTGCGAAAAAAGTGATCGCTTCAGCATTTTCTTTCTAGTTACTTTCTACAGGTTTTTTAATTTTTGCTCTTGTTTTTTTTTTTTTTCCACTCCTTGATATATAATCAAAGCCATAAAAAATGGGTTTTCAGAAAGAAAGAAATGGGGTATAATAGCTTATACAAATCTATAAATCTATCTATAGATTATGATCTCTTTTTTTCACTCTTATATTACATGTTGGTTTCCATAGCTTTGATTCTTGGCTAGATTTAACCCCATCATGGTTTAACACAGTGCTTCGAATTGTTCACTTTTTTCCAAGATGAATTTTGAAACTCGACCGAGTATGTATACAAGAAACCAGAATAAGTGCCACATCCACCATACCAAACTCTGTCAAACAGCCAATCCATTTCATAAACAGCTTCAAAATTTCCTAAGGCCTTGAATCAACACCTTCTTAACAAAACCATAACAGCAGCCCACCACCCAAATCGAACCCTTCTAGATACTTCATTACATCCAGTTCAAAGACCAAACCCACAAAATACTAGAACATCACCTTCATAGCTCAATTCTGTTTCTATCTGAGACCAATTGAAAATACTAGCTCAACTTTAAATGTCGTTTTCTATACCTAAGAAACAGCTTTACATGCTGAATTATGTAACGTTTTGGTCCCTTTTTCACCCTCCGGCTACTAAATTATTTTAGTAAATTCAAATAAGAATCAATGAAGCTTCATCAATTGCTCAATAAACGACGGGAATTTTTGTGAAATATAATAAAAATAGTTGAAAAAGCTTGTGTCATCCTCGTGTTAAAATGCACAGCTCTTTGTTTACAGACAATACAAGTAAGCTTGTCCTTTTCCTTTCCTACCTACCTTGTCTTTCTTTTTGGGAATTTCTTTTCTTACCTACTTAATTAATTAACCTTCCTCCTTGGTTTTATTTATTTTTGTATATCTATAAGATTTGGCTTGGTTTAGAATATATGTTTAAAATAATCTCTGTTTAATTAGTTCCAATCTAACCAAAAGTTTCTTTTTCCTTTCTATTTTCACCCTTTTGCAGGTTAAGGGATTAGTTTACACTAAAGCATGGGATTTTTAGATGAAGATGGGTTGATTTCAAAAACTAGGTCCATGGTTTTATCCCTCTCAAATATCATTTCAAGATCACCTATGTTATCTCCCATGCAAGTCCATGAATGTCAATGTACTGCCTCCATCTATAAACAGTATCTCCACCTACCAGGTCTCAAAACCCTAATATATGAATATAAAACCCTTCAATTACAGACACCAACTCTCATCATCCATTCCTACACCATCCCCCAGTCACCATCGCCTCCATCGTTAGATTTTTTGTCCTTCAGAACTCACTCTGCATCCTACTCTCCTTGGTCCTCTGGGATGGACGATATGCTGGGGACTGAAAGTGGAGTTTACATGATCCATAGTGCGTTGAAAATGATAACGACGGATCATAAAGCCAAAGGTTCTAGTAAACAAGGTAATAAGAGGAAGCAAGGGCGTCCAAGGGTGGGAGAATATCCACCCCCAATTCCATTACTAGCAAGAACGGGGAATTTGCCAAGCCACATGCCTTGGATTTTAGCCAGATATTACAGCAACGGGAGGCTGGTTCTTAAAGAAGAGAAAGTGAAACATCACGAATATTTTGAAGCCTACAGAGAAAATGGTCGCCTTATTCTGGACCTCGTGCCTTTGGATGGCAGTTTTAGATGTTGTCATACGGTTTTCGAGGAAAATAATGCTGTTGAAGACGATGAGGAGAAGGAGATAGAGCTAGAAAACCTGGAGTTTTTTCAAGGATATGGGGAATTAGAGAAAGTTGAAGAACTGGATGAAGAAACTGATCACGACAATGATGATGATGTTGATGATGATGATGATGATGATGATGATGATGATGATGATGATGATGAAGACAATGGCAACGTGAAACATGAAGCGTCTATGACATCAGCATTATCAGTGCCTGAGATGTGTCATTGGAGAGAAACGTATGGAGATCCGCGCAAGTGCTTGACGTATTCGGGTAGGATTATATCAGAAATGAGTTCAGTACTTTCACAATGCTGATAAGTAAAGAGAGAAATTAGCATGAAGAAGTCATCAACCGGTTGTAATTCAGTCCATAACAAGACCTTCCTTTTAGTTTGTTCTGTTTATTTACAATAATTAGTAATTTAATGAGTAGTTTGAAACAAGGGTTTAGCTAGAAAATCTAAAAGTTATTGGTTATTTTATATTTTATTTGAAAACAATATCAGAATTATTTATGAAAAGTATTTTAAAATTTCAAAAACCATTACATAAATCTCATTTTATATCTAAAAGTTATAAGAAATATGAAAAAAAAATTAAAAACCAAACTGATCTCATCACCCTAATTGAAACAACTTTAATTACAATTTAAATTTCAAATAAAATGAGATCCCAAACCAGGAATACAAGAAGTGCTTTATACCACATAAGAGTTTCTTTCAAAAATAAATTTCTAATAAAATGATTTTTCACTTATTTAAATGTTTCAAGTGTTTTGAATGTAAATATAAATTTATTATCTTTAAAAACAAAGAAAAATATCAATAAATAAGAAGTGAAACCAATATACATGTCAAAAACAGTTATCAGTAGAGAGTAGTAAAAAAAAAAAAAAACAGATACTAACATAAAAAATAGGCGTGAAAGAAATAGAACCAAACAAAATAGGTTGAGAGATTGTTTCCCCTCCTCTAATTGTATTTTACCAAATGTTATTTTACATATCACGTGTCAGATACTATATCAGAAATCATGAAAAAAAGACATACAGGATTTCCATTCTAACCTTCACTCCACCTTCCAACCTTATCATTTGAGTTTCCTAAACAAAACTAAATCTAAATTTATGAATATAAGTTCCAAAATCTATAATACTTTAAGGACTTATGCATTGAAATAGAGAGTCAAAGAAAAATGACATAGCATACATATGCTTCATGTTGTGAAGAGGGCAAGTCGTTTCTCTAAGACATAAGCAATAACCATAATCCCTTTTTAAGACATAAAACCTTTCTCCTATACAAAAAGAAGTCACTAAATTTTGAGAGACATTGTTGAAGACAAATTTTTGTGAGTTGGAAGAAAGCGATGGCCTCAACATTCTCTTTCTCCATAGTTTCTACAAGTTTTTTTTAATTTTTACTCTTCATTTATTTTTCCACTACTTTATATATAATCAAAGACATACAATGTTTATTATAACTTATAGTCTACAAATATTTTTTTATGGTCAAATTTTTTATATATGATGTTTCATTTATTTAAGTGTTCCATACATTCTAAATGTAAATATGAATTCATTATCTTAAAAACAAATAAAAATATCAATAAATAAGAGGTTAAACAATTATACATATCAAAAACAATTATCAACAGATAGTGTAAAAAAAGAAAGAGACAAATACTGACATAAAAATTGGGTGTGAAAGACACAAAACCAAACAAAATCAGTTAAGGGGTCGTTTCCCTTCGTGATTCTCTCCCCTCAACCTCAACCTCAACCTCAACCAACAAATATCTTCCACTCAATCAATTGTATTTTACCAAATGCTATTTTACATATTAAGTGTCAGATACTATATAAGAAATCATGAAAAGAAATGTAAAGTATTTCCATTCTAACCTTCACTCCACCTTCTAAATTTGTCATTTGAGTTTCCTAAGCAATACTAAATCCAAATTTATTAATTTAAAATCCAAAATTTATAATAATTTGAGGAATTATTGCATTGAAATAGAGAGTCAAAGAAAAATGACATAGCATACATATGCTTCATGTTGTGAAGAGGACAAGTTGTTTCTCTAAGCAATAGACAATGACTATAATGCCCTTTTAAGACAAAAAAACTTTTCTTCTATATAAAGAGAAGTCTCTAAGTTTTGAGAGACCCCTTTTAAGACATAAAACATTTCTCCCATATAAATAGAAGTCTCTGAGTTTTGAGAGACATTGTTGAAGACAGATTTGAGTGAGCTGCGAAGGAAGTGATGGCCTCAGTATTCTCTTTCTAGCTAGTTTCTACAAGTTCTTTAATTTTTGCTCTTCACTTGTTTTTTTCCACTACTTCATATAAAATCAAAGACATACAATGTTTTTTTTATAACTGATATGGTATACAAATATTTTTTTATTGTCAAATTTCTTATAACTAATTTTTCAATGATTTAACTGGAATAAAATAGGACTATAATGAAATAGTTATTTTGTAGGAATGGAAGGACTGTATTAAAATTAAATAGGCATAATAGTGATTTGCTTGAATAAAATGGAATGAGTATTGTAATAACATTCATTAGTTTAGTTGAGAGGAATAGATATTTAATAGAAAAAAAATACTCGAATGATAAATATACCTTTTAATAAATTAAATTATATTTTTATTTTTGTAAAAATATTAAAAACCAAAAGCGCTAAATTCTAAAATGGCAATTTTATCCTTAGATTAAAAAATATTTTATTTTTTAATATAATTAATAAGATATAATGTAAAATATTTATATAAAAATTAAAATATTATTACATAAATTATTTTTTTATTTATTTTATCCTCACCCCCTCTCATTTAATCACTTTATAAATAATTTACTATATAAACTAGTGTTCATTCCATTGCCTTCCATTGCAAATGACTCGATGAGGAAGCTACTGAGTTGAATAATAGTCTAGACATTGATAATAATAGCTTGAATTTGAGAGAAAATAAATAACACTAATCAACATATAAATAATTGGGAAAAAAATGAATCCAGTGAAGTAAAAACTGTATATTTTATATTTTTAAAAGGTATAAACAATCTTTTCTTTTTGTATTCAAAGACAAAAGAATTTTTTTTTTTTTTTTTGGAATAGACCCATAACAGATCGTGAGAAGAGATAGAAAAAAAATTTGGGAATTTGAAATTTGATGTGGGAACTTACTTCAGTGGAGGTGAGACTCTCGGAGAAGGAGTTGGTCAGAGCACTGGTGAAGGCGCAGGTGAGAGCGCCGATGAAGGAGAGAGGAGAGTGGAGGGGAGAGTCCATATCTTCTATTTTCTTTTCAAAATAAAAAATATATATATTAAGGGACTATGATTGTGGCTTAGGGTAGGAGTAGTTAAAATTTATTAAAGGGTGTTTTAGATCCAAAAAATTTATTTTGATTCAATGGTAGATTGAATAGTTATTTATATTCTTCACCATTGAATCCGTATTACGAGACTTTAAGAAATGGAAGAGGAATGACTATTCTACAGAATCTCTTATTCAATGAACCAAACTATTATTTTATTGGAAGGCATTAAATAGTGACAGAATGGAATAGTCATTCCTTCCAACCAAATGTATGTGATGTAAGTTTTTCACGAGTTCTAAATGTAAAATATAAATTCATTATCTTTAAAAACAAATAAAAATATCAATAAATAAGAGATTAAACGAATATACATGTCAAAAACATTTATCAGCAGAGAGTGCAAAAAAAAAAGAAAGAGACAGATACTGACTTAAAAAATGGGTGTGAAAGACACAAAACCAAACAAAATCGGTTCAGAGATCGTTTCCCCTCGTGATTCATTCCCCTCAACCTCAATCAACAAATATCTTCAACTCCATCAATTGTATTTTATCAAATGCTATTTTACATATCACTTGTCAGATATTATATCAGAAATCATGAAAAAAACGTAAAGTATTTCCATTCCAACCTTTACTCCACCTTCCAAACTTGTCATTTGAGTTTCCTAAACAATACTTAATCCAAATTTATGAATTTAAATTCCAAAATCTGTAATACTTTGAGGAATTATTGCATTGAAATAGAGAGTCAAAGAAAAATGGCTTAGCATACGTATGTTTCATATTGTGAAGAGGGCAACTCATTTCTATAAGACATAACAATGACTATAATGCCCTTTTAAGACATAAAACATTTCTCTTATATAAAGAGAAGTCTCTAAGTTTTGAGAGACATCATTGAAGGCAGATTTGTGTGAGGTGCAAATAAAGTGATGGCCTCAGCATTCTCTTTCTAGCTAGTTTCTGTAGGTTCTTTAATTTTTGCTCTTCATTTGTTTTTTTCCACTACTTTGTATATAATCAAAGACATACAATGTTTCTTATAACTGATATAGACTACAAATATTTTTTTATGGTCAAGTTATGTTTTAGTGATTTAACTGGAATGGAATATGATTATAATGATATAATTATTCTGTGAGAATGGAATAAGACTATAATAGAATTGAATAAGCATAACAGTGATTTGCTTGAATGAAATAGAATGGGTATTGTAATAATATTCTCAACGTCATTTGTCTTTTAATAAATTAAATTATGTTTTTACTTTTGTAAAAATATTAAAAAAAAAAAACTAAAAGCGTTAAATGCTAAAATAACAATTTTATCCTTAAATTAAAAAAATATTTTGTTCTTTAATTTAATTAATGAAATATAAGATAAAATATTTATATAAAAATTAAAATATTATTATATAAAATATTATTTTTTATTTTATCCTCACCCTTTCTCGTTTAATCACTTTATAATTAATTTACCATATAAACTAGTGTTAATTCCATTGCATTCCATTACAAATGACTCGATGAGGAAGCTACTGAGTTGAATAATCGTCTAGACATTGATAATAATAGCTTGAATTTGAGAGAAAATAAATAACACTAATCAACATATAAATAATTGGGAAAAAATGAATCCAGTGAAGTAAAAACTGTATATTTTAGATCTTTAAAAGGTATAAACAATCTTTTCTTTTTGTTTTCAAAGACCAAGTAAATTTTTTTATGGCATAGACCCAAAACAGATCGTGAGAAGAAATAGAAAAAAATTTGGGAATATGAAATTTGATGTGGGAACTTACTTGATGAAGGAGAGAGGAGAGTGGAGGGGAGAGAGTCCATATCTCTTCTATTTTCATTTCAAAATAATAATAAAAAATATTAAGGGACTATGATTGTGACTTAGGGTAGGAGTAGTTAAAATTTATTTAAGGATATTTTAAATTCAGAAATTTTGTTTTGATTCGATAGTAGGTTGAATAGCTATTTATATCCTTAACCATTGAATCCATACTACGAGATTTAAAGAAATAGAAGAGGAATGACTATTCTGCAGAATCCCTCATTCAATGAATCAAATTATTGTTTTACTGTAGGGCATTGAATAGTGACGGAATGGAATAGCCGTTCCTTCTAACCAAACGTGATGTAAGTGTTTCATGCGTTCTAAATGTAAATATAAATTCATTATCTTTAAAAATAAAGAAAAATATCAATAAATAAGAGGTGAAACGACTATACATGTCAAAAACAATTATCAGCAAATAGTGTAAAAAAGAAGAAGAAAGAGATCGATACAGACATAAAAAATGGCTGTGAAAGAAAAAAACCAAACAAAATAGGTTGAGGGACTGTTTCACCTTGTGATTCCTTCCCCTCAACTTTAACCAACAAATATTTCAACTCCATCAATTACATTTTACCCAGTGTTATTTTACATATCACGTATCAGATAATATATCATAAATCATGAAAAGAAATGTAAAGTATTTTCATTCTAACCTTCACTCCACCTTCCAAATTTGTCATTTGAGTTTCCTAAGCAATACTAAATCCAAATTTATGAATTTAAATTCCAAAATCTATAATACTTTGAGGACTTATTGCATTGAAATAGAGAGCCAAAGAAAAATGACATAGCATACATATGCTTCAAGTTGTGAAGAGGGCAATTTGTTTCTCTAAGACATAAGCAATGATTATAATACCCTTTTAAGACATGAAACCTTACTCCTATACAAAGAGAAGTCACTAGGTTTTGGGAGACATTGTTGAAGATAGATTTGTGTAAGTTGCGAAGGAAGTGTGGCCTCAGCATTCTCTTTCTAGCTAGTTTCTACAGGTTCTTTAATCTTTTCTTTTCATTTGTTTTTTTTTTCCACTACTACATATATAATCAAAGACATACAATATTTCTTATAATTGATATAGTCTACAAATATCTTTTTATGGTCAAATTTCTTATAGCTGATGTTTCAATGATTTAAGTGTTTCACACGTTCTAAATGTAAATATGAATTCGTTATCTTTAAAAACAAATAAAAATAAATAAATAAGAGATGAAACGAGTATACATATCAAAAACAGTTATCAGCAGAGAGCGTATAAAAAAAAGAAGAAGAAAGAGACAAATATTGACATAAAAAATAGGCATGAAAGACTCAAAACCAAACAAAATCAGTTGAGGGATTGTTTCTCCTCGTGATTCTCTCCTCTCAACCTCAACCAGCAAATATCTTCAACACCATCAATTGTATGTTATCAGATGCTATTTTACATATCACGTGTTAGATGCTATATCAGAAATCATAAAAAGAAAGATAAAGCATTTCCATTCTAACTTTCACTCCGCCTTCCAAACTTGTCATTTGAGTTTCCTAAATAGTACTAAATCTAAATTTATGAATTTAAATTCCAAAATCTATAATACTTCAAGGACTTATTGCATTGAAATAGAGAGTTACAAAAAAATTACATAACATACATATGCTTCATGTTGTGAATAGAGCAATTCATTTCTCTAAGACATAAAAAATTATTATAATGCCCTTTTAAGACAGAAAACTTTTCTCCTATACAAAGAGAAGTCACTAAGTTGGAGACATTGTTGAAGACAGATTTTGTAAGTTGCGAAGGAAGTGATGGCCTCAGCATTCTCTTTCTAGCTAGTTTCTACAGGTTCTTTAATTTTTACCCTTCATTTGTTTTTTTTCCACTACTTCATATATAATCAAATACATACAATGTTTCTTATAACTGATATAGCCAACAAATATGTTTTTATGGTCAAATTTTTTATAACTGATGTTTTAGTGATTTAAGTATTTCACGCATATTGAATGTAAATATGAATTCGATATCTTTAAAAATAAAGAAAAATATCAATAATAAGAGGTGAAACAACTATATATATTTAAAAAAATTATCAACAAAGAATGTAAAGAAAAAAAAAAAGGAGACAGATACTGACATAAAAAATAGGCGTGAAAGACACAAAGCCAAACAAAACCAATTGAGGGATTGTTTCCCCTCATGATTCTCTCCCCTCATCCTCAACCAATAATTATCTTCAACTCCATCAATTATGTTTTACCAAATACTATTTTACATATCACGTGTCAGATATTATATCAGAAATCATGAAAAGAAACGTAAATATTTTCATTCTAACTTTCACTCCACCTTTCAAACTTATCATTTGAGTTTCTTAAACACTACTAAACCCAAATTTATGAATTCAAAATCCAAAATTCAAAATCTATAGTACTTTGTAGACTTATTGCTTTGAAATAAAGAGTCAAAGAAAAATGGCTTCATGTTGTGAAGTGGGCAAACTGTTTCTCTTAGACATAAACAATGGCCATAATACCCTTTTAAGAGTATTTCTCTCATATAAAGAGAAGTGAGAGATATTGTTGAAGACAAATAGATTGTGTGAACTGCAGGGCTAGTGATGAACTCAGCATTGCTGAAGTCACTGATTTAATGAGTAATATCTTCTAAAACTTGAATAATTAAGTTGAGTAAGGAAAAAAAAAAAAGGCTATTTAAAGAAGTGCCAAACTTGCTACAGAATTGAAGACGAGACCATTTCTCTTCTAAAACTAAAAATGGCTCTGTTCCAATCAATTGATTCAAAGTGTTCACAAAAAATATGGAATTTTGTTTTTAATTTAAACAAAAATTCAAGAGCCATTAAAAGCTTTTCTTTTAAATATGAATCCAGCTTATATTCAAATCCACCCAATTCAATTCTTAATAAATAATTTCAATAAATACATGGGTAATTGAATAAAACTATTTCTTTACCAATTATATTGAAATTTACTATTGTTTAAAAAATATTAAAATATTATCTCAAAGTTTATCTTTTTTTGAAATTTTAAATTTTAGCCCTAATTTAAATGGTAACTGTTAAATTTATTAAATTAAATTCTTCTGCCTTCGAAAATTTTATATCGTAAACATATTATTATATCTGTAATATCATGTTAGATTATTATTATCACATAATACTTATAAAATATCATGTCATTTTAATTAATGAATTTAATAGTTATTATTTAAGTAAAAACTAAAATTTGTAGTATTAAAAATGATTAAATTGAAGAACATGAATTAAATAGGCATGGGGATTTGAATTGAAATTTTAAAATATAAAAAATAAAAATTTAGCTGAAACTATAATCTTGGAGGGAGTTTAAGCATTTGAACAATTAGTAATGGGGTGGTGGGGGTTAAATTTTGGGCCTCTAATAGTGACCCGTTTCAGTTTCTATTTCCGCTCAACAGCAGTAAACATAATAGATCTTCCGACGTTTGGATTGGGGTACAATAGTTTTACCTGCTAATTGTTGGTCTAAAAGTTTTTAAAAAAAGAAAAGAAAAATGTCGGTGCCTTGAACCAAGTTTGATGTCTCAATAAAAAAGGAATTAGTGGGCGGTACATACATGCTTCTTCACACTTTTTTGCACTTATCCCTTATCTTATACAAAGTGATGCATGCTTTATAATTAAAAAGAAAAGCAATTAAATAAATGGGTTTAGAAAGTAGAAACTTGGAATGCTTGTAATGTCATAGAACCTAATTCCAAAAAAGCAAAGAAAAGCATATTGTTTGCTAACACTTATCAAAAAAGCATATTGTTTGCTAATTGAAAAGGCAAACAAAAGTTATCAGATTACACTAATTAATCTTCTTAATGCTGGTTTTGCAATGTTTTTCTCAAGCAATCAAAAGAACCCTTTTATGATAAGGAATATTGTGAGTGCAAGATTAATTAGTTTGGCATGAAGCATGACTGGAACTTGCAAAAACGTGGAAAAGGATTTGAGATTTAATGTCTTCCATCAACAGCTTCTTCAAATTTGAGTGCAACCTAACCATCTGTCCCTTGTTGGGGTGGGGAGGATCGTTATCTCCCCACGCCACGAACCTTCAATTACTCACCAGCAACTGGCATCTCATGCCATATATATATATATATATATATAGTTAGTTAGTTAGTTAGATCTGATGTTAACCCGGATTAAGCTGAATTGGGTCACAGATTGGAGGGTGGTATGATTATTTGGTCTGGCTAGCTGGCCTACTAACTTTTCATTTTCTATTCATGGCCAACACGTATTTAGATATGAGTAACTCGAACCCGATTAACTTATCGTAGGTGATGTGGGGTTATAAGCGTGACCACCATTCCAAGCCGCTCCAAAAGCATCTATCAACAGCAAAGCATCTGCACAAGTATTTGTCTCCAGACATTAAAATAAAGTAAAAGATGTTTGAATGAACATGAAATGGTGTTAGATTCTCCATTAAGCAAAATTATATCTTATAATAAAAATGATTCTTCCTTCTCATGTTATCAGTTTTTTGGTGTATGATTCTGATTTCATTTATCTTTTACCATTAATTGCAGCAAAATTTAGGTGAAATTTTTTATATTCTAGGCATTAAATTCTTACAGTAAATCAACATGAATCTTTTTACCAACCTAAGGTTTCTTTAGTCTACTGTTTGGTTAGTGGTCCTGGTAAAAGCCAGTCAGATAATGCTTGCTCATAAATTATTGCTAATGTTCTAATGTCACTGTCAGTATCATAATACAAGAATAATGTCTCCATTGTCTGATGTTTTTTTCAATTTTCATAAAATTTTACTGTTCAATTCTCAGAATATGAGTTTATTGTTGCTTGTATTAAACATGTTACATGAAATTGACTTAGGCTTAACTTCCAAAAGTTTGCATGTAATAGTATCCAACAACTAAGTCAAAAGAGAAAAAGCAAAAAGAAAACAACCGAATCTGAATAACACATGTCATCCCACTCAAACAGATGATTTTTGTGTTCACCAGATCAATGATTATAAGCATATATTTTCATTTTAATGGAGTATAAGTAGGGTTATTTTAAGGGGTGATAAAATAAAGGTTTAACTTCCAATACCATTAGATTGTCTGTTAGATTTAGGTAAAAAAGATCTCAGTTGAAAAGTTCATATATTGGTGGCCTGATCATTCTCTTTCAACATCAAGTTGCAAAAAGCTTTCTTCATGCTCTGATCTATTTATCCTACAATTCAGAATTGTGATCAGTCCCCAGGTCTTAGGTTGATGTCAAACCACAAAAAAGATGCCCTTCTTTTGCAAAAAGAATCTGGGTTTTTAAATTGTTGCCTCTGAAATGTGGGTTTCCCTTTACAAGAAGCAAGCTTTCAACATCATTTGCCAAAAAGAAGGGTTTTTCTTTTATATAGTGAAATAATTCATTCAATCTGTTTGAGAAAAAACAAGAAAAAGAAAAACTGGTTTTTGTAGAGATTAGCATGAGAGCTTGAGTTTAGATTATTGGTGAAAGATTTTGTTCTATGGCTGGTGAAGATTTGGTGGAACTCAAATTCAGGCTTGCAGATGGAACTGACATTGGTCCAAGCAAGTACAGTCCAGCTACAACTGTGGCATCTCTCAAAGAGAAAATACTTGCTCAGTGGCCTAAAGGTTAATTTGCTCAACCTTTTTTTTCCCCATTTTTACCTGTTTAACAATTGTATGTAACTATGCATCACCTGGTTCTGTGCTTTTATCATGAAAAATGTCTTTGTTATCCGTTGCTTCAAAATCAAAAGTATCTGTCTCAAGAATTTCCTGTATTTTCCTTTATGCTTGCTTGCAAATTAGTTCAGTTAGTGAAGAGTGTTTTTTTATTCTTGGATCCACGGCACTGTAACTCAAAGGCACATGATGATTTTAGATCAAAATAACATACTAATTTCTTGAATAATAAAGCTTCACTGATTTAACCTTTTAGATTTCTACTTGTTAATCTAAAGAGGAAGGCAGTCATAAAAGCTTTATCAGAAACATTTTTCCTCTTATAAGTCTCCTATTCTGTGATTTATATCTGAAATATTGTGTTGTTTATATAACATTCAAAATTGTGCTTGGGTACATAATTGGCTTCTGTTTTTATATGGAAAACTCTGGTCTGTTTTACAGACAAAGAAAATTGCCCAAAGACAACACAAGATGTGAAGCTAATTAATGGTGGAAAGATACTTGAAAACAACAGCACACTTGCTGACTGCACACTACTGGTTGGTGAACTTCCGGGCGGTGTAATCACAATGCATGTGGTTCTTCGCCTTCCTTTGTCAGACAAAAACAATGGTAATCCACTTCATATATGCATTTGATTTGTTAAATCTGTTGTTGGATTTTTGGTTGGTAAAGCTTTGCAGAAGCTAATCAATTTCATAACATCCATGTTTGTTTTCCTATTCTATTTCTCTCTTTTAAACAATAACTACAACTAGCAAGTGGTGTATTCGTATTGTTTTGTCAAGTCATAATCTCATGTACTGACTTTAGTAAATGATCAGAGCATGTCAACTTATATGGTGATTAACTATCCACAGAGAAACAACAGGATGATACTCCAAAGAAAAGCGGCTGCTCCTGTACCATCTTGTAGCTGCCTAATGAGATTTCTGATGCCACTTCCTTGAATGAAAATTCCTGTTATATCTGTTGTTGTGAGTGCCAAATTCCTCAACATTACAATGTTTCAGGATTTTTCAAGTGAAGTGGGGGACGTGAGAGAGAGAGAGCCACAAATAATGGTGAAGCAGAGATGAAGGAAAAAGGTGTGGGACACAAATGGTTGAATTTGTTGTATTTATTTACATAATATACAGTCGGTTTGCTTTTTAATATTGTGTAGCAAGCTTCAACAACATGACCCTGCAATAGCCTGTGAGTTCACTGCAAGTTTGATCATTTAATGACAGTGAAGAAGCAGGCAATAACTTAAACCTGTAAAGGGTCGTTTCTTTCTCTTAAAGAGTACTAAGGAGAGGCCGATGTGGACGGAATCTAGTTCCGGGCTTTCACAGATGCCTGTAATATTCTTGACAGTCATCATGTCATGAGTCCCTGTCTCTCTAAGAGTTTCAGTCTTTAAAGGACCATATCATTTCCTTATAGACAGTTGAGTGAGACCAGTTTAAAGTAGTTCACGTGCAAGAATATAACATGCTTGAAATTCAAAGCCAATTGCAAGGAATTGCGATACCATGTATGAAGTATTATTCTTCACCAAGATAATAAGATAAGTAGAAGAAAGAAATCGTATGAACAAACAAAAGAGTTTCTTTAAATCTTGACAACGGACTGATGCCAGATAAAGGACTGACAAATGACACGGTCAGACCACTATGTAGAGTAAATGGACAAAACAAAAAGAAAGAAAGAGCCAATCCCAAGGCACCTTATGGAGAATTATTACGTGAAAAGACAAAGTAAGCATTAAAAGGGCTCCTGGGAGGTATTTTCTTGTTGAGTTCACTTCCACCATCTTCAGCCTCTTTATTTTCCTTGAAAATTCTGCCCTATACTAACAGTAATCAAAGTGCCAACTCCAACGCCTCTTTTATTATGCGGTTCCAACGTCTCTCATATTCCGAGCTCACATCCTCGCTAGCTTGGAAAAGACACTAACACCTTAAACTCTGCTTTTTCAATGATCTGATCAAAGTCAGCATGACATTACCATTACTTCAAAAAGAAACCAACACAAGGTTCAAACAAATATGAAAAAAAAAAAAAAAATTGAAAGTAGTATGGAAGCAATTGTATTTTGGGGTAATTTGCATTTAAAAAATAAATAAATTATTTTTTATATACCTAATTTTATTGAAAAAAATAGATAAATTGGTTTTTATATATTTCGAAATGTGCAAATTAATCTTTTTTCTAGTACAAGTTGAAAATTAATTTTTTTTTATGGGTAAACTATAAAAATGGTCACCCAACTAAGTCTTTTGTTTTATTTTGGTCACTCAATTATTATTATTTATTTAATCACTAAATTTTTTTAAATTAAATATTTTAGTTACGCTCAACTTATATGGGCTTTATTTTATTAGTCTAGTAACAAAATTAGCCTTCTAATGTTTGCACATCCTATCAATTTGATCCTAAATATAATAAATTGAGCCTTCAATGTTTACAAATTTTGTCATTTTAGTTCTAATTCTAAAAAATTTATTAATAAATTTGACCCTCAACATTTACAAAATCTGTCAATTTAGTCCTAACTCTAAAAATTAAAAAAATAATAAAAAATTCATTGTTAGCCCTGTATAACCCATTGACTAACTCATGTGAGATATTAAAATAAATAAATAAAAAGGTACCCTTTTTGAAGTCACTTACAAAAAAATTTAAAAAGTCAAGGATAAAATTTAATATCTCACATAAGTTAGACAATGAGTTATAAAGGGTTAAAAATGATTTTTAAATTTTTAGAGTTAGGACTAAATTGACAGGTTTTGTAAGTATTGAGGGCCGAATTTATTAAGCTTTTTTAGAATTAGAACTAAAATGACAAATTTTATAAGAATTGAGGGCTAAATTTGTTGAATTTTTAAAATTTTGGATCAAATTGATAGAATATGTAAATATTATAGGGTAAATTTCGCTACCAGAATAATAAAAACAATAGCCCACATAAGCCCAGAATGACTAAAATATTTAATTTCGAAAAGTTTAGTGACTAAATCGAAATAATTAATAATTGAGTAACCAAAATAGAACAAAAAGTATAATTGGGTGACCATTTTTAAAATTTACCCATAAAAAATAATTTTTAGCATACTCCCATTAACAATTAAGAAGGAATATTAACTTATTTATTTTTTTCAATGGAGAGTATAAAATACAAAACATTTAGCCGCAAAAACAGTGAAAGATTCTCAGTGAAAAATGTATAGAAACATAATTCAAATAGTATTCAAATTCTTTATATTTGAATCTTTTAACACATATAAAATATTTATAAATATCAAGATCCAAAACGTTTCACATTTAAATATATATATATATATATAAGGTATAATAATAAATTTAATCCTCAATCTTTATATATTTATTCAATTTCACCTCTATTCATTTAAATTATTTAAACTAATAAGATTAAAAGGTCAAAAAGTGACTAATAACAAATTTAAAAAAAATCAATTAAGTTCTTTAAAATTTTAAAAAAATATATTAAAAATCATAAAAATTATAAACAAAATTTATAAAAGAAAAGTTATAAAAATTTTAAATTTATAATTTTTTTATTAAAAAATAACAATGCCGACTCATTAAAATCTAACAGTTATAATTTTTTTTTAAAAAATTGACCCCTTTTTTTTATTGGATTGATATTATTATTTTTTTAATAAAAATTATATAATTTTAATTTTTTATAAATTCTTTTTATAAATTTTAAAGTATTTTAAATATTTAAAAGGGCTTAATTGAGTTTTTTTTTTTTAATTTGTTACTAAAGCTTTTTTTATCCTTTAGTTTTATTAGTTTCAAAAAATTATAATTCACTTCCAATAAAAGAGTAAAGTTCAAATTGAATAAATTATGTAAAGGTTGAGAACTAAATTTATTATTATAACTCATATATAAACACCAAATTTTAGTGGAGGGGTTATTTTGCTTACTTATCTAATCTACAAAGACTAATTTACTCAATTTTCTAGTAAAAAAGCTAAAATGCAATAAAAAAAAATATAGTAAAGAGGTTTTTTTTTTTTTTGGTGAAATAAACAATTAAACAAAAATTACATCGAATTAAGTTGGTTAATAGCACCACTCACTTTATCTTGATTCGAAACTTCCAAGACGTCGCGAGAACATTGGTCATAAATTTGGAAGCCTACTCAGTTAGTGATATGATTACCCTCTCTAGAAACATGTTGAATCAGCTAATACCCTTCCATACTCATAATTCTTTAAACTCTCCTAAAAATAGTGATACTCAATTCCCCTAACAAATTATTCTCTAACGCATGAAGTACCTCCAAATTGACTGTTTTGATGTTTTTATTTTGCTCCTTACTTTTTATTTTCCTTCTTTTGTATTAACTTTTTTTTGGAGGGAAAGTTTTTATTGTCTTTTTATTTTCCCTTTTTTGGATTAAAATTTCATTTGAATTTTTTTTATTCAATGAAAACTCATTTGGATTTCCGAAAGAAGAATTGTCTTCTTTTTTTTTTTAATAACTCCTAAATAACATTATATTTAGTATAAACTAATTAAAAAAAATACTAGATGCATAAACAAAAATTTTGGAGTAATCTAGCTTTTCGTATTGTGCCCATTATTGGTTGAAATAAGAATGAGAAGGGCACATAATCTTGAGTTCTTCATCACACAAATCCCAAACTTAACTAAAAATATATCAACCAAACAAATAAGAATCACAAGTCCACACAATTTAGCCAAATGGTCTTTCCCTTTGATAATAAATAAATAAATCAACTAAACATCAGTAAAACTAGGTGTTGTCCCAGACAATTTTTTGCCATCCCATATTTGGTTCCTAAACAGGTTTTCCTGTTGCATTATCAGAAGAAACCTTGGCAGAAGGGGTTTTCTTAGACACCCAGAAGGGGAAACAACCAGTAGCTGCAGGGATTTTCCTTTCATCAAACACCTTATCATCACCCTTTGACTCCTGCTGTCCCTTCTCCATTTCCTTCATTTTCTTCATTTTCTCCTTATGAAGAGATCGCATCACGTAAGCTTCAGCGAAACTAGCTCCAAGACTAACAGTTGCCATTGATAGACTGATAATAATAAAAAAAAAATGCTTTTTTAGGTCGATGCGATATTTCACTAGGCTTTGTGTTTGAAAGCACGCTATTAGGAAAGGAATGATGTTTCCCAGAACTATTGAAACTGGGAAATTTATAGGCAGCTGTGGGGGCAGATGGGCGAAGGTTTCATTGTTGGGTCGATGGTCGATAAGTCTTTAATTTGGTTTGCTGGCCAAGGAAATCCATTAGCTGACATTGTTGAATTCCTTCTTTTTGTGCTGTAAGTTCTGAGAAAGTGTGGATTTTGTTTTTTATGTTTTGAAAATGTCAATATTTGACGTGATTTTTGTAAATTTATAGTTTACATATTTCTAGGTCCAATTTTCAGTTTTATCCCTTTATCTTACTAAAACTCATAAGTTAGTCCTTATCAGAATTTGGTCCTCATATTTTATTAAAATTGAAAAGTTAATCTAAGTTTGATAAACACAAACTTGAAATGTTGATTTTTGCTAATTTTTCGTATATACATTGTTGAACTTTTTTTTTTCTAATTCCTTACATAAAAATTATGGAACTGTTAATTTCTTTATCAGCGAGTTAACGATAAAATTTAAAAAAACATGAGAATCAAATTTTAATAAATTAAAGTAAAAGAGTTAAGTTATTAATTTTAGTAAAGGAGAGGAATGAAATTCATAATTAGACACGTATATTTATATGTGATAATCATAACTACAAATTATATATATTTATGTAAATTTTAATATTTAAATAAATTTATGTTATATAAATTATGTGCATTTATATATTTTTTTATTTATTCACAGAACCTTTAATTGAATTATATCACTAATTAATTGAATTATAGTTTACATTCCTGATTGAATAATGGCTAAGGTTATGAAAGAGACAAGAGAGAAAAAGAAAGAAAGAAGAGAAGTAAAATTAAAAAAAAAAAAGTTAAAAGAAAAAGAAAAAGAATCTAAATTTCTTAAAATGAATATATATATATATATAAAGATTACTTTCGTAATTGGAATTAAAATTTATTTAAAATGATTATATAATATATCACATCAATCATTATATCGTTGACAGTTTAATAATTAAAATATAATAAATTTATAATATTAATAATTTCATCATAATTTTTTTAAAGTTTAGTAATCAAAATATAATTTAAATCAAATTTATAGCTTATTGTTTATTTTATATATCATTGATTTAAATAATATGAAATTCTAAATATATTATACTATAATGTAAATATTAAAAAGTGTGAAGTGTGATATGTTGTTTATATTTAGTGGGAAAAAATGTTTATCTTTGCCTTGGTACAGTTGACAAAGACGAAGGTCTTGGGTCTTAAATACTTAAATTTAAAACTCATCTCATATGAGGGGTTTTAGTCTAGATTGTTTTAATTCTTAATTCGTTTGTGCCTGGGTGTTATGTGTGGATTTTAGTCGTGAACTGTTTTAGTTTTTTTTTTGTTTATGAATAACAACATTAAGAATAATAAATTGTTTTAGTTTTTAATTCGTTCATGTTATAATAATTTGATTATATTTTATGGTTGCTTCAACATGTTTTTATATTTTAATTATATTGTATATATAATTTTTCAAGAAAATATTTATATTTAGAAATTTAATAAAAAATTTATATAATGGTGATAAAAATATATAAATTATAATTATTATAAGAAATTATTATTTTTTAAAAATATGCATGGTATAAATGAGCTTAGATAAATAAATTTGGATAAAATTTAAAGTTGATATTTCGAGGCTTAGACAACTATATTTGATATTAATATCATGCATAAATTTAACTAACTTCGATAATTGAACATCTTTAATTATGTATCACCTTTTAATATCGATAATGAATTAAATAACTCTTAATAATATAATACTTAATATAAACTCATAAAATAAATAAATTGCTAAATATGTACACGTAAACAAAAAGAAAATCGAGTAATATTGCTTTTCATAGTGTTCTTTTTTTTTTTTCTTTTTTTTACACAAATAAGAATAAGAAGGGTACACAATCCCAAACTTAGCTAATCCAACTACTTAAATCGAGCAAAACGGTCTTTCCGTGGCCATAATAGTTTCAGCCTAAAAGATCAAGGAACCAAAAAATCAAATCAACCAAACATGCTACCCAACGTATTCCCCGAGGCAATTTTTTTTAATCCAATATTTGGTTTTTAAACAGGTTTTTCCATAGAATCATCGGAAGAAACCTTGGCAGCATGGGTTTTCGTAGACACCCAGAAGGAGAAACAGCTAGTAGCTGCAGGAATTTTCTTCTCATCAAACACCTTATCGTCAATCTTTGCCTCCTGCTGTTCCTTGATCTCCATTTTCTTCAATTTCTGCTTATGGAGAGATCGCATCACATAAACTTCTGCGAGACTAGCTCCAAGACCAGTCGTTGCCATTGTGGACTGATTTGAAATTTAAAAAAAAAAAAAAAACAGTTGTCTAGGCTGATGAGATATTTTGCTACGCTTTGTGTTTGAAAGCAGGCGATTAGAAAGAATAAGTCTTCAGGAACTCCCGAATCTGGGAAATTTATAGGCAGCTGTGGGGGAGATTCGCGAAACTTCCATTGTGGGGTCGATAAGTCTTTAATTTGACTTGCTGGCCAAGGAAATCCATTGCCTGACATTGTTGAAATTTTTTTCTTTTTATTGCTGAAATTTCTGGGAAAGTGACTATTTTTTTCTTCCCTTTTTTAATATATTGGAAATGCGAATATATTAATGTGAGAATTGAATTGAAAACAACATATTCTTTTAAATATTAACTAGTTTGGATACCCAGATTATATACATCAGTCAAAATAATAATATTTAATCATTTTATATTTTTTTATAATAATATTTTAAATAGATATTAGTTTATTTTAAAAATATTAAAAAAGTTTATATAAATAATATATAAACTGGTTCAATTTTATTCTAAATATAATTATTTGTATAGTATTTTAATTACATTTTATATACATTTTTAAATTTAAATTAATTTTTTTTGAAAAAAACTATTTTATTGAAAGAAGATAAATATAAATAGTTTTAAATATTTTGAAAATTAAATTTTAATAGTTTTAAATTTCTATAATTTTTAATTGAAAATTTGTAGTATGTTTTTAACATATTTTAATCATTTTTTAAACATTTAAGTAAAATTTCTAATAATTTCAAAAAGTTTTAAAGTTGTTTTAAATATGTTTGTTAAAAATTTTATTCTTTCTTAAATTCTATTAAAAATTTCAAATGAAAACATTTTTAAATATAATATAATTTAAAATTTTAAACATGTGAATTTATAATATTTTCAAAAAATTAACAACATTAAAACAATTTTTTAAAAGGTTTTAACTTTCAAATTTATTAAAGTGTTTATAGGAATATAAAAAAGTAATCTACAATTTTTTTAAAATAACATTGTCTATCTGTTAAAAAGTAAAAACATGTAACTTTTTTTGACAATTTTTTAAAACATAAAAGGGAAAAAAATACTTTGGAGTGTTTATGACAAGTTTCCATTTATTTCTATTTTTATTTTACAAAATTGTTCAGTATTAATTATAAATTAGACTTATAAGATTTGTTTTTGACAAAAAATCATAAATAATTTGGTAAATATAATAAATAATTTTGTTACAAAATAAAGAGACATGGGGAGAATAAAGAACAAATAAAATATGAAAGTAATAGAGAACGAACTATATTAATCAAAGGAATGATTTACAATGCTTCATCAGAGTCTCTATTTATAAGTGTATAAAAGAAGTAGGGATTTAATTCTAATAATTATTAGAATTTAAAGTACACCAAAACTTTATCTTGATCGTAATGGACATTCACTTAATAAGATATTCATAGCATTCCCCCGTGGATGTCCATTGGTAAATAATGTGCCTCGTTGAAACCTTATAAGAAAAAACCCAAAGGTTATTGCATCCACCACAAAAGAATATTATTTCTTTTCATAATCAATGCCAGGACTTATTGAAAAACTTCATATTCCAACTACTTCAATTGCACCTTCATTGACTTTATACCTTTAGATATTTGGACTACTAGTCCAAAAACTCCACGAATTTAATTGTACTTGAGTTGCGTCTTTCTATCTTGATCAATTTATTCCATATCTATATTTCTCAATAGATTTATTTAAGATCCTCCTTTTATTTCATTATTTCAATAATAATATTGCATGCAAAATCATTGTCGACCACTTTTATTATTCGGTTCCACATTTTCTTGAATTGACATAACTTATCGAGATTTCTTATTTTCATTATTTTAAAATTCAGTTTTAGATACTTGAACCTCTTTTAAAGTTTTACCTATTAGTTATGTCATGGGTCTCTTCTGGAGCACCCGCCTCCACTATATAACCATCTAGAAGAATTTTTATCTTTGGAACCCATTAATCTATTATTTATTCTAATTGATTGTCCTATTGGGACTTTGATTCAAATTAAAATATTAGATGATATACAACAATTGGTTATTCTCATTAAGTTTGTAAATACATCTAACAATTAACTTGTAATGAGTTATCCTTATTAAATGTTCAAATTATTCTCTCCCTAACTCATTATAAGTTATTATTTCTCTTCCTCTAATATCGGGAAAACTATCGAATCAAAATTGTAATCACAAATTATGTCATAATTGAATCTCGAATACATTCAAAACATCTAATAATATAAAAAAAAACTTGTAATTAATATATATTTCCAACTTTCTTTGAGGATTCACTCATCTTTGTGAATCGTGGTGGAGCAATTCACTTACAAATATTCAGAGATGAGAAATATTTATCTCTTTATCAAAAACCAATTGTAATAAGAGTATTTATAACTTATTGGCTTTATGCGTACAACATATAAATCAACATAATCTCATGTTGAAATAGAAAATTTAGTTTTCATAAGTAATAATTTAGCTATTAGTTGGAGGCATTTGATAAACAATTCAGTTAAATCATTTTATGTGTGAACAGGAGCTATAGGATGTTCAACTTTTATCCCAATTGGCATGCAATAATCGTTGAAAACGTGGGATGTAAACTCACCAACATTAGTAAGATGAATTGTTTTAATTGCATAATCTGAAATTAATCATTTAAACAAGCAATATTGCAAACGATAGGTTACAAATTGATAACACTTATGTGATTATTTTGTAGATGCATCTACCAAAATCATATAATATCAAAACTATCCACATGGTGGATGAATGGGCTCATATTTGTTTCAGACATGCAAGACATTAAATCTCAACTTGAGCTAGTGAGTTTCTAATAATCAATTTTTATTGAGAACAAGCAACATATGATAATTCTTTTAAATTAAAGAATCTTTTGATTCTTTAATGGATATCCATATGAATTCTCAATTAATTTTCGCATCATATTCAATCCAAGATAGTCTAACTAGTCACGCCAAGTAGTAAACGCATTTGTATTAGTAAACTTCTAGTTTACTTTAACATTTGTTTCAATTGTACTAAATTGTAACAAATTGATAATTTTATTATCATTCCTTTTAATTTATATCTACATATAAGTACTATTGTGACAGTTACCACTAGAAAATGTCTAAATCAATATGAAGTCTATAATGTCACCAAGTCAATAAATATAATTTCCAAATAATTATATGTAATATTCGCTTTAGGGAATATGCCAAAATCTTCAAATGCCCAAAAATCTATTAATAGCAAACTTTGAGGGAGGATCTTATTTTCCAAGTGTACATAAGTTTTCATACATAACCAATGACTTTTCATACATAAGTTTTCTCTCTTGCAAGTTCTCATCAGTAATATTTTACCACATAATTTTAATTGAGAACTTATTCTGAATACTGTAGAGTTATACTCACAGTTTTAAAAAAAACTTGCAACTTTAGGTGCATCCAACCATAATAAGCTTTAGATAGAATTATCATATTCTATCGCTCATAAGTAGATCTTTCACAGTCAAATATTTTGCTTTCAACCCTTTAATAGGGATAATAATAAAAGAATATCACAAAGATTATAAATAAATATAAATTAATAACCCAATCCCCTTTTTTTATTCATATGAAACATAATATTTTCCTCATTCACAATCTCAATATGAGATCCATTACAAAAAAAATTTAAAAGTAATGCATTAACCATCACAAATTTTGTGCTTTTTAGATAGTGATATATTAGCTCTTTTGGAGCTTTCAACTAATTTTATACTATCAAATATTGGAATAATATTTGTTTGTTTCAGTACCAAATAAGTTAAATATTTTCTATATGTAATAATAGAATTCATTACTATATTTTCATATCTTTCTCAAAAAATATTAACAGAAACAAAATATTTGGGCATACGCCAATATGTTGTAACAGCCCGAATTTGACCCTAATAGGAACGGTGGTTTTGGGACCACGAATCCGAGTCAGAAAAATATTTAAATATCATTTTCTATGTTTTGAATGTATGAATTTAGGTGTGCTAAATTTTCGTGTTTAGATTCGATGATTTGAGTTATTGATTATTAAAAAGGATTAAATTGCATCAATTGATTAATAAGCATGCTATCATGAAAATGTTAAAGTGTTATGTCTTCAGAATATTGAGGTTTTGAATGGCAATTATATCATTAATAAATATATGGACGGTAATGGCTTAATGCATGATGTCTTTATATGTTTATTTTAAAGTTATTTGTAAAATCATTATTTTTATAAGTATTATAAAACATAAAATGGAAAGCCATGCATGTTTGTATCTTTAGGGCCGAATTGAAGTTGTTTTTGTAAGTTGGAGTATTTGTGATGATATTTAACCTTAGACAATTGATATGGACGGTATGGGACATAAAAAAAATAATAAAATAAAGCTATGTTATTTTTTTTTCAAAGGTTAAACTAGTAAATTATTATTAAGTGAAGTTTTAATAAAACAAAGCATAAAAAAAAAAAAAAAAAAAAAAAAAAAAAAAAAAAAAAAAAAAAACATGCATGTAGTTCATCTTGGAGGCCGAACAAAGGAGAAAGAAAAAAAAATTTGTGGCTTTGAAGTTTCGGCCATTTGAAAGCAAAAATTCAAGGTAAAATTCATGTTGTTTTTGTTAATTTTTAGTATCACTGAATTCCTTGCTTAATTTTCTCTAAAACCCATGAGTTAATTTTTGTTTTGGTGAATAATTGATGTTCGGCCATGAGTTGATAAGCTAAGAAATTTGAGTTTGATGTTAGAAATTAGAAATCAAGTGTTAGATGAATGCTTTTTGTGTTACGATTTTATGTTATTTTGAGTTTAAGATTAATTTGTGAAAATTATTTAATAGGAAGGTTAAATGGTTAAATAAATGAAATATGAGAATTGATATTTGAATAAGACATATTCGGTTTTAGTGTGCCATGGGAAGAATTTAATTATTTTGATGTATTAAGGATGTTTGAACCGAAATGTCAAAGCCTAATTTTAAAAGGGGTATTATTTAAATTATTATATTATATGATTTTTGAGTGAAAATAAAATGGTTAATTAAATAAGTTTAAATTTCTTTTAACTAGCTCAAGATCAAAAGAGAGCTGATTTGGATCGGGGGAAGTTGTAGCTAGTCGAGTAATCATTTTTATCAAAAGCTAATACCCGAGGTAAGTTTTTAAGCAATTAAGTCAAATTGAATTTATCGTTAATGAGGTTTATGAATTTATTGAAAGTATATATATAAAGGCTATTATTATAGCCGAATGTGATATTTAGGTGAATGTCTTATAATCGAATGTGATAGATACATGGATTGATATAGTTGAATATGATTATATATATATGTTTGACATAAGTAAGTGTGTATATATGTGTAGTTGGATAAAGTTGAATGTCTATATATGTGTGATTGGATATAACCGAATGTGTATCTAGGTGTAGTTTGATATAGCCGATTGAGATGTATACATATATTTATCTGAGTTTAATATATCCGAATGAGATATTGAATAGGGAGATGAATAAGTTAATATGTGGTTGATGTTTAAGCTTATTGTGTATATGTATAAATGAGTAATAAGTTTGAGAGATGCACTAAGTGTGCGAATTTGATACCGAGCACTAAGTGTGCGAGTTGGATTTAAGCACTATGTGTGTGAATTAATTTCTGAGCACCAAGTGTGCGAAATCAGTTATTGAGCATTAAGGGAGCAAATTAATTTCATGCTAAAAAAATTGAGTTTGGTAAGTCCTTAAGCTATGTTATGTACTAAATTTGAATAAATGTTAAATATAAGTGCCGAATTGAATTGTTAGAAATTGTTATACCACTGCCGAATGATTTTGCAAGGTGAATGATATTGTTATGGTGTAAAAGTGAATGCCGAAGGTGATCTAAAGTGATGAATGGTTTTAATGGATGCATATTGAGGTAGTCAAATATGATTTATAATGTGAATAATATATATGCTATGTTTCAACGTGAAAGTCGAATGTGTCTTATGATATGAAGGATATTTGTTATGTTTCAATGTGAATGTCGAATGTGATTTATAAAGGTGAATAATATTGTGATGAGTTAAATGTGATGGCACGATGTGATTTTGAGTTGGAAATGATAATTCAAAGACTTTGATAGTGTTCTGTTAATGATCGGTAGTGTAAGACATGTGATTGAGATATTCAGGCTCCGAGCCTAACAGGCCTTGTACCGGTGGATTCATTCAGGCTAAAAGCCTAGCAAGTCTTGTGTTGTTAAGTTTATTTGGGCTTTATGCCTAGCAGGCCTATTGTCGGTGATTAAATATCAGACCTTGAGTCTAGCAAGCCTAGTGCCGGTGTAAGATTTCAGGTTATAATCCTAGCAGGCTTCGTGCCAGTGAATAAAATCGGGCTCCGTGCCTAGCAGGCCTTGAGCTGGTGAATTGTATTAAGTTATAAGTCTAGAAGGCTATACACCGATGTGAGATCAAATGTGGTAAACGAGCCCTAAAGGTTTGGAGAAATTGGATTATTAATTATTTGAAATAAGGTACGTATGTGTTTCTATATCTATTGTCAAAATGAGTATATTTGTGAAATAAGTATGTATACGAATTCGATTGTCAATGAACATTTGGTATAATTGGTTATATGTGATTTTAAAGTGATTTGGCATATGTGATTAGGTATGAACTTATAATGAAGTGACATATTCGATTGTATATATATATACATGAGATTATACAGGGTTTGTATATTCGGCCTTGTGAAATAATCTATTGAAGTGAATTATTAAATGTCATGTGATGATATATCGAATTCGTACATGTATACCTATTCATCATTTCGGGATATAAACAATGTAATGAATTTTATACATTTGATCTTATGAGTAAGAAATCATGTGATGTTGAAATTAACTAAGTCGATTCAGCCAAGTTCACTTAGCTAAGATAAAGTATGTTCCCAATGGTATTTTTCAGCCAATTAAGTGATGCTTGTATATGAAGTTAAATCTTGTCTTGTGAGCTTGCATAAATGAGTGGAATTATAGTTGAATGTATAATGACATTTACATGATTTGGTATCATCGGCCATGTAGGCTATGTATACATATGAGTGATATTATACTATGAATTTTGGATTTGTTTATATGGATAAATGTATGTATGATGTTTATGATTATTTGGATTGAAAGTGGATATGATTATGATCCGATAATATATAGTCTATGTGAAAATGAGATGTGATTAATGGCAAGTGACTATAATCAAATAAATTATATAGGAAACGTGATATGGTAACCGTGTTCGTAAATATATGATTCTAGTACATGTGAATTATCTTTGAAACTCGGAAATGTAAAGTGATTATGTATTTAATAATGATATGTGAAACATGTTACCATGAATGAATGAAAGGTACACAGATGAATATATGATATATGTGCTTGCTATATGGCCTTGTGGTCCCATGATTTGAACATGGGAAATATGAAATAAGAAAAATGGTTTTGAGATATGACTTGGTCTTAATTTGAAATCTGGACATGAAATGGATATTAAGATGGTGATATTATGATGCATGGTTTTTATATTTATAAATCAGTTAGTGAAGCAATGACAATGGTTTGGTTGGTTACGTAATGAATATGTACAAGTTTGATTTATATAATTGAGCTAACGATTATTATTCGAATTTAAAAGCAAAGTTATATGTTATTGATAAATAAAATAAGTGAAGCTATTTAATGAGGTTATATGAATTTAAGAGTACAATGGATGTACATGTGATTGAGATTGTTTAAATTCAGTTTAGTGTTATGGAATTATAATTATCATTGAAATGATTTATTTGCTTATGGCTTACTAAGCTTTCAAAGCTTACTCTGTGTGTTTTTTTTTCCATGTCTATAGAGCTTCAGAGATTTGCTTGGGTTGGAAGTCTGGGAGACGTCTTCACACTATCCGGTTTTCATTTCGGTAAATAAATGTTTTGAGAATTGGTTATGTGGCATGTATAGGCTAGTTTCGATACGATTCATTTTGTTTTGAGAATTGGTTATGTGGCATGTTCTTCTTCATCCCGAGAATAAACCAAAATATCATCAATGAATACTACCACAAATCTGTCTAAATACTGTTTGAATATCCGGTTCATCAAATCCATGAATACTGCAGGTGCATTAGTTAACCCAAACGGCATGACCAGAAACTCATAATGCCCGTACCTGATTCTGACGGCTGTTTTTGGCACATCTGACTCCTTTACCCGTAGCTGATAATAACCCGATCGAAGATCAATTTTTGAAAACACAGTAGCACCTTTCAGCTGATCAAATAAATCATCAATCCGGGGTAACGGGTACTTATTCTTTATGGTTACTTTATTAAGCTGCCGGTAGTCGATACACAATCTCAAAGACCCGTCTTTCTTTTTCACAAACAGAACCGGAGCACCCCAAGGTGAATGACTCGGTCGAATAAAACCCCTATCAACAAGCTCTTGCAATTGTGTCTTTAACTCTTTTAATTCAGTAGGAGCCATCCCAGATGCGGAGCTATGAAAATCGGAGTAGTTCCTAATCAAATCTATAGAAAATTCCTTCTCTTTCTCGTGGCAATCCGGTAATTCCTCTGAAACACATCGAAAAATTCACATACTACTGAACCGCTCGTATTTTTACTCGAGATACCTTGGTGTCAAGTATATAAGCCAAGTAAGCATCATACCTTTTTTTGACATACCTCGTCTTTGCCATTCACGAAATCATATCGAGATAAACCTCTGCATCGATCAAGAACCTTGAGTAACTCACCATTCGACATTTTAGCACAATATATTTTTGTCTACAATTTACTACCGCATCATGTTTGGGTTAACCAATCCATGCCCAATATCACGTCAAATTAATCAAATGGCGGTAACATCAAATCAGTAGGAAACAATAACCTCTTACCATCGGTGGACAATTTTTACAAATTTTATCCACCAAAACAGATTGACCTGGGGGTTCGAGACTTTAACCACAAATTCGATGAGGTTCAACAGATAAATTTTTAACAATTGCAAGTTTAACACATATATATGAATGCGTAGAACCAAGATCAATCAATGCGATGTATCGATTATCAAGTAAAGAAAATGTACCATAATAACATCAGTCTTTGAGGCATCTTCTCCGCACGGATGGCATATGTCCTAGCAGTGCTCGTGCTTTTCGACACTCGCCGCAATATCTTTCGTAGTTCCTCGCTACCACCGACATTACTAGATGGTCGAGGTGGTCCGCCTCAAACCGGATTACTCGGCCGATATCTGTTCGCTTTCTTTTTCACCTCTTTCTGGACAATCTCTGAGGAAATGGTCAAAAGAACCACATCGGTAACAAGCCCCGCTCTTTAATCGACATTCACCAAAATGAGCTTTATTACAGTACTGGCATCTCGGCTTAGGAGTGCCAACACTACCAACACTGGTCACTGATGGAGTAGAAGGTCTTGGATTAGTGCGTTGAGAACCTCGTTCTCTGCCCGAATACCCAGTGGCTGAGGTAGAACGATCCTGATACTTCTTTAATTTCTTTGAAGCGAAAAAGCGGGATTTTCCCATCGGTCTTTTACTAAAAATTCGAGCTTCCCTCTCAGCCTGTTTCTTTTCTTTGCTCAATTCTTCTGCTTTATAAGCTCTCTCTGCCAATGTAGCAAACTCTCGAATTTCAAGAATTCCGATCAGTAGCTTAATGTCTTCATTCAACCCTTCTTCGAATCGTTTGCACATTTCAACCGATCGCACCCATTCTCGAGCATATTTACTCAATCGAACAAATTCTCTTTCATATTCGTGATCTCGATCATTACCTGTTTTCAACTCAAGAAATTCTTTTCTCTTACGATCGAGAAACCTTTGGGTGATATATTTCTTTTAAATTTATTCTGAAAGAACTCCCATGTAATTTCTTCTTTGGAACAACCAAGCTTTAGTATTCCACCAATGGTAAGTCGTGTCTTTTAGCGAAGAGACGGCACATTTCGGACATTCTTCGGTGTACAAGATAATTCCTCCAAAACCCGAGTAGTGTTTTCTAACTGAGAATTCAGCCCGTTCGAATCATCATCAATCTGCTGCTTGAAATTCTTGACCCCATATTTTCGAATTTTATCTACCGGAGCTTTTCCTTTTCGATGATTCGATGACAGTGCCTTGTGGGATCTCGGGAACCGTGGAAGAGCAGAGTGGGAGCTTGAACTTGCTTGCACTACTGAGGTTAGTTCTTAAGTATTGATTAAACCATTTATTCATCATTTGAAAGAAGGCTGTTTTTGCCTCCTCCCCTCGACCCTCTGTCTCGGGCCTTCTACTGCTAGTTTCTTCTCTTTGTACTAAAGCCGGAGCATGACTCCCAGCTTCCTCGGATTGAGCTCGGTCGGATGACATTACTATAAGAAAAACACATTTAAATGGTGAGGAGATATCACACTATCAATAATAATTTAAATGGCAGGTATAGCTAATCTCGTATTTACTACATCGGTCCTAAAATCGACTAAACTGTAGCTCTGATACCAATAAATGTAATACCCCTACCCGTATTCATTGCCGGAATAGGGTAAGAAGTATTACCAGAGTTTACAAATTAAATTTTTTTTTTACTCAATATATCCCCTTTTATAGATATCTAACCTTCCCTGTAAATTTTAAATCGAGACCAATCCACATCAACCAAACCAATTCAACATATTTTCCAAATATATTCATGCATATTTATAAGATAACATCATCACATACCCAAAACCAGGTTTGTTAACCATACCAATGGCTAACTCTACATTCATTTCACAAAATCATTTACTTTATTAGCTTATACATGCCATTGATTTCCAAAATAAAGTTTCTTTATATACCGAAATCCACGAGGTTGATAGTGTGATGTATCTCAGACCAAATCCGATCTTCGAGCTCTTAACACTACAAAACAGGGAAAATGAAACAGGGTAAGCACTTTGTGCTTAGTAAGCTCATGTAACAAGAATTATACTTACCTAATATTTTCAATACAATACAATAAACATTTATATATCCATTCAATGCATTATTACCCTAATATGCACAAACTCAACATTCAAGTTAGTACAATAATTTGCATGTACCAATAATATATACCATGATTGATGAGCTCATCAATACCATGATTTCTATTTCCTTGTTATTTTTTTCATATTTATCCCGTTGAATTTCTTGGAATTTTCGATGGATTTTCAGAGGTACACTTTTAGTGTACAATTCCGAGTCCACAATTCATATTCATGTGCACACATTTCCATTTCAGAGAGAGCACACTCGCGAACCTCATCCTTACACAATGGGATTACCACCCAGAGCTAAATCCTGTAATATAAACTCATAGAGTATTGTCGGGATTACCAGTCCAGGCTAAATCCCCTACAACGACAATTACTCTAATGAGCTTGATCTCAATTACAGTCGAGCTAAATTCAAACCACGATTCGGATTACCCGTCCAAGCTAAATCCATTTTCCACATATTCTTCGGGAGGCTATATCGGATAGAATCACCCGTCCGGCTTGATCCTTTTACCGTCAATTCCTTTTTCAGAGATCCATCGAATTTTCCTTTCATTCAATCGGGATTTCTTCCTTTTTTATCAAATATATCAATGTTTCATAAAATTTCATATAATGAACATTCAAATCATATTCATATCAAAAACATGCATTTCAAGCATTTAAGAATATAATTCAAGTTACATGAACTTACCTTGATACTTGTTTGTGCACAAAAATCTACTAATCCTGAACTTTTTCCTTTCCTCGATCTAGCTTCGTATTTGAATCTTCTGGATCTAGATAAATAAATTTAATTATCAATTTAATACATTTCATGTTCATATGCAACATTCTTCATAATTCAACTATTATTTATAGTTCATTCAAAGCTGTCTACTTAATTCATAACCACTAAATTATTTATAACTCGAGCTACGGAACTCCAAATTAAGTTCCGTTAATTTTACCTGAAACTAGACTCATATATCTTCTTACCATAAAATTTTCAGAATTTTTGGTTTATCCAATCAGTACATTTTATTCTTTAAAGTCACCCTTGTTCTGCTGTCTAACAGTTCTGATCCTTCTTCACTAAAAATTAATTATCTATTCATACAGGATTCAAATGATATTATAGTTTATTTCTATTAAAAATAGACTCATCAAGGATTCTATACATATAAATTTAAGCTTCTAATTATTTTTATTTAATTTTTTATGATTTTTCAAAGTCAAAACAGGGGAACCCGAATTCATTCTGACCTTGTCTCACAAAATTCATTATATCTCAAAATTTACAAATCCATTGCTTACACTATTTCTTCTATGAGAAACTAGACTCAATAAGCTTTAATTCCATATATTGTTCATATTCTAATTCGATTTATACAATTTATGGTGATTTTTCAAAGTTAGTGTACTGCTGCTGTCCAAATTGTTTTAGTGCAAACTGTTTATTACCATTTTTCCCCTAAGCTTTTAATAAATGAGAATTTCGTCCCTACTCAATTAGTCTCTCAATTGAGCTTATTTTTCTCAATTAACACTTTATTATATCACCTTAAACTAGTTTACAGCCTTTAGGAATCATAGTTTCAGAAATAGACTTTAATTCCAAATATTTTCACAATTAGGTTCTAAAAATCAATTTTCCATTGAAATTACCTAATAAAATCATCTCATAAATAAATTAAAACTTTAATTTCATTCTATTTCATCATAAAATTACAGAACTCAGTCATGGTGACTTTCAATTTCATCCATGAAATCAAAAACTAATGAATTTAATAGTAGGACCTAGTTGTAAAAGTCTTAGAAACACAAAAATTACAAGAAAAAGGCAAGGATTAACTCACTTGGTGCAAAAATTATGAAATACCAGCTTAGAGAATCCTCCTATGGCATTTTTAGCTGCTGGAATTGAAGAGAAATGAAGAGAAATCTAGATATTTCCTATTTAGTCCTAGCTTTATTTAGTTAATTTTGCAATATTCCAATTTTACCCTTAATTTATCAAATTCCCTGCTGATTTAATGCCCTTGCCGTCCAGCCCAAATAAATTTTGGGTCTAATTGCATTTTAAATCCTTTCTCATTAGACTCTTAAGCTATTTAATCATTCTAGCAACTTTTACACCTATTACAATTTAGTCCTTTTCATTTAATTGACTACCCAAACATTAAAATTTCCTAACGAAATTTTAATACCACAGTAGTAACATTTCATAAATATTTATAAAATTATTTTCGACTCGGTTTTACGAGATAAAGGTCTCGATACCTTATTTTTACCCAATTTCTTCAATAATTTCTTTTTCTAACTAACCACTAAATCGGTAAAATTTTTCTATCAATATTTTCATACGATTTTCCTATCATATCAATTTTCATGCAAAAATATTGAAATAAATTTCTCTTTAAATCGGATTTGTGGTTACGAAACCACTGTTCCGATAATTTTGAATTTAGGCCATTACAAAAGCCATGCGAAAATAGCTTGTTTATTATGTCAAATTAGTTTAGTACTTTGATTAAATGATGTTATACATGTTGAGGAATTAACTAAAGTATATTATAAGTCTGGACTATGCTTGATATGTTGTTTGTGGTTTTGATGTTTTTGATATTTCAAGTAGTAATGTTCATGAGCCAAATAGGGTTAGATAAAGATGATGCATATTCGATTATGTATGTTTTTATAAGATTCATTAATGAGATCTTTGATTGATTTAAGAGTTTAAGAAAATGATTACTTATGATTGATATGAATATATGTGTATTTCCGGTAATGCCTCGTAACCCTTCCGGCGAAGGTTTCGGGTTAAGGGTGTTACATATGTCGCCAATAATCTTTTCATATCACATTGATAACAAAAGTTATCTTTACCCTTTGAAAATTTATCTTGAGAACTCTCACTGTTCTCTTATTTATTACTATGTTCCCACTTTAAGTGGTCCATGAGTTTATCTTTTATTTTCTTTATGTTTACATTCACTTTGAAGAATGCAATAGATTTTCTAGGACGAACTTATAGACGTCCCAATAAATTCTTTATTTCATAATCACCATCGCAAACATACGTGGATTTTAAATTAAAATATATTTATTCATGTTGTCATGATTAGTCTCCAATTATAATAAACATGATATAATAAATAAAATATAGTAAAATATACCTAAAGATCTTTGTCGAAACCATTTTTTTGAAAAAGGGATCGACTTTGATTTTGAAAACGAAAAAAATGGGAGTCGCCACTAATCCTTTTTGATGAGGTGTGATCGGGTCACCTCGTAAAAGTGGTTGTTTTTAATAAATAGTTTGATTTATTTTAACAACGATTTTGGTCCACGAAATTCAGAAAGACGGGTTCGGGAGTCGGTTATGCACGAGGAAGGATTAGCACCCTTGTAACACCCAAAATTGGTACCTAGTTGATTAATTAGTGTCTTAGTGTCGAAAATTGATAACTTTGAAGAAAAATACGATCCATCATTAAATTATTGCTTAATTGAAAATTTTCTGAGAAAAAGAGTATATTTCACTTTAATCGAGGAAAAAGATTACATCCCTTAAGTTAGGACATAATGCCTTGAATCCTCAAAACGAAAAGGAACGCCAAAAATTTATTAATTTTGAAAAATATTCGATTATCTCGGTTTTAGAAAGAAATTATATCTCGTAAGTTAGAATACGATTTTTTTCTTAATTCCTGAGAATATTTAAAAAAAATTAATGCTTTGAAAATGTTCGGGTATTTGGATTTATCGAGAAAGTCGAAACCCCGTAAGTTAGGGAACGACCTTTCGAATTTTAAAACACAAAGTATTACTTATTGAAAACAACATTTTTAATGTATCGGGTAAAATGTAACATGATTTTGTAATAAAATAATAAAATAAAATAAAATATAAAAAAATCAATTACGGTGCTTACGTGCATAACAGAATAATAAATATGTTAATGACAATATGAAGAAAATAAAATAAAATAAGTCGAAAATAAAATAAAAAATAATAAAGACGAAAATAAAATAAAATAAATAGCTAAAACAAGCGATATAAAAAGAAAAATAATAGGTAAAAAAACTAAATAAAATAAATAAAAAGGATAAAATAAAATAATAGAACCTAATAATAAACTAATACGTAAATAAATAATATGTAAAATAGTTTTAAAAATAATAATTATAACAATAATGATAATAATATTAATATAAATAATGTAAATAATAGAATACCTAAAGTTATAAAAGGATATAAATAATTAATAAAATGAATAAAATAAAATAACTGTATTTAAAAGAATAGTAATAGGTTAATAAATACAAAAAAGAAATATAATACTAATAATAATAATACAATAATAATAAAATAAAGAATAATAATAACACATTAATAATAATAATAATAATAATAATAATAATAATAATAATAATAATAATAATAGAGACAATAGTAATAAGAATGATAATAATAATACTAATAATAATAGAAGTAATAATAATAACAATAATAAATAATAATAGTAAAATAAAAATAATAATAGTAATAAAAAATAATAATATAGTAATAGTAATAGTAATAAAAACAAAAATAATAGTAATAATAATGGTAATAATAAATAGTAATGATAATAGTATCAATAATAATAGAAATAATAAATTAGTTAATTTTAATAATAAAATAACAAGATAACTAAAAAGAACTAAATTGAATTTAAAATAGAAATTCAGGGCAAATCTGAAATAAAAATAAAGAGAAAAGGACCAATCTGAATGCGCGAATAACAAGGAGGGACCAAAATGGGAAATAATCTCACCTTCCAAAACGTGCAACTTCATGGTGGATCAATTTGCAATGAAAGCAAAATTATCGGGCCAAATTAAAATAACTAAAAAAAGCGAAGGATCTAATTAAAACAGGTGGGAAAAGAGGAATGGCTGAAAGTGCAATTAGCTCTTCCGTTAAAAACACGCGGATTCTAGGCCTGGAGCAGGTCGGATTGGGTCGGGTAAGGGCAAAACGACGTCGTTTTGATGCCTGAGGGAGTTGGCCAAAATGGCGTCGTTTTGATACCGTATATAAAAAAACTGAAAAGCTCTCTCCCCCCCTCTCTGTTCTCTCTGCAGAAGTCCCAGGATCCGGCAAAGGGACCGCCGTGGCGCCGCCGTCTGACGCCGATTTTATATATATTTTTAAACAAAAGGAAAATAAAGAAATTTTTTAATATAGACAATTTTTAAAAACAGGAAAATAAAGAAAAAAAATGACCTTTGCGTTTCTAACTTTTTTCTTCAATCTGCTTCGTTGTTTTTCTTTGTTTTTGTGTTTGAAATGTTTATTGTTTGTATTCCATGTGTGTCCAAAAAAACAATACATTGTTCATGGCTTTTTATAGTCGATTTTACACTGCCCATTCTACTGTTTATTTCACTATTGCTGGCGTGTTTGTCTTTCCTTTGCAGGTAACGAAGTCAACGGTGGCAGACAGTTGGTGGAGCAGGTAGCGGCAAAGGCTAGGGTGGCTAGGGGTTCTTTTTTTTTTTTTTGAAAAGTTTAAGTTGTTGGACTGGTTTGGGTTAGGGTTTGAATTGGGTATATTGGGCTTTGGGTCTATTGGTTTAATTTATTTGGGTTGTGATGGGGTTTAGTTTAGTTAGGCCAGGTCTAGGGTTTAAGTTTTGGTTCTGTTTATGGGCCCCGGGCTAAATTGGGCTTATACAATCTTTAACATCATCGTCATTACCATGATCCATTATGAGATTGAATCTTTTAATATTCTGAAGATGAAGTTGTAAGGGTGAAAGTTTAAGATGAAAGAGGAATTGGATTTGGGGGACGACTTCGAAAGATTTTAAAAGAAAAAAAATAGAGAATCATCATGCTAATAACGTGTTATAAAATAAAGAGAGATGGGGAGAATAAAGAATAAAGAAAATATGAAAGCAATAAAGAATGTACTTTATTAATCAAAGGGATAATTTACCATGCTTCATCAGTGTCTCTATTTATAGGTATAAAAAGTATAAAAGAAATAAGGATCTAATTCTAATAACTATTATAATTTAAAGTATATCAAACTTTATCTTGATTGTTATGGACATTCTAATAATAAGATATTCGAAACAAATTTAACATATTATAGTTTTCAAATATTTGCAATTATTATTAATGGTAGGTATTTTTAATCAATTATTTAATAATAAGTTAATTTTTTAGAGTGTCAAATAATTAAAATTTTAATTTTTATCAATATTAATTAAATAAATGGAATTATAATACATTATCAATACATATTAAAACTAATACTTTATTTTTAATGAAAACTAATAATTTATCAAAATAATATTTATTCTATTGAGGCAAATTTTTAATGATTCACGGATTTGATAGTATGTATCAATTAAAATTTTATAGCATTTTAACAATACTAATATTTAAAAAATAATAACAAACTAATATAAATATTTAATTTTTAAAATTATGATTTTATATTATGATAAATATATATTAAAAAATATTATTTAAAGTAAAGGTGAATTAAGATAAAAAAAAGAACCCATATTTAATTCAACGACATTAAATGTGTATTGAACGTTTAATATTCAAGAATCTATTTAGAAAAAAAATCTATTCGTTTAGGTAACTTTATATTCACATGTGCATTTTTAATCTGTTATATCAAAAATAACAAAAGTTGATTGGCACAGGTTTAGTATTAATATTACGCAATTAGCATTAAAAAGTAATTTAAATTTTAAAAAATTGGCGAAAAAGTGAAAAATCGAGCAGGAAAGTTAATAGCACAATTTCTCAAGCTATAGTGTAACAATTCCTACTTCAACGGATTATTGTCACATCCCAAAATATAGGGCGCTAGTTGTAATAAATAAGTAAAAGATAAGTATTAAGCTTGATAGTTAAGTAATTTGTATATTTCTTAGAGATTTAAGTTTAAATCACATCTCTCTCATTTCTTTTTTATTTTTATTTTTATTTTTTCAACAACCTATGATTAAAACCATACTTAAATATATATTAAATGGAATAGAAATAACCAAGTGTGGGCATAGCCTAAAGGGTTAATAATCACTTTTTTCCCTCCCTCCCCTTTCATATTCTTTTAATTTCAATAGAAAAGGAAAAATTACCATGCAACCCCTTAAGATTTTTAAACTCTAAGTATTTACTCAAATATTTCCTGATTAAACATGGATTTTAATTTCTTTCCAATCCTAAACAGGAATTTTCCTCTCCTCTTTATATTTTTCTTTTTCTCTTATTTTCCCTTCTCTTTTATCAAACTTTACATATTTTTACTGAGAATTATTTTGTTATCCCGACTCAAAATCGATTTTCGTTAACTCATTTTCTTCACCAATTTTGTAATTTTCGACAATAGCATCCTATATTTTCATCAAAAGTTAGGTAAGTACTCTCATTTCAATTTGTAATAACTCGTAAATTCTAAAATAGCATTGGATCTCACTAATCTTTCAATTTGATTACGATCCATTGTGAATTTTGTCGAAACTCTTGATAATCTTGTTTAAATCTTGGAATCCGTTATTAATTCTTGCATAAATATCATTTGAATGACTCAATTTAAGTACCCTGGACTAGATTTGAATGAGAAGGATGTCGTTCGAGATCCCAGAGATAAGTGTGTGTTCTTTTACAAGTGAATTGGGGCAAACCGTGCCTAGGATTAGGGTCACACAGGAGTGTAGGCCACATGTGTGGACCATATGACCCCTCACACGACCATGTTCCCTTGAAACCCTAAGTTTTTCGATTTTCACACGGCCTTAGTTTATTGCACGACCCAGCCACACGGTTGTGTACCTCCTCCACACGGTCTAGGACTTTCCACAACATCCGATCACACGGTCGTGTGTCTCTTATTTTTTAGATTTTACAGTTTTACCCTTATTTTTTAGATTTTACAGTTTTGTCTCATGCTTTACAAATTTCACAACTTTATCCAAAATTTTATGATATGTTCAGTTTAATCCTTGATTAATTCCCTAACTACTTTTAGTATTTTTATAGAGTGCTTTTGAACAAACTAGATCGGGAATTGAAATAATATGATTGAACCAATGGTCAAACCAAATAAAAATTGATTCAACCAATGATTAAACTAATTGAATTAAATTTTTTAATATTTTAATAATTTTATAATCTAACCAATAAATAGCTAGACTAACCGAATCTGGTTTAAAAAACATTGGAAACTTATTTTAAAACAAAACTCCAACTCAAAAAGGAATCTGAAGTGATATGGAGAAGTTAATCGGAAAAAACTGAAGATGGCGTGCGTCAGCAAATATGTTGCATGTTCTGTTTGCCCTTTCCGCGTGAACTTCACATATAGTCAGTCTACTAACTGTGGTATTGGCCCCAAAATTTTAAATTGACAAAGTAGACAAGTTGTCCTACTAACAAGATTCCGTTAAAAATCAGCTAACCTAGGAATGTACTCCTCAAGTTGGGCTAAACTGATTAAATTATTAATAAATTTATGTTTTGATTATTTAAATTTAAATTATAAATAATTATTAAATTATTTAAAAGTTTTATTTAAATCACTAAATTATTAAAATTATTGTGGTACAGCCTATTTTATTTACACCACCTACACCAATTAAAAACTCTCACTCATCTTCTCTTCTATAGTTTAGGTTCTTTTTTCTTAAAACGACAATTTAAACGTCAAGAATCTGCGAATCAAAATCCAAATAACTTTCTTATATGATATCTGATATTGACCATTAGATTGACTTACATCTAAGATACGTTCTTCTACTTGTCGATGGGTAATGATCCACCGAACGGATTGTTGAATCGTTGTTTTGAGCTCGGTAGCCAAAAATTTTTAAAAAGAAAAATTTAATAGGCCAATAACTTAAATAAAAACTTTCAAATAATTTAATAATCTTTTTGTAATATTTTGAAGTTGAATGACCAAAATATAAACTTATAATTTAATAACTTAAAGTGTAATTTACCTATAATTTATACTATTATTTAATGTTTGATTGGACTGAGTTTCAGCTCATAAAGAAAATTGTTCTAAACAACATATTTTTATAAAATAATAAATATTGTTATGATGGTAATTTTATCCTTTTATATATTTAAAAAACTATCATTTTATATTTTATGTAAAATCTTTAGGATTTCAACCACATTTCAATCAAAATTTCATTTATTTTTTAAAATTATCTTTTACAAATATATTTATTATATAAACTTTTTTCACTAGTGTATCATAGTCTAATGTCAATTATATATTTTTGACTAGAAATACTCATAATACTTTTTTTTATTTAAAATTAAAATAATATACAATTTTTTATAGAAAAGAGGCATAGCCTAAAACACGGATGCTACGTTTTACTTCTACATTTTAATTTACATTTTAGCATATGAGTGAATAATAAATTAATTTAATTCGTTTATTTTTCAGTATTTTTGTTTTTTAAATTTAAATTTAAATTTGTACTAAATATTATTTATTTTATAACTAATTATAATACATATGTAATAAATAAGTAAATATAAATATTTTGCTCGTGTTATTACACAAAAGAGAAGAATACGAAACAAAACTGTTCTCAGATTCCAATTTTACTTTTAGTACTTTTGAAAATAAAATGTAAATATTTAGGATTGAGGTTCAGTTCTAGTAGAGACCGAAACTAGTTATTCCCTGAAGAAATCAATTCACGTCCAAATAATGCATCCATAAAATTAAATTAAATCAAATCAAATTTCTTTCTTTTATCATCGCATCATGGAAGATTACTTAATCAAAACGTTTCATTTACATAAAATTTAACACTTACAGCATTGGTTAGATGAAATTGTTATTCTATTTCGTGCGTTACAGTAATTCACTTAATTGGTTGACAGTTTAAGTGATTCAGCAGAATTCTATTGCACCTTTATTCCCTTAAACTCTTGTAACAGGAATTCAATGGTGAGAGCTCTGAATAGCTATTCAAACTCCCACTGTACAAAATAAAAAAAATTCCCAAAATTTCTTTTATACAAAAACTGTTATTTCTATCTCAAAAAACTGTTATTTCTATCTCAAATCAGTGAATCACAAATCAAAGTCAAATTAACAATTTTTACTTTTTTTTTAAATTTTAAATTAGACTAAAAAACAAAAAAAAATTCTCTGAGCTTCAAGGGAATATAGGAAGTAGATGTTGAGCTTACAAATCTAAAACGAATAAATCATAAGTTTTTTAAATAATAATAATATGGAGTCAGAGATGAAGTGATGAAGCGATGACCGGTGCATGTAGCGACGATTGGCGGTGCATGTAGCAGTTCTCAAAATTGGCTTTTTTGGGTTCTTGAATGAAGAATAATAGAAATATTAGGAAGATGGAGAGGGAACGGGAATAGGAACAAGCTAGAGAGAATAGAAATGGAGAAAAAAATCGAGGATCATAATGGCAAGTGAGAACGTGCTTTTCTAGAACCTTTGAATGACTCTACTCCATTAATAAAATTTGATGATTGAGAAAAAGAACCAGAGAGATGAGAAAGATGAAAGGGAATTGGTAAGGAGAGCATTGAAAAGAGATAATGGAGGATTAAATGAGGGTTTTTGGGGGGGGGGGAGAGCATTGAAAAAAGATACTGGAGGATTAAATGAGGGCAGGAGCGGGAGAGCATTGAAAAAAGATAATGGGGGATTAAATAAGGGGGGACGGGGGGAGAGCATTGGAAAAAGATAGTGGAGGATTAAATGGGAGATCATAAGTAAAAGAAATTATCTATTATAATTTTTAGTATTGAATTATTAATATTTTAATATAAAAATTAAAAAAAATTAGTTATATTAATATAAAGATGATTACATTAAAAATATTATTAAATTATATTTAATAATAATTCTATAATTTAAAATTTAATAAAAATAACAATAATTATATACTTAAAATATTTTTTTAGATTACTATTACATTCCATTCAATCAAGTAATTGATTATTGATTACAACTTTATTTTATTTTATAGCTATATTCCCTTACATCACTATTACATAAGAACTCTATTTTATTATTTCAGTGAACCAAAGTTGCTGTTACTGTTTTTTTTTCTGTGATTTTTTTCTTTTCTATAATCCCATACCAGTTCCATTGCAAAAGCAGAGCTACAAACCGAAACAGACCGGCAAAAACCACTTCAAGGGACGCCATGATGAAACATCTCTGAGGGGATAAACCAGCTGTAGCTATTGCCAGTGCTCGCCCATCAAGCTTGCAGGGGATGCTAAAACTTCCTGATTTAATGCCTTGTATTGTTATCTTCCCAACTTCTTCGGCTTTCATTTCCGCAGATGTGCTCGATATAATTTTGGTGATTTCCGGCATTGTTTTCCTTGCTTCAAAATCACACGTGGATGGTTAATTAATGCAATGAAAAATTTAATTAATTGATTTATTTTGTAGAAAATAATTATATTAGAAAAAACTCTAACCTGGTTCAAATCCCGGAGTTTCAGTCACGGGAGGGAAAATTAAAGAAAGATGGATGTTATTCTCCAAAACTTCTTGTTGCAATGCTTCTGCTAATCCTCTAAGCCCAAATTTAGTGGCTGAATAAGCCGCAAAACCATATGTACCCACCTATATTTATTATATGAACCCACTTAAAATGGCTAAATTAAAATAGCTACAAATATATATTTTTTATTTTTCCAAATGATTATAAGAACCAATCAAGGCTAATATCTCATTTATTTTTTTAATATTTTTTTTTAATTTCGAAAAAGAAAATGGAAGGGGGATAGAATTTATGCAAAAATTATAATAACAGAGAAGATTATTAGTATTAAAACCTAAAACGTAACAACTAAGCTTCAACTAAACCTGGCCGGCCATTGAAGACATAAGAGCAATGGAGGCTGGTCCCTTGTCTTTTCTATCCTTCATCAACGGCAAAGCTGCTTTGATGACATTGAAGCTTCCCATCAGATTCACGTCTATCATTGTCTTCATCACATCTAGTCCTTGGGTCTCAAACTCCTCAACGTAATACACCCCATGGTTAACTACTAGAACATCGATACTGCCAGCCTTGTTTATCGCACGCTCAACGGCATCGTAGTCACGAACATCGGCACTAAAGATCGAGACCTCGACTTCATAGGCTTGACAGATTGATTCCTTTGCTTTTTGGAGCTGGTCAACGGAACGAGCCAAGAGGGAAATACGCGCTCCCTCCGATGCAGCTTGTTTGGCTATGGCCAGCCCGATGCCCATTGAACCGCCTGTTATGAAAACGTGTCGGTTTTTAATAGGTATGTTAATGGGCCGGGGCCGAACGATGAAGTAGAGGAGGAGGAGAAGGATTGGTAGGAGGAGAAGACCGAAGAGCACCATTGAAGTTTAATTTGTTTTAGGGAGAGAAATAATTAAGGCTAAACAAGTATCTCTCTCTCTATATAGGGTCTAACATTATATACCCCTTGTATTCGGGAATAATACGCAAGTTCTAAGCATAAATCTGAAAGCTGGTGTTGTACTGTAGTCTAGCAATTAAGCTTTAATAAACTCGATGATCGTTGGATGCTAACAAAATGCCTGGGCCCTAACAGAGAATCAACACTAATCATGATTGCAAACATTGGGTTTATCTTCGTTTGGCTGTCCCCTTCATCTGTTTTTCAGTGAAGGATACGAAATTCCATCCTTAGAAAAAATCGGAGCTCCCTTATAGCCTCTAAATACGTTGTCGTTTGACCTAATGCGCTAATTCTAACATGCTTTTCGCCTGCAGGCCCCAAATCCCTTTACCTGTAACGGTCACTGTTAGAGTAATATGTTAAGACGTGTATATTGATTAGCATGTACGGTGAGCTGTCAGTATATATTATTTTCATTTGGTTGAAGTAATCAAGAGAAATGATTGTATAAAATAGAGATATCATCTATTTTTAATAGTTTTATATCGCATTAGTAATTTTATCCTAAATTTTAATATTTTAATTTGGATTTGATTTTTTCTAAGATGAAAATGTTGAAATTCAAGATAAAAATATTGATGTGGTATAAGACTATTGAAAAAAGGGATACAAATAACGTGACGTCACTGTTTCGTACAATTCTTTCTCAATAATCAAAATCTATCTAATTAGTTAAAGTTCGCTTTATGATTCTGACTTGTAAAGTGAAATGACAATTAATTAATGATAAGTGTAGAGAAGTAATTTGATTTGAATTATAATAAAAGGTTTTATGGTAAAAAATTATTAAAAAATTTGAATCTTTAAAAAGTAGTGTTCTCTATTGAGTCTTTATTGACAAAAAAAATAATCAACTAAGCCCTTTTATTAATGGAAATTATTAATTAACGGGTTTAATTGTTAAAGGTGTTAACATGGCTTCATAAAGAGATGACATGTGGTAGGATGTTTACATGACATGCTATATTAGCAAAATAATTTCAATTTTTTTAAATGATAAAAAGTAATTCAAAAAATTATATCTGGAATGAACTTGGGCATAATGTTGTCCAGGTTCATTTGAATTTAGACAACTATTTGCCTATATCATTTTATATGAGTTCAAAACTAAAAAATATATATATTAATAATTATTTAAAATTATAAAAAATTCAAAATTTTTATGAAAATAATTTTATATTATATAAAAAAATTATAATAATTTTTAATAATAATTTATATATACAAAATTTGAATATAAAATTTATTAATTCAAATTGAAAAGTTGCACTAATAATTTTTATATTCAAATGTTGTATATATAAGTTATTATTAAAAAAAGTAACAATAAAAATTATTGGATTTTTTTATATATAATATAAAATATTCGAATATATATAGATTATTTATATAAAATTATTGGTTTTTAAAACTTTTTTAGAATTTTTAAATAATTATTAAATATTTTTATACTCTTTTTAGTTTTGAACTCAACTAAAACGAATTCGGAGAAATAGTTATCCAAATTCAAATGAACCAAGACAACTATATATCTAGACTCATTTCAGATGTAATTTTTATTAATTATTTTTAAATTATTTTATAATTTTTTAGAAAAAAATATTTTTTATATTATTATTTAAAAATATTTTAAATTTTTTTGAAATCTTTTTAATAATGTGAACGGTCAACTAATAGTTTTCGTTAATGAAAATACCTAATTAAAAATTTTTTTTATCATTAAAGACTCTAATAGGATGCATTTTTTTCGAGACTTAATTGATTTTTTCTTTTTTATACTCTTAAACATATAATAGATTAATTACTTATAAATTTTGTTTATATATCCATGTTAGATGGTTTTATTACCAATTGAAATTGGGATTGGTTGGTAAATAGAATTGAAATAGGAGGATTAACATCACCTAGAATATCCCATATCTATGTTGTTAAGACTCTTTATTTTTCTTTTTAAATACAAACAATTTTCTTTATAACAATCACCTTTATAACAACCAAAAATTTAGAAGATTCAATTTTTTTATGTTTTATTTTAATTTTCTATAACGGCTTTCCACTTATAACAACAACATTCATGGTTATGAAATACGTTCTTTATTAAATTAGTTCTTTATAACAACAAATTGTTTATAACATCAATTAATATCGTGACACCCATTTTCTAATGTAGCGATATTGGTCCTGTTTACTCTGCTTTTTATTCAAATAAAACCTAAATGATTCCCATTTGTTACCAAACTTTAAAGAGAACCTAAAAATGACTTAAATAATTTAAGATAAGTCTATTTATGTTAAAATAAAGTTTTGAAACTGATTTTCGAGTTAAGTAGTCTTAGTGACCATATGACATCCCTTGCACTTGATGTATCGGATCATTTCGGGTGAAGGATGTTACAAACATATGCTAAGGCAAATGTTTTGAGAGGTGAAACTATCCAATAGGGAGACTAGCTGTGAAACAACCGAGGCAACGTGGTAGTTCTTAGACGAGTCAAATTAGTGTCATTTTGAGGACACGACGAGGGTGTTGCAAGAATGGATGGGGGAGAATGTCAAGGGCTACCTGCAGGTTAATTAGGGCTCATTTGACTCACTTGAACTAGTCTAATTCGTGGAACATATAGAGAAACCCATTTACTTGAAGTCTTGATGGCCTAATGAAATGCTTCCGTAAAACTAGAGTTATCACGGTGACTACTTTGTAACTTAAGGGAAAAGATTGTATAGAGTTTAGACTCTCATTTTGTAGGTAAGTTTAATCTCAATCGTTAATATAATTGAAACTGTATCATTGAATCAAATACTTTTTTTTAGAGTATTTACTCAAATATTTTGTGTATTTCTTATAACTTTTCGAGAGTTAAAAGCGAATTTGAAATTAAGTTTTCGCTTAAAAAAAAGGCCACTTACAAAGATTAAACTTCTAACATCGTGAAACTAGCTTGATAAAATTCTCATCACAAACAACTAGCAGATCATGAGAAGTAGTAGTAGCAACACGTCTGAATTTCTCATTATCCTTTCTCCCTTATTTTTCACTACCGCCCTTGTTCTCTCTTTTCCCCTCTAAAAAAAAAAATGCAGTACTTTTATTTTTTCTCTAATTTTCTTTTTGAGTGTTACTTTTACTTTTCTGAACGTCTAAAATGTAAAAATATGTGTCAATGTGTAGCCATTTTATTAAAAAGAAAAGAAAAAAAATTGAATTTTCTGGCGTATAATAGAATTTATGGCCGAACAAATAATTACTCTCAAAATTACTTATTAGAATAATCTTTTTTACTATGAAAATTCAACTCTAATTACTTTTTAAACATGGATCTCTAATCTAGTTTTGCAAGTGAAACCATCTCAAAGTAATTATAACATATACATATACATATACATATACATATACATATATAAACCAAAAATGCACACTTTTTATTTTTATTTTTATGTCTTTATTTTAATCAGGGTAAGGTTGCTTCTACTGATTAACAATAGCCAGACGTTCATCTAAAATTTATTCCACTTTCTGTTTTTTATGCGAGTAATTGTATTTTTCTATAATCTCATAGCCTCTCCATTGCAAAAGCAGAGCTAAAAAGCGAAATAGACCTGCAAAAACCACTTCAATAGATGCCATGAGGAAAGATGTCTGAGGGGATAAACCAGCTGTAGCTATTGCCACTGCTCGTCCATCAAGCCTGCAGGGTATGCTAAAACTTCCTGATTTAATGCCTTGTATTGTTATCTTCCCAACTTCTTCGGCTTTCATTCCAGGAGATGACTCCAATATGATCTTGGTGATTTCCGGCATTCTCTCCCTTGCTTGAAATGTTAGTACAGAAATGAACTCCACTTTATAACTTCATAACAATAAAATCTTGTCGATATGCACAGTTATGATGGGGCAAATGCAAACAAATTAAAAGTTAATCTATGATTTGAAAGAAAATAAAAATATATTCCAAACCTTGTTCAATACCCGAAGTTTCAGTAACGGGAGGGAAAATGATAGAGAGATGAATGTTGTTCACCAAAAGTTCCTGTTGCAATGCCTCTGCTAATCCTCTAAGCCCAAATTTGGTTGCTGAGTAAGCCGCAAAACCATATATACCCGCCTATATTTATTAAATATTGTACATCATGAGTATAAGAATCATTCAAGGCTAAATCTCATTTGGTTTATATTAAACCTGGCCGGCCATTGAAGACATAAGAGCAATGGAGGCAGGTCCCTTGTCCTTTCTATCCTTCATTAACGGTAAAGCTGCTTTGATGACATTGAAGCTTCCCATCAGATTCACGTCTATCATCGTCTTCATCACATCTAGTCCTTGGGTCTCAAACTCCTCCATGTAATACACCCCATGGTTAACTACTAGAACATCGATAGGGCCAGCCTCTTTTATCGCACGCTCAACGGCATCGTAGTCACGAACATCGGCACTAAAGATCTAGACCTCGACTTCATAGGCTTGACAGATTGATTCCTTTGCTTTTTGGAGCTGGTCAACGGAGCGAGCCAAGAGGGAAATACGCGCTCCCTCCGATGCAGCTTGTTTGGCTATGGCTAGTCCGATGCCCATTGAACCGCCTGTTATGAAAACGTCTCGGTTTTTAATAGGTATGTTAATGGGCCGCGGCCGAACGATGAAGTAGAGGAGGAGGAGAAGGATTGGTAGGAGGAGAAGACCGAAGAGCACCATTGAAGTTTAATTTGTTTTAGGGAGAGAAATAATTAAGGTTAAGCAAGCATCTCTCTCCATATGGGGTCTAACATTATTTACCCTTTTTTCCTTGTATTCGGGAATAATCCTCAAGTTTTGAGCATAAATCTGAAAGCTGGTGTTGTACTGTAGTCTATCAATTAAGCTTTAATAAACTGGATGGTCTTTGGGTGCTAACAGGATGCCTAATAATCAAATACTAACTATCATTTCAAAGATTAAAAAAAGAATTCATCTTCTTTTTCTATTTATTTATAATGCAACTACATGATATCATACAATAGAAATAAGAGCAAAGCAGGTGAAGCCGACTCATTTTCAAGAATAAAGAAAAGAGAATCCTCAAAGAGAAAAGGCAAGTGGTGACTGCTAGTGGAGTTGATTATATCTTTTGGTAGCTACCACACGTATATATTAGGACAAGTAAAAGGAAATGTAATATATGTTCCCCTTGCTTATAATTTATAATTGAGGTAACATTTATAGAAAAGAATTGAGCCGCCTTAAAGCTTCTAAAATATTTTGTCTTTGACCAAATGCACTGACTCTAATATACTCTTCGCCTGCAGGTCCAAATCCCCTCCCTGGAACTGTCACTATGTTTGTTTTCTTCAGAATTTCAGCGAATACATTCCAGGAACTCATTCCTGGAAAGTGTACCCATATATAGGGTGCATTTTTCCCACCATAAACCTTCCATCCAAGTGATGTAAATCCATCTACCAGTATTTTAGCATTCTCCATGTAGTAGTCAATCACCTTGCATAGGTCCTGCAACCATGGTAACAGCAATATATATAGACTACTATATAAAAATTTAAATATAACATTATTTCATATCTAAGTAACATTGGGTCCAATTATGTACCTGATAACCATCTGTTGAAAGGCATGCAAGGCCTCCAGCCTGGGCAATATTTGATGCGCCATTAAAGCAAGTGCAAACAATGCGGTTGAAATCCTTTATAACAGGGAAGCCGTTGGAGTACAAGAGCTCCTCAGGGACCACCGTCCAGCCAAGTCGGACGCCTGTAAAACCAGCAAATTTGGAGAAGGATGAAATTTCAATGGCAACCTGCAATGACAACCCTTCTTCACGTTAAAAATTGCAGTAAATCTAGGTCATAAACAAAGATGATCGAATAAAACTGACCAACCTACCTCTTTGGCTCCAGGAATTGCAAAGATGGACCTCGGGCTTCCATCTCTGATATAAGCAGCATAGGCAGAGTCATGAACTATGATCGACCCATTGGCCTTTGCAAACTCTACGAGTTGCTTTAGTTGCTGCCATGATGCAGCATGGCCCGTGGGATTGTTTGGTGAACAAAGGAAAATGATATCTGTCCTTGGGATTGTTGATAGATCAGGGAAGAAATCATTCTCAGGCCCGCAGTTCATATATATAATGTTCCCATACTTGCCTGTTTCCTCTTCTAACTCACCAGCTTGACCAACCACCACACTTGAATCAATATAGGCCTGTCCCCAAAAATTTTGGCCCATCAAAGTGGTGGCAAAGAGCGTGCAAGTAAAATAAGGTTATATGAAAGACTTGATAAGCTTACAGGGAAAGATGGGTCCTGCACAGCCACAGTAACATTGGATCCTAGAAGCATCTGCAAATGGAGTGGTTAATCATTTGTATTCAGATGATAGACTGATACAATGAGTATGAAATGGTTGGTACCTGAAGGCGAGAAATGTCGCATTGTGCACCGTCCGATACGAAAATCTCATTAGCTGCAATACCCATATCCTGGTAAAATTTTCCTGCAATTGCCTTCCTTAATGCCTGCAAAAAAGAAAGGAAGATCTTTCCACATTAAGCTTAGCTATATGGGAAAAGAAAAAGAAAGAAAAAATGACATAATTACCATGTTGCCTTGTTCAGCTCCATATCCTCTATAACCTTGAATCGTTGATAGGCCACGAACTTGCTGCAATTTCATAAACCAGGAAAAAAAAAGTTTGAAAACATGAAGAAATGGAGAAGTACTTTTAAGTTCAACAAGGCTAATTGGTTAGTACCTCAGCCATTGCTAGTGTTATGGTGTCTGGTATAGGCTGAGTTGTATCGCCAATTCCAAGTCTTATTAAGCTTGCATCTGGGTTCTTCCGCAAGTGTTCAGATTCATGCCTGGATATCTAAATAAGGGAAATACCAAAGGTAAGGCCATGGAAGAGTCTAAAGAAGAATTTTAGAGATTTCATTAAGTCAGATTTGATACTATTGCAACTTCTGCATTTCATGCAGACGTTAGCATATGAGAAAATAAACATGCTAACATAAATTGAGATGCAGCCATGGCCATGATCCCACCTCAGGAAAAAGATATCCACTACGTAGTTTCTCCAAGTTCGAATTTCGTGGGACCTTCGTGCAATGACCTACAATAATGACATGGAATTCATACTTGCTAATTAGTACATAACTTCGAGTACGAGATTAAGACTCTCAAACAATACAATTTCATAACATTTTCACATCTGACACATATTCATATCCGATAATCATATTCTTCAAAATTTTGAGGGAAAAAAATAAATAAATACTTACCAACTATGATTTCATCATTTGATTTTGAACTGTAAATTACACGGAAAAGAAAAGTGTCATTCAGAAGCAAAAGTACTGAAAAAGATGATAGTATGTAAGAAACATTTGATTAATATAGTCAATAACCTGTTCCAACTTTCTTTAGGTTGTAATAACACTGCATGAGGCATGCAAACCCGGGATAAGAACTGAGAATAATACATTGTGTGTGTTTCAGATTTGGGGTGAAGGGCTTTTGATTATGGGATATTGTTTAATGGGATTTACAATGGATATATATACTTAACATGGTGAACGACTGAGAACAATGAACAATGGGGGACCATCACTATTTGTGCATGTGCAACAGAATTTGCTGTGGAGGTTCCTGGAAACAAACAAAACATAATGTGATCAATCTGCTCACGCCACCACCCATTTGACTGCATGAAGATACTATTTTCCACTTATGTTGTCTAAAACACGAGAGATAATAATGTATACCAATAATTTTTTAGGGTATAACTTATATTAGTATCATCTTAAAAATTCATATTTAATATTTTTTCAACTTAAATTAACTTTAATTACATTATTTATAATTTTTTAAATAATAAATAAACATTTTTTCTTCTTTTATCATTTTTTAATCATTTTTAGGTTTTTTCTAAAATTAATATTTTTTATTTTTGTGCAACCTAATTTTTAAAAAAAAATTTAACTTTAACCAAATAACAAAGTTTGATAATACAATCTGTGGTGGCTATAATTTTTCAATGTTCTATTAATGTTTTTTAAGGTTCTTATTTTCAATTTTTTTTCCTTTTTCTCTTCTTTTAATTTTTAATTATTTATTTCAGGTTTTTCAAATTTAGAGAAAATGCTATATATAAATGAATGTATAGTACCATTTGTATATTTTAAAATTTGGTGATGTAAGGTTATTTTATGGGTATCTAAATATTAAATATTTTAAAATGATCATAATTTAAATTATTCTTTTTATATCTTATTTAAAAGATTATATTCCATATTCATAACCCAACATTAAATTTCCACACTACAGCATGCTTTTCCAATGCAAAAACTTCTACCCTGGATGATTCCTTGAACTTACCACGATTTGTAATGTCCCATTATTTAACGAGGCATCAATTTTTTTTCCAGAAAAAGTCTATTGCAACATTAATAAGACTACATGCATGGTTAATTGAGTCTACTAATTTAAGAAGAAAGTTGATTCAGCCACATGGCACAAGCTAATTCACTTTTTTTTTTTTTTTGGCACCATGACTCCGTCAGCTGCTGAGTGGTGAGCCAGCCAGTGGCTGCTTAAAAAGGAGTCGTGGGGCAGCTGAATTGTGACCAAATTTGTGGGACATTTTCCATTACGATGCTGACTTTGCATTGATGCGTTCAAAGACGCATTGGGAATTGGTTTTAGTGAATGGATTGAAGGTTTTGCATGGAAATTGAAAAACACCATACATGGAAAAAAAGCATCTCACCTTTCATAAATTTTTGGTGATAATAAATAAATATATATATATAATAACCTCATTTCAACCATTAATGGGGATTAACAGCTTGGGGTGAGAAACAAGACACGAATTAATGTAGACTTTATAAGCTTATCATCCAGAATTGTCCTTTAACTTAGACTATACCTTCCATCAGTGTCAGTGTGGAATTTTGTATATATCTCTCTCACTCTCATGAGACTGGAAAAACTTTGCTTTGCCTTGCTCGATTCTCCAACTTAGATACTATACAATTAAACGCCTCAGCCTCTATGAAATAGACTTATTTTTTGGGAACTGAAAATCCATCTAAATTTTAGGAGAGTTTCCGTAAATATATTATATTTAAAAAAAATTAAAATAAAAAATTTAGCCCCATTTAAAATATGAGTCACACTCGAATTTAATCATTCAAAACTTCGATCTAATTAATTTTTTAAAATTTGTAATATAATATATTATATTAACTTTATATATTATGTAAATAACACATAAAATTTAAATTTATAATAATACATAGTATTATATAATGTAAAAATTTTTAAAAAAAATTTAATATGACTATATATAATTTTTTTAATAAATGAAAATAAAATTATTAAATAATATAAACTATTTAAAAAAATTAAAAATAATATAGATAAGTCTAAAATGAGCTTTAGTGAATTTGAAGGGGTTAGCAAGCCCCAATCATAAAATAGAAAATTTATATTCATGTCTTTTATAATTTATAAAATTTTAAATTAATAATAGTAAAATTACACTTTATCCCTTCCTAAAATAATAAAAAAATTAATTTAATCCTCTAAAAATTATAAAGATATAGGCTATTAAAATGATGAAATTATATTTTTCCTATCATAAAAATATATAATTTAATTTCGACCCCTAAAAAAATTTTAATTTCGAACCTAACTCCTAAATGTATTATATATTAATAATAACACCTTTACCAAAAAAATGTAATGAGAAGCACTAATCTCAATATTCATCTTTTATTAATTTACGTAATGAGAGAGACTAATCCCAACATTCATTTATTAATTTACGTATTTAAAATATATGAAAAAAATAAAATTATTTACCCGTATTGTAGATTCCTAATTAGAATAGTAGATAGTTTTAAGATGGGGTGGCAAGAAAAGGTCCAAGTAAAGAAGCGGTAGTTGACTTTCTCTCCGCCACGTGTAGGAGCTTGAATTTCCACTTTTGAAACACATGTTTAAATGAATGCTTTACTATCTATCAGACACCGCAATTTTAAACGCCCACATAACTCCCACACACAGCCTATTCTTAATTTTCGCCTCTTCCTTCCCCATTTTTCCACACTCACATTCATTGAATTTAAATTTAAAACAAATGTCCCCAATCTTTTATTCCATTTTTTTATTCTTAACTTTAAAACCAACCTTTCCAAAATCAAAACACTTCACTTTTACTCTAAGGTTAAACTTTAACCCGTATTATTTGAATCAGATCAGATTAGCTAGATTAAAAATTGGTGGATAGATTGATTCGAAGAGTGATTTGAATCGATTAAATCATGAATCGGTACAAATTGATTGAATCAACTAAAAATTCGATTGAACTAAATCTTTCAAAAAAATTTAACTTTTTAATCGAATCTGTTAAATTGATTGGACCAAAAAATTGATGATCTAACCAATTCGACCATCAATTTAATTTAAAAAACATTAAAAACTTAACTATAATGTATACGTAAGTGCGTGGTTTTGATATTCAAATCACATTGCCATCAATATATTAAAAAAAATCACCCACATTAATAAATTAAATTGTATTTTAAATATTATTTAGTAGAGAAATAATAAAAAATATTTTAAGAACGAGATAGAAAGTTATATGAATTGGTAAGTGAATGTGTATATTAAGGCATATGATTTGGTAAGTGATATAACATAAATATAATAATATTTTTAAGGTTTGAGTAAGTGATGAAATTTGTAAGTCTAGGAGTAGTTCTATTTTCTCTGTTACTTTCATTGTATCCAGATTTTACCAATATACAATGCGGGCTAAAATTGAAAATGTTATTTGCATCTCTTAAACCAATTCTTTGAAGGCATCATAGAATGTGCCACAAAGGCAATACAAAATACGTAAAAAATGCATCCCAGAAGATGCCACAAAGGCATCACAGAATACGTCACGAAGACTTTCTAGAGGATTTCATGTTTACTGTTCTGGCGAACCATCTCTATGTGTGCTATGGGGTTTCTCCCACATGGTCTTACTCATATCTTCATGTCATGTTTTGTTAGTTCGATTTACATCTCATCAGAGGCTACACCATGGATATCCTCATTGTCATATAATCCCATCAGTCTCTACCACTTGGTCTTACATATATCTTTATGTCGTGATCTGCCAGTCCGGTTAGCATTATAGCTGTCCTACCGGAGGCATCACATCCATAATCACATATATTACGTCATATCCCAACACTCCGTCGAGCCCACATTTCTCTAACATTCTCAACCACGCATCATATATATAGCATAAATACACATTCATGTAGACTTCACTCATACCCATAAAAGAAATATATTTCTGTGGATGCTTACCACACATCAACATGTTCATTCAACATCGTATATGCTTCATATACAAACATATAATTGTTTCCCAGAAAACACTTATAGTCATGTAGATGCTTCACGAGGCTCACACACATTCGTTCAGTTACTTTAGGAGACATGCAACATTACATGAACATCAATCATATGAAGATTCTATTTAAAATGCCATGCAAGGGTTGAGGCTAGGGACTCACCTGAGACTTCAACTCAGAGTTTATGTTTCGATGATCCTACCCAGCAGCAACAACTGCTTAAAAGATTATGGAACTTCCATTAAAATCCCATTTGCAGATAGTTTACTAACATCACAATTACAAACGACTCCCATGCAAAGCCTGCTATTAACACCCAACTGTTTTTGTCTCTTAACATCCTTATTCTTCCAAAATCATAATATGCAGAGCTATCAGACTTATCAGGAGGTTGAAACATCCACCGATTAACCCAAAAACCTTAGCTTCTAGTTTAACAAAGAAGAAGAGAAAAAAGTTTAAAAAGAAGAACTGGAGCATAGAACGGAAGGTAGAAAAAACCATCTCCATGTTTCCTCCTTACCATATATATATACTCAGTTCCTCTTAGTAGATTTTGACAAGTGTCGAATGCATACAAAAATTGTCTCTTAAATGCGCTACAAAAATCAGGAAAAATATAAAAGAAAATTTGACACAAATGCAGTTTGACCAGTCAATCTATTCAGTTGACTCCCAACCAATCATGTTACCGAACGCTTACACAGTGTTCGAGCAAATTGTACGTACCATACTTTTGGCGGTAACTCTTATAAGGCGTGCTTTTGAAAATGATCTAATCTTCCATAATTTTCTTATACACTTGATATGCATGTCATGTTCAGTTAAAATTCTGAGACGTACTCTTAGTCTTCGATTGGCGTACTCTTCTTCAATTGAGAAACATCCCGAGATGAAATTCTCAAATTTTACATGGGCGGATACATTATGCGCTTGGATTTAATTTGTCAAAATTCTCAAAAGTGGCAGACTATACTACAATAGTGCGTCGAAACAAGTAAATAATTATATTACAAATTAAACATATTCATGAACAATGTTAATGAATAATAAACAATAAATAAATGTATATATTATTTTTATCTATACAATAATAAAATATAATATTAATAATTATATTATAAATATATCAAATTAGCACACAAATAATAATTTTATTAATATATAATAACCAAATAATAAATAAGTTTAAAAAAAAGCTTCAAAATGAACATAAATGAACATAACAAATTTTGTTCATATTCGGTTAATTTAATAAACGAGTCTTAAAATATTGTTCATATTAATTTATTTAGCTTAATAAACAAATAGAAACCGAAATATTAATTAACTATTTGTCGGACACACTGTTTATTTATAACATTAGCTATTTGAGCCCTTCTTTGGGCAATTAACTAAAGATTTAAGGGTATTGATAAAACAAAAAATTAAACAATTACCTTTTGGAGTAACGTATTATAAATCCCGCAACCACCATATCCATGTCAAAATATATGTGTGGGGACCTTAGACGAGAATCAACAAGCAACTGAAAAAGGGCCAAAATATGCCCGACGTCAGGACAATGTGATGAACCCCCAACTTAAGGCAACACCGATGTTGTGACAAGCATGCATGGGACGTCATGACGACGCGACGTATTCTCCACGTAAGCAATCGCGTTTTTAACTTCAAGTAAAAAATTTTCTCTCAGTTGGACTCTGATTATTTTACGAATATTTTGATATGATTAGAACTTTAATCTAGGCCTATTTAAAATTGTCATTATATCCCTGTTTTGGTATGTCAATCAGTAAGAGCTTTTCTTGAAGACTACAATATATAGTCGCATATGAGTTTTGGTAAGAGTTTCATGATAATTATGGAGATAATTTTATTCCCAAATTATGATTTTATTTTCGAGATTTGAGTTTGTAAGTTTAGTATATTTAAGTTTATTTTTCATGTAAAATATTGTGTTCGTTCTTCCTCATTTTTATTATCTTATTGTTTATACGGGACAATCCCAACTATGTATGAGGTGAATAAAGGACCCAAAAAGAATGGATAAAAGCAATCACATTGAAATTCTTAATATTCAACGAGACAAAGAGAAAAAAAAAAAAAAAAAACCCTTCAAGGCACCACTCTGGTATTTTATTTGATTAAAACTGCAATCTGACTGACATAAAGCTGCATGTATATTCAAGTTCCAAGGACATAGTAATAGATATTTCCCTCATTAAACTCAAGTAAATCAGGGGAATCTGTCAAGTGAGAGTAGGAAAAAGTAATCAAACCCTAGCAGTTCAATCTCCAATCATATGGCTGGTATATCACCTTCAACTGAGCATCAGCAATAATCTCCAGCAGAGTTTCTGAGTCAGTTGGCTCCAAGTAATTTGAGGCATGTTTCAATACCTCTACTTCATTCTTCCCAAAATCAACACTATACCTGTTTGTGGATTATTAGCAAGCAACATTAAGTTAACTTTTCCAGAAAAAAAGTATATGAGAATCAAGCTTACTAAATTAGTAAATCTCTGGTTAACCAAGGAAGGCATATGCATATGCATATGCATTTGCATTCCATCATCCATCTTTTTCTAATTCGAAGGTTTATCAGTTTACTATAGCTTGGTGTTTAGTGCAAAGGTTACGGTAATCTTGCATATCTTTTGCTGATCTTTGAAGTGAACTATATTTACATATAATGGGAGGTTCTAACTGCTACCCACTATTACCAACTCAATTTTGAATTTACCAAAAAGTTAAATAAGACAATAACATTGATGTCATTTAGGTCATATTTCAATTAAATCTTTATCAACCAGTCACTTTTCTGGTATCTCTCTCTTTCTAAATAAAATATAAAAAAAATGCAGTAACTTCTAATTGTCATCCCTATGTTTCTCTTGTAACTCCCTTTTTCATTTTCTTTTTAAACAAAGCATTATTATTATTACAGAAGTGTGCAACAGGCAACTACAAAATTAAGCATTGTTAGTGCTGTAATTTACACTAATCATGGCTTGAAGTGCCATATATGGTTTTCCTGCATTTCTATAGCTTCTGAATCCATCTTAGGCAACCCAAGCTTTCATAATTCTACCACTAAGAATTTCTGTATGATTAGATTATATAAGCTAAAATGAAAACAGCAGTTTTTTTAAATTCCCTTGTGCCTATGCCAATAAGCCAAAGAGTTTTGGAGTGCATGCATGTGTGTGTTAGTGTGGCTGTGCATATGCCTGTTAGCGTACAACGCATGTGTCTAGTGAAAATTTTAAAAACTTATTTTGTCTCCTGAACATAAAATAAAGGTCTCTAGGAAGAAATATGAATTCGTGCACCAATAACGTGCTTGAAATTAACTTACCATTTGAGGATCTTACTGGCATATGCAACCTTGCCACTCAAATCAACAATAAGGCCACCAGCTCTTAAGAAATCCCGCGCTGCATCCATCAGCTCTTTATCAATGTTCCCAGGAGAGTAGCATCGAAGAGCAGGCCCAGACCGGGTACCGCAAACCAGGGCAAAGTGAATTAGAGGCTCGGGATAGGGTAGAGCCACCTGAAAAAACACAAAACACAGAATGAGCTAGGTTGGATTTCCACATGAGGCATTCAATTATTGAGGATGAAATTCTTTTTCCGGTACCATAATGAAATGTTTTAACAGCACTTATTCAGGCTACACCCTTACAAGCCTGAAGTCAACGTAATTAACTACCCAGCAGAAAACTGCATGGTGAAGTAAATCTAATCAACAACCCAGTAGGGCATTGGGAGGTCACTTCATATGCACAACCTTTGGGTCATCCTTCTGAAACAATGGCAAAAAGTAAAAGGACACCCAATTCTAGGAATGAGCAAAGAATTCTGAAGGTTAAATTAATTTCCATAGTTTCACCAACAAATAAAAGGTACAAAACAGTAAACCACGTAATAAGGTGAGCACAGAAATGCTAGCCTCCAAAACAGTGGCTAGAATCATCATGAAACATTAAGCATCAATTTTATCCATGGTCTTACCTGTGATCGTTTATCTTTTACGCCGAATGGTTTCAAAAGATTGTATGGTGGCCTTTGATTGCCCCTTAAAATGCCATTCTGAATGGAAGAAAGCGAATATGTGCACCCGCCAACAACATACTTGAAGTCTCCAAACAGCTTCCTTCGTTCTAATGGACCAGCAGGATGACCCCACGCTAGTATTGCATGGATAGCCATCATATTGTACAAATTTATGAAGAAAGCGAGCTTCTCCTCCCTTGGCATGTCCTGAACTTTTACTCTTTGGAGCTCTTGAACTATTCTTAAGTACCTAATTTTTTTTCCATTCACAATGGAGACTTGAGCATTTGAAAGAAATGCATAAAATTTTGAAGTTACTAGAGTGAGCAATATCATACACTAAGAGGCATCAAACCTTGCAAATTCCTCACTTCCATGAATACTTCTGTAATCAACATGTCTTCCATCTTCTGATGCATAGGCTTCAAAAATAGCATAGGACAAAAACCTCAGTCTTGATGCAATTTCAGCAATGGGCTTTGGCTTCAGTTCAATTATACCCCTTGGAATGTTGTGACATTGAGATGACACAGTAGGATCATGGTCCAAGAACCGATACAAGTGGTCACCATCCTCAAAAAGATTCTCACTATTATAAAGCATCACAGAAAAAAATAAGGATTTTCTACGACAGATTACAGGGTCACAAAAACAAAATAAACTGGGAAGGTTAGACTCACTCAAGAACATGTCGGAAAAAGTGCTCACTGGCAAGCTTTTGCCCAAATTCAACAGCCTGTACCACAATGCAAGAACAAAGAAAAATACATAACCGCATCTAAAACAGAGCACACAAAACCACAAATTCTAACTCAAAAGCAGTGGTACTATGATTTTACCAGTGAAACGCCAAAAATCACACAACAGATAAAATCTCTCAAAACCACCCATTTAAAACAGAACAAAAAGAGAATAAAGAAAAAAAGGGACAAGTTAAAAATAGCAATATGTATTATTACATTCAGAAAACTGTTATGATGCGGTATCATAAGAATTAATGCTTTAAAAATAGCAATATGTATTATTACATTCAGAAAACTGTTATGATGCGGTATCATAAGAATTAATGCTAAAGATAAAATTGGCATCCGCAATATGTCTACTTATCATGGAAACTATCAAGTCCACTGTTGCTTCTTTTAATCAGACTGGAATGATATCAGTGAAAGGTAGGCTCTAGAGTATTTTTTAATATGCAAGGATTAAACTGAAAGCCATCTACTATCATGAGAAGATATCATTTTTAACTTTGCATTTGCCGTAGGAAGCAAGTAAAAGAGTGATCTGATTCAGGAAAGTTTGGTCATAACCCCATATGGAGAAAAACAATAATACTAACAGTTGACAAAGACCATGAATTATATAAGTATCACATAAAATTCAGTAAACCAGTCTTGGAAAACATAATAAAAATCCAAACTAACCTCTTCCCTTTCCAGGTACTGATCTTCCGATAGAAAATCTACTGCTTCCGAACCTAGAAAACAATTAGTGAACCTGCGCATCTTGTATAACCGATCCTTAACAACAATAGTTGTTTTCATTTTTTGAACAATTATAGCTAGTTCATCAACAGGTCCATTATCGGACACATCATCTTCACCAGGAAGAGGTGGTAAAGGTGCTTCAGGCGACGGTGCTTCAGAAATAAAAAAATCAATCTTCTCATCAAGCTTGCCAGACTCATCTAAGCCTTTTAGTTCACTCAAATCCCCAATCATTACCTCATTAAAGAAGACCTTAGGAACGGCACAAGATCCAGAGACCTTCTCTATCTCCAACTTTCTACTGGGGTATACATCAATGTTGATCTCAACATATCTAAGCCTTTTTCTTTGCAGAAATAACCTAGCTTCTCTACAATCTCGGCATCCTAACCTTGTATACAATATAATTCTTCCTTTTGTGGCAATAGGTAGAAGTGATTCTTCAATGATATTCTTCCCCTGCTCGGCTTTGCTTTCTGAATCAGTATCACGTGACACCTTAATGTAGTTTAAGGGATTCCAAGCAGATCTTTCTGCAGTCCTTGGAGACATTGCAGCTTGCTCCCCAAGTTTAGCAGAATCTGAAGTGTCCTTATCTACATCAACATTAGCCTGTTCAACTCCATCTCTTTTTAAAGAAAGCCGACGCAGGACACTGGTCACTGCAGCACCCTTTTCCTTAACAAAATTCTTAAGTGCCACTGCTTTCTCGGGCCACACAGACCCCTCTTCCTCTGGATAAGGATCCAAGGAACGAGTTGATGAACTACGATTAGCCTGCATCCCAGGAACCTCTGTTCCATCGAAGACCGGTTCTTGTTCCTCCTCAGCAAGATCTTCTCTTGTAGTTTCGTTCACTTCTTCTTGAGCTTTGGAATCCAAATCCCCATCCTTATTCATCCTGTCACCTTGTTCAACATGTTTGTCATCTTTGTCTTCTTTATTACCCTCCTCTAACTTATTAACATCGTCCTTGCTGATGTTCAGACTATGCATCTCCTCCACCTCCACAGGTTTTCCCTGATCTTCTTTGTGAATACCATCAGTATGTCCCTCTGGTTTTTCATCCATGGGAGGATCTGTTATATTTTTGTAACTGGAGTTACCCTCTTCCCTAATGTCAGAAAAACATAAATATTGTCATTCAACTTGTGAAAACATGGCCCTTAAACTTTTTCATCAAGGATCTCTTCCCAGGTTCCTGCAAGGACATTACATATAGACAAATTCAACAGAAGACCGATTCCACTACGGATGAAAAATGAATATAAGACTCTTATACTTTCATAAACAGAGTCATATTTGAAAGTAGACATCCATTTCAAAACTGCCTAACAAACAATAGGATCTCCATTTTTCACTCTTTAGCTATTTAAACGGGAAAAATGTAACAAAAAAGGGAACAAAATAATCTGTATCTAAGTTTGGGTATATAGGCTCTTATTCACTGATTTTCAGAAATATGAACATAATCCAGTATATTAAACCAAAACACTAGATGAAATCCATAATAAGAAATTGTTTCAAAGCACTAGATGTGATCCGGCAAGTCAAGCACTGAAGCTTTAGTTTTCGACCATTCCTAGTCAAAAGAACCGGTCAACCTAAATCCTCCATGATGTAAGAAGTAGTAATATTATGAACAATGAAAGTCAAAGAAAAAAAATAGCAGAGAAATGAATCTGTGACCAAAATTAAATAACAAAAAAGATTAAATCTTTAAGTCCTTAACACTTGATCAAGTTTTCATTTAATTACCACACAACTTAATCTCCAAAAAGAAAAAATAATAATAATAAACCCTGAAAAATTATAGATAGGAGTTTTGCAAGTTAATCATAACGGGAAGTATGAAAACTGAAAATAAGAGATAGAGAGAGAGCTTACAGATCCAGAGAGAGTGAAGAAAAAACAGTGAATATAAAAGAAAAGAAAAAAAGATCTGGAGAGAGTTACAGAACCAAAAAAGAAAGATTTAAGTTAATATATATATATATATCAACTTTGGAGTAACAAATTTGGTGTATTAATGTTTTGAAAGGAAACTTATAATTGAAAACTGAAAAGGAAAGAATCGTCAATTAATGGAGGGGTGGATGATTTTCAGAAGCAGAGGCGGGCGGTCGGGACAAGCGGGAAATCCGTGGGCCTATCTTTGTTTTTGTCTTTTTAGACTTAAGGACCCCCTTATCCTATTTCTTTATTTTGGACACCCCAATACTTTTGATTTCTTTCTAAACCATCCCTTATTGTTTCCATTTTTTTTTTAAATTGAGGAAGAATTAAGATGACTAAATTGCTAAATCAAATATAATATTATTTTAGTAAAACAATTGTTAAGAATATAATGTAATTCGAAGGAATCAAGGGAAGCCAAGGTCCTTGCTTGACCCTCTCAAGTCTAAGCTATATATAAGATTAGAAAACTGATTTTATTTAAAATTTTATAAAATTAAACTATTTAAAAATTTTCATTCAAATCACTAGAGTGTTAAAATGGTCATTATATACCTTTTTTTTTATTCGCATTGCTAGCATAATCGAAAACTCGCATTAATATTCTCTTTTACAGTTCAATTTTTTACAGACCAAATTCTAATTAGTTTTCTTCTTCAATATCTGAAATTAATTGTCAAATTAACTTGAATCTAAAGCATGTTCTTCTACTTGTCGAAGGGTATTGATCCACTATACCGATCATTGAATTGTCGCTTGAAGTTCGGCTAAGTTCGCTAGCCGAACTTTAAAAAAAAAAAAAAAAACCTTAATAGCATAGTAACTTAAATAAAAAATTTCAAATAGTTTAGTGACGTAAATGAAAAGTTCTAAATAGTTCAATAACCTTATTGAAATTTTTTAAAATTAAGTAACCAAAATATAAATTTACTAACAGTATAGTGACAGTGGATATAATTTACCCTTCATTCAATTGCGTAAACATAATAAAATTTATTTAATGTAATAGGATTCTAAATATGAAATTGTACATATGAAATGTTTTCATATAAATTCAAATGTAAAACACTATCAATGGATTTAATAAACTATAAAATACTAATACTAATCGTTATTCAACTCGTTGAAAACTACAGCACAACTTTTGATTTTGAGTTGTTGCGTATTTTACTGCTTTCATGTTGTGGAAGCTTTCAAGGACAACGACACATATCATGCAAACGTTTTTAAGTTATTAACACGTCTTCTTTGGATTACACGAACAGATTGGATTTACCAAGCAATAAGAAGCTGTAGATTGTAAATATCTTGTCAAACACGTTGACTGCAATGGCTGCATGACATGTTCCTATCCGTTTTCCAGGCATTGCATGTGACGATTACATGAAAAAGCAGGCTGCTTAACATTGGCCCTTGGAAGAGGTATTCCAATGCAGTAATGTTATACACGAAGAAGAACAGATACTTGATTTCTACTCGTATTTAATAATTCAAAATTCGTACGAAAACGAAGGAAGATGCACGGGTTCGCCCAGGGGAAAAGTTATTTAACATGACAAATAACAGCAGCACAGACAATAAGGATAAGCAAGACATCATCTTTCTTTTTCTTTTTTCTAAAAGTTTGTGAGTATGAACTAGATTTACATGGTGTTTACAAAGAACATAACTACCTATATGTACCTGTTGCCGGAGTGATATTCAGTGCTCAGCACAGCATCATAGAAAAGCTTGTGACATTTTTTGAAGCTCGGAAGGAAACAGCACCGGCATGCCTTTCTTAATACAATAGGGGCGGACAATGGCGTAACTGAATAACAGCATAGCGAACTTTTTTTTAACTGTTATTTTTCCTTGTCCATCTTATATATGATACATATACGCTGCAGTGAAAAGAAATAATTTTGACAATTGCAACTCCATGCCTAAGACAATTAGGCCACCAGTAATATTTCCGATGAAGGATCTTCATCCAATTCAATATCTCCGCATGCACTAAGAACCGTAGCAAGGATGTAATCATCCACCTCAAAACCTTCTGCTTCCATCCGATACATGAGTTGCAAAGCTTCTCGACATAGCCCGTTTCTTGCATAACCCATGATCATGGCCTTCCACGAAACCAAATTCCTTTCTGGCATGCTGTCAAAAACACGAGAAGCCTCAGCTACAAAACCGCATTTCGCATACATATGGATCAATGCACTGCCCACAAACACATTAGAAAAGGCAGGAGTTTTATTTGCGAAGGAGTGAATTAACTTCCCTTTTGTAACAGCTCCAAGCTTAGCACATGCTTTCAAAGCTGAAGAATAGGTAAAAGAGTTAGGTTCTACACCCTCCTCCATCATTTCTTTCAAAAAATCAAGAGCCTCAGCCTCATGCCCTACGCTTGCACAGCCAGAAATCATGGCAGTCCACGAGACAACATCCCTCAGCGGCATCTGTTGAAGGACTTTGGAGGCAATATCGTACTCCCCACATTTACAATAGAACCATACTAGAGTGCTTCCTATGTACACATTCGTTTGGATAGATTTTTTTACTATTTGGGCGTGGACTTCCTTGCCCATAAGTAAATCCACAACTGAACCACAAGCCCTGAGTATGCTTACGATGGTCAAATTATTAGCAATTATATTTCGTCTCTTCATTACTCGAAAAAGACTAATGGCATCCTCACCGAGACCCTTCCTAGCATACCCTGCTATAATAGAAGTCCAGGTAACCGTATTTCTACTACTCATCCCATTAAACACAATCCTAGCATCTAATATCTCCCCGCATTTTGCATACATGTCCACAAGAGAAGACCCTAAGAAAACATCATTTTTGAACATCTTTTTTATTATGGCACCATGTAATTGTCTACCTGGTCTCAATGCCTTTTGCTCTCCACAAGCCTTCAAAACACTGCAAACGGTGAACTCATTAGGCCAAAAACCATCACTTAGCATTCTCGAAAACAACGAGAAAGCCTCCTCCGCATATCCTTGTTGGGAGCAAGCAGTTATCATAGCTGTCCAACAAACCACATCCTTCTCTGCCATCCCATGAAACACTTGAAAAGCCCTTGACAACTCCCCACATTGTGCATAAAAATAAGTAACAGCACTATCCACAATCAAGTTCCTACAATTCGCTTTCAGGATACACCCATGAATTTGTCTGCCTAACTCAAAATCCGCCAGCCTACTACACAAATTCATCAAACAAACAAGCATCTTCCTGTTCCCTTGAACCCCACATGATATCGAATCCCAAAACAACCTCAAAGCTTCATCATCAAAACCCAATTTGGAGTACCCATTAATCATTGCTGTCCAACTGACGACATTTCTTTCAGCCATATTATCAAACACCTTTCGAGCTTCCACTAGCTTCCCAAATTTTAAATACGAACTTATCAAATTATTCTCAACATAGGTCACTGGGTTCCCTAAACGCTTCAAAACAACCGCATGGACTCTCCTAACTTGTCTGCCATTGCTACAAGATTGAAGCAAAGTTGCCAGCTCATCAGAACCGACATTTCGACTAACCGACGGTGGGGTTCTATCCCTAAAACCAGCATCTGGGTCTTCATGGTAAGTTGAAATACTGGTTAAATCATCGAATTCGGGTAGAAAACATGAATCTTTGGAAGAAAAACAAGAAAATTGGGGTGGATTTTTGGTGATTCTTGATCTGGACTCGTTTTTGGAATTCAAATAATGAAATGATGGACTTAGAATAGTGAAAAAGGAAGGCCATTGAAAGTGCGTCACTTGGGGTGAAATCACCGTTAACGAAAGCATCGGCTATATCTTTGGATTTCTTCAAAACTCCCCGCGGAAAACAGAACCCAGTTTCCCGAAGCTTAAGCTCTTGTTTTTGTTAAATCCCGAGGCTTTCAAAAACTCCATAAGGTAAAAGACCATTTTGCCACTAAGCCAGCAAAACGACATCGTCTTGCAGGTTGCAACCTCTTCACAATATCACTACTTTGCCGGTCACTAAAACCTTATTCTAGAACCCCCTGCCAAAAACCTTCGTAAATTTCTTCCTGCTATAAACTTACAAAGTTAAAAATTTAATCTTTTTCTTTCCATGGAATTGGCTTGTGCAAGTTTTCAAGCTTGTTCTATATTTCCAGTGAGATTAAAATCTTCTAAAGCCACAAAATTTGAATCTTCTTTAGCTTTACTTCCTTCCTGTAAAAGTTCAAATTCATCTCGGATTCGTTGTTTGTCTTCAAAGTTTTTAAGTAAGTTACTCTTTTTTACCTAATAATTTGCAGCTAAAGGTTATTAATTTAGCGTTTTATTCACTGTATTTATCTCTCTTTCCCGCGCTGCCTTCCTGCGTAAATAATGGTTCAACCTGGAATTGAATACATTAATAATAATTAAGTGCTATAGCTGAAGTATTCTATGATGATTAGCTTTATCTTTTTGTTTGTTTTTAAAGTCCTTTTCGTTTAAAGTAAGAAAATAGGGAACTTCTGCTAGCATGATTATTTGGGAAAGCATTGTTTGTTAGGAGCTTCTTTGGTGCTTGCAGAGATGCATATATTATTTTTAGGCTATTTGTCTTTAACAGATAGTTCTCATGGGCAGGTTATCCTGCATTGGGTGTTAATCGGGTAAGCGGGCAGCAGCGGTTTTCTCTTGCGGCTGTTGTTGGTGATAAAACTGCGGTGCCAAATAATTGTGATGAAGAGAAGATTTCAGATTCAGATTCTGACGGTTCCTCGCTAATTAACGATGAGGTGACCAGAGATGGGGAAAATGATGGTGATAAAGGTAGTGTTGACGGGTTGGATAGCGGTAAAATGATCAGAGTGTGTGACAAGTTAATTGAGGTTTTCTTGGTTGACAAGCCTACGCCGACTGATTGGAGAAGATTACTTGCTTTCAGTAAGGAATGGAACAGCATCCGACCTCATTTCTTTCAGCGTTGTCAGGAACGAGCTGATGTTGAAGGTGATCCTGGAATGAAGCATAAGCTTCTTCGACTTGGAAGGAAATTGAAAGAGGTGGGTTATTTGATTATAATTATAATCTTTTGCAAGCAATATCAGTTTTTTGTATGAGATATTGAATCTGGAGAATTGTCTAGCTGCTCATGATTAATTCTAGATTGATTATAAAGAGAGTACGAACAAGGGAGAGAAATCTACCCGCTTTTATGATGCTGACATGCTGAACAGATCCATGTGCAGTGAAGATTCCTAGGAATTGAATTTCTTATACTCTTTGGATGGCATGTTAGTCATATGGCTTTAATAGTTGAGGCATGTCTGATGCATACTGTTCTTATTTTCAAGTTCATGCTGATGTCATGGTGATTCTTGTTATACAGATTGATGAAGATGTTCAAAGACACAATGAACTTCTTGAAGTGATCAAGGGTTCACCATCTGAGATTAGTGAAATTGTTGCTAGACGTCGTAAAGATTTTACAAAAGAATTCTTTGTGCATATACATACTGTAGCAGAATCATATTATGACAATCCAACTGAACAAAATGGTAAGGCAGTATGATCAAATAATTTAATTATCAAAACCATATTGATAATTATTAGTGTGAATGTTTAGTATCGTGTGCCAGTTTAAACTATATGCCTAACAAAATAAGCTGTGTGGTGAGTTGCATGGCTTAAGATCAGAACATTTAGTTCATATACTTGTTAACCATATGCCTTCCCGAGCTTATTCCTTCATTTATTTGTTTATACTTGACAGCTCTGGCAAAGCTTGGTAATACTTGCTTGGCTGCTGTACAAGCTTATGATACTGCTGCTGAAAACGTTGAGGCACTTAATGCAGCAGAGTTGAAATTCCAAGATATCATCAATTCACCTTCTCTAGATGTTGCTTGCCAGAAGATTGATAGTTTGGCTGAGAAAAACCAACTTGACTCAGCACTGGTGCTAATGATCACTAAAGCTTGGTCAGCTGCCAAGGAATCTAACATGACGAAAGATGAGGTACTGTTGCTGACTTCAGGGAGGAAAAAGCCCTCCGCCTGCTTTATAAATCGTATGATGCGGTGGTCAACTAGATGTAGTTCTTGTTTTGTGACTCAGGGTGACTGCACCTAGAAGAACCCTATGATGATATTCTTATAAATTAATGGAATGATTACTAGGTTGGGGATGAAGGGAAAAAGGATTATTCATTTTGGCATTCTAGTAAAGAGCGGAACTAATTTTAGGAAGTACAACCATATAGTCATTTGTGGGGAAGCCAACTGATGTGTTCCTTTTGATAAGCATTAAAATTTTCAGTAGGATTGCTAATTTAAGCACCATCAGCCGATGGTTTTAGAAAAAAAATTAACTTTATGATAAATTCCTATGTTTTGGAGTGCTGCTGTAAGATGTCTTACCAAGTTATCATCTCAATTGCAGGTAAAAGACATATTGTACCACTTGTATATGACTGCTAGAGGTAATCTGCAGAGGCTCCTTCCAAAAGAGATTAGGATTGTGAAGTACCTTCTTACAATTGAGGATCCTGAGGAGCGACTGTGTGCCCTAAATGATGCCTTTACACCTGGAGAAGAACTTGAAGGGAGCGATATGGACAACCTTTACACGTATGTCTTTTGCTCTGACTTGATTTTTGTCAGAATTTAGTAGCATCTAGGAATTAGGCTTGCAATGCATTGGCTTAATCTTCCAAGTCAATCGTCCAGCCTTCCTGGTCCTGTTTTTTATAGTTTCAGGTGCAAATGATGAGTTGGGTTGGTAGTTATCCCAGGAAAGGATTTGATAGTTACTCTGGTGTCCTGCTATTTGCCTAAACCAAACATCGTTTAAATTTTGTGTCATCCTCTTTTGCGCGTAAGTTTGTTCCTTCATTTAACTCATTGTAATGAAATTTTAGGACTCCGGAGAAGCTTCATACCATGATGAGAGCTGTGGTGGATGCTTATAATTTCAGCCATGAAGGCACTCTCTTAAGGGAAGCTAGAGATTTGATGAATCCGAAGATAATCGAAAAGCTGGAGGAGTTGATAAAGATTGTGGAGAAAAACTTCATGTGACATAGAGCTAAGTCGTACTTTGAATAGCTTTACGTATATTTCTTGGTCCAGAAATCATAATCGTTAATCTCTGCCTTGCTTGAGAATCTGAATATATATAGGTGTGATAGCTCTAAATTTCGGGTTGGTTCATAGCTCGAGCAGTAATACTGCCCGTACCCGAAAGCATCAAAGTAGAGTTACTTCACAACAAAAATTGGCAATAGAAGAAGAATAGTCTTTAGGTGTGAATGTTCAAACATACAAGGTGCCAATGATCTCCTGCGGAGATTGATCTTGTTGTGGTCCCATAATTTTCTTTTCTTTTTCTTAATATTAGAACTTGTTAATCAGATGTTACATGAATTACTGGCAAATATTCCTTGATTTCATATTTAATATTAATTTAACAATATTTCAATAAAATTAATTGCCATAATGCGATTTCATTTTTTTCTAATAAAGTAACACAAAATTATAAAGGTTCAAAGTTCTCTGTAAAGAGCATTTATGAACTAAATTAGAAGCCATTAACTCTTGTGACTTGTCCCACATGTTATAAGTTTAGGTAAAAACTGTGGTCAGTTCTTAATTCTTAAGAAACTTAGGCTTGAATTATTGAAGTTGAACACCAAAAAAAAAAAGGGTCTTAGAATCTGTAAATGATTACTTCTTCCTCTTCTTTGGTGGCTGAATCGATTCTTCTTCATCTTCGTCTTCGTCTTCATGTTCGGGCTCTTCATCTTCTACAGTTTCTTTTTCTTCCTCATCATCATTGCCTTCATTGTCGTCACCATCACCGTCGTCCTCATCCTCGTCTTCCGGCTCATCATCCCCATTTTCACCTTCTTCTTCCTCTCCGTTCTCTTCTTCCCCTGCTCCATCAGCCTCTCCACCACCAATTCCCTTGTTGGAGTTGCCATTTTGGTCATTGGAATTGTTCCCATGATCTTCACCATCAGAAGGGTCTCCTTCTTCATTGTCTTCTCCGGGTCCATCATTATCAATGTCTTCATCTTCGTCTTCGTCTTCATCTCCATCTTCCTCAGCATCAACCATCGCTTCATATCTATGTCCACCCAAATCACTTTCTTGCTTTTCACCTTCTGGGTTTACCATCAACAGCTCAAGCAGATTCTGAAATTATTACAACAATCTAATCTAATTATCACGTATGCTTGACAATTACACCATGAAAATATATTGAAACCAACAAATTACAAACCCTACAAAACGAAATACTCCCATTGTAAAATGACTAAAACGGGAATTAGCTTTTCACCCATGGTCATGCAAAACCCAACCCAAGTATTAATTTATGACAAATTATTGAACCTACTACATTGAAATATGAAACTCCACAAACAGAAAGATGAATACTTCTCAATATACAATAACAAATAGTAGATTAGAAAATTAAAACCACTGAATACTAATTTTTAAATTAATTCTATAAAGCAATTGAATTCAATGTGAAGTTTAACATTTTCTATATACACGAATAAAATATTAGTAAAAAAGATATCGTTTTTGGCGTCAAAATTATTTTAGTTGCTTTAAAAAGAAATTGGGAGTTTTTTTCTTATATCGGTACTCGACTAACCAATTTTTCTTACATTTAATCTTCAACTTAGCAATTTTTCTTGAAATCTTTTTCATATTAGTTTAAAATTTTGGTAGCTTTTTTCAATTTAGTCTCTAAATTTAGATTACGAAAAATTTTCAGTTTCAATAAAAGATTAGGGGGTCAATTTTTTTAAAAAAAATCTTATAAATGTTAGATTTTAATAGATCGATATTGTTATTTATTAATAAAAAAAATTATAATTTAAACTTTTTTATTAATTTTGTTTATAATTTTTATATTTTTAAATAATTTTTAATTTTAAAAGGGTTGAATTGATTTTTTTTAAAATTTGTTACTAAGATTCTTTTTTTTATTCTCTGGCATTATTAGTTTCGAGACATTCTAATATAGTTCAAATAAAAGAGTATGGATCAAATTGAATAAATGTGTAAAGGTTGAGGGCTAAATTTGTTATTATACCTAAACACTAAAACAAACATTTAACAGTACAAAAATTTTAACGGGTGGGTTGTTTTGCTCACTCATCTAACATACAATAGCTAATTTGCTCATTTTTTAATAGAGACGCTAAAATGCAATCTTTATATAGTACAGGGAGTTTTGTGGTACTTTTACGAATTGAAAAATTACTATGATAGCAATTATACCCTCACGTAATTATAAGGAATTCTAATTCCCTATACATGTTTGGCTCAAAGAGTATAATTATGTCATAATTCTCTATATCATGTTTGATAATATAAATTATAATTAAAAATTTACATAATTTTAAATTCTAAATGAAAAAGGAATATTAGTTATTATCAAAATTATGAATAATACTTAACAAAAAAAAATTACTATACAAATAACAAAACTTAAAATCAAATCATAATATATAATATGTTATTCCAAAAAAAATATTTGATAATATGATTATTAATAAAATTAATAAAAAAAATTCTATACAAATTTATCTAATTATTCTAGAATTTCATATTTATTGGACTATTCTTTGACACTAAGCATATACTTGTTATAATCAAATGGTCTTTGCCCAAATATTAATAATTAATAATAAATATTATGCAATTAGTTAAAATTAGTATAAATATTTTATAATAAATATGTGTAATTTAGCTAATTATTTAGTATATCAAAATGTATGATAAATTATCTTTTGTCAATAATTTTTTTAAATTATTAACAAGATTAGTAAAATAACATATAATTATAGATATTTTTTAAAATTAAAATACTATTATTATATAAAAATAACTTTTTAAACTTAAATAATATAGGACATAATTGAAAAGTTATAAGATAATTAGATTTTAGTATGATTGTTTGTAATTACCCGCATAAGTACTCCAATACTTCCCTTTTCCTAAGAATTGGAGTGCGTGATTGAGGTGTTCTAGACTTCTAGTTACATTTAATTTAGTAATAGTTATGTAAACATGTCACACATACGTAATTACAAATAATTAAACTCAAACTAAATTACCATACAATTTTTTAAATACAAATCTATAATTAAACCCTTAATAAATAAGGATTAATATATTTTTAATGAAAGCCTTTATGACTTACAAACCATTTCTAGCCATAGGATTGGTTTTGTTTTAGAATGCAAGGTTAGGGTTTAGCTTTTTAAGGTTTAAAGTTTGTATAGAGTTTTAGGATTTAAGATTTATAATTTATAATTTTATAAAAATATAAATTTAATTTTTTGATTTAATATTTAGTATTTAAAATTTAAGGTTATCCTAGTCATTTAAATTTTATATTTTAAAAATATATTAATAATTACTAATTATACAAATTTAAAATAAGAAATAATATAGTAACTCACTGCACGTGAGTCCAATAGGAATTGAGGAACTGTGAGCATGGTTCTACCCATTTTTTATTGGGGGAGGTTTGAACGCTTTATTTAATATTTATATATTGGTGGGCCGACAAGGAATCAAATCCCCGGAACTCAACATAATTTTACGTAAAACAGAATCTATGTTTTCTATTTCAGTTCCGCACATTGTACGCTTCACCCACACCAGCAGCGCAAGTTAGCAATCACCAAAAATAAAAAATAAAAATAGAAACCTAAAAAGAACCAACCCTTACTTGAGGTGAAAAAGCAAGTGCTTGAAACGTAGCTGAGGAGGCGAGTAGGGTGAGTACGGTTCCCCACCACGCGCACATTAGCAAACCATGGTTAAACTTAACCATCAATTCGCCATAACCTTCTTTGGTCTCCATTTGTACGGCACAAGGGAAGAAAAAATTAAACCTAGGGACAAAAAACAATAACATCAATCAACCATACTACCGTTAGATCTGATACCTGTCATCTCAGCCGTCAGATCTATAGAGTTTGGTTCGAAATTATGTACAATAAGACGAGATAGAGGATAGCATATTAAACAGTTAACGTTAGTTAGAAGAAAACGACAAAAAAAAAAAAAAAAACAAGCTGCATACCTGAGAAATTCTAGGGAGCTCGGAAATATTTTCCGGGAAATGGGAGGAAAATGTAAGAAAGAAAACAAGACAGAGTTAAGAGTGGGAAGGGGCGGTTGGAAAGTATAGGAAAGGAAAAGTTTCTAAAAAGAGAAAGACAAAGGGAACGATGTTTGTTTAGATCCAACACTTGTTTTTTGCTACAAAAACATTAGTGTTTTTTGAGTCAATGTTTAAGGGTGATGAAACACATGGGAGAAAAAAAAAAAAAGAAGAAAAAATACCTTCAAAATTCAAAACAGGAGAAATGAACAAGTTTTTGTTTATTTATTACTATTTTCTTTGGGTGGTTCGTATTTTGGAATCGGATTCCATTAATAGTCTATTATTGATGCCTTTTTCATCCTATTTGGGGCTGCTTCTTTTTTTTCTTTTTTGAGAATATTGTAGTAATAGTTATGTTTTTTATTCATTTATTTTAAGTAATTTATGAAGAAAAGGTAAATTAATTATTATATAAATTCATTTATTTGTTTCTCATGATGGAGAATTGATTCAAGTTGTGGTGGCTGATTTGAAGAACAAGTCGAAATCCTCGTGAAGAGCTGCGGTATCCATTTTAATTCCCCTAACACAAAATGCTGAGCTTCTCCATGTGACACACAGGCAGCGCAAAATTACGGTACTTTCATTGCTCAGTTAACATAGACCGGTGCAGAATTGAAATGTGGTACGGGTGCATTTGGGCTGGGCCCAATAGCTAAGTTGTCGGACCAGAATTATAATATACGGAATGCCATCGAGCGTGCTTTCGACCATGTTTAGTTTTTACTGCTAACATTAGCTGACAAGTCTGCTCCATACTCTCTCTTTAAAACTGAAGTACCATACGAAATAAATGATCCGTATTATCACACTAAAATTTATTTTAATAAAACAAACAAGAAATAAGAAACGAAATCATACTAATTATCACCCAAAAATGGACCTTAAATCCATAAAGTTTGATCACATCAATACAGCATGAGATATTCAAAATCACTGAACATGATTACATGCAGCTTTGAACTACAATGGCCGCCCCCCTAAGCTTCCCCTAACCCTGCTGTTAGACTTTCTTATTGGCTCCAATCTATAGCTTTGCCTTTGTAATTCTGCACAAGTTTTTAACTGTAAAGATCACCCTACCCCCCAAGCCAATAAAAATTATTCTCTTGCCTTTCTTTTCTTTGCTTTGCTTTGCTTCCCCCCCCCCCCCCCAAATGATAAAAGTGCCCCACTTTTTCTTGGTTATTGATGGAATTTCAGCTTAGAATTCATGGCTTTACAGCCTTTGCTGGACCATGGCAGGTGGGCAATGACACCATAACTCCCCAGACCATAAAATCTTGGACAATGGTCCCTCTCCAACTTAGACCATAATCAATATTCAGACAAGTGTTAAACCGTAATCAACATTAAGTACAATAAAAAGAATCAAAACAAATCCTTATTGTTTAACTAATGCCACTAATTTTTTTTCCCTTCCTTTAATTGTGTGTACCTAAAACAGCTGGCGAACTTTGAAGGGGATTGTCAGGCATGAAAGAACATTCATGGAGGCCATTTATCACATAACAGCTCAAGAAAAGGACAATATCCAAATAAAGATAATATAAATGAAAATGGGTGCCCATTAAAGTCAATGGGCTGTTTCAATGATCTAACCGTTCCCATTTCATGATCTGTAGAAGAATGGCTTTGCCTGACAAAAGGGTTTACTTTTCCACAAAAGGGACTTAGTTGAGTTGGTGAATTGCATGCATTCAACATACTTTAAACATCAAAACGAAAGATTGCAGCTATACTATAGCTGTGTATATCAATTAGTTATCTATCAATGCACATGATTTACTCGAACTGAATTAAATTTGAATCAATTTATTTAACAAAATAAACTTTTAAAATTGGTATTCTTTGAAATTAGTTCAACTTGATTCATAGTATTATTAGATTTACAACATGTGGCATGCTCCCACTTGGCACATGATGAGCTAAGGTCCTTAATCAATTTGGCATTGCAAAAAGGAAAGAAAAGAAAAGAAATTCTACTAAATCAAAACCATAATCATGAAAAGAGAGAGTATGCCCCCTAAATAGCTTTCAATTGATTCCTTTATTTTTTTTATTTTTATCATTCTAAGGCCTAGAAAGCACTAGTGTACTAGCATTGCATTACTATAAATGCTAAGTTGATGTGGTTTTGAGGAAGATAGTAAGATTATTTATTTATAGAACTTTAAAATGCTCCCTCTTTTAGGGGATGAGAAGGAGCTAAAAGCTACTCTATAGTGGGAAGGAATCCCAAAGTGGAGTTTTTTATTTATTAAAATAAGTTGGATGAAAAGGCTAAGGGAAGCAAAGCAATCTCTTTCCCATTTTTTCTCACCATCAATGTTAGTCAAAGAGGGTAACTAGGCTATAGGATCTATCTCCCTAAAGGAATTTGAGCCTCTATTGTCCCTAAAAATAATATATATATATATATTTTTCGGGTCCACGTTGATACGGGAGAATGGGGAGGGAATAGTGAAATCTATATATTCTTAGCTTTGAGTTGATGGAATAGTTAGATATTAATTTAAATTTTAGTTACCGATATTAAATTAGGATTTTAGTGTGATTTTATTCAAGATTATTTAATTGTTAAATTTATTTAATGAATTATATTTAATAGCTTGGAAATTTTGGTGAATAAAATTTCTTCATGAATAAAGTTTTTTGGTGACCAAGGAATGGTTTAGCACTTTAGCGGTTAGAATTAAGAAGTTAATAAAGTGGTATTTTATTGTTTTGAGATTGCGTCTTTGTATTTCCATTTCGTTTACCATATTTTTTTACTTCATTTTAAGTATACTGTTTATACATGGACGGTAATTTCCATATGTCTAGTATATTTCAAGTTTATTAACATTAAAAAAGTTTTTTAACCACAAATTGATTAACTAATCTTTTTTTTTTTTTAAAGAAAACTAATACGATCTTTCAACCTTCCATTTTAGAATATGGTAAGCAGGGATTAACAAATATTTTTTAACATTAAATTATTTTTTTTTCTTTTTATTTACCTCATAATTCAAAAACTAACCATGTAAAACACAATTCAATCGGAACCCCAATATTTTCACTTTGGAAACTACTTTTTTGAAACTCGTCTTTTGAATCCACCATTCCTTTTCAAAAACAACAGTTATAAACATGTTAATATTTGTATAAATATATACTAGAAATTTAGGTGCAGTTTTAATTCTACAAGTAAAATTAAGAAGTTTTTATGTTTTATGTGTATTTAATTGGTATTTAAAAATAAGTAATTATATCAACAAATGTTGGGTGCAGTGATAAGACATTTTGTACTTTTAAAGGGAGATATATGTTTGAATTTTGAAGATAATTTTATTGGAAGGAAGAGCCACAAACTCTGAATATGAATCATAAAACAAAAATCGAGAATTCAAAGAAAAGGGATAATTATTTTGTCCAACACCAGTGAGTAAAAGAAAACCCACAAGCTCATCTATGATGGTGTCAAGTGTACTTTTTAATTATTTTATTGTTGTTTTATTACACCCTAAAAACAAATGGTTTTATCCTAAATTCGCTTGTAGAATTTTTTTGTACTTCAACAATTGTGTATGGAATAATAATTCTTAAGAAAAATTTAGAACTAAATAAATGGTCTACATAATGATTTTTTAATCCATGGTGTTAAAAAAATTCCACTGAGAATATACCAAATAATAATATTATATATTTGGATAATCATTCTATACATACTAGATTATGTCACACCTAAAATATTTTATGTAAAAAAAAAATTCTTTTGAAATTAATTCATTAATGATTATAGGTGGAATGGTAAATAACTTATATAAAAATCACATTAAATATGTGTTCGATTCTTGGATATATGTGATTTTCAGTTGTTTCATTTAAAGATTATTTAAAAGAAATCAATAAATATTAGGCAAAAGAGCCTAAAAATTCCTTAGTAAAAAAAAATCAATTGAGCTATTAGGAAAAAAATGCACTCAGACCCTGAAAGAAGAAAAAAAAATCAATTACACTCCTCCATTAATGGAACCATCGTTAATCGGACTGATCATTAACATGACATGATTGATAGAAATAACGAAAAATTGACACATGACATTTTATGTGAATAAATATGACATGAACATATCTATGGTATATATCCAATAGCAGTTAATAAATCAGATGATATCAGCATTAACAATTTTATATTAGTTGATTCAACTAATTCAATAACAAAAATAACTATCTTCTTAACATATTAACTATTAACTATTTAACTGTCATAACTTTTAAGCTGACTTATTCCGCAATAGTTACTCATCCGGTTTATATGATCAAAGTGTTGAATAACGACTTCATAAATTTTCGCCATCACAAATTACTATTTAATAATATTTTTTGGTGAGAGAATTATTTATATTAGTGTAAAATTAAAATAAATTTATATTATTTTTTAATTTTATATACAATTAATATTTTAATAATCAAGTTGTTGAATTTATCAAGATATATGTACTTGTTATATATATAAATTTTTAAGTCAATTTGATATTCTATTATATCAATTTGAAATATTGCTTGTATTAATGTATATTTAAAGGTTGATTTTTTTATACATAAATTGAATAATTAGAAATTTTTAATTTATGAAAAACTTAGCATGCATGATATACACGTAAATAGAACATGAAATATGATAGTTAAATTATTAAAATACTAATCATATAAAAACTATACAAATGTTTAAAAACACTTTAATTTTACATAGGTACAAATTAACGAATTCCTCCCCACAAAATTTTATTTAAAATTAATTATAAAATTATATAAATGTTAAAATATATTTATTAATATTTATGATTTTAATAGTTTCAAACTTTAGAAAGAAAAATCCAAACTTGACCCGAAACAAATATGGAATAAAAAAATTTAGATCACTATTTTGAAAATGTTTGGCGGTAAAAAAAAATTAAGGATATATTTGAATGAGTAGTAAGATTGATTTAGATGAGACTAAAAATAATAGCCTTGGAGAGGTTTATGGTATCAATCATATTGAATATTGCAATGGTTAAATTAAAATTATTTGTAAGATATGTGTTCGAATTCAAACATAACGGTATTAATGTACAGAGAGATAATGAAAAAAAAATTATTTCCTTCATCTAAACATGGACCGTAAAAGAAACATTTATCAAATGAATAAATAACTATAATTGTTGTAGTTATATTGAAGTCAAATAGTAGTTTAATTAATAAATAATTAAAAGTAGTATAAAAAAATAAAAAAGTATTAATAAAAATATGGTTAAGGCCTTTTGTTGTTGTTGACACTTTAGTGTCTCGTGTTCAAGCTTTGTTGATATAATTCCTCCTTAATTTATAATTCGATTGAGTAAAAAAAATATCATAATATATCAAAAATATTTTATTTTTATTTATTACTATAATAGTTATTAAAATCTTTTATTTAAATGAAAATTTAAGCGATCAATTTGTTTTTAATCTATATCAATTTTCTTATAAATTTAAAAAATTAGTTCAAAATAATATTGAACCATTATTTTATTTAAAATAATTACATGAATTTACTTTTTAAATATTATTTTTATTAGAAAAATACAAATGATATAACTATAAATGAAAGGAGACGGACCGTATACATTAGTGTAAAATTAAAATGGTGTTACATTATTTTGTAATTTTTTATACGATTAATATTTTAACATATAATTTGACTCAGGGGGTAGCCAGGGGGGTTGGCATGGACTCGGCCCTCCTAAAATGTAAAATTATATTTTAGGCCCTTAAAATTTTTTAAAAATTTTAAATTAATAAAGGTAAAATTTCACTTTGCCCCCCCTAAAATTATAAAAATTCGATTTAATCCTTTTATAAATTATAAAAAATTAAAATTTCATCCGGCCCCTCTTAAAAAAATTTTCTGGCTTCGCCCCTGATTTGACCATTGAATTTATCAATATATATTTACTCTTCATGCATGTAATTTTTTGAATCGATCCGATATTTTTATCATATTAATTTAGAATATTGTCTATATTAATATATATATTAACGGTTGAAACTTTTTTACATAACATGAATAGTTAAATATTTTTATTTTTTTCTCCAAACTTGACATACATTATTTACATGAATGAAGTATGAAACGTAATGAACATATTATTAAAATATTAATTGTATAAAAATTATAAAAAAATATAAAACTATTTTAATTTTATATTAATATAAATAGATTCTCTCCTAAATAAAATATTTTTTAAAATCTGCTGAAAAACATTGTATAAAAAAATCATTTTAAACATAAAAAGAACAATCGAATATCTTTTTTTAAAAAAATATAAAAAAAAGGTAATAGTGTTGCGGTGAGGTCACTACACATTCCCTTCTTTGTGAAAAGTTTTTTACGCAGCTTTTATTAAATTATATATTTTTTGAATATTAATTTTATTATAAATGTTTATCATATTTATTTTTTGATAAACTATTTATAATCCATCCACAATTTTTAAATAAAAGGACAATGTGCTTTAATAGACTTGAATCTACTTGTACTAACAATAATCCCGATACCGATTAAACTAAAACTCAATCAATTACAATATTATATAATATATATATATATATATGCATTAGAAGATTTTCATTAATTTGTTTAGAGGGCATTGGACCATCCAGTTGTATCCATCTAACATCATTAAGAAGAAAATGAAACATTCCCTCCCTATTTATTACGCCATTTCTTGGCTATTTTTAAAACCCCTTTTAATTTAATATCTATAATTCTAAACTTAAAACACTTTTCCTATTTTCATTTCCCATTATAATCTACAACTATTATATTAGGCAACGCATATAAGTGACATTTCTTTTGACAACAATAATAATATCCTTTGAACAACATAAATACACCAACAAAAAAGGGGGGGAAAACCATGAAATATGAAGACTATAAAAAAGATAATAAAAAAGACCAACATCCTTTGAACAAGTAAACATGTCCCATTCCCCAAAAACCCACGACCAACCTTCTCTCAATCCCCAATTTTATTTATAATTAAAACATAGCCCGAATAAAAAAGTAAAAGAGTACTGGTCCCACCCGCACCTCCTATCAACAAATTAAAAATTAAAAGACAACATTCATATCATTAAGAAAATTAAGTATGGATTGTAAAGAAAATTATGATAAGGGAATATGTATATATAAATATCATCCACTTCAACATTCTATTGCCTTTGATTAACAAATAGGAAGGGTTTAATCATTAGGGATTTGTTTGGTCAAATGTAACCACAAATTTGGGTCCCAAAACATTGTATAATCCATAATCAATGTAAACAATTCCACATCTTTTTTTCCCCCTTTTGTTGTCTAAGATCCGCCGTTTGATGGGTCCTTAAGCTCGTGAAAGCAACGGTTTTGATTAATTTAAGACGCATCGCATTGAAAATTGATAATATCATCCATTTTGTATGAAATTTATTGCTGGCAGGCAAAGGAAGAGTACTTTGATTCAAGCATCTGGAATTCTAAAACGAAGGAAGAAATAATTACAAGTTAAAAAAAAAAAAAAAAGGAGAAACGTAGCTGAATCTCAGTTGTTAATGCCTAACTTGATTAATTCTAAGCAAAGCATTTTTTTTTAAGAAAAAATTATTCTTTAAATTACAAAAAAAAGAAAAAAAAAACTAACTTGTCATCTTCTCTCTCATTCTCTTTATTTATAAATAAAAATATATAAACTTTAGCTACACAGAATCTGGGGGTGAAAACAAAGGGAAGAAATCAGAAGTTCACGAAAATTTCATTTCTTTAAGAAAGGTGTTAAGCCCCATCTTTTCTTTCTCTTTCTTTTTTCTTGAACTGTTTTCCAGATTGGTAATTTTCTTTTTCTTTTTTAAATATATATTTTTTCCTTTCTGCCAATTAAACAATGAAAATGGCATATTACCAATCATCCTTTCCCCTCTATAGGAAACACCCATCATTGCTGCCAACAATCCTTTTCATTTCAACCTTAGAAACCTGAGCTTCTAAGATATTCCTTCCCCTTCCTTTCCTTTCCTTTCTATTTCTTCTTCTCTCCCTCTCTTTCAACCTTCTTCTCCACTTTCCTTTGTTGCTTTTTCAACAATGGATGCATCTTCTACAAGCTCAGTCAATGGGTTCTATACCTTCTTGACTCGTGGCATAGATGATCTTGAACGTGTTTATCTCTCTAATAACTTCATGTCCATCCAATTCCTTCAAAGGGTTCTTTCCCTTCTCCGATCTTTCCACTCCCAGCTACTCCTCCTCGTCCAAAAACTCCACCTTCCCGTCGGTGATAAGTGGCTCGATGAATACATGGATGAAAGTTCTAAGCTCTGGGAAGCTTGTCATGTTATTAAATCAGGCATCTCCGGTATCGAAAATTATTACTCGGCTGGCTTTAATATCATTTCTTCTTTTGATAATCATCGCCATCTTACTCACCAGCTTTCTAGACAGGTCCTTGTTTAAATTCCCAAACCTTACAACAATTTCGTTATATGTATATTCTTTCTCGAGTTTTTAGCATTGAATTCATGATCTGATATGGCTTTTTATTTTTTCTAAAAAACTATATGGAAACAGGTAATCCGGGCAATTTCGGCGTGCCGCAGGGAAGCTGTGGGATTGGAAGAAGAAAACAGGGCGTTGATGGAAACGAGAATCCAACCGCTTTCGTTAAGGTTTGACGAGAAAGTTTCGATCGAATCAAAGCTGAACGGGTTCAATGGTTTCCGAGGGGTTTTATACGCAATGAGGAATGTAAGCTCGTTGCTCCTAATGATCTTGCTGTACGGACTAGTTTATTGTCGAACGGAATCCAGTTTCCTACGAGGAGGATATGAAGGGTGTCTAATTTTCGGATCAGCTTTCATGATCTCAACAGGGAGATTGCAGCAAAGAGTGGCGGCAGAGATCAACCAAATGAATGGGAGGCCGGGGATATTGCTTTATGAGTTCAGGAGATCGAAGTTGGCAATGGAGGAGCTGAGAGGGGAGCTGGAGCGGAGGGGCGGCGGAGGGGTGGAGGAGTGGGAAACGGAGGTAGGGGGGATAAGGGAAAGGGTTGAGAACCTGGAAGGGTGGTTTGGGGTGTTGAGATCTGGTGCTGACAACATTGTTGTGCAACTTGATGATTTCTTTGATGAGATTGTTGAAGGGAGGAAGAAGCTTTTGGACTTTTGCAGTCATAGGTAGAAAAGAAAAGAAGATTAAATTATAAAAAAAATGTAGGATGGTTGAAAAAAAAAAAAGTTACAAAAATACTTGATAGAAGAAGGTTGTTGTTGTACCTTTTGACCCTTCTCTTCTTTTCTTTTTCTTTTTTCAGAAAAAAAAAAGATTCTCTTTTTATTTTTCACTTCATGCATTTGTTGTTGTTTCTACCGCAGTTGAAACATGGAAATAGTGGTTTGTTTTCCCCAAAAATCCAGAAGGAAAATATATGCAGGGGAAGGGGAAACAGAGTAATTCAGGGGTCTCAACTATCTTAACAATGTAAACAGTTAAAATAAAAATAAAAAATAAAATAATGGTTAGGACTATTTTTCATGCAGGGAAGGGGATGGAATCTTCTATATATATATAATAACTAGAAAGTGTCATTGTTAGATCTACATATATAAATATTTTGTAGTTTATTAATTAATTTTATATATGTGTTTTTGAAAGTGACTTCCCTCTTGACCTGGTAATTTATATATACAGTAGTCAATTTTAGATATGAAAAGAGGGGAAAAATCAGGGGTAGAGGGTGCTTTAAGATGATATATTAGAGGGGGAGGGAGTGCAAAAGAGACAGGTTTTCCTGGGTAGCTTTAAATGTTTAAAGCACAAGTAATGGGTTCGTTGCCGCTGGGGATGCGTCTGATTTAGGGTTTTTCAACTTTGGAAGCAATGAAGTTTTTAATGATGAATGCTTCAAAGTTCTAATCACTATCACCTCCTTTCTTCCTGACATGTCCCCATCTATGGGTAGCAGAAAGTTTTTGCAGAACATTATGAAATCCGACCCTGCTCTATGCATAGGCTACCGTTGCCTGTTTCACCAACAGATCCAGCAAAGCCCCCTCAATTATCAACCCAAATCATTTTCTTCACTTGCTTTACTTGTTATTTAAAAGAGAAAAAGAAAAGGGGTTTCCAGCTTTTGTTTCCTCTTTACGCACTAGTTACTGAAATTAGACAACAATTATTATATATGATTCCAAGAACAGAAGCTATTGCAAGTAAAATTCAGAGACAATTTAATGGCAGGCTATAAGAACAAACATCAAAAGCAACAGGTAGATATAATGCATGTCTGAGGTAGTATATATATACTAGAGATCAAACATCTCTATCAAACATCTCTCGAATATCACATATTCAGCTTCGACGAAGTAGCAGAAATATTAACTTAAATAAATGGAGCTCCGCAATCCACCAAGGAACATAGTAGTACCATGCTCTGTCAACTAATTCAATAGGCTGCTGCATATAAATGTAGGAGTTGTTGCCAAGGTTTCTTCACATGTGGATATATGTATAGTTCTATAAACCATGATTGTATCAAAAATATTTTAATACCGTTTTGAAAGAACTTACTATTAACTTTTTACAAACAACACACATGGAAGACAACTGATTCAGCAAAGTGATTTTGAGGAAAAAGAACCAGAAGTGTATACCTATGCTATATAATTTACAAGAGTAGAATGGGAAAAACATGGACGGCCAAAAATATACTTAAATTACCAGGAAAAGTGAGGGTATGCTAGAGATATAACAAAATGATGTCAAGTAATATGCAGGCCATCTTTTATAACTGTTCAATCATCGAATCCGGGCATTGCAAACTGAGCAGCAAATGCTTCAACTCGATTCCTAAGATCAACGATATCTTTGTTATTCTGAAGACCCTTGAGAAACTCTTTCTGCAATTTTCCGTGATCTCTCTGTACAGCACTTGTAATCTGAGCTGCTCTGTAAAGAAAGTCAGCCATTGTCTCAAAATCAGACTCTAAACAGCCTCTTGATGTCATAGCAGGCGTACCTGAGAGAAAATTAGGGAAGTTAAAGACATTAATGGAAAAACATGGGTTGTAAGCCAATACTTAGGTGACAAAGAAGCACAAACTAAAAACACAAGATGTGCTCTTTTTAACACCTTCGTATCCTCAAATGATCTTTGATTGCTATAATACTCTCTAGCTATGACACGAATTAGTCACTTCTAAATATGTTATTAGTGTAATAAAACATATTAATGCACTTGAAAGAACTGATTAATAGTAGTCCATAACATTATTTTACCAATTGGCTAATTTCAACGACTCAAAAACAATCTGCAAACAAACCTAGAAAATGTGCTTGCCTAACAAAAATAAAGGCACGATCTACTTTGACCTTTAATGAAGCTCTATTTATTCCCGCAACCTCACACCCCCCCCCCCAAAAAAAAAAAAAAAAAAAAAAAAAAGAAAACAAGAATACTCCGTACCAATTCTAACTCCTCCAGGAGAAATAGCACCATTTTCACCAAATATAGCGGTTTTATTCAGGGTGATGTGGCACATCTCACACACTTTCTCATAGCATTTACCTGGGGAACAGAATAAGAGAATTATTTATAGAAGGAAGCGTTCAAGGAAGCATATGTTATGATATGAAGCAAATGCACTGTGTATGACTATTTGCGCATATAGGTCATTTTTCATGGTAATAATTTTTTTGAATTATCAAACAGGTTAAACTCCAAATTCCCATCGACAAATAGATGGGCTGGGATGTAGACAGAAGAAAAACTTGTAGAGAATACAGTCTAGAAGCAATTCTTCCTTCTCTTAAGATTCTCAAGAAAATAGGCAGTGTCTAAACTGAACTATAAACGTTTATTTTCACTTCTCAGAATATTTTATTTCAGTTGCTTTATTAGCTTTTCCAGACTGAATTTATAAAAACTAACCTATCCATACTCCTTGGAGTAAAACACAGTCATAAGCTTTCCCCTTTTAAAACATAGCCAAGAAATGGCTATCAAAAGGAAAAAAAGCCTTGAACAAGACTAGTAAGATTTATTACAATGAATTGCAAGTTGATGTTCACAAGGGGCTTATGATAAATCCAAGAATCCATGTCATGTTCTCCAACAAGGATGAAGAAAAGAACAGAAAAAATTTATTGATAAAGCCATTAAGAAGTTTTTAAGTGAAAACTGGTCGCAAAAATCTACAATGCTTACATAATCAAAGGAAACTACATGGAGAAATCACTTAATTCCAACCAGAAACAAATTCAATATATTAGCATATATATGCTCAGCATGTAAATGCACCAAAAATCTATCATATTGAGCAGGCAAGATCAACGAACCTGTCAAGCCTAGAGTAGTGAGATCCCAAAGCAACAAATGGTTGTCAGTGCCCCCAGTAACCAACTTGCATTTTCTTCTTAGCAGAGCAGATGCTAATGCCTGAGCATTTTTCTTCACCTGTTGCATATATGCATTGTATTCTGGTGTTGCCACTTGCTTCAAGGTTATGGCAAGAGCAGCAATATGATTATTATGAGGCCCCCCTTGTAATGATGGAAAAACAGCAAAGTTTATCTTTTCCTCAAAATCATACTGGCCACTACAATCACCACTGTTACCGAGACACATGCCTTGCTTTCTTGATTTTGCACCCCTCCTATAAAAAATTATACCTCCCCTTGGGCCACGTAGACTTTTGTGAGTTGTTGAAGTAACAATATCACAGTAGTCAAATGGACTGGAACATTCCTGCAATGGAAAAAAGTGAACATGCTGGTAAGGGGAAAGAAGAACACAAATTTGCCTTCGCATGAAAGGAAATACTGATTTCATCAAAATGAAGTAACAATACAAATACTGATTCCATTCAACTTCAATAAGCCATAAGTTCCAAATATTGCTAGGAAATACAGATTAAAAGGGTGACATTTGGTTTCTGCCAAATAAAGTTTAACCTTTCTCTCTAAATGGTAAGTATAGTATGGGGCATTTTTGGTCTTCCTTAAATGCAAATGTTAGCATGTATGTTTAGGTTGAGTTCAGTAGCAAGAACTCCATACATATTCAGCAGTCAAACAGTAATTCCAATTGACCCAAGAGCAATGCTACTTGTAAGTTAACCTAAGTAATACCAAGGAAATGGACACTTTTATGGTTTAGATAACTAACTTAACTCGGGCCTATTAATATCCAAATGAATTGCAAGACACCTCAACTCAGGGCACAAAAAACTTTATAATAGAATCAGAACATCAAACGAATAATTACTCAAACAAGAAAATTTCGAACCTTAGCTGCCACAAGACCACTAATTTGAGCCATATCACACATCAACACCGCTCCACACCTATCTGCAATCTGCCTAAACCTGGCATAGTCCCACTCTCTAGGATAGGAACTCCCGCCACAAATAAGAATCTTGGGGCGGTAATCAAGCGCCTTTTCCTCAAGCTTATCATAGTCAATATACCCTGTTTGAGGATTCAACTTATAAGGGAAACTCTCAAAAAATATAGAAGCAGCAGATACTTTCTTCCCACCCGGCATATACCATCCATGACTCATATGCCCTCCAGACGGCGGATCCAACCCCATTATCCTATCGCCTGGCAACAAAAGTCCGGTATAAACAGCGAAATTAGCGGAAGTACACGAATAAGGCTGCACGTTAACACCCCATTTCTCGGAATCAAGATTAAAAGCTGTCAATGCACGCTCGTGGCATAGGGTTTCAATTTGATCTATAAAGTGGTTGCCCGTATAGTACCTGGCGCCAGGCATCCCTTCAGAGTACTTGTTCGTTAAATGGCTTCCCAATGCTTCCATCGCAGCTCGGCAAACAAAGTTTTCGGAAGCAATAAGCTCAATTCCCAAGAACTGCCTTTGTTTTTCCTTATTCATGATTTCATTCAATTCTGGATCCGCCTCTTCTAGCGGTTGGTTTCCCCATGACCGGACAGCGGCTCGTCTTTGGTCAAAACTTGGCTCGGAACATAACAGTTTACAAGGGTTCGAAACAGGTTTAGGATCCCTTTGTCTTTTCACGCACATAGATCGCCCTAGAATCCTAATTTCTTCATCTTCGTTGTTGTGGTCTTTGTGCTTGCCGTTCTCCAAACGAGGGGCACCGTCGTCTTTTTCCTCGAAGAACTGTAAAGGAACGGGCCGCACCGGGTTAGACGAGCAGCGAAAGCTGGTATCGATTTGAAGCGAAATCGAATCGTCTGCAATGGAATTTTTAGCAAAACCCAAAGGCAAACCCGATTGAGCCTGAGATAAATCCATTCAAACCCTTAAAAAGGCAACTATTGAAATTAAAATAGAAAAATGAAGTGTTTGGGAGAAACTCTTTGAGGGAGTAGGGGAATAACAGCTTACGGCCCTTAAGGGTAAGCGTAAAAGCAACAAAAACAATGGCTGCACTTCCTAAAGCAATTACAACGGAAATAACGAAGCATTGCCTGATTCTTTGAAGCAAAAACAGAGCAAAAATTTGAAAAACGAGTAACTTTTTTTTTTTTTCAATTCATGTATCTGAGCCTTGAAAATGGAATTATTAATACATATAGATATAATGTTGAAAGGGAAAGGTTCTAATGTAGATGGAATCACGGCTAGGTTCAAGCTTGTCAGAGGGCAAAAAAAATTGAAGCCCGGCCCAGAACAATAAAAGGGGGAAAAATGGAAAAGGTGTGATCTTTTTTCTTTTCAATTCATATATTATAATGCATAAAAGGAAAAGTTAACTCAAGTAGACTGAATCACCGCTAGGTTCATGCTTGTCAGAGGCCCAAAATAATTTGAAGCCTGGCCCAGATCCAGAATAAAAGAGGGTTCGTGGATTCTAATACAATGCTTCTTTTCAACCTTTTTTGTCGTCGTCGCGTCGTCCATGGAGTCGTCTTCATCGTCGACTTCCTTGAATTTTCTTTCGTACTGGAATTATCTCAATTTTCTACTATTCCGTCCGGCTCTCGCTGTGCTTTTCGTTCTCTCCTTCATTATTCTCTGTAATTCTTATTTTTTTCCTTTCAAAACTTATCCTTTACTTTTTCGTAATTTAAGGGTTTTGCTGGCTGATAATTGTCTTCTCTGTTTTTTTTTTTCGCTTGAATTTATTTATAAAAATTTTAAATTTATAGGGTGGCTGTTGGCGTGGAAGTTGGTTCTGGTTCATGTTCCACTGGTTCAAGAAATTTTCGGTCTGAGGAAAAAACCGGTTAAACCAAAGCCGCCGACTCGTCGATTATCAAGATATTATAACAGCATCAACTCTCATAGTTCTACTTCTCAATAGGTAATTTATTTATTTATTTTTAATTTGTTGCATTATGTTGTGTTAGCATGAAAAAGAGATTGAATTTTTTAGTTATAGCTTGGGTGTGTGCTAGTTTATTAATGAAAGAACATAATTTGATTAGAGAATGTTAATTAAGGTGAAATTGAAGTGATAAATTGCATCATTTAGCACTGAGAACCCTTAATGTAGTAGCTGCGAAGATATTGATTCAGTGATGGTGATATGCTACATCACTTGAAATGGACCTAGTGAGTGTTTAATACGAGTATGTGTCTAGACATGAGTTTACTTATTCTAAGTTTTTTGGTATATTTTGAGGATATTATTTCGTACTCATGTCCGAAGATATATTGAATGAAGAGTCCAGAATCCAAATGACTTCTTATTAGCTCATGATTTGGCCTTAGACCTTGGAAGATACAATTTGGTGAATGGGGTTTATTGCTATACACTATTCACGTGCCTTTGGGACTTGCACTAGAAAAGGAATTTTCTCAAAAGAAAGGGCAATTAACCAATGTTTAATTTATGAAGGGAAGAATCAGTGTTCAATATTCTTGTATGTGTTGATATGTGGATCCTTCGACGTTGGTTAGTTAAGAAAATCTTGTATAACGATTGGAATTGTGTTCCCTTGCATTAGCCATTAGGTTGTTTTTTTTATGGTTTTCTTGCTGTTCATTGGGTTGTTTTATGATTCTTAGTTTCGGTATTTCCCTTGGATACTCTTTATCTATGTTATCTGAACTTTTTATTTAACTTCAAGTATGTGTTAGATACCTGTGTGGAACATATTCAGGCGTGTTGGACATTTTCCCGTATTTGACACCAAATTTATGGTTATATTTGTCAAAGTAACCTGCAGTTCAGTCTGTTCTTCTTTCTTATTTTATTCGCCTATAATTTAGCACTTTAGCAGTGCCAGTGGCATATCTAAACTGTATGGTTGGTGTTGAAAACAGGAAAAAAAGAAAAAAAAAAGACTTTATTGATAGCTTGTAAAATACAATGTTTATATACTTTTCATCCCCAATCTGAATGCAACTTTGTGTGGATGATAGCAGCCATAAAGCTCTGTTTCCAGATAATCGAAACCTAAAGCAGTGCTGACAGCTTGAAATGCATTGGAGAAGATTGAGATGATTCAATTTGTTTCATACTTTTGTGGACAGAAAGTTGTCAAACAGAAAAAGGTAACTTCTTATTATTTGATCTAAATGAAGGAAATAACATTTGAGATGACTAGAGAATGTAGTGTTTTGTTTATCACTTCTGTAAATATATTTTCAGCTGTTGTAAAAGACTCCATTACTGAAAATATATGATGATCATTAAAAGTTTCCATTACTTGTTCCATTAGAATTGGAGTCGTGAGTACTTCCAATTATAGTATAGGTGTCATTAAAATTATCTTAACCGTGCAAGTGAATAATAAATGATTTGGCAACCCGAAGTGGCCTTATTATGAAAGTACATTACATATGAAAATTTTAATCCGAATTTGGAAGTGAATGTCAAATGTAAGTGGCCTTACTATGAAGAGATGACAGAAATGTAAATGTGAGTATATACTGTGTACATTTATCCTACACAGGTGTGGATACGAGGAGTTTATGTATATAAATAATTTTAAAATTTTTAATCATTGTTTATATAATTTTTATAATTCTTAATTAATTTTAATTTTTTATAGTTATTTAAGAAATAATGAACTTGGTAAACTATTTGCCCAAAATCATTCTAGATGCCTTTAGTAATTTTAAAAAATTATGCTTTTTTCTGTACTTAATAATTTTAAATAATACTCAACATTTTTATAATGTTTTAAAAAATATATGAATCAGTACAATTATTTGTCCAGGCTCATTATGGATGTAATTTTTTAAATAATTATAAAAAAATATTTATTTTTAAGAATTTTTTAAAATATTATCACCTTAGCATGTGGTACATATCTGATTCTTTCATCAGCTACATCAACATTTAATAGTAGAAATAGATGTAATTTAAGCAAAATGATCAATTTGTTTTTTGATCTAATATATAGAAATTAATTTACTTATTTTTTAATTAAAAATGGATATAATTTTAAACAAAATTATCAATTTTTTTATCTTACATATGAGAATTAATTTGTCTATTTTTTGAGTAAAGATGGATGTGATTTTAAACAAAATGACAAGTTTACCTTTTGATCTTATAGAGATTAATTTGCTCATTTCTAAGTAGAAAGGGTAAAATACAATTTAACTCTTAATATGAATGTCTCCATGTACTTTTACCTAATCATATTCATTCTTTAATTTCATATTTTATAAAAAATTTTTGAAAAAGTCAAATTATTACTGAATAACAACACAAATAAAATTTGAGCAAAAAGATTAATTTGTATATTTTTAATAATATATATAGACTAATTTATCTATTTTTTAAAATAAAAGAGGCAAAATACTAACATATACTCTTACCAACTCCATTATTTGAAAGATCATATTCCTGATCGCATATGTTAGACATGGGTTTTAACAATGTGCTCAAATGTAGCGATGAGAACGCTACTATTAGGGACGTCCGAAGGATTATGGACGGAAGAAATATTCAGAATGGAAATTTACAAAAATCTGCCGGTTGAGTTGCATGGTGAAAAACGATGGTTGCTTTTCAGCTAATAATGAGTTGATATTCACCAAAACCAAAGCCCATCCAAGCTCAGGCAGCAGCTATCAACAAAAGAAAAGGAATGGGAAAATATGTTGCTTTGAGAAATAAATAAATCTGAATATTCTTTAGTTGTACAAGTGTTTGCCCCCTTTCCGAGAAAAGAAACATTTAATAAAATGTGGCCCATGAAAACCAAAATGGTGATAATGTTACATAGGCAAAAATAGCAAATGAAATATGAAAAAGAGAAAAAGCCTTCACGTACTAATGAGATTTGTCAGAGGACCAATTGTATGTAGCAGCAATGCCCATTTAGATTTACTGATCATCTCCCGAAGATTCATGAGTGACCAAAGTTGCTTTCTTACTACTACCTGGCCCTGAAGAAACTTTAACCATCGCTGGTCTTAGTAGCCGATCCCCAAGGAGGAATCCACGACGAAATTCTTGGATGATAATCCCTTCCTTGAACTCTTGCGACTCTTCGCGTGCTATTGCTTCGTGTAGCTGTAACATACAAGTTGGAACCAAGTGAATCAATAACAAAAATGACTAGGAATGTACTGATTCTTGTGACAAGTCACTCCAAAGCCTATACAATTTGTTCAACCAAATTTATGGATGGGTATATTTCTCTTTTGGGCTCAAAACAGGAATATTCAATCAGATATACCCCGAAGAATAAACTTATGTCAACCAGATGAGATGATCTAAACATGAAAACTAAACCGAACAGGTATATGCACCGAACTTTGTAATCTTCTGTTCAAGATTTAGAATGATCCCTAGTACGGACACAAGCTCTCAATCTAAAGAAGCATGCTTTTGCTGCTGGACTAGCATGGCATTCAACTTTGGAGATCAAAAGCAGATTTTCATCATATGTACCTAGCAGTAGCACAAACTTGCAATATAGTTTCTGAATGGATATCAATCACTTAACACCCCCCATAAAGTGCACACCTCAAAGATAATCAGGCTAGCACATAGAGTTTGAAACTGAAACACAAACTGAACCAAGAGAATCCCTAAACAGACTAAAATAACAATTAAACCAAAGTGTTTACTAGATTGAAGGTTTGGTTCCTACGACACATATTCTAACCTTTTGCAAAAATTTAAGCAGAAAGGAAACTAACTGAACCATGTGTGGGCCTGTGGATATAAATGTATCCAAAGTATCCTACACTTGCAATATGTTCTCTAATGTGACTGAACCAAACAAAACCCTATTGAAGGCTAGCAACAAATAAAATAACAAACAGACATTACTTGTAGCATTTAAAACTTACAGAGGGATCAAAGGGCTTTCCAACTGTAGGGACAACAGCTACTTGCAAGCTCCTCATGATCTCCACAAATTGCTTGTATATACCCTGATAACTCGTATCTATCTTCTTTTCTTTCTCCGTTTCGGGTCTAATTTGTTGCTTGGCTCTCTCAAAACTGTCAACCATGGGCAACATACTCTCCATCACTTCTCCTTTAGCATCAGACCTTGCCGTAAGTCTCTCCTTCTCCGATCTTTTCCGATAATTATCAAAATCAGCTTGTAAACGGATATACTTCTCTTTCCCAGAGGTTATCTCTGCCGACAATTCCAAAACTTGTTTTTCCAATCCATTCTTCTCGTTTTCTAAAATGCTAATTCTACTCTCAATTTCAGATACAATCCTATCATCTCCATTGAGAAGCGCCTCCCTGTAAACTCTAATCATGGCCTTTAAACTGGGAAAATCTTCTCCAGCTGATGCTTTTACATTTTCCTGATAAAATTCCTTAATGAAATCAATACTAATTACAAACAATTAAACAATAATAAGCATCTCTTATCGATTGATTTGATTCAATTTTCATCTTCAGCCAATTTTTTTTCTACTGTGATATAATAAAGGAGGGAAATTCTACAAATCCTTCTCTCAATCTAATGCTACAACTTATAATAGATACAAGAAAATAAAATAAAGAACCCAGGAGGGAGGGAGAAAAAAAGAACTTACAGTGCGAGCAGAATCCTGGGCTGAAAGAGAAGCCTTGAAAGTCCACCTTTGGGGACAGTTTTTGCTGTTCAGAGGGAAGGAAAGGTTAGATGGAGAAAACCCAGAAAAGGGTTTTGAAAAGCGAGGTCTTTGGTAAAGAAATTGGACCGGCGATGAAGCTATATGGGTGTGTTTTGAGGGTTTTAAAGAAGAAGCAGAGAAGTGAGGAGGCAAGAGAGAGTGGTTAGAGAATGAAGCAGCCATCTAGAATGGTGAATGATGAACCTGGGATTAGTAGGTTGTGCAATAGATTGGCGTGTAAAAATTTAACCAAATTAAAGCCTGGGAAAAGAGTCCTTGGAGGCAGCCACTAGCCAGCCCGCCCTTTGGCTTTCTTGCCTTTGCCGGACACCGTGACTGAGTGGAGGATTTCTCTGGAGAAAGGAGATTGAATTGAAGCGATTTCGCTTACTAACTTACTCTTTGGGCTGTGCTTATGGGCCTTGCTTTGTTTTGGACAAAACCCCCCAAAAAACCCAATTGGAATGCTCTCTTCTCCAATATTCTCAACTTTTCTTGTTTTCTCTGAAGTGAATAATCAATAATAATATCTTCCAAAAATAATAATAATAACAACTATATAATACAGTTGAATAAAAGAATGAGAAATTGGATTTTTTTATAATTTTTTGTTTTATAAATAATAATTAATATTAATAATAAAACATTTTAATTTTTTAAGACTATGAGTATAATTTTAAGATACTAAATTAATAAATTATTTTTTAATTACCACTTTAAATAGTTAACAAATTTCATTCAAACATTTTTTTTAGTATGATCAACATTACAATTCAACCAACAAGTGTTAAATGTAATATTAAAACACATTGCACTTTCAAGAGAAGAACGAACAAGATTTAAATCTTGGAAATAACATTGTAGGGAGGGGCAATCATGAACCCTAAATAGAAACCGTACAATAGACATGAAAAGTAAAAAAAAAAAAAAATCTTACAATCAATAAAAATTTCAAAACTCCTACTAATAGTATACCTTACCATTCAACACTTCTTGTTGTCGATTATGCAAACATAATGTTTTATTACTTCTAACAAATTTAACAACTTTTTTAGATTCTTCAGGACTTGAAAACTTCTAAAGAAAGAAATTTCCAGTTCTCTCATGCATCTCTGGATTCTCTTTGTTTCTGTAGGAAGCAAAAGCTAGATCTCATTACCATGCCATTCATTATAGGTTCATTTACTTTTGCATTGTGTCACTTAAGCTAGTCATCTTTTTAGCTTATTATCTAGCTTTATATATACTTGCAATTCTGGCATTGGTAATCCTGAAAGCTTATAAATAAGTATTTGCATTGTTAGACAATAGGTTTTAACAAATTAGTATAAAGAGTTTTAGCATTGTTAAACAGACATATTCGGCCTCTAGCAATCAACAAGGGCCCATCAAGGGACCATGATAGGCATGTCCCATTCATCATCAAAATGAGAGAATATAGAAGTTACCTGCGCTACCAATGATGGCCACTTGTCCTCTTCTTCTTCGTGCTCTTTGCTTTGCATGTGTCAGACTCGAGTCGAGAATTTACACATGTTACGAAGAAACCCGACAACGCAATTACGTCAAAACAAACCACTAATCTCCAATTCATCCGTGTGGAAAGAGATAATAAGCCCTTTTCTTGTTCTTATTTTTGCGGAATTGAGGTTGGTAAGTAGATATTTTAGTTTTGAAAAAGATTTCAATAGGCGAGTAATATTTTTAGTACCACCTTCAGGTTTGGAGTTAAAATTAAAAATAAAGAGAACAAATCTCAAATTTGATAAAAGAATAAAATTTTCTAAATTCATAATTTCAATAAAATCAGCCTCATAGTTGGCTAAATTTTTAACACTATTATCGATTTAAACTATAATTAATTCCTCACATTAAGAGAACAAAAAAATTGTCAAACTAAAGTATCAAAATTAAATTTCAAATTTGGTGATAGTCAAAAGACCAAAATCAAAATTTGACCATAATCATATTAGCAAGAAAAAGAGCCCAGAAAAGATAATGTAACACGGAAATGGCAGAGTCAACTAATTTGTTCTAACTCTAATTCCAATCTAAGCATCCGTCCACACACACGAAAAAATTTCCACTGTCGTTTAGTACCAAGAAAAAAAAGGGGGGAAAAACCGAGATTGTGTCAAATATCAACATCTTTTAACACAGACTAGAATCAAAACCTAAGCACGTATTTATATGAGCAAGTAAACAACTAGAGATAAAATCATATTAGGTGTCCGCATCCTGACTGCCTGCCTGCCTAAAATTACCTGCAAAACAAAAATATTTTAGCGAACAACATATCAATATATGGGTCAGACAGAAAACAATAGCACCTCAAGCCAGTATTGAAATGCGTCTGTGCGGCTAAGTATATAAAGCTATGCATCAGAATATAACAGTACGATACTATTTTACACCAAAATTATGGAGCTCATATTCAATAAATGATGTTTAGGAATTAATATAAACATGTGTGTGTGTGCGTGTGTGTGTGTGTGTGTGTGTGTGTGTGTTTAACAGGTATAACTAGGCTTAGACCAAAATAGATCACCATTATGCATTTTCTTACATACCCTTTGATTTTGTTTTCTTATTATTAAGCCAACCCTATTCCAACCCCAGAAAAACACTCACAAAGCAAAACTGGTTTTCTCAAAATCCTGAACGCAAGTCTTTTTGGACCAGACCCCTTGGAGACCAAGGCTTTTGGGTGTACCACAAAACCATGAGCATTTGGACAAACTGTTTTTATGACTCTAAGCAAAGCCTGCTTCAAGTCTTCAACCATTTCCTGGCTCAACTCTTCTATTTCCTTTTAATACTGTTGCTCAAAGAAAATTAATGGCAGGCAAATACATCCTTTGGAAATAGGGAAATTATTAGTTTGGATGCACGCTCATCCTTGACAAGCAGTCAGCTCCAGCTAGCAACAACTAAAATATTTATGTATTCCAGTGTTCTTTTTGAGAAATGTAGGTACAACTCTCTAGACGACATTGGTCACAACTTTTTCCCCAACCTTCCTAATACTAAAATAGACAGGCAAGCAAATGAAAATGGAAAAGGAAAACAGATCATTTCTAGAAGACAGGATGAAAAATAGATAAAGCTTTATAACATCCAGGCCTCATGTAAGCATCAAATAGCAGTAGCAGCATGATAAAATTGTAAAATCCAATAACAGAAACCATACCTAAACAGTTACTCATCTGCATGATCTGGACAACAATTCATTCACAAGGAGAAGCCTTCAAAAGTTGAGGCTCGTTGGCATTGGACATCTAGCCTGTCAAGCAGCTTCGAACAACCATAAGTCAATGAAAGATCTAAGGAGTTCTTTTCACTCACAGCTTCATCATGCCTTTTACCTCCAACATCATCCATGCAACCAACATCATCAAATCTGCTTCTGACAGGCTCTTTCAAAGCAATTATCTTGCCAAACAATCGAAACGAACCAACACCTACTTTGCTTGAGTTGCAACCCCCATGTTCGATAAGTTCCGTGCCAAAGGAAACCATGCTGCTCTGACTATCAGGTGACAAGTTGTCAGACTGTGAACTGCCAATATTGAGCTCAGTGGATATTCTAGTTGGCTTGGGTACCACATAGTTGCTAGAAAAGTTATCAGTGGACATCATTGGGGTATTCTCACTCACATCGTTGGTTAAACTTTGCAAGTGAAAATGATATTGCCTGGCTCCCTGCATGCCAGCAGGAAAAGAATTGTAATTCAACAGTGATGGATTCAAATACCCCATTGTTGAATTAGTTAACCCTGATATAGGAAAGATTTCACCCTCTGCATCAGCCAGCCCTGAATCCTGAGAAAACTTCAGCCTCTTTTCCGAGGGGAACGAGGAATGAAGCGGTGAGGAGGAAGAAATTTGAACTTGCCATGGGTTCACTTTCCTTGCATTCTGGAGAACTTCAGGTTCATCCCAAGCAACCTAATGATATAAATATAATGCAATAGTGAGTCACAAAAGATAGAGGAGAAAAATTTTTTTCTATAAGTAGCAACATTGATTAAATTAAAAAGTTAGACTCAATTACCATCAAAAACTTAAATAAAAGATTAAAAAAACACCATCCTACCACAAACCCACCCCCAAAATGCTGCCTTGGAAATATTTCAAAATATGAATAAACTTTTCTATCATTAGTACCAGTCATAGAACATGAGTAAGGAAAAGAAAAAGAGAGAGAGAGAGAGAGAGAGAGAGAGAGAGAGAGAGAGAGAGATTAAACCAAGCCTTGATCATAGAACCAAAAGCTTACCTATTATATGTTATGAAGATAGTATGGCATACGAATATCACAAGATACATCTCACCTAAGCATCAAATTTAAAACTTAGGAAAGCATGATTTGATGGGGCTGAAGTTAACTCAACATGACTAAACTCATTTTCTTTGTTAGTCAAGTGGCTCAAAATTGAATGAATCCTTTATTCTTTTCATAAATATAAAGTTAAAGAAATTCAGATTTACCCACAATCAATATCAAGTCAAATATTTAATGATTTTACAAATACCTTGCCAAAATGCAATAAACAGAAAAAATAAGAACACCCATCTTACTTTGAGTGAGAAAACACTACCTAACAAGGCACACAAAATCCAAACACAACCTAGAAGATAAGAAAAGAAACTGGTACAAAATCATTTCTGATCTGAATGAGATTCTAAGGAAATTCTACAAGTCTAATCTGATTGGCACCACCCATCCTTGGCCAAATTCCTAAGGAGAGTAACTCTCAAATTTGTTGGCCAAACTCCTAAGGAGAGCAACTCTCAAATTTGTTGACGTTTTTCCACTTTCTGTTTCTTAAGTCTCATTAAAATGTTAATAATGATTCGAAGCCTAATATAGGGCACTGATTTTTCTTCCTTTTTTTTTTTTTTTTTTTGGGGTTGTGATGCAAAAACAGATATACAAGAAGTAAAATGCAGCCTACTCGTAGAGCTTTAGAACCTCATTCCAACCTCAATTCTTAAGTAAAACTCCATAACTTACGTTATATAAGCATATTGTACTCTTTCACTTTTAAGTGCACTTAATTTAAATACTGTTGATAATATAGTGCATACTTCTGGATTATTACTGATTAAATTGTTCATTGAAAATAGATCAACAGTAAACCACATTCAATTTAAACTTCATTTGGATGGCCTGTTTACCACCCGTCATATAAATGAAGCTCTAATCACAATGAATAACCACAATTCAAACAATTGAGCCCGAAGCACTTTTACCTGAAGCATTCGCCAAGGCGAGCCAATCCAGGGGCCAGAATCCGGTACAGCAGCAGACATAACTGTCCCTTGAAACCAAGCCAATCGCGAGGAGTCCTCCGTCTCAACTGCCATCTTCACTCTGGTCCCCGCAGCCCAGTAAGTACTGATTCCAGCCTCCACCAACACCGCCCTCGCCACGAAATCAGTCCAACCGGCCCGAGGGTAATACACAACCTCGAACGGGAACCCCCTCGCTGCCTTCTCCGCCGCTTCAGCCACTGCCTCCGCCGTCATCCTCCCCCTTCCTTCCCCTTTCATTGCTCCTCCATCACTCGGCTCTCTCCACCTCCCAGAATCCCCTCCGCCTTCTCCCGCCTTCATCGCTCGCCGGACTCCAATAAACATTTTCCAATTACAGTCCCTCATGAAAACAACAGAATCGCCGGCGATAAGCTTCTTTTGATTAACGAACTTGCTCCATCCCGTAGTGAGCAGATGCCTACGTGGCGTCCCTCGATAAATGTGACGAAACTCCCAAACACCGCCGCGAACGTCGGTGACGGAGAGAGTCTGAACCGGCGGATCAGCATTGTAGTCGAGCGGCGGGAAAACAGAATCGGCACAAAACCGCGGGACGGAGAATCCACCGCCGTTGTTGGCATCAGAGGGCGTTAAAACCTTAGCAAACGACACGATCTTATTCCTATCAGAATCCTCAACTTCACCATTCACATTTAGAAATTGATTAGGAAGCCTAGAAGTTTCAACAGGGGTGAGTAAAAGCTTAGCGAAGACCTCATCGGTTTTCGGATCGGCAAGATAATGAACGTCGGAGATAACGCAATTGATGAGAGGCCTAGACAGTACGAGAGAGGACAGTTTGGGAGTGGAACCGCAAACTTGTTCAAGGTGGCCTTGAGGGAAGTAATAAACCCTAGAATTAACGGTGGGGATCTGAACCGAAGAGCCGGCACAAGCTCGCCAGATCCTTGGATCAACATGACGAAGCTCCGTAGGACTAGACCGTGAAGGCGGCATTGGGCCGCTTAGGGTTTAATAAAACGAGGAGAGAATTCAAAAGGGTTAAAAAGAAAAGGGGCAGCGAGTCTAAGAGTGAGTGATGTTTGTTAGATTTTTACTTGAGAGATTTATATATTTTTTAATTTGTTTTTATGTTTTTATAGTATTTTATGGTGTGTCTGACTCTGACGCAGACTCTAAGAGGTGAAGTAGGAAAGAGAGAGAGTTCCGTCTCAAGGTCGGAGAAGCGGGCAGGGACGGGCAGATGGGCAATCACGAAACCCAAATGCTGTTATGTTAGCGTTTGTTTTTTTTCTTTTCCTTTTCGGGGAGAAAAAAGGGCAGAATATTTGGTCGGTTAGAAATTTACATAACCGTCTCAACGTCGTCGTTGCGGACGCTCTACCTTCCAAAACGTAGAGTACAATCGCTCTGGAAATGAAGATGAAGTTTGTTTTGGAGTAAAGTACGAAAATAACCTTTTGATGGTATGAGGAAGTCAACTAATCAAATGGTCGTGAATACTTTACATTTGGAAAAAGGTCGACGGAGACAGATTGAGTGAATCCCTGTTTGGTTGGGGTTTTGGGGGGGGGGGGAGATTGGGATTTGTGAGAGAAAAAAACCGAGGGAATTTTGCAACGACCGGATTTGGATTCCCTCTCTCTGCCTAGCTGTCGCCATTTACATTCACTACCGACATTGGAATTTTTTTAATTTAATTTTCTCTTGTTTTTTGGGTCGTATTTAAACACAATAATTACTGGCAATAGCCATGACATGGTAATAATCTGGACTCTCAATTTTGTTACAAAAGAGATCAATGGTTTAATCTGACACTGAAATTTTGTTTAATACCTTTCCTTGCTTAATGAAAAATTGAGGATAATTTCAACTTAATTTCCTTCTAATCTAACAAAAATAAATAATATTATTAAACATGAGGAAGTAGATGCTATTTATCATGGTATACGGATCTCCTTTATTATAGTCCTTATCTATCATTTCATGTTTTTTTTTTATATATATTAAATCCAACATTCTCCATCTTTTCATTCCAATTGCCCCCCCATGCCTAATAATAGAGGATGGGGTTTAGAGTACGTGGTGGACCAACCTATTGGAAGAACTTTTGTTCCCAAATTATCATATTCGAAAAATGTGGGGTCAAACTTAGATTAAACCTTTAGAAGTCTAGTCCAAGGCGAATTTCTAGACATTTACTTAAAGCACCTCCTCTTTTGATTCTTATAATTATTTATATATTTTTAATTAAAGATTTAGTTTTTTATACATATTTGGTTAATAGATTATAATTATATAGTAATTTTTTATGTTTTGATAATACAAATTATAATTAACAATTAAATAATTTTAAATTTTAAAAAAATATTAATTATTATAAAAATTATCAATAATACTTAAAATCTCTAACAAACATTGATTCAAGAAAAATATATTCTACAATATCATTACTAATATAATTAACAAGGAACCCACTCTATATTCTATAGTAAAGTTTTTAACTAAAAAGGGAAACATTCAGTTGTGGTGTAGTCTTTATGCTCGATAAGTGGCACACCTTATGAATTAGCATGTGGACAATAGACATTAAAAAGGTCATTGATAAGTAATTTATTCGTTAAAAAATTAACTGATCCCTAGTTTATTTTAATTAAAGTCAGCACGTATAGCAATACAGCATGACATATAGTGAAAAATAATAATAAAAAAATTATAAAATAATTTATAAAATATTTCTTTTGGTACGATAATTTTATAATTTTTTTACAAATTTTTTTATATTTTGTATAATTTTCTTACGACTTTATAAAATTTTACAATTGTTTATATTTTTTTACTGTTTTTATATTTTTTAATAGTTGAATTTTTATTTAAAATTTAATAATATTTATAGCTTTTATTGATTTAATTTTTTATAATTTTTAATAAAAGCAGGAGTTTTTTTTTTTAATTTTAAAGATTTTTTTTTATGCATTTTGAATGTTGAACTACTTAAATGAATGCAAAAAATAAAAAGAAATAAAAGCTTAATTATTTTTTTAAAAAAAATTTGAAAGCTTTTTGCACATTTAAGACTATTTTTTTGGCAACCCATAAGCGTATTTTGAATCATCTGTTTTTATTGACAATAACTCCCCTATTGTAATCAAATGTGGTGTGTTTTTATTAAGCTGACCGTGGAAGAGTTTTCATCGCAGTAGATAAAAACAAATATCGACTGGTTATCATAAAATTTCATCCCATAAAAGTCAGGTAATAGCTTTTCAATTTATCCTTTTGAATTATTTCACTTTACATTCAAATTTTTATTAAGTGTTATTACAAATTACACTTACAATTTTCAATATTGATTTTTTTTTCAAATAATAATAAATTCCAGGATCGAAGGTTCAAATTCATCAAAAAGAATTAGATTTGAATTCATACAAGAAAATTGATTGTGAAGATTTTTTTCATGTTTCTATTTGATTTATTTATGTAATCAATTTTCCATCTAATTTAATATGGTTTTCCTTATTCTTTATTGACATATAAATGATGCCAAATTTGTGTAAAAAAAAAATTTCAATGACTTGATTATTTGTATTTAAGGTAAACTATACTAATGGTCACTCAATTATGCCTATGTTTTTGCTTTGGTCACCTAACTTTAATAAATTTAACCTTTCTCATTTATAAATTCTATCAATTTGATCCTTAAACTTCTTAATTGAAGCTTTTAGCTTTTAAAACAGAGACATTCCACATCTATAAATTTGTAAAATCTCAACAACAAAAAAAAAAATTCTTTAACTAACGAGCTGTTTTTCAAGTCAATTCCTGATACTAATGAGTTTATCTTGAATTTTTATTTTATTTTCTTTTTCTTTTTTCATTAGTTTTCTTCTAAATATAATATTTTATAACCCTTTCATTGATAAAATTTTGGCTAAAGAAAATGAAAACAAAACCCTTTAAAAAAAATACTTTAGATTTACTCTTATTGTTATCAGTATGATAATTCTTTCAAGGTACATAGAAAAAGTCTTCAAAGTTGGTCATTGAAATTAGAAATTAAATCTAGAGTTAAAAAACATGGCTTTGAAAAATCCAATGGTTCAATCAATAATTACATAAGAAAAAAAAAAAAAATATATATATATATATATAAACTAATAAAGAGATTATTATGTGTTATATTTATTTTTAATTATTAAATTCACAATAAGTTATATGTATCACTAATAATCTAATTTAGTGTCAAATCATTCACTAAGTTAATTAAAAACTAAATTTATGTTAGTTAGAGAGAGAAAAAAATATATTTATAAAAATATATTTATATAAATTTATTATATTTTTTTTAAAAAAAAATTCTATTATTTTGAATAGTGTTTAGTTAATTTCTAACACTGACTTATTAAAAAATAAACAAAAAGGGTTATATATACTGAATTGAATAATTTCAACCATAAGTAAAACAATTAATAGGTGTGAAATGCTTCTATTTTAAAAGTTAGAAGCTTTAGTTAGGAAGTTTGAGGATCAAATTGATAGAATTTATAAATGTGAAGGGTTAAATTTATTGAATTATTTAGAATTAGGATCAAATTGACAGAATAAGTAAGTATTGAGGACTAAATATGTTATTTTACCAATTAGAAAGACTTTTTGTTATCAATTTACCGGTGCCTAAATTAAATTTTTTTAAAGTTAAGTGATCAAAACATGAACATAAGCATAATTAGGTGACTATTTATATAGTTTACCCTTATAATTAAAATTTATTTTCAAATGCCTTGATTATTTGTACTTAATAGAAATTAATAAAAATGTTACCTTTTGAGATCAAAATAAAATAAAACTTACGAGATAAAAGCAAATGTAAAAATACAGCAATAGATCATATCATATTAGCATGAAACTAATTCAAATTTTAGTACTATAATTCTAATTTATTAGAATAATATTACTTTGTTAAATTAATTTATCCATGTTAATGCAACAATTAAAAATATCATATTAGCAAGAAATAGTTGCATTGTTATTAAAGTTTTGTATTTGTAATTCACCAAAAAATAAATATTTTTAGTTATTAAAATAGACATTTAATATGTTTTACGTAATTATATGTTTATTATATAAAATAAGCTAAATAAATATATTTTTTTAAATCATATAAGTAGAAGCTTTTATTGCTTATTACGCCATCCACTATAATCCTAATTAATATATAATACTCGTCTTAATTAATATATACTACTTATTTTAATTTAAGATTGAATTTAAATACTTTTAATATTTAGAATCATTTTTAAATTGAAATTTTTTCTCTTAAAAAATTATTCTGAGTTATTTTTAAAGGAAAATTTATAAATTAAATTAATTCCACTTTTTTAATTAAATAAAAACATATTTCTTATAATAATTTAATTTGACATATTATTTTTAAAGTTTTAAATTAAAATATCTTAAATTGAAGTAATTTAATATGCTTTAATTATTAAATATAATCAATTCATGCATCGCATGGGACAAAAGCTAGTTTTATTTAACTACATTAACATTCCATATTAATTGGGTCATTCCTTCTCTAACATTAAACATATAATCTTTATTATCATTAATTGGTCATTAACAAAGTATAAATAATTAATAATAAATATTATGTAATCTAGTTATATTTAGTATAAATAATTTATAGTAATTTAGTTTATTATTTAGTAGTTCAAAATTATTAAGAAATTATCTATAATTATATTTAAAAATATGTCCTAAATACCATTTTTGTATAAAAGTGTTTAAAAAAAACTTAAATCGAACGTTTTTTTGAAAGATAATTAGATTTGAATTTAATTATTTCTAATTACCTATAAGAATTTAGGAGGGTCCAATTATATTTAATTTAATAAAATATACTAATTATAGTAGTAATCTAAATATGCCACAAATGTATAATTATAAATATTTATATATAAATCTGATTTTCTAAACATGATTAAATTTTATTATATGTATATATATTCAACATTAAATAATTTCTTAAAGAAAGCATTAATTATTTTTAATAGAAATTATAGATAATTATTTGATATATTTTTAATAGAATTTATGGAGTTTCAAATAAGATGAATTTCGAATATAAGTTTATGTATATGTTAATGTAATTAAACATTAAATAATGAGTTTTTTAAATTAGGTAAATAAGGTTAAAAGATTATTATGTATTTTTAATTGATAGTTAAAAAATTATAAATAATATAAATAATATTTTTTTGGTACACCAATAATTTGAAAATAAACTATTTTAAAGAAAGTGAATACACAATTAATATTGCACAACTTAAAATTCGCAAATATCTTTATTTTATGTGTAACACCTCAAATCTGAATCCGTCACCGGAACAAGGTTGAAGAGTGTAACATTTAGTGGTGTCAGAGTTACGATTTAGTCGGTTCTCGGACCAAACGTAGCACATGGGATGTCTAGAAATACATGCCATTATAAAACATGTGATAGTGTGATATCTCTCGACCTTGATAAGAATTGTTTACTAATAGATATAGAAATGCTTCCAACCGAGCTAATTCCGACAGTGATGAAAGTGATATTTGAGTATTTGATAGAAAAAGGGGATTGCTTATGATGAGTAAAGATTTATAAAGGTACGAAATGAATGTTTGTAATGAATATATTGATGATAAAAGTCATGTCATGTGTGTATACATGAAAGCCAAAATTTGAGGCTTTATGACCTCAGCCCCCTCTTAAGTATAGTTTTATACAATGAAATTTACCAGATTTATATTGATTAAGTTTACAAGTGTGAAATTGAAGAGTTCAGTGGCTAAATGATAAATAATGCAGTTAAAGCTAAGAATGGGTTAGTAAAGATGATTATAACTGAGATATCAGATAATTTTCTGAAGATTATTCAGAATACACAATGTTATTATTAAGAAAGAAGTTATTCATGAGTAATCGATTTATTCAGGTATGGTATTTACAAAACGAATTTATTGGAAAATTTATTTTGAATTAGTTCCTTTAGTGAACTGAATAATGTGATATTATTGATGACTTACGTAGTCAGTGGAGTAGTAATAAAATCATAAAACTATCTGAAAGCAGTTGTTATAATTGAACATGATACAACAATTTCTTCTAAGTATTCTACATGTTTTGCTATATTCAAAGACATATGTGAATATTCATTTTCAGATGTGATTCTTATTTACATGGAACTGTTGTCTGACTATGATATTAGAAGGAATTATTGAAAGTCTTGATAAACTATGAGCAGTACTGTTCTATCTTTCTCTAGTATTCTTATCAATTATGCTTGAAAGAACACTTGATGGAAACATTCATATGATATTGCTTTCTACTTCTGTGGGTCGAAGCTCCGAATTGCAAATATAATTTATTCGTGGAAGATATTCATTGGCCGAAAGTAATTATATTTACTATTATAAATCCTGACTCGATTAGGGGAGTTCAGTAATATGAATCTCGGATCATACAAATTATATTACTGCACTGATAGTTACTAGAACTATTTTCAGCTCTCTTTTTTTTCTAATTGGAGAATATCATTAATATTGAGTTATTATTCTATTTATACGGTTGAAATGCCGACTCTATTAAGGTACTATGGTTTCAATCTGTATGATGGTAATAATTTCAGAAAATTTAAGGTTTCAGTGTTGATAATTGATAGCTATATTGATGATATAGTTATTACAGAAAAATATAAGATTTGAATGACATGATAAATGTTAACAAAATTTTGACCAGATGAAAGTTCTGTTGACCAAAGCATCAGTTCAGATTCAGCCTAAATTGGGTAAGAAAGTTGTGATTTACAATGATATATCATTGAATGGGTCAACTGTGTTTTGATGCAATAAGACAAAGTAATAGTCTATACTTTTAAACAGTTAAAAAAATCGTATGAAAAGAATTACCTGATATATGATTTAGAAGTGGCAGTTAATTTTTCAGCTTTGAGAACTGGTGATACTATTAGTTAGTGAAAAATATTTGAACCTCTCTACCGAAGGAATTTTCGAGGACGAAAATTCTTAAGGGGGGAGAGCTGTAATAGCCCAAATTTCAGTGATGTAGGAAATAGTTGTTCGAGACTACCAAATCTGAAAAATGAACTCGCAAATTATATTATATAATATTTACGAGCCAAATGTAGCTTTTAAAAGATTTTTGAAATAGTAAACTGTAACATCTCGAAATAGGGCCTAAATGGAATAATGGTTGCGAAACCACAAATCTGAGATAGAAAAGTTTATTTCGATTAATTTTTTTATGATTTACCGAGTGATTAGATGCATGTGTTAGAGTATTGATAAGAAGTTTTATAGATTGCATGTTTAATTTGCCTATTAGGGCTTATTTGCGTGAGTTGTCTTTATGTGACCGATTTAGGGCCTAAACAGAACGATGGTTTTAGAACCACGAATTCAAAGTCAAAAAATTTATTTCGATTAATTTTTAAGGTTTATTTATTGATTAAAATATTGTGTAAAAATATCGTTAAGTAATTTTACTGATAAAGTGCTTAATTGGACTTTTAGGACTAAATTACAAAAGTTGCAAAATATGTGTTCTAATTCATAAGTACTTGATTGAAATGGGGGTTTAAAGAGGATTTCCTTAAATGGTAATTAGACCATTATATTTCGTTTGGACAAAAATGGGCATGAATAGGACAAAATTTTAAAGAAAGACCTTAAGGGCATTTTAGTCATTTGGTAATTAAAAGAAATAAAAAGGGAAAATAAAGCCAAAATTGACTCATATTTTTCATGGAGGCCGAAATTAGCATGGGGGAAGCCATGGCTAGGGTTTTCAAGCTTTCCAAGCTCAATAGTAAGTCCGTTCTAGCCCCGTTTTTCAAGTTCTTTACGTTTTTGGAATCCCGGTAACTTGATTAAGCTTATTCTAGCAATAATTTAAGCTAGGGTTCATATTTGGAAAAATACCCATAGGTGAAATGTGTTTATTTTGATGTTTTATGGTATAATATGAAGGCTGAAATTATGTTAAACAACTTTTGCTAAGCGGTTTTAAGCAAAAATGAGTAAAATAGCTTAATTAGTAAAAGTTGTTATTGTTCATAACTATGTGTTAGAGTGAGAATTTGATGTTTCCATAGAAGGGGAAAATGATCAACATGTCATAAAACATAATAATAAGGGATGAAGTTTAATTCCCAAGTTTAGGGGCAAAAGTGTAAATATGCAAAAGTTTAGGGGCAATTTGTAATTTTGCCAAAGTTTGAGTTAAGGACTGTTTTGAATAGTAAATTAATTAAATAAGTAAAATATAATGTTTTAGATCCCGAAAAACGAGATTTGAACCTAGAATGAGAGAAAAATAAAAAATCGGGAAAGTTAGTAAAATGACCGTTTTAGTATCGAGATAAGTTCATATGTATAATAAGCATTAATTTATGCATGTTTCAATGTAAAATTGATATATTTACTATGATTTCCGAGGTGTTGAAAATAAGTATAATTATGATGATTTAAATGTTCAATATTAATTCGACATGGAAATGAGAAAGTATGTAAGTTTGTATGTAAATAATACATTATCTTTATTATGTTTTTATATTTCAGTATATTTTATGTCTTGTAGCTGATTTTTGAATCATAATTGACTATTGAAAGAACGGAATCAAGTATTAGAAAGAGAGAGAAATCCCGGTTAAACCTTCGGAAAGATTGGATGATACAAATGGTATGTAGCTAGGTCGCATGGGTGATACTATGTGTACACCATGTAGACAAGAGAGCTACGAGATATATGTAGCTAGGTCGCATGTGTGGTTCCAGGTGAAGGACACCATGTAGACAAGAGAGCTACGAGATAAACTGGCTAGGTCACATGGGTGGTACTAAGTGTTCACCATGTGTACAAGAGAGCCAAAATTATGTGTACAATCGAGCTAGGTCACATGAGTGGTGCTAAGCGAAGGCCATTGTGTGTACAAGAGAGCTTCGATTTTAAAGGTGGGCTGTGTGCGATACCATCGCGTATCTGTTATTATTTATATATGTGTATATTATTAATACATATTTATTCATTTATAACCATACATTTGCCATAATTTAATTTATTTATTACATAAAAATCTTATAATATAATTATTTAATTAATAAATATATTTTACTTAATAATTATTTATTTAATAGCTAATATAAGTATTACAAATGTATGTATTTTTATTAATACACTTGTATCAAATCATTATCACACATTTGTCTTTCTTTAATTCATTTATTTATTTACTTTATTTAATTAATATACAATAATAATTTTAATACAATAATATTTACTTAAATAATAAGTAAATACATACATGTATTACAAATGTATGTATAATATTTATTACACATGTATATTTTTATTACCACACATTTGTCACTATTTTAATTTATTTAATAATATAATAATTTAATATCAATATAATAATAACCATAATAATAAATTAATTATTCTAACAAAAATCTTAGATTTTTCCATCTTTTGCCGCCTAAATTAGGACAAATGGCATAATTGTCATTTTGGTCCTTTACATTTTCTTTTAATCTATAATTTAACTTTCATACTTTATTCAATTTAATCCTTATACCTATTTAGCCTCAATTTAAGCTAATTCACCTTATTAAACTCTAATTAATCACTCAATTAACTTCGTAAATATTTTTAATAAATATTTACAAATCGATTTTTCAGAAATAGAGACCCGAAAATAAATTTTTTCGATAACCGTAAAATTCGGGTCGTTACATTTCTCTCCTTTTAATAAATTTCGTCCTTGAAATTTACCTGAAAAGAGGTAGGGGTACAGAAATCTTACTGTTTCTCTTGGTTCCCGTGTTGCTTCTTTAGTATTATGACTTCACCTTTTAAGCTAGTATTTCAATCGGTTCTTCTTCTTCATACAATAAATTATATCAAATCTCAATGTCCTCTGTCAAAATAACATGTGAAAGATATGATTTACATCTTCTGAGTATCAAAACATGAAAACATCCTAAATTACTTACCATAATATTTAATCAAAATACAACAATTAATAATTAAATTCACTTTTCAATTTCAACCAATATTCACTCCAATTCAAATAATCATCTCGATGCACTTACCATAAATATTAAATAATAATTTCAACAATTAAATATTAAGTTCGAATTATAGAAATACAAACTGTAATTTCTGAGTTAACTCCCGTCGACTTTACCTTATTCCTTGCTTAGCCGAGATTTTCCGGCACAATATTAGCTACGGAAATCAATTAAAATTATCAATACACTACCATTCAATTTCACATTGAATATTTCAATTTTTATTCAATTTTTGTCTAAATTCTAATTTAGTCCCTAAACCGAGACTAACTTTTATTCTTTACATTTAGCTCAATATTTCCATTCAATTTCCACTTTAAACTAATTTCAACTCTCTAATTTCACCATAGGATTATAATTTCGAAATTCTTTCAATTTAGTCCCTACTATTCAAAACTTATGATTTACCTTACAATTCAATCCTTATTTCACTTCTAACTTGAAATTCTATCAATTTAACCCCTAATTCATCATTTTATTCAACATGAACCATATTTAGAAATCTAATATCTTCCAAAATATCAACTTAATTCCATCAAAACCTTATTCCAATGCTTTTAAAACATCAAAATTAAGTAAAAAGGACTAAATTGACTTACCTATTTAGACTTCAAGCTTCAAACTCTCAATTTTCTCTTTTCTTCTTTCCTTTCTTTCTTTTTTTCCTTCCTTCTCTATTTCGTTTGTTCTATTCTGTTTCTTTCCCTCTTCTTTTTTTTTCTTCATTAAATTAATATATATTATTTATACTTAAATTAGTAATACTTATTTATTTTTATATATGTGTATATTATTAGTACATATGTATCCATTTGTAACCATACATTTGTCATAATTTAATTTATTTATTACATAAAAAATAAATATCTTTTAATAACTAAATACAAATATTACAAATGTATATATTTTTATTAATACACTTGTATCAAATCATCATCACACATTTGTCTTTCTTTAATTTATTTATTTATTTATTTAATATACAATAATAATTTTAATATAATAATATTTACTTAAATAATAAGTAAATACATACATGTATTACAAATGTATGTATAATATTTATTACACATGTATATTTTTATTACCACACATTTGTCACTATTTTAATTTATTTAATAATATAATAATTTAATATCAATATAATAATAACCATAATAATAAATTAATTATTCTAAGAAAAATATTAGATTTTTTCATCTTTTGCCGCCTAAATTAGGACAAATGGCATAATTGCCATTTTGGTCATTTACATTTTCTTTTAATCTATAATTCAACTTTCATATTTTATTCAATTTAATCATTATCCTTATTTAGCCTCAATTTAAGCTAATTCACCTTATTAAACTCTAATTAATTACTCAATTAACTTCGTAAATATTTTTAATAAATATTTACGAATCGATTTTTCAGAAACGGAGACCCAAAAATAAACTTTTTTGATAACTGTAAAATTCAGGTCGTTACATAGATAATATTACTTATAAGCGTGATATATACATTAAGGATGTAGAATGGAGAGGAGGAGGAGGAAAATATATGAATGACTTATGTATAAATTGATCACATGCCTGATTATAATCGATAAACGTTGAATTAGAAATGATATAATATTTTACTTCAAATATTTATTATGAAATTAATATTATCATTATGGTATAAAAATCGAATTGTAAGTTTCTGTAACTTGAATTGTATTCTTAAATGTTTGAAATGTATGTTTATGTGATAAAAATGTGATTTGAATGCTCAATGTATGATTATTGATGAAATGTTGATAATATTCAATAAAAAGGGAAATAAATCCCGGTTGAATGGAATGGAATTCGATGAATCACTGAAAAGGATTTGATGGTAAAAAGGATCTAGCCCGGATGGGTGATCCTGATATAAGCCATCTCGAAGAATATGTGTGAAATGGATTTAGCCCAGATGAGTAATCCAAAGTAAATGTGAGTCTGGATTTAGCCTGGGCTGGTAATCCCGACAATACTCTTTGAGCATATGTTACAGGGGATTTAGCCTGGACTGGTAATACCGCTGTAAGAAATGAGGTTCGCGGGAGTGTGCTCTCTTACAGGGGATTTAGCATGGACTGGTAATCCTGCTGTAAGAAATGAGGTTCGCGGGACTATGCTATCTGAAAAGAACTTATGTATATATGTGTACGAATTGACGGTTAATGAGATTGTACACCATGAGTGTACTACAGAAAATCCATCGAAATTTCGAGGAATTCAACGAGATAAATATGGAAAATGGTAAATACATGGAATTATGAAATTGGTGAGCGTATTCACAAGAATTTGTCATTTGAAATTGTGATTGACAGGAAGAAATAGCGAATTGCATACCTATGTATGGTGACAAGTATTTATCTGAAATACAAGAAAATGATGATTATTGATATATGGAGACATGAGACTATGATATATGAACATGGAATATGTTTGATAAATATGTTCATTCATAATTATGAAATTATGTACCTCCTGTGTACTATTTGTAGAGGTGTGCATGGGCCGGGCGGCCCGGCCCGGCCCGAAGGCCTACCCGAAAAATGGGAGGGTTTGGGTAAAAATATAGGCCCGAAAAATGGGCTTGGGCAAAAAACGAGGCCCGTTTAGAAAATGGGCCGGGCCTCGGGCAAGATTTTTTTGGCCCGGGCCCGGCCCGACCCGATTTTAATATTAAATTATTTTTAAATTTTTTTATTTTAAATTTTAAGTAACTTTAGTTTTTTTTACTTTACTTTTTTTGTTATTGTTTTTAATGCTATTTTTATATTGTAAAATTTTTGTTATTAATATAATTTAGTTCTTAATTTAGTTCCAATTTTTTTCAATTTTTTAATTTTAATATAATTACTTTTTATTATATTTTTAATTTATGTATTATTTTAAGAATTATTTTAGTCCCATTTTTTATTTTTTTGTTTTAATATTTGTTTTTATGTTTTAAATGCATTTGATTTATTATATTTTAAAATTTTTTATTTGATAAAAAAAAGTAATTTTTTTTAATATGGCCTGGCCGGGCTCGGGCCTATCATTTTTTTCTCGAGCCGGGCTTGGACAAAATTCTAGGCCCATATTTTGGGCCGGGCCCGGGCCTTGAAAACGGGCTAAAATTTTTTATGGGCCCGACCCGAACCCGGCCCGGCCCATGCACACCTCTAACTATTTGCATAAAGATGATATTTCAAATACTTTGATGAGTAAAGCTCAAATATAAAATAGTATGAAATCAAGACAAGTTGTTATGAAAATGTATTTAAAATACAGAAATATAGTTGCTATATGTTATATGATTACATAGTGTGAAATTGTCTATATATATGAGAAATTTAATGAGAATTGAGCCCATACATGTTTCTTGGTATTTATATGAAGTGTACGAATAACAAGGGTGATGAGTTTATGTGTTAGGGCTTGTGATCAAGATGATTGAATATGCCTTGTATGTTTATATTAAATTTAAATGAATGAATTTTCGGAAGCTCGGTGGTTAGGAAGCTCGACGGAGATCACTTACACTATCCATCGGCCTATTTTGGTATGTATGGTAAATGAATTATGGTTATAATAGTATGTATAGGTTAATAAGTCAATGTTGGTTTATAAATGATCTAACTGTAACTAGCCATTGGTATGGCTTGTATTTAGTAAGTTTTGAGTTACATATAATTATGATTTTATCATGTTTGATATGAGTTTAAAATGAACAAATGATGAGATGGTATAAGTATAGAGATGAAGATAATGGTTAAGAATGCTATAAAAATTTATGAACATGTCTATATATATATGAATAGTTGATTGATAAATTTAGTTATTTAACTATATAAATTGAATCTTGAACATATTTAAATCTTGGTGTAAGTAAAAGACCAATTGGGTGAGAAATGAGGCTTGGATATACCTTTGTTTTTTTTCCACACGGGTAGACACACGGGCGTGTGTCTACTAGTATATGGGCGTGTGTCCCCTGTATTTAGAAATTGCAAAATAAAATGCCCAGGATCGAGGACACGGGCGTGTGCCTTGCTCATGCGAGGTACACGGCCTGAATACACGGTCGTGTGATACGGCCGTGTGAATCCTGCACCTAATTCGAAAATAAAAATTAACCACACGGCCTAGCAACATGGGCGTGTGCCTTGGCCGTGTGAGATCAAATTGTTCATGAGTTGCAAGTCAGAGAGTTACACGGCCTAGGGACACAGGCGTCTGAAGCCACACGGCCTAGAGTGAGGTAAGTCACATGGGCGTGTTGGTCACACGGCCTGAACCACACGGGCGTGTCCCTATAGCACATTGGCGTGTGACCCCTGTAATAGATAAATTTTTTTTGGGATTATACGAAAAATTTCCTATGATCCCGATTTAGTTCCAAATCGTTTCTAATGTATGTTTTGGGCTTTGAAAGCCCAATAGAGAGACATTATAATCACGTTCGGAATATGAATAGTAAAATGACTCGGTTTAATGAAAAATTATTTTGTAAACTCCGGTAATGCCTCGTACCTTATTTCGGGGATGGATATGGGTAGGGGGTGTTACATTATGTGTGGAATAAAAAACTTTACTATCAATATATCAAATCAATAATTTTGATATAACTAACTATCCACAAAATCCTAGATTATTTTATTGGGTAAACTATATAATTAGTCACCAAATTATTAATGTATTATTGTTTTGGCCATCAAACTACAAAAATTTTCAATTTCGTCACGTTATAATTCATTTCTGTTTTGAGCATCCCCTTGATTAAATTACTAACAGAAATGGTGAGGTGACCTTATTTTACTTGGTATGATAACATATTTAATTCTCAGCATTTACACATTTGATCAAATTAATCCTAATTTTAAATAATTTAACAAAGTTAACCTTCCATAGTTATAAATTCAATCAATTTGATTCTCAAATACATCTTCATCATGCATCTCACCTCACCTCACCCCGTTCCATTGCCTTTTATATAGTTTTTTTATATAAATATATTCTTTACATAATGTTTTATTCACCCATATTTGTCATAATATAGTAAACATAATAGAACTAAAGAGATGTGCCAAAAATTATATAAAAAAGGCATAATGATTTATTCGATCCTTCAACTTTACAAAAAAGAGAGAGGTTATTTTAGCCTCTTATTCAATTTTTCACCTCTTTAGCCCTTGAACTTGTGTAGTTTGACAAACCATCCCAAAATGGATGGAAAAGTTAATGTTTGTTAACTTTGTTGACTAGCATACACGTGGATGCCACATCAGCAATTAATTATTATTTTCAATTTAAAAAAATTCAAAAAATATATATATTTTTTAAAAAATTATAAAAATATTTTTTAATTTAAAAATTAATTAATTGCTGATGTAGCATATGCATGGATTACTATATTAGGAAAGTTAATAAACATTGACTTTTTCATCTATTTTGGATGATTTGAAAAATAACGTAAGTTTAAGGGATAAAAAAGGCGAAAAATTAAATGAATGACTAAAATATTTTTTTTTGTAAAGTTAGAGAGTTAAATTAATTATTATGCATTCTTTATATATATATATATATATATATGCACATTTTTGTAGTTTTATCATGTTTACTAGATTATGAGGCATATGGGTGAATGAAACATTATGTAAAGAATATATTTATAAAAAACATTATATAAAAGTCAAACCGAGACTTTTGTTGAATGTATTTCTACAATAATAATTTATAAAAATATTATTGTATTAATATCTGTAAAGGCTGTACTTGGCTCTCACGATATATATATATATATATATATGTTTGATACAAATATTAATTGTTGTAAAATACATTTTATATACAAGTATTAGCTTGATATATATTTATGGTTTTGTGGCTAATAAAAGGCTTATGGAAAGAATTTCGAAGCTATTCCTTAATGCCGAGCACATAAATTGTGTCAGGTGTATACATACAAATTTTAAATCCAAACCATCCCACAAAAGAAAAGTATTGAAAGATATTTTGGGGAAGGCTACAAGAGCAACCTATGTGAAGGAGTTTGATACTAAGTAGTGGTCAAAATCTCACTTCTCAACCAAAAGCATAAGTGATATGATGTTGAAGAATGTTTTAAAAAGGTGATAGTTGTAACCTTAAATCATATATATTTACTCAAAATTTTTATACTAATAGCTTGTTTCTTACTTGTAAATACCGTATTAGTTCATTATATAATTTTTTATTGATGCCGTGAGATTTATTGACTTACGCTACTTAAATAAACAAAAATCGAATGACAGACACGATGCTATTCCAACTTTTACGTGTTAAAATCACATCATCGTACTTTGCCCTTCAAATGTTAATCATAGAAATGAATTCTTGCGAAATGCATTTGTACAACTTTCTTTCACCGGCCTGGGGTTCCTCATTTTTCTGTTCTTTACTCTTTTTTGCACTGTTTTAGATATCTATTGATTTGTATTTGTTGTGAATTAAACTCAATGGACGCTGCTTCAATGATCATATCATATGAGAAGAGAAAGGAGGAGCGAGGCTGGAACCTTTTCAAGCCAAGCTGCAATAAACACTTTTATGGAGGCCGTCGGTGGGAAACATATCCGAGGATACCCCAAATAACTTGTGGGACAAGATTTTACCAATGCTCAAAACATTAAGGTGGTTTCATAATTAATGCATACATTGTCTCTCTTGACATTTTCCGCATTTTGTTAATTTCTATCTATTCAAATGTAATGCCTAAGGTCTGTATCCAAATACGAAGATTTTATTGATGAATCCATTTTTGGTGCTATAGGTGTTTACATATATCATGGAGCACTCATTGATGAAAATTGTGACTTCTAGCATCTTCACGAGGATTATTTAGAATGGGTTGCAATTTGTATTTCTTACTTCATCATGTTATGTTTTAGCGGTCAACAAGGATTTCAAAATGGGATTCTAATTTTTTATAATCATTAGTACACAATTAGGAAGGGATGAATAAAATTCGATTTAACTAAAAAAATTAAATTTTAAATTTTGAATTAAATAGCTTTAGTTATTTGAGTTAATCAAGTTATTCGAATTAAATCGGATAAAAAATTAATTTTTCGGTTTAACTTGAATATGAATTACACAATTCAAGATATCCGAATAAGAAAAGACAAAACTACGTCGTTTTAATAAATGTTTACCTTTTTTAAAGTTAAAATTCAAAACCATTAAGATAAAAGGCAAAACTACGTCGTTTTGATATAAACACAACATTGGGTATAAATGATAGGATTTTTTAACTTCACTTGCTTTGACTTCAAATTTTTTGACTAGATCCAATTCGATTCAAAAAAATTCAAATTGAATTCCGTTGTTAAAATAGGATTCGTCAACTTGACTAACTCGAAAATTTTTTACTCGATTCAACTCAACTTGATAGAATACTCACCCCTACAACTAGATACCTTTCTAAAATCAATTCGATAAAATACTCACTCCAACAATTAGGTACCTTTCTAAGAAGAGCACTAACGATATCATCATGTTGATTTGTCTGAAAAACTACAGCCAAAAACGATTTCTCTTGTAAACTGCGATCTTGAGAATGTTTTTAGAGTAGCACTGCATGTGATGTTGATATATTCTTTTATATATTATCAAAAGCTCAAGGTTTTTATGGAGTTGTAAATCATATTTTATTAAGAACTTGATATTTTTATTTATTAAAAACAAATATTGAGCTAAAAGCTCTAAACTTGAATTACACTTAAAAAACAGAATGTTTTCAAAAAATATATATTTTGAACAGTCAATTTTCATCGAATCAAACATACCTAAATGTTGTTTTATTCAAATTTAATACTTCCCATTATACTTGTTTAATAGTCAGGTAAAGCCAGGCCAACCCAAATAGGAGCTTTGCTTTAATTCGAGGAAAACAAAAGAAGAGCACAAAACAAAGTGAATTCAAATCATCGTTAAGCACAACCAGAAAAAATTTCAACCCCGGAAACCAGACTCAATACAGACAACAAAAACCATAGAAAGCACAACACAACAGCGAGCATGTAGGGCGGGCGTAGCTCACTGTATTTTATTTAAAGAACACGACCAAGTCCCACACACTGAAAACTATAGCCACGGTAGAGAAAATTATTGTACTATAAATAGCTCGTCTGCCATAAAAGGCACAATAAACGACTATACCAAGAGCTTCAGAATCACTCCTCTTCTGTCTCAGACTCGGCATTCTGGAGCCATTCGATGAAGGGCTTGGAGTTCTTCCATATCTGAGAACTCTTATTACCACCGGCTACACCCTTCTGGTACCATTCCATTATGAACTCTTCTTCCAAGATGTCATTGTCATATAGCGCTTTAAGAACCAAAGCCACCTCCTTAGCTGCCTCGAGGTTTGCCTTGCCACAGAAAGACTCGATAGAATTGAGGAGAATCATCTGCCATCCCTCTTCTCTGGCTGCTGCTGCAAGGTAGTTCTTCTTTTTAGTTACTTCCTCCGCAAACCCCTTCCCAACATTATGAAAGAGTGCAGTAAAAAGGGCGTCCATGATTTCTTGGGACGTTCCAGAGAGTGCACCCACGAAGGATTTAAGCTGAGCTGCAGATGACCCCTTATTGAGGTATTTCTTTATCTCATCAACAAGTTTCTCATGGGCAGTGACACCATTCTCTTGTGCCTTAACCTCACGCTCTGGAGACTTCTTCACTGACTTCTTTTCTTCATCAGTAGAAAGCATTACCATGTCAGCTGTAACAGCACTCAACTGCTCTTGTATACGCTGTTGAGCAGCCTCCAGTGAAGTATCTGTTTGCCACTGCACATTATCATCATCATCATCAGCCACCTCTTCGTTCTCATCAGCCTGGCTGTGAGTTGGGGAGTGATCCTCATCAGAATGTTTGTTTTTCTTCTTGGTTACTGCACCTTTGGGATTAGTAGCCTTTGAAGTAGTAGTGGTAGAGGAACCTTTCTTTTTTGCCTCTTTTTTAATCTTCTTCAGCTCTTCATCAGCGGCCTCACCCTCCTTGAGTCTTTCCTTCTCAGCCCTCCTCATTGCCTTCTTGTCTTTTGAAGACTTCTTAGCCTCAGGTGGGTTTTTAAGAATGAAAGTTGTAAGCTTATCTCTCATGTCAACATCAGAAACAAACCCACACGCAGCACATTTCAGGGTAAGCATCTGTGTCTTAGTAATAACTATCTCAGTTTCAGGGTTCCCACAGCCATAGCACTGAACATACTTCTTAATGAAGTTCTCAAGAAGCCCTGCAAGCTTGGCAGTGTCATGGGCCCCATTTACAAGAGAAGTTCCAGTCTTCTCATCAAACTTGGATTGGGCTCCCAGTTCACAACCAAAATATTTTGTGGTGTAAGCAGCAGGTCTAGCCAAGGCCTTTGCAATTTCAACCATGTTAACCACGTTAGTCTTGATGCCATTTCCTCTCCCTTCAATCTTGGTTATCATTTTAGGCATCTTATACCTATAAAAGGCATCATCACTGTTCGAAGCACCAATATTTTGCAAAGCCATCTTGATCAAACTGAGGGAGATTGTTAATCAGAAAGGAGATATCAGATACTGGTTATCAAAATCTTGGTGAGAAATCTGTTACCAGGCTGTCTCCTTGCACTTGGAAGATGTTGCATAAAACAGAAACCCAAACTGTGTCTCTGATTGGCCTCAATATGCATGCAGCTAATTTCAGAATAGGAACTTCTAGTCTTTTTTCTGGACGTGGGACAGTACTCTCCAAGCAATCCAATTGATGACAAAAAGAGAGAGGCCCGTTCAGACATAAAAGAAGACTCACAAGTAACAGACTCCACTTTGGCAATCTGCAGCAGAGCAGATTAATCTGCCAACTTCCTGAAAGACAATGACGGAGTTTATCAGGCAAAGGTCAGAGCATAGAATATCAATAACTGGCATAAAACCATAACATGAAAATTGCTACATCAGCGAAACTTGAACGTTACTAGCAAAAAAAATAACACTACAATTTTCAAAATTGCATCTATAGTTATGCATGAAGAAATACACATACTAAACATCGTCAACTTTTGTAATCCAGTAAAGCATAGCATATTCCAGTATTATAACATCAAAACTCGGGATATCTATCAAAACCAAGATTAAATTATTTCTTCATAAGTTTCTCTATACCAATAAAAAGTTTAGATTGTAAAGAAAATAAAAAATGATTTATTAAGGACTGATTAAAGCAACGAAACTAGACAGATCAAAACTTAAAAGAAAAACCTAAACCCGCAGTTCTAAATCTCCTATAATACAAAAAATATCTATTAGAAAATACTGAAAATAAGGTAATTAAAACGAAAATTTAAGTATTACGATCTTGGTATAAAAAACTTAAGCCTTCCATCCAACGTTAAATAATGAAATATTAAGCAAATATATATATGAAAGAACATCTGCATTGCGATAATCTAAATCCGAAAAAAAAAAGGAAATAGAAAACAAACCCTCTGCTTTCGATCTGATCATCTAAAATAATACAAATACAAAGATACATTAAACAATAAGCTCTTACAACATAAACAGGTCAACAACGATCGAACAAAAGAAAAGGAAAAAAAATCTAGCTATCGGTCAAAAAATGAGAGATACAATGAACGATAGACAAATAAAAAGAAAAAGAAAAAAAAGCAAACGGATCAATACAAAATGAAAATAATAATAAAATTGGAAAAAAAAAGAATCAAACCTTTGATGAGATGAGGAAAATGATGGTAGGAGATAAATTGGGAATCTGAGGCAGGAGAATTTGGAAGGAAAATAGATATTAGGGATTTTTCTTGTGGAGAAGAATTGAGAAGCTCTCAACTTTATACACGCCAACGAAGGGAAACGTGAAACGCTAGGGCAAACTCAGCATCTTGAATTTTCTAGTATTGATTATTCTCGAATAAACTTATTTTATTATTACTATATTGCCCTTAATTCCCTTTTCTATTAAGAATTCTTTTGGGTAGATAATAAAACTTTTAATTACGAAATTAGGCGGATTATTTAGGAGAATAATTTATCTCATATAATAAAATTAGGTGTCGTTGGCACCAACTTAAAAAATATACTGTAATTTAACAATCATTCCAGGTGAATTTTTTTTTTAAATGGTGTTATGATTTTGTCAAGCAACATAAAATAAATACTCTACAAGTAAAAAAATTATATTTTAAAATGATGCCACCTAATAATGTAGTGGCGCTAAAATTTGTATTTATACCCCATTCCCAGCTTAAAAAACAAATCGTTATTGTTTATCAATTTTAAGGACACGTATTAGGGTCTTTCCTCACTATAAGCTGCTTATGCAGGTTGATGGAACATGACTGTGAAAAATATTTACAAACCCTTTTTGTTGTAGTTGTAGAAGATGATAATCGGAAAATACTACTAATAGCCATTGCCATTATGGAGAGTGAGAACATGTAATTGTGACAATTTTTTTGACGAACTTGTGGAGTCATGTTGTTAGACAAGACATTTACATTTTTTTATCGATCAAATGAGTTAATCACGGTAATTAGATGTTTCGAAGTTCCGTGGAGATTGTCCAAGCAACTGATAGCAAAGCGACGCAGATTGTAACAGCCCGTTTTTAGTGAAAACGGAACAGTGATTTCGGGATCACAAATCAGAGTTTGGAAGAAAAATAATTTTAATATTATTTCATGGTTTGCATTATGATTGAAATGTCGTATGAAAATTTCGTAAAGAAATTTTTACCGATTACATGTCTAATTCGATGGAAATGACCAAATTGCATAAAATGCAAAAGTTGAGTTCTAGTAGCTATATGTATCAAATAGCTATGGAATTCAAAATTGGAGGTCCTTATATGGAAATAGACCATTAAGAGAAGTTAGTAGATAAGTATGATGATTCATCATAGCAAAATTAAATAAAGAAATTTACTAAATTGGAAAGATGAAATAATTAAAGATGATAAATAATAAAATAAAACACAATATCATCATATTATCATCTTTCCTAAAATAAAATACATGGAAACCCTAGTTTGGAGAGCTTAAAGTTAGCAAGCTTATTTGGCTTAATTGGGTAAGTATCATTGTTTCGTTTTTAGTAATTTTCATATTTCCGATATCGTAATAACTTAATCTAGCTATCTCGAGATTAATTTGTAAAGTTATCAAAGTACTAGGGTTTTTCCATGTATGAATATAGTTAAATTATGAAGTTTTATGGTAGAAATTGAAAGGTTGTAGATAGATAAACAACTTTTGTAAAGTAAATTTTGATGAAATTATGATTTACGAACTAAATTGAAAAGATGTAAAATTCATTAAAAATTCTAAATTTTGTGAAATACATGGACTGTTATTATGATATGTAAAAATCGGCTAGGCTTAAAATAATGATTAAATTGCATTAATTTTATTTTTCAAGCCTAGAGACAAAATATGAATTAATTAAAAGTATAAGGGCAAAATGGTAATTTTGTATAAGATGTGAATTTGATTGAATTGAATATAAATTGTATTAAAGTGATGTTAAATTTATTCGTATAGATCCGGATAGACCAAATACGGAGTTAGAACAAGGAAAAGAGAAAGTAACGGATTAGTAGCTTTTGTGTGCACGAACATTTGTCGAGGTAAGTTTGTGTAACTAAATTGTATATTTATATGTTTGAATTGAATGTTGTGTATGTGAAATTGTGTAAATTTCCATGTATAAAAATCAATCACATATCCAACAATATTTGACAAGTATAAAGTCCTGATTGTACAAATGAAAATTCGATAGATACAAGATTTTTGAATTAGTTGTGATCCTGCATGTGTTGCAGACACACCACAGCTCAAAAAAGCGTCTCATTATTAGCTCTCATGAGCTCCACGTTATATAGTTCTTATGTAATGACCCAAATTTTACGGTTATCGGGAAAGAGAATTTTCGGGTCTCCGTTTCTGAAAAATGGATTCGTAAATATTTATTAAAAATATTTACGAAGTCAATTGAGTGGTTAATTAGACTTTAATTAAGTAAATTTAGCTTAATTAAGAGTAATTAGCGGAAATGATTAAATTGAATTAAGTGTGAAAGTTTAATTATAAATTAAATAAAAGTTAAAGGGACCAAATAGATAAATATACCAAGTCCCATAAATGAGGCGGCAAATGTGGATAAAAATCTTAGATTTTTTTTTATGAATAAGACTATATTATTATTTTATTATATTGTAATTTATATTAATGATATTATAATATTATTTTAACAATTGTATGGTAATTATAAATACATGTGTAATAAATTGAATATATACGTTTGTAATACAACTAAATAATTACTTAAAATATAAGAAATTGTTATTATATTATATTATTATATTATATTATATATTATATTATATAAATAAGTAAAGAAACATAAGAAACACAATGAAATTGAAACGAAACAGAGAAGAAACAGGGGAGAAAGAAAGAAAGAAAAAGAAAAAAGAAAATTTGGGGTTTCAAGGTTTAAAGTTAATTTGGTAAGTCAATTTAATCCATTTTCTTGTAAATTTTGAGTTTATGGAATCCTAGAGATGAATACTACTTGATTTAAGTGAAAATTTTGAAAGTTGTTAGATTTCTAGATATTGTTCTTTTTGAATAAAAAGATGAATTAAGGGCTAAATTGATAGAAATTCAAGTTAGAAATGAAATAAGGATTAAATTGTAAAGTGATTCATAAGTTTTATGCTTTAAGGACTAAATTGAAAGAATTTTGAAATTATGGTTTTATGATGAAAAATAGATAATTATGTCTAAGTTTGGTTAAAAATTGAGTAGAAATAAAGTATGAATTAAGATAGAAAAGTAAGTGAATTTAGTTAGGATTAAATTGAAATTAAAAGTAGAAAATCAACATTTTGTACTAAGATTATTTTGGACAGCAGCAGTAGTTTAAGTTTGAAAAATCACCAAAAATTATAGAAATTGAATTAGAGAATGAATAAAATATGGAATTAAATCTTATCGAGTCTAGTTTTTTTATAGAAGAAACGGTATAAGCAATTGAATTGTAAATTATGAGATATAATGAATTTTCTGAGACAAGGTCAGAATGAATTTCGGGTTCCCCTGTTCTGACTTTAGAAAATCACCAAAAATCGGAGAAAAATAATTAGAGGCTTAAAGTTATATTTTTAGAATCCCTAATGTGTCTATTTTCAGGATAAATCAATGGGAATATTATCCGAGTTCTATACTGTGAGATAATTAATTTTTAGTGAAGAAGGGTCGAAACTGTCAGATAGCAGAATATGGGTGAATTTAAATAATAAACTGTACTTAATGGCTAAACGAAAAATTCTGAAAATTTTATGGCAAGAAGATTTGTGAGTCTAGTTTCAGAATAAATTAGCGGATCTTAATTTAAAATTTTGTAACTCAAGATATAAATTAGTAATGTATTAATGATTATGAATTGTATTACTTTCGTAGTCAATGTGGTACCGGAAATCTCGGCTAAGAAAGGACAAGACAAAGTAACGGGAGTTAGCTCAGAAACTACGGTTTGTATTTCTATAATCCGAACCTAGTTATTACTTGTTATATTTTATTCAATGCTTTTAGTGAATGTTGAAGTGAGAATTATTGTGTTTGATAATGGAAGAGGGTTGATTTGGTATGTTATGATTTTATTAAATTAATATTGAATTATATATTGATTGAATTTATTTTGATTGAATTATATAATAAATATGATTTATGTAAAAATTTGAATATTGAATGAATGTTATATTGAAAAAAAATATATTGATTGGAAATATGAGGAAATTGATATGAATATATGAGATTTGTGATATTTAAATATTTGATATTGAAAAGTAAATTGAATTGTGTTGAATTATGAATTAATATGAATAATTGAAATATATTTGTTGAATTGAATGAAAATGCATGAAATTATGAAAATGTGTGAATATACGTGATTATTAGAATGGTATATTGATGAAAAAAATTATTGAAATTGGAAAAGTAAAATAATACCCTATTAACTTGTCGGACTAGATTGGATATAAATGGCATGCCATTGGATTTGTGATGTGATGAGGAGATTTGTAGTTCGGCCGAGAAGATGTTTCTGTTATTATATACTTCGGTTTGTCCGAAGAGGCATTTAATGCCTTATTGGTGTGTTTGGGAGGATATATTATATTGGTGTGTTATGGAGGATTTATAATATTCCGGGTGTGTTTGGGTTGGATATTCTGGTGTGTTTGGTTGGATCCGTGTATCCGTCTGAGTCCGAGTCATGTTAATAGGGGTTATTAAATATAATAGTGATCAAATTGTTACTAAATGAAGAATTGAAATGTGGACTGAAACACACGAATCGTATTATATAGTGAAAGCTATCTGGGATAGCAAGTCGATTTGATATGAATGGTAATGACTGTTATTGAAATGGATATGTACAGTACATTGATTGAAAAGTGAATAGCTGAATATAGTTTATTGAAATTAAACAGTAAATTAGAGTATGATTGAGACAAATGAATCATGTAGCTCTGGATTGGATAAAAGTGAATATTATAATTGTTTAATGACTTGTGAATAAATTGTGGAAAGCTATTTAGGTTAGTAAATAAAAAGAATGAAATAAATAAAAATGGATTTATTTAAGAATTGAACAATTATGTTATTGTATTTATTATATGATTTGTATAGAATTTATATGGTAAGTAGTTAAAATTTATCAATGAAATAAATAATTAAATAATTGTAATTGTTACTATGATCGTAAGTATTTGTTATATTATTAAATGTTCGGATTATAGAAATACCACTTTAGTATACCTATACTCAGCAGTGCAGTTTTTGTTTCCGTGCGCGGTTGAGTAAAGATAGAACGTTGAATCAAAGATCCCAGTGATCCCGAATTCAATAAGGTAAAGTCTATTAATTATTGGTAATGGCATGTACCTAGGGTGTCTTGTGTGTGTGTCATTTTGAAATTTTAAATGTAAGGATGTAATAAATAGATTTAGGTTTGGTTATGATATATAATAGAATTAAATATTGGATAATATGTAAATGTTTAAATTTGGCAAATTATGAGTGTATCTGGTTGTGTTGGTATTTACGTGTATATTAATTGTAAATGTCCGATAGGTCCGGTAATACTCCGTATCCCTGTTCCGGAGACGGTTTAGGGTTAGGGAGTGTTACATCTTACGAGCTTCCCGTTAATAGTTTTTCGGAGCATCCTGATTGGTTGTAATCCTGCATGTGTTGTGGACACACCGCAGCTCTTAGGAGTGTCCCGATATATGGCTCTTATGAGCTTCCCTTTATATGGCTCGAAAGAGCTTCTTGATTACATGTTTGCATGAGCATTCATGTATATGAATTGACGAATTATAGTTTTGCACACCTTGTGTGTACCACCCGCGTATCCATCGATATTTTCAATAATTTAACGGGCAAAATCCTGACATAAGAAAATAAGATGTTCGAGATAAGTCATTACCCGTGTATACATGAAATACATGGAAATTTATATGAAATACATGACTAACATGACTAATGAGGATATGTGCTAGCGCTTTTGGCCAATTTGCTTGAGTATGCCTTGTATGCTTACTTTAATTATAATTAAATGGTAAGTTAATTTCCCTTTATACAAACTTACTAAGCATTAAATGCTTACTCTGTTTTATTTTCTCTGTCTTATAGTACTCTGAAGCTCATAAAGGTTGGAAACTAGTCAGAGCTACATCACACTATTCATCGCCCCATTTCGGTATATATAGAAAACTAATTTTAGTTACAATGGCATGTATAAGGTAATTTAACAAATGTTGGTTTTAAAATATTTTGTTGTAAATAGCCATTGGAATGACTTGAGTTGGACATATTTTGATATGTATATGTATGTGTGGCTTAATATGTTTATTGTGTTTAATGTGGTTGAGTAAATGAATAATTTATGAATATGATAATGTATGGGTTGAGATAATATGATTGGAGAAATATGAATATAAGTTTATATGGTCAATTAGGTAAGATTGAATACTTGGATATATGGGGTATTATGATATGTGTTAAACTTGGTTTTGGCTTTATTTAAATGTCTTGTATTGCCTTGTGAATGTGTCTAAGTGTTGATGTAGGTAGAAAACAAATTAGATGAGAAATGTGGCTTGAAAAATAGCCTATTTTCATCTACACGGGTAGAGACACAGGCTTGTGGTTTGGCTGTGTGTCCCCTGCATCTTAAAAATTAAGAAACAGAATGCTCAAAATTATCCACACGGCCTAGCACACGGGTGTGTGGCTTGGCCGTGTGACCCAAGTGAGTTAGCACCCTAATTTGGACACTGGCTGAGCACACGGGCGTGTGACCCCTGCACCTAAGAAAAAATTTGAAGTTCTGCGAAAAATTCTCTGAGTACCCAGTTTAGTCCCAACTTGTTTCTAATGCATATTTTGGGCTTTGAGGGTTTATATAAAGGACAAAATGATTGAATATGATCTACTTTTGATATGAATGTAAAATGATATGAAATATCTGTATTTAATTTGTAAATTTTGGTAATGCTCTGTAGCCATGTTCCGGCGACAGATATGGGTTAGGGGTATTATACAGGTTGGATCACTTTACTTGAACTCGTGATTGCAGCATTGTCAACTAGGAGCTCGAGTCGTAATGCAACAATTTCTAAAGTGATGGTGCACTCCCCATGTGACAAATGAAATGTGTAAGTCTCTGGGCGCCACCTCTCAACCAAGGCTAATATCAAGTCAGGCCTAATCTCAAACGTCCTAATCAATATTGTTGTTCCAAACCTTGCAACATCCAAATATGGGAAAATATGTGCGTTTGACCTATAGTTCGGACCACGAATATGGGCTCTCAAGAGATGGTACTGACCTTGTCCATAACCAATTACCATATTAATTAAATATGCCAATTAAAATATTAATGACGTGCACATTTATAAAATACCCATAAATAGCAAATAACAAATTTTTTTACTGGCACATTGATCATCATGATAGCCTGGTCAGTTGCTCTAGTTAATGAACCCATTGAGATATTTGCACAAATAAATTTAAATAAACATCTCAATTTAAAACAATGAACACTTCCACATAATAATATTTAGTATAACCCATTTTTATAAATAAAATTATTTTTGTTTTATTTAAATAAAATATTAACATAATAATATTAATCACAAACTAAACAAAAAAATTTACCTTAACTCGGATATTTATAAGTAAAATTTTCTATTAATATATATATGTAAACATAAATAATCTAATAAAATATAAATTATAAACATAAAAAAAAAAAAAAAAAAAAAAAAAAAAAAAAAAACTTCAAACATACACACTACTACTAGAAACATTTTCACAAGTTGCCGCAGAACACTAACAAATAATATGTAAAAATATAAAAATACACAAAAAAAAACATATATTAAAACTTTCATAACCTCTCCCCAAAACTCCAACACAAACATAATTTTTATTTCCTCTAAACTTCGACAAACTATTTTTTTCTCCTCTTACTTATTTCAGCTAATCTTTGTGCATAGAAAGGGACCAAATGTAATATATATGGGTAAGGAAAAAAAAGGAGATGAGGTGTTGAATAAGCTGTCATAACCAATTAGTCACGTAAGCAGTTAAGTGACACTAACCTTACACCTTATAATTGATGTGATCAATCGGTCACAATAGCCTATTTAACACATTCTACTCTTTTTTTTTAGTTTTTTTTTTTTAATTTCCAATCGGTATCACCAATATGTCAGGCATCACTTTAAAGAATAATTTTTTTAATCGTATTATATTTGTTGTGTATTTAAAAAAAAAGACCTGTATTTTTTGTGTTGCTTGACAAAGTAACGACACGACTTAAAAAATATTTTTTTTATCTAGAATGATTATCAAATGATGAGGTGTTTTTTTTTTTTTGAATTGGTGCTGCCTAGCATATTGACGGCACCTAATCTTATTGTAGAAAACATACTATTCTCGTAAATAATCTACAACATGTCTCATTTTCTTTATTTTATTTTTTGTATTATCTATGTAAAAAAATCAGATTTTTTATTATTTATTTGAAGTAAAAATTTTGAGTATATTGTTTCCAAATAAAAGAAATTGTGCCATCTACCCGATCTAAATATGATATATAAGAAAAATGATCTATAACCTTATTCCCTACTTAATAAAAAGCCGAAATTTAAATTTCTTCACAACTAAGCAATGAATTTCCTTCGTCATGGTGAGAGTAATTAAGTAATTTCATTGTTAAAAGAGGTTAATAGATAAAGGAAAAAAGAAAGTAGAGAAGATAATTATGATATTTATTCCTATAAAATGTAATTATTTAATTTAAAAAATTAAATTTAAAATTATATCATTATAATAAATTACATAAAATATAAAACCAACTAAAATTCAAGACAACATAAAATAATTAAAACATGACAGAATATGAAAATAATGCAAATATAAAAATGTGTTAAATTTATGTTTAACGAATTATTAACATATAAAATTTTATAAAATATTCATTACATTTTAAATACATGAAAAACACAACATGATATGAATATAATTTTTTTTAAATAAGTATTAAAAATTATGTATATGATATAAATTAAATACAACATAACATGAGTATACAAATTATCCTATAAGTTAAGTCACTATTATAATATATGTACAACTTATTATGATAAAAAAAATAACATAAATATAACGTGCATTAAAAAAAAAGTCAAAAATCAATATCAAAACATGATATGAAAAATAATACAAATATAAACATGATATGAAAAAAAAAAAAAAACATGAATGTAACATGAAATACAATAACATAACAAAATTGACACTACAATAACTCCATTTTTTTACACGTATTTTCATGTTGGTTTTTTTTAATATATATTATACTTTATAGAAATTCTGACACATTAAAATATTTTATGTCAATTTAAAAAATATATTTATTTATATTATTTTTGTATTCATTTCATATTTTAGTCATTTTTAATTTATATTATAAAATTAAAATGTGTTCGAAATTCATCAGAACCAGATTGTTCATTAAAATTTTAATCATATATTATATAATAATTGAATTTATTAAGCATCTAAATTGTCTCATAAAATATGATAATATATATGCTTGCAGCTGAGCCGGCATTGATCATATTTATTTGATTTTATAAATTATTTTGGCTATTGATTTTATTGTAAAATTTAAGGTTTTTATATCCAGAAAATTCTTTTATAAGTGGATGGTTTAGAATAATAAAAAAATGGTGTTTAAATTTTTTTAGTTGGTTTCAGTTTCGATTTCGAATAATCTTTTTATTTCTTTTTATAAAATATTTAAATATTTTTATTTATTAATTTATTTTTTTATAATAAAAATAATTCCTTAAATCAATACCAAATTTATACACTACAGGAAAACAGATTTTTAGCGGCGTTTTTTTTACCTTTAGCGGTGCTTTCCCAAGCGCCGCAAAAAACGTCGCTATATGCAACGCCGCAAAAATTAGTGGCTTTTTTGAAAAAAACGCCGCTAAAGACCATGACCTTTAGCGGCGCTATTTTCGCAAATGCCGCTAAAGACCAGGACTTTTAGCGGCGCTTTTAAAAAACGCCGCTAAAAACCATGACCTTTAGCGGCGCTTTTTTTGCAAACGCCGCTAAAGACCATGACCTTTAGCGGCGCTTTTTTTGAAAACGCCGCTAAAGACCATGACCTTTAGCGGCGCTTTTTCACACACGCCGCTAAAAACAATGATCTTTAAAAAAATTATTTTATTTTAATTAAATAATATTTATTTCTATGTTAAATATTATATTATGTTTAATTTTTGAAATTTGAACTTTAAACTATAAACTTTTAAAGATAAATAAAAAATATTAATTAAATTAAAATTTCCATTAAAATTTAAACTTCAAAACTATATATAAAAATTAATGAATTTAAATTTAATACATAAACATTGATTCAATATGTAATTTAATACATAAAAAAAACATACACACATACAAACAAACAAAGTATTAGAATTTCTAAAACATAATTCATCCTGGTGAGAAAATAATGTCAAAATGTTGAACTCCATATTCCAGTTGACTCCATATTCCCCCACATGTACCTACAAGGGAGAAATTCCATTAAACGAAAAAAAGTATTGATCATCAATCATCAACAGCTAAAATGTTGAACTACCAACATTAAGAAAGGCGTCATTTAACTAAAACCTTATTATGCAAAATGCTTTTGAGTACAAACTGGTTTGGAGCATTATTTTAGACATCTCCCAGAGTTCCATTTGTTTTATATTAGCAAGTAGATATAGTACACAACTTATCCTATTCCATTGCAAACAACTATTATTACAAAAAGTCCAGCGCAAAGAAATATATTCTACCTGATAGTCTAGATTCAATGTAGAAGCAAGTCTAGCAAATCCTAACAGTAGTAGCGGAGTTGCAGATTTAAAGGCTGCCTTCCACCAACTCCTTAGGAAGCATTTTGAAAAGTTAGTGGAACATAGATCTGAAACAATATACATCTATATACTGCATACCAAATTTAGATATGCTGCATGCACAAAAGAAAATTGTGATGCCAAAATTATAACGTATGCTCAGAAGAGAAAGAATTTACAATGGTAAGCAATATACATGACAAATTAACACCAACATCTGGAAAATATAACGACTCACATTGATGATTTGATGTTTCGTGCTTGCCGTGAAGTAACTGCATTCATTAGCACAAAGGAGCCAACTCCAAGGTCCATCTAAAAAAATTATGCAAGGTTCAAAAACATTAATATGATAAAATATTTGGGATTGATATTTTCCAGGATAAAAACATAAAAGTTTACTGAAAATACAAACAAATTCAATAAGTTTTAAGATATTGGTAGGACAAGTTTAGAAGTTTTCAAAGTGAATGAATGTAGACATCCACTTCTCATACATAATAATCTTTCTGAAAGGATGTAAAGACCCCTTATGAGAACAACAATAACAAAAATATTATGTACGAGGGTATAGGATTAAATGTTAACATGGGTCCAGACATGGCAAAAATTCCACAGCCTTGCTCGGAGTTGGCTGGACCACTCGACTGTGGTCATTGTGGTTTTTGAAGATTCTTGCATTTTAAGGCAAGCAAGATTTGCCAAATAATAAAGGAGAAAAAGACTTTCCATGGCACTTTGTGAACATGATGCCAGGCTTTTGGAGCTAAGTTCCACGCCATCCATTCCTTAAAATTGAGATGATTCGATGGAGTGGTTAAGTTCATCGGCCAAGCTGTTGACCACCACTGCTGCGAGCAATCCTTTAATACATGAGCAAATACTCCTGTTGTTCACAAAAATGGACAAGTATGTAAATTTATACATAATACAGGACAGATAGCAAAATTTTACCAATAAGATTTATAGTAATATATAATACTATAATGTAAGCATTAAAAAAAATAAAATGACTATACATAAAAATTTAATGAATGAAAAATACATAAATTACTAAATATTAGATTAAATATAAAATAGCATTTTTAAAAAATAAAATGAAATAGACTTAAGATGAGTTTAGACAAAATTTTAAGTGCATATTTCAAATCAAGCTGAATTTGAACAAATATAAAATCTATTAACAACATGCTTAATTCTAAGTTGAATCTCGCCAATAACACCTCTAATCGTGAGCTATGCTTGTTACTGTCGGCTCTAGTAACTCACAAATCTGTACTTTTCTAATCATGTTTGGTTCCACTTCATAATGTCTACTGCATACAAAGAATTTTGTAATTAAAATGTGACAGGTTTTGCTAAGTGCTGAAGCTAGAAATGTTAAATTCCCAACAGCCAAGATACACAAGTAAGTGACAAAGTATATCAATAAATTCCCACTACATGTAAGGCAAAGAGTGTGGGTAGAACAATGAAGACATAATCCAAAGCTACATGTAAGTTAAATCAGAAAATGAAGTGAATGATTAAGTTAGAGAATGGAGAGATGTGTCCAATCAGTTTTAGTGATTTTATTATTAGGCATTTTGTTTCCACTTATGTAAATTACATAAATACATAACTTCCCTCTAAAACTCGAAAGACAAAGCAACAGTTATGAAGTGCACACAAAAAGCAATGGTTAAAGGTTGCAATCAACCTTTCTCTTTTAACTAATGCTATGTTATACAGACTACTAGTATTATATTGTTCTTAATATTTCACCCAAAAAATAGTTTTATTAAATAAAAAAGATTGCACCGCCATGAATGTCTGGAAATGGAACCTTAAAGCTAAGGTTGTTCAGTTAAAGTTTTGTCAGAAAAGCCAAATTATGCAGTTATATTGTGTCTCTACTTGCAAACATATCGTGTCTCCAAGCAGTTATATCTACGTAATAGTATCCCCTCATTCAAATAAAATTAATGTTAGAAATCAGATATACATACCCCCATTATTTTCCTGTTGGACTTCTTCTCGAACACCTATAAAGCAGCAGCCTCATAATATTCAGCCAATTTTTATCAGAAACTGAATTAAATAAACATGAAGTTAAAATAGTAGCGCAAAACTTGTTTAGATACCTTCTTGAACCGATCCATGGTGCCAGACATTATGCCCCTTGTAGCATCCATGCCATTGCCCTGATTTACAACAAAATCAGTTAAATAACAAGAAAACCAAAATTTTTCATGAAAGTTGAAAGTTTTGGGTTTAACAGCTGCAATTACACACCATCCGATCAAGCATACGATTATGACTCTCCACTTCATCATGTATATCACCTGTTAACTACAAACAATTTAGGCATATCAATTGTTGGCCAAATTAGTACAAACCAAATAAACTCTACATGCGTCACAACTCCCACCGGCTTCCTAGAACTAAAATCAGGCCAACACAGATGCAATAAACAATTTACATATGGATGCTTTTTGTTTAGGCAATTAGTATTCTGCTAAGCAAAGACTTAAAGAAATAGAAACTAACGCAAAAGCTATAATATTTAACAGAAGGAAACAAACAATCCAAAAATAAAGAACAACGTATACTAGACGATAAACAAACAAAAATGAAGAGCAAGACCGACATCTGTAGATTTGAAAGACGGAATGAAACAGTGATTTCTAAAGCTGCAAACCAAAAACCCTAAGAAAAACCCACTGATATACAAGTAAAAAAGCATGGATCTGAAACTAAAAAAGAGATTGATACCTGAAATGAGTCTCCATTGAAGCAGCGAATTTCAAAAATCACAAAAACCAGAAACACCAGAGAAAACTTAAGGTTTCCCTCTCACGAAAACTCTCTTCCTTCTATAGCGTGTGTTTTTTTGGCCGGTGGATAACCAAAGCTACAAAAGAATGACACGAAAACAATGAGTCTTCACCGTGTCTGCTGATTCTTTTGGGGGAAATTTAGGGATTAAGAGAAATTAGAGAATTGGAAAATTGTTTTGCGTTGTGGGTGAATGGCTAAGTAAACAATTATGTTTTTTTTGCGCCGTTTTTTTTTAAACGCCACTAATCCCCTAAATCTTCAATTAAAATGACGTTAAATTATTTTATTTTTTTGGGGCGTTTTTTCAAAAAACGCCACTAACCCCTTAAATCTCTAATTAAATTTTACTTACCACATCATATTTACAAATACTTAACGTAAATTAAATTTTTTAATTTTTTTTATAAATATATACATTTTATTTTCATTTGATATTTATTAATTTTTTAAATATAAACAAGTTAAATATTTTTAATTATTATTATTTTTCTATTAGTCATTGAATTATATGTAAGTTGTGGATTTAGTCATTTTACTTTAATTTTGTTTTTTTTAGTCATTGTAATTTTGAAATTTTGAAATTGTAGTATTATCTCTTAAATAATTTAAACTATAATCATAAGTTTAATATATTCAAATTAATATTATCTCTTTTACAATTACATAAGAAATTGTTTAATATATAAATTAAAAAAATACTAATTAATCTAAACCGTAAACCTCTTAACCCCTATCCCATAAACATAAACACTAACCCTTAAACCTTTAACCCCAAACCCTTACACCTTAAACTCCAACCCTAACCCCTAAACCCATAATTCATCATAAACCTTCAAATACTAGTTAACTCCTAAACCTTAAACCCTAAACTATATATCTTAAACCATAGTTAACTCATAAACCTTAAACCCTAAATCATATATCTTAAACCCTAAACCTTAAACTATAATGATAATTAATTCGATATTTTAAATTCAATACTATCTCTTTTATGATTATATAAGAAAATATTTAATATATTGTATAACCATAAATTTTAATAATTATTGTTTTAGGGGTTATAGAATAGTGTTTATGATTTTTTTAGGGTTTAAGAGTTATATGACTTTTAGTGGCGTTTTGTCGAAAGCGCCACTAATGCTCTGGTTTTTAGCGGCGTTTTGCCAAAAGCGTCGCTATTGCTCTGTTTTTAGTGGCGTTTTTCCAAAAGCGCTGCTAATGCTCTGGTTTTTAGCGGCGTTTTGCCAAAAGCGCCGCTAATGCTCTTGTTTCTAGCGGCGTTTTGCCAAAAGCGCCGCTAATGCTCTGGTTTTTAGCGGCGTTTTTCCAAAAGCGCCGCTATTGCTCTGTTTTTAGCGGCGTTTTACCAAAAACGCCGCTATTGCTCTGTGTTTTTCAATTTTTGCGACGTTTTTTTATAAAACGCCGCTAAAACCCTATTTTCCTGTAGTGATAGTACACTTATAATGTAGATAAAAGAATTATGTAAGAAATATATTTATTAAAATCAATTAAACCTTAATTCTGTTAATATCATTACTATGAAGAATGTATATTCTAATACACTTAAACATGTGAAATTGTTAAAAGGTATTATTTAGAATACTATAGTAGTTGCACTGCACCTAAGATGAGATGTTTTTTATTTTGAGGTAAAAATCATTTTCATAATTTTATCATTTAAAAAATTATTAAAAAAATATGATCGTTATTATTATATGTAATTATAGTATAATATTTAATTAATATGTTTTGCATTATGTTTATGTCAAATGATCGATAATGAATTCTTGTAATACTTTTTATTTGATTTTATTGTTAAAATCGAGTTACAAGATGCTACAGTACAAAACAGAACAATTATAAATAATGAACAGTAAAAAAATATTAATATTTTAATTAGTTCAATATGTTGTGTAACTTTTTGAAGTCATATGGACCAAAATGTAAAATTTCATCAAAAGTCACACGATCGTGTAACAAATTGAGACCGTTGAAAAATTAACTGACCAAATCTACAATACTCACATGGTACGTGTGACCAACCCATGTGACAATCGGGAATCATGTGCTTTAATTCTTTTTATTTTTTAATAGACACATGGTCATGTCACCAACCCATGTATAAAACATAACCGTATGGTACAAATATATGTCTTTTGGTGCGTATTTCATACCAAACTACATCAACACCTATTAAGTACACAAGGCGTACAAGTAAACCTGCATAAAACCCAAACGGTATACCATTTTAACACAAACCAATCACTTCCTGAATCAATAATTTACAAACCCAACTCAATTCGCGTTCAAACATACCACCATCTAATGTGCCTTTAATACTAAACCATACATATAGTTCAACAATTATGCCAACTTGTCTTATTTAGTATTCAATTTTTCACATTTAAACTTATACATTTCCATCACTTCAATTATAACTAGCTACATGCCATAATGGACACTTATATGCATAACATATAAACATCCAAGATTCAAACATCATTTAAAGTTTGATTTCATAATGCATTAAAAATAAACTTATATATAAATACAATACGACTTTTATATACATGCCACATAACCGAGTTCAGAACAAATAAAGGACTGCCGAGTTGAAAATCGGATAGTGTGAGCTCCAAGACAATTCGATCGACGCGTTCCGCAAGATGACTACAACTAAAAGAAGAAACAAAACAAGGCAAACATTTCATAAGCTTCGTAAGTTCATATGAAATTGTTTAGCTTACCTTGACATTCAAATAATTTAAGCAATTTAAAACATATTGAAACTAAGCACGAAAATCCTTTGACATCCTGTTACTTTTACATGTACATTAACAAATATTTAGAGATTAGTACATTACTTATCATGAACTTATAACATATCCATACAGAACATAACAGATAGTCATATAGCATATACCAAGTCAATCACACTTCAACTGTAATATATATAATTCCATTCATGTCAATCTTTCAATCATTTACAACCACATAATGTCATTTCCATTTCTGTCCTTTGCTCGAAGGCTACAGTAAATTAAGCTCAATTGCATGGAATTGATTTACTTACATATACAGATGTATTTGGCCTGCTAACACTAATTTCAGATCAGGATTGCTAACACTAGCTTCAGAGAATCCGCAACATATGTTGGATCTCAAGCCATCAAATTAATTCCTGATCACAACACCCGTTTATTCATATAGACTGATATACTCGAGCCGCTAACATTAGCTTCAGATCAAAGTTGCTAACACTAGCTTGGTTCGATGTTGCTAACACTAGCTTCAAAGAATTCGCAACATATGTTTGATCTGAAGCCATCAAATTAATTCCTAATCACAACACCCATTCATTCATACAGACTAGACTTGATCATGGGCCGAGTCGAGGCCCGCCCGAAATGTGGGAGGGTTTGAACAAAAATATATGCCCGCAAAAATGGGCTTGGACAAAAAATAAGGCCCATTTAAAAGATGGGTCGGGCCTCAGGTAAGGCATTTTTTGCCCGAGCCTGGCCCGAATCCACTAAAGGACAAAAAAATCTAATTTTTTTAATATTATTTTCTTTTTGTTTTCTCTCTATTTTGCTACCATTTTACTATTATGTTGCTACTATTTTGTTGTTATTGTTTGGATATTGTATAAAACTTATTTTATTGTTAATTTTGTTATTATTTTAAAAACATTTATTAATTTTGTTATTATTTTAGAGACATTTGCTTGTTAAGTTGCATCTATCTTAGTGTTATTTAAGTATACATATTTTTTAAATTTTATTTTCAATTTGTTGGGAAATATTTATTTTTGTGTTTTTAGTATTTTTGATGTATTATATATATTTTAAAATAATATAAAAATTAATATGGGCGGGTCGGGTCGGGTCCAGGTTTTAGCATTTTTATTCGGGTCGGGCTTGGGCAAAATTTTGGACTCATTTTTTGGGCTGGGCTGGGCCTAGTAAATGGGCCTAAATTTTTAGTTGAGCCTGGCCCATGTTCACCTCTAATACAGACTGATATACTTGGGCCACTAACACTAGCTTCATATCAATGTTGCTAACACTAGCTTTAAAGAATTTACAACATATGCAATATCTCAAGCCATCGAATGACCCCTGATCATGATTAGAGGTGCTCATAGGTCGGGTCAGGCCTAAGCATAATATTAACATACTTTATGCTTGCCTAAGTCTGGCCCGACTTAAAACATAGGCCTAAAATTTTATCAAAATCCGCCCATATTTACAAAAGACTAACCTAAGCCCATTTTAGGCCCGTCCATATTATTTTTTAAAATTTTAAAAAAAAATTATTTCTATTATATTATTTTAATATTCAATAAAATTTTATATATTTTTTATTTATTGAAAGTTTTTACATAGTCATCTTAATATTATTTTAATATTTATATTAAAGTAGTATTATATATTTAGTATAGTTTTATTTTTTTAATGTGTTCTAAATTACATAATATATAAAAATAACATAATATAAAGTATTATAAACTTAAAAATGGGTCGGGTTGGGCCGGGCTCGGACCTTAAATGTTCAAGCCCCAGCTCGTCTTATATTTTAAATGGGCCTAATTTTTTTGTCCAAGCTAATTTTTTATGTCTAATATTTTTACCCAAATCTTCTAAAATTTCGAGTGGACCTTCGGGCTTGAATGGGTAACTCGATCCATGAACATGTCTAATCATAATGCACGTTTTCGTTTTTGAGAATTTAATAGCATGCCATTTGCATCTCAATAGTTTACTAAATACACATGGCTTGTTATCGAATTTGTATCATTTCTATTTTTGTAATTGTATACATTTTTCATATTTCAAATAGCAATCCATATATCTTTTAAACATTATAGCATCATCCTGTACATATCATTCATTCATATAATAATTTCACATCCATTATATTTTGCATATCTATACGTATTTAGCATATATTTCATATATTTCAATTTAGTCCTTTAGATGCCAAAAACATTATACTCAACAATCCAAACTAAAAGCAAGAAAATATAATACAAACATATACATACCATAAATTAATAAAGTAAATTTCATATCAACTTATCAGACAAAATCTACAATGAGCGAAAAGTCTAAGACTAATCCACATTTTCCTTTTTCCTCGATTTCCTATCGATTGATCCAAATCTCAATCTATACGGTAATTCATTTCAATTTATCAATTCTAAATACCTTATAACATCTTATTTCATGTATATGACTTCTTACTTTCACTTTTCACAATTACCCTAAAAATTTGCATTGTATTCAATTTAGATCTTAAAACCAAAACTATCGTATCTTTCACATTTAAACTCCATTTTCAATCATTTTTCAATTTCATCCTTGAATAATCCTAAAGAAACAATATTTACAAAAAAATTTATAACAAATTTGATGTAATTTCATTTTAGTCCTTATAATCAAAACTATAAATTTTCTTTTACAAACTAGTACCTATTTCATTTCCAAACTTATAAATTAAGATATTAATACCAAAAACTTCAAAAATCATTAATGGCAACTTTTACAAACTTTAACACTTTTAAAAACAGAGATATGCTTTAGCTAAATCGAGTTATAATGATCTAAAAGACATACAATTTACGAAAAATGGACCTTTAATACCCTAAATGCAATGGACGATTCATGGAAGAATTTTGAAGCTTTTTCTCCCCTCTTCAATGGTTTATATTCTGTGGAGGAAGATGAGGATGAAAATTCTTTAATTAAATGAAAATTAATAAAACCAAACCAAATTCATGCACTAACTGTCCAAGCGAACTTATTATGGTTCAATTGCTATTTAAATCCATTCAATAATACCATTTCACCCATTTAGCTATTAAAATTTAATAGTGATTAATTTTTTTTATTTTTATGATTTAATCCTTATACCTTAATTAACCATCAAATCACTAAAATTTTCAGATCAAAATTCAGTTCATCTATATAACATTTCCGTAAATATTTAAATATTTACGGGCTTAGTTTACTGAAACGAAGTCCTGATACATTATTTTCCAAAATCACTAACTTTAGGGTCGAACCACTTGTATTTTAACTGACTGTCTAGTTAACAAATTTATCAGATCAAAATTTAATATAACTTTACGATAGACTCGTAAATATTATTAAATAATATTTACTCATTAAATCATCAAAATATAAAATTCTAAAATTATCATTTCTAGTACCACTAAAAAACAAGTTGTTATAATTTTCGTAAATTATAACAATATTAATGCAAGAATTATTAAACTTTACTGAAATAATGGATCAACTATATATATTTGAAAAGTCAACTAAATTTGTGTTATTCAGTTAACCTTATAAAAGGTGAAAAAAGAAACACTCAAATTAAGGATTTAAAAAAAAAATTGCTTAATAAAATAAAAAGAAAATAGAAATATGAAAAGAAAAAGAATTCATTTATTGATGTGTTTAGTCAAATTGGAAAGAAAATAATTTTATTTACAGTTATTGTTTAGTAAATTTGAAAAATGAGATAAAAGAAGATAAAACTTTTAAAACTTAATAATTTTGAGCTATCTTAAATATCTCTCGTTTTCTCTCTCTTTTTATTTTTTCCTTTTCTTTTCTTTAAAGTTAAAATAATCTGTTTTGTAGGGATGATGAAAAATGATAACTTCTCCTATGTTCTGTCTTCTCGTTTTTTTCTTTTCCAACAAGCATATTTTATTTTAGGTTTACTTTCTTATTATCTTATTTCATCCTTTAATATTTTTACTCAATCAAATACGCTCTTAATATGTTTGATGAAATAAGTAAAATTTTACCCATATTACTTTGGCAGATTATTTCCACGTTAACGTAGTGGTTTTAAATGGGGACAAATCTTATAATTATACTTGAACTTTGATTTAATGTGTAATTTAATATATTAACTTTAGTTTTGTGTAATTATACACATGAAACTTTGATTGTGAATCAACTATATACATTTAAACAAATAAATACAACACTTTCTTTTTATATTATATAAATATAATTATTTGTATATGCAATATGTAAATGTAAAATAGTGCTATATGAATAATTATTTTAATAATTCCATAAAGATTGAATCAAATCAAAATCTCATTTATAAAATTATATAAAATTATAATTAATGTATAATATTACACATTTAACCAAAAATCATATATAATTTTGATATTTATCTTCTTAGAATTAAAAAAAAAAAACATAAAATAGGGTCTTATATGTGTGGGCTTATTTAAGGGTTTTTTTAGTATATTAGCCTACAATAATATACAGGTCAAATTTTGGTATTTGTCCTTTTACAAGGTTCAAATTTGATATTTATTTTATACACTTTAATTTAATATAATTTCATCATCAATTTAATATGTTAGCTTTTTATGTTAAAGTTTACTACAAGTATTGTACCATATTATAAAGTTCATTTCAGTACCCTACTATTAAAAGGAATATTTTAGTTCTTATGTATTTGAAAAGCTAACATTCTAATCCTTGCAGATTTAATTTTATTGTTAATAGAATGACATGTTTAATGATGATTGACGTGACATTAAATTAAATATTGAATTAAATTAAAAAATTAAACAATAATTTTAAAAATGAGAAGAGATAAGAAATTGAATTTACTTTTACCCAAAATTGTTTTCAATTTTATTTGTTTTTTTTTCATAATTATTGTTTTAAATTATTTTTAATTTGGTTCACACTAGTCACCATTAAACCACATCATTCTATCTATTTTTTAGAACCATCGTTAAGTCATGCTATTCCATTAACAGTAAAAGTAAAATTAACGTGTAAGAGCTAAAATATTAGCTTTTCAAATGTTCATAGGTTAAAATATTATTTTTAATAATAAAGAGATTAAAACGAAGTTTTGATATGATAGAAGACTTGTAGTAAACTTTGTGCTGATTTTTTCCCTTTTAACTAAATCAATTAATTGTATTAATTATTTGAATTAATTAATCAATGAGATTGTAAAAATAAAAGGATTACATTAGTAGAGGTATCAAAATTAGAATTTGATCCAAAATAAAAGAAGAACCAAGTCGGGTAACCAAACCGGCCGTATAGGGTGTTTGGTTCATGGTACGAGTCACGACATGACATGCGGCATAAATGGCGAGGGCGTGAGAGCGAGCCCAAATCAGGACAGAAAAACTCCAAACATTTAATGCGGCAATTCCTTTGTTGCCTAACTGTTCTCATTTTCTGTTATTTCGTCGCTCCCGCTCCTGCGCGCCTAATGTTTCATCCAAAATTACCGCAACAATTCCACTACTCTTTGTTCACAATCTCCACCTCCGCTTCGCTCCTCCTCTTCTCTCGCCCATGAAGCAACGAAGTTCGACGAAAATCTCCCTTAAATGGATCCCATTTCTCTGCATCTCCTCCTTCATCCTCGGAACTGTCTTCTCTAACATGTCTCCCTTTCTATTTGCTCTTTCTTTTATTAATTTATGAAATGGTGTCAATGCCTTTCCTTTTCCTTTTTCTTTTTTCTTTTTTTGGGTTCGGGTCTTTGATTGTTGGGGTGGAGTTATTTATTTATTTATATTGGATTTTGGTTACAGGCTATGGATTCCAACTATATTCAACGATTGTGACACTAAGAAAGTATGTTCCTATTATGTTCACAATGACAGTTTTTTTAACTTTAGTCTTTGATTTTCTTCAACTTTTTCTTTTAAAAACAAAGCTTTATTGTGTTTTGCAGAAGCCTGCAACAGATAATGATGAAAAGGGTGAAGTTTTGAAAACCCACGAAGCAATTGAGTGAGTGCGAAACTGGGTTCTTATTCTTTTAGTTAAAGTTCATGTTTTTGCTTTGGGAAGTCTTCACTTTTCGCTATTAATTTCTTTGCAATTTTTTATTTTTGATGAGGGCCTAACTAGATCTCTAGACAAGTCATTTGCAATGCTCCAGATTAAGTTAGCTCCCCCAGGTAGTTCTCAGAAAATGAAGAACTCGGATGCCACCGGTGCTGTCTCGACCTTGGCTGGTATCGACTCGCCGAGGAAGAAAGCATTCATGGTCATTGGGATTAACACTGCTTTTAGTAGTAGGAGACGGCGTGATTCCATCAGAGAAACTTGGATGCCACAAGGTCTTTTATAGAGCATTTGATTCGTTTCTTCTTTGTATTTCATTATCCGAAATGAATTCTTATGTTTATGTTTGAGCAGGGGAAAAGCTTGTTCGGTTGGAGCGTGAAAAGGGGATTATTATCCGTTTTATAATAGGCCATAGGTAAAATCATTTTTCAGTTCCTTTTTCAAGTGCATGCATATGGAGATCAAATCTTGAGCGTGAGTGGTAATGTTTAAAGTGTGATGAGTATGGGAGAAATGTACTTGCTTCAGTATGAAATTCAAACTGACGTACGTTTATTTCTGCATTTATTAACTCCAGTGCAACATCCGACAGCATTTTAGATAGAGCCATTGATTCAGAGGATGCTCAACATAAGGACTTCCTTAGACTGGTTAGACAAGTGTTCCCGTGATAATGTCGAAAACTCTTACTGACATATTATCCCCATTTCATACCTTTAAACTGTTACCAACCTTCTAATACAGGAGCATGTTGAAGGATATCATGAATTATCTGCAAAAACAAAAACTTATATTTGTACTGCAGTTGCAAATTGGGATGCCGAGTTCTACGTCAAGGTGGATGATGATGTCCATGTTAATCTTGGTGGGTTTGCCATCTCTAATGTTAGAAACATATAGAACTTAACAAAAGCTTTTGATTGTTTCATTAGTGAATTTGTTTATGCATATTTTTTTCTGATAGGTAAGCTAGCTGCACTTCTTGGCCGTTACCGTTCCAAGCCCATGGCCTATATAGGGTGCATGAAATCCGGACCGGTTCTTTCTAAAAAGTAATTAGTTCTGGTATTTTTTTTGTCAATGATAATACTACTCTCCAATTTGCTTTGTTCTGTCCTGCAAAGTTTGTTATATACCTTTTCTTGAATTCCTCTATGTCCTTAAGGTCTGTCAAGTACCATGAACCAGAGTACTGGAAATTCGGAGAAGAGGGGAACAAGTACTTTCGACATGCAACTGGTCAGATATATGCAATTTCAAAGGATCTCGCAAACTACGTTGCCGCAAACCAGTGAGATCATCTATTTTTATATGAAAGTCACTTTTTTTTTTGGCTTTGCCTAATTGAGGATCTTGGTTTCATCTTTATAGCCCTTGTATGTGTGTGCATTTGGCAGTGTTACCTTCATCCCCTTCCTTCCCCTTGGTTTTCTTTTTGTTTTTTACCAGTAGCTGTTTCTTTTTACTTAAAGCATGTCATCAAAACATTGAAGATCGGTTATTACCCTGCATAAATTCTGTTATATTTTATAACGTAGAGCTAAATGGCAGTCTCAGACTGTTGAATTTGCATTTTGTTTTGATGTAGTGGCTTTGCACCTTTGATCCTCGGCACTGATAATATTCTGCCTTAAAAAGACAGGCATGGTTAATAACATTCAGGGTGATTCTGACTGAATTGCAGGCATATATTGCACAAGTATGCTAATGAAGATGTGTCCCTCGGTTCATGGTTTATCGGCCTTGAGGTTCAGCACTTGAATATTAAGAGCATGTGCTGTGGTACTCCACCAGGTAAAGTTCTTCAAGAACACAAGTAGTTTAATCAAAGGAAGGTCGAAACAAGGATGGATTCATGTGAAACGCACGCAAACCATAACCATAGGCATTCTAAATTAGAATGAGGTGGGTAAATTAGTGTTTGCTTGATGGAGATTCTGTTTTGGAAATGCATGGTGCAGATTGTGAGCTGAAGGCAAAAGCAGGTAATGCGTGTGCCGCATCATTTGATTGGAGTTGCAGTGGAATCTGCAGATCAGTAGAGAAGATCAAAATCGTTCATCAAAGGTGCGGGGAAGGGGATGCTGTAGTTTGGAGTGCCTTATTCTAAACCGATATAAGGTTTTCTTTTGGGGGAGGAAGGGGGGGGGGTTTCGTGGTTGATCAATGGTGGAGGAAACTACTGTTTTCAATGCATATCATCGACCATTTACTTTCAGAAATGGAAAGCAAAAGAAAGGCGGCGTTGAGTTGTTAGATAGTCTGTATTTATACACACAAAATTTTGTTTTTTTTTTTCTCATAGAAATTATATTTTCATTCAAGAATGAGCGGAATTTTAATTGGTTCTCAAAAGTATAATACTCAACTCAAATTACAAGCTATATTCAGTCTGAGCCCAGAAAATTGTCAAATAATCTGTTGGTTATAAGCCAAAATGGATAATCCCGACGTTTTCTTAAGATTGCAAGATTTTCTAGAGCGTAATGCGCCAGCCTTCCTCTACTGATTTCGTTAAATCCATCAAAAGTTCCCTCTATCTTCAATTATTTACTTCTTTTTTCTTTTCATTATAGTTCTCGTGTTTAATTGTATGTAAGAGCTTAAGATAGAACGTGATTTGTGCTTAACCAGTATTGTTTAATGATTGTTTTTTGGTAATAATCAACAATTTCTTTTTGGTAATGAGGCTGCTAAAATTCAAAATTTTGGAGGAACTAGATTTTAATTGTTTATTGCTTCGAATTCAAGTAAAATTCTCGACACGCAAGCTCTTCTGTTTGTAAATCCGTTGCCAAACAGAACTTAATTTCACTATGAGAAGGATCGGGATGTTTCATTCTAGAAAATCATTTCTGGGTTTTTGACCGTCGCTATATTGCAGCTTCGTAGTTTTGTTCTCCAACAATGCTCCTCCTCCGCCACAGGCGTTCTTCGCCAACATGGAAGCTGCTGTTCGAGCTCATCCGCTTTGGGGCGGATGCTCAGAGGAGGACCTCCACAGTGCTGGTGAAGTAAGCCATCGATACTTGCATATGTCATGGGATTTGGGTCTACATTACTTGCTTTTATTATTTTTAAGCAATTTGGATATTAAGCCGACCTTTCAAAATGAGACATCATGGCTGGTAAGTGGTTTGATTTGTGTTGCTGGTGATTTCCTTTTTGCTATATTCAGTAAAATTAAAGACATTGCTGCATCAATCTTTTCGCATAAGGCCACTGATCTGTTTTATGCTCTATTGAACATACTCTGATTTAGATTTTAGATATTTTACAGAAACAATAGCATGACCATTGATGCATATATGTAGCCATTTTGCTTCATGCTATATAATATATTCCCTTTTGGCGGTCTTGATGCCTCATTAATTTTCAGTTCTGTAAGCTCTATATCTAATGAAGGATAGTCTTAATGACAGTAAACCTATTTGATCATGTAGCTTACTTTGAGACAGTACGCAGCTCCGGCAGGTTGTTATGGCTAATATTTTGTTGTACTGAGAAGTTACTGAACCCAGACAAAGAGAACTTTGCGATCTGAACCAAATCTTCTGAAATAAAACCTTTAAGTAAAGAAGATCTGTCATCAATTACTAAAGTTCCATCAATCTCAAAGCTGAAGAATTAAAGGGCAACCATGCTTCTGAAGGAGGATCAGACAAGGAAAGTGTTTCGAGAGTGCCCATATATGTTTGCTTTTGAAAGGACTAGGTGGCGTTTCTGCAACTATTCCTTCTTCCAGTTCACCAGCTCTAGCTCAAGAACATGTTGGAACAGTGAAGGAATCTGAAGATAATAGAGTGATGGAACTAAATATTGGACTGCAAAAAGATACTGACAGGGTGGATGATATCCCAAATTCAGTCTCTAAACAAGAAAATACAGTATCCAATTTCCCAAGGATGAGGCAGTTGCACCCCCAGGAGACAACCATGATGACTCCTCTGAACAATAGCTGACTGGGAAGATATTTATTTTTTTGGAATATCATGGCCTTTCGTTGTTCTGGTAACCTTGCCACGAGGACTATTTTCTTCCCTCTTTTATGTAGCAAATGACTACTGCTTCAACTGCAAATGAAAAGACAATGTAAGACCATGTTCTTAATTTGAACTTTGAAATGATTTGGTTTGGAAATTCATAATGCCCTGTAGATGCAAGTTTTGCTGTAACACTCTGGGTTCAACTCAGCAAAGCCCTTATTTCAGCACATATAGGTACAATTCTTTGCTTCATCCTCGTACACAGTATCGTGGTTCGTTACGAATGGTAGGAAAGCTGTAAACTTGGAACTTCTGTTTTGAAGTAAGGTGTGGCAACCTTTTGGATCATAAACCAATATTACATGCCAGGTTAAACATGTAGATACCTTGATCATTATTGAATTATTGGATTGATTTATTTATTTTCAAACGTTTTTGTGTGGATGGAGTAGCTTTCTTGTTCCTTCATACGCATCATCATCCCATCCCCAAGATTGAAAGACGGTGCATTATGTCATGCCATAGATATTTTGTCCAAATAAAATATCGTATTATGCCCGATATTTCTTCTTTTTTTCCCTGGGGAAAGTGAATATCCGACCAATAGGTCACAACCTGGGGTTTGCTTGATATTTCTTTTTAGATCTTAGGCTAAATGCACCCGGAATTTGATTCAATAATAGACGCATAGATCTTCTCTCAAAGGCATGCTCCAATCACTTGATGGAGAATATGAAGGCAACTGATTTTCCCAGTAAGTGAGTGATACAACCAAATAGATATGACAAAACAAGTAATAGTTTATTTAAAATTTAGACATAAATTTTCTCGGTATTTTGACAGTATTTTATTTATAATTGTATACAGGTTGTAGGGTAAGGAGAGAGAAGAGGCAACAGTGACAGATAAGCATGTCTTTGATTTTCTAGGCAATCTCTGGCAATGCAATATTGATGACACTGATCAGGTACTAACATAAAAAGTAAAACAGTTGCTTATATTTAATCCTTTCTCCATCCTACTCTTTACTCTTTAAATTAGACTTCTCCATGTGCTTGGACCGGCCAACGACTCAATTTATTATTTAAAACATAACATTATTTTGTATTAATTTTATATGTTTTATTGTTTTATACTTATATTTAATGCTTTGACATGACTTGGATTGAAGAAATCAAATCAATTTGATTATATGAATAATCCGATTTTTGGACAGATCTCGTTGTTTACATAAAAAGCATATTTTATACTTACCCCTTGAAAAAGCCTTCATCTTCCTCCTTTACTCCTACTCTCTTTCTTTCCTTTATTCCTTTGTTTTCTTTTCAGATTTGTTAAAAGAAAAGCAAAGGAGGGGCCAACACAACATGGGAAATAGATATAATTGCCATCAGAATCTACATTTGAATCATAAAAAGAGAGGCATATTTTTTCCGATGTTGTGTTCGAAGGTATCCATTAATAAAGATGTGATGAAGCTTCCCAAATGGAAAGACAAGTTATCGGATGACGACCCTTTGTCTCCAAAGATCGGTTGCATGGGACAAGTGAAGAGGAACAACAGGATTGTTGGCTTCCCTGCACTCGATATCACCACCAAGATCAACAACAGCTGCAATGCTAATAATAATACCAATGATAATGGCATCAAGTATTTCAAGCTCAAGAAGTTGTTTTCTGGCAAAAGAAAACAAGGGTTGGTAGAACATGGTGGGAAAGAGAACAGTGGTTCGAGTGCAATCAACATCGAAAACATGGATCCCCCTTTGCCTGTGATCAAGAGAGTGCCGAAACAAGGTGATAAAGGAGAAGGAGACACTCTTTGGCAGAGGAGATCTCGTGGGGTTTCATTGGAAAGCTTACAGCTTCAACAGATTCAACTTAACAGACGTCGAGAACCGACCACTGTTTAATAACTAGGGGGAACACTACAAGGTTAGATAATGTGTATATGATTTGTTCTTAAAATTTCCATGTTTTTTTATGATTGTGGTGTTGAAGAGAGGCATCGAATTATGGTGATGCTAGTTAAGAGATGTATATGAATTATTCATCAAAGATTTAGGAATTTTTCTCTCTCAAAATTATTGATGGAAACACCATCATTATATTTTCTTGATGATTGTTATGTCAATGTGGAAATCAAGTGAGTATGCATTGTGGTGTTAGATCAAGTGTCTATTTCAAATAAATTTCACATCTGTGATAAGCTCCCATCTTGATTATTAAGTACCGAAAGTTGAACTTTAAACTAAAAAAAAGGGTTTAAAACTTATGACAAACGTAAATTTTTCTTGTATTATATTATATATCTACTAACCAGATCATGTCATAAAGATAAAAAAGGATGGGATAAAAATTTTAATTTTGCCTTTCACGACAAGCTTTCTTTAAGCCCAAATTTTTTTTTGTCTGCAATATTTGAACTCAAAAATTTATTCTTGTTTTTTGATGAATGAATTAAGTTACACCGGTCTTATAACTAGACAAACAATAATAAACATTGACCAAATGCCAAAAGATATGAACAAATTTATGGTCGGCAGCACAGCAAACAGGATCCACTTTAAAAGTATAAATAGGTCAAATAATTTCAGCATTCAACTCTTACGAGTGCAAGGAGTGTTTAGTCTTCAATTCAGAATCTAGATAGTTTGATAGGTTTAGGATGCCTAACTTCGATTATTGATGGTGGATATTGAAGTTTGCTTAAACCCTAAATGATTTTTTTTTATTCTAGACAAATAATGTTGCCTTTTGTATAAGATTTGATAATTCACCAAAAACATATACTGCTTTCTTTCACATCCATTGTCAAATTAAGGGGCAGACAAACATAAAAAATTAAGGGACAATACATCAACGATTTATATAATTTAAAGACTTGAGTTTCGAATGTCAAACCAAATCTAAAGGGTGGGTACAAGAAAGTGAAAGTCTCGCAGTGAATATTTCAATCAATGCCATTTCTTCAGTAAGTTTAATACCTGATTTTTAAAATGGTAAACTTTGCTTCTTTTTTTAACGTCTAAACCACACGCTTTGAGATGTCATTCAGTTTCAGCACAGTTTTTGTCTGTAGCTAGAAGCGGTCATAAAGACTAATTCTTGTTATTTTATTATCTACAAAATGAAATCTATCCGCGTGATATGAAACATATACTTAAAAATGGAAACATGATAGATATCCTCTCTATAAAACCCAAATAAGCGTATGATGTCGCACAAGAGTGTCATTCCGTTGTATCTCATGGTTAAATAAGGGAATTTACAGGTTAGCTTGTGAAATGATTATAGGAGGATCTAATTCAATCTTTTTAAGTTTCTTATTCTCTCCTATTTTTTATACAAACACGAGTTACAAACTGGTTAGTGTTAAACCTCTTCTTTATACAAGAAGCTATGTAGCATTAACTCTGTTCTTTATATGGTGTCCAGATTAACTTGCTAACATCAACCTCAAGCCCACCACGCCCAGCGGCTTTTAGATGACGATCCAACACCTTGGGATCCGCACATATAACATGCTGCCCCTTCCTGTATTGAATCAGTTCTAGACTCTGCAGAGTGGTCAATATATCCTCCGCCTTTATAGCTGTCATGTCACTGAGCTCCTGGACAGAATAGGTTCACGTACCAAACAGTAATAACAATTCAGTGACCATTGAACCAAATTTCTCAGAGAATGGTAAATACAGCTATTCAGCAATACTATTACCTACTTAACTAAAAAACAATAATAATAATTTATCACACAAGCTGCATCAAATCTATCAATTCAGGAATGTTTTTAACATGTTCTCATTTTTTCAAAATGGGAAGATGAACTGAACCTCGAGTGTTATTTTACTATTCTGGGATGCTCATTTATATTTCCTAGGCGAGGATACTCTTGCTCACCATTCTAAAATAAAAGCCACCATGACTACTAGCAAGCTACTCAAGCTTGACTGCAAACATACCCAGATTAGATCTGTTGCCCACAGGACAAACTGAAGAGGTTCAAGTAATCTCAGAAAATTTTAATTTTCAACTCCAATATCCCAAGAACCCATTCAAAGCTTTTCTTTGTATTTGTTATTTAATAGGTAATTAAGTCTGTCTAATCAAATTCGAATTTAACTTTATGATAGATGGGTCCAATTTAGTTGAACTTGAGCATTGTCACAATTTAGGCTTGAATCCAGTAAATTACCCTCAAATGCAGGCACAAATTCTCATGGAAAGGTTACCTTACCAACTGCTAACCAAGTTTCTAAAGTCCAATATCGGGTTTACCAGGTCACACAAGCAGATGGAATTGCATAAATCACACCCCCCCTAGGACTTAAAATATTCAGGTAATGATACCTTGATGGAAATATTTCCTTTATGCTTTTTCAGGATGTCTAAAAGAACCCTTGTCCAGTACCCTCTGTAGCTCAACAGCCCTAGGTCGGAAAGTGGTCTTTCAGGTGTGCCAACTTTACCTTCTTTCTTTGAGAGTTCATATGCTGGTCCATAACGAAGACAAAATAAGCAATAACGCTCAATTAATAAAAAACAAATAGGATGAAATGCAAAAGACAATATATAAAGAGGCATTTATATTCAATATCTAGAAGGCTCTAGCATCTAGCTATTTATTTTAAGACATAAGAGGGGAAGTCTTTTTTTCTGAACCATTGATAAAGTAAGGCAAAAAAATTATAAAATAAAGTAACAGGCACAGAGCTTACAAAAGGCAATTAAAAACTTCCCATAGCCTTTCCTTTGATATGGAGGAAGGGTGAGGATACATGCCAAATTATAGGATTCCTCTGAATGCTTTTCCTGCATGATCAGATGCAAAATGCTAAGATATTTGTTGTGACGGGTAAAACAGTCTAAAAGACTAAGACACGTGCAGATAACAATGAAATAATAATAAGGATTGGCAACATTCTAAGCATTCCAGGTGTAACGACTACAAAAAGTTTTACCAAACATGCTATAGGGTTGAATAAGAAACTTAAAGTCCCAAAATACACAGAGAATAAATTTTACTACTTGAAAACTTCTAATATGTTGACAATAAGGTCAAGAAATGCTGTATACACTCCATGCCACCAGAGTTGGTACATTGCAACTACAAAATATTAGAACAGCCTTAGACATAAAAGATTTGTTATAACCTCCACACAGTGTCAAATTATAAGCAACAAAAATGCAGTAGAAATTAATTACCTTGGAAAAGTATCCAACCATGTGGCAACCTCGATCATCACATTCACACAAAACATAGAATAGAAACAGGTCAACATCATAATAAAGGGTCTTGTGGTCAAGGAACAACTTCGCCAAATAACAAAGATTCTGCCCATAAACTTTGTTCTTTTTGCCATCAACCTGTCTCAAAATATTTGAACAAAGGAAAATGACTGTCAACAAAGGCTAAAGATCTGCAGCATTCTACAACATGACATTTTGTAGCAGGAGCTAGAAAAAAAGAAAGAAAATTATTTCTACACTAGTAAGCCAAAGTTGAAAAATAATTGTCTCAACACAACATTTTTCAAAGTCTCATTTAAAAAGATCTCAAGATTATTGGATTTTACATACAAAGAAAGATATGTGAAAATTGAATTTACAAAAGCAAAAACAATAGGGTAGGGTAGGGTCGAAGAAAGCCACAACAATATAGATTTTACTTAACTAGATCAAGGAAAGGCTATTTCCTTTTTTTTCTTTTTGTGAACTTTGGCACAGAAAGTAGTAGCAGTAAAAGCTATTCAAGAATATACCTCAAACATTGACAGGGTACCACTTCGATATATTTCGTCCCCGGGGGGATGCTTCAAATCACACTTCCTCTACAGAGTAGCATGAAAACAGAGTTAATATTGATTCTGCTCCATTTGTAAATTGAGGCAATCGGATGAAGAGGCAAAACTCAAAGACAATTTTTTCACTATAAAAATCCAAAAGCAATTTTTTAAGGCAGCAATATCCTACATCTGTACCACATTCCATCCTATCCCTGGCATGATAAAGAAAGTACATAACAAAATAAATGAAGGCATAAGATAGGAAATTACAATAGGGAATGCAATTTAAGATGAGTTAACATCAAGGGAAAATATTACTGCTGCAATACCTTGATCTTAAAACACAATGGCCATAAAACCATTGATAATCAATCATGCATAATAACAGATACTTGCAGCTAGGCTAGCAAATTACATATCCCATAATTGTTTTATCTTAATCAATTAGGTCAAGAATGAAGGGAAAAAAATGATAAGAGGAAAACCTAAACCTCAACTTACAGGTCTACATCTACATAATCTGCATAGTACTAGATGATGAATAGAAGGATAATTCTTATCAAACCAAGGTTACACAAAGGAAAAAAAAATGTCAGGTGTCACTTAACAAAACCAAAGGTCACTTAAATTACTTTCAACCAAAGCATGCAGAAGGAAAACATGTGGCAAGCAAAACTTATATTCATGACAAATGAAGCAAACTTGCATTACAATGTTCAAGGTTGCTATGGTTCACACAAGGTTCTTTAAATGCTAGAAAAAAAAAAACTAGTACATAGAGAAAATTTAAAATACTATAAAGTAATGCAACCCCAAGTATTGCAGAGGGGAAAAGACTATTGCTACATTGAGGCAAAGCTTACCATATGCCTTTGAAGTTGCTCTTTCCTTTTCATGAAGTTGAGGCAAAACTCACAAAAGTACAACTTCAACGAATCATTATATTCTGGTGGAAAGGGGGAGAAGTACCATGTCTCAATTTCATATCTTCCAAGTTCTATAGTCGCAATATTTTTCACCTTTGTGAATTCCTCATGTTCACGCAAGCTGGCAGCATCCAGCTCCTCATGACCCTGAAGAAAATAAAATGATAGACGATTACAAATAATATAATTTCACAAAAGCAACATGCAGAAATTTCAAATGATCCTCTGATATTTACACATCACCGAGCAAAAGGTCTACGTTTACTTACAACCTCAACGTGTGTCTCATCAATCTTACGTTTCTGGTGGCGTGTCATTTTTAAGCTTGCTACCTGAGAATCCCATGAGCAAAATTGTTCAAATCAGAACACCCTCAAATGATAAACAAAGAGAAAACATAAGTGCAAGGTTCTACATTGTAAAAGAATGTTTACCTTATCTTCGACCTTTTCATCAACAACCGTTTCGACAGAATCAAGATCAAGTTGTTCAAGCTTCACCCATTCATCAAGCCTCCTATTAACTATCATTTCAATATCATTATTATAAAAAAAAGATACATCAATTTCCAAAATTTTCTAACATAATAATTCTAAAATTCTCAATTGCATCACAAAAAAAGAACCTGAAATAATTAAATTAAAGTAAAAAACCCTAGGGAGAACAGAAATCTTACACTCGGTGTAATGAACGTAATATTCATAATCACTGGGCTCAGCGGACTGCAGCTTACGGCGTTCGATGACTTTAACAGGATGATACTTGCCGTCTCTCCAGCGGCACATGACGCGAGTACCCACCTCTAGGGGGAGTATACCCGACCTCCTCTTTTTCGTTGCCTCAGACTCCGGCGCTCCGTTTGATGAGGCCAAAGGCCTCTGGTTGTCGCCGGCCGGAGCAGCGGCGGCGTGGGATTGTGTTGAACCATTCTCCGTAATCGTCGGCGTGTCTATGGAACCCATGGGGTGGTGTCGGTCTGAGAGGGTTTCAGACTTCGAGTGGGCTCAACAATACAAAAGAGGGCGTAGAAGAAAATATTTTTGGGGCTTCAGCCCATCGAGTTCCTTCTCTAGTAAATTAATATCTACGTCTTTGGGTCCTACAAACTTTAGTCACATCCACAAAAATATTTTTATAAAGTATTTAATATATAAAATTTTATATTTTAAAAAATAATATTTTTTAAAATTAGAAAAAAAAAAAGAATAATATCATTGAGCATTTTAATTTTTCAAAAAATAAAAAAATAGTTCATGTACTCTAATTTGATCTATTTTAATTTTTATACATTCAAATTGGGATAAATTATCAAAGAACTTTTGGTTCAATATGCAATTTGATACATGAATTTTAATTTGATGTAATTATACACATGCAACTCGAATTGTGGTTTATACGTATACATGAAACTTTTATTTTGATTCAATTGTACACATTTAAAAAAATGAAAATATTCATTTGTTTTCATATCAAATTAATATAATTGTTTGAGCATGCAACATGTCAATATAAAATGGTTCTAATTCAATAATATTATCAGTGATTTGTGAAATTTGAATCAAATCAAACTTTTATGCATAAAATCGCACAAAATCAGAGTTTATGTATGATATTGCACATTGGATTAAAGTTCATGCGTACTTTTTATATTTATCCTTTTCAAATTTTGAAATTTCAGTCTTAACTTACATGATAGCAGTTAAATTTGTTAAGTCAAACTCTAGTATTAATTATATACTATACATAACTTGTGGAGTTTAGTTTATGTTCACTAATTTGATCACTTTTTATCTGTTTGCTTTTTCAATTTCAAGATTTAAGTTTTAAGCTTAGCTTAAATAATAGTCATTAAATTTATTAACTAAAATGTCCCGGGGTTTTTTGTGACTATTATAATATGTTTGCCGTGTGAGATTTTGATAATAGTAGAATTTAACTTAACAAATTTAATGGCTACTACTTAGTAAGGATTAGAATTTCAAAATAAAAATAAAATTTATAAAGGCTAAAGATGATGAATTTAGAGGTCCAAATTAAATTAAATTAATTTAAATTTAAATATTAATTATTTAGACTAATTAATGTGATTATAAAATTAGAGGTCCAAATTATATAAAATTAAAATATAAAAACTAAATCTCGAATGTGAGTCTAGTAGAAGGATCAAAAGTGATTTTGGTCATTTTCTTTTATATACAAATATTCTTAGAGATGTTCTTTTATATATAATGGTTTCTAATGTCATATGTGCGGCATATAATTTTATGTGTTTAATTTGTTTTATTAATTATTTAAATAATATATTTTTAATTACTATAATTAATGTAAAATAATTTTTATTATTTGAATCATTGCACAAAATTAAAATATACTAACTTATTTAACGATTCAAATATAATAATATTCCAAATTATAATTAAAATATTTTTACAATATTTAGTATACAATATAATTTTTACTTCATATAATTAATACAAAAAAATATTATTCAAAATAATAACTAATAAACATAATTACCATATATCAATTATTTTGATAATAAAAAATTTCCTAATCATTATTAAATCATTTGTATAAACTATAAAGAAATTGGTATATTGTAAATTAAACTTTTAAGTATTCATTTTTTTTTCTTAATACTCAATAAATTAATCATAATAATTCATAAATAATATATAATTAACATAATCATAACATATTCGATTATATAAACAGGGGCGAATTTAGGGAGTTGGCAAGGGTCTGGCCCTAAAATAGAATTTTCTATTTTGACCCATTAAAAATTTTAAAATTTTAAAATTTTAAATTAGTAAAGGTAAAATTACACTTCAACCTCTTAAAAATGATAAAATTTTACTTTAGCCCTTTAAAATTTACATTTTTATTATCGTAAAAATTACAATTTAATTTTACCCTCTAATTTTTTTTCTAAATTCGCCCCTGTATATAAATATATTATATATAATTTTTATATTTAAAATATAAAGTTTTTTATTATACAAATAATTAAAATCTGATATTTAAAACTAAAGTAATTTTTTTTAATTTTTTTAATTGAAACATAATGGTTTAAATATCTATATTACGTATGAAGTAATTTAATATAAATTTTATTTTAATTTATTATTATATAAATTTATTTAGTAAAAACTTTTAATAGAATCAAAATTTTTATTTGTAAATTCGATAACTTTTCTTATCAAGTACATTTGTCAAAACAAATATTTAGTAAAATTAATATTCTTATTTATAAATATGATAAATCTTATAAAAAATATTTAAAATGAAAAACATTGTACGTACAAAGGCTATATAAGAAGTTCAAAAGTTTCTTCGACTTTGTATTCTTATAGAGATTATAGATAGATTATAAAACTATTCGTAGTCTCTTTTAACCTTTAAATAAGAGAATAAATGTATTTTATATTTTTATATTGATAATAATGTCAATACCAACCTAGTTATTAATTAGAACACTAGCAACCACAAACTTAAGTGGTAAGTAAGTTCCTTGGCCCAAATGGAAAATTTGTTATGTTGATTAAATTATAAATTAATTTAAAGTAAAATTACATTTTTAACCTAAAAAGAAGAGAAAAATATATCTAATTTCTTCGAAAATGAAAAGAAAATCATAAATTAATACATTATAAAATTTATGAAATTTCTAAAAAAATTCTAAATTCGCTACTAAAAGATGAAATTATAAAGTAGTGGGAAAATTATATTTGAACAACACTGATCCAAAGCATTAGCAGAAGATGGATCACCAAATCACAAACAATCAATAAAAAGTAATTGTTAGAATTAAGTGACCCAAATTCTTATAGAATATGATGGAAAATAAAATAAAAGTAAAATCCATATAGAACTAGACTTCTTTTATTTTATTTTAGAATAAGGTTTTTTAAACCTTATTAAACTTCATCTATTTTATATTGATTAGGATAGGGTGTTTCAATCCTACTAGAATATGGCTTTACAAGCCTATAAATAGACATAGTCTATTCCTCTTGAATTGATACAAATTTTTCGACATAGTGAATTTTCTTCTCCTCTGCCCGTGGTTTTTTTCCCGAAAGGATTTCCACGTAAAATTTGTGTGTTCTTTATTTTATTTATTTTTATTATATTTTTTTCACAAATTGGTATCAGAGCTTCCGGTTTATTCATCTCGATCACGGTAATGGCGTCTTTGAAATATGAAATTCACTTGTTGGATCGCAACACTAGATTTGCGTTGTGGCAAATTAAGATGCAAGCGATTCTTGCACGAGATGGATCTCGAGGATGCCTGCTAGGGATAGATAAGATGCCTTCGACATTAATGATGAAGAGAAAAAGCGTAAGGATCGAAAGGCATTAACACAATTACATCTGCATTTGTCCAACGAAATTTTGCAAGATGTGATGAAAGAAAAAATCATTGCATTATGGAAGAGGCTAGAACAAATATGTATGTCGAAAACTCTAACAAGCAAGTTGCATATGAAGCGGCGTCTTTATGCTCATCGTTTGGAGGAAGGTGCGTGCATACACGAACACTTAACATGTTTAAAGAAATTCTCTCAAACTTGGAAGCCATGGAGGTTCGTATGATAAGGAAGATCTAGGGTTGATTCTACTTTGTTCGTTGCCCTGTCTTATTCAACCTTTAGAGACACGATTTTATATAGCCGTGAGTCTCTAACAGCTTGATGAGGTTTATGATTCTTTAACCTCGTATGATAAGATGAAGCATCTTGTGGTTAAACCCGACTCTCGGGGAGAGGGTCTCATTGTTCGTGGGAGACAAGATCGGAATGCGATGATGATGATCGTGGTAGGACACAGAGAGGGAATCCTCGTGGTAAATCTAAGGGTAGATCAAGTCTTCAAACAGAGGTAAAACTTGTAACTTCGCAAGAAGAAAGGGCACATTAAATCTGAGTGCTATAAGCTACAAAATAAGATTAAAAGGGAGGTCATGAATCAAAGGGAAAACAACCGAGAAAATTCCGGTGAAGCTGATGTGTTGTAGAAGACTACAAATGATGGTGAACTTCTAGTCGCTCACAATGATTCTAAAGTAAGCGAGAGTGGATACTTGATTCAGCCGCACCTTCCATATGAGTCCCAATCGGGATTGGTTTACAACTTACGAAACAATTATCCGAAGGTGTTGTTTTGATGGGAAATAATACTTAGTGTAAAATCGCGGTGTTGGAACAATTAAAGTTAAGATGTTTGATGGAGTTGTCGAAACACTTAGTGACGTGCGGCGGCATGTTCCGAATTGAAAAGAAATTTAATTTCGTTGAGTACTCTTGATTCAAAAGTGCACAGATATACACATTGAAAGTGGGGTTTTAAAGATTTCCAAAGGGTCCTTGTTGTGATGAAAGGACAGAGAAAGATTGCCAAGTTATATGTTTTGCGAGGTTCTATCATTCTCGGTGATGCAAATTGCCGCTTCCTCGTCCTTGTCGGATGATGATATTATTAAACTTTGGCATATGCGCCTAGGGCATATGAGTGAGAATGGCATGGCGAGAATTGAGCAAAAGAGGACTTCTTAATGGGCAAGGAATTTGCAAACCGAATTTCTGTGAGCATTGTGTTTTGGAAAACAAAAGAGAGTTCGATTCACTAGAGGAATCCATAACACGAAGGAACATTGGAGTATATTCATTCTCGACTGTGGGGGCCATCTAGAGTGCCTTCTAGAGGTGGAGCTAATTATATGCTAACCTTTATTGATGATTTTTCCGTAAAAGTTTGGGCGTTCTTCCCGAAGCGAGAAAAGTGATGTGTTTTCCGCATTTAAGTCTTGGAAAATTATGATTGAAAAAGCAGACGGAAAAAACAGATAAAATACCTCCGCATGCACAATGGCTTAGAGTTCGCTCATGAGAGTTTAATAGATTGTGCAAGTCGGAAGGAATCATAAGACACCGACGACGATTCGTCATACTCCACAACAAAACGGGCGTTGCGAGCGAATGAACGAAACGATCATGGAGAAGGTTCGATGTATGTTGTCAAATGCCAACTTACCAAAGTCATTTTGGGCGTAGCGGCGTCTCATCGCATGTTTTTGATCAACCGATCTCCATCCGCTGCCATTGAGAAAAAGACTCACAAGAGGTATGGTCCGTAATCCTGCTAATTATTCTAATTTAAAGATCTTTGGGTGTCCTGCATATGCTCATGTTGATAATGGAAAATTGGAACCGAGATCCATTAAATGTGTTTTTCTTGGTTATAAAGTCGGTAAAAGGGTATAAGTTATGGTGTCCTGAAAATAGAAAAGTTGTGATTAGTAGAGATGTTGTTTTTGATGAAACCGCTATGCTACTACTAACTTATCTCTTAAAGACTCTTCCAATAAAGAAAATCAAAAACAAGTAGAGCATCAGTTAATACAGAGTCAACTCCTCAAGCCGGTACAAAAATTGAGAATAGAGTTGCTTCTTCACCACAATACTCTATCGCCAAAAATGAACTAGAAGAGAAATTAAACCTCCAAAGAAATATGTCGAGGGTGATCTAGTTGCTTATGCTTTGAATGTAGCTGAAGATATAGATGCGAATCAAGAGCCATCTAATTATTCCGAGGTAGTTACACTGTGAAGGCTCGAGAAAAGTGGATGTTTGCTATGCAAGAAGAGATGGAATCACTCCACAAAAAAACAGAACATGGGACCTTGTGAAACTTCCTAAAGGTAAAAAGGCTGTTCGTTGTAAATGGGTATTTAAAAAGAAAGAAGGGACTCCAGGAGTTGAAGAACCCGATATATAAAGCAAGGCTTGTTGCAAAGGGTTACAAATCAAATTCCAGAGTGGACTTCACGAATGTGTTCTCCCAGGTTGTTAAGCATAGTTCGATTCGAGCTTTGCTTGGTATTGTGGCCATGCATGATTTGGAGCTTGAGCGATTAGATGTAAAAACGCATTTTGCATGGAGAACTTGATGAGGATATTTACATGCAACAACCTGAAGGTTTTACTGATTTGAAAAAAAGAGAACTATGTTTGCTTGCTGAAAAAGTCCCTTTACTGGGTTTGAAACAATCACCAAGACAATGGTACAAGAGGTTTGATTCCTTTATGACTTCTCATGATTTCAAAAGAAGTAGTTTTGATGATTGTGTTTACTTTAAGAAAAATAGTGATGGTTCTTTTGTGTATCTACTTCTTTATGTTGATGACATGTTGATAGCAACAAAAGATAAAGAAGAGATAAGAAAGGTCAAAGCCCAACTAAGTAAAGAATTTGAGATGAAAGATTTAGGACCAAAGAAAGAAGATACTTGGTATGGAGATTCTCGAGAGATAGAAAATCAAGTAAATTGTACCTAAGTCGGAAGGGTACATTGAGAAAGTTCTTTGCGAGTTCAATATGCAGAGTGCTAAGCTCATAGTAGTACTCCTTTAGCAACCATTTCGGACTTTCATCGATTTTGTCTCCACAATCGATGATGAGATTGAGTACATGTCACATGTTCCATACTCTAGTGCAAAGGGGATCTCTCATGTATGCTATGGTTTGTTCACGTCCAGATTTATCATATGCACGATCGGTCGATTAGCGCGATATATGGCAAATCCCTGTAAAGAACATTGGAAAGTCTGTTCGATGGATTTTAAGATACTTACGAGGCACTACCGATGTTTGCTTACGATTTGGAAGAACTAAAGATGGAGTCATAGGGTATGTTGATGTTGATTTTGCCGAGACCTTGATAGAAGAAGATCTCTCACAGGTTACGTCTTTACAATCGGAGGTTGTGCAATTAGTTGGAAAGCCACTTTGCAAACTACAGTCGCTTTGTCTACCACTGAAGCTGAGTACATGGCGATTACTGAGGCTTGCAAAGAAGCTATTTGGTTGAAGGGACTATTTAGTGAACTCAATGAAGACCTTCGAATCAGCACAGTATTTTGTGACAGTCAGAGTGCTATATTTCTTACAAAAGATCAAATGTTTCATGAGAGAACAAAACACATTGATGTTCGGTATCATTTTGTTCGTGATATTATTGCTCGTGGTGATATTGTTGTGAGCAAAATTAGTACTCATGAAAATCCTGCAGATATGATGACTAAGTCACTTCCTAAAACCAAGTTTGAGCATTGCTTAGACTTGGTTGGTGTTCATTGTTGAGTTAAACCCTTAAGGGGTTTTATGGAAGAGGTGGAGAACTTGTTTACTGAAAGTTCGCAATGAAGAACTTGTTCATTGAGAATTTGTGTCAAGGTGGAGATTGTTAGAATTAAGTGACCCAAATTCTTATAGAATATGATGGAAAATAAAATAAAAGTAAAATCCATATAGAACTAGACTTCTTTTATTTTATTTTAGAATAAGGTTTTTTAAACCTTATTAAACTTCATCTATTTTATATTGATTAGGATAGGGTGTTTCAATCCTACTAGAATATGGCTTTACAAGCCTATAAATAGACATAGTCTATTCCTCTTGAATTGATACAAATTTTTCGACATAGTGAATTTTCTTCTCCTCTGCCCGTGGTTTTTTTCCCGAAAGGGTTTCCACGTAAAATTTGTGTGTTCTTTATTTTATTTATTTTTATTATATTTTTTTTTTCACAGTAATGATAATAAATTGAAAGTGAGCATTTAATTTTGATAGCCATATACTTCCTGCTGAATTTACAGGTTTATATTTGTCACCTTTTGAATGAAATAAAATGACACAAGAGGAACGACAGTTCATCTATTTTTTCTTTCAATCGCCCATCAAAATACCGAAAATGTAACTACATTCAAAAAACCAGATATGAAAAATATTCATATTTTGATATTTTAATATATTGTGTGCTCAAAACGTAATGTATTGAAAAATTATGATGGTTTTGTCGCTGTATGGCCATAAAATTCAATGTACTCGGATGTGTCAAATGTATACTTTGACAGAAGTTATTCTGATAATACTCAAGTTATTTTTATAGATGGAATAAATTTTAAAATTATTTTTCGATTTTGATGAAATGTATATATAAATTTTAATTCGATACATATAAATATATATGTAAAATTTTAATTTTAATTTTAATTTAATAATACACAATTAAGAAAATAATTTACATAAAATTTATATCCTAATAAAAATCAAATTAGAAAGAGGAAGTGTCAAAACCTATTCATTATATACAAATATGATGGGACACGATACCCTCATGCATTGATATCTCATATTGTCCAAAAACCCAGAATCCTTTTTGAAAAATAAATTCCAGAGAGAGTATATAAATCCAGCAGTAGGCACAAGAAATGAGCACCAGTTATTGACATTCCTTTGCAAAAAAAAAGCTGAGATCAAGAAATACAGTGAAATATGGGTACAAGATTTTCTGGGTTTTTAATCTCAGCAATGTTGTTTTTAACTCAACTCCTCTCTCTAACAGGTAAAACAAACTTCTCCACAGTGAATATTTTACAGTAAATATGGCTTTGAAAAATGTACAACAAAACATTTGAATTACTGATCTACCATATATGTTGCAGATGGCCGTGATATTGGTGTTTGCTATGGTTTGAACGGCAACAATCTTCCATCTCCAGGAGATGTTATTAATCTTTACAAAACTAGTGGCATAAACAATATCAGGCTCTACCAGCCTTACCCTGAAGTGCTCGAAGCAGCAAGGGGATCGGGAATATCCCTCTCGATGGGTACGACAAACGAGGACATACAAAGCCTCGCAACGGATCAAAGTGCAGCCGATGCATGGGTTAACACCAACATCGTCCCTTATAAGAACGATATTCAATTCAGGTTCATCACCATTGGGAATGAAGCCATTCCAGGACAGTCAAGCTCTTACATTCCTGATGCCATGAACAACATAATGAACTCGCTCGCCTCATTTGGGCTAGGCACGACGAAGGTTACGACCGTGGTCCCGATGAATGCCCTAAGTACCTCGTACCCTCCTTCAGACGGCGCTTTTGGAAGCGATATAACATCTATCATGACTAGTATCATGGCCATTCTGGTTCTACAGGATTCGCCCCTCCTGATCAATGTGTACCCTTATTTTGCCTATGCCTCAGACCCCACTCATATTTCCCTCGATTACGCCTTGTTCACCTCGACCGCACCGGTGGTGGTCGACCAAGGCTTGGAATACTACAACCTCTTTGACGGCATGGTCGATGCTTTCAATGCCGCCCTAGATAAGATCGGCTTCGGCCAAATTACTCTCATTGTAGCCGAAACTGGATGGCCGACCGCCGGTAACGAGCCTTACACGAGTGTCGCGAACGCTCGAACTTATAACAAGAACTTGTTGAATCATGTGACGCAGAAGGGGACTCCGAAAAGACCTGAATATATAATGCCGACGTTTTTCTTCGAGATGTTCAACGAGAACTTGAAGCAACCCACAGTTGAGCAGAATTTCGGATTCTTCTTCCCCAATATGAACCCTGTTTATCCATTTTGGTGAACTTGAAATGTTGTTGTTGGCTATTTAAATCTTTTGCCAGAGACGCTTCATATAGTTTCTGCATATTCTGAATGTGGAAAATCAATCTAAATATAAATAAGTAGTTTTATGTGTTGTTTTTTAATTAAATAAAATTTTAAATATTTTAAAAATATCTTTATTGGTAATTAAATATTAAATAAAAAGTTTAATATTCAAATTTTATCAATTAAAAAATAAAATAAAAATATATTAAATTTATTTTTACGAATAAATTGATTTTCTATTAATACAGATTTTAAATAATTTGATATAAATTTTCAATTCAACAATTGTAATTTTGATCACATCAAAGGAGAAAGGGAAACATTTAACTTTAATTGGTGACCTAATATAACACGTTGAAAACGGAGTTCCCAGTAAGGCAAAATGACTTGTAATGGCGAAAGAGATGTCCAAGTGGAATCTGCATTAAAGTGAAAAAAGCATAAAAGGATAAGTAAACAACTCATGATCTAAATTGAAGTTCTATAAAATGCAACTTTCATCTAGAAACAAGGTACGTCTTAAATGATGTTTTACGAATTTGTCTTAAATGATGTTTTACGAATTTGTCTTAACTGGGTTTTATGCAATGAATTCATGGATAGCACATCACTAATTATACGTTGCTGGTTTATATATGAGAGTGGTGCAGAAGTTAACTGTGCTTTAAATACTTGGTTAGCGTTCAAGAAATTTGAAAAGTGTTATATACTTATAATAAAAATAATTCGATTCAAAATCTGATTAGGGTCCGACTCAATATAATAAAATTTTACAGACATCTTAAAGAGGATCTCCTTCTTCTCTATTTTTTCACCAGTTTTATATGCTTATAATAAAGATAACTCAATTTGAGATTCGGTCCAATATAATAAAATTCTACAGACATCTCAAAGAGTGAGATCTTCTTCTTCCCTACATCTTGACCTTCTTCATCAAAATTCCCTTCCTTCTATTTCCATATTCGTTGATCATATGAAACAAAAGAAAGATACCAAAAAGTTTTTAAAAATAAACAAAGAGGGTTGTTATAAAATTCATATGATATATTGGGTCTAATTATTAGAATCAATTTTAAGTTTAAAAAAAAAATTAAAATTCAAAACTCAATTCCATTTTTGTTTGAACGGAAAGTTACTGATTGTTAAGAAAAATAATTCATATTAGCGTATAAATATGAAATTGACCAAAACTAAAATTATTGTATAGTTAATCTATATTAAAAACCATTAAACTATTATACAATAAATTAAATATTCATTGTATACATACAAAGGCATTAATAATTAAAAAACTATATTAAGATATAAACTAAATTCAAAAATATTAAAAACAAGAACTAAATAAAAAAACAATTGAAAATTACGAATTAATGTTAAAATCAAGGGACTTAAATAAAAATATCCCATCCACGTGAATGCAAAGTTTACATGGTGTTTCCTAGTGTTTGTGCGACTCCAACCTTTTGTTTCCTTTTTTTTTTTCTTTATTTGAACAATTATTTGATAATGATTAGAATTTTGGGATTGTTGCTCATCGTACGTGCAACACTTAAAATCACTATGATTTTCATCATTTATATAACCTATATCGTTTTGGAAATTAATTTTATTTTTTATATTATTTTAATAAAAATACCATCTACCTCTTTTAATTTATCATCCCTTTCATATTTGAAAATTCAAATTAATAAGTGTATAACTAAACACCATCACACTCCAATAAGATTGTAATTTCTTCCATCGTGATAGTACACTCAAAAGCATGTTGCCAACAAACAAATCAATTAGCTTTTTTCTACCACTATTCATCATCTTCTTAAGAGTGTGTTTATGTCATGTGCCGAGATTTTAGTTCCGGTCACATGCAGCCCTAAACTCAAATTTCTTGCCCATGTGTCTAAGTTAGCCTCTGATCTTCACTAAAGAGAGGCTTGACACACTTTATCTAGGCAAATACTCAAGGAATAAAACTATTAGAAAGCATTAGAGAGTTAGGAGAATGTGGAAGTGTTTCTATTACTCAAAATTAACTTGGATACAAATAAAGGAGGGAGTCTCTCCTTTAGGCAAGCCCCTTTTGATATGATGGTTACAATTAATCTCGAATAGGAGGGGTCAAACTTCTCACTCAGTTTCATATTATCTCTTGGTGCTTGGTTGGCCTCCGCCTTGAGAAACCTTCAGATAACACCTACTCTTAACACTTTTAGCTTCACATTGTGCGCATCCTTCATTACTCAAATGCCATAAAGCCTCATTACTTAAAGCTTTTGGTCTCTCCCACTACCTTCGGCTTTAGACTCATCTAAGATCTTTCCAATCGCAGACAACTTGGCCTTGATAGGGAAATCTTGCACCCTAGGGGGCCTTACATAAGAAGTACTTAAGTGGCTTTCTCTCACCCACCTCATTTACGGTTGCCTCGAGGCACCTTTTATCTCGTCAGGGCTTAGCTCACCTTGTCTCCTCATTCGACTAATGGTTGCTATCAGCTCCCTTACTCTTTTCCTTGCCACGATTCTTAGGGAATTCAACTCATTCATTGGGGTAATCAACTAGGGACTCCGGTACTGCCATAACTCTTATAAGGTTTTAAACACCCTTCGTTGAACTCCATTCCGAAAACTTGTACACATGGTTATGCACCGTATCACTTTGGGTAAGCCATCTAAACTTCGATCAAGCCTCCTAATTGGCATACTTGAGATAGAACTGTAGCCTAAACTCCCTCCAAAAGGCTTCAAAAGTATCAACGATTCCACTTCCACGCCTTGCATCATCGCTCTTATAATGCCACCAAAGTAAAACAACATCAATTAAGTAAATTGAAGCAGTGCTTACCTTGAGGGCATCTTCCTCAATCCTGATCAAATAGAAGTATTGCTCAATGCTCTAGAGGATGTTGTCCACCTCTTTGGCATTACTCGTGCCTTTGAACTCTTTTGGCTTCAATACATCTACTCGATTACTCGACTACATTAGCATGCTCCCACCTTTGGTTGCCTTGACACTTAAAAGCTACCCTTAAACTTCTTGATTTCTCTACGCATCACCTCCACCAATGCATGGAAGGCCTCACTCTTTCGGGCAAGCTCACCTAAGGCCTCCCTTATAGCCTCATTCAACTCCTCCATGAGTTTCTCCTTTAGCTCATCTTGAGATTGCCTCATCTCGGATTTGATCTCATCAAGGGAATCATTGGTGTCCTCCACCCTTATAAGGACATCGCTCACAATCAACTTGATCTTGGCCATCCGAGTCTCCACAATGTTCACAAAGTCCATTGATGAAACCTTCTTGCCCTTCATGGCACCTCGATTCTCAACCATGTCGTCCTCTTGCTCACTTAACTTCTCGATCACATTAGCCATTGTTCCAACCACAGTGTTAGAAATGCAAGGTTTGATATCACTTGTCACGTGCTAAGACTTTAGCTCCGGTCGCTTGCAGCCTTAGACTTTGATTTCTCACTAGTGAGTCTAACACTTAGGATAGGCTTGGCACACATTATCTACACAAATAAACAAGGAAGAGAGCACTTAGAAAGCACTAGAGAGTTGAGAGAATATGGAAGTGTTTCTATTACACAAAGATAGCTTGGATACTAATCAGTTGCACGCGTGCGCATTAAAACAACTAATTTATGAAACAATTTTTAAAGTTCGATTTTACTGTAAGTATACAGGTCGATTGTAATATTTATAGTGTTACAATGAAATACCAAAGTATTCCAAGGATTGAACCCAAAGGAAGAGGCGATTGGGCAATAACTAGCATACACAATAGAGGCTAAGTGACTACTGATACGATTTTATATTACGACGATTCATAAAAGATAAGTTTGCAAAAAAGATTAAATATTCTTCTCTATAGACTAATTTGCAATGTAAACTAGAAGGACTATCTAATAAATGACTAATGGGGGTTGGTTGACTTCATCCAATACATGACTAGCTAGTATTTTAGGAGGCGACATGTAGCTAGAGAGGTCGACCCGTTTTATATCCCTTGTGCCCTTAAGCAAAGGACGAGGATATACACATAAACATACTCTCCTTCAAGCTCCAATTTCATCCCTTCATTCTCTCGGGCCCTTTGCTCTTCCTTTTCTGCTTAACTCTTTCATCCTAACCTCAGAGCTTCCTAAATTGGGTAAATTGACTCTGATCTCCTTGCCAATTTTCTAGTATCAACAAATTTTGCCTCTATTCTTTTTCTAAATATTTTTTTTTACATACTAACTTACTTTGATAATTTTTTGCTTATATTTATATCGGATAAGCAACATTTAGTCTTGAAATTTGATAACTTTTCTTAGTTTTGGTGATGAAGTGGCATAATTTCAAAATATCGTATCATCATATAAACTAAAATTTAGAAAAGTTATCAAGTTCAATAATTAAGTTGAAATTTTTTTTTCTAATTCAAAGACCAAATATTAAATAATTCCATATATATATATGGTATGCGCGGTTCTTTTGTCTACAGTACTGTTCTTTTTATGAAACTATAATTTATTGATCAATTAAATCAGTTAACACTATATCGATTAATCTTCGAATAAAATCTCACATGGCCATTTGGAGCTTACATTAAACTATGCTTCCAGAAATTTTGTAGCAATCAAGTTTGATAGGACTTTTATTTTTTCTTTTCTTTCTCTCATTACGCTAAATAGAAATTTACGTTATATTTTAATATTAATTTCGAGTTTTAATTTGATTAAAATAATCGTTATTAATGGAAACACATTTAAATATATAATATCTCCTTATTAAAAAAATATTAAAATTTAAATTCATTTTTATTGCATTTCCATATAAAAGTAATTATATGAATGAACTAAGTTAAGTTTTGTTACTAAATTTTAATTTTTTTATGGAATATTATTACATGTTTAATTCGTATATTTGCTTAGAATTTACATATATAAAATAAAACTTTGGGTAAATTATTAAAATAGTTATTTTTATTTGTCTCATGTTATATTTTAGTCACTTATATCTGAAATATTATGTTTTAGTCACTTACGTTATCGTGTTGTAATATTTTAGTCACTGAACCACTAATTGTCGTTAAGTAACAGTAAGGTGACGTGGTACGTTAAAGCATAATTTCAAACAAAAAATTTAAGTTAAATTATACAATTGGTCCCTATATTTTTTTGTTTTGAGTAATCTAATTATTTTCTTTTATGTTATTTTAACTTTATTTTTTCTTTAATTTCCATTATCTTCAGCTTCTCCCTTCTCCATATCTTTTAACTTAGTTTTTTTTTATATTTTTTTATTTGTTAAAACTAGTCCTATATTTTTATTTTGGTACTTGAACTTAACATTTTTTAGTTCAATTTAGTACTTAAACTTAACGTTTTTTCCTAATTTAATACCTGAACTTGACATTTTTTTTATTTGGTACTTCATCTTTTTTTATACAACTTGGGACATAAACATGACTGTTTTTATTAATTTAGTACTTAAAATTTTTTTTATTAATTTTGAGACTTAAACTTAACAGTTAAGAAGTTTGAAATGAAAGCAAATCAATATTAGCAAGGCATTTATAAATAAAATAATACTGACATGGTTTTTAGGTGGGATTTCTAAAGTAAAAAATAAAAATAAAAATCTAAAAAAAGTAACAATGTTCTTCATCTTCTTCTTACACCTTCCACCATTCAATCGAAACAACATCCAAAGATACTCCATATTCTTCTTCTTCACAGATCCTTAGTCTTCTTCACTAATCCTTAATGCATTAAGTTTTGAAATCGGAACCTTAAAATTATAATAAAGTTTTTCATTGAAATTTCGAACTTATGTTCCAAAAACCTATACCAATGTTAATCTTCTTACACCTTCCACCAATACAATGTCTCTCGTCTATACCAATGAACTTTCACAAATTTCGATTAAGGTAAAGGGCCTATAAATTGGGGATTTCGTCGATTAGAGGTTCTTAATGGAAACTGGGTTTCACAATTAGGGATTTAGTGGGTCCTAAGTGGAATTGGAAATGAGTTAGGGATTTTAATAAAAAAAGCCATAAAAATCATATTATTGAAATCAAGGATTTTTGTAAGGTTTCAAATTTCATGGAAGACCTGTAGTATAGATAAGGAGTAAAGAAAACGACATTTTTTTGAGTTAATTTGTATAATATTTAATAATTTTATGTACTAAATAGAATCTAAAAATAATTTAGACATCAAATTAAAAAAAAAATCTCTATGAGCACTTTAGGGTGTTCACAATATATATTTTCAGATACTGCTATACAATTATAATTCGTCTTTGCTCAATGGATACAAAACACCCATAGATTTGAGGTACCCAATGTGATCTTAAGCCATTTTCCAATTAATATATGAGTCAGCTTCCACATCATTTAATTTCAAAATTTTAAGTGCATGTATTTTAAACTTGGGAAATCTGTGTGATGAGCCCTTACATGAATAGATAGATTCGAAAACATTAGGTCCTTATTTGAGCGTTTTAAAACGTTTGACCTTTATTCAAGCAATTTTGAAAAGGTTAAGTCCTATTTGAGTATTTAGCCATAAAAATATATATAGGATAAGATTTAAAACCATATCAATTGTATATATTTCACATGCACATGCGAGTGATGAGATTTTTAATTTTTATTATAAAATAATTGATATTTAAGAATTAGATTTATCTATATATATTTTAAAAGAATTATTCATATATTTTTACATAGATATAGTTAAAGATACATAGTAATATATGATTTCTTAATCTTTTTATTTGATATATATTAAACCTAAGAGAAAAGAAAAGGAGAATTTATTTAAAGGTTGTCCTCCTTGCCTATCATGCCACGTGGCGTTCAAGAGTTTGCGTGCGTGTAAAATTTTGAAAGAAATTACCATCGTCAAAGCGGATACCAAAAGATGAGGCATGAAATGGGAGAAAATTAAAAATAAAATGATGAGAAATGAATAACCATTTTATCCCTTCAAAAACCCAAAAAATTGACTTCAAAAAAAGGATCCGATATTCCGCTCCAAGCTTCATTAAAATATTATGTATTGAATTTTGTTGTCAGACTGCAATCTTCTTATATTGAAATAATAAAGAAAAGCAACTTATATTGAAAACATGAGGGTAGCTTCCTTAAAAAATAATGATGTACGGATCATTGAGAACAGAATTAAACTCAACTCGCTCAAATAAAATAATCATGAAATAAAAGTATTTGTTGTTATAATTTTTTTTTAAAATATCAAATAAAATAATAAAAACTTGGTTATGTTATGTTGGAAGAAGATGCAGAGGTGGAATAATGGTCCCACCACTCCGGAAGCCAAACAATATAAGCTTTCCAAATGACATTTCTCATTTTCCACGTGGCACCGCGTATACTCTGATTTATTATCATTTTCTCTCGCTCCCGACGGCGTTTACCAGTCTTTTCTATCTCCTCTTTCAGCTTTTTTCTCTTTCTCCCCCTCTTCGACTCGCCTCTTTTCCGCTCCCATATTCTTCTCACCTGGATTTTCCCTGAAAGTTGGCCAAGAAGATAAAAAGTTTCGTTTCCCTTCTGAATTGATATTTTTGGAAACCCCAGATTACCTCGATTGTAGAGCTTTTTTTAAATGGATTTGGCTGCATATGCATTACCTACCTCGATTCTTTAGTCGTAGAAGCGCGATGTATTCGAAGAGGAGCCGGAGTAAGCCGAGACTCGAGCGCCGCAATGCAGCGAAGCACATCGACTACGATGCAGCGTCGTTTTCTTCGTCTCTCGATGATACCTCTTCATCTTCTTCTCTAATCACGCGATCGCTTGATATGTCCGATAAAACCAGCTTCCGTATCCAAGGAACAGAGGGAGAGTTCGACCTTATTTGTCGGACCTTGGGCCTTTCTGGTCCTGAAGATTTTTCCATTCCAGCCGCCGCTTGGGAGTCCCGTAAAATTCGATCCTCGTCGGATCTTCTGCCTCGGTCCAGATTGAACCGGCTGGATAGTCCTGAGGAAGAGACAGGCAAGATAATTTTAGAAGACGGCACTGAAGTAACAGTCTCTGAATTGACTGATAGGGTTTTGGCTTCTGCTTTGACCGAAGATGACTCGCCCGAGTTGAAGTTAAACGAGTGCTGCTGTGATGATAGAAACTTGGTTGATGTTGCTACTTCAACTGAATTGAAGTCAAACGCATGCTGGGTTTCGAATGTTGTCGATGGAGGAGGGAATTATGGAATTAAAGGGATTAGGCCACCGGGTTTAAAGCCGCCGCCGGTGATGAAGCTACCGGTAGTGGATAGCGCTTGCTCAACTTGGGATCTCTTTAGGGATTTCGCCCCCGAAGATGATAGAGGGTGTATAGTTCAGGTTCACTTACATTCATCTTCCGATGAAGAAGAAGTTAAAGGAGAGAAGGATAGGGGTAATGAAGAAAATGCTAAGGAGGAGGATAATTCAATGAGAATGGGAGAGACTGCAGTGCTTTCTGAGTCGTGCTCGTTTATAACTTCAAATGATGACGATTCTTCGAGTTCTACCACAGAACCTATGTCAAACATTTCCCCTAACGGTAGGTTCAAAAGAACAATTACTTATTGGGAGAAAGGTGAGCTTCTGGGGCGTGGATCATTTGGATCAGTTTTCGAAGGGATTTCTGAGTAAGTGATGAAATTCTGTCCCAACTTTATTTCCAGCTTGATTAAATGCTTATAGCTAGTTCTTTTTAATCAAGATAATTTATGTATCTTTTGATCCTATGTGGTTAGAAACTGGTTAACTGGAGATATCCTGTTCTATAGCTGATTTTAAGATGATGAATTTAGTTGTTTTCTCCAAGCTCCTAATCTACCCTTAACCTTCCCAATCATTATGTAATTAACTCACGTCAAAAGGACATTATGTGCCTAAGGCCTCTCGAACCCACAACCTCCAGGAGTCTGTCAGCAGCATGCATACCATCTGAGCTAGCACTTATTTGGTATGAATTTAGTTGTTACCTATTGTTCAAGAGTTGAAAAATAAACCTAGGGAAGCACATTGCACTGCGATCTTTGAGATGTGAAGCTAATTGTTGATATTTTGGAAAGCTATGGAATGACATCATCTTGGGGTGACTGAACGAAGTACTGTTAGAAATACTTTCAAAATTGCAAGGAAAAGCCCATTTTATCTTATTAGCTATTAATTGGTTATCTACTTGTCCAATAGATTACGTATTACTTTTATTTAGGAATGAGATGTTTTTCTTTTACTCATGCTTTACTAATTATTTATTTATTCATGTCCTTGTAGCGATGGATTCTTTTTTGCCGTGAAGGAAGTTTCATTGCTTGATCAAGGAAGTCAGGGGAAACAAAGTATTATCCAACTTGAACATGTAAGGCGGATTTTCTCTTCTACTTTTTTAATTGTTCATTTTCATGAAATATCCATCTTCTACTTGTTTCTGTCTGATATAATTTCTTTATTTCCTTTTGTTTTCAGGAGATTGCTCTTTTAAGTCAGTTTGAACATGAAAACATAGTTCAGTATTATGGCACAGATAAGGTTCTATTTTTTTGACACTCAGCTTAATAGGATTACCTCATAAATGTTCTTCTTCCTAGTTGTCTAATTTTTTTTTCTTTTAATTTTATGGTCTTTTCAGGATCAGTCAAAATTATACATCTTTCTTGAGCTTGTAACCAAAGGATCCCTTTTAAATCTATATCAGAGGTATCATCTCAGAGATTCTCAAGTCTCTGCATATACAAGACAGATTTTGCATGGATTGAAGTATCTTCATGACCAAAATGTGGTTCACAGGTAAGTAAAGGGACCTTATGTTGCTGCTTAATTATTTATGTACCACTTAAAACTTTTGTTTGTTTTCTCTAGCCAAACCTGAGTTTTTATTTGTACTTCTTTTAGGTGTATTTGCTAACAGCAAATTGCTTCATATGAGAAATAAAATAAAAATTTCTTCACTTTAACAGATAGAAGTTTTCAGTCCTTATCTCTATTGGGATATGCATATGTCATATTCCTGTAGAATTCAGAGTATTTGTAGGAATCAAAGTTCAAATCTGAATAGAACATATTACAACTTTTTATATACAACCTATGACACTACTTTAGGAAACTCTAAGTTTAGGAAAGATACTAAATAGGAGATATGATCCCTTAAAATAAGGGATTTTAATAAAAGAAAATATCTACAAAATATTCCTAAAATATTTACTGAATATTCCTACACTCCCCTCAAGTTTGGAGAATATACATTGTATAATCCCACTTGAATAGGAATTTATTGAACACGTGTTTTGGCAAAGCCTTGGTAAGAATGTCGACAATCTGTCCTTCTACAAGGAATGTAAGAAAGAGTGGCTGTCTTTTTGTTGACTTGATCAACAATAAAATGCCTATCAATTTCAACATGCTTTGTTCGGTCATGTTGAATGGGTTCTTGGCAATCTGAATGGCGATTGATTATCACACAAAACTTCAAAGTGATCCTCCCGATTTGTGCCAAGTTCTTTTAGTAATTTAAGTAGTCAAATTCCTTCGCATATCCCCAAAGCTAATGCTCTAAATTCAACAAGACTACTTCTTGAAACAACAGATTGTTTCTTACTTCTCCAAGTTGTAAGGTTACCCCAAACAAAAGTGCAGTACCACTAGTGGATCTTCTTTCAGGTGAGATCTCCACCAACTAGAGTCTGTAAAAATCTTAATGATTCTGTCTTGTGTCTTCTTAAACATTAAGCCGTGTCCCGGAGTTTTCTTCAAGTACTTGAGAATTCTATTTGTCACTTTGCCATATGCTCTTCAAAGGGATTAGTCATGTGTTGACTTATCACATTTACTGGAAAAGCTATATCCGCCTTGTTAAGGATAAGTAGATTAGTTTCCCAACTAACTTTTGAAATTTCTCTCTGTCTACTAAGGACCCATCTTCTTTATTGAATCTCAAGTTTGCCTCCATTGGTGTATCAGTAGAAACTACATACCAAGAAAACCAGTTTCTTTGAGTAAATCAAGTACATACTTTCTCTGGTTGATCACAAGTCCTTCTTTTGATCTTGCCACCTCCATTCCTAGGAAATACCTTAGCTTTCCCAAGTCCTTGGTTTCGAATTCCCTGTTTAACAACTTCTTCAAAATGCTAATCTCTTCCTCATCATCTCCAGTAAGAATGATGTCATCCACATACACAATTAGGATAGCTTTCTTATTTGTAGAAGTTACCTTGATGAAAAGCGTATGATCGGCAATGGACTGCTTGTAGCCGTTTTGAAGAATGACTTTAGTGAACCTCTCGAACCAAGCTCTGGGTGATTGTTTTAACCCGTATAGAGACTTGTTGAGCTTGCAAACCTTGTTGCTACCTTCAATAGACTTTGAGCCAGGTGGCAATTGCATATAGACTTCTTCCTCAAGCTTGCCATTAAGAAATGCGTTTTTTACATCAAGTTGGTGTCATTTCCAATCGCAATTTACAGCCAAACTTAGGAGTACTCGAATAGTGTTAAGCTTTGCCACAGGTGCAAAAGTTTCATGAAGTCTATCCCATATGTTTGTGAAAAACCTCTGGCCACTAGTCTAGCTTTGTATCGTTGGATACTGCCATTGGAGTTATACTTTACAGCAAAGATCCATTTACAGCCGACAGCCTTTTTTCCTTGAGGAAGGTCTATAATGGTCCAAGTAGCATTTTTTTCTAGTGCACAAATTTCTTCTTCAACAGCCCTTCTCCATTTTGGATCCTTTAGAGCTTCAGCTATGCTTGTGGGAACACATTTCTTTATCCAAAGTTGCTGTAAATACTTGAAAAGACGGCATCAAAGAATTATAACCAAGAAATTTTTCAATAGGATGCTTGGTGCAATCGTCTAACCCCTTTTCTAATAGCAATAGGAAAGTCATCTAGAGTAGTGGACTTCTTGATTTCTTCTTCCATTTCGGCAGTTGGACCCAAATCCAATTCTCGGCAAGAATCAGATTGCAAAATAGTCTCAGGGATATGTCTTCTTTTTCTTGTATAGACACGAAGCTGTTTGGGTGGTGGTGTTTTTTGAAGATTGTCAATTGGAGTAGGTGTATTTTCAGGAAGAGTGTTTAAAGTGGGTGTAGATGAATTAGTCATAGGTACTACAGGAGAATCAATGGGAGCATTCACAGGTGACAAATCTGCAGTAATGGCGAACAAGATGGCAATCAAAGGTTGAGAATGAAGATTAGGAGGAGATACATTTGTGGCTGAAAATCACTCCATGTTTCCCCTCAATTTCAGATCGAGTGAAATAGGAATCCTGCTCATAAAATGTTATATCCATTGTGGTGAAAAATCGTTTAGAAGGAGGATGATAGCATTTATAACCCTTCTTAAGTGAAGAATACCCAACCAATACACATTTTAAAGACTTAGGATCTAACTTGGACTTATTAGGAGCAATATTTTGGATAAAAACAAAGTGTAGCCAAAAATTTTAAGTGGCGAGAATGGAGAGATAGGCTTAAAATGAGGAAAGTCTTTAAAAATATAGATTGAGGCGTTTGAAATTTTAAAACCTTACTAGGCATTCGGTTGATTAAATATGTGGCGATTAATAAGGCTTCCCCACAAATATTTAGGAACATTAGTGGTAAATAGAAGAGAACGAGTAACTTCAAGAAGGTGCCTATTTTTCTTTCGGCAATGCCGCTTTGCTCATGGGGTTCCAACACAAGAACTAATCTGAACTATGCCCTTTTCCTTAAAAAAATCACCTAAAGACCTAGCAAAAATTCAACGCCATTGTCGATTTAAAGAGCTGTATCTTAGACCCAAATTGAGTAAGAACCATGTTATAAAATTGCACAAAAACACTAGCAGTTTCAGATTTATCTTTCAGCAAATAAGTCCAAGTTATCCTCATCATGATCATCAATAAAAGTGATAAACCACTTACAATTATCAGCATTCTTCACCCGAGAAGGGCCCCAAATATCAATATGGATCAAAGCAAAAGGGTAAGAAGGGTTGTATGTAGAAGGAAAATAAGATGATTTTGTATGTTTGGCAAGAGAGCAAACTTTGCAAGAAAAAGAATTAGGCCTTTTATTAATGAATAGAGCAGAAAACAATTTTGCAGTGTATTGGAAACTAGGATGGCCTAAACGAAAGTGCCATAACATAACAAAGATCAACTTTTCCTAAAGCGGTAAATGACTTGTAGATCTCGATTTTAGGAGAGGTAGGGAGGATGTAGAGACCATTTTGCAAGTGGCCTTACCAATCATCTTCTTCGAGTTCGATGCACTGCAAAGTACAATCACGATCATTAAAAATTACAGAGCGAAAGGCAAGTCTGTGGACAATTTACTAACAGAGATGAGATTGCACGCCAGATTTGGTACAAAGAGAACATTTTTAAGTGCAATCTGTTCATTGAGAATAACAATGCCATGTCCCTCTATTTTGCACAAGGTACCATCAGCCGTTTTGACAGCTTTACCAAAGGTATGGAAAAAATTGTGAAACAATGCCTTGTTACCAGTCATATGATCCGTAGCACCAGAATCGAGGATCCAATTAGGAGTCAACTGGGAGGAGAAAAATGCAGTAGAAGAAAGGTTACCTTCTGGATCTTTTATGACCAGATTACCCTCACAAGACCCTTGAAACTTTCCAAATAGTTTTTGAAGTTCAGCAATGTTTCTTTAGTGAAACTAGTGACAGAGGTGGCAGCGACAAGGCTTGATTTATTATCTCGAGAGTGCTTAGACTTCCAGTCCTGAGGCTTACCATGAAGCTTCCAACACTTCTCCTTAGAGTGGCCGGGCTTTTTGCAATGATCACACCAAGGTCTCCCCCGTTTGGAAGAGGGAGATGATTGATGGGTCGATGGCGCGATCTTTCGGAAGTGGAATAAGGTTCATCGACAGCATCACACACCTTCGGCTTTCTTCCTTCTTGACCATAGAGAAAGCCTCTCGAAGGGAGGGAAGAGGAGAAATAGCCAGGACCCTGCCGCGAACCTCGTCCAGGTCCTTATTTAAGCCTTGTAGAAATTGAAAAAGTCTTCGTTGAGTAACAATTTGCTGATAAAGAGCAAAGATCTCTTGGATCTACCTAATCATAATGTGCATACAAATCTAATTGCTGCCAAAGAGCAGTAAGGGTATTGTAGTAGAGAGTAACAGGCATGGTTCCTTGTTTAAGGGTGGCTGCTTGATCTTCAACATGATATAATTCAGCAATGTTATCCTTGCTAGAGTAGGTTTTGCGGACTGCACTCCAAATTCCAGCGGCTGTGGTGTAAAGAAGAAAGTTTCTGCTTATACTCGGGGTCATGGAATTAAGGAGCCAAGTCATAACCTCGACCATTGTCACGCATCCACTTAGCAAAACCAGCATCGATCCACAAGCAGGCTTCTTGATTTCACCATGAACGTAGTCCAATCTTTCTCTCGCCCAAGAGAAAAATCTTAACCGATTGGGACCATTCAAGAAAATTGTTGCCATTCAATCGATGGCGGTGATAGTCGCACTGGAAAATCTGATGGAGCATCGGAACCAGAAAAATTTTCTGGATTTGAAGTAATCTCCGAAGTAGGAGAAGGAGTTTCGGACATGGTCTAGGTTGAAAAAAATCGTAACCTAAGCTGATACCATGTAGAATTCAGAGGATTTGTAGGAATCAAAGTTCAAATCTGAATAGAACATATTACAACTTTTTATATACAACCTATGACACTACTTTAGGAAACTCTAAGTTTAGGAAAGATACTAAATAGGAGATATGATCCCTTAAAATAAGAGATTTTAATAAAAGAAAATATTTACAAAATATTCCTAAAATATTTACAGAATATTCCTACAATTCCCTCTCGGAAGACTTTTGAAGTCGAGAATATGAATCATAATCTGTATGCATAGAAGATTTTTTCAGCATTTTACTTGCTATTATTTTGTATTTATTTTTCCCTTTAGGTTAGATGCCTGCGCATTTGTTATTGTTATGATGTTGAAAGTAAAATTGTGTTCTTTTTCTATGCTCTACCTAAGTTTCCATGCACTTAGAATATTCTTCTCTCAAGGCTCATTTACTTGTATGTTGATACAGAGATATCAAGTGTGCAAACATATTGGTGGATGCAAGTGGGTCAGTGAAGCTTTCAGATTTTGGGTTGGCAAAGGTTTTTATCCGAAACCTAAGACTTTGATTGTCTTTCTTTTTTTATTATCTTTAAGCAGGTTGAACTCATGTTGGTGCTGATGCTTGTTTCCAGGCAACCAAGTTTAATGATGTTAAATCATGCAAAGGGACAGCATTCTGGATGGCCCCCGAGGTGTGCTTCTATTCTTTCCTTTCAGAAATGATAACCTGTAATAGCTGCTGTTTGATTTGTGTAGAATATCAGTTTCTTTTGTATTGGAGATCCTGCTTGAGATATTTAGCTTCATGGTATACTGAATATTAGGAAATGATGACATGCTATCAGAATACTAGAGATATATTCAGCTTATTAGAATACTCAATTATGAAAAGGATGATAAAAAAATTCTTTTCAGATATTTATCTATAGTGGACAAAAGGTGGGAATCACTCTTTGCTGATCCATCATAATTTTCTCAGGCTTCACTCAATTGGCTGGGATCTTAACATTTAGTTTACAGTGAACACTTCTTTTATCTTTTAGCTCACTAGTAATTTCCTAAGTAGTATTTGGTTAGACAATTTTCATTGACGGATAATTGCTAATGTTTTGGTGATGGCAGCTTTCCTTTTCTGAAACACTGCTAGCCCTTTTTTAAATCATACCTGAATGGTGTCTTCAGTTTCTAGTTGGATGGGTCCCTGTACTTTTTTTCTTCTAGAAACACACCATTCTTGTTGTCTTTTCTACGTAGTAGTTATTTGTTTTTGTGACACAGACTACCGGTGATGATTAGTCCTCCCGAATTCTGATTATCAGCTATTGAATTACAGGTTGTCAATAGGAAGGGTCAAGGGTATGGACTTCCTGCTGATATATGGAGCCTTGGTTGTACTGTATTGGAGATGTTAACACGTCAGATTCCATACTATTATTTGGAACATGTATGTACCTCTTCTTCCTGATATGAACATTAGTTTACTTGACAATTAAGTTTATGTAAAATCCAAATAAAGAAGAAAAAAAGATCTGGAAATTTCTATGCTGTCATCTCCAAATTTCAAAAGGCTTATAGGGTTTTAAAGCATGAAATTTGGTTCCTACCATGAAGCTTTGTCCAGAAAGGTGTGGAGGAATATTATATTTGTTTCAAATAATTTCCTTCTACAAGAGCTATACTACAGGTGTTATTGTTGAGTTAAATCTTTATAATCTCCTTTATTGTGCAATAATGTCATCGTTTGTGTAATTCAAAACAGATGCAAGCATTGTTTAGAATTGGCAGAGGTGAGCCACCTGCTGTTCCTGATTCATTGTCGAAAGATGCACGAGATTTTATCTTGCAATGCCTACAAGTAAATCCAGATGCTCGTCCAACTGCTTCTAAACTCTTGCAGCATCCATTTGTGAAGAGGTCTTTTCCCACACTCTCAGGCTCAGCATCTCCTCATCTTGGTCGTCGGATATGAATGTTTTTCCATGAAACTAAATTGCAACAAGTAGTCAGGTAAACATTTTCTGCTGATCATAAATCCGTTGGCAACATGCTCCTTTGGTCAGATTTCAGAAGAAACATTGTCCTGGAACCTTCATTATCACAACATGTTAGCTATCCATATCCTAAGACACCTGAATATTATCCGGTAACAATGGTACATTTTTGGTATCAGTTTAGCTTCATTCAGAGCTTTGTTCTTGTATTTGTGTGCAGAAAGTTACATATTCACGGAGTCTAGTTATTGCATGCAGCTCCGTCCGTCATGAGGAAGAAGACAAGTTTGCCTCCTCGGGCTCTGATGTTGCTACCTTTAGTTTTGCTCCTAGAGACTCTTAAAGAGTCTCAAACCTGGTAGGCAGAAAGCAATTCTGAAGCTTTGGCTATGGTCTAATGGCATTGACATTAGATTTAATTATCCATGGCCATGAACCCACGATGAAGCCGTAGAGAGCTGAGCTGCTCTTAATGTTAAAATTATTTGTTATAATTTTGTCAGGTCTGGGATTTGATTTAGCCCTTATTTTCTGTAGATTTTTTTTTTCTTTTGGGATTTGGGTGAAACATTAGCTGTAGGAGAAATTGTTGTAACAATTAGAAAGTTTGTATATATGTATCTCATTATTGGTGCAAAAAATAAATACTAGTTTGCTCTATGTATTGAATATATGTAATATTGAGATTACGAGAATTACGTCACTTTATGATTGTTATTACAATAAATAATATATTTATTTGCATTTAGACCTGCAGTTGGAGGTTGGGCTTAAAAATGAGAGGATTTGGATAAAAATTTAAGGTTAAAAAAATGAATTTTGATAAAATTTATGGGTTAGATTTTAAGTAAGATTTTTTTTGGGCTCAAGTTTGACCTATAAAAAATTGTATTAATTATATATGTTAAATAATTATATATATTTATATTTATATTAAATTATTAATTTAATAACAATTAAATTTATTACTTAAAATTTAAAAAAAATGTGCCCAACTAAATAACTTAACTTAAAATATAAATTTTAAAATTTATATTTAATACAATAAAATATTTATTATATTTATTTGTGTTTTTAATATAATAAAACATTTATTATATTTATGGTAGTATTTTTTAATATAAATATTTTTAAGGTGTTAGAAAACTTTTATTTTGGCTTTTTTTTAAAAGTGTATTTAGTTTATTATATTTAAAAAATATTTTTAAATAAAAATTAATCTAAAAAAATTAAATATGAATGGATTAAGTTGAGCTCTAGTTTAAATTAAATTAAATTTAAACAAAAAAAAATAAATCTATTTTTTGAACACAAATTTAAAACTTTAATTTAATGGACTCAACCTACCTGCCGGACCATGAGTACCTTTATTTGCATTATAATTATCTCATTTGCGACGTTAATTCTCTTTACTACCAATGTACTGCAAATTAGTATAAATGGGGAATGGTTGATTATAATAAAATGCACCATCATGATTCCTGAACTAATTTATTAGACTCAATTTATTTTTATCGTTTATAAATAAAAATCATAGTGCTATGAAATTATTTATAGAATAATTAGAAAAAGGAAATTTATGATTACAATCACAATCTCTATATTTTATAGTTAACTTTGTAATGTTTAAAAGATTAAAAAAAAAAAGAAAGGAAAAAGGATAACATTTTATTGTAACTTTTATCGTATAAATAAAATCCGGACATTGTATAAATTTTTTGTTTGCTTGATTAAGAAAAGAGTAACTATAGATATAAGGTATTCTGTACTAAGCGAAATTACATAAAAAAAAAAAAAAAAAAAACCAATATCTTCCTTAAAAGTTTGACATCAATCTCCTCTCAACGAGTTTATAAATAGAGATTTGGATTGATTTAGATTGGTTTAAACTTGAAAATAGCTCATCCAACTAATTTTTATAGGACATCAATTACATAAAAAAATAACATTATAAAATTAAAATTAAAAACCACTTCAGCCAAACTCAAATTTTTAAATATTAAAGTTTGAATTTGACTCATTTTTTAAAATATTTAATTTTTTATGAACTTATTTTTTAAATTTAATATTTTTATTTAAATTCTTACAAATATTAAATAAACTTTTGAGTTTAAACAAATAACTGAGATAAAGTGAAATATTCTTGAACTCGTACAAGAGGTGTTAAAAGTTTAAGAATTTTCCATATCCTATATCATAAACATCATCATGAAGAATTCTCAATTAGTATGATATAAAAACAGGTCGATTCGATATACATGATGGCATAATTATATGACTAAATTGAATGGTGAATTTATTAAAATATTAATTTATAAAAATTATTAAATTATGATATATTCACGATGTTGGTAAATATATATATACAACAAATATATTTATTAGAAATTTATGTAATAATCAAATAGTATTTGATTGAAATAGTAAAGTTGAAGGTTTCAAATTTATATAACAACCCAGATTCAGATATCATCTTATGTGAAATTTTTTTTTTACATAAAAAATATAAAAAGACAAAACACCTCAATAATAATGATAACAACAACAACAACAACAATCTATTTTATTTTATTTTATAAAGGAATGCTCATTTTAGTAATTTTTCAATTGAGTTGGTGTTGATTAACTCGTGACATCGATTCAATTAAGGATTTTAAGTATAACTTAGATGGAAGTATATAAAAAAAAATTTAATTTTATACTAATAATATATATATATATATAAAGAAATAATAAAAACTACTCTTTCGGAAATTAATATATATATTAAGTGTGTTTGGTTCACGGAATGTAAAGATTATCTCTGGTAATTATATCAACAACACGTAAGATTACTTGACACATTACTGAATATGTTAATTACTTTATTTAGTTTATTTGGTTGAAATATAAAATTTTATTATTTAGTTGATAGAATGTAAGACCATTTGAAAACTAATTTTACTAAATTATCCTTATAAATTTTGCTCTTTTTTATTCTTTACTACACAAAGATTGAAGTTTGTAATATTTTATTGTATTAATAAATGAATGAATTTCTTAAATAAATTAATTTCATGTCCCCTTTCTTGAATAAATAAAATAAATATGAGGAAGAGTAATAAGTAGTTACGGCTTATCTTTTGATTAAAGTGACAAGAAAAAGAAAGAAATAAAAATATATTTTTTTACTAAAACATGTTATTTGTTATGATTTAAGGTTAAATTTAATTAAAATAATAAAATTGATAAAATTGTTAATTTTCTTCATCTAATAATAACAATAGTTGAAATGTTTGTATACTAAAGCCAATAATAGTCAAAAATCTTAATTTTCCTCAACTGAAATAATATAATATATAGTAAAAAAATATTATTATTTTATTTTGGTTTAAGTAAAATAGTAAAAATATATTTTTTTAAAGTGTGTAATTGTAGAAAAGTTTACATTACAAAATAATAATTTTTGAAAAAAGAAAGCAAGATAATGAATGATTAATTAAGAAAGACGTGATTTTAAGATAATTGATTTAAGATCATTTTTTAAATTCAAATAAAAAAATTACTCGTATAAATATGAATTTAGTTTAGTCAAAAGCTTTTTGTAAAGAAGATAAAGAGGATGTTGTAATCAATGTAGGAAGATTTGAATTTGAGCGTGTTGAAGCTCATTATCTTCCTCTTTATATATTAGGAAGGAGTTATGAGTAGTTCTAAATATTATGTCAAAAAAATATATATAATTAAAATTTATAATAAAAATGTTTTAAAAAAAAATGTATGTCATAATGTGGGCGACGAAGCTGAGCCATTGTCACCATTACGCCCTAAGTAACAAACCATTGGCTTACCTTTGCTTTCTTTTCGTTTTCGCGTTACATCCAACCCCTAGTTTTTATTTTTCCGAGATTGAGTGGTATGGTCAAATCCTACATTAAACTACAAGCTTTTATGCTTATTCTTCTTCATTAATGGTAAAGGATGATATTTTGCTTTTGTATTTATTTACTGCTGGATCTCTCGCTGCCCTCTATTTTTTTTAGTTAAAATGTAAATTTATTACCATATTAAAAATTGTCATTATATTTTATTTTAATTGATATTTGTCATTATAATTTGAGAATATGATTAAATTTGAAAATTTTACCATTGAATTTTAATTTTTTATTGAATTTTGTTATTAATTTTTAATTAAATTTTAGCAATTAATAAGTTATTATTGGTTTTGATGGTTTAAAAATAAAATATTATTTAAACATTTTATTTTAACAATAAGTTAATTTATAAAATAATAAAGGTTAAAAGAATAACTAACATTTTGTAGTTAATGATAGAAAGACTTGAAAAAATATATTCAATAAATTAAGTTTATTTTTTATAAAATAATTATTTTTATTAATTTTTAACGTTGTATTAATTAATTTATTGTTTGTAAGTATTAAATTAAAATATTGAAATTTGTTTTCATTAAAATTAAGTAGTGAAGTTCAATAAAGAATCAAACTTGAACGACACAATTCAATCCCAAAGACACTAACAATTTAGGCCCATACCCAAACAATATATTCGGCGCAGAAGAAACTACTCCAATCTCTCATGTTATGAACAAGGCCCAATCCTTCACCAGGATCTTGTGCTGCTGTGTTAAGGGTTTCAATGTTGGCAAATTTATTTGTTTTCCTGGAATTTGAACCCGGTAACCAATGGGTCTTTTTTTCTTTTCTTTTTTTTTTTTTTTTGGCTATTTTCTCCCAAGAGAAAAGATAACACTTACTTGTACAAAGGAATGTTAATTGGCATCTACCTTATCTAGAATCCTAAAAAGTAACAAGTGTTTACACCTGAATTGTAGTCACCTTCATATCAGGCATCTTTTCTTTGCCAAGTTGATATGTACATACCTATATGATTAACATGCAGTAAACCAAAAGGTTTGCAGGCTGTAGGATAATTATCTATATAAGCATAAGAATCTGGCATTATTTTCACTTCAACTTTATGTCGACATAAAGGTGCCACCTTGCCCCAAAACAGAATAACTCCACCGGTTATTTATAGGAAGGGATGAGCAAGGGAGCTTAGGCAAAGGTAAGCTAAATACCCAAGTATCTATATATTTAAATATATAAAATAATAAGCATCAATCTATGGCTCAACTAGGGTCGTCTCTGTCAGCAGAAACCGAGACATTGAGCAATGTCCTAAGCCTGGTGGAGGCCTTCAGAGCATTTGATTCAGACAACGATGGCGCAATCAATGCTGCAGAGCTGGGGGGAATCCTGAGCTCGCTGGGGTACAACGCTAGCGAGCAAGACGTGAGAGCAATGATGCGAGAAGGGGACGCCAACAAGGATGGATTGCTGAGCATGGAAGAGTTCCTAGAGATGAACACCAAGGACATGGAGCTTGGGGAGCTTTCCAATTTCCTCAGGACCGCTTTCCAAGCTTTTGAAGTCGAAGGGGATGATGCTTTGACTGCTGCCGACTTGTATGAGGTTATGGCAAACCTTGGCATCGATCAGCTTTCCTTGGAGGATTGCCAGAGTGTTATTGCCTCCATGGATGCTGATGGTGATGGAGCTGTTAGCTTGGAGGACTTCAGACTCATAATTAATTCCTTATTTTAGATTATTAAACTTAAGTTTTCTCTATATTTAAGCCTTGGGTGCTGTGGTATTTCCATGCATGGGAATAAAGATCAGTCAAGAAACATTAATATTACTAGCAGAAGTACTGCATGTTAGTGTTTCTCTTCTCTTACTATGAATAGAAAGCGAATACAAAGTGGTCTCTCATTCTCTAATCAATGGAAGTTTTCATTTTAATTTCTTTTTGAAAATAAATCGAAAATTGAAATTTCACATTTTCCTTACAAACCACAAACAAAAATTTATAGAAAAATATTTTTGGCAAAAGCTGAGTTTTTAACATCTTTATAAGAGGCTTGAATCCCACCATTTAAAAAATATATATATGTGAGTTTCTGATATTATTCTAAATTTAAGTACCACTAAATAAGTATTTTTCTAAATTTATTCTAATCTAAAATTAGATATAAAGAAGTGAATGATAAAATCTAAGTAGCAAATATTTTTCTCATGAAATGGGATTACGTTTCCATGTGAAAGGTTTGGGGCTGCGAAAAGCAAGACCTAATAATCTTGCTATGCTTGCCAAATTAAGTTTGTAATTATTGATGAATAAGAAATCTTTAAGGTGTCGTGTTTGTCAAAATAAATATCTCTATAATGAATTGTTTTCAATGGCAAAATTGAAGGAAAATGCCTCATTTACATGGAGAGCATTGCTAACAACTAGGGAGGTGACTCTTAAGAGTTGTAAATGGGAAATTGGTGGGATGATAGCATTCGTTTTTTGCATGATTGGTGGTTCGGTACAGAAACATTGAGTCAACAAGTAATGGTTCAAAGGGTAGAAACACTTAATGAGATGGTACGTATGGGCATATATGCTCATACTTTGGTGTCACATTGAAACTCCTTCTACAATGTCACCCAAGCCTCCTTTGATCTAGTTGCTGCTGTCATAATTCTTGGAAAAATATCCTCATGAAGAGCTCGCTAAATAAAAATAATGCTTGTGCATCCTTTTTCTTATTTTCTTTCAGTATGGCTACGTCATCGAGGACAACATACCCATCTCTAATAAGATCCCGATGTTAAATATGACTCCTATTTTCAGTGAAATTTGAGAAATAATCTTTCAGTTAAACTCTATTTATTTGTTTCAATCAAACACTAATTAGTTTAGATTATTTTATTATTACTTGACCTATGAATTTAGCCTATAAATAGGCTCTTTTACAGCCTTAGAAGAAACACACCCATTAGAGATTAGAACTCATAACACATTTAAAGAATTTTGTGTTTAAGTTTTGTGGGTTTTTTGTTTTCGGGTTTTCAGGGTTTAGTTTTTATCTCTATCTTTTGTACTCTTTGTTGTTTTGCCATTATAGTAAAATTATCTTTGCCCGTGGTTTTTTATCCTCTTTGGAGGGGGTTTTCCACGTTAAATTTGTGTGTTCAATTTCTCAATTTATTCCGCTATTTTTTCTTGTTCGTTGCTTAATCGGGTCGATCCTAACAAGTGATATCAGAGCTAGTTCAATTTTCATAAATCAGCTCATTCAGAGATGGCAACAACAAGGTTTGAAATTGAGAAGTTCGATGGTGAGACAAATTTTAATCTGTGGCAAGTTCGAATGATGACAATTTTAGTTCAATTCGGTTTGAAAAAGGTTGTTATCGGGAAAAAGCCTGAGAATCTAAATAAAACAGAATGAGAAGAGCTTGATAAAGAGGCTTTGTCTGCAATCCAGCTATGCCTCGCGAATACGATATTGCAGGAGGTATTGGTGGAGAAGACCTCATCCGTCTTATGGAAAAGGTTAGAAACTCTTTATGCGACTAAGTCTCTGGCTAACCGTTTAGTGTTGAAACAACGTCTATTTACGTTTCGCATGAACGAAGGTGAGGTTCTTAGAGATCACATCAGTCAATTCATTACTCTTTTAAATAATTTAAAGAATGTTGAGGTTCATATTGACGATGAAGATCAGGCTATGCTATTATTGTGCTCTTTACCCCCTTCATATAAGTCTTTTAGGGAGACCCTGATTTATGGCAGAAACAAACTCTCGTTCGAAGATGTGAAGGGTCATTTGTTGAGTAGAGATAAACTCGACAATGAGTTTCATTTGGATAGCAATGTAGATAGGCAACCTTCTGTTTTGGTAGCATCAAAGAAACGAGACAAAATGTGTCACTATTGTAAAAAGTTAGGTCATGTCAAAGCAGATTGTTATAAACTGCGAAATAAAAGAACTGCTGAGAGTAACGAGAAAGATGTAACTGGTGCTAATTTGACCGATGAAAACGGTGATGATTTCTTGTTAGTGTCAACGAGCGATAACTCCAAGCTCACGTCCGAGTGGATCCTAGATTCGGGATGTTCTTTCCATATGTGTCCCAATCGAGAATGGTTCTCTACATACAGTTCGGTTGAATGTGGAGTTGTGTATAGGAAACGATTCATCTAGTAAGGCAATTGGTATTGGTACTGTTAAAATTAGGATACATGACGGGACGATTATGACACTCTCAGATGTCAGGTATGTACCTGATTTACGAAAGAATCTCATCTCATTGAGTATTTTAGACTTGAAAGGATGCAAAATCAACATCAAGTCGAGTGGCATTAAAGTATCTCGTGGAGCTCTCGTTTTGTTAAAAGGTAAGAGTACCGGCAGTCTTTATATTCTGGAAGGTTCTACAGTGACCAGTGAAATCGGACGTCCCTCGTCTGTTACGGAGTCGAAGTCAACTCGTTTGGAGCGGAGGCAACTTGGTCATAGGAGGGAAAAATGTATGACCGTTTCGTTGAAGAGAGGTTCTCTTTTGGATGCAGGTTTTGAAAAGCTAGGGCACTGTGTTCGTGAAAATCAGACCCGGGTTAGTTTTGATTTGGCAGTGTACAAGTCGAAGGCTAGAAGTCTTCCAGTTTCTAAGCACAAATTCGACTCAGTTAATTCCCTGCATAGTTCAAGGTAGGCTCGTGGCGGGCTTTGGCAAAGATGGCGTTGTGGAAATATGAGTCAAGGTGGAGATTTGTTAAATATGACTCCTATTTTCAGTTAAATTTAAGAAATAATCTTTCAGTTAAACTCTGTTTATTTGTTTCAATCAAACACTGATTAGTTTAGATTATTTTATTATTATTTAACCTATGAATTTAGCCTATAAATAGGCTCTTTTACAACCTTAGAAGAAACACACCCATTAGAGATTAGAACTCATAACACATTTAGAGAATTTTGTGTTTACGTTTTGTGGGTTCTTTGTTTTTGGATTTTCGGGGTTTAATTTTTATCTCCATCTTTTGTACTCTTTGTTCTTTTGCCATTATAGTAAAATTATCCTTGCCCGTAGTTTTTTATCCTCTTTGGAGGATCGTACGACTTGAATAAGCTTTTCATCTCCATGCTCCAAAGTTCGTATGTTTCACTAATCACCCAAAAATAAGATCAAACTTAGCTCTGATACTAAATTTGTTGAGGGGAAAAAAGAGAGAATTCACATAAGAGAAAATATTGCTCACATAAGAGAAAACAAAATACTAGCCATGTTCGCATGAAAAAAACATGGCAACTACGAATGCTTGTCCACAGTATGAGAGTATTACAAAGTCGAAGGATCATATTTTCATAGAATGCAATGTTGCCCAAGAAATCTGGATGGAGCTATGCGCTTTGAATATCCAAGCGAACTTCTTTTCAGTTAGTTTCGAGGAATAGTTTAGGCGAAATTGTAAGTTAGCAAGTCTGTCTTATGATTCAATATTCCTTGATGTGTACTTTCTGCTATGATCTTGTGGGGATTTTGAAAATGTAGAAACCAGTTGTATTTCATGGTTTGCATCAGCAACTGACAGTTGCAGTCTTTTTGTATGAGAAGTTTTCTGCACAAGATATTTGTAAGGCAGTGTTAAATGATGTGGCAAAGATAGCACGAATACCGCTTTGGGTTCATTGGTTGAAACCACCTGCAGGAAGCTATATTCTTAATATGAATGGGGCTGTGAAATCGACTTCAACTTGGGATTTGATTAAAACATGACATGGGTGACTAGGTTTGAGGTTTCATGATGAAGTCAGCGCAAGGGATAATTTGCAAGCGGAGATCTGGGGTGTTTGAGAAGGTTTTCGAATTGCATTCAATTAATCGTTATTGAATTGATGTTATGACGGTTGTGAAGGTTCTCCCAACACCTTACGCTTTTACTCATCCTTTGACTACACTTTTATTCAATAGTTGAAGTTTGATTAATCAAGGGTGGGTAATTAAAGTAGAGCCAAGAGGGTAATATGTGTGCCGATTGTCTGACGAATCTCGACAAAGCCGGGGAATTAGGGTGGTTTTGCTCAATGCTCATCCTAATGGTCTACTTTCCTTGCTTCAAGCCGAAGCCTGTGGTAAGGATGCTCTTAGGATTTAGTTTCCTCTAATTTTCTTCCATTATGTATAAAAAAAAATATTGATCATATGCTATCACATAAAAATTCACTAAACTCACACACACTAAAGTAAAGTTTTCTTACCCAAATATATAGACAATTTTATATTTAAAAAATAAACGGAGTTATTTGCAACATAAATCCTTTTAATTTTTTCGCATTTTCTATTTATTAATTTAGTTTCTAAAGTTTTATAGTTATTCTAGATTCAAAAACAAAATCCCTATATATTTTCAATTACTTATGAAAAATGTTATTTTTCTCTCTCGTTTTTTAATTTATAAAATCTTATTTTTATAAAATTAACATATAACTTCAAATAATTAATTGAAATTTTTTATTGTTATATTTAAAATTTTAACTAATAAATATTAAAAATTATATTATGTATTTTTAACTAAGTATTAAAAATTCATTAATGTATATTAAAAATTACATTTACTTTTAGATATCAAATGTAAATTAAATTAATATTTAATTAATACATGTTAAAAACTATATTTTTGTAATTTTAAATAAATAAATTAAATAATTTTCTAATAAATAATGTTCAATAACCTAATTAAATAAATAATACATGTTCATATTATTTTAACATTATTTTACTAATATTTAATATTTACATGACACTATTCAAAATTATACATTTATAATCACACAAAAAAATAAGTATTATTATTAAACATTTTACAATCCATAAATTAACAACACTAGTAATTGTTAATGCTCATGTACAAATTTTACTATCATAATTTAATATTAACATTATTTGTTTATATAATTTTTTAAATTGTGAATTTTTTATTTAAAATTTTAAATAATATATTATCATTATTTGACTTTGAATATGTTTTGACAAATAGAAAACAATTCAAATTTGTTTTAAATATTAATTTTTTATTCTTATATTATATTAATCATAATCCAAAACTATAAAGATTCTAAAATTTAAATATTTAAATTATTTTATTTTTAATTTCTTAATCATAGATTTTCTAAAATACTACAAATTTTGTAGCAATTTTTTAAGAAATAAATATAATATATTTAATTGATATATACAATCAAATTCATACACCACACATGATAAGAAATTAGTGTGTATATATATATAATATTACAACATATTTGATGCATGCACCATCGGGGAATAATAACATAACACCTCATTATTAAATAAAATAAAAATATAATGGAGGACTTTTAAATAAATACTGATAATTTTATTTAAACATAATTAAATAATAATTAATTATAAATAAATGATAAAACCCTTAAATCCAAATATCGTAAATTCGAGAGCTATTGATATTTATTTATAATAGTAATGACTAATTTTTAAATAAAATTATTAATATTTATTGACAAGTCTTCCATAATTTTATATTTAATTTAATGATAATTGATTATATTATTATTTACTGATAGTGCAGGAAATTTATACACCTATAATGCATATAATATCATTCTGTCCATAAATTTTTTGGGTTTGATATAAAAGGCTATATATAGTTTTTGGGCCTATTGAACCGAGGAAAAGATTTCGGGCCTTAAGAAGCCTACTTGTGCTGGGACTTTTCTTTTAGTCACAAAATTTGCAGAATGCAGACCCATAGATACTAGGCTAAGGCATTTTCTTAACTCATTTCCAATGCCCAAACCCTAAACTGTCTTGATGTTTTTTTCCCACAAATTTTGGTATTTACAATTATTATGAGGATGATGGGTGATGGGCAATGACATTTGGAATCATAATAAAAAACAGTTGGCAAGAAAATTGGCCTATCAATTGGACATGTAGGTCCCAAATTTTCAAGTGGCAGTCGCTAGCAACCAATTTGTATGTTTGATCACCATAATTTCTGTCCAACATCAAGATCTTCTTCCACGAGAAAAATAAAATGTATTTATAAAACAATAATTTCAAAATTAAAAGACATTGAAAACTAACTATAATGATAAGTCTCATTCCATTTCATTTTAGTTTACCTACTCATGGGTTTAGATACTCGTTTAAGTTTAAAAGTCTATTCGAAATTTAGAAGGATTTAAACAAAAACATTAAGCCCGAAATATGGGTTCGGAAAAAAAATCTAGGCCCTTTTAAGATATGAGTTTGGCTCGGGCTTGAACATTCAAGGCCAAAGCCTGTCCTGACTAGTAATGTTTTATGTTATTTTATTTTTATATATTATATAATTTATAACACATAAAAATTAAATCTATAGTAGTATTTATAATATTACTACCATGATGTAAACATTAATAATTGTTAAGGTGCCTATATATGAAATTTTAATAAATAAAAATATATAAAATTATTAAATGCTAAATTAAAAATAACATATATATATATTTGAAATTTAAATATATATATATATATATATAGACAGGCATAAAATGGGTTAGGTTAGTCATTTACAAATATGGACAAGCTTAAGTAAAATTTTAGGTCAATATTTCGAATCTTTGCTTGAGCAAGTATAAAGTATGTTAATACCATTCATAAGCCGACTTAAACTCAATCCATAAACACCTCTAATTATAATCCATAAAACCAATGCGTAGTTTAAGATTTGAGTCACCTTTATAATCTAACAGAATTGACTCAAATGAAATTGGACGATTCAATTTGTTATTCAAATTAGTTATAAAATATCAAACAATTTAATTAAACAATAAAATAAATTTCCAAATATATCAAATCCTTAAAAGAAAAAATAAATTATTTTACAACTCAAACTTAAATTGACTCCATCCTCAACACTCAACAGACAATAGCTCTTTCACTCTTCCACTACATAGCTGGGGATGTTGACAACATTGCCTTCCAATAAAATCCTGTTCCATTGCTATGTATGGTTGTGCTTCATAACGTTACAATCTTTAAAAATCAAAGCAATCATTCATACTTTTTCTATTCAATATAATATATTTAAAAAAAAAATAAAGAATAGATGTAAGTTTTGATCATATTTCTTCTTTTTGACATAATGTCTAAAATTAGATATAATTCATTCCCAACTCATAAATAGGAAGACAATACGTTTTAATGCACTCAAATTTTTATCCTCCTACATTAACGACTATACTAATACAAATTAAACTAAAACTCAATCGGGATAAAAGTGATTAAACTTACTACTGATCCTGGAAGCTCAAAGTTGACATTGGTGAAAAGATTTCCAACAATAAACTTGATTAAACACACTCCACTATACCAAAACAGAAATGATTATTTAAGATGATATATTTTATTTTGATCTTTCCTTAAAAATAAAAGGGAAGGGAGGCAAGTAGGGAACTGGAAAATGGTATCATAAACTATGCCTTTTTCTGAAGATAGAGACAATATTATGGTGTGGTACCCTTACCCTGTCTATAATCTTCCTTTGTTTTCCTGAATATAATTTCTATGTAGATTTAGTAGATGAATAATGGGATCTTTTTTATTTACTAATTTGTTAAAAGGGAAGAAAACGTGAATCATGCACAGCTCTTGGTGCTGCCACTCACGTTTTCTAGCATTTCTATGATATAATATAATTACAACAAATTGCATTTAAATATAAATATTAGGGTAATGAATTCCCACATATGTGCTTTCCAATAAACTAAAGATTCTGCTGCCTAATCTCAAGAAATTCTCTCACTTACATGTAAAACAAACCATTAGTTAAATAGATTAAAATTTTTATTTTATGTTTTAGTTTAATAAGAAAAAGTAGTATTAGAATGGAATAATCACTCAACAGCTTTGTTTTTGGAATTATATCTAAATGTAAATCCCAATATAAGCCCCCGACAAGGCGGTAAATGGTAAGTCAAGGCTGAGCCCTATTTCTGTTTAAGATTAGACTGAGCTTTGAAATAAGCTGTTTAAGGTTACATAATAGCAGGCAGACAGTACATCTGATTAGACTTTGCCTGTGTCTTTGCCTTTCGGCTTCAATCCTCCAAACTTAAATTAATTTATGCACTTCTATATCTACTTCATTAAAAATTAGTATTTTTAGTTTTTTCAGTATTTAGAATTTAGGGTTATCAAAAAAAAAAAAAACTTAAATGGCATAATAACTTGTTTGGCCCTTCAACTTTATAAAAACGTCATTTTATCCTTTTATTTAATTTTTTTATTTTTTTAACCTTTAAACTTGTATTTTTATCAAATTACCCTAAAATGGATGGAAAAGTTTTGTTAATGTGACATATATGTGAATTGCCATGTGGATGACACATCAGCATTTAATTATTTTTTTAATTTTAAAAATTCAAAAAAAATATAAAACATTATTTTTAAAAACTTAAAATTATTAAAAATAGTATTTTAAAATTTTTAAAAATTAATTAAATGTTGACATGACATTCATACAGTAATCCACATATATGTCACATTAGCAAAGTTAAAAAATATTCACGTTTTCATATATTTTAGGATGATTTAATAAAAAATACAATTTCAATGACTACAAAGAACAAAAAAATAAATAAAAGGCTAAAATAATTTTTTTTCATAAGGTTGGAGGGCCAACTTTGAAGAGTTTAAATTTCCATGAAAAGAAATGAATGGGTATGAAAAGAAAATGTGAAGCAGAATTAGCAATTTCAATGCATATCCAACCAATCCACCCCTCCGCCTAATTATTAAAGTATTTCTATTAAAAGAAGAAATAATTAAGAACAATAATAATGCATATTTGGGTCATCATAGGGACATATAATTAGGAATTATTCAAGCTACTTTTTGTTGCATATATAAATTAATATAAAATTTTAAATTGGGTAGATGAAGTATAAATAATTGGTGTATAAAAAAAGAGGAAATTAATTGTTGGGGGAGATCATGTCCCCTTCTAGACAAGCCTCATGTTTGGTACGAGTATGCCATTTTCCCGACATGGGGTGGAACCACATTTAAGAAAAGGAAGGCAAAGAGCCCATTAGTCTTTATCAATCTCATAATGTAAGCTTCCCCCTTCGCATCATTTTAGATATGTTTGGCTACATGTTTTAACTTGTACTCCCGCACAACACTCCATGTTATTCTTGTGGATGTCTCTATTTTCCTTGAGCCTAACCCCAGCATGTATCTCTCACATTTTTGTACTTAAATTTTTTACCCTTTTATCACACATTTTATTCATATAAATCATATATATTAAAATTTGAATAATTTTAATAAAAAAAACTTAATAATTTGTTTAGCTTTAAAAAAAAAAATTCATCCATAGGGGTGGTCTCAAGTAGCAAGTAGGAGACTTTAACTTTTTAAGAAAGGATAAAATTTTAATTAGAACCTTTTAAAAATGGTAATATTAAAAATTAATATAATGGTAAAATTATATTTTTTTATTTTTAAAAAATATATTGTTTAGAATTCTATACACACTCTTGAGGCCTTGACTTTTTTTTTTTTTTCAAGTCCTGAATCCAATTTGTATTGTATTGTATCCAAAGCAAAATGCAGTAATCCATAAGGGTTATCATTAGATTTGAGATTTATAATTGAAGGATAGTTTGATTAAATTTGAGAAAAGGGTTATCCCTAACCTATTAATTGTATAATCAAATTTGATTATTCTATGATAGGTTAACGTAGTAACCTATTTTTATGTAAATTAATCATAGTGGTGAATCTATTCAATTTAGTTCAATTAAGATTTTTGGAATTTTCAAATCGATTATTATAATTCAATATGATTCTCGATTTTTCATGTTAATTTTAAGTTTTTGAACTTGTTTTGACAAAATAAACTTTATTTTATAGCTTTTGACATTGAAAAATTTTCGATATAATTTTCAAATAAATAAAAAATAACTCTTATATAATTTTTATATTAAAATATTTATTTTTACATTCTAAAAATTAAAATTAATTATAATTTAAATAAAAAACAAAAATTTGTTTTGAGTATACTCCCAAAATCGCGAAAACATTGCCGTTGGAATCGACTTTTGTTTTTATTTTTATTTTTTTTCTTTCTGGAGCCTAATTAATAGTGAAGTTTGAATTTCATAATTAGGGACGAAAAAGTTGCTACAACTCTCATCACAATAAATTGAAAAGAAGAAAGTAATAATTTCAATAGCACATGCACCCATGTACTCAACCTAAATTATTGCAAAAATTTGTTGGTCATTCATTGATATTTGATACTTGTATTCCTCAGTTTCCGCCGCTATACACCCTCCACCAATCTCTAACTATTCCTTTGAAAATGGCTCTCCCTTCTGGCCTAGGTATCAACCAAACTCTTGGAATTGATTTAATTAAGTTATACAAAATGTTGAAACAGCTTATACTATAAGAGGTACAAAGAGTCGTTAAAATAGAGTGAATAATGTGGAGAGCCGCTAGAACTAATGGATTGAGGGAGTCGAGGCCGTAATTGAGCAAAGTTTGGGTAATGAGCTTTGTCTCTTGTCTGGTTTTATTTAAAAGAAGGGATATCAATAAAGGCTTGAAGTGTGCCATTTATCTCGTGATCATATCTTGGGAAAGTCCACCTTAAGTCAAGATTAAAGTATGAGTCGAATTGGACCAGTTTTGGGTTAATAAACTTAGTAAATTAAAAACATTAATTAGATTAGATTTGATAGGATGATTATCATTGACGGCATCGTAGTGATATTTCATCTCTAAATACATTTATAATAACATGAGATATTCAAGTGAATATACTAAAATTTGAATACAGAAACAACTTAATCAGTCACAAACAAATAATCATATACAGAGTAATTATTTGATAATTGTATGGTGTAATTTTTTTTATTTTTCATAAACAGAGTTAAATTACCATTAATTAATTTAATTGAATATTTTAAAAACAAATTCGTTTATAATGTAGTCGCTAATAATCAGTACAGAGGAATTAATGTGACATGAATATAATTGGGTTAATTAGGGAGGTAATAAGGAGTTGTTTTCAAGGCATTTAACCAAAGGGACCATCATAATTAAAAACGCACTTCATTTTTGAAGGCAATATATACCTACTTCTATACTATTTGCATGTGAACAGTCACCTTCCATTCTTCATTATTACTCATTAAAAACTTTACTAGAGATTAGCTCTCCCTCTTATACTATATAGCTGCTGCCCAGTGGATCACAAACTAGCTAAGCTAAGCTAACCTAACCTAACCTAGCCTTGGATTCAGTTTTGTGTAATTAAAGTCCCAACTACTACTACGAAATGCAAGTTGGAAACCCAACATTTCATAGTCATCGTACGAGATAATTCTTTCGATTCACGCCGACTAAATTTGACCAATACACAGAAATTGAAGGAGTTATTTCTCTTTGATATATATACATGTAGTTCAATATGAAATAAATTCATATATGTTAGAGGACATGGCAGAAGCAAGTGTGGAAGAGTTGGGAAACATAGCCTGTTATTTTCTTGTTTCCATAAGAAGGTGTTGGGGGAAGTATGGTTGAATTAGGAAGGAGTCAAGTGGGCAGGCTTGTTGATGTTCCTGGGCGTGCATGTGCATGTGCATGCATGGAGATTTTGCCAATACATGTTGACAAACTATGGGGTTTTTTGCGACAGTTTTCTTTCTACGGTGCTTGCTGGCAAATGCACACGCACGTGCATTTTTATTATGTTTTTTGGTTTTAGACCTATTGCTTTCATATTTATGCGTGTGGACTGTGGACAGCCAATACAATTTATGTTAATATATTGATAAAAATAATGGAAATTTATCTAACACCCCCCCCCCCCAAAAAAATGTAAATTTATATAAATTATATGATTATGACAATAATATTCCGATTATTAAATAAATAAAATCACAATAATGTATTCAATTATTTATATTCTTTCTTGGTAAACAGATGTGTCCAATGATTGTCTTGAGCTAACAAGGCATATTTTTCTGGTACAACATGTAAAAAGATAAACAAACAAAAATTTCAAAGGAATGATAAAATAATATAATTTCTAGTTAACTTCATTTTCGAATTTAATTCATTGATTAACTCTATCTCTTAATAAGGAAAATTTTTCTGAGATTGTGTTAGCAATAATTATATTACTGCTGCAGTCAGCAAGTCAGATATTTTTTAAAAAATGTAACAGTTTAATGATTTTTCTTCTTTTTTCCTGGAAAATTCAGGAACAAGAAGCATTAAAAGAAAATATAAATATTAATTAGTTGTTGTTGCAGCTTTCTTAGATACCAAAGAGGATTTAATTGAAAAACTTTTATTTTTTTTGGAAATATTTATGAAAAATATTTTAGAATTTTATCAAATAATATTTAAAAATCATAAAACAAACTAAAGTTAATCAAAATAATACCTAAAATATTAATATAAACTATATGATTAAAACAAGAGTGTTGAGATTATTAAATCAATAAAATCATGATAATATAACCAATTTATTGTCTTCAACTAACAAGGCATTTTTCTGGCATAACATGAAGAATTTTAACAGCATGTGAGTAATAAAAATTCGTTTTACTGATAAAATATTTATATTTAAAAATCTAAAATCGTGTGAGCAATAATTATATGCTGCCATAGTCAGCAAGTCAGATTATAAAAGAAAATAATAATAAAGCAGTTTTCTGAATTTTCTTTTTCTTTTTTACTGGAAACTTCAGTAAAAAAAAAAAAAAACAAACAAACATTAGAAGACAAGAGAAAACAAGTTTTAGTGAGCTGTAGTTGCAGCTTTCTTAGGTAACAAAGAGAGTTTCTCGTCACTTTCATGCCATATGATGCCGTATGCTACAAAAACTTGTTTAACATTATTAAAAGAAAAAAGTGCATTTTGAGTTATTGTCAATGTTAGGTTTAATGGAAAAATTACGGCTTTTAGATTATTAAAGCTTGTAGTAAATGTAGAATAAAAAGTGAGTAGTAAATGAAATGTCTGCCTGCCTTGACAAAAAAGGACAACTCTCGAAATGGCCACTTTATTTTTAACTCAAAAAGTTGAATGGGGAGAAATTAAGGGTTAATAATTACACTAAATTCTTCTTTTTCTATTATTGCTGACCTATTCGCTATTTGGGTATCATTTTAAAATCTTTAATACTGCTATCATTCCTAAAATCACGTATTTAGAATATAGTTATATATTTAAAAATAATATAATTTATTTTAAATATAAAATATTATTTTTATAATTTTTTTAATTAAATTGGTGCAGCCGACTCTTAATATCAACTTAGTCTAAAATGTTATTAATAGTATAAATATATAATTAATAGAGAATAAAATTAAAATGTAACAAAACCTTAGTTAAATTATAAATTTAATATTTTTTCAATGTAATTAGCATGAGTTTAAATTTCATAATATGTATATTTTTATTATATTTTTTAAAATTAAAAAATTTTAAATTACCATTTAATAACTTATTTTAAACACAGAAAGATTTTTTTTTTTTAAGCCAATTGATACTTGATTGACTCGTTACACCAATTTAATCAAAAATTTTATTAATAATATAAAAAAATATAAACAAATTGTTAGATTAATTAATTTGGATATTGATCCAAACCAAACATAAGTATATTATTAAGGAACGTAAAATTCTAATAAACAATTTTACATTTCATGATCCAACAGTTTGCTTTAAAGGAGTTTATTTCAAGCCACTGTTTGCTAGAAAAAATCTATAAAAAAAAAATGAAAATATAAGTGAGAATTATTTCTTCAAAAAACCAACAAATTGCACAAATATAATGTAACATTTAAATATTTAAATTCAAAAAAAATAAGTTGGAATTACTTTTTATTTTGAGTAAAGCCTTATTTAAAATTCTTGTACAAGTTCAAACCATATTATCCTATTATATATTGATATTATATATTTTTTTTTTAAAAACCCTAAAAAGCCTGCATTTTCTTCACTCCCCACTTGTTCTATTAAAACTTTCGGTGAAATTAAGCCTCCAATGGCAAATATATGATCTTCTAGAGGGAACCCAGCTATTTAGCTTATTTTTTAAAAGAAAATTAAAGTAGTTAAAAAGTATTTTTTCTTTAATATTTTCAAACTTATTAAATTCATAAACAGTACTTGATTTAAAAACCCCAATTAATTAAGTTGATTGAGCTTTAACTTAATTAATATCATTATTGAGTTCAAGCACACTTAAGAATGTTTTTTTTTTCTATTTAAAGATTAAATAAAAATTTAAAAAAAAAACTTAATCAAGAATTGTTGAAAAAAATAAACAAAAAAACCACTTAATTTGTAGTTACAAATATTTGATGTAACAACCAAATTTATTTAATTAAAAATGTAACATTTTGAATGTAATTTGATTTAAAGGCATTAAATATTTTATGTATCATTAGTTAATAATAATATAATATATTATTATAGATGTAAAACAAAACATATCGAAAATTTTAATCATGTTTAAAAAATCAAATCGAAACTTGAAATTTAAAACCCTGAATCTTTAATCTAAAATAAATAAAAAAATTTCAAACTCAAAATCTAAACTCGGAAAGAAAAATAAAATAATTATAATTAATATTTAATTATCTTTAATACAGTTAATATTATTTATTTTCAAGTCCTTCAATTTTTTTTATTTTACACCAATAATGATGTAAATCAAATATTAATCATACATTAAATTTGAAAATTAGATTTAAAAAATAAAATAAATACTTTTATATTAGTAAATATTAGGTGCGATGATAAATTACATTATATGCTTTGAAAAAGAAAATTCGAATTCGAAGATTAAAAGAATGATTATTAGAAAAAAACTTCGAACCCAAAAAAATATTAATTTTTATAATTTGAAAAACAAACATAAAAAAAAAATCTGAATAATATAAAAAACAATAATACTCCCATATGACAACCACCACCATAATGCTTTAATTCAAAATGGTCCCGACTGAAAAACAAAGAAAGAAAAAGGGCAGGAAAACAGATTAGATCAAATCTTTCCGTACAAAGATGGATCGACTGACTGAGTTTATAAAATTTTGTTATTATTTATTTTAGTAAACACTGATATACTTTTTAGGCATGCAATTGCAGGAGAGGCAACGCCCACCTACCTTCAACCCCAAACAGATCTCGTCTCTGTTAAAATTTGCAGGCCTACGCCTAGCTATCTCCTAAACGTTCCACCTCTCACGTCTTTCACTGTTTGGTTCTCGAGAAATAAATCAATTTACAAATTTAATGCCATTCATCTTCAACTTCCTTTACCTCTTTCAACCCAAAATTTTCAATTTATTGCACCGTCCTACTCGTATCGTATGTTCCCCGTGTATATTTCGCTCTATGTTTTTTTTTTTTTTAATCATTTTGTAATAATTTGGTTTTCCTTTTTATATATATAGGGTTTGAATTTTTTTACTTCATTTCTATAAATTATTTTTAAATATATATTATTTTATTGTTTATATTCGAAATTTGTAAATATATCTTCTAACAATATTGTCTCTTTGAACTTGTGTTCTTTTCTTGTTGAAAAAAATATATTTAAATTATTTTTATTATTTTAAATATAAAATATTTTTACATCATAAAAATTATAAATTAATAAAAAAAAATCACTCCAATTCGATTTGAGTATATACAACTTTTTAATTTACATTTCAAAAATAATACAAACATTAATTTTTATTTTTTTTCTTTTTTTCTCAACCCTATGTATGGTTATGAATTGAGCTTAAAATAAGCCTTGTAGATAGGTAAGATGAATTCGAATGCTTTTGGATTCTTGTAAAACAAACATGAAGTTTGAAGGAATTAGAGCATAAGATTTGGAATACTCTCTGATCTTTTAAGTCAATCAAGAGACTTCATCCTAAAGAAATGAAAGAATAGAGTGACAAAAGAGACTCAATTAAAATTTAAAAATTATTTATATTAATTATTTAAAAAGTACTTAAAATTTATATTTCATATACTATAATATTAACAATGGGTTATCGTGAATTATTTTATTATATTTACACTATCGTTCAAGTTGAATATTTTTTTAATACCAAAATAATACTAACTCGGCATTCTGGTAATAATAACATATAAAAATAAGAATAATTTACATTTGATTCTATTATTTATTTTATTATAATATAAATTTATATATTTATTCTATATATCGTAATGTTAATTACTTAATACATTATTTTAAATATTTTGATTATAAATTAAGTTTATATATTTAATATATTATAATATTAATGAATTTAAATATTAAATATGAACATTTTATTTTTGTAAAAGCATTTTTTAACCTCAATGGTAAACTAAGTTAATTTCTTGCTATTTTGGTTCTCCTCGTAACCAGATATATTTTAATATAGTTTTTGTATTGTACAAAAAATTAATTTAATGTGATTAAGTTGTTATGTATTTGATATTAGTGTAAATAAATATAAAACTCGTTTGAATATCGATTCAATTTTTAAAATCTTAAAATGTTTGTCTTTATTTATTTTAAAAAAACTATATTTATTTTTAATATACTTTTATTATTTGAAATTATTGATATAATTGTAAGTTAGATTTCAGTAAATTAAAAATGTTATATGATATAATAAAATTGAAAATATCACTTAACCATTATTTAGAAAAATATTAATATTTTTAATTATATATATTACTGTAAAAGTTTGATTGAGTTAGTGTTAGCCATTAATTAAGTCCCAACTTAATCATAAAAATACCAAAATGTCATTCCTTTTATAGAGCAATAAATATTATTTTGAGGGTATTTGTATATTTTATATAAATAAATGAGGAGTATTTGGTACCTTTTTTTATTCAACTAGTAGCATTAAAAAATTGACATGTTTTTTTTCATATATATTTTTTAATAATTTAAATTACTCATAATACCTTCCTAATTCATAAATAAGTGGATAATGTATTTTAACGTATTCGAACTCACATCTTCTTATAACAATACTTATGCTAAATGAGATAAGATTTCGTCGATGTAATTTTATTTGATGTAAAAAAAAAAAAAACCTAAACGGTAAATAGAAGTGGCAAAGGTTAAATCTGATGGGCTAGAAGGGAAAGGAATACATTGTTTTATGAAACAAAATGACATGACGGTTCTAATTTTTCCTTCTTTTTTATTGTATTTGTGGTATTGAGGAGAAGAAATATATAGAAAATGAATAAGTTGGTAATTACTAAATGTAGCAAAACCCAAAAACATTCTTTGACTCGAACATCCAGGAATAAATAATGTATAAATCAGTTGACTTGTAAAATAATCTACCCAGGGAGGGGAAGGAAAATATTTGTGAAACTGGAAGGGATAAACCTATAGCCATATTTCTTTTTAATTTATTGACCACATTTTTGGTTTATTAAATTGAATTATGAAAAGAGACAGATCATATAGAAAAAGGTCCCACTTATCACCAGACTCGTGGCTTTGGGTCTGCGCAATCAGACAGTAGAAGCTCCCAAAAAGAGAAGTAAGGTCAAAAGAACCCCCCAACCCAACCTCCCCTTTAAATTAAAAGCATCACTCTACTGTTTCCTTAGCCCGACTTTGACCCCTCCCCCATTCTCAATTAAAATACCACACCCTTCCCAATATATGTCTTCTTGTTTGTCCCCCCAAACTTCGCTTTCATTATCATTATTATCCATATAATACGCGTAGAATAATTTAGATACTATTTTGAGTTGGTTTTCAAGAGGATTAAATTAAAAAGAAACGACAGCGCATCTTTCTCGCCTTTTCATGTGATTTAAATTTTAAACCCCCCACCCTTGCTCTTTTACTGCAAAAAGAAAAGCGAATGAGTCCCCCCCCCCCCCCATTTTTACTTTTTCATATATAAACAAACTGATCAAATAAATAAAAGGGAAAAGAGATGATGAGACAATCCCATGGCAGTATGGGACTTCTCACTGATCCTCCTCTTTTTATAATTTATCTCATTCCATATATTTTTTCTTTTTAAGAAAAAACTTTTAACAAAATTATATCTCACCCAAAAAAAAAAAATCATGATATTTCCCATCTCCTTGCTATAAGCTGTACACTTTGTTATTCCAAGTTTCCTCTCTTCACCTCCCTACTTTTTAAATCTATCTATCTCTTGGAACCATCTTGTTCCCTAAATCTTCACAAATTCACAAAATTTCCACCCCCATGAAAATCATAATGAAATTGAATAAAATAAAAACAAGGAACCCCACCATAATCCCCCAATTTCTGTCCCTCCCCCCCCCCCCCACCTCCTTTGAATGTACAGGAGCTTGCACCATCAAAATCATGATGATGATGAATCAATCCTCAATTCACCCACCACCATTTCCAACCCTGCTGCAGTCGACTGAGATTGAGCTATCCCGAGATGTTTTTCTCACTAGCTTGGTTTTAAGTGTGCCCTGTGGAGTCTTTAGCTCAAAGCTTGTAACAGGCGCCTGAACGATTTCCCCTACATGGGAGAACTGAAGTGGCATTTTCAGACTAGAGATAGGCCAGATGTTTTATTCCAATTAGCCTTCTGATCATGCTCTACTCGTCTTCAATGAAAATTCTTCCTATAAAATCCCGAAACCTCTTCGAGTAGAGTTTTGGACCAACAGCTGATATTGAAGAAGGATCAGCTTGTAGTGATTTGTAGGCATGCTCCAACTTCTTGCTGATGTCGTAGTCTTGTAAGATGTCAATGATGCCAAAGTATAACACAACTTCATAAACTTCGCCGCTATGTGAAAAGAGACCGACTCCACCCTGTGTATACTGATCAAAGTCGCTTCTTCTTGACATTCGCACTGCTCTTGCTGGCATGTTTGCTCCTAACCGTATCAATGGTTTCCTGCCAAAAGAACAAAAAAACATAGGAAATTATTTAGAATTTTTGTTAAGTTTTCTTTCCCTACAAAATCACAACTCGCAGAAGAGGCATCAACCCACAACACATAAAATTCTAACTGCATACTATCGAAGTCCATTTCAGATCCAATTCCCTAGAGTATCTCGAATGCATATATAATTTTCACCAAGAGGGTGATGAACAAATGGTATGTCATATGGTGACGGTCCAAAAATCATTAGAAGGGAAAGAGACCTTAAAATAGAATAACTAGTGATATGCACAGAACCATCGGGTCACATTCTCCACCATTCTCATCCACTGAGTTCATGAATCATTTCATAGAAACTAGATAATGGGTAACAAAAAATCAAGGCAACCCTTGATTCTTATCTAGTAGGATCATAAAGGGCCACAATTGCTACATGCCCCACCAAAAAAAAAAATTTGTCTTCTAAATTATTTCCACAAAATCACTCGGACAACACAATCAACCTTCAATTATTCCATCGAATATGATCAAGTATCAACAGTTGACCGAGAAATTTAAAATTTAAGCACCATCATGATGGAGGCTTCCCTAATTCCACATCTACAATAAGGAAATAACTAGAACCAAAAGTATTATTTAAGGAAAAGAGCAAAACATACTGGCCAGCTAAAATCCGATCCATGTCCTGTAGCTCAGCTTCAAGGAATCTACAGCCACGCATAAACTTTTCATTCTGATATGAATCCTTTTTGCCTGCATAGGGAAGGCATATTCAAATCCCGATTCTTATTTCAACAGATATTATCCATTCAAATTTCATGAGGAGTAGTATGGTTTTCTATTAACTTACCTGTGCGCAAGAGAAACGGTGATAACCCCATTTTATCACCTCTATTATCATCCCGAAAGTGTAGTCCAACCAAAAGACTATAATCCATAATTCTCTCAGCCTCCAAGAACTCGCAATCTCGATCAATTTGCCTATCACCATGTAGTCATAGGAAATTAGCAAAATACACGATGCTGTGACATAACAGGAGTAAAGTAATAAAATATAGCTTACTTCATAAGCTCTTGGAACCAATTCCGCTGGAGGCGAAACACATAATTAAGATCCAGATCTTTAAGGGTAGTGGTTTCATCAATTTCCTCTTCTGGTTTATCAGTTGAGCGGCCATGGGAGGATCCTTTCAGGTCAAACCGTCTATGAATTCGATAGTCAGAGCAAAACAGATTCCCCATCACAATGAACCGTGTCTGGTATTTAACAACAACAATTTTTGAGCAAGTGAGATAATTTCATCAATGATCAAAGCGTTGAATGAGAATAAATTCACACTTACCTTTTGGCCACCTATAGGTTTGACACAGTGCACACCAAAGAATTTTGTCACTAGGGAATTTTCGTATTTAGAAACATGTTGGTAGTAACTTGGAAGCATCCTTATAAGAACCTGATACAGCAAATCATAGACTTAAATCAGTCTAAACATCCCTACCATTAAAAAATGTTAGTTTAACAAATTAAGTAATTTGAAAAATGAGAAGCAAACAATTTTCCAACTTTAAAGAATGCAATATGAGAAATTAATGCATCAGGAAACACAGCAAATTTCACGTTAAGTCAAAAAGGGTGCCAACTAACCTTGACTTCAGATTTCTTTACTGTCTTTATCATAAATCTGTCATCCTGAGTAAGGTAAAAGAAGCTTCCACTCTTCCCCGGGGAAGAAAGCTCCCTAAGGGCATCACTACCGCAAATAGCTACCATGTAATCAGCAGGATCAACTTGGAATAGGTCCCTCAAATGTCTACACAAAAAATCCAAAAGGAATGCAGTCAAAATATAGCACAAAGCATTTAAAACAAATAGGAAGAGCAACAAAACATTTACATTTTGAACCAATCGTACCTAAACACTTATCTTCAAAATTTGCAGATAAACCAACGAATTGCAAACAAAGAACAGATATTCAACTAAGAAGAAGAAGCAAAAGCAAACGGACCTAAAAACCACCGGACAATAATCCTTCCACCGAAACTCCACAGACTGATGAGGAGGTGTAAGCTTTGATCCTTCAACAGGAAACCTGGTCCAGAACTTCTCCTTGGGATCAAAATCACTTGGCTTCAAATCGCGCAAAATGGAGGCATCTTTCCCAACAGAATACCTACAACAAAAAACACTCACAGTTAAAGACAAAATCCTCAGAATCGAAATATTGAAATCATGTGTCTCCCAAGGCTTCCAAGAGTATTCACCTGATACCCAATTGCAAGTTAAGCATTAACTCATAATTCTTATGGCCTTTGGAAATAGTTTGTCCTGGCTTCTTAATTTCCCCGCTAAAACAACAAGGATTCTTTCTAAATTGCCTAAACCCATCTCTGTAAATCATCGAAGCTTCCACATTATCAATTATATCACAGGTGATATCTCCCGCTTCACCATCGCTTTCCCATATGCAAATCCTTGGGAAATTCATGTTTCTTTCCCCTAAGCTTCCCCTTCCATCTACGGACGATCTTTTCCGCGGCATAAGCACCAAACTCTCTCCTCCTTTCAGGCAATGCTCCTTCCCGTCGTTCCCGTGATAAAACGTCCCGTTCAACTTTTGAGTTTTCTTCATGTTATCTCCGTTCCATGCTCCGATATAGCAACTTCCGTCCGGCCAAGAGAAAACTCCGTCTCCTTTGGGCATGCCGTTTTCCCATTGCCCATCGTACCGGTTTCCATTTGCCCATATCAGGGTTCCACGGCCAGAGATGACTCCATTTTTCCATTCACCGACGTATTCGATACCGTTACTCCAAACATAACGGCCGTGCCCCTCTTGTAGGTTTTTCCTCCATGATCCTTCGTAGTAATCCCCATTTGCGTAACACTTGTGACCATAGCCGTGTTTTAGATCGGAGCTCCACGACCCACGGTACGTGTCGCCGTCGGATCCGATAAACGTCCCGAATCCTTCCATCCGACCCGACTTGAAATCACCTTCAAAAGTGGCTCCAGATGGCCAAGAAAACTTACCTTTCCCGTTGGCTTTCCCACGACGCCACTCTCCTTCGTACATGCATCCGTCTTTCCAAAGGTACTTCCCGGATCCGTGTGGCGCGTTGGTTGAGAAGCTACCTATGTAAAGATCACCGTTAGGGAGGAATTTCTCGACAGTATCACCCGAACCCATGGTGAAGAAAGACGCGGCGGTAGTCGTGGGAGTCACGCGCCGTGTGGCAACTTGAGATCGGCTCCGGTGATGGTGATCCGTAGGTGTCGTAACAGCAACCACCAACTGGTCCTTCTCCTCGTCGGATTTCTTCTTCTTGGCGTTTAAAACGACGTCACTCGGCTCATTGAGCACTACTTCCTCCATTTTTATTTTTATTTTTAAAACTTGCTTTTTCTGTCTTAACTATTTTATGTCTTCCTTCCCTCCTTAGCTACTGGATTTCCCAACTCCGAAACACGCCGGAGAAAAGAGCATTTCCGGCTCCGGCAACCGCTTATCAAAAAATAAATTTCTCGTTTTTTGCTTAACTTTTTCTTTTTCTTCTGTTTGGTGCTTTTGTGTGTTTGGAGAAATAAGTGGGAATGGGGGAATCCTAAATGAAATGAAATGAAATAAAATTATATCAAAAAAAAAAGTGAAAATAAATAAATAAATAAAAGGAAAAGGGAAAATTAAAAGAGAGAAGAGGAAGGGACTAAGGGAGGCGGCTTTTGCATAGGGAAACGTTGTTTACTATGCTCAGTAAATTGTAATGTTTTAGTACCACACAAAACCAGCTCAGCTTCAGAGACTACTTTTCTTTTCTTTTCTTCTTCTTTTTTTATTTAGTTCCTTCATACCGATTGTACCCTTATCTTTCGTGCGAAATATCGGGATCCCCCAACTCCTACTGAGTATCTTCTTCTTTTTTTTTTTTTTCACTGGTTCTCTTTGCGACGTGACGGAATAGTCTAGGAAATGCGGAGGGTATAAGTGCGTCATTTGTGTCTCTGTTCTGTTTCTGTCCTCGCCATTCACTTTAATTACATAAACACCATTCCTTTTCATTTATTCTCACCAAAAAAAAAAAAAGATGGGGGGAGAGTGGTCCTTCGTCTTGATTTGGTCCCATATAGATTGCTGGTCCAATTTTTGATGATTCATTCTTCTTTGGTTCTAAATTATATAAAAAATAACCATGCATTTAAATGATGTGTATAATTCATGTTAATTCTAAATTACGCTTTGGTTCTATAATAGAATTTATGAGAATTTTGTTATTTTATAAATTTTCAACAATAATCCTTCTTACATTACAGATTGGGAAGGATCCAATGGCTTGACCATAGTTAAATAAGAGATAAAAACAGATTCAACAAGATAATTCATTTTTTTGGGGTTGAAATAAAATTATAAAAATTTAGAGGATCAAAAATAAAAATAAAAAATTCTTTTTTATGATGACCTAAAATTGCAGTTATCCCATTTAACCTACACTCCTAAAAGTTTTAGTTTGAATAAATTTGGTCTAAAACCAGATGTATTTCGGTATGATTGCAATTTGTATTTATTAATTTTCGTTTTAATCCTTCAAATATATTATTTGTAATGGTCCTTCTAATTTAAACCTATACCTTCTTTAATTAAAAATAAAAATTTACCCATTATTTCACATAATAATGCATACTTTTTGATTTTTTTTTAAGATTAATGAATTAAAATAGGTTGAATTCATTTTTATTTTTATAAATTTTAATGATAAATCGAACCATTAATTATAGTAAAAAAACCTTACTGTTTGGAATTTGTTCTCTTTTGGTGTGCTCTATTTTCGGTGAAACAAATAAAAAGTAGTTCTAATGTTATAGTTAGTAATAGTGGATAATTTAATAATCAAACAAAATACAGTACCCATCAACTTTGAAAATTTAAATTACAATATGGTTTCTATTATTTCACCATCTACCTGTTACATGAAATAGTGCATGGAAATAGTATAAAAAAGTGTAGTTATAGAAGCTTAACGTCCTTTTTTACAACATTGGAATTCATGCAGAAAAATCAACTCTCATATTAAAAGGGAGCTTATATAAAAATAATTTTATATTTTTTTACTCCTAGATATGATTTTAACGATATTTGCAGGCTGATCTTTTATACTTACTTTCTTTTTCTTTTCTTTTCTTTTTTTAAGTTATATTTAAAGTGAGTTCTATTTTTAATATGATTTTCTTGTCATTTTTAATTAGAATTTATTTATAATTTTTAATGATTATATTAATGAAATGTTTAAATATATCAAGCTTAGACCCATAATTATATTTGCTTTATTTATGATGTATTAATACATGAAATGACACATCAATCGATAATGATAACTACATTTGTTTTATTGATAATATATGAAATCATATATTAAAATTATATATAATTATTTTTTTAAAAATATTTTCACTAGTCAACACGAATATTAAACATTATTTGATGATCACGATGTATAAAAGATACGGAATTGTAACTAATATAATATAAATTATTGATTTTATATTTATTAACCTATCAATCAAACATAATTATAGGATAAAAAAATTATTATTCTGTCACTACGAGTTTCATAACCTATTTTTATTTTTATTTTAAATGATTATGAAAATATTTAAAAAATTACTTAATAAACCAAATCAACCTGTGGGTAAAGAAACTAGTTTATTATAATAAAATTGAAACATACATATTAATTGTGTATTCAAAGTTGAACAGATAATTATAATTATTTTTTCCCTTTATAAAAAAAGAAACAAAACTTATTTATTAATTATATATTTAGTATTACCACGGATGAATTTAGGGAATTAATTGGTATTGAAGGGTCGAAGATAGAATTTTGAAAATTTAAAGGGCTAAAGAAATTATTTAAAGGGGCTTAAACTAAATACTTGATAATTGTTAAGGGGTAAACTAACAAAATTTATTGTTGTTTTGAATAAGATAAACTAATATTGTTGTATAACCATAACCAAGCCGACAAAAAACCCTGCACGATCCTATACCTTGAATATTGCTGCAACTTTAAGTTGATAATATAAAAAAATATTAATAAAATAATAAAATAAATTATATTGGGATGATCTTTAAATGTATGATTTTTATGCACCAATAAATTAGTGTCATGTCATTAAATTTTAAATATAATAAAATATTATTATACGCTCATTTATATTTAATATTTTCTCCAACTTAATTTAACTTAATTGAATTACTTAAAATAATTATTTTTTTAAATTATAAATTAACTTTTTTTCTTCTTTTACAAATTTTAATCATTTTTTTCTTAAGTTAATTTTTTTGTGCAATCAATTTAAAAATAATTAGTAATTTCTGTGTAATTTTTCTATATCATTAACACATAATTATAGTAATTATTTTACTCTGAACCCCGAACATAGAACCTCAAATTTTAAACTTAAACCTTAAACCTTGAATACTGATGTTTAGGATTTGGGTTTGAGATTTTAGGTTCAGAGTCCGTGTTTGGGGGTTGGAGTTCAAGGTTCAAGGTTATGGGTTCGTGTTCAAGGGTTCGAGGTTACAAGCTATGAGTTTGGGGCTCATGGTTTAAAGATTCAAGGTTATGTGTTTAGATTTAAGGTTTTAGGTTTTGAGTTTAGGGCTCGAGTTCTATATTTAGGATTTAGGATAAAAAATTTACTAAAATTATGTGTTGATGGTATGGAAAAAATTGTTGAAACGTGATTAAATAACTAAAAAGAGACCATGAATAATGTGGTGGGAAAGGTCCATAAAATAATTTCTCTATAGATCAATGTATAATAATAATTTCATATATTTAGATTTTGATGATGTGACAAAATTTTATTAGTGCATAATAAAAACCTTAATTTTTAAGATCATCCTAATATAAGGTATTTTTATTATTTATTTTAACAGTAAAATTAAAGTGAATGTTGTTAATCGAATTTGTGTAATATACATATATCACAGATTATATTTAGGTTCTATAATCATTTTTATTTTATTTACTTTTATGAGAATCTGGGCTACGTAACAATAATTAACTCCATAAGTGGACAAAAATACATTAGAAAGAATGAACGACGGGCCAACCTTTTATAAACACTTTTTCCTTCAAGACAAATCTATAACCTATTTGTAAAGATTTTACTGTGTGAAATAATATTAAAAATTATTCATACATTTATAGGGCAATGATCTTATTTAGACGTCCCCGTTTATCATCATAATCATCTTAATGAGTATATATACATAAATCATCATATATTATACAGTATTTGCTCAATTTAACCCAAAGTCAACAAATCACGAAATTAATAGGAGCCTTTTTGCTGCTGCTTCAATTCATCACTGGTCCAGCCAATGACTAATGAGATTCGATGTTAACTTTCAACTACCAATCGGTTGAGAAATTTACCATTTTGCTTCGTTTTGGAGGAAAATATAATTTAAGTAAAATCAAGTATTATTTCAAGGAAAGATTAAGTTTTAAAATTTTATATTGAACTTTGTTTTATCTGCTGTAACTCAAATATTTCATTTTTTTTGGGGATATTTAATTAATATAACTATAATTCACAAGTCATCGCAAAAAAAAAAAAAAGCTTATTTTATTATTATTTTTGGCCAAACCTATTTAGTATCAAAAAGTCGCTTTCACGGTTGGACCGACTGCGTGAGCTGGAACAGTGGGACCCACTGACCAGGTGTTTTAGCTGTCGACTGGGGTCATTCTTACGACGTCGCTTAATGAAAAGTAGGACGTGCTTGCCATCTTCCCCCGTTCAACGGGACATAATCGCTACCCATGTCAACCACGTGTCTTCTTCTTAAGCTCCCGCATTTTTAAGTGCCGCGTCAGACTTAAAATTACATTTTTTTTTTTCATGAATACAAAATAAAAACCAATCACGTCGACGCAAGTGTTTCGTTTTAAACAGCTAATTAGATTAATGGTTTGATGTCAAACGTTGTTCTTTTTTTTTTTTTTTGAAGTGAATGCTTAAAAAAGTTAAAAAGAATCGTTGAAATTTAATAGCGTTAACTTTGAAATATTCTACGTATCGATATATAAAAAATGAAACTGTCCACATTTTATGAATAGCATTTTCTTTTTCTTTTAGCTTTTGAAGCATGAAATTCATATTCCATCTCTTTGTTCCTTTTAACTTTTTAGAGTTCATATCCTGTTCCCATAATAATTTCTGACCAAACAAAAATTAAAAACTCTAATGTAAATTTTTTATATAAAATAAATAAAATCAAATTTTGCTACAATGACATTAGCCGATGTTTCACACGTATGATACTTTTAAAATCAAAAGTGATGCAATTACTTCTTTATTCAACAATTTATTTGATTACTATTTTGTGAATATAAATTATAATTATATAATTATATAATTTGTATTTTTAAAAATAATAATTACTATAAAAATAAATTTTTAAACAAGTAAGACAAAATAAAATCATACCATCATATATATTACATTAGTCTAAAAATGTAGTTGATAATATGACTATTAAAATAATTGTAAGAAAAATAAACACGATGTGCAATTTTATCTAATTGTTCTAGTGCATATTTGTTGGATTATCCACTCTTTAATATTTAACATATACTATTTATCATCATATGTTGGTCATTAACTAAATTCGTTATTCTCTGAATTTGAACCCAAATCATTAAAATGATCAAAATCTCATTCTTCCACGTACTCTGTGAAGTATGGATTGTCTCGATTCCATTTATGATTGAAGTTATGAAATATGCAACATGCTAGTATGGTCCTGTAACACCCCTAACCCATATCTGTCGCCGAAACAGGGTTACAAAGTATTACTGGAGTTTACGGAACAAATACGATTAATTTATGACATTTATTATTTATATCTGAAACTAATCATATTGTCCCTTAAATGGACCATTGAGGCCCAATTTATGGGTTAGAAACAAATCAGGACTAAATTGGAAGCTCAGAGAATTTTTTGCAAAATTCCAAAAATTTTCATAGGTACAGGGGACACACGCCTGTGTGGCTGAAGCGCCTGTGTCTTAAGCCGTGTGGGCATTCGATGTGAGGCACATGGTCGTGTCTCAACCCATGTTCATACTCGTGTAACTCTCTGACTTGGGTCACACAGCCAACCACACGCCCGTGTGATAGGCCGTCTGTAAGGTGCAGTGGTCACACGGCCAAGTCACACGCCCGTGTTCTAGGCCGTGTGCAAAAAATTGGGCATTTTGTTTTGAAATTTCAAGGTGCAAGGGACATACAACCAAACTACATGCCCATGTGCCAAGCTGTGTGTCACAAACGGCTAAGACACAAGCCCGTGTCTCTGTCCGTGTGGACGAAAATAGGCAAATTTAAGACCACTTTTCTTACCCAATATTGGTATCAACCTATGCATAATAAATTTTACACTCACAAATCATACAAAACCCCCAATTCAAAGCCAATACAAAGTTCTTATAACTAACATATCACTACATATAATCAAATATCTTAACTTACCAAATTAACAACTTACACCTAGGTATATATGCAACTATGCCTTAATAGACCTATTAACTGTCCATCATCTAAACATTTCAAACATGCTTCATACATGATTTATCCTTACTCATATAAGTTGGGTTGAAATGTATACAAAATATAACTCTTAATATTTACAGAAGCTATTATCACCCTATACATGCCATATAAACCAAAATATACATTGTAAAAACTACCAGAACAAGTTGGATAGTGTGGCTCAATGTGTTGATCCGATTCCCCAACCTCACGTTAATTTACAAAGACATTAAACAAACTTAAGTAAGCTTAATAAAGTAAGTTCGTTAGTTTTAAACATAAATCTTACCAAACATTGAACATACTATAACCAAATCAAGTAAATAAATCATTCAAATTACATTTCCTGCCAACCATAACTTCAATTTATGAATTCATTTAATTCAAATCAAAACCATCAATAACTTTAAGTCCTCATATACTAATTTCATATGGCACTTACCAACATTACCGAATCTGAGAACGACTTACAGATATGAGTACATCATATACAGAAGCCCGAAGGCTGTATAGAAGCACATAACTGCTAAACGAAAACCTATAAGGGTTAAACTGAAACTCATATGAGTTAACTGAAGCTCATGAGATTTAAACGAAAAGCAAACACGAAAGTTCACAGCAAATGCTAAACCTCGGTTTACTTGGGTAATCTACCGTTAATTCCTCATTTGTATAAAACGAATGTACTCAATCTCACGTTTTAATTCCTCATTTGTATAAAATGAATGTACTCAATCCCACGTTCGACTTTAGCTGGATGCTCATTCCAATTCATAACACAACAATATTTCATTTTTATTCAATAATATATTAAATACATAATAAATTTAACAACATTCCAATTTCAATAATATATTAAATACGTAACATCATTTATCAATTTCCATATAATTATTAAACTTTAACCATACAAACTTACCTGGGTTAAATTGTGGAATTTGTAGTAGTTGAGGGACTATTCTACTAATTTCCCTTTTTCACGATTATCTACGGGCTCTTGATCTAAAATATAAAATTATTTATTCATTAGCATATATTTCAATTTCAATTCACTTCACAATTAATATCCCTCAATTTTTGAAATTGCACAATTACCCTAATTTTATAATTTTTACAATTTAGTCCTTTAGTAATTAACCTATCAAATGAGCTATTTTTTCTCAATTGATAATATATCTAAATATTCTAAGTTATTATACAACCTTTGATCAATAGAATTTTAGTATCAAACCCTAATATTAAATCTTTTCACAATTTGGTCCTAAAATAAATTTCTATTGAAATTACTTGATAAAATCATCATATAATAAAATTAAAGTTCTAAATCCATTTTAATTCATCATAAACATCCAACACTCATCAATGGTAACTTTTAAAATTACCCATAGAATAAAAAACTAATGAAATAAATCTGAAGAAAACCATATAAAAAGCTCAACTTTTAGGCAACCCACCCTTTATTCTACTTCCATTGTTATCTTCTTCATCAGATCTATACCAGAAGGGTCCTCAATAGAGTACTTTGTAGAAAAGAAATTGTTGGAGTCCTATAATTTTTAATCCTCCAACTCATTTCCAACACTGATCATAATCCTTCTATCTTCTTTAGCCTCTAATTCTAATTTTAGGGGGGATTCCTCGATCCAAACCCTTGGTTCTGTCCATTCCTTTCCCTCCTCTACCATCATACACGCAGACTAGTTCGCTTGTCGTTTGACAAAATAACAGGTGAAGTATTCAAACCTTTGTGTTCTTTCCTTTATCTCTTGTATAATCGCTGCAATACATGATTTATCCTCAGTGTTTGATCAGAATTTTTTGATGACCATCAAGGAATCCCCTTCTATAGCCAAGTTGCAGAACCTTAGATCTTCGACCACTGACACAACTTGAAGATATGCAATCGCCTCCGTCGTGGTTACATCGACTACAAAACAGTTCTGGTAAGTGTATGTTGCCAAAATAAACCCTTCACAGTCTCGAAATATAATTCTCGTTATCGAAACTAGTGAGTTTTTATTATATGCTGCGTCAAATTTGCCTTTACCCTTGTTTGTTCTTGGCGGTTTCCAAGTAATATCTTGTTGATGTATATTTGTTGAGACTCCCGAGTCTATAAGATTACTCTCTACTTGGAATGCCTTAATAAATGTGATTAATCCTGTTGTGTTTTGTTTTTCACCCCGATGACAAGCTTTGTTTCTCTAGTGCCATACTACCCATAATGTTATTACAAGTCGTGTACATTGTTCTTCATTCAAGCTATTAAACAGATTGGCTAACCACTGTTCCTATTGTTGTCCTTAGGGGCTAGCAGAGCCATCAATCCCAACCCCTTGTAGGGTATTTTTTACTATTGCACAATCCTAGAAAATGTGACTGATTGGTTCCTCCTCTGATTGACAGAGTGGAAAGTTGTTCACAACTCGCAACTTCCTTGACTGGAGATTGTTCAAAGTAGGGACATAATCATTTATTATTCTTCATATTGTTATTTTTTTATCTTACTTGCAATTCGCAAGTTCCATAATCTGTTATAGAAACTCTATAAATTTGTTGGTTGAATTAATTATTCCCCTTGTGTTGTAGTTTCTGTAAGCAACCATTTGTAACTGCTTTTAGCGAAATATACCCCTATATTGTCCCCTCTCTAAATCTTGATATCATTGATGTTAACTCCAGCAATCGAAATAGTTTGGATAATGTTTGTTTGCTTCTCATCAAATATTTCCTTTAGGACATCTATTCTTCAGGTACGTTGCTCAAAATTAATTAAATCTGCTACCATCATATAGTTGATGTTGATGTTCTGACCCACTCTTTTTCCTTATCTAGGTCTAGAAAGCCAAGCTTCGTTCCAAATGTTAATTGTTTTGCCATTCCCCACTCTCCACTCCAATCCTACTTTCAACAACCCTCACGAACACCATATGCCAATATTTTTTATAAAATAATGCAAGATATCCATCCATGCCTATCGCTTTTAAGTGAGTTATACTCTTTATTGTTGTTGCTACTTCCTCCATTCTAAATTCATCTATTAGTGCCTTATTCATATTTTGTTGAATGCATATCTTGTAGTACCCAATAACACCCTATCATTGTTCCACGTATTCGATGCTGAAAATAACACTTTGAAATAATCTATTGCCACATTTAACCTAGCTTATTCATCTATAATCCATTCTCTATTCGATCCTTTTAATTTTTTCAAATTTTTTTTTCTGTTGGTTCGCGAAATTGTCAAAGAAGGAGGTATTACGATCCCCAAATTTGAGCTAGTTTGCCCTTGCTCTCTGTTTCCAGTATAGTTCTTCTTTGTCAACTTCTAAATTTAAGGCCACTTTGACTTCTTCAATTTCTGCTAACGTCTCGTCATTTGGATCATGTAAATTTAGTTCAGTTATTTTCCTTTCTAGTAACATTTCCTCATTTCTTTTGCTTGACATATAATTTCCCAGCTCCTCCTTAAGTACTTTTCCTAATTTTCGAAGCTTCGTGGGTACGTCCTCCAAAATTTATTGTCAAAATTCCTTGATACGTTGTTCAACATGTCTTTTAGTATCCAATTCGTATTAAATCTAAATTCTCATTGGCTTCTATTCTTGGACTAACACTATTAATCCACAAATTAACCAAGATCGGACAGTGATCTGATATGGCATGTGTTAAGTGTTTTAAAAAATACCCTGGAAAGTACTCCCACATAGCTTAGTTCACCACCCCTTTATGAATTTTTTCACAAACATTGTTTTCTGACAACTGTCCTCTTTCCCATGTATACCATTTTCTGGAGAAATTTAAATCATTAAAGTCACAAACTTCCAACACATCTCTAAATCTAGCCATGTTTCCATCATTCCTCAATAGACCCCCATCTTCTCAAAGGAAAACATTAGCTCATTGAAATCTCCCACGACTATCCATGATAGCTTTTGGTCAATCCCAAAACTTCTTAGAAGAGACCAAGTTTCCCTTCTTTTGTGTTCTTCTGGTGCGTTGTAAAAATCTATGAATCTCTAAGATGGCATTTCTTATTTTCCATGATTTCCACATTGATGTGGTTTGTTGAGAAGCTTCTCAACTGAACCACATATTCCCTTTTCTATCCTATCGACAATCCAACTTTTGATCTATTTGCTCCCACATCTATTCCATTAATAAAATCACATTTTTGACGAACTTTTTTCGTTAGGGTTGTACATGCTTCACCTTGTTCCGGAGGCGATTAATCATTGATGGGTGCCCTAATCCACGAATGTTCCAACTTAATATTTTCATTGCGTCCGATCGGCACGCTTACTAGCGGTCGCTGATTTATCAGTAGGTTGAATTAATGTACTTGAGTTCTCCTCTTTGGCCACAATTTCATGTCTTATTATTTGCCTTTTTTTTTTCCTTTGTGAAATATGAGTGGATTGCTTTCCAAAACAGATTCCCTTTGGCCCATTGGTCAATCCCCTTGTGCAACTTCATCATCGTTTATGTCCCATTTCATATTGAAAGCATGTATATCCTTCTCGCCCTTGTCCCAATGCTAAATTTTTCTTTCTTTTCAAAGATAATCTTACATCAATTTTCACTCAAAATCTCATGTACCTTCGTTCCCCTATTAAGATTAATGTGGCATGATATTGAATGAATTGTCCCATAAAGTCCCCCAATTGCCTTGCTAACCCCTTTGATATGATTCTGAAAGGCAAATTATGAACTTGAATAAAAAAATCCGTGTGGTTTAGAAGGATTTGCTTAGGATCTTCTCCGGTAACCAAACGATGAAAAATTATAATGTGTCTATTAAAAGACCATAACATTCCATCTATTACCCTCTTAATACCCATCTCATAGAAAAATCGGAAACGATACCTTTTGTCCCCTAAATCTGATATGATTACTCCCCTTAACAGATGCCACAGATCAGCCAAAGTTCTTTTGAGGGAAGGAAAATGATTAACATAGTTAGTTAAAGCTTTTCCAACTAAGCATAGTTGATGCTCGTTCTCATCTTCAATAGAATTCTTTTCACACGGGATCAGTTCCTCCTCTTCATCCTCCAATTTGAGGTTTTCAAGATCGGTCTCCATTAATAAGTGCCTTTCTGTCTATGGTTCCTTGCCTCAATCGAAAACTACCAAAACCTTAAATTGTGCCGCCATGAATGCCCACAAAAAAATGAAACAGAAAAATATGCCAAACCCTAGCAGATGAAAGAACTGAAAGAAAGGAAAATTTTAATTATAAAAACTTATATAAATTTGATTTGGAGAAAATCTTATGCTAGGTTAAATATCTATTTTATAATGTGTAAATTAAGTAAAAAAACAATATGATATTTATAATATTTATAAAAGAGGTTTTATAAATTGTCCAAAAAGTTCACAACACTTCTTATAAATAATATAAAAGTTTTCATAAATTTAAATTTTTTTATAAATAATTTATGATAAAAAAAAACTATAAATTTTTTTGTGAATAAGTATATTATATTTATAATATATAGCATGGACACATAAAAAAAAGTTATATTCATACTTGGCTATAACTTTTTATAAATAAACATATTATAACACTTTTATAAAATGTAAATTATTTTTTATAATAAATTTTTTGACCATAGCTTTAAAAAGTTTTAAGATTTAAATAATATTATTTAAATCTTAAAACTTTTTAAAATACACATATTTATTTTTAGAATTTATAATGTAAAATAAAATAAGCCACCACGATCCACTAGGAGAACTCATAGAGTTGACCGAGAGCAATCTGGTATTCTTGAAGGAGATGGTAGAAAAACATGTGTAAGGGTAAGTGGAACCCAACTTCCAGAGAATGGAGAAGGAGCAAGAAGCTACCATCACTAGTATCACTGAGCCTGTGTGGCCCTTCATGGATGGAAAATTCGTAAGCAAGATTAGGGATTTAGATCCCATGCATACGCATACGCAAAGTTCAACTCATTTCTTCTTCTTTCGTATTACAAACGAAGAAATTGGCTTCCACAAGGACCTTCGAAGCACGTTGTCACGGTGGACAACAGGGAATTAAATGACTACTAGCAACCCTCATTCTTGACATGTTTTTTATGTAGAAAGAAAAGAAAATGATAAAAGATGTTACTTTGAAGAAAGTCTTAATCAAGCCTGTTTGCAGAAAAACGTTAAGATTGTAAGTTTAGGGTTTCCAAAACCCCCATTTTAAATATGCTTCTCGTATTTTGACGGTTCAAATGACTGAGGAGCATCAATGGTCATATACGAACAGACGCAATCCACTCGTACACGTGGTAAAATTAATGTCATGTCCCAGTGGTCATTGCGTATTCAACAAGCTGTGTAAATACGAAGTGATGGCCTTAAGGATCGCCATTTTGTAGCCCTCCTTAGACCTAATATAGGGCACTAGATTGTTATGTACTTATAATCACCAACCCAAAAACTAGATAAGGTACGGGTCCCCTATAGTACGAAGCTCGCAAAGGGTGCTCGTTGAGGGAGCTCGCGGATTCAGCTCACATACGCCAGGGGGTGTTCACAAAGGAGATTGCGGTCTTGGCTTGCATATGCCCAAGGAGTGTCCAACAGGCAGCCCAAAACAGTACACGTATTCAGCATGCATATAGTTTACTAAAAACGTCAATTCTATGAAAAATAACAATGCATATAAAAATTCGATTGTCCCCTCTAATGAGACACGACGGAAAATTACTCAACAAAGAGTAATATAAAATTTCTGTCATATCACAAAATCCTATACCCTCGTTGAATTTTAACCCGCACAAAGGGGCCCAAAAACACCAAAGAAATCCCTTACGTCCTCCCGATTTCTACCACCAGAACTTACTCATAAATGTCTCGAGGTCTCGGAATAAGGAATTGGAAAACCAAAAAAACACAATGCATTTCACCTGTAATTGATTTTTAAAAATAATATTTAATTTGATTGGCGCATTAACCAAACTAATTCAATTCAATCTATTCATTTAATTTTAACTGAACCATGTATATATTTAGAAAAAAGAACCCTTAAAGGATGGGCCAACAGCCCGAGAATTGTCCGGAAAGTTTTATCACTAATCAAGGTTATCTTATGACTAATCTATTCTTGAAGTACACACGAATCACGTCTTTATAATTTTCTTTTTTTAAATTTTCTAAAAGAATCTACCTTTTAATCATATACCCAAAACAACTTATGTGACCATAAAATATGAATATGCTACTAACTTTAAATTATAACAATCAATGCTAATTATTCCAAAAAAAAAAAATATGCTAATTTTTTTAATCGAGAAATAAAATTGTATTTGTATATTGCTCATTTAATAAAATTTCAAATTGTCATTATCATTAAATAATCTTATTTTTAATAGGTATAATGTTAAATTTAACCCTTAACATTTAAATCTTTTGTCAATTTCACCCTTTTTTTTTTTTTGAAATAAATTTAACTCTCAACCTTTGAAAATAAATTCAAAATTTGACCATCGACTTTTTAAAAAGAGTTGAACAACTATTTTCTAACGAAAACATTGTCTAAAATGTGAAATTTTTAAACACGGTAACTTGCATAGTAATCCACGTGTATTTCATATTTCTTTTGAACTACTTATATATATTTTTTGAATTTAAAAAAAATTATTCAAAAAATAACTTGTAATTTTTAAATTATTTGTTAATATGATATATAAGGTAAATAATACCATGTCAGCACAAAGTACACATGGACTGCCACACTAACATTGTTAAAAAGTTAATGTTTTAGTCAACATTTTTATTAAAAAATAATTTAATTATTTTTTAAAGGATTAAAAATTTAACTAAAAAAGAATAATAGTTAAATTAATAAAATATGTAAACATTGAAACCTAAGTTTATTATTATACCTTTTTAATAATAGGTTTATTTTGAAGGAGAGATAAACTCATTTAATATTTTAGGGTCATTAATGTTTAAATCACCTCGTTGATCATAACATCATATATATATATATATATATATATATATATATATATATTATATCAAAGAAGGAACGAGAATATATAAACATTCATTTTTGGGATAGATTTTATAGTTTCAAAATATTTCTTTAATTATTAGTTAATAATTACGAAACTCATTATTAACTTAATTTAATTATCATATTATATACCTTATTATTATATAATATAATATAATATAATAATTTAATTTAAATTAATTTAAGAAGTAAATATAAATATAACATTTATTTATCAGATTTATTAGGCAAGAAACGGGATAAAGAAATAACCTTATTTTTAGTATATATATAAAATAACTTACATACACGTATCATATATATATATAATAAAATAGAGTTTTGAAATAATTTTAATAATAATTAGTTTTAAATCAACTTTAAGATATTTTTCGTTTATTACATAATGACACATTAGCAAAGTTTAATTTCGTAATCAAATTATCGATGGAACATTATAAAAATTAAATAGATTCATAAAAATAATTAAGTGCATTTTAATTAATACATTCAAATCACATCATCTTCAAAATTTCCTAAATCTTTTTTTTTCTAAAAAAAAAAAAACCACCCCACTCGAACCAACTACTTGGCTTTCTTTTTAACATAGCATAATATTAAATTTAGACTTCAACATTTACATTTTATTGTCATTCTGGTCATTATTATTTTTAGAGTTAAAATTGGCCCTCGACCATTTAAAAGAGTTGAATATGACCACCAATCTTTTAAAAAGAGTCAAACTATTGACTTTTTAATGGAAATACTAACTAAAATATTAAAATTTTAATTATGATAGACCGTATGACAATCTACATGTACTTCATGTTCTTTTTTTTTTTAATTTATGAAATTTTTATAATTTTATAATCTTAATCTATATTTTTTTAGTATTTTTATAATTTTTAGATTATTTGTTGACATGATATATGAGACAAATAATTTCATGTCAAGCGAGTTGTCTTACCAACATTGTTTAAAATAATATTTTAATAGGTATTTCTATTAAATGAAGCGATTGAACTCTTTTTAAAAAAGTTGAAGGCCAAATTAAGATAAAAAAAACTTAAATTAACAAAAAAAATATAAATATTGAGGACTAAATTTCACATTATATCTTTTACCATTAAATTATAATTTTTTTCCCAAAATCACATTTTAATTAAGAAAGTAATCTTTCCAAATTAACCTCACATTAATATGCGTAATTAAAACATTAGGGACAAAAGAAAAAATCCCATCATTTCTTAGCTTTTTCTTAGATATAAATAAGTTAAAGAAATGTTATTATCTCATTTAAAAAAAAATTAAGATTATAGTTATATTTTATAAGATAATTATCATCATTCCAATCTTAGTTGTGGAGTTTAAAAACTCTCAAATAATGTATAGAAGATTTTCTATGTATGTTAATTAAGATAAAAATTCAAAAAATTTGTTTTAAAAAGAAAAATTAAAATATGATTTGATGGGTTATGAAGTTATTGAAAGAAATTTTTTTTTAAAACAATCTCGTTATAAGTTTTGATCATATTTGTTGTTTTTGACAAAATGTCTAAAATTACCCATAGCCCGTCTCCAACCTATAAATAGGAGGATAATGCGTTTCACCGCATTCGAACCCAAATCCTCGTATATTGACAAGAACACCCATACTAATCGAGTTAAGCCTTAATTAAATATTGAAAGGAAAGTTAATTAGTGGCAATGGAATCTTATTCATCGTTGACATCCAAGATATATAAAGTTCTACCAAACAAACTTATCGTATAGCATGATTAAACTAGCCAAACTTTGGATTCTACAATGTTGGCATATGTTCTTTTTATATATATATATATATATATATATACATGTAACGCGTCCTCGAATATCCAACTTATCAAACAGAATATTAGCTATCAAATAAAATAAATCAATAAGACGTGTTCCTACATTTTTAAGCTATTCTATTTTTATAAATTTTGAAGTACTCATATTTGTACAATATTTGCATGTTAGTTCATTTGAAATACTCTTCATTTTTAGGCAGCTTTTATCCTTTATTTTAACTTACATATCATGTTTCGAAATTTAACTTTATTTGTTTTGCTTTTTTTTTTTTTATGTCTTCTTTAATCTTAAGACAAATCTTATTTCAAACTATATCTATCTATATATATATAAACCAAAACCCAACCAATCTTTGAGACCAAATATCATGATTAATTGAAGGGGAAGTTGAATTTTTTTTAAGAAAAAAGAAAGAAAAATTGAAGGAAAAGGACAAGCAATTGCAACACGGCCATAGCTGGGGTGTCAGTTGTGCATGCAACATGAAGAAGACCCCAACAATACCTAAACCCTAATGTCAACAAATACAAAAAAGAATAAAAATGGTCCATTTAGGCACTTAGAAACATAAAAATCGATCAGATATAATTAGGCAGTGATTTTAGATCACAATAAATAAAAATAAATAAATAAATAAATAAATAAAAATAAGGTTCGAGTGGTTATAAGACAAGCTCTTGGGTGGTCCACCATCCATGTGATGATTTTCTTAAGTGAATAAAATCCCTTCCCATTTGAACATTTTTCTTTTTATCTTGTATTAATGTGTAGTTGCTGTTGTTTTAGACAAGGAATGCGAGAGGTCAGGAAATATTTCATGTTTGTGACAAGACAATGCAAATGAAAGCGATATAGGATCGAATCACATAGCCTTTGAAACACAGGAAAAAATAATATGAATATAAGAATTTTGCTACTGGGATTATACAAAGCGTAGATGATGGTGGTTTAGGGTAAAATGGAAAGCTGTTGTATAAGGTACTGGTCGGAGAGTAGAGGTTATCGATTTAAGAGAGTGAGAAATAGATAGATATGGATCTCTTTACCCAGGGTTTATGTATCCTCAGTTGTGATTGCAAAATGTCACGTGTTATATCTCTATTGATAATCTCAAAGCAAGTTGATAGGATGATAATTAGAAACGCAGTTAACTACTCCAAATGAATCATGATGGTTAATGTCAAAAGATAATGGTTAATGTGCAAGACCCACCGTAGCTGTGTGGTTAAATAGAAATTGCAAAGGGTTATTCTTAGAAATATTTTTGAAAAATAATTCGGTGGAGCAAAAGCATATTTAACAAAGATGTATGAATAAATATTATTATAAAATATATATAATATGAATTATTAACGTATACAAAATATAAAAAAATACACGTAGGAACATTATTAGTTGATTGGGATTAGAAACAAAAGAGCATGCGGGATTCCCTCATCCCCGCAAGTTTGAAACCTCACTTGATAATGGTGTTGAAACATCCGACATGCAAGTTGTAATGAAATTTGGATGTTCCAAATGAAGTTTGATCCAACTATTAGAAAAGATTGTGTCTAATCTAAAACCCAAAGCCAATTACATATCCATTCAACAAATATAGATATCGTGTCTTAAATTTTAATTACATAATTATAAATATTTGTTTTAGTGCATTAAATTTGGAAGAGATTAAGGTTTTCAATCATTAAACGTTGAAAAATGATGCAATAAAATTTCTTCTCACCACCCATCGTCCAAAATCCAATAATAGTGGACAGTTAAATGAAAATAATAATAATAATTTTATATAATAATGGGTTTGATGTTTCCAATTTTCATGTGAACCAAACTTATTGGTTGCTTTATTATTATTATTATTTAGTTTTAAATGTTAAAAATAGTCAAACATCCCATGATAAATAATGCATAAGAATTATAGTAAGTTGATTACAGCAGTATTTGCTTTCAACAAATTGTTGAAAGCCAAAGCAACATGATTAAAAAACACTATTATAAACGAATAACCCTAAATAATTATGTTGATAATAAAACAATGAAGATTAGATAACTATAAAACAAGTATATATTCATTAAATATGATAAAGTTTTGTAATTTTTTCATCATCTTTTACCTTTTTTGTTTCTATAAAATTATTTAATATTTCTATCTACTATTTAGATACTTAACTATACTTTTTTTAAGCTTTAATTATTATGAAAATATTACACTTCAGAATTAATCTCTCTTTTTTTTCTTTTTTTTTTTTTTTTTGTGAAGGAAAAATCTTTTTAAGCACTAGTTAGCATAAAAGTGTAATTTTTAGTTACATGGTTAATGTCTTTTAATCGAAAAAAAAAAAAGAAAATAAAGAAAGGTTTGTTTGAGTAAATATTTTCTGTTTTTGGAGCTACTGTCATTTATTTTTCTTCTTAAAAAGGACTAACTTTAGATCATGAAATGTTTGACTATCTTTCACTAAGAAAAGAGAAAAGAAACAGGAGATATTTCATATTTGGCACACACAAAAGAAGTCAAATTTTAGATAATTGTTTAAATGTATCTAAAAATGATGGTTTTTCTTTAACAATATTCATACTAACCGAATTAAGACTCAATCGATAAAATGACAGTTTTATATAAAGAGTTTGAAAGAATTATTTTTTAAAGAAAAAAGTACTTAAATGATATTTCTATAAATTATTTGAATCTATAATTTTCATTGATTTCAAGTAGAATTTAGAAAGAAAGAAAAAAAAAGAAAGGGTTGTTGATGGAATATAATTATGGAGAATTAAAGAGTAATCTCAAGTCATAATCCCACTTCCAAAATCAGATTGATTCGTAATGAATTTGATTAATTACTGAAATCATAGAATTTTGTAGCAAAAACACATAAATATTAAAGATGTTGAGTGGATCAAGACTTTAAATGGTAGAGTAGTTTGAGTGGAAAGACAAAATAGCAAAAATGATCCCAAATGTAATTTACTTTACAAATAAGTTAATAACTCAAAATTGGTAAAAGGAAAGGGAAATTGGAATTCCACATTTAGAAATTACACGTGAGAGGTAGAATTTAAAAGGCCCCATTATTCCTTGCCTAACCGCCCAAACTGCTGGATCAATGATATTGTGGCTTCAAATTAATTATAAAACCAAATAATATGTTTAATAATTATTTTCCTGAGTTTTCAGAGAAAAATGAAATTATATGAATATGCTATAGATAACGTAACAAAAGGTGAGTTGAGGAAGAAAGGTTTGTTTTGTATCGAGAAATGTGAGATTGTCATTAAAAGAAAGGTCACCAAAATATATATTCAATATATTTATTTTTTTTAAATAAATAAAGAAAGGAGCCAAAACAGAAAATCCCTGATATACCGACATTTGTTTTATTTTTAATTTATTTCTGGAGAAGAGAAAAGAAGAGGGCCCTTGGCTTGGCTTATGAAGTTTGATTGGACGGTTAGAGATCATGTTTGCACTCCCATCATCATTTCCTATTTTTCATTTATTTCTATACTATTTATAAATTAATTAACAACCAAATTGATAAGAAAATATTATACGATATTAGCAAATATATATTTTTTTTAAATGAGAATATTTTATTAGCAGTAATAGATGCCACAATTAAATGGAAAGTTCGCTATAATTGCTTTAAAAAAATATAAAAAAATAAAATAAATGAAGAGGAAAATAAAGCAGATCTTTTCTTCTGCAAGAAATCGGCACACAAATCCTTATTGCGTCACCGTGTATCTTTTACTACCTTGTGGTAACAGAAACGCCCAGATTGATCTGGATTTGGATGGTAGAATCTCAAATTATCACTTAACCAACAGACGAGGCTTTTCTTTTTTTTGAGGGTAGGCCCAGGCCGACCAAATTTGCTCCTGGATATGGTAGATGGTTTAGGGTTTTGTAACGTACGGTGCTTCAATGTTTACTATAAATACTCAATGTGTCTGTGTGTTCACTTCACTTTAAAAACTTGGATTAGTTTGCGAAATTTTCCTTGTATTGTGAATCAATACAATCTGTTTAAACCCTATTTTTCTTTTCTGTTGTTGACTTACCCCAATAACGGGATTATGGTTTCAATGTTTTCTTTGTAACAACAGAAAATAATATTCTTAAAACTATTATCTTATATAAGACCACCTGCAATCTCCTACTTACAGTGTAATTGTAGTTGTGATGGGGGCAGCTTTGGCCCAGTGGAAGTGTGCCCGTGCCCGCCCTGTCTCGTGAAAATATCGAGAAAAAGAATAAAAGAATCAACAAGTTAATGATGGGGCAACTTGCAGTCAGTCAGTCAGTCGGTCAGTCAGTCGAGAGGAGCCTAATCAGAAAGGATTTGGCCAAAAATATCTGGACATGAATCCCACTTTCCCTGCTGTCTAGCCTCCCAATATCCACCCACATAACGGTATGTATCGTTGTTTTTCTCCCTTGCGAACCACCTTGGCTTCCAACCTCTCTCTTGCATCTTCCGAGCCTGATTCCCCCATCCAATCATATGTACAAATGAGACCACATGCAACCATTAACCTATTTGCTAATTCCTTTCATGCAAATCCAGAAAACTGAACAGGATTTCGTTAAACATCTCAGTAAGTTTTTTTTTTTTTTTTTTTTTTTCTAGTGACCAAACTATAATATACCTGCAATATGACTCAACTCATAACAAGTATCGCAGTGAGGGTTGTAAACAAACCAAAAAAAAAAAAAAAAAACAGTTGTTGTAATAGCGTTTTTGGTATTAGCTACCGAGCAGTGTTTCATTCATTTACAAATCCAGAAACTGCTGTTCTCTGAATTTCAACATTGGAAAGGAAATTTAGAGCAAAGACGCCTACAAGTCCATTTCTAAGATTAACAAAAAAGAAGCACTCGAGATGTGGTTAGGCTGATCCCTAGATTGCTCATCCTACTCAGTTATGATCACAACAAGGTAGTTTTCTTAGTTTACCCACAACAAATGATTACTAAACCATTTTCATGTAGGGTCTAGGATAAAATCACTGCCTATGCATCTGCAAAACTAAGATTGGACAAAGAAACAAAGATGATGGGCAATCCCCATTGGCGTCCAAGTCAGCAGTTGAGTTGGGCTAGTTGCTAGGTGCATTATGAAAACTTTCAAGAAAATGTCTAACTAATATTATTGTTCCCACGGTGATGTCCTTGGCTTCTTAATGTGTATGGTACATGTTTGGCTCAGCTCATATTCTCTCCTCACGGTTGCCTTGAGTCCAACCGTTCAGAACAAATTGAGTAAATCCAAAACATTAAACATTCATATTAGGTCCTGCTACTGCTATACCTCCATATGCATCATTTAAGATTTTTACATTTACTACCTCATTGGCATTTTCTAGTCAGTTCTAGAAAGCTTTGGTGTCTTTATGTCATTAAGCTTTTACTCTGTATTGGGAGTCTAAAACTTGGAATGAGCAAAAAAGCAACTTTAGTTCGTCTTTTCGCTTCATAGTTCCCTAAAAACTCAAAGAAAGAATTTCATGGTGATCTAAATCCATGCCTTGCCAATTTGTGCTGCCGATGCTTAGAATTGACAGTACAGATGAAATGAAATGGTAAGCTTACCTGACGTTGCCGCTGTTCCAACCGTAGCTTCTCTGAATTTGCCATTTCATACTCCCCATTTTCCAGATACCTCTGATCAGGTCTCAGCCTTGAATCAGTAGGGGGTAGCTTTTCCTGCATACAGGAAGGAGATTAAAAAAGTGACCAGTTACTGCAATGTAGTTAATAAGCTATGTAGACATAGTGCAATGGTTTCAAATTGTTCCATTTTTTCTTATAGGTTCAAATGGAAACATTAGTTCCGATACTACACAAAAGAATTTATTACCAAAAATTAAATTATCAGAGTTTATGTCTTATTAGCACCCAAGCGAGATATTGTACCAAGTACTAGTTGTAATAGTGAAATTATTGTAGGGATGACTCAAAAATGCAATGGCAACCAAATTATATAGATGTAAAGGTCACCAAATATCTTCCTGTGTGAAATGAACTGACATAAACCACAACGGAATTTTCACACCACCCCCATAAGGCATTAGATTGGTACCAAATTTATAAATCCAATCAAAACTATACCTTTAGATCAGGAGTGAGTTCATTCAATGTGATGGCAAAACGTGTTAAGTTATATCTGGTGGGAAATTTAGGAGGCTTGCTCTTTTTCCAGAGTAGATCGGCTTCCGATAAAGACTCTTGCCCTTTTCCCTTGACAGAACATTCTCCATTCACATATTGCATGCTCTCATTCCATTTTCCAAATAACGTAGCTGCTGTCTTTCCATTCTTATCTTGAACTACACCATGTACCTGAATGTTAATTTTTTTTTTATAAAAATGAGGATAATAAAAGATATTATAATTCTAAAAAATGTAGTTGATATAATTCAATAAGAAGTTACATCGAGGAAAATGAAAGATCACCTGGTGAGGATTTCTGTCTACAATGGATTGCTCCTTGAATTTCAACTTACATGAATATTCACGATTCCCTTTTATTTGCATGGTACCATAGTGATCGCAGTACAACTTTCCCAGTATGAGATTGTATATTGATGTGGTAACCTGCAAAAGAAAGTACAATTTTCGATTGGAGACAACGAATATGTCTCAGTACATACACCACAAACCTAAATATTTGTTTGTTAACTTTTGAGGTTATACCTTACTCCATTGGAACACTTCTCCATCTTCAAACTCCAAGGTCAAAACTCCAACAGGTTCAAGCATAATTGAGCGGCCCCAAAATTTGCTCTTTAAATTACTATCACCCCAAAATTTCCACCCTGTACCCTCACAATGACATGCTACAATCGTAGGATGATGACTGACCTGACACCAAATATGGAAGAATTGTCAGCAAATTCATAAATTGCGTTAAGATATAAACAAAAAAATAAGAAAAAAAAAAGATTACTATGGAAGTATATATATACACAGAGATGTAAAAAATATTACCATGGAAGTATATACACAAAATAAGCACTTTGTAGCTCATTTTCCAGTACCCTAGACAGAGCAGGAGGTATTAATGCCTCAACAAAAGGAGAGCCACTAACATTGCCACTCCTCAAGATCTAAATGCAAAATATGATGTTTAACATCCTCTATTGAGGTTCAGTGGCTTCAGCACGCTCTCCTTCCCTTCCCCCAGTAATCCAACAATGGCAAGGTTGATTTCACCAGTCTATCAAAGCCACTAGCTTCTGTTATAGTTAGGCACTCAGTCAATATCATTTTAGGTGACGACTAATGATTGATTAACTTGCTACCTTGTTACTTAATGCCCTATCTATTTGCTTTGTTAAGGTTGAACCTATAACAAGTTTTTCTATGAGCATTTAAACCAAAGTAAAAAAAAAAAAAAAAAAAGGCAGCAGCAGATGAAGAACCAAAAAGTGGTAAGGAATAAAGAAGGAAATTCTCACTCTGCCTTTCTACACACCAAAGCATCAATAACGTACTAAATTTGCAAAGCTCTTGCAGTACAGCATTTTTACTTCAGGGATACAACAAAAATTGAGTTAATGTCAGATCGTTGAAATAAGCATGTGAACTGATGTAGCAGAGAACATGCAAAGTTAATTTCAGCAATATTCCTTGACTGAGATTTACACATTAAAACAGGGAAGTCCATTACTTGAATCTTGGTTGACGTGGTGAAACAGGCAGTAAAGTTTGAAAGACAATTTTCCGTAGATGGAGTAAAATGAAAAAGTAGAGAAGGATAGACCGAGACAAACCTTCTCTGAGAAGAAGTGTACGCCTTTATCTGGAAAGTCGGCCTCATATGTTTCCCCTAATAATGGATTAAAAGGTTTGCAGATTCTTCCTTCTGTTGAAGAATATCCAGACACAGCAAATGCAGCCACATTAAGAATCCTCATGAGGCTATTCCCCTGCAAATTTTTAGAGGGAAAGATTATGTGTGAGGGGAATCTTGCCAAAGATTCAGATTCTCAAAGTTCCTGAAGAGAGGGAACTGGTATAAGCATATAAAGGAAAGATATGTGTAACAGAGAAAAGAGGCTGGGAAATCAGATATAAGAAAGATATGTGTAACTAAATTAAGGAAGTGAGATGGCGATAGAGGAATATTAGAGCAGGATAACTTTTTATTGCAATGAATGTTCTATTTCCTGAGTACAGACCTCTAAGACTCACCCTTTTCCCCCATTCATTAGCACGGTCAAGTAGATATGAATATTCCAAATCCTCAAAACACTTTTGAAGAGAAGAGAGAGGCTCATTGAAGTAAACAGGAAGACAAACTTTTGTAAGGTCTTTGCCAATATTATCCTTAATCATTGACCAAAGACTTACACCCTTCTCCTTTTCAACAGGGTCAGGCAATTTTTTTCGCCGTTTAATGTAAGGAAAGCTATTTCCAACTGATTTGATTTGAGGATCAGTGTCATCTTCAGAACCAAGAGTATTAAGACCATCATCTGAAGAGAAAGATGATGCCCGGACATCAGATCCATTGTCTTTGAAAGAACTCGATGATAAAAATTCACGAGTATCAAAGAAATTATGGTCATCATCATCAGTTTCTTCTTCTGCAGCATCAACTCTTTCAGGGTCATCATCTGAGTCGGTTGTATTTCCTTCTGAGTAAGAATTTGGACGAAGGGGAAAAAAACCATAATTAACAATGCTATGAACAGAAAGTAATGGCAATGACTTGAATGAAAATTTAACCAAAGAAGACAGAAAGCAATTTGTATATCCTAGCAATCAACACTATAAACTCCTGATAATATTATTAAATGGAACACATAATTAACAATAAAAAAGATGACTGATAAACATACACAAAAATTGATTCAAGATGACTGATAAACCTCTGCTTAACAAGCGTTAAAGTTGTCGACAAATTAGTTTATAGAAGCGACAATTGAAATAAAATAGTTTTACTGCCTAATCATCTTACCACTTCTGTCATGCTTTACCATGGCGTAAGCCCCTTGATTCGACTTGTTTTGGCTCTCGTTGACCACTGTATTTTCCAGATCAACTTTTTCTGCCTGCAAAATAAGAGTACAAACTAGCAATTTCTTAGCAGAAGATTGCAAAAAAGAAGTAAAAACCTTTGTTTCATATACCTCTAACTGACGCAAGGTTTCGATGAGGAGATACTGTTTCTGTCTAAGCAACAGCATCTGCTTCTGCATTGTTAAGAATTCCGACCTCATAATCTGCTCGCTATCTTGGATAGCCAATTCGCTTACCCCTTCCTGCATCAGCTGTTGCCTCAACTTCTCCGTGGAAACCGACGCATTGTTCACCTGAACCATGAGCTCGCTATTAGGTATCCTAGGGAACATATCCTTAACCGCCTGAAGCGCTTCAATCCATGCGACCTTATCGTCCCGCGTCTCGGCTCGTAAATGAAGCATTTTCGTTCCGGTGTAAATCGAGAACCTCTTGTCATCTGATTTGCTTTCCCTAATCGAGGAAACCTGAGAAAATTTCAAGATTCAAATAAAAAGAAAGAAAGAAAGAAATGAAATTCAAATTTGTTTTTCTTTTGCTTATTTTAATCATTTTTCTTCGTTTTGACCTTTAGGTGGACTTCACCGAAGGGTTTGCGACGGGTGAGGGATTGATGACAAATGGGTTTGCGACAACTGGTTATAATACGAAGAGACTCTTCGCCGATAACTTTGCATCCTTTTTCCGTTTCTTGGCTGACGACGATCTTATCAGGTCCATGGAGTTTATAATATGATAGCACTCCGTCTTGCAAAACGAACCACCTCGGTTTCCAACCTTTCCCGTAATTCACCCATTTGTAAAGCACTCCGGATATCCCGTTCCCTACAATATTGTTTAGTTTCACATCCACTAGAGCCGCCGTCACCTCTCGTCCCGACGACACCCCGTTCTTCTGTTTCATCCGATTATAATAATTCACGCTTCTGCTACGATTATAGTGAACCTGGTGGCTTGGATTGCGCGGGCACTCAATTTGATCCAAAGGTAGGGTCGATTTGGATCGGGATATAGGAGCGGAAAAGGAAGGGGAAAGGTTTCTCACAGAAGGATTACTCATAAAGACGAACGCCGTAGGAAATGTTTTAATCGGAGAATGGCCAGGTACGGTGGTTCCAAACAGCAAAAAAGAATGCGTAAGATTAATTGTTCTTTATAAAAAATTAGAATAATCGGAAGACACCGGGATAGGTAAAAGCTGACGTGGCGATGGAGAGCACGGTGGTTACAGTTACAGTTTTCATGGCTCCCCACTCTTCATTTTTTTTTTTTTTTTGTTCTTTAAATTTCTTGGATTGTCATTTACGAGATAGAGAAAAAGGAGATCCATTGGTTGAATTTTGTTTATATATATACACATAAATGTCAGTAGAATTTGGGCAGACGGTTACAAAAAAATAGTACTAAAAAAGGACGGCCGTTTGAGGAAAGGGGTGGCCGTTGGCGGGAACTTCGGGCGGGTAACCCGAGCGAGAGAGGGAAAATTTTAATCCGCTGAGCGGTTCGGTTCAACAAAGATGATATTTAATTAAGACATAATAATATCAGAAATTAGTTAAGAGATGCATGAATTTTGCCAATTGTATTTAATTTCGTCCAACTAAACACCACTTTCTATTAATATAATTAGTTGATTCTCATAAATTCTTTATTTAGTCTCACTGAGTGTTACTCTTAATGATATGTACAGAATTTATTTATATTTAAATTCATTATACTTTGTATTAAGTTTAATTTTGGTTCTAATTAATGGTTATTTATATTTGTGTGATTAAGTTGATATAACCAATAGGTCAATTAATTATAAATTCGATTAAAAAATTATAAAAAATATATTCATATGTGTAAAATAATTTATATTATTATAATAGTACTTTTATCTTTTTATATTTTTAATAAATTAAGAAAAAATATATATATTGAGATTTAAATCTATATTCTGAATATTTATAAAATATTTCTTTTACTATTCTAATCAAAAACTTTATTTTTTTTTGGGTGAAAAAAGAAGCATAACAAAATTAAATTACATGGGATATTCGAGAGGTACAATTGTCTTCTCTTTATCTGGCTTAAGGAAATCTAACACTTAATCTGGAGAAAACTCAACTAGTTGTAAATTCTCCTCTTTTTCAAAAGCCAATTTGGCAAGATAATTTGCGCATTTATTCTCCTCCCTGAGAATGTGTCTTAGAATTCAGTTGACTTTTTTGGGACAAAATCCGGTGAATTCTCCTAACCAAAAGCTTTATTTTAATATTTTCATAATACTTCAATATTATTTCACAAAATTTTCATACATGTTGTTTTATATATATATTGATCCTGTCGTTGATTGAGTTAGTGTCACAAGTTGGCTTGATACCAACTCAAGAAAAATAATAATATCATGATAAATAATTGAAGTGCATTTAATATTGGAATAATATCTAGTATATTATCGGTTAAGTTTTTAAACTCTACAAGTAAGATCAGAGGGTTGATAAGTCTATAAAGGTATAGTAAAATATTTTTAAAAAAAGAAACATGTCAATTTTTTACTATTGCTTGTGAAATAAAAAAAATATAAGTATATCCAATACTTACCCTTTTAATATGATGTATTCACCTATTTAGATACTATTTTACTCACAATTTAAATTAATTTATTATTTTAGTTATTATTTTTAATTTCCAACCTTACATTTAATTGTATATTGTTTTTAGTTATTTGCTTTACTTATATTAATAAACATCTTTAGAAAAAATTAACCATTTGTTCGCAGAAGAAAGAAGCAATCAACCAAAAAGTCTTTTCTTAATATATATATATATAAAATGAAAGAATAAAGTATTTTATGGTGGAAGAAGTAGCATTAATTAATTAGAACTAGAATTATGATGGAAGACAACGGCATACGTTCTAGTATGGTAAAAATCTTAAAAGGGAAGCGTCAACTACAAAGTTGGAGTATCCTTTGACAGTGCATTGAATCTGTGACCTTCTCGACAAAACCATCAAGCACAATGGAAGAAAGCATGGATGCTAGAACTGGATTCAGTTCATTGTCCAAGAAATTGAATATTCGATGAGGGAAAGTATCATTAAACCACAAAACCATCCACATTTGTCACCATCATCTATAATTTTTGTCCACTTTCTTTTTCTATTGTTGTAAAGCAACTTGGTTTGGTTTGTGAGTGTGGAAGTTTTAGAACAGCAGGCAGGTCGGCAAGTATGACAAATCACTATACGATGTTGACTGTGCTGCACAGTAAACAACTTCTACAACTGCACGACAGTCCAAAATTTGTTGATATTTACTTTAAATGATTACTTCATTTTTTTCCCATAATTTTGAGTCAAATTAAATTTTATTCAAGATTAACTAATTTATCACCCTTTCTTTTTTTCATTTACAAAAACTGGAAACCCAGTCTTATCAACCTGACAAAAGCTGCAGAGAGATGCAATTGTTATGATTGTTATTTGTCCTCATGTTAAAATATTTTATTATAATTTCGTATGGGTTTTTATACCAGTTCGTATAGGTTCGAACAAGGTTTTTTTTTTTTTTTTTTTTTTTTCTGACATAAAAATGTTTCTTAATTCTATCGAATTCATAAATTTCATCCAAAAGAAATAGTACCAATAAAATTGAATAAAAACAAAACGCCCAGTAATATCAAGTCAGAATGACTAAAATGTTTTCTTGTAGGACCTAAGAAACAACGTCCAGGCTGAGAAGGAGAAAAAGGGTAGTGGGGGATGGCAATGTTGGACATGAAAGGGAAAAATAACAACATAACACAAAACACCATAGATATAAATATATGAAACTGTCAAAATCTATATAACAAAAATTTATATAAAGATAACCTACTTCAAACACGTTTATGATAAATTAAAAAAAACAATATACAAACGTGAAACTAATACATGACACAAGCAAATAAATAAATAAATAGAGAGCATATGAGTTGCATATATGTTATGACAGTTTGCCTCCCGTCAAAGATGCCATGGAAATGGATGATCTTCATTCAAGTTTTCTTCGGACCAGTCCTTTGAAGAAATCAAAACTGTGGCCAAATGGATGTCGATGTTATAATGAAACAAGGAAATCTTAAATGGCTTGAAATTGACATGTGAAAGCACATAGAAACTATTACTGCCAATGAAATCGGATGGTTGATTTCATATCCATGGATATTTTAGAACAATCAAAAAGGAAGCCCTAAATTTTCAGTTTGCCGTATTATTGCTTATTTTAACACTAAAACCTTTGAAGCTAGAATGTGTTGGATGGTGGAGAGGCTACATGCACTTTAACAGTGGAGAGAGAACTTATCATCTGTTTTTGCTTTCACTATTAACCCATTTTGCAAATTGCAAGGCAGAGCCAGAGTCTGTCCTCTGCTTTTCCAATCACTATAGGACCCATTTTATAGGGCAGGCCAGAATTCAGGGACCCTATCATATAACTACATTTGACCCATATATATCATTTTGGATTGTCAGAAATTTTGCCCAAGTTATTTCTGTCACTTGCAGCACCATTTAATTTTAATAGCATTTTCGGTTCCACACATGCAAGGAGCAGAAATTTTTTTTTAGGAAGTGGTTTCACTGTTTAGATTAATGAGGAATGAAAATAGCACATAGCAGTGTCGATTACTTGGTATCCTCTGGTGTTCTCAGAGAATCCAGTTTTAGAGGAAGCCATTAAAGCTTCAAGGATCCATGCTTTGCCGCTTATTTTCTGTATAGTTAGTCTGTTTGATTTCTTTTGTAAGTTCCTGGAAGAGGTTAAATCATATACTACCCATAAAATAGAGCTGAATTCTGCAAGGTGTTAATGTTATCTTTCTATCTGATGGAAAATTTTCTAAGGCGTCATAGGGAAACTTTAGCAAGGACAATAGTAGAAATAGATACCTGTTTCCATCGGGATGAAGCTCACACATTTGATTGTCGTCACCAATAGCTAACAAATAACCTGAGGACGTCAAACCCTGCCAAAGAGAGGTGATCAGTAATTTATAAACGTAGCTTGTAAAACACTCTAGTTTAAGTTAGCATCAATGAAATGAAATCAAGTTCATTTAACAGAAATTGCTACAGAACACAATAGAGGTTCACAAAACAAGCTCCATATCTCTATGACATGATCATTGGCTATACCCTTTTCACGTCAGAGATCCACAGGTGTACTAAGGCAATGAGCAGCTCTAGATAACCAAACCATATGTTTGAGCATGACCTCTAAAATGAAGATGTTCTTTCATGGCACCCTTTACTTTTACAAAAAATGATATGCAAATGAAATATCACCAAGTGACAGTCAAAGTCTAGACTAGCAAATATAAATTACAACGTGAAGAATGGGATGGGAATAAATTTACTAACTGAAAATTATTTACTCCAAGAACACAAATAGTTAGTCGTGGAAACAGAAATTAAAGTTCCTATTATAGAAAAAGACAAATTTCATCGACGAACTTCGATATTTAGAAGGCCATTTTTTTCACATGCTTATATCCACAAGTAGACATGAAACCAATTAAGCAGTAACCTTTTTGAGTATACCATACCTGGATTGTGACCACGTTTTCAACAACTCTATCCTCATTCTTTTCCTGTACAATAACTCTCTGCCCACTGCACAGCCAATTCAAAATAAAGTCACACATCTATAATAACAAAGCTTTACAACATATATAGGCATGCCATAGATGATAGAAAAGTTTCAACATGATCCATACGGTTCAGAATACATAGGAGATGCACAAGCTCAATTGGGTTGCATCAATTAAGAAGAGAAGCAAAATAATGCCAGTGCACAGATGCATAGAAGTTTATTAACATAAAAGTTATATAGAAAAGATCAGTATGGAGATACACAAATCAGCACACATGTTGAATAGGCAGTTCAAGTTCAATTAAATTATGGAAACTACTAAAAGCCATAATAGCCCTGGAAGATAAGCAGACCACAATTCTTTTCTCTAGATATAGCCATCCATGAAAACCACCTTCTAAAAGGTTTCTCCACCATATACATTTTAAGACAGTGGGATTCAAATAAGAACATCATCACATTGGCCAGCCTTCCTTGACTTTGATGCTATAGATGTGGAAAGGCAAAAATTTTATTTGACTTCATATTAATGCAGCCAGGGGGCAATTGTTTGGAGCAACAAGAAAAGATTGAGGTTGATAAGTGCAACAGCCTAACTTAAATCATGAAAGCCAACTTGGTGCAGACATGCTACAACCATAGCCACAATCATCCCTAGATCACACTTCATTCATATATTAAGTAACTAAATAATTCCTTCTCTTGAATTATTAAATCCACAAAGTTTCATAACAGATCAAGTGCATATATTGAAAGGTTAAAATAGTAAGAACTTCACCTGTGAAGCCATGTTCTATAGTAAAGCTCCTCAAGAGTTTGAAATCCTGCATATTATAGCCCCACCAAAAGTGAACTTTGACTTGGTCTTGTATTGAAAGCTATTAAATACAATTAATATAAATCAATAATTCTAGCACATTGTTTTGTTATTTCTAAAAGAAGTCCTAAAACCATTTGTTTCATAGTTTAGACAATGAACACTCTATATATTTATAGGATTCCTCTTAGAAAACAAAATGGAGAAAACAAAAACAGTGGACACACTATAGCTAAGGGAAGATAGAAAATTTTTGGGACCTACACCATCAGAGGGAGGCATAGGGGGTGTGGAGAAGGGAAACAATAATGAATATGGAATGCAGGGAAGAGTCAGGAAGATGCAATTGCTTTTATTCACCAAAGGTAATCCATACAAATTTCAAAGCCGATAATTAATTTAGAATTAACTGTAACAAACACAAGCATTTTCTAGCATTTCAGTTTGTCAGAAATTTTTAGAAAAATCGTTTTAGCATGGCACGAAAATTGTAAATTTATATGAACAACCAATTCAAGAGAGTAAATAGTACTTTCACATACCAGGATACTGTAGAGAAGACCAAAAGATTGACTCACCTTGATTTATAAAAATATCATACAACATCTCAAATTTATTAAAGAAGGCAGCCATGACATCTTCTCTTCCAAACTCATTAGGAGTAGTAGAAAGCTCTTTTAGTACTGTATTCAAACATGTTGTTGGTTTCTCATTACCAACATTAAAACCTATACCTGCAAAGACATCCATTAATTTGTAAGCTTCATGATGCACATAAATTGTACAAATAAAAAACACAAGCAATATCCTATTCTTGATTGTAGGTTAGGATTTAATAGATCAGTAGTAAACCCCCTAATGAAGCAAGAACTTTGCATGTTGGAGAAGGATGCTAATTGAAATGCCTTCATAGGTGAAAGGGCATAGCAGAAATACCAGGGTCAATATAAATACATTTTTGAAAGTACAAGGAAACTCCAAATATCAGAAATTAACTTTCAAGAAATTTACAGGGTCACATCCCATAAGCTTATATCTAGCTAATGGCTCTGCTACTGAATCTAGGGATTTGAACAAACAGACAGAAGTATGCATTGTAAGATTGAATTTTTTTTATTGTCACCCAAAAGGAGCGAGTCTTTTTACCACAACTAACATTGAACTTCTTTGATTTATATGCTGATGTGCAGAGAATGCCTCCAACTTTAAGGCCATTCAAGTACAGATCATTCGGCCACTTGATCCTAACATTAATAAAGGGGAAGCCCTGAAACAATTTACGAAGAAGAAGTCTATAAAAATCTTAACTTCAGGATTACACCGAAAAATAATTTGCAATGTAGTAATGGAGCATGATCTTAATTGCCGAAGTACCGCCAATATAAACAAAATGGCCATATAGGCAGAAAAGAGAAAGAAGGCTTACATTTCGATCACAAACATCCTTTATAGCCTCCGTCACAGCAAGAGACACAACATATTGTACCAGAGGCACAGTTTTTCCATCTTCCATTTGTAATGTAAATGAAAACATAAGGCATCCCCTTGGAGACTCCCACGCATTCTTGGACCGACCTGCAAAGTGTCGAAACATTTACAGAATCACATTAACCGAATTTCAATTTTTTAACATTTCATAAATATTATTTACCTCTCCCTTTAAACTGAGTGTCAGCTACACAAACTGTACCAACTGGAAGCTCACAAAAATTACTGTTCAGAAGCTAAAAATCAAACTTTAACCTTCAATGAATAAAATAGTTCAACTAAATTCGTTTATTTTTTTGCCAGTTCATCATTTGCTTACTGAGAAACGATGTCATGTGTAGAAGGCAACAGCGGGGACCAAATAAGGAACCGACCGAATCGTTTAGTTGAGAGTGAGTTCAAAAACAAATCGACATTAAAAGCATCTTCACCAAATCGGAAAGAATTAATCTCCGATTGTAAAAGAGCAGAAACTTTGCCGCCGTTCGGGAGATTAAGAGTGTCGTTGATTTTCAAGGATTTGGAGATTTCCGATTCTGGTGATGATTTTCCACATAAAAACAGCATAGAAGGCGAGGCACTATCCATGGCTGAGGAGGCGACGGAGAAAGAAAGGCTTGAGGGAATACGTTTTTGAATGGGAGGGAAAAGGAAGCGGAAGAGGAAGCGGCTGCTTTGTACTAACATGCAGAATCAGCTTTTGGTGAAGTTGGGGTTAGAGATGGAGATGGGTGGGTATTTGAGTGCCTGCCCTTTACTTTGACGGTTAGAACGGAGAAAACGATGAAAGGAAGTTATTCTTACGGCATCAATCGAGGAGTCGGCATCACAGACACCATTCAGACCGTAGATTCTGAGTCCTGGATGAGTGACTCTGACTGTGACCGTGACTCTAGTTTTAAATGAGACTCGGAGAGGGCGGCAATATATAAGTCCGCAAGGTCAGGTGTTTGGTGGGTTTAGACTTACAGCTGACGAGTTAATAATCATAATTTTCATGTATCCAGTTATGTAAAATATTATTTAAATACACCAAAATATTATTGTAAATTTTAATTAAAAAATTTATTTAATTAAACAAATTATAACATTTACAATATTTTGTATATGTTGTAGGCCAATTTCGGCCCGTTTACAAAATGTACTCCAAGCCCAATACTTAAACAGAAACCCAAACAAATCAAGACTCAATGCCTAACCCTAGCCCAGTTAGCCCAATACCCAAAATCAGAAAAAATAATAAACAAACCCTAGGTGCACCGCACCTAGGGACTTTTGACCAGCCGACGCCTGCAGCACCGCCCTTGTCACATTCACTGCCCATGTACCTACAAAAAGAACAGAGTAATCAATTGAGAAGCAAGTTGTAAAGAAATATGGCTATAAAAAGCCAAGCAAAAATAGATGTAGGGATTCGGCAACTAGTGATATATACAAAAAGGCATTCGATCTTTTTAAGCAAAAAACAGCAACTCTAGTGATATCAAAGTAAGAATATAGCACCAAATCAAACCCAAAAACCTGAGAAATCGAAACTGAAGGCCCAAGGTGACTCTTCTTTCTTTTTTCGTTTCTATTTCATGGTTGAATCTATTCCTTCCATATTCATATATGCATAAATATATAATATGAAGAAATAAATTATAAATACACTTTAAAACGAAAAAAAAAAGAGGAAGATTTTTACCTCCGACAGCCGTGCACTGCGGTCGCAGCGACGGAGACGAAGCGGAGGGCGGTGGCGGTTCACCGGAGTGCTGGCCGGACCAAGGCACCTGCAGAGAGAAATGAGAGAAGAAAGAATTTTTTTTTTTTGAAGCAAAGTGAAAAGTGAAATTTTTTTTAAAAAAATATGCCTTAAATAGCCGATCAAAACGATGTCGTTTTGGTCGGCCTTCTTAGTGCCAAAACGACGCTGTTTCACGTGACCCGTGCGAGACCCGACCCGATACCTGAGGTTCTGCGTGTTTTGGACTAAGGGTATATTTGCCCATTCAGTCCTTCCTCTTTTCGGCGTGCTTCAATCCTGTTCCTTTTCTCTTTTTTTTTTTTTGAATTTTACCATCAGATTTTATTCCATTTTCATTTTGATCCTCCCCTTTTTTTGAGACTTCTTGGAACGCTGCGTTTTGGGGGGAGGGAATAATTTCCCTTTTGATCCCTACCCTTTCGCGCGCGATTCATTTTAGCCTTTCAGCCTGTACTTCTCTATCTTTACTTTTAAAATCTATGCCTAAACCTTCCTCTCTTTTTTTATAATTTAGCCACTTTTTTGATATCTTAATTAAATTAATTAATCTAAGATGTTTGCATTATTATTATATTTACCATTAGCATTATTTTCATTACTATTATATTATTATAGGCGTTATATTTTCAGTATTATTCTTACTATGGTTATTATTACTATTGCCATTATATTCATTAACATATTATTATTTTTACTATACTATTATTATTCCTTTTTCTTTACTTACTAATATTATTGATATTAATATATATTAATGTATTGTTATTATTATTGTTATTATTATTTTCTTATTACCATCATTATTATTATTCTTTGCGTATATATTAGTGTTTATATTAGTGTTATTATTGCTACCATCATTATCATTATTATTATTATTTTCATTATATTTATACTTATATTTATTTTATTCTAACACCATTTTATTATTATTATTATATATATATATACATATCCTTTTATTATTGTTTTTTATATACATATATTTTAAATATTATTACCGTTATTATTATGACTCAACATATTATTATTACTAACTTCTATTATCGTTATTGTCATCGTATTATTACTATTATATTATTATTTTTTTTACCCATTACTCTTTAAATATACTATATTATTTCTACTCGTCACTCACGTTATATATTCTTCATTTATATATATATACATTTTTTATCGTTCCGAGCTTTAAAATATTTATTACGTTTATTATTACCATCAATATTATTATTATTAGTATTACTATCTTTTTTTATTATTTTACGTAATATTTATTTACAACTAGTTTTTCATTTTTTTTAAATACTATTAGCTTTTTTATCATTTCTCTTAGCTTATCTGTTTATTTATTTATTTTATCTCCGTTTTTATCGTTATCATTCACATTTATATTTATGTTTATTTTGTTATGGTTGTCAAGTTTTTATTTGTTTTTGTTATGCATTCTTTACCATCTCGTTTTATTACGAATTTAGGTTTTATCCAACCCAATATTAATTCTTCCATAAAGGCAATATTTCGTATTTGGAATTTTGAGAAAATCGTGCCCTAACTTATTGGGTTTCGATTTTTCTCATTTAATCCAAATAACGAAATATTCCCTTAAATCACAATACGAGTTTTAAAAAGAAAATGCTTATTCTCGGAGATACGAGATGTGGTGTCCTAACTTACTGGGTATGACATTTTGTTACATTGAATAAGGTTTTTCGCAAAATAAAGGCAATATTCGGTGTTCGGAAATTCGAGGAAACGTGCCCTAACTTACTGGGTTTCAATTTTCCTCGTTCACCCTAACTAATCGAATATCCTTTTAAAAGAAGTTAAAATACATTAATTTTAAAAAAATGCAAGCTTGTTCTCAAAGTTCGAGATGTCGTGTCCTAACTTACTGGACATGGTGTTTTATTAGTTCGAGACAAGAACGTTTTAACATTTGAGCATTTTTTACAAAGAGGGATCGTATTTTAAAATCTTTCAAGTTTTCAAACTTTCGACAACAAAGACACTAATTAATCAACTAGGTACCAATTTTGGGCGTTACGAGGGTGCTAGTCCTTCCTCATGCATAACTGACTCCCGAACTCATTTTCTGATTTTCGTAGACCAAAAATTATCGTTTTAATAAATCTTAACTTTTATTAAAATAATTAATTTAAGGTGATTCGATCACACCTCATCAAAAAAGATTTATAGCGACTCCCACACTTGTTTTTCATTTTCATTTTCAAAATCTAAATCGATTCTTATTTTTTTTTCAAAAAAAAATAGTCTCGACAGTATAATTACATAAAACATTACCCAAGTATATATCACTGGTAAAAAAGCATTATCCAATTACACAAATCATCCAACCAAAATATTTTTAAATTATTATTAAAAATTTATCCTAATTACAAGTAGCATTACCCAATCGCTCAAATTATCACAACTTCTATAGTATTTTATGTTACTGTAAAGAGCTTGCCTTAGATTATATCTTTAAAATACTATAAAAAAAATGTGTTGCTATTAATTATATTTTTAATTATAAAACAGGAAGACTCATGAGCAGATACATTCACGAAATCTCTGAAGGTTAATGTTTCATCTCGGACACAACAAATGTTAATTTTTACATATTATTACAAAGGGACCAAAAATGAGCTCAATTTTGGCATCCCACAGTTGCAACACTCAAAAACAAAAATGCTGTGGCAAGTATATATTCTCCCTTTTTCACAAACTCTTACCCTGACTGGCTTAGATGTTCCTGGAGCTGAAAACAGAGCTTTGACATTTGAGTTAGCAACTTGCATTGTTGTTCTCGTGATGTTAGTGATTCGGATGTTACCTGAGACATCGGGTCTCTAAGTAGCTGAGTGAGCCGAGAGCATAACATCAAAGCATCTTGATTGTTGGAACATGCTTTGGCTATAAGTTCAAGCAGTTGACAGCTTTGGTCTTGAGCCAAAGATGGTTGGGGAGGGACTGGGGGAACAAGAAAAGGGTGTTGAAGTAGCTCAGGGATCCGCCACCTCTTGTTACGGTCCCATGCAAGACATTTCTTCATGATATCAAGAAGCCACGGGTTAGAAACTGGTTCATATGAAATCTCATGGTTTGGATCAGTTATAACTTTAAACTTAGACCAGAAAGTCTTGTAATCAGCAAAAGGCGTCCTCCCATAAACCATTTGATAAAGTATGCACCCAAGGGACCAAATATCGGAAGGTCGGCCGCATTTTATGGTGTTTCCATTTGCATCACTCTCATTGCACATGAATGCTTCAGGAGACATGTAACTCAGGGTTCCCACCTGCAATGGTAGTTTACAAAAGGTTTACATGTGTTCGAGATATATTGGTTTAAAGCATTAACATGACAGAACTAAATCATGAAGTAATTTCTTTGGCCAAGTCATCAACCACTTCAGATAAATTGAGAGAAGTTAAGGCATGATGCTGCACAGCATATATGAATACCAGAACATATGTGAAAATAAATGTAAGTAAAAGTGCATTAACTTTCGTTGTCTTGCATGAGATAATAGATTAAATACTCATCTGGCCCGTGTACTATATAACTTCTGTGAGATTGCTATCTATAGAATTAAAATTCAATTTGAATCTTATGGCTGGGCAATCAGCATTGGTGGCACCTCCCCTTCCCCTCACTTTCCCTCCTTTATCCTTCTCTCTCCCTATTCTTTTTCCCTTTGTCCCTTAAACATAAAACATCCAAATAATTCTCATTTTTGGGTTTCTTACCACATTACTCAGTTAACAACGATATTAGGTCATCGCCAAAACGAAAGTTCATGCATCTACTTGTGAATTTTTATCTCTAAGTACCAAACTGACAATAAGTAAATAGTACAAGAGCTAATTGAATATTTAACCCTAAAACAATAAAAGTTCTAATTGATAAAAGTAATAATTTTGAATAACAAATGCAAAACAAAATTTTGATTGATAAAAGAGAATGATACCGTAAATCTAAAGTTGAAGAGAACAATGAGTAATGAATACCTGTGAATCCCTTTGAATATTGGTTGTATCACTCATTATGGCTTTGGCAATACCAAAATCAATAAGTTTTAGAGAGCCTTTTACAAGAAGAAAATTAGCTGGCTTTAAGTCGGAGTGCACAATTCGTTCCTCATGTATAGTGTTGACAGCTTGAAGTATTTGCTACAAATTGCTCAACAAACTAAAGTAAATATTCAGCCTTTTTTGCATAATTAATAATATAAGATGAAGCTAAAGACTCATAAATGGCACACAAATTTAAAAAAAGTAGAAACATTGAGGAACTTGCTGACAAGAGCTTAAATATCTAAACTCTAAAGTGCGATTACTCTGCTTTCAATTTTTCTGAAAATACTGAAACATTAATTGGGAAAGAAGTTTTATATTTTTTGTCTTAGAGTGGCCCTTGGTTTAATGGTAGGTTCCCATTATGACCTGCAGGTCACCAATACAAGCTGCCAAAACAGCTGCAACCGAAAGCAAGGGTAAGGTACCTAAATCTAATGCTCTCCTATCCCTGCAATGTCAGGGGCTCATTTACCTTTTCTAGACCCTCATATACAGTGGCCTCCGTAAAATTTTGCCCACTTGTCCTACATGTAATTTCCATTTTCCTCCATTTCTTTCCTTACTGAATTTTCTAGTTTTCCTCTTGATGCACTTGGTTATGATGCCAAAAACTACCGAGTGCATGAAAATATCATCACATTTAGCAATGAAACTTGTACCATCATGCTGAAATTATTTGAAACAACTAAATATATCTTTGCATGTTTAAACACTGTTGATTTCACCTATCAACTTCTCATTGCAACTCTTTTTAGAAATTTTAATTTAGAGATCCTAAACTTTAGCCTGCAAAATCTCAATTTTTATCAAAGCAAAAAAGTTGTTTCCAGAATCCTCATTAGATCCAACTTTGGCTTTCTGGAGTGTACGAGACACCAAAGTGAAAGAGAAACATCATCTTATGGAATGTGCTTTTGTATATGTTAGTAGAAAAAAGAGAAAATACTTATGCCCCAAAACACAAAAAGGAGAAGAAATAGCTAAAGAGATTGAAGGAAAGCTAAATACAAATAAGCAAGCTCAAAGAAAAGGAGAAAACCAGAGTCTGCTCCAAAAAGATGCTAAATTGTTAGCCACAACAAAGAAATGTTTATTTAGGTGGATTGCCACTAGTGAAGCCCAGCATGAATGATTACAACTATCAAGATTCAAATTAGCTTTAAAATTCTAGTAGAATTAATGCATATAATTTGAAAAAAGAAAAGTTATCAATATTATTAGGAAAAAACAACACAGATTCAAAGAAAGGAAAGCTTTAAAACCTGCCAGTAAAATCGAAGCCAGTTCTCATCTATAGTCTGATTGGAACTATCCATTTCCTTCCATTTCTGGGATAGCATGTGAGCCAAATCAATTTCTCCATATTCAAGTACCATGTACAGATAGCCATCATCCTTGACTCTGCCATCTTTATTTGACATGCAGCCATTCATCACTTCTCGGAGCAGATTCTTATCTGTCACCTAATATCAAGAAAGACTGCTATCAACAAGAAAGCTGACGGAATATAACATAAAAGTTCAAGTCATTTATCATTAACACCCCCCCCCCAAAAAAAAATAAAAATAAAGAAGAAAACAAATGATAAACATTCTTGCCAAACAAGATCTACTTTTATGTGCATGGGTGCTATAAAGAATTTTTAGATGGAGCGCTTGATCCTGACATTGCATGTGCATATCTTTGCATCATAGTGAAAGCTCAGAAATTGAGATGAGCTACAAAAGTTATCTCAGGGGAGGCAAACCCCCTCCGAGGCCCCCAACTTTCTGAGAACATAACAAGCAAACAACTACAATGACGAGAAAATGTTCCAAATAGTCTAACTGCAGAAATAAGACAGATAAGCTCCATAGCATATGAAGTTAGTCTGCAAATCAAAGGCTCAATTTGTCCAAAAATATCACTAGTCACTACTCCAAACATATTAGTTTAGCGTGAAATGATTGACCAATATGAGTGTCTATTTAATAGCAACTTAATTAGATTATATCTTAACAATTTGTGCTGTTGGTTAATAAATCGAAACGACCAAAAAGGGGAAAAAAATAGTATATCAAAATTTAACACATAACTACAGTAGGAAGGAGGTACCTCGTAGTCTATTAAGTTGATAATGTTGTTCTTTCCCTTCAACCTGTTTAAATATTCAATTTCCTGACAAAACCCATATGCACTAGCATAGTCACGACCTTTGAGCTTGATTTTCTTGAGCGCGTATATTGTACAATCTGATGAAATGACTTTGTGGACCTCGCTGCTTCCTCCACTGCCTATCTTCCCAAGCCTTTGATACAGCTTTCCATTCACTTTGAAAAACAAGTCAGGGTCATAACTTCGTTTACGAGGTGCTGATGCTCCTTTACTACTTGTAGCCTTCCCTTGCTTCTCTGCTTTAGAAGGCTCTAACTTTAGATTTGAATTCAAGTCTTTAGACAATGGAGGCTGAGATTGTATATTACTGACACAACCTGCAATTTCTTGCCCTTTGATTGACTTATCGTTCTGAGGAAAAGAATCTTTTGAAAGTTCATTCTGGGTGACCAAGCTTCCTTCTTGCCTTTTGGACAAATCAAATTCATTAACCTCCAGTTGGGCATTATTACCAGAGGTAGAAGCCTGAGCTGCCTGATCAACTAGCATTCTACTCATTTCCTTCTTTGACGGAAATTCTTGCTGCAACATCTCTCCTTGATTTTGCAACTGACAATTCACATCAGAATCTCCGGGGGGTTCTTTTGCCAAATGAGAACCTCTTTCTTCTTGGGTACGTGAGCAATAAGTTGTCAGGTTAAGCATTGGAACTGAACTAGAATGGATAGATGTTGTGGTAGCACATGATGACCCCACAACTGAAGATTGAGTGACGGGTTGCCCTAAAAAGTTTCTTAAATGATGTATCTGATCTTGTACAATAGTAGTTCTTTTCGCCAAAGAAGAGATCCCACCATCGGACTTCAAAACAATTTCCGATTCTAGGTTCTGAAAGTGGCTGTGCTTTGACTCATTATTGACAACTGTTGATGTTTCTACTTGATTGACCGTGTTCCATTCCATTTCTGTCAAGGCAAGTGAACCCATATGAGATGATAAATTCTCCAATCCAGTGGCCATTCCATCATCGGCCCCTGCAGATTTAAAGGGAAGAGAAAATACATCGTAGGGCATAGTGACAAATTCAGGAGCTACAGGTAATCAGTTATATTTCAACCATTTAAGTCACAGTGTCACAAAGTATTGCGGAAAAGAAGAGCCCAGAAAAACATAAATTAGCAATTTAAAGAGCATTGTAAAACACATTACCTTGGGAAACGGCATTGTGTCCAGTTAAAAACTGAACCTTTCTCTGACCATCAGCATTTTGAGATTGTACATCCTGCAAAGGGATCGGGTTATTCTCTTTTTTAGCATCAACCTCCTTGTGTTGATCTCGATCCACATCAAATGGGTTGAAATTTTCATCAAAGGTTTTGGTGGTAGTTCCCGTGATGGAAGGTGGAGTAATGAATGCATCTTCTTGAGACTCCCCAGCATTAATTTTGTCCTTGACTAACTGACCATGACTCAACGAACCATAATCCTGAGACTTGTTAGTATCATTATTGGCACCCATATTTCTAGAAGCTGCGCGCTGGGGAACCACCATTCGTCTTGGCATTATACCATTCGTCTGAATTGTACCTGGAAACCCCTCAAAAATTCCAACATAAATTTACATTTGAACCACTCACGTCTCTCATTAGCTAACAAGATCCATCCAATAAATCATGACTTAATTGAAATCAACCATAGAATCAACATGAGTATACCTAAAACCAAATAAGCAGCCTAAATTTCTACTTCCCTTAACTGGACTAAAGTAGCACCTAAGCCCTAAACAGCTAAAAGAAATCAACTAAAAAAAACCTATCCAAAAGAACAAGTAAACACAAAAACCCTAATAGCAATTAAAAAATTAACCAAGCAAAAAAACTAGGGATCTGGATTTGAAGTGGGAAGAGAGGTGTACCGAGAGAGCGGTGGCGCTTGAAGGCGGCTTGGACATCACGGATGAAGCCAGGAGGGGAGGAAGATGACGAAGTGGAAGACGATGTGTCCTGATTAGGGATCGGGCGGACCAGATTGGCAGGTGGTGGGAGCGGAAGCTTAGCCTCCCTGTCCATGGGCGGATCTCAACGGCATTTCCGGTCTATGGAGGGGCAGTTCAAGTTGAAAGAAGGAACAAAATTAAAAAGCTTTTTTAGGGCAGAAATGGCGGAACGAAGAGTCAAATGGGTAAGGTTAGGGGGTTATGGTGGTCTACTATCTTCTTCGTCCATGAGAAAGGGAAACGCGCTGAGAGAGGGATAGTGAGATGGGGGAGTGAAAAAGTTTTGGAAGTTTGAATGCCTGCCTTTTTGCCGCTCTCATTTGTCCTTTTTTTTATTATTAAATATTACAGTGGATGAGCCATTGGATTCTTTTAAGTTTGAGTTGGCTTCTCTTTAATAATTTATGTTCTGAGAAGCAGCCCAAATAAACATATCTCATGGCCCACCTGCTCGCTTGGGCTTTAGGTTCACATAGCTAGTCCAACACATTTATTAAATGAATAACACAAAGTATCTTCACCCAATATATGTATGTATATATTAGATTATGACACACTCATAATTTAGTATTTTTATTTTTTGAATTTAAAAATATAATATCTTTAAAATTAATTTTTTAAATTTAGATTTATTGTAAAAAAAATTCTTTTACATGGCTATTAATGGGAAGGTATTCATCTGTTGGGGTTTTAGATTGCAACTTTAATCAACCACTAGGTTAATTGACAACTCGTATGCAGAAATCTCATCACAGCATTTTGTAAGTGCATTCAAGTTTAACTTTTCATATGTTGATGTATTGTGCTCCAAACCTTTATATGTATCTCATCAAGTTCTACATGAAGACATTTTGTAAATAATTTTGATTTTAACGTAAGATTGCCTATAATGAATGATATTATTCTAACCCCTTACATCATCAATGGAACATTCTACCGGATATATGATTCAGAAATTAAGGTTAATATCGAGGATGAAGTAGAATGTAGGGAAACAAGTGATGAAGCAATCCAAGAGGGTGGGCCCAATGGTGTTGAAGTTGTATTATTTTCTTAACTTGAAGTAACTCCAAATGAGTAATATTAACAATGAACTTCCTAACATTGCTAAAGGGACAGCTGAAACTCTACCACCATATGATTCTCCATTCCACGTGTTCAGCATTGACGTTAACGTAATGTGTGTACTAGAATTTCTCAAGTTACCTCGCAGAAGATCAAGGCATACGAATTCTTAAAAAATGAGGTGATTTGCATGTTGGGATGAAGTAAAATGCTAAATAAATTATTGTTTTTTTAAATAAAAATATTAAAATACCCTCAAATAATATAAGTTATTTTATATAATTTTTATAATTTTTCAAATCGAGTTAGTGCTTAATTGATTCATGACACTAATTCAATTTGGGATTTAAATAATAGTAAGTCTAGATATACAATTGATGAAGATAATAAAATATATAAAAATTATCAATATAAAAGTTTCGGTTGAGTGGTAAATTTAAAATTTTGTTAACGCAATTGACACGATTTTAAATCTCAATATATTTATATTTATATTTTTTAAATAAAAATTTAAAGTATTATTGAATAATACAACTTATTTTAAATACAAATTCTTTTTTCATAATTTTCTTAATTGTGTTGGTCCTCGATTGACTCATGATATTAACTCAATCAATAATTAAATAATAGTACAAATAATTTTACTAGAACAAATATTAATATAAAATTTAATATATATATATTTTAAACTCATATTATAATTTAATATCTTTATAATTTTTAAAGGATTAAATCAAAATTTTATATTTTTAGAGGGCCAAAGTACAATTTTACTTTTACTAATTTAAGATTTTAAAATTTTTAAAGGGGCCATATGACTTTTTTTTCATTTTAGGGGGACCGAGGGTCCCTGTCAGCCCCCCTAGTTTCACCATTGGATCAAACAACAACCTCAAACCACCAGCCCTTTCGTATATAAATTAACCGCGAAAATAATTTGACAACCAACTCTTACCAAGCAAATAATATTGAAACCAGCTTCCGTGATTTAATTCCTCAAAGGTCTTGCAAACTAAGACACAACTCAAATCAAAGGCCTCAATTGCACTGGTCGTTTAAATTTGATCGTTAACTCTTTTGATAGATCCTACAACTCAATTGATCGCGTCAATTTATTTTTCGGTAGACTAAATACGACAATTACAGAGTGTATCGATTCAAAAACTAAATCTCTTAAACCGAAGAATTAAAATAAAATTAATCTTAATTAATATCTTAAAAGAGATGTTTGTTAAAATAAAATAAAAAATAATTATTAAAATAAAAATATTCCTAAAAACTTAATAGATTTGTGCTCATGTAAAATTTACTACGTAGCGCGCAACTCGAATTGTTTTTCAACACACTAAATAACCTATTTAAAAATAATCAATTAAATGTAAAAATTAATAAGTTGTAATGGAATTTATATCCAAAATTAATTAAACTAAATGATAAAAATAAATCAATTAAACACCTTACCAAAACTAATTTAGTTTTGCATAATTTTATTTAAATGTGGCTTAATCTAATGTATTTTTAATAAAATGAAATATCAAACGCTAATCTAACTCGAAAAATTAAATGGTTTAGTTTCTCGTGTTTTTATTTTGGTCAAATGTTAGTTTCTCGATTAGATGATCCAAGTACTTGCAATGAAAATCAACGGCCATTATTTGCCATGAAAGGTCTATAATGACCATCTCCATAGAGAAAGCAATTATTTATATGTTCAATTTGGAAAATAACTCCAAAAACATACAAATCCTAGCTAATGTCTGTATTCGGTAGACAGCAGGTACCTAGGATTTAAGAAGCATGTCTGTTTCCCCTTCATGTCTCTAATGGCAGTCTATCTGAGGTTCTAATACATTAACAAAAAACCCATCACTAGTATTGTTATATCTCCTTGAATATGGCTGGTTCAACTCACCAAAGAAAACCCACCATGGAAGCTTACCAAAACCAAAACAAGTGGCCTCAGAAAATTGAAAAACCACCTTCTTGGGCGGTTCTCAAAGGATTTTTCTTCGGTAAACATCATCACCACCAACAAGAGCAAGAAGAGCAACAGAAGCTACAGCCGAAGAAGAAGGTAAAGAAGCAAAAGCAACAACAAAAGGAACAAGTGATGGAAGAAACAGGCAAGAAATGCAAAAAAATGAGGTGTTCAGGTTCATTATGCAGCAACACAAAGGTCATCCACTGCAGGCCTGAAATGGCTTCCCCTGAAGTTCACAAGAAAAGGGCATCCTTTGGTTCATTTGATACTTCTAGCAGATCCATGAAAGCTCCTCTGCGTGAACTCAACGGAGTTGCAGTTTCTTCCACTAATTCTTCTTCACTGCTTTCTGTATCTTCAGCAGCACCAGCCAGCTCCTCTGCCGGTGGTTCCTTTGGAGGAATGCCGTTTAGGAGATTCTCCGGCTGTTATGAGTGCAAATTGGTGGTTGATCCCCTTCTTGGAATATCCAAAGATCCTTCTTTGAGGGGCACCATTTGCTGTTGCCCTGAATGTGGTGAGATTTTCATGAAAGCTGAAAATTTGGAGCTTCATCAAGCTGTTAGGCATGCAGGTAAAATAAAGTCACTCCCTTGAGACACCCATCGTTTGTATATAATATGATAATTTTTTTTTATATAAATCAAACACAGTTTCTGAACTGGGACCTGAGGACACAAGCAAGAACATAGTGGAAATCATATTCAAGTCAAGCTGGTTGAAGAAACAAACACCAATCTGTCAAATTGATCGGATCCTTAAAGTCCAAAACACCCCCAAAACGATCTCTAAATTCGAAGAATACCGCGATTCGATCAAATCCAAAGCCACCAAGAAGCACCCACGTTGCATAGCAGATGGGAACGAGCTCCTAAGGTTTCACTGCACCACATTTGCATGTTCACTCGGTCTCAGTGGGTCCACCAACTTGTGCAACACAATCCCAAAGTGCAATGTTTGCAGCATTATAAAAAACGGGTTCAAGGTGGCTCAAGAAACCAATGGAAAAGGAATTCTCACCACAGCTACCAGCGGCAAAGCACATGATAAAGCAGCTGGGGTGGAAGATGGGGATTATGAAAAGAGGGCAATGCTTGTGTGTAGGGTGATCGCCGGGAGAGTGAAGAAGAACATCATGGAAGGTGATAACATGGAGGAATACGACTCGGTGGCCGGTGCGGTTGGTGTCTACTCCGATTTGGACGAGTTGTTTGTGTTTAACCCTAATGCTATCTTGCCTTGTTTTGTTGTTATCTATAGAGGGTTTTAGTGTTGTTATTAGGGTTTTTCATGTTTAATTAAATGTAATGTTTGAATTGCTAAAGAAATAATTAATAGACCAACATGTAATGTTTTGTTGTTACCTTGAAAAATGTTGGAAGTAGCAGAAAAATGTTTGCAATGCAGACAAAAATTTTCCACTCAACGAAGAAGGTAAAGGAAATTTTAGGGCAATAAAGAAGTATCTCTGTCATGTGGCATTGTTTATCTTACATCAATGTCCAGATTCTCATTCCATTTGCTAATGCCGAATAAAGCACATTCGGAATTCGGAACATGGAACAATATGGAATAAAACTTTCTTTCCATGGATTTGGAGCACTGCAAAGGCCTGACGTGTCTTGTCTTGATCAGGTTTTCTACAACTACCGCAAAAAAAAAAAAAAAAAACCCGACAAACTTTGGTTTTTAATACTGCATATAAGACATTACTGAAGATGCTTTGATTTACAATTTGTCTCAACATCTTGTGTTAAATCGATGATTCAAGACCACCCTGAAAAAAGTTTAGGAAACAGCCCTCGACCCACTTCCTTGTCCGTACAGCGTGCTAGTTTCTTTTAGATCGACAAATATATATATATATATATATATATATATATTAGAAATGTAAAACATGATACAATGAAATAATTTGAACACGATAAAAGCTTGAAGATCAGATATAATATAATTAATAATTTTGTATATAATAAATATGAAAATTAACCTATTTTTTAATAAATATAATAAAATCGATCCATCACTTCAAACAAACAAGATCAACATAATAAATTAACGTTTATAATTTTAACATTTATACTATTATTTAAAAAATTAGTGTCACTCATCTATCAAACTTCAACTCGACTATAAAATTATATATTTATTTATTTCATAAAAATAACAAACATGAATATGGGAATATTTTTCTCATTTTATAAGTTAAGTTAAATTTAGGATATATACATTTCAGCTAAAGGTGTCGTGGTGTTTCTTATATCAATTTATAATTTAGGTGACTAAAACAACTGAAAAAAGATGCATGCATGAACTGTCAAACAAAAAAAAAATTTAACGACGGGTTTGGCGCCAAAGAAAGAGGGATAAAGGAAGTGGCTCTCATGCATGCTTTGGGTAGCTTTTGTTCAGAGCTTTTGATGAGTAATGAGTTTTACTTTTACAGTGGATGAGAAGAGTAAGAATGAAACAACAGCCACGTCATAGATAGATGCTTAAAACACAAGCTCAAGTCCTATTCATCATGCACGTTTTTTACCTACAATCCCTAATTCATCTATTTATATTGTATTATAATGTTATAATTATGCATTATTTTTGGAATATTATTATGTTTATGTGTAGCATATATATTTTGATTACGTTTTGTGCGGTGTACATGTGTTCATATTTACTCGAGAAAGGAAGAGAATAAGAATGATGGAAAGGAAAAGAAAGCAACGTGACACGAGAGGAAAAGGAAAAGAGGGTATAAATTATGTTGACGACAGTGAAGACTCCTATAAGCGTAGCGGAGAGGGAGAGGCCTTCCCAATTTGCAAAACAGTGGGAGTTTTTGGCACTAGGATTAATTATTAAACAGGGTGGCCTGACAGTTGGTGGAACCCAGCCACATGTTGTTGTTGTTGTTATCGGCTCATGTGTGTTGGGTCAGGGTCAATGCTTGGACCAGCCTTTTAACTACTAGCATAGCATGGGACCATGTTATCTTCCCTCTCCCTCTCCCTCTACCTCTCCCACTTCTTGTTGTTCTTTCATCAAAACTCAAGTGATTTTATTTTGGCTTTATCATAAATTTGACCATTGTATGTTTTGTTAAAATAACTTTAATTATATTTTTGAATTTTTTTATTAGATTTAATAAAAGTACAATATTAAAAAAGTTAACAGGAATTATGTAAAATTTCATACGTGAAATATTTTTAATGAGATGTAATTTATTACTTAAATAACCCTATAAGATAATTATATGTGGAAAATAATAAAATAAATAACTCATGAACTCAAAAAAAATAACTCTTAATTTAAAGAAAATAAACCTAATTATCTAAAAAAAATTTAACTCAATAAAAAAACCTCTCACTAAACAAAAGTATGAAAGATTAAAATGTTTTGAAAAAAGAGAAAGATTGAAACATTGAATTTATTAATTAAATATGTTAAAGAAAGCAATTTAAAAAAAAAATCAAAAAAATTGATAACAAAAAAAACTCAAAAATGCAATTAAAATCATTTTAATAAAATATACAAACATTAGTGACGAAATCTATCATTAAACCTTTTATGTTTCATCGCTGAGATGGAACTCTACAGCGTTTAGCTTTTAAAGATGGATTGTCCTCATTTCAATCATTCATTTAAATGGGTTAATTGCATCAAACATCCCTAAACTTTAAAATATTTTAATTAGAATTTTGAAGTATTTATATCATATCAATGAAGTCCTTGTTTTGTTCAAATGCATTGAAAACGAAACATCTGCTTTGCTGTCGGGGCAGGATTCTCCTTATTTGGAGTTTGCATGTTTTGCCAGGAATTCAGGCAAATTTCATAGTAGGAATGTGGAAAAGCTAAAAAAAATGACAACACTTGTCATGTCCAATTATGCCTCATTTTTCCATCCTATTCCCACTCACAGAAATAAATGGAGAAATTAACCCTCTTAAATAAGTTCAAGGCACTTTTCTTTTTTTTTTGAATAAATACATTTCCAACCAAGACAATGCTAACCAGTCTTGTCTGCCATACCAAAAATTTCAATAGAGACAGTATCAGTAATCTGCAGAATTTTATGATAGAAAAGAACAAGAAAGCTGTCCCGCTCCTGCTATAAGTGAAATTAACTATGAAAAAAAACAAAAGAATCTTGTCAAACAGTACCTCATTTGATCAGGGTCGCGAATCCATCTAAGTCTTACATCCGCACTGCAAGCAAAACAAAATTTGTATCTTTAAGTAAAACCGAAGCACCATCGTTGGAGTATTGAACTCAAGGTTGGAGAACAACAAGTCGTCCGCCTAAGCTGCAATCCCTATATGCCTTGGCAGATCAGGCGCAGCCATGATGATGTAGAACAACCACAAACAGAGAAACAGTAGGCTCCTTATATATCATTTGATGATTGCACTGTATTGGACTAAATTGACGTACGAACTTCGCTTATTATCTTGTAGACTCATGGTGGGAATTGAGTACATTTGCACCTTCGGTTAGTCTGAATGTTGAATTATTAGAACTCTGGAGACAGGCACATTCCGGCAAAGGGTACGTGTATATGGAAGTTTTTCTGTTGAATTTTTTAACTCTGGGCACCATCATCCCTTTCCTATCACTTTCCGCAAGCATTACTTCCATCTCATCCTTAAAAGCTTTCCAACTGCAAAATGAGAACAATAATGTTTTAAAACTCAAGTGACAGAAACAGAACAAACATGCTTTATAACTCAAGTTCAGGATGTATGTTCTTTCAAATTATAAAATCCTTGAACTTTTATCCTTCTTGCCCATAACCCAACATGGCTACATTAACAAGGTGTTTTTACCCCAGAAGTCCAGAAGATAATACCTGATATCCATGTCCTGCAGCAGGACCACGAGTTTGCGTTTGTCGGGCTTAATAGTCTTCGAATGTCCATTGAAAAGAAATCTTCGATGGCCCATCAAAAACTGTGGAAAGTTCCCACCCTGGGTTGTCACAAAAACTTCACTGAACAAGCTTACTGTGTAGTCTAAAGCTGCCAACTTAGAAGAATACCCCTTCAAAGAAAAACAGAGGATGTTAAAACAGGTGCAGTTTGCTTCTTTAAAGGATGTAGTGCCATAAATCAAACTAAATAGATTCAATCTACGCAGTCCAATATGATAAAACGCTCCATTCAATCAGGCTAACCTTAAAGATGCAGCTGGACATTCCAGTTTCATAAAGATCTGATACAAAAAGAAAGAATCACTGCCCTCTAAGTTCTACATATAATTACTGTTGATAAAGGCATTAGATCGCTAGCTATTAATTAACCATTCCCAAGTCTTTGACCTAGAAGTATATTAATAATTTCATTGAAGTAAAACTTTTGTATCCTAAAGGCTTAATACAGGTCATATACATAAGGCAAAGATGTGATGCTAAGTGTAGTTGTTATAGAAATCAGAGAGTTCGAACAACTTGCTTAATTTATCTAACAAAAACTCAGTAAGAGTTGTTAAAAAAAGCAAATACATGTTAACGATCTAATCAAGGGAGTGAGCATTTAAGACCTGTAAAACTGGTTGATTGAGACATTATCTCTTGGTAAGAAAAAGAAAATCTATTAATTGTCGTATCTGAGTAGCTAGGATACAAAATGACAACTGTTAAAGGTAACTTATTGGCGAACTAATTAACTTACAGAAAAAAAATCCAAACTATGCCTTCTTCAAACAAACTTCAAACTTGAAACATTGCAAAAATGGTAAGACAAGATTTACCTCAAAAGGAGCAAGTTCATCAGGTGTAGCAAGAGACTCCTTAGTGTAAAGAAGAGGAAACATCTCTAGTAAAGGAGCTAGATGTTTTTCAGCCTGGTAAATTTTCCCCGAGGCTATGTAAATTGAGGTGTTATTGTCAAATCCCATACCTCTTAGCATCAATCCAACCTATGCTGACAGGAAAAACATTGTGCTATTATTTGCCAAAATTGGACTAGCATATATACCAGAGTAATTCCAAAGAAATACAAAAGATAAGTTGAAATAAGAAAATGAATTCATATAACCTCAAGAAAACAACATGGAGAAGTTGAATAGCATGAAACAATTATCATATTTGAGCTTCTATTGGGGTACAGTGTCTGTTTCCAGAAATATACATTTCTTTTCTGGTTTGATGAACATAATGCATTCAGAATTAAATGCAACAATAACGAGATACTAAAGCATGTTCTCACTTGTAGCATTTACAAAGATAATAAGGAATAAAAATCTGGTCAAATCCTACTTAGTAGTCAATATAGGAAAGAGAACCAGAACATAATTTATACCAAGAAATGTAGGAAGAGTATATGAAATAACAAGGCCTAAGGCCTAATTGAACTGTTATGTATGAATTTATTCTGCCTTTCAGCTTTACTTAGATTGTAGAGATATTTTACTTCCATGGGTTACTTTTTTTTCCGTACAGCTCTGAAGTTCAAACTATGACCTGCTTCCTTACCCTTTCTAGCACTATGAACTAAATAATAGCTAAACCAAAACAGAATAAGCCAACAACAAGAGCTCATAAATTTGTACTACCACAATAGGTATTGCAGCACTGCAGCCTTCGCTTTAAATAGTATGGTTCCAGAGCCCCAAAAAAGTATTGAAAGAATTATTTAAATAAACTATAGTTGGAAAAAGTAACAAAAAAAGGTTCAACTTTTATTAGGTACCTCCACAGGAGTTAGAGGACATTTTCCTTCTATTCGATTGAGAGCAGGTACGATGACACGATCTTTTCGTTTGAACTTCCCCTTCCACTCTTGTTCTCTAAAAGAATCCATTTTCAATTTTTCTGCTTCCCCTCCATCATACACGCAGCATGAGAAGGCTACCATATCCTAAAAAATGGAGGGGCAGTTGTCACATTAAGTTCCTTAGGACAATGAATAGTTTGCTCCAGAAGAGGTAAAACAAGGATTAGCACCATACCTGTTCAAACCTCAGGTGGACAGAGACATATTTTCCACCAGTCATTGAGCTCCTCTCAATCATCCTACTCACTAGCTTCTCAGCAAGTGATGATATAGGCGGAGAGAACTTCAATGCTTTATAATTGGTTATGCACCTCAGTAACTGAATATGAGATGGGACATTCATTGTCAATCTATTAGCAAATGGTGCAATACGGATAACTCTGCATAAAACATGCATCATCACAAACAAATCAGAAGTATACTTGGGAGAGTTTTGATTAATTATCATGTACTAAAATTTCTAAATAAATGGGAAAAAAAGAAGTTTGTTTTTTTTACTAAACAATCTGCTAACTTCATTTGCAGTATGCTAATACAATTAATGTTTCATTGCCAACATAAAATAGATTTAGAAGAAACAATGTGACACATACCCTTGATCCCTCAAAATGGGAAGAACAACTCCCAAGTAATAATTTACAGTAGCCCATGCTTGGACACGTAAATTTGGAATATTGGAAATGTTCTGATCATATCTTTCCATCAATGCTTCAGGCAACTCCCTAACCACATTTACATAACCTTTAAGGTTGTTTATGAAGTGCTCCTCATCATATATATCCCCGAACTGACTGTAAAACAGTTGAGTTTTCAAGAATCAGGTCTCTCAATATCCTTTAGTTCATTTTTGAGATAATGGGTCAATGAAAGTATACCTGGGATCTCTCCAAACACTGTTGAGTTCAAACCGAGGAATAACTAGTATTGCGTTTAAGAGTCCAGCCACAGCCACTGCACTGCATATCTAAGAAAAAATAGTAACAATGCTTACATGCACATGACAGAATAAATATTATGACAATCAGGTAAGAAGTAGAAACAATGAGCTTTTATGTGTGCATAGCAGAACCATATGTGTACTCGAATAGTGAGAACCAAGCACATCTGTTAAGTTTAATAAATAAGTAAAACGACTGCAGAAAACCAAAATGTAGTACTATAGTAAAATACGATAATAGCATACCGCAGATCGTTGCTGGTTTAGACCACCATTGGCATCAACAATCAAGTAACCGCTAGAACCAGGAGACTCTGTATGTCAAAAAAAAAAAAAAAAAAAAAACTATCAAATAAACAGGAGCTCATTTCCTCCCTCTCAAGCATTAAATTTTATGTTCAATCCCACCCTTCATTTGTTATCCCTAACATGTAGGAATAATCATACAATAGCTGTTCCTAAACTCCAATATAAGTATCGTGGAACTTTAAGAGAAAACCAATCTTGGTAAGAATTACCCATTATACTCGTTCTGTACATGGAGAAATGATTTCTAGCCGTCGAATTTGGACAAGGTTTCTGTACTTTCACCCTTCTTTTGTATTTCCACACAGAGGACAACTGCAGCAAGAAGCAGCATTTTGAGCTTATTGAAGAAAGAAACATCTCATATTTAGATCCTATTAAAGGGACTGAAACCTGAAGGAGAAATTTATTTCCTAATCCAATGTCTCTTTTGTAGGAGGGCTTTTTATGTAGATCATTGATACAATAAACAAAGTGTGTCAATTAGCTCTATCTAAGTCACCATATTATGATTCTGAAAAACCTAGAGTGGTCCTTTTCAAAAACAAGTTTTTGCTATCTCTGTTGTGAGTTGTAGCCGACACTAGCCAAATATAATTGAAGTGGAGAAAAAATAAAGGCATTAGCAATAAACATACATAAAGGCAAAATTTCTTTTCAACATCATTTTCCATGTAGAATGTTCAAAACACCAACATTCATTATCCCCATCAAGCTTCTTTGCTTTCTAATTTCATGATCAGTTTCCTTATTACTACCCCTTTCTGCCTTGTCCAAGAAACAAATTTATTTTATGACAACTTTTTAAGAATTATGATTAAAGAAAAACCCATTCTAACTAAAAGCCAAAATTGTAAAAGAAAATCTAGTTTCACTTCACAAGCGAAATAAAAATAAAAAAACTCCATTAACATAAAATTTAAGATCCTTTCAAAATTTAACCTTTATCCAACATCTAGGAACCAGCTCCACCATTACTAGAATACCAAAAAGAAAAAAAATGCAGCAATCAAGAGCATAAAAAAGGTTATAAAGAGATGTCTAGCAAGAAGAAAGAAGACCTGAAGAGCAGAAGAATTATCAAAGCGAATATCATCCCAAAGCCTTTGAAAATTCTCGTAGCTACGATACACTGATCCGGGAACAGAAGCATAGCCCCAAAACCCAGAAAACGGACCGACACACATTAACAAGCCGGAAATGTACAAAAGTGGCAGCAGCAACAAGTAACGGAGATTACGCCGGAAGTTCAGGCCGGAACCAAGGTTTTCACGGCGGACGAAGGACTTGGTCTTGGAACGCAGCCGACGGCGGCACTGCGACAGGGATGGAGTAAGACGAGGCTTCGGTGGCGATGGAGGTGGGCTTGGAGAGTTGTTGTCGCTCCCGTTACTGACATCGCTGCTGTAGCCATTGTTGCAACAGTTGCTGTTGCTGTTACTGTTGCTGTTATTGCTCTTGGGCTTCATTGCTGTGCCAATGTGAGCTGCCATGTAAATAGACACCCAGCAAAAAGGTAGCAAAGCTGATTGTTCTTCTTCGTCTTCTTCCTTTTTTTTCTTTTTTTCCTTTTTTTTTTTTTTTTTGTGTGTGGAGATTTTTAAAGTTCTTAAAGTGAAACTGGGAAGATTTTCCTAAAATAAAAAAAATTTGAAAATGAAAGGAAATTTTAGTTTTTTCTTAATATTGTTTGTTCCGTTGTTTTCCACTGAGATAACATACAGACAGACATAAGCTTGGCTTTTATTCGGCGTGGCTTCAACTTAGCCGATTTAATTTTATTTTAAACGTTGACTGTTGAAGACACTATTGTTTAGCTAAAAGTTTCAAGAAAAAAATTGTTAATTTTGTATAACCTTTAATCAATTATTTGTTAAAATTTAAATTCAATTATCTTAATAGGTAATAATTAAGGTGACCCTAATTAATTGGTCCCCTTTTTTTTATATCAAACACATCATTTACTTCGTTACCCATTTTTATACCAAACACCATAAATTTACATTATTTAATAATTATTAGTATAAGGTAAATGTAGCTAAAGCCATAGCTTGAGAGTTGAGCCTTGAGGCTTTCTTCTGTAACCCAAAGCCAGTCAACCATTTATAATCACGATGATCAATTTAATTATCTCAGGTTCTTGATCCCATCTGTGATATAATATATACTTTTTCGAAAATATATTCCCATATTTTAATTTATTAAAATGTAAATATCTTAATTTTATGAATATATATTAATTTTATAATTTTAAGGTGATAATACGTTTCAACACACTTAAATTTATATTATTTTATACTAATAATAATATTAATACTAAAATTGACTCAACTAAAACTTAATCAATTTTAGGGATTGTTGTCGTCTTACGATATCGTGTCAAAGTTTCGAAATCCAATCATATAAATATAATTTTAAAAAAGAAAAAAAAAGTTTTTGTCGTTTAATAAATTGTGCAATATTTTACCTCAGTGGAGCCCTATATTTAAAGATGAAAGGACAGAGACAAACGGTGCCTCAAAAGCGAAGAGAAAAAAAAATGATGTTCGAGAAAGAAGAATTGGGTTTGTGTAACTTGATTTTAAATTCCAATTTGATAGTAGTTTTCCGAGCTAATTTAATTTGAACTATTATTTAATGATAATAAAAGTATTGAGATTTAAATTAAATTAAAGTATAAAAAGGTTATAATTTGAAAATAATTATAGTAAATTTATTTCTTTAGAAAAAAATTTTAATAAACTTCTTACAAATTTTATAATTACTTTATTAAATTTTGTGTCATAAGTCAATTAGATATTAATTTAGTGTAATATTTTTATAATATTAAATATTTTAATTGAATTTAGTATTACGAATTAATCGAGCATTAATTAAAAATATCTTTAATTGGAACACTAAATTAGATAATGACAAATATTTCATTATTTTATAAAATAAATTATATCATTTCAAGTGTTTTTTATCTATTGATATGTTTTATATGAAAAAATAAAAATATAAATACATATAATAAAATTTAAATCCAAATTTTTATAATTTTCAACATTTATATTTTTCCATTCAATCAAAATCTAATTTGTTAATTGTGTGCCAATGAAGGGTTGGCTCAATTAACAAAGGCAGAGACCTTAGGTTTTTAAGTTGTATCGTGTATGAGTTTTAATGCAATTAATATTAATTTATTGACTTTAATTTAGATTGTATTAATTTTTAGATTATATTATTACAATAATTTTACTTTATTAATATAAAATTCAATATAAAATTCAACCATCAGTATTATGTTTTAGATATTTTATATTATTTTAATATTACTTTTTATCTGATTCGAGTCATGCAGCTAATGCAACGTTTGATCTTATGAAATCAATTTCATTTTACTATAATTCTACAAAATGCTTTTTCTTTAAAGCAAATTGTCAATATTTATAGGATTTATATATGAAATATAATTTAATAATGTATAAATTTATATATTATTAATAAAATATAAAGTATCTCCTCTTTAAAATATAATTGTCTTATTTATTTTTAATAATTCTAAAAATATTTATTTATTCATTGATTATTGTATCTTTATATTAAAATACAGTCGTGATTCTAAGTGATATGTTCCCTAAAAAAAAAAAAAAAAAAATGCCACGTGGAGCCATCACATGGATACATGAAAAGGAGGAGCCAAAAACTCTCCGAGACATACGCTTCAAGGCACTTTTCCTGGGATCACATCGCACGGTTTAATGGCTGCCCTATATTTACTCCTTTACCCCGCTTTTTGAGAATGTTTGTTGACCTTGTAACGGCCATTTCCGTAAATTCAAAGTTGAAACTATTTTTACTACTTCTTAATCCATATTAGTATTTTTTAATCATTAATTTAAAAAATTATCGATTAAATTTTAATTTAATTAAAAAAATTATATTTAAGTGTTCTAAAATATGTTCGATGTTTGTTTTAAGAGTTAAAATGATTATAAATAATTATAAATATTGTACGAAAAAATTATTTATATATTATTCCATAACAAAAGTGCTTAATCACAGTTTAATATATTTAAATATAGTTTATTATTTTCTTTAGCAGTATGAAAACATGTGAACTCATCTTTGTATGAATTGTAAAAATCGTGTAGCGTAGTCAATTTTAATCTTAATAACTCTAAAAAATAATTTGACATAAAAATGATGTTTTTGAATATGCATTTATTATAATCAACCAATATTTTTATTTCATTTTTTTTTCCATTAAAAATAATTAATATGGGACATGTTACCCCAGCATTACTTATCTCTATTAAGATTGAGTTTAATTACAAGTCAAAAGATACTAATTTAATTAAAATTTAACATAAAACTATATATATATATATATTTTTATAAATATATTTTTATAGTTTTAAAAAGTATTCAGTGTTTAATATTTAATATTCACCTACTAAAATCATTAAATAATTGTTCAAATTTAACTTTCATTGTAGCCGTTTGTTTACTTATTTAGAATGTGTTCGGACTAGATCTGTTCATAGGCCGGATTACAAGAAAAGTGGGTGGGTTTAAGTAAAAATGTATAAAAAAAAAAAGAGTTTCGACAAAAAATAATGCCCGTTTAAAAGACGGGCCATGCCTTCAGTAAGATTTTTTCAGCCCAAACTCGGCCTAGTCTGACCCGAATTTATAAAAAAATAATTGCTATCTTTTTTGTTGTTTTATTGTTTTTTCTTTTGTTGTTTTGATGCTATTTTCTTATTATTTTCTCACTGTTTTTCTACCATTTCACCATTATGTTGCTATTATTTTGTTGCTATTATTTGGATATTATATAACTTTTGTTTTATTGTTAATTTTGTTACTATTTTAGAGACATTTGCTTGTTAAGTTGTACCTATCTTAGTGTTATTTAAGTATACATATTTATTTTCAATTTGTTGGGAAACATTTATTTTAATGTTTTTAGTATTTTTGATGTATTATATATTTTTTAAAATAATATAAAAATTTAATACAAGTAGTCCGGGCCAGACTTGAGCAAAATTTTAAACACTTTTTTTGTGCCTAGAAAATGGATCTAAGGTTTTGGTTGGACCCGGCTCGGTCCAAACCATGGACACCTTTAGTTTGGACGACTAGTTGGATAAAATGCAATTATTCTTATTATAATAATTATATCCTCTTGTAATTATAAATAATTTTAATTTTCTTCACTTTTTTGATTAATCTATGACAAGTTTAGTATGGTAAATTGTAATTATACAATTACATAATTTTAAATTCCAAAAATATTAATTATTATAAAATTTATCAATAATGTTCGAGAAAAAATCATTAGTAATAAAACTTAAAATTAAATCATCATATATAATATGTTAGTGCAAAAAAAAAATTCAACAATACGATTATTATCAATACCTGAAATTACAATAAGAATCTAAAAATAAATTATCATATATAATATATTGGTCCAATAAAGTATTTGACAATATAATTACTAATAAAAATAAACATCCTATGCAATTTTATCTAATTACATGTTTATTGGGTAAGTCTCAATCTTAGGTTAAACATGTACTCTTTATTATCATCGATTGGTCATTGACCAGTTGTAAATAATTATCCGTAAATGTTATTTAACTTAGTTAAATCTAGTATAAATAATTTATAACAAATATTATGTACTTTAATTAACTAATTAGTGAGTCAAAATATTTTAAAAAATTATATTTCGTCAATAAAAATTTTAAATTATTTAAATGAGTTTATTAAAATAACATAAAATTATATTTTTAAAATAAAAGTATCCTAAAACTAAAATATTATTATTGAATAAAAACAACTTTCTAAACTTAAATAATGTATCAAAATGTTCGAAAGACCATTAGATAATTAGGTTAAAGTGTAATTATTGGTATCGGAGAATATAATCGAGATGTTCTAATTACACTTGAATTTAACTATTATTTGACTTTTCAAACCCGGTTTTAATAATGAATTAAGTGAAAAAAAACATAACATAATAATAGATATAAAATTAAGGTATCGTTCTTGTGCACTATTGGTAACAATGAAAGAAAATTTGATTCTTGTATAATTTATATTATTATTTAAAAGATTAATTAAGTTCGTATCACTTATCAATTGAATCTCAACTCAATTGAAAATTTATTAAAAAGAAACTTACTTTATAAAATAAAATAAAAATTGCAATATTTAGAAAAAAAACGTTCTCCACAGAATTCAGCCTCAAAGTATTAGGATTGTGAATGTTTTAACTTTATAGTGTCAATTAAAGGTTAATTTATTTTTAATTGGTGGTTGTTTTTTGTTTGCAAATATTTTTTTAGATTGCTAAAACAAATAATTTATAACAAAACCTAGAGTAGATCTTTGATGACTGGAATCCTGAATGAGATCCATTAAAGTTGAAGTGGGTATTGTAGATGGAATCTAGTTTGATGCTTCCATTTGAAAGTTGAATCCCTCTGCCGACCATTATTTAAGCCAAAAATAAAATGAAAAAGAAAGGTAGTTAGGGAACTGCAAGGGTCTACCGTCTTTAAAAAGGGACAAAAGATTTACTGTGGCGTTATGGAGACCGAAGAAGAATAAGCTTGAGTTGCCTGAATTCGGTGATTCACATCTTCCAACCGGCCCCCACTAAAGTCTCTCAAGTTATGGGCCTCATTTAGGAGGCATGATGTTACTATGATAAGCTTAACACACACATATATAAAATAATTCCATCTTGTGTATAGATCGAATCGGGTCAATTAAGTATTTTTAACTTTAAGTCTAGCTTGAAAATGAGTTTAAAATTTTATTTAAGTCCGATCCAAATAAAAATATTAAAATTTGAGTTCAGTCTATTTGTATTAAATTTTATTATATAAAAATAAATTTAAAAAATATAATACATCAAATACACTAAAAATATTTAAATAAATATTTCTCAGCAAATGAAAAAATAAAAAAATACTTAAATAATACTAAAATAACTGCAACTTAGCAAATAAATACTTATAAAATAGTAGCAAAATTAATAATAAAATAAGAGTTATATAATATACAAACAATAACAACAAAATAGTAGTAATATAGTAGCGAAATGATAGCAAAACAATGAAAAACAGCAAAACAATAGCAGCAATTTTTATTTTTTTTTTGCAAATTCGGTTCAAGCCCGGGCAAAAAAAGCTTACCCGATACATGACCTTTTTAAAAAACGAGTCTTATTTTTTTGTCCAAGCTCAATTTTTGAACCTATATTTTTGTTCAAACCATTTTACTTTTTTAGGCAGACCTTCAACCCATAAACAAATCTGCCTAATACAAAACCACATATTATAGAAAGAAAAAAAATTAAGTAAATATAAAAATCAAATATGGATTTAGTTGAAATGTGAAAATTATTATCTTTTCAATATATATTTTTCTAAGTTTAATATAAAAACATGAAAAATATAAAAATACTTTCACTTTATAAAAATAATAAGTTGATGGGTGATATCAATACGGTGACATTATTAACGAATCGTATAAATATTAATAGGATTATATCATATGTATAATGTGAGTGACAAAATTTACGTAACAAATTTATAAAAAAAATTGATATGAAAACTAGATGTCATTTTGATCGAAATGATAAAATCGAGAGAAAGAAAATTTTGAACTCTTAAATTTAAGTCTCACTGTGTGCATGTATTTTTTTAAAACTATATGTAAAAAGATAAACATATCTTCAAAATTATATTTGTTATTTTATATATTGACTTTTGGTAAATTTACAATTGAATTAGGACTGATTAAAGGTAACAGTAACTCAATAAAAACTTTAAATAATAATATAAATAATTGATAATCTCCTTTAGAAACAACTATTCTATATGTACATTATGTAAACACGCATTAACAATTTCAGATTGAAATGGCAAAAATCATCCTTATGTGTTTCTTTAGAAAGTTTATATTTAGTAGTTATTCAATTATCAATAAATTTCTTTTTAAGTTACCTACCTATAAAAAGTTGTAAAATAGTCACCCACTATATTAGTAAACTTTTTTCGTCACCTAATTATGAAAAATTTTAAAATGGTCACTTAACTATTTAATTTTGCCTTTTTTTCTCATCCATCTATCTTGAATTTTCAGGTGTTTCCATTTTTATGTTAGCTAATTGCCAATTGGTGACTAAAAAAGACAAAATTGAATAGTTGGGTGACCAAAATAAATAAATTTACTAATAGATGAGTGACCATTTTGTAAATTTTCATAGTTTAGTGACTAAAAAAAAATTTACTAATAGTTAAATGCCTTCTAATGTAGTTTACCTTTACTTAAATTATGGCACATTCACGATGTAATAAATATATTTATAAAAAATTGATTTAAAGATTAAATGAAGTTTTTTTGTTGAAATAGTAAAGACATTGAAAATTACGGTGCTTTAGGTTCGAATCCTATTAAGCATATTTTTCTAGATTTCACATTATTTAAAATGACAAAAATATCTCCATAATAATATTTATTATTTTATAAAAGGAAGTGTTTTTTTGACAATTGCTTAACAACGTTCAAACTTGAGACTTGATATAAAATGACTAGGGCACACATGTCAAATATTAATTAGGCCACGTAATGTCATTTAGTTTAGGCACCAAATTGAACATTAAAACTAATCTCATATACTAAATGATATATCAAACTTATATAAAATATATATTCCTATTATGTCAATTAAGGATGATTTAATCACTTAGTGTTGGGTGTAAATTATATACTCAGGTATTATGGTAAGATACATTGTAATATTATTGAGAGAAGTTAAGTTTGAATTTTGAAAACAATATTAACAAACTCGAAAATTTAGTCTCCATAGAACATAAAATACCTTGGTTCTTAAAAAATTAGAATAAATTGGTTGAATTTCAAACAAACCTCATGGTTAATTATTTAAAAAAAAATCATATATATTTTTATACATAAAACAATAACCCGTAAAGATAAAATAAGAGGCAAAAGTAAACTCCTCTGATGGTTTGATAGTTAAGGGTGTTCATTATCCCAAGTGTGATTTGAGTTTGAATCGCGTTTATTGTTCGGGCTTACCCTATTATTATAATTAAAAAAAAAAGACAAAAGTAAAAGTGATTAGGGCGAAATTAGTTTAAATTGGTTCATCATTAAAAAAATTATATAATATTTTAAAGTTTTTTTTAACTAAATTAGAAATAAAGTATGCTACAAAATTAGAAATAACAGCTCATTAATTCTGGGTTACCTTTTCATGTTTTTTATTATTTTTGTTTTGCAAAGACTGGCAGGCCTTTCATGGCCAACGGGCCGGTTTTGTTTTAGGATTCGGTTTATTTTATTTTAATTTTAATAAATACAACCCAGTTTTCTTTTAAAAAAAAAAAACTTTGTTATATTAAAACTAAAAATTAAATAAAAATAAATTTTATTTGAATTTCAATAGTCATACCTTTTTCACCAACGAATCCAAAGTTGAAAAAAATGTATATTTAATTGAACCAAATTTAATTAAAAAAATGGAACCCTAAACCCCATCATTCAAATTATTATTTTTGTTCTTTTCTCCATTCTAACTTAAGTTTAATTCACGTAACTAGCAGGAATGTAGAGGAAGGCTAATATGACTAAAATGATATAAAAATATTATATAACATTATAATTTATCACACCTACTTTGTGGTGAAAATTAATAAATTTTAATATATATTATATAAATATAAATATTTTTATTTTAATATAGTAATTTAATTTTGAGGTGTACTATGCCGATTAAATTTTAACTCAATTGGTATAAATATTATTGTTAATATAGGAGAATATAGACTTGATTGGTATGAGTATTATTAGTATGGGCATTACTGTCAGAACTTATAATGAACATCTCCATGGCGTTAGAGAGTTCTTAGTGAAACATATATAAGTATATATGCTGAAATTAAACATTTGCATCATTTTCTTTTTTTTTTTTTGAATATAGCAGGTATTTAATTTTTGTTCTAAGAGAATTAATATGGTCTTATATTTACAATCAGAGACTTGAAATGAATTAATATTCAAATGAAAAGAAAAATCAGGATACAACCATACATGCTTTGCCATGTTGGAGAGAAAAAAGGATGGTCCTATTTCTAAAACAAAGAATGATTTTTTCCTTATAAAAGGAACCTGAGATTAGCCATCAAGAGTGGTGCAAGTAGAGTTGCCCACCATCTTCCTACCAATGGGTTTAAACCATTTGCTTTGTTCTTGCAAACAAGCTTGTGATCATGATATGTGCATACTGGTTGATTCCTGGATTTAATCGAAACAACATCAGACAAAAAGTTTTCAGTTAAAAAATCACCAATTAAAAGGAGATTGTAAAATGGGTTGCCTTCATTATTAGTTCCAAAATAGGACAGTTTCGATTTCTGAACTTGAAGCTTAACTCGGTTTGAGTTCGATATTTAATCGGGAAAAGATACGAACCTGGTTGAGCAGAAGGTGATGACATAATCTGCACCAGAACAAGTGAAAATACTAGTAGGATCATCATATGCATAACTATAGGAAGTAGGGCATGCAGACTTGAAAATGTTGGAATAATATGTAGGTCGACAAGTTGAAGGGTTTCCATATGCCCCTCGGCAACAATATTCGTCGGTGTCAAACACGTCGCATGCGCTTCGGCAAGCTATAACCTTCCCTTTGGCCTTGACAGCGAGTTCGGAAGGGCAATTATGCCTGACGTCAGAGTTACATCCAGCAGTGGAGCAATTTCCCTTACCGTTTATCGGTGTAACGGATAGTGGCAGATTGAATCCGTCAACGAGGCTAACATCGTAAAAATCAAGAGTAGCAAGTGTAAACTCAGCGAGTGATACCGGGGTTTTGCCGGCAGCTCCGCACTTAAGGGTTTGGCCACAGTCCCCTGTTTGGCATGGACCATTTCCATTGTCGTCGAACTTGCAACCAGTTCGACCCCATATGCGGCCACTCCAGCCAACCGGGGCGTCAAAGACGACAGATTGGTGTGATTTTAATTCAAGACCTCCACCATTAAAGCTTTCACCGGGGATAATTCCAGGCCAGATAGTATCCTTGCAATTGTTTATAATGGTGAAGGTTCTTGCACATTCATACACTTTTGCCCCTGCCAAAGTCCAAGAAATAGAAAATATCGGAAAGAACTTAGAATCGCTATTTAAATGGAATAAAGCTATGTGTGGATACACTGTTACATTATTATAAAGAATGGAAGAGAATTTATGAATACCTGATGAAAGCATGAGCAGTATGAACAAAAGAGGTAAAAGCTGATCCATTTGGTGGTTTCATCTGTTTGAGGAATTTGCAGTAGGTATATATAGAGAGAGAGAGACATTTAAAGCAAAATGGGGGATGAAGAATACGTGCAAAGGTAACGTAGTAAGTAGGAAGAGTTGAAGTTGAATAGGCATTAACCGGTCATAGGAAGGCTTTTCCATAGAAGGTCGGCTAACGTGATTCTTTCCCTAATCCTTTTCCGCAAGTTTATTCAGGTTCCCATCTTATTTTATAATAATTGCCACCCTACCTTCTCTTTTTTGTTGCTTTATTGGATTAATATTTTCTGACAATATTCTACTTCTGCTACCTCAAAACTTAAAACTTGTTTCAACACATACATTACTATAAGGTTCCTTTTAAATATATGCAACAACGTTCACAGGCTTGGACTGATTCACACATGATCCACATCTAATGTTTTTGGATCAACTTAAGACGGTGGAGGCCTAAATAAACCAAACACCAAACCATTTTCGAACCCTAAATATTAGTATTAAGATTTTGATATTTCTTATTTAGGTTTTAAATTTGTAATTTTAAAATATAATTATTCTAGTAATTATATATATCTTTTGCTTACATTATATATGTTGATACTAGGATCAACAAGGGAGAAAATAAAGAGGTTATGGTAGTCTAACGGAGGTCGTTTTATCATAACAAGTGAAGAGTTAAAGAAAGAAAATAGAAAGAAGGAGACCTTGAAGGTTAAAGGAGTTACTTGCCGAGAATAAGTGCTTAAGGATTGCTTAGGGGAAGAAGATCTTTTTCTCATCGTTTGGGAGGGTGAGGTCCTCTTATCCTTTACTGGTGATGTGGCAAGGTTGTTACCATCATACTGTAAATAAGGGACATGCATAGGGGGGCTTATTCTATTATGCATTTTGAGAGAATACGAGGTTATTATGCTTATGTGGGACCCTAAAGAGAGTATTCACATTGAGAGGTATATTCACATTGAAAAACGAGACTGTGGTGAGCCGATAACCTAATGAAAGGTGATGCTATCTTCTATCAACAGTTGAGGACATCCTGACGGATGGGAGGTGAAAGGACTATCTTGAAACATCCATTTGATGCTTTTTGAGAGTGCCACGTGTTTAACCTGGAAGAAGGTATAATAATATATATATTCTATTTCAACTTAATAATGAAAAATAAATAAGTTAATAAATATTTTAAATATTTATATTAAAATATATGATATTTTTTTAGTTATATAAATAACATTATATATATAAATATAAAACAAAGAAACTATAAATTTGAAAAGAGTCTATATATATTAAAACTTGAGTTTAATTTATATTTTAAATGAATATAGTTTTTCAATTCAAATCTATTTTTCCAAATTTTTTTTTTAAATTGCTCACAGTGTATTTGATAATAATATTAAAATAAATTATATTATTAAATTTAGAAATATTTAAAGCTACTTTATTTTAAAACTGATAAGATCTTCTGTATGTATTGTTGTATAGTATTTTCATTATCAGTCACACATAAGTATTTCAAACAGAGGAGAAAAAGGCCAAAGCTAATCCATTCACAATTAAGCGACACCAGTCAAACACTCCAAAAGGATAAACCACCAAAATTTCCAAACCCTCAGATCCAATCCAATTCCTCTTTCTACCCTCCGATCTTTATCCCGCATCAAACACGAAAAAAGCCCGCCCCCAATATTCTTGGCGCAGCCAATAAATCCACACAGAAGAAAAGAAAAAAAAAAAAAGCCCCGGTGGAGAGACTTATCTACTTTAGGAATTTTCTAGAACCTTCTCGAAGGCAATGGCTGAGGCGACCAGCACCGAGAGATCCACTGGCACAGTCAAATGGTTCAGCGCCCAGAAATGTTTCGGTTTCATAGCTCCCGACGACGGAGGTGACGACCTTTTCGTCCACCAAACCTCTATTCTTTCCCAAGGCTTTCGTACACTCTCCGATAACCAACCCGTCGAGTTCTCCATCGATGTCGGTGAAGATGGCCGAGCTAAGGCCGTTGATGTAACTCCTATGCCTCGACCTCGCCGTCCTTCCCGCGGTGGTGGAAGAGGAGGATATTTTGGCGGCAGAGGTAGAGGAGGTGGTGGTTACAGGAGAGGAGGTTATGGTGGTGGCGGTGGCGGAGGTAGTGGCGCTTGTTATAATTGTGGGAGGACGGGGCATATAGCCAGGGATTGTTATCAAGGTGGTGGAAGTGGAAGTACGAGATACAGTAGCGGCCGTGGAGATGGTGGTGGAAATAGAAGATACGGTGGCGATAGCGGTGATGGACGAGGAGCTGGGGGACGATGTTTTAATTGTGGAGATGAAGGCCATTTTGCAAGGGATTGCCCTAACAAATAATTCAGAAAACAAAACCGGACATTTCCTATAATATTTTGTGAGTATAAGTTTTTCTTTTACGGTGTTTTGGAAAGGGGTTTATCAGCAAAAGAAGAAGAAACCGGAAAGTTGCCTATTCTTTCCGATCAGGCTTACTTTTCCCGATTCCGAGTGATCTGGTAACATCTTTAAAAAAAAGGTCCATTGTTTTGTATAATGTGTTGTAATTGTTGTTATTCTCTTAATTCTTATCGATTCTTCTTTCTTTAATCATCTATTCTTAGTCTTTGCATTTACAGTATGAATGGGCAATCATTTGTCTTCCCTGAAGTAGATTTCTTTTGTTTTTCATGTTCGCTGTTATTTACTATCGATTGTTTTTAGTTTTTACTGTTTGATGCTTGAAATAGTGATAGATTAATTTTTATATCTTACATTAAAGAGTAAATATATCTTTAGTTGATCTAAGAAAAAATTTTCTCATCAGTGCTAAAACTTTTCATTTGGCTCCTCCACCGGTTGATGATTAGATATGATTTCACAGATAATATATGTTATTTAACCTTGATCCTAGTGTTAACTTTTAATTGATGCTATTTATATTTTGTTACTAATATATATATATACTTTTGTTAAAAATTCAATTAATTTTTATTATTAAAATTTAATTTTTATATGTCATAGGTCATTTATAACTGTTAGATTATTTCGTTAGCTATATTAGTTTTTAAGAATAAAAATAAATAAAATTTTTAATAAAAATAATTAAATTATTATTTCATCTAATATGTAGAAATTAAATTATTTATTTTTTTAAATAAAAAAAACAAAATGCAATTTAGAAAAATTAAACATACATGTCATGGGACACATACGCTAGAGTAACATAGGATAAAATGTATTGGCATATTGTGAGTTTTTTTTTTTTTTTCAATTTCGTGGATATTGTAATTTGGTTGTTATGGAAGGTATGTTGAAGAGGGAAAGAAAGACATTCATGAGATTTGCGGGTCTCCACTTGTTGTTAGCAGCACTGTGTTATGAGCATCTTAAAAAGTGCATGTTGAAGGGCTCAACTGACGTGTTTCCTTTTGAAAAGGATGAGGATTGAGGACCATATAATCCTTATCTTGCTTTATAACATTTTGAGAGGTTGCTGTTTGATTGGCGGAGATCCGGTCACAAGATTTAGTATACCCTCTTAATCTTAAGGTTTAAATCATTTTTGGATATTGAATGTAGTAATTTTTTTTTTCAAATTAGACCTTAAATTTGATAGTTATTTTACATTGAGGTTTAATTTTTTTTTTTGTCTAAATTAGCTCATGAACTTGGTAATTGTTCTCATATTGGGGCTTAAAATCTTTTTTGTCCAATCTAGTCCCTCAATATTTTTTTGAAAACTTTAAAGTTTAAGCCTTAATATAGGAACAATTGTCAAGTTCAATGATTAATTTAGGCAAAAAAAAGTTAAAGCTCAAATGTGGGAACATTTGCACAGTGCAATATCCAATGTGAGAACGATTCAACCCCCAATGTGAGAATTATTGCAAAGTTCAGGTTTTAAATATTGATTTAAACCTAATCTTAAAATTTTTGCTTTCTTTTATTCTTTTTGGGGTTAAATAAGTATTTGGCTTTTGAACTTGACAATTATTCTCTCATTGTAGCTTTTTTTTTTTTTTAAATTAGGCTCTAAACTTGGCAATTCTTATCACATTGAAGCCTAAACTAGGCAACTAGGCCCACGTTGGGATTTGAATCTTTTTATTCTAATTAATTCCTAAACTTGATAATTATTCCCATATTAGGCTTAAACTTGGTAATTGTTTTTATATTAAGGCTTGAACTTTAGGGTTTTTAAGGAAATATTAGGTACAAATTTGGACAAAAAAAAGAGTTCAAACCCCAGTATAGGAACAGTAAAGTTTAGGTCTTAATTTGAAAAAAAAAATTCAGACCCTAAAGTGGGGATAGTTGCAACTTTTTTGGTTCTTTTATGTTTTTTTAAAAAATATTATATTAATGAAGACATTATTCTAAATCAACTTAATAAAGATATCAAATTAATTTAAAATTTTATATGCATAATAAGTATAATTCTATCGATAAATTTAATGGTTGAATTGTTAAAATATTAATTATAAAAAAAATTATAAAATTAATAAAACTATTTTAATTTTATATTAGTGCAAGTGAACCTCTTCATTTATTTAATACTTATATTTTCAACCCCTAACTTTTCTACTCTTTTAAATTTTACACTGACTTTTAACTTTTCTACTTTTTTTAAATTTACACTGAACTTTAACTTCTTCTTTTTTTTTTTTTGCTTAATTTCTTAATTTCACTGTAAAATCCTTGCTTTAAAATTTGATTTTCTAATTTTCATTTTTGCTGGTTTCTTTATATATGACTTTGTAAAATACAATCATTTTGCTAGAATTATTTCTAAATTTGTTAACTATCAAAGATGGAACAACTTCTAGAATACAATAAATAATATTAGATTATTAATGGATGGAACAACTGGGCCATATCCACCACTGGGATCCGATGACCATTGGCCAAGAATGGAAGGGGCCATGGCTCCTGGAACAAACACTGTTTAATCCAAACCCATGGCCTAGAATACAAAATTTCTTTTTGCCACTATTTAACCACGAAGGATTGATAATTAGATGTGACTATGAGTATGGACTAGGCCAGGTCTAAATATAATAATTAACACATTTTATATTTATTTAAGTTCGATTTGGTTCGAAATACGAATTTAAAATTTTAGTTCATATTTGTAAAAAAATTAACTTAAACTCATTTTAAGCCCGTTCAATTATTTTTAAAAAAATTTATATTATTTTAATTTAATATTTAATAATTTTATATAGTCATCTTAAAATTATATTAATGTTTACATTAGAGTATTAAATTTATTTTTTAATGTTATAACATATATAATATATATATAAAAAAATATAATATAAAATGTTATATATTTAAAATAGGCTAGCCTTGACTTTAAATGTTCAAGCGTGAGCTTGACTCATATTTTAAGCGGATCTAATTTTTATTTAAACTTATTTTTTGATCATAATATTTTTATCTAAACCCTTTTAAATTTTAAGTCAACATTTAAACCTTAACAGAGCAATTAATCAAAATGGAAAACAAGCGAACAAACACATGCATTGGAGTTAATTGTTGTTAGGGCTTATTTATGTTAAACGTTGTACGGATAAAATAAAGTGCCCAACAAAACAGATGATAGAAACCACGCCAACCCATCAATTAACCACCCTTTAATTTAAACCGAACAGTTTTAGATACCAACAAAGTTATATCAACACTTATACCCCTTCCTAAGACTTAGACACGTGATATTACGATTTACAACAAGTATTTTAAGAAATACTTTATAAATGATCTTCCACTTTGCACCACTCGATTTGTCATCTTGTGTGTTCAACTATTCACATCTCTTAGACTTGTTATAAGAAAAATGAATAAAATACTATTAAATTAATTAAAAATATCCTTTATTAAGCCATAAATAACTCTTATCTACTTATTACTTTTATACTTTTCTATAGATAAATTCAATAAAATTATTTTTATTTTAGATTATGAAGTATATTTTTAATTAATTTAATTAAATCATTGAATATGCGCATGTCTTTTAATTTTTTTTTAAAAAAAAATTATATATTTAAAACATAAAGATCGTATCCGCATATTCATAATAAAGAGTTTATAACTTAATTTGCCTTACTCATGCTGATTATAAACAAGTCTTGTGAGCCTATTTCGTTAGTCTTTTACTGTTTGCAGGTTTTCAGAAATGATGGAAACCATGGGTCATTTGAATGATAATCTAATAATCATTGGAAAGATGGTACATCAATGAACAGAAGAAGAAGGATGAAGCTTGAAACGGTACATAAAACTTCACACATATATTCCTAGATACGGTAATTCTTATTTTCACTGCAGAGCTGGCCATGGAAGCTTGTTTAGCTTAAGCTGTAATTTTATTTATGGTAAAGAAACAGCTTATTGGGGAGTCTTGTTGAGCTTGCAGAAACAATACTGAGAGTACTTTTTGGATTTGAATTTAGGTGGATTTGCTTCATTAACGAGCTTAGGATGAGGCCCTACTTCTAAGTCCGACGGTGGCTCCACAAACACTGGCCATGAAATTCTTGTCTTCTCTTTATTCACTTTGGCCCTATGAAGCACACTCTTGTATTTTCCGTTGCTCACAATCTGTAAAAGTACATTAATAATAAATAAATTAATGGGATAATTTTGGTGATTTTCCCAACAATACTATACAGTTTTTTAAGTCATATGATATATTTTTATCTAAAAAAGCTAATTTATTTTTCTTTAAGGTGCATAGTAACATAGGCGAATTTAGGGGTCGCAGGTTGTTTTTAAAATTGAAAAATTCGATTTAATCTATTAAAAAGTATAAAGAAATAGATTATAAAAAATTAAAATTTTATTCAGCCTCTAAAAATTTGTTTTAGCTTTGCCCCTTTAGTAGATATGTTCAAGTTGATATTAAAGTATATATTTTAGTGTTATAGAAATTACTTAAAATTTAAGTTCACATTCTTTGTAACATACCTCAACTTGGTCTCCAATGTGAACAATGAGTGCATTAGGAATGTATTCAACATCATACCAATGGTCATCTTTACAAGCTTGGAGGCCCTGGACATCATTAGGCACCAATATGGTGATGGCAGACATGTCGGTGTGAGCCGGCACGCCGAGCGCCAGGTCCGGCCGAGGGCACTGCGGATAGTAGTTGATCTTAAGAAGGTAAACCATGTTGTCGCCACCCATAGCCTCCTTCATCTCATTCCCTTCCAGTCCTAACCCTAATGACAGACATCTAAACAGCTTGTCGACCACCCCATGCATGTGCTTTGCGTATTCCTCGTTATTCTTTCTGCCATTATCCAAAGGAAATCATACATAAATGGAAAAATCCCATGAAAACAATATATTATATAGGTTAGTCCACGCATATATGTGAAGGAAAGATGTGGATTCTAGACCTGTAAGAAGGTGGGTTTTTAGGCCAAAATTGATAGTTAATTTCAGAAGGAGGCCAGATCTTATGGAAGAGATGATCAACCCAAGCTTTCTTCCCTTCAACTTCTCTTTGAAGCTTCGTTCCATAGCCTTCAATGGACTGAGATCCTGGGGACTTGGCGTAAGCTTCCTTTTCATGTGGTGGGAGCTCGAAGAAAGCCTTTCCGACCTCTTTCAGCTTCCTTACGGTTTCATGGGGAATGCCATGGTTCACAACTTGGAACATTCCCCAATTACTGCTCGCGTCCACAATGGCTCGTACAACCTTCTCTTCATCGGGGTCGCTTAGATCGATAACCGGGACCTCTAGCACCGTCCCCTGAACCGTAGTCAGTGATGGCTGCTCGTACATTGTCCTAATGAATTCTTCCGGGATTGTTTCTTTCGAGAAATTAGCAATCTCTTGCACTCTCTCCACCTCCATTTCTCTCAAAATTTCTTGGTTAGATGTTTAAAATAGCTTCACAATTTATGATTATATAGGAGCCGAAACATCCAATACAAAATTTCCAACAACCTATTGGTAGCTGCTAAAAATATAATAAATTTTATATGGAACAGAATCCACCAAGAGATTTTTAGATAAACGAGTTTTTTCTTATGATAGGAGAGCATCAAAACCAAAACTAGTTAATTGAGTACCCCCACATATTCAATTCATATTTTACATCTTAATTTCATATTCATTTTATGATCCATGAGATTTAATTTTATCACATTTGATGCTTACTTTTCTCAATAATGTTACTTTTACAATTTGACTTTGATTTCTCTCTCTAATAATACAACGTGCCTTATTATAAAATGCAATTATTACTTATTATGCGTATTACATCTATAATCCAACACTAACTACATTAAATTGTGCAAATTTTTAATCCATTCACACTACGTTAAGAATTTACCATTACGTGCAAACTCATTCATCATTCTCAATATAAACTAGCTTAGAATTAATTGACAGTAATAAATTATATTACACTTTTAAGAAAAGAACTCATATTTGAATTTTGAAAACAATATTGTTGAGTTGAGAAAGCCAACTCCAAACCACAAATATGATAGATAAAAAAAAAAACTGAAATATAATAAATTTAGAGGTCTGATTAAATAATTTTATGTCGTGATAACTCTATAAAAAATAACATGTAACAACGACAAAACAAAACTTATAACCTTGATTCATTTTAAGGTTGACCTTTCTCTATAAACTAATATGTTAGAAATTTAAGTATAAATTGATTCAAGATGTTCTCTCCCCTTTTTCTTTTTTTTCTCTATGAACTTCACTAATAATCTATTCATATGAAACCAACGTACTAACCTTTCTTAGAAAAACAACTACGTGCATTTTACCAACAATTTAAAGTTTGAGGAGGTGGGAGAGTTTATTTCAGTAGAATGTTTATAGTTTTCATTAATTGCCGTAATTATTCGATTTAGTTTTTTATTTAAAATTTGAAATAAAATATATTGAAAATTAAAAAGTAATTGGATACAACTATTTTACTAGAATTATTTCTAAAATTTTTAAATATCGACAACTTCTAGAATACAATAAATACATTATTAAATTATTACTTATGAAAACAAAATTAACAGTGTGAGGCCGAGGACCACCAAAGGGGGAAGTAGCGGTCTTGGTGACAATTATTGTATTTATAGTATGTTGGTAAATAATTATATTTAAAAGATTTTATATGTTGGAAGATGGCAACCAGCCAACTACCAGCTTCAAAGTGGATGGATTGGTGTCAATAAATATGGCGAAGGTGGGAATTGGCGGGGTGATTAGAAGACCAAGTGAAGGCTGGTTGGTGGTCTTCAAAATGTCAACAGGTATGATGAATATTTTTCGGGGTTGAAGATAGAGTGGTTCTCGAAGCTCTAAAGTTCGCTTGGAGCTGAGGGTTCGGACTGGCAAATTTGGAAAGCCACAATGTGACTTTGATTGAAAGTATTCGAAATGGGTTAAAAGGGGTAAGTAATGATGAGGAAATCAGAATGATATATGATTGGTGCTCTAGAAGGTGAAAAGTTAATTGCTTAGCGAAGGTAGATGGATGTAGAATTGATCAGTTATTTTTTTTAGATAACTCTCCACTTGATGTGCGAGGGTTTTTGGAAGAGGAGATTTGACCGTCACTAATAGATGTTCTAAGTTTATTTTTTCTACCAAGAAAAAATATTTTATATGTTTTGTAAATTTTGATAATACTCATAATAAATGTTTTATAAGTCTTATGTACCATAATAAAATAATAAAATGATACATCATCATTAAATAAAGCAAAAAATAAAGAAAAACTTTTAAATAAATATTAATAATTTTATTTAAATATAATTAAATAATAATTAATTGTAAATAAATGTTAAAACCCTAACTTTAAACCCTTAAACCAGAGAACCTAAATCTGAAAGGTACTAATATCTATTTATAATAGTTACGTTTAATGTTTAATTATGTTTAAATAAAATCATTAGTATTTATTTACAAATCTTTCATATTTTTTATTTAATTTAATAAAAATATATTATGTTATTATTCGTATAAATTTATATACACGATATCAATTTTTTTTTTTTTTTTTAGTTTTAGGGATTTGGGCTCAAGGGTAGGTCGCAGCTGGCTGGAAGTAATGAAAATAATAATGAATGAGGTGAAATTGCTTAAGAGAATGGTGCCTCTTTCTTTATTTGTCCAATTTATTATTTGCACAAAGTTAGTTTCAATTTCTATTTTAGTCCCTTTATTATTAGTTACTTTAGGTTTAGATCTGCCAAATCTAATCTAGGAACCTAGCTTAATCAATTCGATCTAATCTATTTTTATTTTAAAATGCAATAGTCTAAACTTATTTAATTTAAACTCGAATAGATTAAAACTCTAAAAAGTTTAAGCTTCATCTTTGTGATTATATGGGTGATGAACTCTAAAATTAGGTATAAATTATGATTTAACTATAATATCAAACAGATGTTATATATGAAAATTTAAATTTCATTCTATTTTAAATTTTAATTGTAATTTAGTTGTGTTGTGTATATTAGAATTTTTTTGGGTATTTTTATTTTGGATAAATATAAATTTTTTATGCATATAATATAGGCTTACATTGTATACAAAAATTAAATCAGAATTAAAGTGTAATATTTATAATTGTATTTAAAATCAATTTTCTTGTATCACGTTATATATTAAATCAAATTTTAATTTTAAATTTGAGATTTATTTTAGGGTTCACTTTAAATATTTTTTTGTCAATATAGTCACTGTATCAAAATGGTCACTCAACCATTAAACCCTTAACAGATTGCTAATTGGACTTGAAAAAAAAATTATTTTTTTAGTCCCTTAAAAATTACAAAATTTCAATTAACACTATTGCTATACCCACGAAGTTTTAATTTTCTATGCTAAGGCAGAGGAAAAGATAGAGATTTAGCACAGCTCTACCCTCTATGGCATTGCCACCATCTCCGCTCCATTGTTTTTCACCCGAACAAGAAAACTTTATCATGGTTTCTGCCCTAAAAAATGTCATCACTGGTTCAGCACTTTCCTCTTCCTTCACTGTTGATGTTGTTGTTGACTTTAGTTTGGATTTTGATACCTTGATTGTGGTTGGGGGTTCTTCTTCTACTTTTATGGTATTACAACCGAGTGAAGTTATGGATAAGTGCCACGTGTGCAAAATTGACGGTTGTTTGGGGTGCAACCTTTTTCGCACCAAGTCAATAAGAAGACAAAAACTGAGCCACCACTACTAATAAAACTAGAACTAAACATTTATTTTTATATAACTATTTTTTCTTAACTATTTAGATTGACCATTTTTTTGCCTATTGTTACTCATCCCTCCCATAACTTCCTACTTTTATAAAAAATGGTGAGTCACAAAGTCGTCATTGCTCATAGCTACGATTGTTGGGGATGCGAAATGTCCTCAGCTTGACTTTTTGACCCGGATTGTTGCACCCTCGTTTTTTTTTTAATATTATTTGAGGCAATATTTGCAAAACTACAAAAGACAAAATTAGCATCCAACCACGCAAGCCATCAGAAAAGTGGTTAAGCACTACATACTCGTCGAGGACCTAACAACTATTCTGACATACTTGTTTAAAGAAATGCTGACACTGGGAGAAGAAAATGGCTCCTTCAGGTTTAGCTTAAGCATGAACACCATGTGTAGAGCCTAGTGAGGGACCTACCACCTACGATCCAGGAGCCTCACATACTCAGTGATAAAGTTCCATGGCTCCAGCCACAATCCTCAGAGATACTTAGTAATAGTATCCTAGGAGTCAAAATGTAATACCCTCTAACCCTTATCCGTCTCCGGAACAGGATTATGGGACATTACTAGTCAATACAGTTCAATTACAGTCATTAATTAAAATAATTGTTTACACTTATCATAAACTTAATATATCGTCCCTTTAATGAGCCCTCGAAGTCCAATATAAACAGTAAAATCAATTCGAGACTAATTTAAAAATCACTACGAATTTTTCTCATTTTTTTAAAATTTTCCTTATGAACGGTACTCACACACCAGTGTGGATTGCCCGTGTGACTCACACAGCCGTGTCACTAGATCACACGGCCATGTCTCTAGGTCACACGGTCGCGTTGAGAGCCCGTGTAACTCTCTGACTTGAAAGTATTAAGGTGCAATTTTCACACGGCCAGTCCACACACCCGTGCGCTAGGCCGTGTGGATTCAAAATGAGCCTTAAACAACAAATTTACCAGCCCTGCCATTTAAGATACCAAACATTCCAATAATCATTCATTCAATTACTTTAAGTCACATTCAAATCTACTCAAAACATGTCAAATTAGATATTTTATGTGCCTATATGATGAATCTTTTAAGTATTTCACATACATTATCAAATAGTTCAAATTCTTACCAAATAAGCCAATTCCTACCATATACTATTACTAAATCTAAATTTACTTATTTCATCTTTACATTGACAATCCAAAATGACACACATAGACATTTTAGGTACATGCCATTACCAATAATTAATATACCTCATCACATTGAGTTCGGGATCGGCCTGGGATGCTGATTCAAAGGTCTGACTTTAACCTATCCTGCGTACGGAAACAAACCGTATGTTGAGTATGAACTCAATGGTATTTCTATAATCCAAACACTTAATAATATGAAAATATAACATTCATTTAAAAATCATATAACAATCACAACTATATAATTGTTCAATTCATAGATAAATCCTTTGTAACATAATCAATTCTTTCATCTACTAACCCGTATAATTTTCCACAATATGTTCACAATTCACTTGAAAAATAATATTATTCACTTATATCCTATTTAGAGTTACATAATTCATGTGTTTTAATCATGTTTCAGTTCACTGTTCAATATCAATAAATAATATTCAACAATTCACATTTCAATCAGTGATCCGTTTTATTCCAAGCTCAATATCAGTTAATATTTTTCAATATCAATCAATTTATCAATATCATTCAGTAACAGTCAGTCATTCAGTACCTTTATTTACCCCTATTAACATGACTTGGACATTGACGGATACACGGATCTAACCAACACACCAGTACGGCACTCAGTGCCTCATTGGCTTTGTCGAAGTAAACAGTAACAGTACGGTATTCAGTACCTCATCGGATTAAACTCAAGTAACAGTAGCAGTACGACATACATGGTGCCTCATCGACTCGAAGTCGAAGTAACAGTACAACACTTATAGTGCCTCATCGACTCAAGGTCGAAGTATCCCTGAATACTTCCAATCCTTTGGCATGCCAACTATATCCGACTTAGCCCGACACTGTTAATAGGGTATTCAATTCACTTTCAATTTTTCAACCAATACACATTTCAATTAATCACATATATTCTCAATTCAATGCAATTCACTTTACTTTTCAATAACAAATATTCAAATTTCACAATAATCACATATTCATATTAATTTCATCACATTCTCAATCAATATACTTTTCAAATATAACATACATCTAATATTCAATTTTCACATCAATCACATATATTCATATTAATTCAATTCAATAACAATTACTAATACTTATATTAATTACTTACAATAACATATAAACCAGAATATAATAATTAATAATTAAAATTCGGATTAAATACCAATTCAATTTAAATTCAATATCAATGCTCAAATATCACATAAATCATAATTTCACAAACACTCAATTCAATATCAAATATATTACACTTACCTTAATTTTCTTACCATAAACATTTAAATTAAAATATTAGAATTAATAATTAAAATCGGATTATAGAAATACAAACTGTAATTTCTGAGCTAACCCTCGTTGACTTTGCCTTTCCCTTTCTTAGCCGAGGTTTTTCTGGGACAACGTTAGCTACGGAAATTAAAACAATTAAAAATTATCAATACACTACCATTTAATTTCACATTGAATATTTCAAATTTTTATTCAACTTTTGTCTAAATTCCAATTTAGTCACTAAACCGAGACTAACTTTTATTGTTCACATTTAGCTCAATATTTTCATTCAATTTCCACTTTAGACTAATTTCAACTCTCTAATTTCACTATAAAACCATAATTTCAAAATTCTTTCAATTTAGTCTCTACTATTAAAAACTTATGATTTATTTTACCATTCAATCCTTATTTTACTTCTAACTTGAAATTCTATCAATTTAACCCATAATTCTTCAATTTATTCAACATGAACAGTATCTAGAAATCTAATAACTTTCAAAATTTCCACTTAAAACAAGTAGTATTTATTTCCAGGATTCCAAAAACATCAAAATTACAAGAAAATGAACTAAATTAACTTACCACTTAAACTTGGAACATTGAAATCCCTAATTTCCCTTTTTTTTTCTTTCCCCATTTTTCCTTCTCTGTTTCGTTTCATATTCTATTCTTTCTTATTCTTTTATTTCTTTTTATTTGTTTTATTATTAAAATATTAATATAATATATAATATTATTATTAAATAATAAGTAAGTATATATGTATATTACAAATGTATGTATAATATTTGTACACGTGTAAATTATTATTACCATGCAATTGTCACAATTTAATTACCTTTATTTATTTATTTTATTTATTTAATATAAAATAATATAAATATAATAATATTTACTTAAATAATAAGTAAACAATAATAATTACTGGTATATGTATATAAATATTCCACATGTATTTCACTATTACCACACATTTATCACTCATGGCTTAATTGCTCATTTAGTCCCTTGAATTTTTTTATTCTATAATTTAACTTTTACACTTTATTCAATTTAATCCTTATACCTAATTAACCTTTATTCACATATCCACAATCTAATTAACCTCACAATTAACTTCGTAAATGTTACTAATAAATATTTACGAATCCATTTTTTTGAAACGGAGACCTGAAAATACACTTTTTCGATAACCGTAAAATTCGGGTCGTTACACAAAAGGCTATGAGTGTTCACATTGTTTCTAGTTCCTAAAATCATTCAAGCCATCTAGTAGGTTTGCAGGTACATATCCCATTGCACCTTTATTATGGAGGCAATAACGAAATATCCTCAAAGAGAGATGTCCTGAGAAACGACCAAATGACCATTATGATTAAGAATAATATATAATTGTTAGCCCAATCATTGATCTCCTCCACCTTCAGATGATATAAAAAGCATGAGGGCATTGGCCTAGCTTCAACTCCACCAAAATATACTTTTTAGGGTCTAGCTTTAGCTTTATCACCCTTCTGAAGATGAGTTTTTCATTCCCTCCCTTAGAACAACCAAATAAAACCCTTGATGGTTTTCTTTCTCCTAAAAGGCATACATGTTGGGAAATGTGCTCATATTGTAGTAAACATGCAACTGTTTTCTATTTATTTGAACAATGAATAAATAAATAAAATTAATTTCACATTTCACTATTATGTCTTTTGTATTTATGCATTTTATATTTTGCATGCATAGCAAAATTGTGACAAACAAATATTAGCTCATCGATTGTCTAAGTTCAAATTGAAGATAATTGGTATTGTAAGAACGTTTACATTGCGAGAAAGATAACTTACTTCAGTAGATAATCTAAATAAGTTTGTAATCGTGTAAAAGAATTGAAGTGAGCATTTGATTCAAATACTGAAAAGGATTATTATGTTGCTTACAATTTAAATTGGGGAGATGATTAGTCTTGACTATCAGAGCAATTAACTCCACATGTAGAGATATAGATGTATTCATTGGTAGAATGATATATTGGACTGGACCCAAGATGAATTAATTTTGAATTAGTTTGTGAATTAATTCACTTGTGACGTTCATGGTGTGATTTACCTAAATCTTAAGTTAATCACTGACCATACGTATGCAAATCATGTGCTTTGATATAAGTGGAGACTTATGCTCTAAAGATGATCGAGCCCATATCCGGTATGTTGGGTACATGACTTGTGTATGGCATGGTTTTACTAGCAACTGTGGAATTCATAGTCTAATTAAAGAATTAATGATATCCTCTCATTGATATTATGTGGATTGATAAATATGTAACGTGACCACGGGTTGCTTATTCTTGAACGAGCAACTTATCACAGTCATTTGTTGATAGTGATCATATTAATCATTAGGAAGACACAAAGGTGACAATGAGATAAAATAATATTGTGTTGAGTGAACGGATTTAACTCAAAGGAATCAAGGATATCATATGAGGGTAACACACACATGATGAGGTCATTAGACAAATCAGTTGGATGAATTGTTTTCGTAAATAGTATACAATAAAGAGTTTTCAATCTTGGTACTTCTTATGGATTGACTCCATGAATAAGTAATTGTGAATTATTGGAACGATACTTCTGAACATAATTGCAATTACTAGAGCCTAATTGTATATGTCTGATTAGTCCCTCTACTAGCTAAATAAAAGCTCGATCGGACTGCATTTGAATAGGAAGAAAATTCTACGACTTTGAAAATAATTTAATTGAGTCGATTTATTCGATATGGAATTAAATTAAGTGGTCATGAAAATTGTTCAACTAGAGAATTTGATTAAAGAATTTTCTTGAAAATTTAAATTAGAAAATCTAAGTGATTTTTAGAAAAATTAATTTTGATCAAGTAAAATTAAATTAATCAAATTAATTAAAATTAATATGATATTTTTAGTAATTAATTTTCAAGTCAGACAATTGGCCTAATGGGTAATTTAACTTGAAAATTGGACCTGAGATCGTAAATTGAGTATGGAGCCCAAAAACAAGACCAAGACCCAAAAATGGTCGAACTGGGCCTAGTATGTGAAGCTGGACTGACGGTCCAACCGGTGGCTAGATCGGATCGGTCGGGTTGTCACTGACTCGGACTGAATTGGCAGTAGGCGAACCGGCTTGGGGTGCCGTAAAGGTGTCGCACCTAGATCACTGAACACTGCGGTTGTGACGGCAGCGTCCCAGTGGTTGGCGATAACTGAACTTCAGTAGTTGAGCAGTGGAAGTGTTACTTTCCTACTGAGACTCTACCAGAGAATTTGATTTCAATTTAACTATTCCAACAATAATAATAATTTAATAGTTTGATATTAAATTAAATTAAATATTTATCTTAATAGTATTTTATTAACTTAATATTAAATTGATTCTCTTATTATTAAATTTAATCTGATATTTATCTTGATAAATATTATATTAATTTAATTTTAAAGTGATTAAGTTTAATTATAGTTGAGCTCTTTAAATTTTTTTCTAATTCGAATTGAGTCTACACTCGGTAGACGTGAGCTAGAGAATAGTGAAAAAAACTACTCGGTCGAAGCGCTCATCCTACACAAATCGAAAAAATACAATTTTAATTAAGTATTTTTTTACTTTACATATTACAATCAAAATCTTGTTTTGAAAAAAAAAATTAAAACACTATTTTTCTTAAATTAATTTCCGTTGCAGTTTCCAAACTTTTTATTTTTAACAAACCATTGTTGTAGACCATAATCAAGCATTCAAGTTTAGATTCTTATAAACTGCTTTTGTACTAATAAAAAGATGGAAACAGTGGAGATCATATAAAAAGGAGGAGAATGTTTAAACTATATCTAAAAAAATCAAAATTGTATATTTGATGGTTTAATAATGAATAAATATCATTTGTTAAAAAATATAGTTATTATTATTATTGTTTTGTTTTTTATATTTTAAAATTATTTTTTTAGTAGAAAAAAAATTATTTACTTAATATCATTGATAATTTATAAATTCAAATTTATAATATGGAAGTGTGTCACACACAAAATGTTAATAATGATGAGTTTGTGTAAAGCAAGCAAGAGCATGGGGCAAAATTGATGGATCCATTTATGGTGCCTATCCGAGGGCAATTTCTAAATTTTGGGAATGTGTTTTTTATTTTCGTCATTTTTCTATATTTTCCTCATTTTTAACATAAGACAATAAAAATTTTGTCTAAACTTGCTCCATTTTGAGTTTGGTCGAACGAGTTATTTGACTCTGGGGACATATTTAGTAACAAATTTTTCATGGCTTTTTGTTTCATAATTTTATGAGATTCATTTTTTATTTTTATTTTTTTAATATAAAATAAAAGTATTTTCATCCGTTTTTTAAGTATAGTCTTATTCGGATCAAAGGTGATATTTAAGTAAAACCCTTCTAATAATGTCGAATTTATTTTTAACTACTTAGTGAAATTCATTACTTTTTATTACTAAATGTTATATCATGTTGACTATATGGATGGCAAAAATTACAAAGAAATATATAAATTAATTAATATATATTTTTTGAATTTTTATAATTTTTAATAAACTAATAAAAATGTACACAATTGTAGATAAAATAATACATAAAAAAAATAAGAAACAATTATTGATAAAAATTTACACAATTATAAAATATTGGGTTTGTGGAGATTATAAGGGAACTAATGGGTAGATTTTCAAGCTTTGTGAAATTACTAAAATATTTAATTTTATATCTTTTTATATTTAAATATAGTGATATTATTTTTCAACTATGTTAAATATATGAAATTATATTAGTACAGATATGGAACAAAATACGTGGTTTTTTTACCTAAATAATATCCAATGTTAATTAATTACAAAAAGGTATGGAAAACAGATTAATTACAAAAATAAGCATTTATTATAGTATTTTGACAGTACCACCTGACATATTAGTGGTATCAAATTAAAATGTCATGATCTAAAATATTCAGGGACCTGATCTGTAAATTTCTCATTTTGATTGGCAAGTGAAAAAAGCTTTAAGGGTGTCGTCTGAGTTGTGGCACCAAACTTTAAATAGGATAAATTGTTTCATTAACCCCCTTATTTATTATTTTCTTTTATTCTCCTCTTACCAATTAGTCCAAAAAGTATTTTTGTAAAAAAAGTTGATTCCAACTGAAAATAAATTTTATTTAACTTTTGAAAAATAATTTATTTGTTCAAATTACGTCTAGCAATTAACAATATTCATAATAGTTTTCGTTCACTCACATTATATTTGAAAACTATAAATTTAACTAATAATTATAATTTATACATAATAAAATTTTCTAAAGTTCTTATAATTATAATTTATACCGTGTCCGTAAATCAAATTGATAATAAAATTATAATTATTTTTTGAAAAATAAATAAAATTTATTTTCAGTTGGAATTGACTTTTTTATAAAAATACTTTTTGGTAGAATTTTTTTTTGGACTAATTGGTAAGAGGCCTTTCTATTTTTGGTGTTAAAGGGGAATAAAATAAAATAATAAATAAAGAAGGTTTATGAAGCAATTTACTCTATTTAAAGTTTCGTGTCACTACAATGTCAGGTGGCACCCTTAAAACCTTTTTTTCAACTGCCAATCAAAACGAAAAATTTACAAATCAAGTTTCTGAATATTTTAGATCATATTTTAGTTTGGTGCTGCCAATATGTCAGAAGACACCATCAGAATACTGTAGCAAATGCTTATTTTCGTAATTAATCTATTTTTCATACCTTTTTCGTAATTAATTATTTTTTATATTATTAAGATAACAAAACCCCAATATAAACTAGAAATTAAACCCCTTTGTGGGTGAAAAGTAATAAAATATTAATAAAAGTATGTACAACAGAGGTAAAAAAGGTATTGTTATGGAATTAAAAAAAGATAAAGTAACTTTTAGTCCTTAAATTTGACAAAATTTTCACCTTGATCTATGAATTTTTTTGTCCACATTAGTTCTAGAACATGACAACATTTCTCAATTTAATCTTTAAGCTTGGATTTCGTTAAGGTATAATGACATTCCACTCTAAGATTATACCATGTCATCACTTGAATTTTTTAAATATATATGTCGAAACCATTTTTTTGAGAAACGGGGTCGACTTGGTTTTGAAAATGATAAATGAAAATTGGGAGTCGCCATCAATCTTTTTGAGAGGTGCGATCGGGTTATCTCGTAAAAGTGGTTGTTTTTAATAAATAGTTTGATTTATTTAAACAATGATTTTGGTCCACGAAATTCAGAAAGGCGGGTTTGGGAGTCGGTTACGCACGAGGAAGGATTAGCACCTTTGTAACGCCCAAAAATTGGTACCTAATTGATTAATTAGTGTCTTAGTGTCGAAAATTGAAAACTTGAAAGACTTTAAAATACGATCCCTCTTTTTGCAAAAACGTTCGAGTGTTAAAGACCTTATTGTCTCGAAATAATAAAATGTCACTTCCAGTAAGTTAGGACATGACATCTTGAACTTTTGAGAGTGAGCTTGCCTTTTATTTAAAATCCGTGTATTTTAACTCTTTAAAAGAATATTCGATTATTTAGAGTAAACGAGGGAAATCGAATCCCAATAAGTTAGGGCACGATATCCCGAACTTCCAAATACCGAATATTGCCTTTGTTTGCAAAAATCTCATCTTGAGATAACAAGATGTCATGTCCAGTAAGTTAGGATTCATATCTCTGAGAATAAGTATTTTATTCAAAACTCGTGTTGCGATTTAAAAAGAATATGCCGTTATTTAGGTTAAACAAGAAAAATCAGAACCCAGTAAGTTAGGGCACGATTTCCCGAATTTCCAAATACGGAATATTAATTTACTTTAGAAAGCACAATTGTTGTGTCGAGTGAAAGACTGATGAATTATGATTCTTATGGTAAAATGAGAGAACAAATTACAATGCTAATACGTGCAATAAAGAACGTAATAACGTAAATAACGATGACAAGTGCACAATAATCAATAAAATAAATAATGGGTTAAATAAAACAATAAGTGAATAGACAAAATTATTTAATAAGATAAAAAGAGCTCGAATAACAAATAATAAAAAAACTAAGTAAATAAATGTGGGAATAATGAAAAAAGATTAAATAAAACAAACAAAAAAAATGATAATAAGAATAATAATAAAACAAAAAATAATTATAATGATACCGGAATAATAAAAATAATACCTTAATAACAATGATATGGTAATAATAATGGTAATAGAGAACAACAATACATTAATAATAATATATGTTAATAACAATAATAATAATATGTAAAAAAAAGGAATAATAATATAGTAAGAATGATAATATGTTAATAAGAATAATAGTAGTAGTAGTAATAAAAAGGTAATAGTAATAAAAATAAAAATAAAAATAAAAATAATAGTTATAACGATAATAATAATAATAGTGTAGGAAAAAAAATGAAAAATATAAAAAGAGATAATAATAATAGTACCATAACGACAATAGTAGTAAAATAAAAATAAAAATAAATAAAAATAGTGATAGTGGTAATAACAATAAGACCACAATAAAAGAGAAAGAAATAATAACATGTAAATGATAATAACACTAACAACAACAACAATAATAATAATAATAATAAAATTTAGCAAATGATAATAATAATATTGACAATAAATAACAATAGTAAAAAATAATAATAGGAATAATAAGGATAATAAATAAAATAATGTTAATAAAAATAGTACAAATAAGTATTATGTAAAATGCGTAAGTAAATGTGTAACTTAAAAAAATGATAAACATAAGATAACAATAATAATAATAATATAAACATGTATTTCATGGAATAAAGTAATGATACAAAATAATAAAGAATTCAAAGTTGGAAATTATATAAAAGTATGAACGAATAAATAATAAAATGATAAAACGGAATCAATGTATTATATAAAAAAACATAAATATATAAAAAAAAATATAATAATTGTAGTAGTAGTTATAATAAAAACAATAATAATACTAAATGTAACAATAGTAATATTAATAATAAAAAATAATAGTAATAAAAACAAAAGTAATAACAATGATAATAAAAAAATACTAGTAATAATAATAATAATAATAATACAATGAGTTTCAATAGTAAAATAATAATAATAGTGATAATGATAATATATTAGATAATAATAGTAAAATAATAAGTAATAATAATAGATTAAATTGATTAATTTAATTAAAATATTGAAAATAACAAAAAAAAAAAACTAAATTGAACCTAAAATGAAAGTTCAGGGCCAATTCGGAATAAAAAAATAAAGAATAGGACCAATTTGGGCGTGCGGATAATAAGGGACGACCAAAATGGGCAATATCCCATCCTCCTAAAATGCACAGCACCAAGGGGGACTGATTTAAAATCGAAAAAATATTATGGGGCTAAATTAAAAAGTAAAATAAACTTAATTGCAAAACCATAAAAAAAGCGGAAGGGCTAAAGTTGCAATTAGCCCATCTACTTAAAAACACGCGGATCCTGAGGCGGGTCGGGTCGGATTCGGGTTGGCCAAGGCAAAACGACGTCATTTTAAGGCTTATGAGCTTAGGCCAAAACGACGTCGTTTTGATCCCCTATATAAGTCAAGTTTTATACAAAAAAAAATCATTCCACCCTTCAAAAAAAAAATGAAAAGCCCTCTCTTCCTCCTTCTCTTAGCCGATTTCTGGTGGGAGCCCAGGTGAACCGCCGCCGCGTTGGCCGCCGGTCGCCGGCGTCGGCGCCGTCGCGCACGGTGGCCGGCGAAGATAAAAAGGTGAGTTTTTTTTTTCTTTTTATATATTATATATATAAAAGAAAAAAATCGTAAAAAGAAAGAAGAAAATAAAAAATTAAATAGAACCGCCTTTGAAGATATTCTTCTTCTCTGTCTTGCTGATTTTTTTGTGAACTTCTCGTATTTTATTTCAAAAAAAAGACCCCTTTTACAATCTTTTTTCATGGCTTTTATAGCCATTTCATATTATTTTTATTACTATTTCTATTGTACTTTTTCGTTTGCGTGCTTCTTCTCCTCTTTTGCAGGTGCAGTCGGTGACAGAGCAGTTGGCATGATGGTGGAGCAGGTGGTGGAGGCGCAGGCTAGGGGTCAGAAAATCCTAGGGGCGGTGGCTGATTAGAAAACCTAGGGTTTTGTCTTTTTATGAAACAAATTTTAGGTTATGGGCTGTTTGATTTTTGGGCTTTGGGTTTGGGTTGTTGTTTTGGGCTTTGGATTTAGGTATTTGGTCTTATTTATTTAGTTGTTGGGCCGGGAAAATTGGGCTTATAATAATATATATATTTGATAACCATTTGCTATTTTTAGATTTTTTTTTTAATTTTCCAAATGATGATGTGGCATGATCTCAAAGTGCCATATCATCATACTTTGATGAAATCTAAGTTTAGGGACCTGATCGCGCCATGGCTTGCGTGCACCTAGACTTAAAATAATGCAATTAAATATGTTAATGAAGTGTTGTATCTGCAAGTGTACAAGTCAAATTATAATATAGTTAACTACAACAAAACACTTTGGAAGTATTTTGAGGGTCGAATTCAAGGGAGGTCCGCTTAATCAAAATTAATAGTCAAGCCTAACATGCTAAGCTAAGTCTAGGCAGCTACTAATCTACTTATCGTAGTACGATTAAACTCTAAAATTGAGATTTTAAAGTAAGAAGGTCTAAAGTGCATAAATAATAAAAATTCTAACATGCAGAAGGATGATTAACGTCCATGATTATAATTAACCTAAAGTCGGAAATTTTACCAATTAATTAAGAATTAATCGAGTTAATACCTTTCGGCCCATAACTAAATTAATTAATCGACTTAGTCCACTTATCTTTTCACCTGATGGAACTAAATTAGGCTAAGTTGAATTGATTCTAAGTAGAATACCCTTTTGGTCTCATTTACCTAAATGACTTCATAAAGTCGTTAATTCTAGGATTTAAGTACATTCAACATAATCCAATTAATTGGTTTACGAACTCTAGCCTTAAGCTAACCACACACACTTTAGTCAACCAACCTTCATAGGGATTTAATTATGAGTGATTCTATATACGATTAATCTTACCCAATTATCAAACATCACAAACAATGTAAAATAATAAAGAGTAAGAAATTCTCAGGAATTTCGGTGAATCCAAGACTTTTGATTGATTGAATGGCCACGATGATCCACAAAATATGTCGATTATTGCTTCGGAATGAAGCCCAAACAAAAAGAAAAAGAAACAATCCTTGGAAAAATTTGAAATCTACTAAACTATGAATCTAAAACCTTAAAACGAGCTCCCTAAAGTGATGGTTTAACATAATATTTATAGTCTAGGTGTATTTTGACCTAATTAGGTCAATTATAATATGAATTACAAGTTAAATGAGACTGTTCGGATAAAAATACTCTTGTAGAATTTTTGGCTCATCGAGCTCAATGTCGCGAGATTCACTGACCAATGTTGCGACTTTGTAGACAAATTACTTGATCTTTGGGACTAGGTTGAATGCCGCGACTTTACTATCCTAGTGTTGCGACTATGAGGCCAATAAGCTTGCCTTGTGGATCTTGGTTGAAATTTTGACCAAGTGTTGAGGCAGCTTCCAATGTTGCGACTTCCATGTTGAATGTTGCGACATTAAGGCTAAGTCGCTGACTCCTTGGCTTAGGTTGTTTCCTTTATACTCGATTAACTTGTTAGTTCCACCTTAGGTCTAAATTGACCTAATAGGTCATAAAATATCACAAGAAGCTCAATTTATTCAATTGCAACTAAACACTAAACACTTCTCAAAATAAATGAAAATAACACAAAAATGCTTGAATACAAGCTTCTTAAGTAGTGAAAAGAGCCTAATTTGTTGTAATAAATTAGGGCAGATCAATACCAAAATTGGGAAAAGTTGACAGGTTCTAGCACTAAAGTGCAGCAAAGGTCTAAGGATCAAGTTGAAAAAAGTTACCAAATTCATGGGCTAAATATTATTTTATCCCCGGAAGAAACATCATTATGAAAGATTAAATTATTTAAAATTAGTGGGAAAAGTAGTTTAGTTTTAGCTTAATTGACATCATTATTGTTTATAATATGTAACAGAACGTGAGTTCGAGTGCTTTTAAGCATGTATTATCTCTCAATGTAAGATTTTAGGGAGTTGTCCATATGGCTTTAGAAATTAGAGACTATTTTCGTAAAAATGTATTTAATTAAAAATTTGAAAATTAATTTTTGAAATAAAAATTAGAAAACAATAAAATTTTTTACTTTCATTGAAAATATTTTATAAAAATAAGAGTTCTTAGATTTATTAATTAATTGTTCGTGATGCAAAATTCATTGAAATATATAGATATTTATATTTTCAACAAATTTTAAATATCAAAGATTCAAATACATATAAATGTAGTAAATTTTTTTTATTTTCCATATTTCTATTATAAAAAAAATTAGTGTACTAAACATGTTTTTCTATTTTCATTATTGGAATTAATATATATTTTAATTTCCAAACATGTTTTTTCAATTTTCAAAAAAAGTTAAAAAATCAAAGGGAGCCTTATTATTAGTATAGATATAACAATAATTAACCATGAAATGAGATATGATAATTACTTATCTTGCCTCATCCCTTAATCGTGAGACTGTAGTTCGATTTCCATCTATGAAAGTAAAACACATATCAAGGTCAATCATTTACCTCCTTAAAAAACACTGGCGAAAAGAGAATTAATTTCATCAGAAGTGAATACCTGATTTCAACTAACATTTTGTTTGTACCCAAAAATCTTGCTACTCGTTTCAAAATTAATTTAAATTAAGGTGTGAAGTAGGTTGGCTGTTGTGTGTGTGTGTGTATATATATATATGTGACTATTTCATCTTGGGTACTGGATATGGCATTCGGTCGGAAACAAATTACCTTGTCCGAATAAACTGAAAAAGCCAACTTATTTCAATTAGATTGATTCAGTTCACTTCAATTTGATCGGCTCACCCCTTATTCAAATGGTTTGAGACATCAACAATGTATCAGGTCGCCAGTCATGTGGGCATGCATAAGTTGAAATACAATCTTGACATCCCTAAATAATCTCTTCAAAACAGAGTTTACACACAGAGAAACTAATGGAACATGTTTCTCGAATTAAATCGACATGTTGTAGAAACAGAGCAGTATCAGCCCACCATTTAGCAAAAGTTTGAAAGTACATAAAAGCATCTCTAGTTTTATAGAGGTTCAAAGTTGCCTGTTTCACAGGCAATCTATTGACATTAAAAACATGTGCAACATGTGCAACATCCTTACTTATAATAAGAGGACTTTAGCTATATAACAGTATACATGCACAAGATGTATGCTTGCAGCAATTAGCCACCGCAGCAGGAGCCACAGGCAGGAAGGGAACCTGAAATATAGCACCAGAAAGAAAAATCTTTTAACGGACAAATTAAAAGGAAAGAAGCGAAAGAAAGAGGAAAGCTGTGACAAACAACAGATAAAAAAGGGGGCAAATGACGTACTATGGTCAATTCCCCGAACATTGTCCATTCCCCGTGGTGGTCGTCGTGGGCCACCACCTCCACCATATGGTCCACTTCCAGGTCCTCCTGGACCACCATCCCACTTCTTGCTTGAACCAAAGCCTTTTCTGTAGGCATCGGACTTTTCCATCTGATGCACATCCAAAGGTCAAGTTTCCAGTTGATTGATACAGATTAACAAAATAATGAAAAATAGAACAGAAACCCTAAACAAAAGTCAATGACAAAAGGAAAAAATGAAAAACTTACCGAGAACATGGTTGAGAAGAACACTCCGATGAAATTGATAATTGCCCAGAAAAAATCAGTGATAGTTCTCAGTCGCCATATTGAACGCTTTGATTTCACAACACCTAAACAAACATGCATGGACAAAGGTTTCCTTATCAAGGAAGAAAGGGGAAGTCTCCATGACAAATAGCAATATGCTGAAGTAACGAAAAGGCCATTTTTTTCATCACGAAGACAATATGGCATAACTTATCTTCAAATTACCAATGTATTTATGAATGCTATGCAATTATAGTCATCCATAAACTCAGAGCAAAGTTTAATAATATCACCAGCAACTCCACAATCAATCAACCCAAGACAGGTAATCAACACAACTATATCCTCCTGATATATAACACAAACACACGTACATACACTCATGGGCTAGGGCTACATATGGAAGAACATAAAGAACTTTCAAATTCATAATAACATTAGGAATTAGGAAATAACAGTCTTCAAATGAAACCTTTAAATGAAACCTCTAAAAGAAAAAGAAAAAGCTGAACCTTTAAATGAAAACACAACGATAGATATGTCAAAGAAAGGACTTTTGCAAAACCATTGAAACTTTTTGGGAATGACCTGAGTTGATTCCAATGAAAAGCACCTAAGAACACTATAATATATGCATTGCCTCGTTTGGAAAAAATCTGTGATTTCATCTGGACTGCGATCAGAATATCAAATAGGTTCAAACTTCGAATTCATTTTGAATGTTACCTAAAAAGTTTTTTCTTTTAAACCAGAGTTCCCGCAAACCCTAAGACAATGCCAAACTAGGCTCGATAATAGCTGAAAGCGCCGTTTCAGCTGCTTCATAACAGCGTGAAGAAGAATAACTCAGACAGATTTATATAACAAAAGGGTTAGAAATTCAAGATTGTTCAAAACTAGAACAATTCTCATTAAAGACATCGTCAAATCACAGACAAACCCAATTTGGGCGAACTCAGAAGAAATTACGATCTATAATCATCCGATATCATAAATACGATAAATACACTCCTTTCCCATACCTAATTAGATTACTACAATATTAAATTTCAACACCCAGAAAGAAATCCTTATACATCATAAGAAAAGATCGGCCACAAATTTCGAATAGAAACTAAAAGATCTCATAACATAAACAATAATTTGAAATATTATAAGTAAAAAAATTAAATTTGAGAGAAAGAGAGAAAGGATACAAACCTCCCTCGACGTAGGCCATGAGAAAAACTCCAGGGTCTTCTCCTCCAAAAAGAGGAAAATATAAGAGACGATTGCGGTGTTCTAATCGGCGTATTTTAAACGTTTCATCGAGTTTTGATGTTCAGATGGAAGACTTAAATTTGATTGGTTTGCAGTCGTTTTACTGTACACGCGTCCTGTTATGATTCGATATGCTTATGGAAAACTCTCTACGATCGCCACGTGTAAAACAATTTATTTGCAAAAGGGTCTGACTCTAAATTTGGAAAAAAACTGATAATTAGTTAGGTCAATATTAAGAAATTAAATCGAAATCACCATTAAAATTTAGTAAACAATATATATATATATAAATACCAAAAATAGATAATTTATCGATTTCTATATATTTATTAATAATTATAATAACTTTTTTAATTTCTTTAAAATATGATATTAAAATAAAAAGACTAATTTTTAGAAAAATGAATTTCACAGTCAAACCATTACAAAAATATCACCAAAATTATAGGTTTATTTCACAAGCGTTTTTAAACTATAACCTAATTTAAAATTCCTAAACTTCAAATTTTTTTTAAAAAAAATATATGCAAAATATTAATATCATACCAAAATTTTAAACACATTTGCTTGTTGCGATTGTTTATTATAATGTGTTAAAAATATAACGTATCACTGAAATTTAAGAGGATTATTTTTTAACTACTTAAATTTAAATTATGCATGCAAAACCAACTCTTTTTATATATGTTCAACTTCATATTTGATCTAGAATTTATGCCTAATTAAACTAATATAATAACTTGATTGATTCAATATTGAAACTTCAAGAACTCAATTAAAATATTTTAAAATTTTAGGAACCAATTTAAAATTTAAACTATAGTTTGAAGATGTCTTGTGAAATAATCCAAAATAATTTCAAGTAGACCTAGCCATTTTTTTTCTCTTTTTTTTTAATTTACAGCTAAAAAAATTACATCAACAATTTCGATGAAAATTAATTATTACAAGTTTACTTAATAAATATCGAAGAATAGAACTTTATTAGATTAATTATATTAATATTTAATATAAGATTAGTTAGTGAATGTGTAGGAATTTATTTGATATTACCTATAAGGCAATATTATATATGTTTTGAATTGAAAGAATTGAAAAGGGGACTAGTTTGTAAAATGAGGAAAAGTTTATATGAAAGGTTAAAAATTATGATTGAATATATATATGAAGAGAAATATGTTATTGAATGATTTGTATAATGATTTTGAATTGCTATGAGAATAATTATTGAATTTTGAATTGACGGGGACTAAATTGAAAAGAATTCAAAAGTATATAAATTAAGTTTTGAAGTGTAAATGAGAAATTGATTCTGTTATATTTACCTATGTAGACAAGATATGAACTAGTAGGATATAGATGGCATGCCATTATGAAGCATTTAGCACAATCTCTATTTGTTTGAAGCACTTCGGTGCTACTCTGTTCAGTTGAAGCACTTCAATGCCACTCTGTTTTGATAAAGCCCTTTGGTGTCGTTCTGTTCTATTATTGCACTTCGGTGCTACTCTATTCTGTTCATGCATTTTGGTGCATATTTGTTTTAATTTCACATATCTTGCATGTTTTGTTAAGTCTACATTGGGCATTCGATAAATTCTAAAAGATAAAATAAAATTATGATCATTGTGACAAGATTAAAGTAAGCGATTGGAATGATAATGAATCCAAGTATGATAAATGAAGTCTAGTATACAATTCTATTGCTAACAAGTTTTAAACTTACTTATTATGACATTTTTGTATTTTGTTTATACTTAATGAAAAAGTAAGTTTAATTCTCATTGTACTTACTAAGCTTTCACAAGCTTATCACATTATTTCGATCTCGTAGGTAAAAACGTGAAGTGAGGATTTGCTGAGGATCAGTATCTCCACATCTCATCATATCTCATGGGCTTGCAGAAGAGTATGCTATCTCCACTATTTTGTTTTAGGTATATGACATGTATCTAGGTGGATGTTAATGTAAGTAAATAGGGATCTAACTAATTCCCACACTTGTGTTTGATGTGTTTTGGTATATGAGTTATGGTTTATGTTTGGAATGATTATGAATGATTTCGATGTAGTTTGGATGGAAAATATAATGTATTATTTTGTTTATTTTTCCATTGTTTAATAAGTCTTCACTTTTAGAAGTTTTTGTTTACTCTTGTAGTACGCTTTTTACTCTTGTAGTCTTGTAGTATGCTTTTTAGTCTTGTAGTACGCTTTTGCGAGTGATTTTAGGATTGGTTTTGTCGCCGTCCTCTCTAGTTTGGTGATGCTCGGTTCTTTTGCCTATTTGTATTCGCCGCTTTGGACCATCCGGGGCTAATTTTCTTATTGTATTAAGTGCTTGCAATCACTTCTGAGATGTCGTATTTGAGTTGTGACAGAATCAATTGTCAACGTGTCATAATATTCTATTGAAGATAAAACGGAAACCTTTGTTGTGTTGATAGAGCTTATCATTCAACGCACACAACATGTGTTTATTATCCCCAAATTATATGATCTCATCCATTTAATGAATTAATGAATTTTTTAAAATCTTTCATGCACTCGATTTTACCATTTCAATTAAAATCAAATTTCGCTTTCATAGAAATTAATAGGTGAAAATAAACCATTTCTCGAGCACTATCTCCCCATCCTTACATCTACCCATACGTCTAGTCATAATAGACAAAATAACAACATAAATTTCATCAAATTGGCAAAGCGAACATCTAATAATATTAACTGTGATTCTAATAGTTCTCAAGGAAATATTTGTACAAAAAGCCGAATAAAATACAGCCAAACCCCCACATTTAGAATTTTTTTTTTCTCTACAGGAAAATATGCACAAACATTGCCAATTCTCAATAGAATAGTGACCAAGTTCCACCACCATTTACATTATCTGGGGCCTGAGATTTGCTGTGAAGAGATATAAGAAAGGCAAGTATTTGAACCACTTGTATTTTTACTACTACGAGTAGCATTATCTTGTTGAAAAAACACGAAATGAGCATCACTTTGCCTATTATCCCCTTCTGCCATGGAAGCCTCTGTAAATGTGCGGCCATAATAGCGCAAAAAGTTCAAGGATTCCACTCTAGGCTGACCTAAAGGAAGCCCACCTTCCAACATCCCAACAACAGCAGCCATACTTGGCCGAAGTGCAGGCTCCTCGTGAACGCAACATAAAGCGATTCGCACTAGTTTCTCCACTTCGTTATTGTTTACTCGCCCCTCGAGTCTCGGATCTGCCAGCTCCAAGTATCTGCCCTGTTCATGCATCTCGAGTGCGAATAATGGGAAATAAACCAGTCCCGCTACTGATGACGATGAGGAGTTGTTGGCTCCGCCACTGTTGGTTTCATTGAATGTATGGCTGTTTGATTTTAACGAGCAGTTTTTCCTGCCGCTCACCAGTTCAAGCAGTACCATCCCGAAACTGTAAACGTCGGTTTTTTCGGAAATGGCGGAGTTTGTAAGCCATTCCGGCGCTAGATAGCCTCGAGTGCCTCTCATTGTTGTGAAGAGACTTGATTGTTCAGGTGTTAGAAGCTTTGAAAGCCCGAAATCGGAGATCTTTGCCTGGAAATGATCGTGTAAGAGAATGTTTTCTGGTTTGACATCACAATGAATGATCTTATGTTCGCAGCCGCCGTGCAAGTATGCGAGCCCACGAGCAGTCCCTAGTGCTATATCGAACCTCTCTTGCCATTCCAAGGCTGGACCATTGCCGAAAAGGGATCGATCCAGGGAACCTCTGTTCATATACTCATAAACCAAGAACCTTTGTCTCCCATGGGCACAAAAACCTCTCAGTTTAACCAAATTGACGTGGTGAATGTTTCCAATGACTGCAATTTCAGTGCAGAACTCTTTTTTCCCTTGCTTGCCTGGATTTGTTATCTTCTTCACTGCAACAACAGTTTTGTCAGGGAGCGTGCCTTTGTATACTGCACCAAAGCCACCTGATCCGATTTGGGTCTTGAAATTATGAGTGGCCAATTCAATTTCTTCGTAATTGAACTTTTGGGGCAAGCCTGGAATGTAAAACCCATCGAGATCGTCCGACGAGACTGAGTTTTGGTGGCCTAATTTTAACTCTTCAGCTTTGTTGAATTTCCATCTTTTCGACCAGAAAAAAACTAGAGCAGCTAATAGGAAAACGCCGGTGAAAGGTAAAAGCACAGCAGCAGCTGTTGGGAACCTTTTCCTTTGGTTGCTAATACCATTGTCGCCGTCGGGATTAGTCGAAGTAGGTCCAACAAGTACTTTAACATACCCTTGAAGATCATTTGCACCGGTATCGCTTAATATAATGGACCCTAATTCATTTTCAAGCACATAGCAGGAACCAGAAGAATTTTCGTGGAAAATTCCCAAGCAAGCACAGTTCCCCGTGCATACATCTTGACAAACTGAGAAATTTACACCGTATATATCAGGCTGAGAGAAAACAAGAGAAAAGTACTCCATACCAGAGCCTAGTTTGATATAGGAAACATCCGAAGAATTTGACTCGCTGACGCTGACATTTTTGGTTGAATCACAAGCAGTGGGTAGAGAATAAGAACGATCATTTGGCAGACACCCACCAATATCTTGTGAAGCTGAACGAAAACCAGAGGGGCATGAACAAGTGGGGGCATTTGAGGTTGATTCACGAGTGCATAATCCCATTTTGCCACAGTTTGTTGGAATTTGACAATTATCAATGGGGCCAACAAATTCCTGAACCCATTTGCCACTAGAGAAACTACTTACAGAGAACTGACCTGAAAAACCCAACTTGGCAATCCGGAAGTTGGTCGTCGACAAGTTAACCCGAATGACAACAGCCGATCCATTACGACCAAGGAGATATAGGCCTGTTTTGTTTATTGCCATGTACTCGACATCATAGCTTGAGTCCACATAGGCCTTGGTATCCATGGACAGTTTCCAAAACGCCTGTTTATACCATTGCAATATTGCATCAGAAGCTGTAACCGTGAACCTGTAATCACCGGTCGACAAGTTACTTTCCGAGACAGCACTCGACAGATTCGCCCCGACCGAAAGCCGTTGTCCGAACACAATTGTATCCGTCGGATAACGGAAGCTTTCCCAAAGAGAAGCATTGAATTGATCGAGCAAAACGAGATTGCCCATCTCAGTCAACACCAACGCGTGAACCGTGGCTTTTAACCGTGGAGTTGACCATTTGAGATGACCATCTGAGTTAACAATGCTAATTCCTTGGATTGTAAGACTCATTTCGCCAGAGCTGGAGATGGGAGAATCACGATTGGCTGACCAGATGATGGTGTTGGATTCAACGTGTATGATGCATAAATAAAAGTCGGTTTCATGAGCTTCGGGATTGTAGATGGAAGCTTTGAATGTTCCATTACGAGAGAACAAGAAGGCGCCATTATCGTTGATAAATTGAAAGTGTGAAGCAGTGAAGTTTGGGTAGATAAATTCCGTGAAAGAAACCCCGGAGACGGAAAAGGGATAGAGATTAAGGAGACCGATAAGAAAGAATAAGGATCCCATCAGAGGTGGGGGGAAAGAACTCAACGATGGAGGCCTTGTTGATGATAATGGCGGAACTGCTATGGTTTTCTTTGTTTTTTTTTTTTTTTTTTTTTTCTTCGTGCTCAGCAGGCGTTGACCAGTAAGGTGCACACTGAACAAATCCAGATTAATAAAAAGTAAAATCAGTTTCATTTGATGTTAACAGCAACTGGGCATGTAAGATAACGAAACATTTGTTGGCGGTCAAAGCCAGTGAAATGTTTATGTCTATGATTGAAATACAAAGAGCGTAAATCATATTTATATGAACTAATAATAATTAAAGTGATAATATATTTAAAGTTCTACCGAAGGAGTAAAATCATAAGCTAATAAAGAATTTGGATTCGATATAAAAAAGAAATAAAAATCATATTTAAAACTAGGTTTTATAAATATTATCACATCCGCGAGACGTGGGTGAATAAAATTATTTTACATTAAAAAATATATTAACAAATGGTTATTAGTGAAATAATAGAAGATTTTTTATATAAATTGTTGGTTTTGTGTTTGATTCTCAAATAATGTTTTTTAGTTAAACTTTATGTAAAAGTATGAAAAATATGAAAATACTCTTATAATAATATTAATTACCTTTTTAAGTAAGGTTATTTTAATAATTTCACAATTAAGTTGGTGTTGAGTTAATTTATGATACCAATTCAGTCTGCCAATTTATATATAGTATAGACAAAATATAAAATATAAAAGTAATATTTTCATTAATAGTGTTACCCTTATTATCACAACTAATTAGACTCCAAATACATATTAAGTTATGCTTGTTATATTTAATTATCACTTAATGTTAATAAGGCCTTGGCATAATTGACAATGGCGGAAGTTTTGGTTTTTGAGTCTCAAGGTTGGAGACCTACTATACGCAATTAAATGTATGGGTCTTTGAGCCCCACCTTGAACCATTATTATGTGTGGGTTTTAAACCATCTAGTTAGTACGTAATTTAGATTATTCCAATTTGTAGCTAATTGTTTGTGCTAAGATAATTTAATTCTATTTTTTTTGGTAAATAATAAAACATTAGCCAAGGCTAAATTGTACTAGTACTGATCTTTCAACTATCAATGTATGCATCACACGATGGATATCGTCTTCTAGAAGACTTCTCACATATTTCGGTGGATCTACATGGATAATTAACTGCTCCATTTCGCCTCTAGCCTCCTTAGCAATACAATCAACCACACCATTGTTGTCCCTTAAGATCTGGTGGAATGTCACAACCCAATCTTTGAAGCACCACTTGTATACTTGACGAACTTCACTGTACTTGCTACCCACAACCAACCTGTTTTGGATGACGGCAATCAATAAAGTATTGTCGCTTTCAATCTCCACTTGGGGGTATCCTTGTGCCCAAACAAATTTTAATCCCTCAAGTAGTGCTCAAGCTTCAACCTGAAAAATATCTGGTAGTCCTATCTTCATCTCAAAGGCCCCCATCCAACCTCCATACCATCCTCTCGCCAATCCCCTTATGGACGCCTTTGGACTCGTTGTTAACACTCCGAGCCATCCACATTCACCTTGATTCATTTGTTATGTTCTTAATTTGTTTGCTAATTAATATAAGATTTATCATTCTACATAGATTTATTAGCAAGACAATTTTAGCGTCGGTTTGAACAAAATAGAGTAAGTAATTGGGTGAAAGTGTAATTATTAGGGGTGGTAATTACATTCTTTTGTGATTACGAAAAATTATAATTCTCCAAACTGTTTGGCTGATAGAGTGATAATTACATTGCAATTCTCTATATAATATTCAGTAGTACAAATTATAATTACAGTTTGTAAGTAAACATTTACATAATTTATATATTTTTAAAAAATATTAATTCCTATAAAAATTTGTTAGTATAAATGTTAGTTGAAGAAAGTAGCCAATTATATGATTACCAATAAAAATTAACTAGAAAAATCAAATCATATGCAAGTTTATCTAATTGCTCTAGCATTTCATATTTTTTGGGCTATTCCGTCTTTAACATTAAACATATACTTTTTATAATCATCCATTGGTCTCTGAATGAGTTCCTTATATCTAAATATTAATAAACATCATTAAAATGATCAATATCTTCTTTTTACATGTTCTTTTCAAAGTATGTATCATCTCAATTCTACCTACGAATAAAATTATTTAATAATTAAAAATTAAATATATAAAATTACGTGTTATGTATGTTAAATTAAAAGCTAATATATGATATATTCACAACATATAATTGTATACATAACTAATCAAACGGTTAAGATAATACGAAGCCTTATTACAAACTATTTCAAATAAGCATGAGGTACTCTTATTCTACAAGCCATATTCGTGCAAATAGAAAATTTAAATATTATTTGAAGAGAAAAGATTGTATGAAACAGAAACGTGGTGTGTAATAATATTTTAAAGTATTATATTTAAATTCCATTGGCACACATTTCTCACTTGTATATTCGATTCTTTAATTATCCAAAAATATAGAATGATGAAAGTATGGGTCTCATATTAATATTTTAGTAGACCTTACATAATTTAAAATAATAGTTGATCAATGATGGTAACTGTAAGTGATGGGTAAAGGTAAAGTCTCCATCCTAACAGTATATCTCGAAAGGTGGACTTGGATAAAATTCCCCTACATAATGAACCGTACGTTACTTTTTCTTTATTTATTTATTTATTTACATCAAAACATTCAAATTTAAGCTGAATATTTTAATGAAATCCGTACAAAGAAGCATTGCAAAATGCAAATGGTAATAAGTGAAAGTATTAATGGCGTAAGTGAACATGCTTAAACTTTGAAACTTTAGCGTTTAGGGCAAGTTGAATATTGGAGTGATTAAAATAATAAATTATTTAGATTTGGTTGTGTTGGAAAATTTCTTTCATTATTTAAAATGTATAAAAAGAATATTTTATGTCAATTTTAAATAAAATAATTTGATTTAGTCAAATACTTTAGTATTATAATCCTATTCAATCTAGATGGAATAAGTAATCAAATTAATGAACATCAAGTTGGTTTTATTGACTGTCAAAGCCCAAAAAAAGCCATAATAAAATGTCAACTTAATCGAATGGGTTTACTGTTTTTTGCACGTAACATGTCATAGTGTTTAATTTTGACAAATGTTGTAGTAAAAACGCATCAATGGTTTAGTAAATTTGTATAGGACTATATTCTTTCTATTAGACATTGATTATAATAGGGTTGTTGAACTCTTAAAACGTATGTAGTCGAAAACATTTTATATTGTTGTTTTTCAACATTAGTGAATTTCTCTTCCTATGTTTTTGGCTTTTTTCGATAAGAGTTTTCAACGTAAAATTCGTGTGTTCTTATTTTTTTTTTCTTATTACTTTACGAAAATTTCTACTATCATTTTCGACGTATAGTATATTAGTTGTCAATATAGGAAAACATAGGTTCAAATGCATTGAACAACATTATTTTCCTATTTATGAGTTTAGGATAAAATATAGGTAGTTTTAGATATAATGTCGAAAAAAGTAGACATTATCATAATCTATAATAAAATTGTTAAAAGAAAAAAGAGATAAATTTGTTGGGTGAATAATATACAATTGATTATCTAAACATCTATACGAATAATTTGACATCATTTAGACTTACTATTAGTCATAAAAACAAAACCACGTTGATATTAGCTTGTGGATTGATTTTGATTTTCCCAGTACAGAGTAATAATAAATTATTAGACTAGAAATCTTAATCCTAGCTAGCAAATACCAACGGATGGGTTTGCATTGATTGCCAACCTACCTGCCTAGCCGTAGCTGCTTAACGGCAAACAGCTTAAATTCAAGTCTCCGCCAGCCAACCGCAAGTTGTGTCCCTTTGATTATATATTACATATAATAATGTGAAAGACTTAATTTGGTACATGAATCTCGTTACGCCTGCAACTGCTGGTTTTCGGGATTTAGATTCAGAATCCCCTCCATGATTGGTTCTGAGTTGTCGCCCCATCCATCATCACTTTAATTTTCAACTCTCCTGTTCCGATTCCTATTATTTTACCATCGACTATCCTTTTCTTTACATTATTTTATTGTTGAGATGCATCCACCAAATCCATCACAAAAATTTAGGGATTTTTACAAATTAGTATACTTTTTTAAAAGAAAATTCATTAATTCATTCAGTGAATGAAATCATATAATCTAGGGAGAAAAATAATAAACACTTGTTGTATTTATTAAAGGATAAACTCCATCAACACAACAAAAGTTCCAGCTTCAGCATCAATAGAATATTATAGCACGTTGACAATTGGTTCTGTCACAAATCAAGCATAACGTATTACGAGTGATTGCAATGGTCCAAAGCGGTGGGTATAAATCGGCAAAAGAACTAAGCATCCACTAAACTAAAGAGGACGGCAACAAAATTAACCCTAAAATCACTCGCAAAAGTAAGACTACATGTATAAGCAAGACTAAAAAGCGTACTACAAGAGTAGATAAAAACTTCTAAAAGTGAAGACTTGTTAAACAATGAAAAATATATATAAAACTTAAGACAACACGAGTCCAAATTGACTCATGAAATCATTTATTATTCTGAAATACTCTCAAAACAGAAAGAAATTAAGAATTCAACGAAAAGCTATCCACTTTCTAAAAGAAACTGTCGGTGGTCAATGGTGTTTTAACTATGATAGGCATCGTAATCTGTCCATCACAACTTGTGAACACAACAAAGATACCCACAAAATAGATTTGCAAACTGAAAAGAAAAAAGACGCATGGACTGAATGAGAAGAAGAAAGAAAAAGAGGGTTGACGGGTAGGAGGAAAAAACGGACGGTAGCTAGCCCCAAGACTAACAACGCTGCTAGACAACAACAAAAAGACAAAAAGCAAACGACTTGGAGAAAAAAAAAGTTTTTAAGGTTTTTTTTTTTTTTTTTTTTTTTTTTTTTTTACACAAACTAGTATATTTGTGTTCATATGTTTTGTTATTCAAAGTTAATCAAATTTTAGTTAATTTATAATTTTATGATTTTGACGAATATAATGCAAAATTAGAGTCAATTGTTATATTTGAGGAAGAAGAATATCACGATAAATTAATTTCTTTCTCTTAATATTTTCTCTTTTTTTTACATAAACCCTTAGTGAGGGAGACTAAAAACTTTCTGTTAGTTTATGTGTAGCCCTTAGTAGGTAAAAGAATGATCAATTTATATATGATCAACTTTAATCCAATATAATTATGTAGTAATCGAATAAGCCGATAAGATGTAATGTCTATTAATGTAAATAATTTAACCACTTTAAATTAAATCATTTAAATTTTATACTTCGAATTCATAATATGAACTAAAATCTTACATCTCCCACTTGATTGGAAGCTATAAAATATAAGCTTTAATAACATAAATGTTGAATGCCCATAAGAAAATATTAATCATCATTTTTACCATATTATAATAAATTGAAAATGAGATATTTAATTAACATGCATATCATCACAATAATATCTTATACTTTTTTTCTATTTTAAATTGTTCTAATAAATTATGTGCGATGAATCATAATAAACAAGAAATAATTAAATTTTAGATTAGAAACATGGTTATTGAGTATTATTATAAAATATCATTTATCAATATAACCATGACTCATTCTATGTATATGTTCATATGTCTTTAGTTATTTTATATCATATTTAATCATTTTTCATATCATATTATAAATTTTATGTCATATTTGATGCAATTGTCCTTTATCATTTTTTTTAACTAACATAGGATTTGTTGGTGTAATTGTAAGAATGTCTTTTTTTTTTCTTTTTTGATAAATTATAAGAACAAGATAAATCCTTAATAGTAATACGATTAATGCGATTCGATCTTAGACCACACCTAAAGCGATGAATACTTCAGCTATCACAACCAATACATGGATTTTAAAATTTTAATGGCCCATCATTCAATAACCATTGGCATTTAGGCATCCCATGCTTAGTCAAATTAGCTTTATTAATAAGATAGAGATGAAGTCTTTTTTTATCCTTAAAGTTTTTTATATTCTAATTTTAAAAAGATATTTCAATACAACTAACAATATACAATTAATAATAATTCATTAGAAATACATGTGGTTGATATGATTTATGCAAACCCACATATATCTATGTGTTTCATATTCATTAGGTATTAGCATATACCTCCAGAATTATGTGGCAAGTAAAAACAAAAACGGTAAAGCCTTAGCCACTACTTTTTTTTTTTTTTTAATCTTTCTAGCATTTCCATATATAAGTGGATTAACAAACAAAATAAATAAATATTTTCCATCCACTACAATATAGGAACCGTCCACCATGACTTTTGGCCAAACTTTTATATTGGCGTAAGAACATTCCAAATTTACTTTTGACCAAAAATTATTATTTTAATTAAAATGATAAAAAAAATTCGTTTGATAGTTAAAGATGTTCACGATTTGAAGTATGGTCCTAATTTGAGTAGTATTAATTACGTTTATTATTTAAGTTTTATTCTTTATTATAATTTATAAATAAATAAATAAATAAATATATATAGAGATAAAAGGACGAAAGTCTTAATTAAAATTGCCTACCAAGATACAAAAAGGTGAAATGAAAATGACAAAAACTTCAAAGATTGGTACCGTCAATTGCACTACCTATTTTGTAATTGGGTGGGCGACTGTGTTTAAAACGACATGACGTGGGAATTTCTATATAAATAAGGAAAATTAAGGGTAATCAACTTTTTAATGGATTCTTTATAAGTGATTCCGAAGAAGGAATTTTTTAATGTGATAGTAAAATAATACATGTCTGGAGTTCACATAATTGTGTGCTTCAATCTTTTCTCTCCCAATATTAATTTAAGTGAAATTAAGATCCTCAAAGATTTTGTTCAATTTAAAAAAAATTCAATCACGTCCCTTGATGAGGCAATTGTAATATCTTTTTTCTTTTGCCAATCCGATTGATGAATTAAAATCCGACTCGAATGAAACTTGTTTGAAGATTATATAATTTCTTGAGAAATTGATTCGAAAGATTTTGTCTAAATTATTTTCAATAAAAGGAGATTTTTTAAAAAATATCAACTGCAATAAATAGGTAAAAAGTCCAAAAGGCAAATACAATAATGAAAGTCCAAGGGCTAAAACTCTCAAAAATTATAATATTCGCATTCTATCATCATCTTATAAAGACAAATACAAAACCACTACTCGCAAATACCTTAAAAGAAACTTTAAAATCACACTAAAACAATCCAATAAATATACAACACAAGAAGCCTAAGAAGATTAAATGCGACACACTACAAACCCTAATTGATATAGTACAATGAACACGAACAGTGCCCACTAAAACCCTAAAAAAATATATGGGAAAAAAGACAATTTAATGCCATCCCTCGCACACTAAAATCCATACCAAACCACCACCAATTAAGTGCAACCCTAGATACTCCAACAAAACGAAATAAACCCAAATGTGTGCTTAGAAATCTAGTGTTTAAACGAATCTGAAAGCAAAACAGAGAAGCTCAAAAGAAAGTTTAAGATCATCAATTCCTGCAAGTCTTCATTGATGAAAAACATTGATTGTGTGTTCAAAGAAAACCCTAAATGGCAAACGACTAAAAGTAAATTATTTGGTATAAATACAGCAGCACTTCAAGAAGTAAGGTACAAGTGAATTAGTCAAAAATTACAAGAGAGCTTTATTTCTTTATCTTTCCTTGTACATACATTTTTAAAAAAAATATTTGTATGACTTTTTAATCAGTGATAATTTGCTTAATCCACATATTTTTAGCATTTATTTTGGACATGAATTTTATTTAGTTTGGAATTTAATTGATTATTTTCTATATAAGTATAATTATTGTCTATTGTGTCGAAAAACAAACGAATATATATGAATTGTACGAAAGATTTGACACAAGAACTTGAGTTATCACACAACACAAAAATTTTAGGGTGATTAATTATTATTTCTGTTTAAACTTTTTTATATTTTAAAACTTATTTCTTTTTATTTAAGATTTTATTAATTTAATTTATTATATTATGTTTAATTAATTATTATATATATGAAATAGAAAGGGGAGGCGTTTTACGGCCACTAAAACCTTTTTATTTTAATTAAATTTTCTCTATCTTATTTTTATTTTATTTTTCTTAAATTTATGGGTAAATAATTTTGATCTAGTTTTAAGTTGATAATTAATCTAGTATTTGAATCTCGAGATTTTGAATTCGCACTTAATATTTTTTAATTCTCTATTTTAAGAAATAGATCAAGTCATCTCACAATACGAGTTCAATATTAAATTACATGTCTTAAAAATATTTCAAACCTATAATTCATTATATATAGGGTTAAAACTATTATACATGTGAAAAATGATGAAATGCTGGTGTGGGGACAATTTGACCCTAAACCCACAAAACAAATCTTGCTTCTTCTTTGCTTTTTCTTTAGTATTAATTAAAAATTAACTACTCTAAATTAAAACTTCATCATAGAGACTTGTTGGAGCCTCAACCTCTCAATAGGATGGAGATTAAAAAAATAAATAAAGTCTAAGTTGATAATATTATGGATAATTTGACATTATTTTATTAAAATTGCAATTAAATTTTAATGAAAAAATTATAGGCATAAATACTTTTTTTTGGTCTGAAATTAGTATTTGAATTTATTTTTTCCAGTCAATTATCTTCCTATTTTTAGGACACACGGTACTATAAGATTATAAGGCATGTCAATGGTGACATTTATTAAAAAAAATATTAACTAAAATTTATATAAAAATATTTTATGAATTTTAAAAAATGAAATAATGTGTATATAAAATAATATATATTAAGAATTATGAAAGTTAAATAATAAAAAAATATGCAATTATACATATCTATTTAAATTAAAATTTCTTAAAATCCTTATCTTCCAAAGTAACACAATGCTGTAAGTTGTGAAAATCCAGAAACCAAATCAATTGGAACCAACTATTTTGGAATCACTAAGGACAAGATTCATCTCAACTTTATGTTGCTATATATGATTTTTCTTAAAGAGAGAAATCATTAATTCATGAATTATAAAAGAAAAAACAACAAATATTTTTTATTCGCAATGAAGGATAATCTCTATCAATATGAAAAAATATGAATAGAACATTACGATATGTTGATAATCGACTTTGTCACAACTTAAGCACAACATATCTGAAGTGACTGCAAGCAACTATCGCAATAAGAAAATAAATCTACGAGCTGGTAAAATCAATAAAAGAATCGAGCACCCACCAATCTGGAAAGGATGACAACAAAACCATTCCTAAAATCCATTGTAAAAGCAATACTATATGCATAAGTAAGACTAAAAAAATGTATTATAAGAGCATGCGAAAACTTCTAAAAGTGAAGACTTATTAAGCAATAAAAAAAAACATATAAAATTTAAGACAACATGAATCCAACTCAACTTGTGAAATTTTTATTAATCTAAAATACCCTTAAAATAAAAATAGATTAAGAAGCCAACCGAATATTGCTATATATGATCGAACCTGCCATTGTTTGAGCACATATTCTTTTCCTAAAATAAAGTTACCTAACTTTGTGTCGCGTTCAACTTCAGCCAAAGTACCTCTTACGTCTTTATTGCCTCATGCGATTATGAAAATAGCATAATCGCAATATCACTAAGAACAACAATTATGTCACATCCAATCTCATTAATAATTTTAAAATTTTAAGTCTTGAATGCGATCACATTTATGATATACATTGATTTTATCTAAATTAAATTTTATTAGAGAAGCAATCATATGATGAGGTATCCACAGTAGGTCCTCTTTCATCTATAAATCATCATTTCTAGTAATTTTCTACACAAGATGTGAATCACTCTCATTCTAGAAACGCTTTGTGCTCTATATGATGTATTGTTCTACCTTTCTTATAACCTAGATTTTACAATAATTATATTATATAATATATGTAAAATGTATTTTATACATAATATATAACTTAACTTTTATAATATGTGCAAAGTTAACGATATATAGACTTATTAAAGGGAACAATTTTGACCGATCAACTAATGACACGTGACATTAATTGATTTATTAAGAGAGTAATATTTAGATTTTTTTAATTTTACAAAACAATAATTTTATTTTTTAAAGATAAGAATTTTAAAATCATATTTAAAAAGTGCATTAATTTACAAATTAAATTTTTAAATATTGAGCAAAAATTAATTTTAAGTATAAAAGTTTTAGATGTACTTGTTTATACTATGTGTTTCATTTTTAAAAATATTTAGAAACAAAAAATAAAAATATAAAATATGTAATTAAATCATTTTAATATTTTGTTTTTAATACATTTTAAAAAGGAAAATGTTTAAATTTATATTTTTTTTGAAAGGTTTAAGATTCTATTTTTAAACATTAGTAGCTAGTTTTAAGACTAACTTATTAATTAAAATAAAATAGAATAAACAGTTAATAAATATATTTTAATTTAAAAAAATAATTTTCATACTTTTAAAAGATAAATTTAATTTGTATTGAAAATCAAAATTTGTTATATTTGTTTTTAGAAAAGTTAAAAGTTTTTTGAATTAATGCATGTAGAATATTAAACATTTTTAAAGTAGAAGTATTAAAATTTTAGGGTCCATTAATCCAAATAAAAACAAAAATAAGAAAAATATTTGTACTTAATTTTAAATTTATTATTAAAAAAAAGTAACTTTAATGTTTAAGGTATTATATGAAGTTTTTTTTTTAATTTAACACTTGATTTTTTTTTATTCACGAGGTTTTAAGTTTGACTTTAATATTTAATTTGATATTTAAGTTTTTTTGTCTCAATTAAATATTTACATTTTTAATTAGAGTATACATGTCAAATATTCATTAAGCCACATGATATCGCTTAGTCTGAGTATCAAACCGGACATTGAAACTAAACTCGGATATCAAATGATATATTAACCTCAAAAACAATAAAAAATTCTTGCTAATAATATTTTTAAAGTATTATTCTAAAATTATTACATAATATTATCATCACCTAATAAATTAAAAATAAAATTAATATTTGGTATACCGACAATGTATTTTTTTATTCCATAAGTAGCCTTAAAAAAATTGCTATGTATCTACATTTTAAAAATATTTAATATTTAATATTTTACTATAACTTTATAGGGAACACTTCTTTTATTTATGGGCACTTCTCTTATTTATGAAATCTAAAAACTGGACGAAAAATGCTGTAAATAATTTCTCTTAAAAATAATAAATAAAATGAATAATATATATAGTTAATAAGAGTTATTTCGGGTATAAAGCTTGATCAATTACTGTTTTAGAGGATTGACATAGTATCCAAGACCATCAAAATGTTAATTTAGAGGATTTAAAAGCGTTAAAAGTACATTTGAACTCACAATTTCTAAATTATTATAATAATATCAAGAATTTATTATTAAAAACTAAAATATTAATTACTTTTAAAAGGTATGTCAAAACCATTGGGTGGCACAACTCTGAAGTAACAGAACACCAAACCCAAGCGTCTCTAATCACGACAACTAATCACCTCATAATCTGACACGTGTCGAAAGATCTATCTATCCTAACTCCACTCCCGACTCCACGCGCTCTTTTTTTTCCTTCCCTCAGGGTCGGAAATAAAACGAGGGAAAATATAAATAAGAGAAAAGGAAAAGAAACTGAGAGAGAAAGAAAGTGAAAGAAAAGGAAAATAAAGAAAAGGGAGAAGAAAGAGGGAAGACAAAGGAATCGATTGTCGGCGCCCCATGTTTCCGCCGACCAATCTTCATTTCATTATCTCTTCCACCTCCACACACTCCTTCTCTCTCTATTAAAAACAATTTCTTTTCTCTCTCTCTCTCTTGAAACTTCTTTTAAAACCCTAACCTTTCTTTTTTTTTTCTTTTTTTTTTCGGTGCCTTCCTAATATTTTTTGAACTAATTGGAAGTTATCCGAGTTTTTATTTGATCTAGGGTTATAATTTTCTTTCGTTTTTTTTTGTCAAATTAATTTTCGTTTTCGTTTATTTTTGGGGTTTTATTTGAAGTTTTAATTAGAAAAATTATGAGGGGAGGTAGCGGCGTTGTGGAGTCGTCTGTTATTGTTGAGAGGGTTGACGATGTTGATAAGGAGAAGAAGAAAAAACGACGATCTAATCGTCGATCCAAACATAACTCAGGTGTTTTTCATATTACTGCACTAAATTTTCCTGATAAAAGCCTAATTCTGTATATTCAAACTGAGTTTTTGGTGATGTTACTTGGTATTTGTTAGAACTTAGTGGGGTTATTTATTTATTTACTAGGTTATTTCTAGAACTGTAGCGAGTTTTGTTTATGTTTTGCTGTGTGCTGCTTGTAGAATTCTTTTTCTGGGTATTCTTTTAAGTGTGGTGAATTCGTTTTGCAGTATTGAATTTTTTTTTTTTTTGTGTTATTCCATGGTTAATTTGATTTTAGTGAGATTTATTGAACTGGGATTTTGATTTTGGGTTCATAATTTCTATAGCTTTTAATTCAGTGAATGAAGCACGTGGAGAAACATCAGATAGCTTGAAAAGCGATGACAAAACAAAAAATTTGGTATCCTCTATGGGTTATTCTTCGTCCAAACAAGGATTGGAGATGACTTCGAATGAACAGACAGCATCTAATGTTGGTTTTAGTTCTATGCCTACAATGCATATAAATGAACGAGTTGGCTCTGCTTGTGATGATACTGCTGTTGATGTTGGTGGAAGCACTTATTCCAAATCGTGTCCTGAATCAATTGCCTATCCGGGGTCATCTAAATTGTGCACAGATGGCTTTCTTCCATTCCACCAGTTTGAGGGTTCTTCGCGAAAGAAACTGTTTGCTCCTTACTGGCCTATGGTGGCCGTAAATGAGGCATTGGAGGTTTGTTTGAAATTCAATCTTATAATTTGATATCTTTTTGCACTATTGAATTGTTATTTAAGTTTACTAATAGTTTTTATTATTCAATCATCGATATAGTCATTGTTCTATAAGAACAAAAACAACCTATAAGAAACTGATACATCCTAGAAGTTAGGAAATTTTGAATTTAAATTAATTAGTTTAATATAGTGGCTTTTAAAGTTCAGAAAACGACACTTCAGGGGCTAGAACTCTAGTTTTGAGGTTGGAGGTTTCAAGTTCAAATCTTATCTATATATTGAACGTTTAAACTTGAGTAAAAAATAATCATTAGAGTTAATAATCAATAATGCCCCAGTTTACTACTCTTAACTTGTATATAAAATATAATAATTAAGATTAAAAAATTCCGATTCCCTTGCATATTGCTCATCTAATTAAAACTAGTGATGATTGTGTACTTAATTCTCTGTAGTTTGTATTGGTTTTTTGGATGCATATTTATGGTTTATGTGTCTGGTTCACTGGTTTTATTTGTGTGTTGGTTTCCTGCTATTTTGCCTTATGTTTAATTCTTATGCAGAAAGGGGAAGCTTTCAAAGCGTTGTTTCGTGTGAATGCGCACAACCGACTGGAGGTTTGTGGATGCTAAACTTAAGTTTGTTTTTTTTATGTTCCTTGCTTGATAAATCTTGTATGCTGACATGGAAGACCACGTTATACTGCTAGGCATATTGCAAAATAGATGGGGTACCTACAGATGTTCTTGTCAATGGAATGTGTTCGCAGAATAGAGCTGTGAGTATGAAACTATCTCTGGTTTATATTCGCTATGTTTTTGTCAATGCTAATGTATCTTATTTAGTCTAGCCTGCTAGTTTATATGGGATGGGTCTAATAATTGCAAATATATTTTTTCTGTCTCATAGGTTGAGGGAGATATTGTGGTTATTAAGGTTGATCCTTTGGGATTATGGACAAAGATGAAAGGGTCAAATGGGTCCTCAAACAATTCTACAGTGGTAGAAGATTGTAATTTAGTCCAAGAGGTCAATGGACTGGCTGATAATAGCGAGAAGGGTAAAGGAAAGGTAGATGCCAATTGCGAGCATAGGGATGGTAGAAGTGGAGTACTACCTGATAAAGGGTTTTATGATGCAACACAAGTGACTAGAACAGCAGCATTCAACCATGTAAATGGGCATCACCAATATGGTTCGGAGTCTTTGCATGTGGGTCTTTTACCTGGGCAGAATGAAGGAATGAATTCAGTGGATCAGTTGGCTTCCATGACAATTCGATACCCTCTGAAACGACCTACTGCAAAGGTTGTTGCAATTGTTGAAAAATCTCTTCGAAGGAATGCTATTGTCGGCTTTCTTAATGTTAAGCAGTGGTTCTCCTATCTAGAACTTAATAGAAAAGATGCAAAGAAAAATTCTGTGATCCTTGATCACGAGTATGTTACATTCACCCCAACTGATCCAAGATTTCCCAAAATGGTTGTTTTTGTGAGAGACTTACCAGTCTCTATAAAAAAGAGGTTGGAAGATGGTGATATAACAATTGAGACGGAGCTGCTAGCTGCCCAAATTGAAGATTGGAGTGCAGAAAGTTCTTTCCCATGTGCTCGAGTCTCTCATTCTTTTGGACGGGGCAGTGACTTGGAACCTCAAATCAATGCAATTCTATATGAAAATGCTATTCCTTGTGCTGATTTTTCTCCTCAAGTACTTTCTTGTCTTCCAAGTACTCCTTGGGAAATCCCATCCAAGGAAATTCAAACTAGAAGAGACCTTAGAGACTTGTGTGTGTTCACTATTGATCCTCCCACCGCTTCTGATCTTGATGATGCTTTATCTGTTGAAAAGTTATCCAAGGATACTTTTAGAGTAGGTGTACACATCGCAGATGTGTCGTACTTTGTCTTACCAAACACAGCCTTAGATGTAGAAGCTCAGATTCGATCAACCAGTGTCTACTTGTTGCAAAGGAAGATACAGATGTTACCATCTTCGCTTTCAGAAGAGCTTGGTTCGCTCAACCCCGGAGTAGATAGGCTTTCCTTTTCTATGTTTTGGGAATTAAACAGCATGGGGGATGTTTTGGATCGTTGGATTGGTCGTACAGTGATAAGATCTTGTTGCAAGCTTTCATATAGACATGCTCAAGACTTCATTCAAGGTATAGCTGATGTGGAGAACTTTAGTACCTTAGAGGGGTACCCTGAGTTGCATGGTCAATTTGAATGGTCTGATGTTATTAGATCTGTTAAATATCTTCATGAAATTTCAAAAACTTTGAAGGAGAAAAGATTTAATGGTGGTGCTCTACAGCTTGAAAGCGCTAAAATTGTTTATTTATTTGATGAAGATGGGGTTCCATACGATAGCAATCTAAGTGAGCGGACGGATTCAAATTTTCTTGTTGAAGAGTTCATGCTTTTGGCAAATACGACAGCTGCAGAAATAATATCTAGAGCTTTTCCGGATAGTGCATTATTGCGAAGGCATCCTGAACCTAACATGAGAAAACTTAAAGAGTTTGAAGCTTTTTGTCGCAAACATGGTCTAGCATTGGATACTTCCTCTTCTGGTCAGTTTCACCAATCCTTGGAAAAATTAAGGGAAAAACTCAAGGGTGATTCTGTTCTTTTTGATATTCTCATCTCATATGCTTCAAAACCGATGCAATTGGCTAGTTACTTTTGCAGTGGTAACTTAAAAGATAACTTGAATGATTGGGGTCATTATGGGTTGGCTGTTCCTCTCTACACACATTTTACTTCGCCTCTACGTCGTTATCCAGACATTGTTGTACATCGGACGTTGGCTGCTGTAATTGAAGCTGAGGAGCTATGTATGAAGCATAGAAGGGTGCTTAAATGTACAGATGGGAAGGTGTACAAACAGTGTTTCACTAGTATTTATTTTGATAAGGAAGCTGCAGAGTCTCCACAAGGGAAAGAAGCATTGGCAAATGCTGCATTGAAGCATGGAATCCCTTCCCCTGATCTGCTTGGCGACGTTGCTGCATATTGTAATGAGAGAAAGCTGGCCAGTAGGCATGCAGAGGATGCTTGTGAGAAACTCTATATGTGGTTTTTGCTAAAGAGAAGGGAGGTATGTTTTTCCCTCCTTAAAATGCTAAATAGCTTCATTGATCTGTAGGATAAGTGGCTACTGCATTAGATATATATGTTGGTCCATTCAGCAAGCCGCTCTAGCTATGAGGCTTTCTATTCATGTTCAAATTTAACACTCTATGTTTGCTGGTTACCTTATGCCTTTTGACTGTCTTCTTAAGAAAAAGATCCTGGTATTTTGAAGAAATTTTGGAAACAAGTAGTTATTGATGTCTAAAACATCCTAAAGACTGTTCATTGTAATACTTTGTTTCAATCTCGTAGATGTTTTGAAAATTTCTAATAGGAGGTTGCTTGGTATAGAATTAAATTGTGGAAGTTCAGTAATTGTTTTTAATTTTGTTTGGGTCGTATGCATTTTTTTACTGATGCTTTCCTTCACCCTTTTGATTGTTCTCCCTCAGATTTTGTTGTCTGATGCTAGAGTGTTGGGATTGGGTCCAAGATTTATGTCTGTTTACATTCAGAAGCTGGCTGTAAGTGTTCCGTTTCTTATTTTTTTAATTGTCATACTGTTCATGGTTTTGGTGCTAATGTTTCTGTGGTTTCAGATTGAGCGGCGAATATACTATGATGAAGTTGAAGGGTTAACTGTAGAATGGCTTGAATCTACCTCAACGCTGGTGCTCAGTTTAGCTGGGCACAAACGCTTGTTCAAGAGAGGTGGCCCAGGGAATTACATGGCTCTAGGAAATGCTGCATGGGTTGTAAATCCTTATGATCTAAGTGTGGAAACAGGTATTGATGACTGTGATGCAACAAGCATGGCAAATTGTGAGGTGGCATTATCAGATTCAGAGCCAAACTCGAAGCCTTGGGTTGATCCTGGAGCCTTCCCTCTAACGGTGCGGATGCTTTCTAAAATTCCTGTGGCACTGTATGCAATTGGTGGTGATGATGGACCCCTCGAGATTGGGGTACGATTATACATGAGTTCATATTTGAAGTAACTCGTGTTTTGAAGGAAGGGCAATGGAGTATGGAACGACCTGGGGGGGGGGGGGTGAACAAAGGGAACAGAGCCTTGTATGGAATGAACAGGTTCTGTTGTAGATAAGAAAGTAGTGTATAGTTAATGTGGTGGGACTAGGGAGGTGTAGATAGATATAACGGTGGGTTGGGGGTATGGTGGATTGTTTTGGGGTTTATTATAAGTAGCTGATGTTTTTTTTTAACAAAAAGCTGCTCTTGGAAATTGGCCCTTGTTTTTATCGGCAAGTTCCATCTAATATTCCTCTAGTAACTACAATGAAAACTATTCGACACTGAGCTTTAGCATAGCTTAGCTTAGGAGTCGATTCTATGCTGTATTGCTGGACTGCAGCCCGAAAGTTTTTGGAGTTTGGGTGGCTGATTTCAGTTGTTTTCAGATTCTTTGTTTTTATCAGACATTTTTATTTTGTCGGAACTTTGTTCTTTAATTTTTCCTTGAATTAACGCCTACTTTCTCTTTGTCGGCCTTCGGAATTGTTTCTGCAAGGTGTATCCTAGGCTTTATCATTCGCTCTAAGTCGTTTGTTTTTAGACCTGAATGTGGTTCTTGGTTTACGGTTGTTTGCGATTGTGTTGTTTAGGCTGTGTGGGGCTCTTCTTAATGGCTTTGTTCATTTGTGATCGTGTCTGAACTATTTTCTAATAAACAATACAAAGTTTGTGTATAGATATCTTAGTTCGATGGTAATTAAATTATGACACTTTACGATGGGCGTATATGGATGAGACCTAATTAAAATTGTAAAGTTGAGATGTTGGTAGTCAAATATTTAAATATTAATATAAATGCTTAATATCTGGATATGCAAATGTTAATGAGAGTTCCATATGATAATCTAATGAAGTTTACAGTCGCATGAAGCTCAATATTTATAACAAAATACGTTCTGGATCTGAAAGGCCAATGCCCTAGCTGAATCTTCGCCAAATAAAGCCAATGTTAAGCGTAGAGTGACAACTTGAGAAGCAATGACATCGTCGTACGGCCCGTTGATCAATCTCTCAGAAGCTTCTAATCATATGGGATATTTCGTCCAGCTTCTCGTTTTCGTCCATCGCTCTACTCCCGTTCAGGTTTCTTTAATCTCTCTCAGTTCCACTGTACGGGTTTTTCTTTTCTGCAATGAAGTTTTATCTTAATTAGCGAATTCACTTTTAATTTTTTGTGTGTGGGGAAGTATAAATTGTCCAAAGGCGGAGAAATAATCAGGACAGACATTCAGGTGGGCGATGACACTCGACCCTTTTTCTCCGTATCCTTATGGAAGAAAGAATTGCGGTCTATTGTTGCAGCTGGCGACATCGTTTTATTACGAAGTACTTTTGATTGGTTTAACTTCTTAGTCTTTTAGATTATTTTTATATTATTCCGTTTATATTGCGATTATCATATTTGCGCGTTGATTTTAGATGTCAAGATTACAACATTTCGAGATGTTTTCGAGGCCAGAACTGTTGACTGGTCATCTTTACTCCGTCTAGTCCACCCTTACCAGTCCCTTGTTTCAAAGAGTATGTCTGAAATTTTAATTTTAATTTTTTTGTAATGTTTACTGTTCTTCATCATTATATGATACCATTACCAAGATACTTGAAAAATACTTCAAAAAAGAATTGAGCATAATAGTTTCAGACACATGCCTAGATGATAGTTGCCTCCAAATCCAAAGAAAACAAGTTTATTGTTTCAGTGCAAATGTTGTTTTATGTACATATATACATATATTTGTCTGTATTTGTTTAATTATTTATCAATACAAGCTCTTTAACTAAATTGAGCCTTGCATACTTTGTTGTAGGTGCAATTGAATTAGTAGCAGAATGTAGAATGGGGATTGTGGTTAAAGAAAAGCTTTCTAAGGTTATAGAATGGGTGCAGCGGACTGGGTATATTGCTGTTGACAACATCGAACCAAATGACCGTCAAGTATGCTTTCCTCTTGCATGTATTTGATGTATCATTTAGTCAAGTTTCATGTATTTCTATTACTTGCTGTTTGAGGAATTTGAAAATAACCCTGTATAACCTTTTCATTATGATATCCAATTTTGGTTACATACTTCGCATTATGATGTAGTTTGAGATTATGATAAATTGCTCATACTTGAAAAAAAGTGAATGCCTGTTGAATTTGTTGCTGTATGATAAATTTCTTGCTCATTTTAACATTCGGCTGATCACCTGTAGGAAATTAGATAATCATGTCTTTCCCCTTTGCTTATATATCTTTTTGGTCTATATAGGTTCTTGGATGTTGCTGTTATTTAATCCATGTTTCACTGTCTTCTAAATGTTTTGAGTAATATATATGCTTAATTTTGCTTCAGAAAAGGCGACTCTCCAGAAACTGGAAAGTGCCAGAACCGAATAAATTTAGAGAATGTCCCTCACTTTCAGAAGTATTGTGCCTGAATAGTCACTGTAAGGCGATATTTAGTGCTTCTGTTGGTGAAATTTTTCTGCCGATTACTTGGAGGCCCATCAGGGAGTCTGAGAATGAAAATATGTTTATCAGCAGGAGACTATATAGATCAGCAGACAATAATTTAGCGGAAGATCTTATCTGCACTGGTTGCCGGCTCTGTGGTTCCCCTTTGCATCAAGAGCAAGGGTATGGTAAATATCTTCAAATTTTCTTACATGACTTTTAGTGTTATGAATGGATAGGATATTCAATGTCTCTGTATTCTGAAGCAGGTCTATAGTTGGGACAAATTCAGTTCCACTCTATTGTGAGAAAAGCTCGGATCGCCTTCATGCAGTCAGCTTGATATATAGGCCTTTTATGGTATTGGTTTTTTCTTGAATTTTCTTTGGTAATCTTATATCATTGAAATAGTGGAAGCACCTCATTCTTTCTGATGAAATGGTTAAAGATTGTTTCTATCGAACAAAAATTATTTTATTCTATGCATAATGCATTCCCTGAGCCATCTTCTAAAATTTGAAAATATAGCTTCATCTGCAAATAAAGAAAGGTAATTGTTTGGAATGATGCATGTGACTTGGATAATTTCAGTTTTTGCTATCCTATGCTTTACACTGCTAGAATTAGAAGATGATGTTTCATGGAAGTTCTTACAACTTATTGCTAAATCAACAGTAAACATTAGAAACAATGGTTACAAGCACTGAATTGAATAACTAAATTAATTCAAATTAACTTGCCCACACGTGTTTTACACAGATGGGACTTGAACCTGGGCACGCAAAATCTTAGGGCCTCAACTTTGCCATTTCAGCCAAGGATTGCTTGTATAGTAAAAGTTAAAACTGAACACTAAACCTATATTTGCATTTCATATATAGTGTGTGTGCAGTCTCTTGGATCTCTTGATGTATTTGTTTTCACTAATCAATGATTCTTAACTTCATGGGCTCTGGTTGTTTTTTCCTCCGTGTTCTGCATTAGTTGTTTATTTTCCCTTATTCTATGAAGACTTTTCTGTGATTTATTTGGAATTCATTTATTTATGCTTTTCTGAGTATCATTTTTAGAGTAATGAATTATCTGTAGCTGTAGTTTTTGGTGTCTGTATCCTCATGATCAAGATTATCTCCGTTCTCTGAAATTCTAATTCTTGTGTTTGACTGCAGTTATATTTATGGGATGAATCTGAGCACATGCCGTTACTGGTAAAAAACAATGCTGCAGAGAAATTGTTCGGAAACATCAAGGCTGAAAGAGTTTACTTATGCTATAAAGAGTACAAGCGTCATATAACTCTCAATCCAGGATGTATTGCAGAGAATGGTTCTCACGGTTGTGGCACAAGAATCCATAGTTCCCCGAAAGCTGCTGGGGCAAGTGATGCGGAGCATTGCTCATCAGATGCACATGAGAAGCAGGAAAGTATGCAAAATCTACAATGTAACAAGAACATAAATTTATTTCAAATTTGGTTAGTTGTTCTTAAACTGTTGTTGCAGCGAGGAAAAAACAGTCCTTTGAAATTTGAAGTTGCCGTAAATGCCAGCCTTGATACAGAAAACGGGAGGTTTGAAATGATCTCTGTTTCAACTCCTTGCTTTAAAACCATTCGGTGTTTGGAATGAAGTGAATACCTGAATACGAGGATTAAAGTACTTGTCTAAGGCAGCAAGTAATCTGAGGCATTCATCAAGTGACTAAATATAGCAGCATAATTGCATCTTAGAGTGTAACAGTTTCAATACCATGCTGATAGCCCTAAAAAGGGAAATCCAAATATTGACTTAAAATGGTTGGTGGATGGATTGCTTAAAAGGCGGTTTCAATACTATTTCAACAATATTTCGATATTTTCCCTTCTTTCAAGTGCGTACAACTATACATCATCTGCAATGATTCAAAGTAGGGAACCACAGAAAAAGCCAACTGATGATATAGTAATAAGGTGTTTTCACCAAAATTGCAGTTTTAGAAGTAAATAAATCAATAAAAAAAAGCACCATATTTTTGAACCCTTTGTCCCTGCTGCTTCATAAGCACCAGGGTTAGAGCCACAGATATAGATGTTCATGAATCCAATCCCAGTTTCATGGTAATTCTCTATTATAAGCAAATAACAAGAATCATTTAAGATTCTACAACCTCAAATGTTGATCCAAAACATAGCAATGTTACATTCCTCGAGCTTCTTAACCTATTGGCCAACTATTTCTTCCTCCCTCTGCTATTTTATATTTGCACATCACTGGAACTATTATAAGACGAAGTGAGGGGGAAGAAAAGCAAAGAATGGAATCCCATTAAAGCATCAAAGATTTGAAGGTAACATGAGAAATGTCCATCAGAGGACACATCTTTGCTTTCTCTTGTTTGAGATGAAAATTTTGAAGGGGCCCTTAATAGGCTCCTAAAGTCCATTTCTTAAAGCCCATCAAATATGGCGAAACATTAAACCAGAGACGGCGCAATAGAGCTAAAGAACAGAGAAGCACTGAATCAGATTAAGAACCAAAAAGAAAGGGGATGAGAGGAATTGGGGGGCCTTTGCTTACCATAGGGGATCTGCTTAGCGACGTAGGTGAAGAATCCAGTGAAGCTCCAGACCACCATAAAAAAACTGATGCTAGTCTTCCATCACCGTCGATTCTTGATCCCGTTGACGCCTCATCTCAATCCCTGGACCTAATCAAACTGTTCCAGGTTCCTTTCTTGTTCCTCAGTATATTTTCAAAACCATAGGAAAGATCCCAAATTGGAAACATTTTTAATTCCTCCAATTTCCTACAGTTTTATGTTCTTTTTTAAATTACAAAATTATATTGGTTGAATCGATTTGAGTTGTTGCAAACGTCTAAATTTTAGCAATTGATCCAAAACCTTGGAATCCTTTTGGTTTAAAGTATGTTTGTAACTTTGAATATCATATGGGATATGGGCTCATACATCTTCATGATTTGTGCTGGTAAATGCTGAAATGAATCAATGATCACATTCCATAATTTTTTTTTTGAATTTTGGAAACTTTGTTTCATTGCAATGTCAACTGCTTAGTGGTTTTATTCAGGAAAACTTCGAGAAATTGAATGAGGCACTCGCTGGTTCAGATCATTCATGGACTGCTCTAACTTTAGAGGTAATAAGATAACCTGTTTTAAAGCATATATAGAACAGCTTTCTATTTGATTGCTTGCAATTCGTTTGTGTTGCAAAGCATATTTACAGCAACTTTCCATTGATTATTTTCAATTGTTTGTGTTGCAATTAGCCGATTATATATACATACTCGAATCTGTTAGGGGGCTGCAATGTTGTTGTTGCTTTAACTAGTTTTCTTCAATTTGGGCACCAATTCTTTTGACTTTAGTTCTTGTTCAAACATCCTATATTAGTTTGATTTCGGCGTGAGTGTCAGATACGAGAATGTGTCTGACACGGATTTTTCAACTTTTTCCATGTACTTGGGGGTTGATATCCTGATACTGATGTCTTAATATGTGTGATATGGATGTTGAACATGGGTACTTTGAAAAAGATGAAGAGTTGGAGCATTTTAGATTTTGTTCATGCTGACTGATAGTAATATAATCCCCCTTGGGTTATTCCAGCTATGCACTGCTCTGGAAACTGCAAACAATTTGGTTCAGTCCACAGACACAAACGTTAGATCACTTTCGGAGAAGGTGAGGGAACTCGAGAAGATTGTAAAGAGGGGAGATTCTGCAATTACAGCAGCCAGAGCCATATCCATCTCCCTAAACCAAAAAGGAGGATCCTCTGTTGCTAGTGAAAACCACGAAGAATACGGTTCACCTTAATAACATATGAAGTCATATAGACTTTGTTTTTACTTCTTGGGGTACATTATTATATCTTGGACAAGCTTCCAAAATTATCCTGTAGGAAGAAAATCCAATCTTTTATACAACTTTTATGGATGTAAATGTATGCACTGTTCATTTTCTCTATATGTTCTTTTGTTTTGATAATGGCCTTTTGTGGTAAAAACCTGCAAACTACCTACCTATCAATGAAGAGGCGAAAGCAACCTTTGATCTTTCAGGGGAATTTCTTAGCTTCAGCTAATGTAAGAGAAGTGACGGTTTAAAATGGGGGCCAAAGTGTGCATCCGGTTTCCTAGTGGTTTTAATGTCTTAAGTAAAGGCCTAACCTCAGTAGCCCCAATGATGCATTATGCCTGAAATCCCATTAATCAAACTTGAAGCTCATTAGGTTTGGACGCTGATGTTGAACTCTTAATTTCAGACTCAATTTAGTGAAAAATGTCGATTATTTTTTTTTAAAGCAGAAGCTTGCAAGTGCAAAATAGTAACAACTAACCAAAGCATCATCCAACACAAGCTAGTGATAGTCCAAATTAAAATATAAATTCATGTTTTCATCAAGGGCCAATCGGCTTAATCTATGCGTAATTTCATTGGCCGAATGGAAAATAACAGAATCAAAACTAGTAGACAAACCACGAGCCTCAACAAAGAAACAGACAAATCCAAAGAGTGGTTATTAAGCTTGTTAGCTAGTGAATAATGATCAAACTCAACAATGTTACGGGGAAAGCCGTGCTCCCTGGTTAAACGAAGCGATCCCAAAGTAGCAATGGCCTCGGCCAAAAGCCCATCAAAGGGTCCCTCAAGTCGGCGCGCGTAGCCCGCTAAAACCATGCCATTCGCATCCCGCACAACCACTCCCATAGTTTCTCGTCTTTCGTTCGCTTGTCATGCTGCATCAACGTTAAGTTTGAACCGCTCGTCTATAGGTATTTCCATCAATGATTCTTTCTAATTAAAAAGACAAATTCATAAGTAGGATTAATTTAAACATAAATTAAAACTGGGTTAATAGTAAATATATATTTATAACCCTAAACTTCCAATCGTGCTGATATAATAAACTTAGTTAAAAATATATATTTATAATCCTAAACCTCGAATCATAAAGAGGTGTTGATGTAATAAACTTAGTTAAACTAAGACGATTACTAGATTTAAGTAAAAAATTTGTAAAATCTCAAATTTGATTTTTATTATGAATAAATCAGACTTCAAAAGAAGAAGAGAATGCCTTCCAATTTACCCACTTATTTAACAATAAAATAATTGTCCTTATTAACATAATTTAATCTCTAAATGATGCTTTCGAAACTTCACGAGACCCTTTTTTCTATAATTATTTAAGACCAAATATACATTAAAAAATGGTTTGATTCTCTCAATGCAAAGACAATTAAATTTCCATCATCGCACCATTAATTTATATCTCAACTTAATTATCAGTGACGGAGATCTAATCACCCTATCTGCTTAACTTATCCCTAAACAATTTTACAACAAAACTCGTAATTCCCTAAAATCTATCTCTATTTATATTAAGCTACGATTAAGGTTACAAATATTCCAAAAGCACTACTCATTCATCATTGCTAATTATATTGCTATTTCTTAATTTCTTAAATTTATTTTTTAGTAAATAAATTAAATTTTAAATGCATATAGGAAGTGCTGTTTTTAGCTTAAATATGTGCTTAGTCGTAGTATTAAAGAGACAAGTTAACTTGAAATTATCGTTCCACGTGGAAGACAAAAAAGCGGACAAGTTTATCTATATTCCAAATTTTGTTATCGATTCAAAATTAAATTATAATTTTTATAATAATAAAAAAATATTTTTATCATTTTAATAATTTATATTTTTATAATTTTAGAAGACAAATATTTATCATTTTTAAGAGGACAATATATAATTTTACATTTACTAGTTTAAAATTTTAATTTAAGGAGAGTCGAGCCATTGCTAGTCCCCTAGCTACGCCTCTATACTAATATTTAAGTTCTAATTGTGTTAGTATGAGTTAATTACTTATCAACTTGATTAAAGAAATTAAAAAATATATTTTGTGTATATAAAATAATTTATATTATTACGAGACTACATTTGTTTTTTTTTTTTTTACACTTTAAATAACAGTAGTGAAAATTTACATATCGTAAGATTTGAATGTATGTCATCGACATCAATAAAATCTTTATTTTCATATTTTTTATACATTTACATATTATTAGACAAAATTTTTCACCTATGTTATTTGTATATATTGATAATATCTTTGACTAAGTTTATGTCACAAGTCAAACCGAAATCAACTAAAAAAAATGACAATACCATGATAAACAATTAGAGTACATTTAATATTTTTATTTTAATGTATTTACCTATTTAAATTTTCTTTCACCCACAATCTAAATTATTATTTTTTATTTTCATTTTATACATATTGCATATGTGTTGCTATTATTAATTTCAGACATTACATTTCGTTATTTATTATATGTTATCTTCAAATGTTCACCTATATTTTAAATACGTAATTTTTACATGTATATACCCGTGATCAAACTTGTAGTATTACTTAATATATATATATATATATCGGTTGAAAGCTTATATTACTTTGTCTAAATACATGAATAGTTTGGCTAAAATAATAATTAGAGGTTTCGCTATCAGCTTTGTTGCAATTTGCAATTATTTGGGTTTAGTTTTAGGAAAGCTTGATTTGCAAATTAACACCAACAATCTTACAAAATTCACACGTTTAAAGGCATTAACGAGAGTGCTAAAAGAGAGGAAAATTACAAAGAAAAAAATTGAAGGAAGAAAGTACAAAATTTGTACTTTGAATTAAACGAGATAATGAACCTCAGTGGCAATGTGTCATTTTGTTTATATTAACATAAAATTAATTGATTTTGTACAAGTTTATGTTGTTGGATAATATTCGCATCACTTATTATTATATATATATATATATATATAATTTTATAATCTCAAAACTTTACTTCAAACATCCATTAATTATGTCATTTCAGAATATTTAGTTTTTGTGAAAATTTGTAATTTTAAATGGGTTTTTTTTTTTTTTTTACGGATACGTTTCAGTTATTTTTAATTTATGATTATTTTAAAATTATTTTATGTAAAAATAAAGTTTATTTGATTTATTCACACTCTAATTTTGGTAAATTTTGACCAATTGGAAATATGCATGTTTAGATCACATTGCATGTAATTTTCATGCTATACATCCATGCTTGATCTATATCATTTGGTTGTGTTAATATACATGATCAATGATGGATTTAGTTACGATATATGTAATGTTTTTTAGACGAGATTGTACGAAATACTTTTTAGATATGATAGTAAAGTTTTGAGCTCATAAGTTTTTATAATGACATATAATTATGGACGACACATATATAATAAAAATAATTACATTTATTATTTAATATCATAAAATGTTAGTCCAAATTAAAAGTTAACTAATGTAGTTAAAGACTTATTAGGCTTCAATTATTAAATAAAGTACAGGTTAAAGAAGGGCGAAGCCAAAATTGTTGATAAAGGGGGCCAGGATATTTTTATAAAATATGTGTTTAAAATAGCGGGTCAGACTTACTTTTAGGTATTTTTAAATTTGGGATAATCTTGATTACCGAAATTTAGGGAAAACAAAATAAGATAAATGTTCTATTTATATTAGATATTATAATTATTTAACTTTATTTTTTTACCTAATTAAAATTTAGATACTATTTATACTTAGATATTGTAATTATTAAATTTTATTTTTACTAAATTTATATTTAGATACGACTTTGTATTAGCTTATCATATTAAACTAAAAATGTTATTAAATTTATCATAAAAATTATAAATTATATAAAAGAATTCAAATTTGAAAAACTTAGGGGTCAAACACAATTTTTTCCTTTTTTTTTAAACACCGATTATAATATCAAAATAAAATTTTAAAACTTAAAGGAGCTTAAAAGAAATTTTACAAAATGTAGGGGGTCTAGAGCCAAATATGTGTAGATACTCTAGTAACTAATTTCTAATTGATGATGGGCTGGTTATAAATTAAGATTAATGCACAAAAGTTATATGTTAAGGATATGATCCCGTATCACATATACATAACTTTTCTAACATCTCATCTTAAAAAAAGAGAGAGTCATCATCACTAAAATACTTGTGTGTTAATTTAAAAAATCAAAACCATAAAACTTGAAAATTTCAAAATATGAATAGATTCATGTACGCTTCCACATTTAATTTTTGGTTTTAATAATTTGATATGATAAATCTTTTACAAATGTATCGTTGACCACTAGTTTAATAATATAATGACATTGTTAAAAAATTAATTATAGACAATCTTATAAAGAAATGTAAAACTATTGGCAAATTGCTAGATTAACTTGTCGTGAATATACATTTTTCACTAATTCAACAATGAAAAGGAAATTATTAGATTGGGTCTTAGTTTAATTGGCATGAGCATTGTTCCTCAAACAAGATGACGTGGGTTTAAATGCACTGAAACGTATTATCCTCCTATTTATGGGTTCAAGTGCTATGAGTAGTTTTAGACATTATGTCAAAAAAGAAGAAGAAACCATCAAAACCTATAATGAAATTATTAAAAAGAAAACAATGAAAAAGGAAATTGGAGAAAAGGATTTTAATTATTGGAGGATTGATTTTAGGATAAAATTAAAATAAGTAAAGCCGGATAAGTTTTGGCTTATGTTTTAATTTGTTAGAACATTTATAATACCTTGAGCAAGCTTTACAAAGTTTCTTCTCACTACTTTATTATTATTTTTGAACAAAGAGCTTTATTGTAGCATATTCATACGATAACCATAATATTTATTAACTTTCCAACTTTACAAACATATGTGAACGTGATGTAGCTAAAGGGAAATGGTTAATCCCATTAAATATTCTCAAAACTATTATTTAAAATTTAAATTCATTTTTAAATTATTAATATTTTATCAATTAGATCTTTCTATTAGTTTAGTCAGGAATATAAATTAAATATGATATAAAGCATATTTAAAAGAAGGCTTAAAGTCAGAAAGTTGCTTTAAAGAATAAAAATAAATTATAATTTTTTGGAGGTCAAAGTACAGTTATACCATTATATTAATTTGTAATTTCACGTATTTTAAATAGATTAAAAGATAATGTATCATTTTTGGGGGTGGGGTAAGGGGGGAACGCCCTTGCCTACCCCCTTGTCTACACCCCTATTTAAAATACATGTATGTAGTTATTGTATGGATACCTTAAATTTGATTTTTTTTTTAAAGAAATTGTCATCCTAAATTTTATTTATAGTATTTGTTTATCAACATGTTAAATTCAAGTTGTTCATGCAATAGATAAATGTGTTTACAATTTGATACGCACATTTTAAAAATATTCCACGTCAACTCAAATACATTTAGCATCTAAATTGATAGTTAAGCTGACGAAAGAACTTAATAGATACAATGTTGATATGTTAAGGACTCAATTTAAAAATATTAAAATTTGTCAACCCCTAACGTTACTTATAGAGTCCATAAACTTCACTGATAGCGTACCAAATATTTCCCTTTAAAATAAAGGTTAGCATTTGATATGCTATTGATAGTATACTTTTTTTTATTTTATTCTACAAGTAGCTTTAAAAAAACTAACATAAAGCAACCCCATTTTTAATATTAAGAGCTAAAAATAAGAAAATAATAATAACAAAAAGGAAACCCCATTTTCTTTATTTTGAAGCCATGATATGCTGCTTTTATGGTTTTTTTTTTTTTTTTTTCACATAAGACTAAGAAGATGAAAAAGGAAGGGGAGGGAACGGGAAAGAGAGATGAAATCTTTATTTAATTTAACTTTTACTTAATGTTATTTTTAAATATTTTATTTAATTAAAAGTGTCATATGTCATAATTTAATTGGTTTAAAAAAAAATTTTAACGAGAGTTAATAATTAATACCTAAAGCGGTAACAAAATAAAATTTTTAACACGTACTTTTATAAAAAAGAAAAAAATTGTACCTAAATAAGAAAAATAACATAGTTTAGCCAAAAAATTTAAATTAATTAACTAATTAAAAAACTAACACAACTTAAACTATTCCACTAAAATAAATCTAAATTAAACCTACGAATTTAAACTTAAAACCTTAAAATTTCTGGAACTACTATATTATTAATCCTAACAACTTAAAATTAAGATTTAGGGTTAATTTATCATTGAGGTTAAAAAGTGATTTTAAAAATGTTGTGGAAAAGTATTTTTAAAAAAGATAAAATATTTATTTTAGACATGATATTGTAAAATAAAATATATGTATTTAAATTCATTAATATTATAATATATAAAATATATAAACTTAAGTTATAATAAAAATATTAAAAATAATTTACTAAGTAATTAATGTTATAATATGTGGAATATATGAAATGTATAAACTCAAATTCGTAAGTATATGATATATAAAATATATAAGCTTAAATTAAAAAAAAAAACCCAAATGTAAAGTATCATTACTTTCACGTTTTATTATTATCACGATGTCAAATTATTATTATTTTAGTATTAACAAGTATTCAACTTAAATTATAGGCTTAATGATAAATTTGGCCACTAACGTTTGCATGCTTTATCAAAATGGCTGTAATTGTATTTTTAAGCCTGTTTTGGCCATCAACCTTTGTTTTTTTTAACAGTTTTAATGAAAGTACCGTTAAAAAAGTTTATGGGAATTATGTGAAATTTCATGTGTGGAATATATTTAATGATATGTAATTTATTACTTAGATAACCCAATAAGATAATTGCATGAGGAAAATAAAAAAAATAATACATTAAATTAATAAAATAACTCTTAATTTAAAGAAAATAAACGTAATTATCTAAAAAAAATAACTCAGTAGAAAAACTTCTCAATAAACAAACACGTGAAAAATTGAAACCTTCTGAAAGAAAAGAAAGATTGAAACCTTGAATTTATTTATTAAATCTGTTAGAAAATACACTTTGAAAAAAAAAATCAAAGGTTGATGGACAAGAAAGACTCAAAAATACAATTAGAGCTATTTTGATAAAACATACAAACGTTAGTAGCCAAATTTATCATTAAGCCTAAATAATAGTACAAACATAATAAAATAATTTATGGCAACCCATTATTAATATTGTAATATATAAAAAATAAATTTCAAATCATGTTTATGAAATATCAAAAGCTAAAATTTTAACCTTTTGATTCAGTTTGAAAAGTTGATCTAATATGAAAAACTATGATGGTGTTTGGTAAACAGATTTTTGAGTCTTCTTTAGCTGATTTGGACACAAATAGAGGATTGTGTAGTCAAACCCTCTAATTGTAGTGTTTGATGAATGAAGGTTTGTAAGAACTTATTAAGCTAAAACCTCCAATACAAAAAACAATGGGATAGACAACTTTTTTCACAACTGATTGGGGATGATATCTGATCATGTTTGCTTAAAAATTACTCCCTTTGCCACATGATCTCAAACCTAATAGGGGTGCCAAGACATCAGTAGCCTCTATTCTCTCATTTTCACTTTCACCTCTAAAGTTCAAAGTAAATCTTAAAAATATTTACTAATTAATTTTCATAATGAACGTTTTAATTCCTTAGTAATAGTGTTTTATTTCAATAATTTCACCAAATAAAAATTATTCTAAACAAATAAATAATTAACAATAAAATGTGTTATGTCTTTATTTGTCATTTTATACATATAACTTTCAACTATCAACTAAATTTAACCAAATTAACCACTGCAATCAGCAACCAACCAATTGCCATACAGGACCTATTTATTTATCGTTGTTTTTTACTTTAAAAAAAATTCCATTTGATTTAAAAAATATTATTCAAATTTAATGACAAACAAAGATTTAATAATCACAAAGGAGGGCAAAAAGGGTAAGTAAGGCATTAAATTAAAAATGTAGAGTAGTGAATAATGAAACCATGTTAGTGAGGTGGAAACCCAATGATTGTGGAGTTGAAGACAAACATAAAAACAATGCATGTTCCTGAAGTGTGTCGTGTTTCGAAGTTTTCCAAAAACTGGAGCAGCGTGCCGGTTCTTCTCCACACACTGCTTTCCTAATCACTCACTCCCAAACTCTAATCATCATTCTCACAACATCCTCCCACTTTAATCAAAATTAAATATTCAGTTTATTTTATTTATTTTTGAGTTGCCCTTTTTGTCAGAATTACTTTGCCAAATGTTTGCATCATTATTCGGGGAAAGATTTTTATCCAGAATTCTTTAAAAATACAACATTTATAATCATTACTATTATTGTTAAACTTATGTCCATCTAACTATACATCATTTGGGGGGACGTCCAAAAAATGGGACCCTGGGAGATCAAATTTGTAATTAAAATTTTTATTTAAAAATGAGATAAATCTTATTAAGAAATAAACCCATTTAACCAAAGTCTTATGTATAATTTTTATAATCTTAATGATATTAAATGAAGCAAAAAAAATAAAATAAACAGATCAGTTTAAAATTTCTTATCATTCGATTTTTTCAATACATTATAGATATAGATATGTATTTTAAATTATATAAACATTTTATATGTTAAATTATATAAAAATTTAAAAAAAACATTTAATATGTATATAATCTAAGTGTACTTGAGCTATGTTCAAAATTTGAACTCCAACATTAACTTAAATCAATATAAATTATCTGTCACCTTATTTCTGAATGTGAATCATTGGATTGAATAAGTATTGTAATATTGAAGAGCCCCAAGTTGATAGAAGCCTCTACTTACCATATTATGAGTCAAATTTTTAATTAAAAATTGTTGATAATCTGCACAAAGTTGTGTTTAAATAAAAATTATTTGGGAACACTAAACGAAAAGATGACGACATGATGGAAGCATTATTGAAGCTGTATTGTGTAATAATAATGATGGGAATCTCGCCATTAAATGGGGGAATATACGAGTGAATATTTCTATTGGACCAATTTTTTTTAATGACTTGAGTTGAGTTAAATTATTGTGTAAGTAGAAGAATAATGTATGTGTGTGTGCATTTTTATAATATATGTGTTTTTATAATGGGCCAATTGTGGTGTTTTGACTTGATTTATGATTTTTTTTAAAAAAAAAATTTTGTTGTGATTTCATCATCAACTTTTTTGTGCCTTTCCAGCAATGGTGGGTATTTGGTATATTTTAATGATGATAATAATAATTATAATTTAAGGATTATTATCAAATCCATTTTTCATTCTTTACGTGGTCAAAAAATTAGCATAATCTATCACAATTTTTTTTAAAATAAATTCAAATATTAACGGTTTAATATCTTATTAAAATTCAAGACATGCAACAGTGGATGAATATTCCCTTATAAATGAAATCATAAAACAAAAGAAGATGAAAAAGAAAATAAAGAACAGGAAAACAGTTAAATTGAATGGCTTACTGATTACAGAGTCAATATGTAAATCTTTTACTCTATATGTAATTAAGACAAAAATCACCTTTTAGGCAAATAATTTGGTGATATAAATCTACCAAACTACGTCAGATTCATTATAGTGACATTCATTTCTACATATATTTAAACCCTGGATTTTGAAATGTTAGAAATCAAAGCTTTGCTTTGTAATTTATAGAATAAAAATACACCAATATAATATAAATATGTTTAGGGGAGGTCAATTTTGTTGAAAGAAATTTGTGAAATATCATTAGTTAGGAATTGGTAAACCTTTCAAACGAGTTGACAAAGTTTCCAGAACGATTTTTATTTTCAGACTCTGTTGAAGGCTTGATTGCTTGAAGAGGTGACAGGTTCATAGCGTGAGAGCACCTCATTTGGTGCTTGAGAAGGCAAACCATCGTTGCGACTGGTTGAATTCAATTTTAAGCTCTATAACATAAAAAATATTTTTGAATGAGAATGTTAGGCGTTCTCGCTCTATGGACTCTTGCTTCTTTAGGCACTCAAGCTCTTAGCAAAGTCAAGAAATAAAACTTTCACCGAGAACAAACCCGTTAAAGAATTTATTAGCTCTCGACGGATGATAATTTACAAACTTCTAGAATACAATTGTTGTTTACAGTTGATAAACAATATGATGGCATAAAGGGCGGTTTGAGATTGAGTTTGACTTGTCCCTTGGCGATGTAATGGCCGTCCTGACAGGAACTGCTCCACTGATCACGAACTCATTGTGGCGTGTGTCGGACCGGCTCAAAGGTGCCTTCCTTTCCGGACATGTCTGTTTCTTTCCTTACATATGCAACTGCCGGCCTAGTCGTTACTCTTCCTTTTTCTTTTAAATGCCTTTCTCCCATCTCATGCTGCCACGACTTCAGCCGCAATTAAAATTTCACAATCTACCAATATATATATATATATGCAAGCTTAAAATTTTTAACTTGAAAAAACCCTTTTTAAGATTTTCACGGTAATCCACTTATTATCAGCAACATGATTTGATCAGTAATGACTTTAGATTATCATTGGAAAAAGATGTACTAGTAATTTAGGGATAATTTCAAAAAAAACAAAAAATCGTTATTCATTCGTATTGTGGAACTTGTCGATGGATTATCCGACCGAATAGGCTCGAGTGCTTGACATAAGCAACATATCCTTGTATTGCCGGCTTGATGGAGGGCCAAATTCGAATTAAGTTGCCATGATTTTTGAGCTAATAATAATAGTTTTGCCAAATGTTAAAAGAGGGTGGAGGTGGTTGAGCTTTTAAAATGAATCATTTTCAAATATCATGCTGCATGAAATCATCACCTCCACACATCATTCTAATTTGCTCAAAAATCATTTGAATATCTCAAAACAATTTTTATTTTTTAAAAAAATAGCAGCTTTATTAATTTATTATTTTTAAATGTCACCATCACTATTGGGTCTCATCAGCTGAGTTTTTTTTTTTTTTTTAAAACTATTTAATTGTTGTGCTTGGGATTTAATTTATATATACACATATATATAAGGGAAAATCATTTATATTCCCTATTCTATTCACAAAAATAGTATATGTATCGAATTTGGAGTAAACTGTAGAGTGAAATGTCACTGGCATTTGTCTAATGTTACATAAAGTGATAAAAGCATGTAAAAATAATATTATTTATTTATTTTTATCATACAAAGAACGATAAAATTTGAATTTGTATCATTTAAGTATCAAACATAAACTTTAACATTACTCCAAATAAATCACATCTTAATAAATTTTAGACTTCAGGTAATTTAATGGAATCTCTTTTATGTGTAAATTATAAGTTTTAACTACGAAAATTAAAATTTTTAGACTGATAGAGCTTTAGCTCAGTGGACATCGTTGCTCTTGCAACAATTAAAGGGCGTATTTCGAGCATGTTTAAATGTGTTTTCCTCTGATTTACGAGTTGAACAAGTATTATGGATAATTGGATAGAAGTAAACATTGTATCGAAATTAGGACAAATATCAAAATTATACATGAACTTTGATTTAATGTGTAATTTGATACATGAACTTTAATTTTGATTCAATTATACACATTTAAATAAGTACATCAATTTAAAAATTATTTGTGTATGCAATATATAAACATAAAATGATATTATATTGGTAATGTAATTATTAGTTTGTGAGAATTGGATCGAATCAAATTTTCATATATAAAATTACACAAAATCAAAATTGTTATATGAAATTGCACATTAAACCGAATTTCATGTGTAGTTTTGAGATTTATCCCTATAAAAAAAATAAAAGTTTGTACTAAAAAGCAAATCATAGGATTTTCGATTACAAAAAATAAAAATTTAGTAAATATCTATACTAAACTTAAAAACCTTTAATTTAGTTGGTATCATAAATCCAATGGATATAAATTCAATTGAGAAATAATTAAAAAATAATTCTTTTTATAAAATAAATTATATTATTACCAGAGCATTTGAATTTTTATATTTTTTATATAAATTTAAAAAAAAATATGTGGGATTTGAACTTAAATCAGAACGATTTTTAGACATTCAACTTTATAATTTCAACTAATGTTTGGTTTCATTTTTACATAAGTTTTACAATATAGGTGTGTCATAATCTATTATAATTTATAAATATATATATATATATTTCTAAACTATTATTTGAGCTCTTTATTGAGTTAGTGTCACAAGTCAACCGGATACTAACTCAGTTAGGAAATTACCAAATGACCAAACTTTTAAAACAAAAGTAATATATTAGAAGGGTTATATAAGTAATTTAATTTATTTTAAAAATAAAATAAAAATTATTCTATTAAGGATTTAAACGCGGATGCACAAGGTTCTAAGATCTTAGGTTAAATTCTGTTATTAGTATTTATACCATGAGTAAATTGTGAATTTATTCTCTGTACTTCAATTTTGTCATTTTTAGTCTTTATATTTTTCAAATTCTGAAATTTCAGTCCTTATCAAATGGTAACTATTAAATTAATTAAGTTCTTTCATTAATTCTCAAATCATATGCAACATACATATTATCACATGTGTAATGCCATGTTAGCTTGTTATTTCCATATATTACTTATAGAAAAGTCTGTTACTGAATTTAACTGATATTATTTGTGTTAAGATTGAAATTTTAAAATTTAAAAAGCATAGAGATCGAGAATGATCATATTAGAGAATATGGACTAAATTGACTACTTTACGCATGGTATAGGAGCAATAACAAAATTTAGCCGAGCAAATGTAACCGCTATAGTTTAGGTTAATATTAAAATTTTAAAATTCAAAAAGTATAGTGACTAAAATTAACCAAATAGAAAAGTGCATTTATAATAAAATTAACTAAATTAATGTATATAGACTAAATCCACAACTTACGAGCAATATAAAAACTAATAGAAAAAGTAGACTAAGATCTTAAATTGCAAATACAACCAGATTCTAATTAACAATTTTTTTTACATTTTCATTACTTTATCAATAATTATTTTTAAAAAAAAATAAATCAATGCTTAAAATTTTTCATATTATACTTATTTATTTCACCGGCACTGCATAGGATTAATTTGATTTATTGATTAAGTTTATAACTAATTTAATATTGTATTATCAATTAAAATATATCTTATTTATTTATTAAAAATTATTACAAAATTTTTAATCTTTCAAAAATATTATAATTGAAAAAGTAAAATAATATAATATTTTTTGCTTTTATACTAAAAAAAAGTAAAAATAATATGAATATATAATATTCAAACATTTTGACATATAGAATATATATATATATTTTTTCCATTTTTACATTAAAGACTCATAAAAATTTCACACATTAAATGTTCATGTGTTATATAAATATGGTGTCACTGTTCCAACATTGAAGCCTGCCTCTTAAATTTTTTTTTTCTAAAACATTACTTTAGTAAATATTACATTTAAAACTAAAAAAATTGAATTTTCTCATTAAATTTTTTTTTGCAGGTTTAAAAAAAAAAAACCTTTTCGCTAACAATTTTGATAAAGGCTAAGACTCTAATATTATGAGCGCTTAAATTTGAATCTCATCATACACAAATATAATATATGGGTCATGTTCAGATTTATTTTTACCTAAATAAATTCGGATATATTTTGATTTTTAATTTATTATATTTTGTATTGAATTAATTTTAATTTTAGTTGATGGAGCATGCTAATATATACAAACTCATACTCTAATTGTACCTATAATATACTTACAAATTCCTTAAAAGAAATTCCTCGATTATACTTTTTTTTTTTATTAGATGTGAATTACACTTTTAAAAGTAGTACCTCCTGATTTGGTTGATACGGTTATTCAGTAAGACAAATTTTAAAATCTCCTTATAATTTCGTTTATTTTTCAAAAAAAAAAGAGAGTATAATTGTAGTGATTAGGGGTGAGTATTCGATCGAGTCGAGTCGGATCGAGTCAAAAAATTTCGAGTTAGTCGAGTTGACGAATCCTATTTTAGCAACCGAACTCAATTTGAATTTTTTTCGAATCGGATCGAATCGAGTCAAAAAATTTCGAGTCAAGTCGAGTCGAGTTAACGAATCCTATTCTTTGTACTCAATGTTGCGCTTACATGAACTGATTATTTAACTAGTAAACGAAGTATAAAATTATTTAACAACATAAACAATATAATGATTTTGCCTTTTAACTTAATTAGTAAACATTTATCAAAAAATGTAGTTTTACCTTTTAACTTAATGATTTTGACTTTTAACATTAGAAACGGTAAACATTTATTAAAATGACGTAGTTATGTCTTTTCTTATTCGGATTTTCGTATAACTAGAATTGTGTAATTTACATTCAAGTTAAACCGAAAAACTTATTTTTTTTATTCGAGTTGATCCAAATAACTTAATTAACTCAAATAACTCGAATTATTTAATTCAAAATTTAAAAATTTTATCGAGTTTTTCAAATCTAATCGGATTTTGCTCACCTCTAATAGTGATTGATCTTGATTTAACGATTTCACTTAGGTGTAATATTCAATTAAAGTGTTGATGCGCATGTCAATTTTACTTATTGTCTATATTAGAGTGGTCAAATTTCACTTATCGTCGGAGCTGCAAATAACCTACAAATTTAACCGGCCTCCACCTTACATCGTATCATTTCCTTTAACTAAAAACCAGTAATTACTTGACGTTTAACAAGTCCAATTCCTATTTTAATGTGACTCAATCAACCAATATTCACATCCATAGATTTTAAGAATTTTTTTAAAAAAATTTACCCTGAAAAGTGAAGCATTTTTCCAATTGTAAAACCCATTCAACAATTTAAAATACAATTCATATTTATATTTGATGTCATAAAATTATATTGTTAAAAAGAAATACGTATAAAGCAACTAAGCAAAGCTATATAGTGGATTGGTGGGGGAAGTGACTAGGAGTGGAGCCGGCCTCGGTACGATTAGTGATGAGGAAATTAATTAGACTGGTCAAATGCTAATGTGGTCCTAATTACACTTTATTTGGGTGAGCTTATTCGTAAATTCCATAAATGTTTTGTGAACTATGAAAAGTTATGATGATAATAATGTAGGGTTAGAACCTTGTCCAAAGCCCCTTTTTGTTGTATTATTATTTTTAGAACTGAGCTTTCAATTTGATGATTTCTACGCAAATATCATTGGTCACATCTCTGTCTCTGTGCCGTTCATTAGAAGTTGAAGGATTTGCTGTCATGAGCCTATATTCTTACTTTTCTCTATATTCCTCCCATGATTTTATGCATATTTTCCGTCATTTCCTTATTCATTTCTACTGGTATGATTTAGTCATAACATGTGGATTTCACATGCAAATTTCCAATGAAAACCAAGAAAAAATTCCATAACTATGGGTTTTTTTTTGTTCTTTTTTTGCTTAAATAAAATGTTGAGTAGTTAATTATAGGTCCAAAATGTTGACTTTTAGTGTTGCAAATGAGGGTGCAGGATCATAAAAATGAAGCAGGCATGGTGGCTGGTGGGTTTAATAAACAAATGATAATCACCAGCTCGCCATCCATGGATGGCATTGTTGACTTTCATATGTACTTTTAAATTTATTTTGCATTGATCAGGAAATCATGAACCCCCCATTGGAACTTGTCATTACTACTGATATATCAACTAATATCCTTGTTTGCTATTGCCATTTTCCAATTATATGTAAGAAGCAGGCTTTTCTATTTTAACTCCAGTACCTAGATTAAAAAGAAAATAGGCAAGCAATGGCGCCCCCAATCTTTGATGTTTACAATCTAGCTACCTTTAATATTCTAGGTAGGGTCATGCATGATGTAACTATAAAGTAGGTGATTATTGTACCTAAGTGGAAGTGGAAGAGGAAGACATGGGAAATGACATACCAATATTTGTAAGGGAGACCGCTTGACAATATTCATAAAATTGGAGGGTCTTTCAGTGCAAAAAGAAAATGTTTCAAAAAGTATTGATGGAGACCCTGGTGTTGGGTGTATATAAAACCCAACCAACCTTGGGATCAATTGTACATCTTAGTCGATAATCTTTAAATTATTTAACTTTCATACTCGATTTCATTTCTACCTTCAGAGTCTCTTGATACACCCTATTTCCTTAATAGTACTAGGCAGCCATGGCGATGGCCATAGATAACGCCTTCGAGGTCGACTTCTGTAGCTACAGCACCAGCACAACCACCACTACTACTGCAGATGAGGATCCAGCTTGTACCTGGAATCACTGGGGATCCCCGGTTGTTGATTGGGGCTCGTTATCGAGCGAGCGTGATGAGTTTCAAGACCTTATCGAGTCCATGATGGATGATGGAACAGGGTTCGAGCTAACTCGATTAGGACATGATCATGAGACGAGTAACTCTGTCTCTGTATCTGTCTCTGTCTCCACCGATACGATGGTTGCGGATGAAGAAACCAATGGTGAGGATTTCAAGGGGTTGAGGATGGTTCACCTATTGATGGCCGCCGCAGAGGCACTCATGGGGGCTAACAAGAGCCTAGCTCGGGTGATATTGGTTCGGCTCAAGGAGTTGGTGTCCCCCAGTGATGGAACCAACATGGAAAGGTTGGCAGCCTATTTCACCGAGGCCTTACAGAGTTTACTCGAAGGCTCCGGAGGTGGGCATTCAAAGCATTTGATAACCAACGGACCTCAGCATCACTGTGACAAGCATCGTGAAGCGGACATGCTTGCAGCTTTTCAGCTGTTGCAAGACATGTCGCCTTACGTTAAATTTGGTCACTTCACGGCCAATCAAGCCATCCTGGAAGCAGTGACACATGACAGGAGGATCCACATAGTGGACTACGACATCATGGAGGGGATCCAATGGGCGTCTTTGATGCAAGCATTGGTGTCTAGGAAAGAAGGACCACCAACCCCACATCTTAGGATCACGGCTTTATCAAGAGGCAGCAACGGTTGGCGATCAATTGGTACCATTCAAGAGACCGGACGACGGTTAACCGCTTTCGCATCCTCCATTGGGCAGCCCTTTTCTTTCCATCAGTGTAGGCTGGACTCTGATGAAACGTTCAGACCGTCAGCATTGAAGTTAGTTCGAGGTGAGGCCTTGATTATCAATTGTATGTTGAACTTGCCTCACTTTAGCCATCGACCACCCAGTTCTGTCGCTTCGTTTTTATCCGGCGCCAAGACCCTGAACCCAAGATTGGTGACCCTGGTAGAAGAAGAAGCCGGGCCCATTGGAGATGGAGGATTCATGGGACGGTTCATGGACTCATTGCACCATTACTCGGCCGTGTTCGACTCTCTGGAAGCCGGGTTCCCTATGCAGTGCAGGTCTCGAGCCTTAGTGGAAAGAGTAATTCTGGGGCCTCAAATAGCCGGATCCCTGACCCAGATTTACCGGAACCGAAACGAAGAGGAGAGTGGCCGTTGGTCAGAATGGTTAGACACCATGGGATTCAACCCTGTTAGCATCAGCTTTGCCAATCATTGTCAAGCAAAACTTCTTCTAGGCTTATTCAATGATGGATATAGAGTGGAGGAGTTGGCCAATAACAGGGTCGTCTTAGATTGGAAATCCAGGCGTTTGCTTTCAGCTTCCATCTGGACTTCTCCTCCAGACTCTGATTTGTAAAAAAAATGTTACATAAAACAAATTATAAGCAGCCGTTTTCTTTCTCTTTCATCTGCACATTCTTTTTCATCCTCCGGACATGTTAAAGTAGTTGATTTGGTTTAGAGCTAATGCGGTTGTTGAAAGAACATGATGAGCTTGTTTCGTTTGAGGTTTTCCAATACCATTTTCTGTATGTATTCTTCTATTTTCCTTGGCTGTTGCTTTCACTTCAATTTTTACTCCAAAGTGACGTCCAAACCCAAGATAAAACATTTGTAACAAAAGGGTCAAAATCCGGTTTAGATCTTAACGGTGCAAAACAAGGGCATAATCATTATACACTCTCAGTCACCATCACCATTTTTCTAAAATTAATATCATACTTAATTCATAATTTAGTGTTCGAAGTGTACCCATTTTCTCTCTTTAATATCTAAAGAATTCCTCTCTTATGATCTTTATATTTTCATTAAAAATACTACTTAAATTATTTTTTACTTAAAAATATATTTATTAAAATTAAATTTAATTAATAAAAAAATATTTTTAATCCATTTTTTTCTCATGTTCTCTCTTCCCCCTCTCTCTCCTCCTTCATCTTCTTTCTTACTCCATATTTCTTTCCAATACAAACAATCATGGTTAATGTTCCTCTCCATTACCACATATGTATATTCATAACTATCAACACTATACACCAAAGCAAGAATGGATTTTTTTAGGTACCGTTTGGTCAATTTAAACGGTCAAAGAGAAGTTTATAAAGAAGAGAAGAATATAATGAAATTTGAAGAGAATTCAACAGTGAAAAATACCTAAATTTAGTGTTAAAATTTCAGAGATTTATTTGTAAATTTATAAAAATCTAGTGTCTTTTTGAAAGAATAAATGTTGGAAATGAAAAGAAGAGGTCGAAAACAAGAGAATAATGAAATTTGAACTTAAACGACTACTCATGAGTAGCGGTCGACGATGGTCATAGACATTAGAATCTGAAGATTTTCTGAGTTTAAAGATTATTAATTTGAAACATTAAAAAAAAAAGATGATTTGAATTTTAAATTAATTAAAGTAAATGCAATTAAACAAAATTTTAATTAAAAAAAAGATTATAAACAATTTTGAGTTTGTTTTTGTTTAGATTACTATGGACAAAAATACATCTTCTTTCTCTCACATGAATAGCATAAAGAACATGATCAAGAACACCCACAAGTTTTGTTAGATTTTCTTTAGGTTAAAAACATTTAATTATTTTACGAAATTAATGAATTTTTAATTTTTATACTTTATTATTAAATATATTTTCATTTTTTTATATATTTTATTTCTATTTTTATAATTTTTAAAAATAATATATAAATATGATAAAAATATATTTTTTTAATTAAAGATGTCGCGCGACATATTTTTATTAGACACAGTTTCTTTTAACAGAATTAAAAATTTAAATCAAAATATATAACAAAATAATATTTTTAAGTATTAAATTGAAATAAAAATAAATAAATACCAAAATAAGAAAATAAATATATTTCAAGAGTGAAATCATAAATTATACATATTATAAATAACCTTAAAGTAATCAATAGGTGCTAGAATGGTATAATATACATTAACACGTTGGTGTGGGGTTATTTAGATTAATTTTTGATGTTGAGAAATTTATAAATTAAAAAACCTTCTAATTATTAACAAATTAAAGGTTTAGATTGATGTGAGGTTGTAATTAATGAAACTTTTATATGTATGATGAAGCCATCAGGACAAGTTGATGCTTTTGAAAATGGCGAGAAAGTCAAGACCTTCGGCGCCAACATGATGTAATTGAATGCAACAGTTTCATTTGGTATAGATTACACGCATGGATTTCAATTACTTAATTTTGATTTGTTTATTTTCATATGAAATAAATATAAAAAAAAAAAATTTAATTGCACCACCAAATTGAATCCAAATGCCCATCTTTTGACCATATATTTAGCAAGCTAGGCAGTTTGCTAAATTACAAATGTAGAATTACTAATATTATATCGAATGAGTCTTGGCTCGATTGATATAGGTATTATTGTTAATGTAGGAGGACGTAGGTTTGAGTGCGTTGATACACATTATCCTTTTATTTATGGGTTGGGGAGAGGTTATAGGTAATTTTTGACATTGTGTCAAAAAGAACAAATATCATCAGAATCTATAATGAAATTGTTCAAAAAAATACAATATTATAAACTGTTCCTGCAAGTTGGGTTGCATCAAGATCTTTCCTTTTTCTTTTTTTTTTTTTGTCAAAGTTTAAATATCATTCCATTATAATAAAGGAGTAATACAATCCCATACAAAGAGGCCAAGGAGGCCCCCAACCTAAAGAAGACGAAGAGAGTCGAGAGTCAAAACAAGGTAAAAGACACGAAACTTAACGATTTATGGTGGAAAAAAATCATCACTACTTGTAACAGACCTAAATTGGAGGTAAAGGAAAGACTTGGTGCCAAGGGCAAAACCAAAAAAAAAAATTTAAGGGACCAAAATTAAATTGTAATTCTTACGATGTCAAAAATATAATTTCACAATTTTAATAGTCTATATCTTATAATTTTTAAAGAATTAAATCAATTTTTTATATTTTTAAGGGTGCAAAGTGTAATTTTATCTTTACTGAATTAAAATTTTAAAAATTTTAAGGGACTTAAATAAAAAAAAATTCATTTTAAAGGGTCGATTCTACGAGCCACCCTTATTTCGCCCTTGCACTAGCTCAAACTCTAGCACACAACACAAGAAAGCGGCACACTTAGGGTGTGTTTAGTATTATTTTTAAAAAGTACTTTTGGGATAAAAAAATATTTTTGAGACAAAAGTATTTTTAAACAAATTACTTTTTGAGAAAAAAAGTGATTCTCCCAATTAAAAATTTTACTTAAAAAAGCACTTTATTAAAAAACTAAAAATTTTAAGAAACGTATTTTTTTTTCCTTAAAAGCACTTACGAAAAAAGATTGATAAACTAAGGTTTAGTTTAGATGGGCGGTGTATTTACCTCCGATGAGGTTAAAAACAGCGGTGGCGGTGAGATTAGTTATCAGAGGTGAGATTAGATCATCAGAGCGTGAGATTAGAAACAATGCAGTGGAGTGTGTGTTTGGATTCAAACACACCAGATGTGTAGTGATGAGGTGAAAATAAAAAATGACTATTAAGGACATTAGATTAGAATTGATATATAATAGAAGTTTTTAAATTATTTTACTTATATAAAATTATTAAAATATGTGAATTTATAAATTCATTTAATAAAATATTAAAATCTATCTTCCAATATTTTATTATAAATATTTTAATGAATTATATAATCAATTTAAATTATTTATTAGATAAAATGATAATAATTTTTAATTTTTTATAGTTAAATATTCTTTTATAACAATGATAAATATTATTTTCGCAAATAGTAACATTATACTTGGATCAAATTTTGAAGTATCTAAACGAATGATTTTGAAGTATCTAAAGCGGTACCAAAGGTAGCCTTAATCATCTAATTTTATCCAAAACCAATCTAAAATTTAAAGTTCACATCTTCTCGAATCAACCTTCCTTCAACTAAAACAGAGAGACTTTGCGCTTCACAGGCTTGTCGGTCGTCGGAGGAGTTGAAGAGCTTCACATAGAATTTGGTTGTTTTCTTCACAAATTTGAAAACAAATAAGGTTCGGGAAGGAATTAAGCCAAAATTTCAAGGATAAGTAAAAAAATAAATAAAAGTATGCCTATTTTTCCAGTTGCCTTTAATTGCTGCTGAAAGTTTCAGTTCCGTTTCAACATCAGCAATGAGATTAAAATGAAATTTCATTGCACTGGATTACTGAACTAAGCAGCAGTTCAGTGATGTTGAGTAACCCAACTAAAACTCACTGGTGAAAAAAGCGATACCAAATGCAGCCTAAGCCTTAGAGCCAAATGACAATGAATATATCTTGAAGAATGGTTTCCTAAGTCCTTAGTAGCTGTGGCCCATGGAATTTTCATGGGAATTAGGTTGTTTTGAGATCCCATTGCAGGGTCCTTCATGATTAGGATATTGGTTGCTTCATGGAGCCTGGGCCTTTCAAGCCTCATATTTCTTTGGGCTCTAGGATCAGGCTTCTTTTTTTGGTGGAAGGGAGGAAACTTGCAAAGGGAACAACAAAGGTTCAGGACAAACAGGTGCTTCCATGAAACTAATGAATAACATAAGAATTTCAAGTGTTTCTATTATAATTCATGCATATTAAAATTATCTCACATCTTTCATTCTCTTATTAAATTTGTCTTTTTTTATTTTTTAAAAAAATAAAAACATAGAATTTTTTTCCTCTCGTACACACACAATCTATTTTTCTTTCGACTTTCACATGTTCGTACCCAATTGCTATTGTTATCGTCAAGAATGGTTCAAGACCCATAAGCTTTTGGGAAGCCAAGACAGAATTTCCATTTTCAAATCCATATATGGAGTTCTTATTGGTTTTAGCAGATAGGAGAAGGGAGTACTGATCTCATTTTCAGTATTAGAGGGGACTTTAATTTGACTATCCCTTCTCTGCTACTCCATTAAGTTGTGGGACTTTTTATTGCAACTAAGGAATTTGGGATTCTTGCCGCTGAGACTATTTGGTTCATCAATCTTCCTATGCAACTTACAAAGTTCTTCGTTGCATTGCATGATGGATTGGAGATCAGCCCAGCAAAGGGTTAGAAACTTGATACACGTAACTTCTTTTTCCTACCTTTTTATTTTTATTTAAAACCAGACATAACTGACAAAAAATAATTAATTTCGTATTATGCGAACCCTCTTTAAGTAATTAATCTTTTTTTTTTTTTTTCTGCGGAAGGAGTAAGTTTACTCCAAGAAAACTGAAGCCTCTCGTTTTCCCCAGCATCCTTAACTCCACGTAATACCCTTACTCAAATCTCAACCCTCCAAAACTCGAACCAGCGCATTCTCAACGATCAACGGTGACGCGAGTAGCAAGTGATTTAATTTACTAGGACGTGAATTAGGGAAGCTTATTCTCAAAATCGAAACGTAAAAAGAAAACAGGTGCTGGCACGTGCCGCGCTGCCTGCCACAGTAAAGCGAAACGAAGACCGAATCTAGATCCGACGACCATATCTTCCCGTCAAGACCGGCACTTCTCCAATTCAATCCAACGGCTATTAACTAATTATTCATATCAGCCAACCGATCTTCATCCAACGGCTCTAATTGAATCAACCCTTTCCCTTATTACAACCATAAATATATATCGAAATGCCCGGTCCAAATCTCCAGATTCACTCTTTTTTCTTTCTTCCAAAACCAAAAAAAAAAAAAAAAAAAGAAAGAAAGAAACCGAATTTTTTTTTTGAAAAAGAAAACCTCTCTTTTTCTTCGATAGTGCTAACGTGCACGGTTTTTAGAAACAAAAGGTGTTGGTTTAACGTGCGCTGCCTGAGATGTCGCCGGCGGCTTCCAGAGCAACGGTTGTGATAAGAATCTCACGGTATAGGGAAGGTCAGTGGTAGTGAAAGTTAGTTAAATCAGACGGTTGCCGTAAATTTTTTGGGGTGTTGGGACCCAACCGCAAACGAAGGACAAGAAAGGAAAAAAAAGACCGAAGGAAAGTAATGGAGGGACAAAAGAGCCAGGCGAAGTTAACACGAACACAGTCGTCGTTGCTACGTTCGTCGCCGACCGTCCGGTCGTCAATCCACAGCATGTCGTCCATCACCGAGGGTGACTTTATCAAGGACCAAGAAGACAAAGACGACCACCAGCACCGAGAGTCGTTACTGAACGACGAGAAACGAAAGAAACCGCCAACAAAGAAGTCATGTTCGATGACACCTAGGCTCATTCCGGTCCGGTTCAACCCTGTTTTCGCCATGGCTTCCATCTCTTTCTTCTCTTTCATCTTTTTCTTTTGCTTTTATCTTAGAAGGGAGGAGATTCCCACATCGGAATGTCTCTTGTTAGCGTTAATTTTCGTCGCTATAACCCTTTTCTTCGCGTCGAAAAACAAAGGTTTGATCAACCAAGGCATTGTTTGTTTCAAAGAAAGACTCCAGTTTTCGAAACCCAATTCCAAGCCCGTCCAATGGTTCATTGGAGAAACCCATTGTAACAAAAGCAACGACAAGAACAACAAAGAAAACGGAAGACTTCAGCTGGTTGTAAGGGAAGGGGTGGAGTTTTATAGCAATGGGGACTTTTATGAAGGTGAATTCCACAAGGGGAAATGTAACGGGAGTGGGGTTTATAATTACTTCGTGAATGGGAGGTATGAAGGGGATTGGGTGGAAGGGAGATATGATGGGTATGGAGTGGAGAGCTGGAGCAGAGGGAGTAGATACAGAGGGCAATATAGACAAGGAGTGAGGCATGGATTTGGGATTTATAGGTTTTATACAGGCGATTCTTATTCTGGTGAATGGTGTAATGGCCAGAGCCATGGTGTTGGGGTTCAAACTTGTGCTGATGGGAGCTGCTATGTTGGGGAATTCAAGTCTGGGGTTAAACATGGACTTGGTTACTATCATTTCAGGTATGAAAATAAATTTACTATTTCACCATGTTAATATTCCTGCTTGATTTTAAATGTAGATGCATTGAATGTTTGCTGAGATTATGGAATTGTTGCGTTACTTATCTGTTATTTTTCATTCTTGATGTCAGTACTGATCATGAAAAAATAAAGCTTTGGATGAAGGGTGATTTTAGTGTGGGGATAATTCAACTTCTAATTTAATATTTTCCAGTTTGTCTTTTTTTTTTTTTTTTTTTTTTTTTTTCTTGCTTTCAGAATTCTTATGCGTCGAGTATATTCATTTTACTTTTTCAGTACCTTTTACCAAATTCAATTGTATTTTTATTAAGCAAGAAAGAAGTGGTTTTCATTTAAGTCTTCATCCAAAAATATGGTTGATGCTGACTTAATGATCAGTTGTGGATCCTATGTCTTTGTATTCAATGAATTAAAGCCGAGAGTTATTTTATTCCCTTTTATGAATGCTTAATATTTTGCATAGATTATTATTATTTTTGTAATAAATCATTTTTCCCTCTATATTCAATAATGAATTTGTTTCTTTATCATGGGAGTTTTAGTTTGATTTTTCTGGGTTTAGGTAAAGCATTTCTATTCCATTAAGAAGATCATGATGTTCATAAATGTGATGGTGGTGTTGTAGGAATGGAGATAAATACTGTGGAGAATATTTTGGTGACAAAATGCATGGATTCGGTGTTTATCACTTTGCTAACGGTCACTGTTATGAGGGATCGTGGCATGAAGGTCAAAAGCAAGGGTATGGCATGTATACTTTCCGAAGTGGTGATACGAAGTGTGGGGAATGGGATTCTGGCACCCTGAAAACCTCTCTACCCCCGCTTACTGATGCAATCCTTAGAGCAGTTCAGGTATTTTAATTGGATATTTATACCATGTTTATCTTCTTTAGCCATGAAAACAAACTCTTACGATATTTTCTGGGTATGTACAGGCTGCTAGAAAAGCAGCAGGAAATGCTATTAAGCTTCGCCGGGTGGATGAACAAGTGAACAAGGCAGTTCTGGCTGCAAATAGAGCAGCAACTGCTGCTAGGGTAGCCGCAGTCCGAGCTGTTCAGAACCAAATGGATGGCAAATTTTGTTATACAGATGTCTAAGATGTTTAGCTTCGGCTGGAAATGTAAATTGTTCTTTCCTTTTTTTTAACTAATTTTTATGTGTACTTGAAGAGGTGGAAGTCACCCTGATGAGCAAAAGCTCATTGGAGGTTGAGAGAGATTTATGTTTGAAGTTTCATTGATAAAAATGTAACAATGTACATAACTCGTGTATATCAATGGAAGATCAGTTTTCATATATTTTTCCTTTTACATGTCTTGTGTCTATCCCTTTTTTTGTGGGGCTAAATTGAAGTGGCTTAATTATTCTGGTTTTCTTTCCCCCCTGCAATTATGAGCATTGGTCTAATCTCAGCCTCTCTCTCCTATAATTCGTTATGATCCATAACATCAACCCATCTGCAATTTGAATGTCTTTATTCCAAAATTTCGAACACCATCCCTGTAGTCGATGATGTCTACTTTATCGGAAATTCATGGTTCTAGCAGAAAACCGGGAATTTAGAAATGGTTATGGTTCAAGTTTTTCCTTAGAAACTGATTCGCTTTCAATCCGGAGATTCCGACAAAGGGGGTTGGTATTATATTCCTTTTATAGATGCTGTTCATAAATATGGCCCGGATGTTAGGCATTTTTGCTATTACTTTTGCCCATATCATGGAATGTCCAAGAAGATGGTAAAAGAAATATCATGACGGGGCGACCATGTTAGAAACCCTTCATTCTTTTAACAATAATAACTGACTAATACGAATTAACCGGAACCCAGAATCCAATTGCAACACTTTGCCAAAGCTATTATTACTAACCAAAAATGCATAACATATCACTCAAAAAAGCAACTATAATATTTCTTAAAAACAAATTTGAGGTCGGCCTGTTTGGTCCCCCCCCCCCCCCAAACCCCAAAACACAAAGCGACAAATGTAGAGTACTTAGATTAAAAGACTGGAAAAAACTCTAAACCTCGAAGCTGAATATTTGGATTAAACTAATGATAAGAAGGCATGTGCCTTCACCCTCCCAAGTTGGATAATGTTGGGATAGACATTATTCTAATCTCAAACCAGCACATGAACATGAACTGGTGTGGTGGGGTTCTTCAGTTCTTGTCTTAATGAATCATTTTAAAAATATATATACATATATATACAACTTTTAATGCATGCTGGATCCATAATCTGTGTTCCATAAAATTTTAAAAAAGGGGTAGCCAGAAAAAATAACAACTCTTTGTTTCTTTGTTTATTCCTTCTTTCTTTTGTTTGAATATTCAAATCTGTTTGCAGATTCTTTTTTCTTGCTTCTCTAAATCTTTTACCTAGAAATGATTCAACCCTTTCCCCCTCTTCTGTCTTAAACTTCCAACTGCTCCACATGCATTTTTCACAATGACAGTTCAACCCCCCAAAAGCAATCTTTTTCTCTGAACTAGTTTTCCCTACTTCAATCACTATACTATAATAAATGCATTGCTTTTATACCCTACCGAAAATGTTTTTCGTATTTTCCAGTGTTTATTTATTATAAAATAATTTAATTAACAAAAAAATATTATTAGTGAACGGAAAATTTTTTTTTTTCTTTGAAAAAAGTCCCTCATAACTATGGGTAATACGATTTTCAGATAATCTTTAATATGATTAAACATACATATTTTTATTTAATAATTTTAATAATAAATTTTAACATTAATATTTATTTTAACATTTTATTAATGAATTTATAGATTATAATTTATAAATATTTGATAATCTAAAATATATATTTTAATAGTACAAATATGAATATTCATTTATATTTTGATTAACTTTATTTATCCCTTCAAGTTTCAATGTACAAATATCTACCCTCATCCGTGCAACTTCAAATTTAAGTTTAATATGCATCGGTTATTACTAAATCAATATAAAATAACTTTGATTGTCTAGTGACAATGTTTTGACATCATTATACAACAAATATAATTCATATACTATATTTGTTTTACTGAAAAATGATTTTCAAAATATGACTATACAAAAATTTACTAAACATTCCAAATTTTTTTATATGAAATCATTCAAACATCGAAAAATACCAATTTTTTTCACATAATTTTCACGAAACGAATCTATCAGTAAATTTTTTTTAGAATATAATAGGAAAATAAATTTTATCTTTAAAAAAAATGAAGGATTTGTTTAATATTTTAGTTTTGAAATAAATAATCTTTATAAACACCCATTAAAGGGATCCATAATTGAGTAAGGATTAGATTAAAGGATTATTATTGTGTATGCAAATAATGTGGCTTAGCATGTCCTAACAATGATCATAGTTAAGTTAATTTCCATTTTAGAAATAATTGTTGGTTTTTTATTTTAGTATTAACAAAAGCAGCTTTTCTTCAATTGGTTGCCTATGGAGGCTACAGCTTCTGACCATTGTGTGAGCTGAGGCTCATATATAATTGATATATTTAAATACATTAATAGGGCATTTGTTTTTATACTTTCAAAAAATTTGAGAGACTTTGGTTTTGGTCAAATTTTCTTGGTGCTGATCCGCATTTAATGTTCTTTGCTATAAACCATGCTGTAAGGTAGGCCCATTCTCTTCCGTTATATTCTAAAAAAAAAAAAAAAAAAACTCTTGCACAACTTCAAAATTTATTATTGAGGAAATTAATTTTAAGCAACAATATATAATTTTATTTTTAGTAATTTAAAATTTTAAAAATTTTAAAGAATATAAATAAAAAAAAATTCAGTACTCGGCCGACGACGGCATTGTATGTCAACCAAAAGCTTTAGTCGCAACCGTTTGAAGAATATGTAAGTGTATGTCTTCTTCCATGATCAACTTAATTAACTTGTCCTCTGTCATATTCCTCTCTTGATAGATGTGAACCATTTACCATTCTCACTTTTGAAAATCTAATTAAGGCGTGACAGCTCCAATGGAGAATCTATAATCAAAACTTAGTTTCTCCATGCAATTGAATCAATCACGATGAACTAAAAAAGCATCCAAAGCTACCCCATAGATCATAATATATCAATCTTTTTCCTTCACTATTCTTACGAGAAAAAGAAATGATAACAATAGTAGCTAGTAGGTTTTTATTTTCCTGGAAAAAGATATTGATTTTCCCAGGAAAATATACGTGGCCACTGACCACACTATCCACCTAGTTAGCAATTAACTAAAACACTAGTACAGGAAAGTACTGATTTCTTTTGATTCGTTTCAATGCTTCTATGGCATGCAAAATTGGCAAAAGTCTCAATCAAAATATGAAAAAAAAAATAATAATAAAACAAAAGGTTATGTCTTCATCAACTATAACCTAATATGGAACCCATGAAGACCCTTTTTTTTTTTCTTTTCTTTGCAAAAACGTATGAACTGAAACAGTCATTGCTTCATTACAATTCTTTTTTCTTTTCTTTTTTTTTTTGTCGACATTTTTTAAGCAAATTGTAGTTAAAAGCATTTATTATAAAATAAAATAATTTAAAGTCCAAGGAAAACAATAAATAGTGTGAACGTGACAGTATAGGAGGAGGTGAAATTGACAAAATTCCATAATTGCTAATAAATCCATCAAATTTTCTGATTAACCAATTAGATCCCAGCTTAACAACTTAAAAGCAGTAGCTTCAACAATGACTCCTTTTTCCTTTACTTTTCTCAAAGGTATTTTCTTATTTCATATGTAGCTGCTTTTGCTTTTGGACGTGAAAGGATTGGTTTTTTTACACCCAAATTAATTAATCATTATTGATTATTAATTGACATTAATTTGACGTATTCTTCCAACTTAATCTGGGGCATTCGAGATTTTGCTTTCCGATTAGTCATTCCAATTTCTAGTAGAAAAATATTTATTTTTTTAATAGATATTAACATCAAATCACGAATTCACGTATGATCAATTTTTTTAAAATTAGATTAATAGTTCAACCGGTCGAATTATTGATTTTTTTATTTGACTAATCAAATTATTTTAATTAAATAAATTACTATTTTTTATAAAAAAATTTGGTTTAACTGATTTCAAGGGTTCAACAATTTATATATAATAAATTATACATAATAAATAAAATGCAATGATTCAACTATAATTTATATGCAACAATTTAATAAAATTCAGTGGTTTAAATTAATATGTTGACCAAAAATTAAATTAACCTCTTTATTTTCGAGGATCAAATTTTAATAAATAAAAATAAATAAATTGACTTTTTAATTTTTATAAAATAAAATAAAAAATTAAATTCACTTAAAGCGAAAGTGTGTATTATCCTGACCAAGAAATTGAAATATATAGTGTTGGTAATTGAGAGGCACCTTGATTTTGACATTTGTTTCATTTCAAACCCTTTCAACTTTGGCAGTGTGGTTGGAAATTTAAATGCCACGTATCTCAAAAAATGAAAAACCCACCCATTTCGATTGTGTTTTTATTTAATAATTTTATTATAAATTATCACCATATTTATTATTTTTAATATAATGTTTAAAATTATTCATCGTTCCTCTTCAACTTATAAATAGGGAATAATACGTTTCAGTGTACTCGAACTCACATTCTCCTACATTGGTAACAATATCTATATCAATCGAGTTAAAACTCAATAAACCGATATCAAAAAATTTTAAACCAGTTGTGATGTGGACCAAGTTATCTTCTATAGTTTTATTTATAACCATATAAACATAACACCAAAATTAATTATAATATAATAAAAAAAAAATCATTTTATATTGAAATTTACATAATATTTTTGATACGATTATGACAAACAAAAAAAATCATAAATACACAAATCGCCTGCCCTACTCAAAATTTTAATGTTTTCTTCTTTATGGAACCTGTGAATTGAGTTAGTCACCTAATCCAACACTCAGCTTTGTTGACTTTTCAGGCCGAAAAATTTTGGGCCTAAATAATGTGAGGGTTTTGTTGATGACACGAAGGCTACAAATTTCTAAAGGGTTTGAAATTTCATAGGATTTAGGGTTTACTTTATGAAGTTAATATCTTCCCTTTTGACTTTCCTGCTTGTATAGTTGTGCCATGCAAAATTAACATAATATCAAATAATTATTTTTTTCTTTTGTAATTAAATAAATTAGAGATTATGGTAAGTGTTACTAATGTGTTATATTAAATACTACAATATTATAATTTTGTTTAGTTTTTTTTTTTCTTTCTTAACTTGTTTTTGTATAAATTTAACCATAAAATCTATTTTAGTAAAAGTAAGAGAAGAGTACTTATCTAAATTTGCACTCGAATTTAATATCAGCAAGAACAAACAACATGAATGATTAGTGTTGATATGGGGTACAATAAGGGAGGAGATCACAGTGGTGTAAAAGAAGCCGGTTCACCTAAAAAGATTGATAGTCGGAGTAAGGATAAGAGGACAGGTTGACTTAGAGGATAATTGCTCAGAGTAACTTCAAGATCCCAGAAAATCGATCTCCTCTTCATATATCTTCGGGATATTTATAAGAGAGGTCCTCTTGTCTATTAGTATGACGTGGCAGAATATACATTCAACCCTGCTAAATGTGTCAAATATAATAATGGGCGTGTATCATGGAACTTTATAAATACGAGGTTGTTATGCTTAAATAGACTCCTCATTATCTTAGAAGTGTGTTCACACTCAAATACGGGTAGGTGTCTTCTACTAAGTTAAGCATGTGATTAAGGACAAATAATTTACGGAGATACTACTTTAAAAGGAGTCCATGCATGAATCAACAATGTGTCTAATACTAACACATATCCGAGAGAATAAAAAACAACATACATATAATTTGGACCTTCTTTCCAATAAATACAAGTTATTTTGGATATATATTTTTTAAAATCTATATACAATATACAATCGAGAGAATAAAAAATTACCATTTTACACTAAAATGGAAATATGTTAAAAACTATATCTAAATCTAATCTACTTTTAATAAATCGTTTTTTATAGAGCACTTTTAATAAATCTTAATTTTATTTTTTTTCTAAAACCATTCTTCAAATATCTAACCTTTTTTCTTAATAAATTTTAGGGGTTTACATTTGGTACATACACTAAGGCTAACATTTAGTTAAAAACCATAAAAATTTGTAATAATTAATCAAAAATTTAACACATGTCATCCCCCAATTTACTGTCAATATGTATAAAATTGCATTAAATATAAATTCAAAAAATTTATTATAAAAAAAAAACTATTTTTCCCTCAGCTTCTTGAAGACCACGAAATTATGGAGTATTTACAAATATATATATATATATTCAAATAATTAATTAGCACAAAATAATGATAGCAAGGCCAAGTCCACACTTAAATTCCTAACCGTTGACTTTCAATATTTAATCAAATCAGAGGATGTCTGTGATGACTGGTGACAATTTGTGTGTCAAAAGATGGTTGGTCAATTTGGTCTGTGTGATTTATTTATTTATGCCCTTTTGGTGTTTTTTTGGGCAAATAATTTCTTCTTATTCTGCCCCTTCCCCAAGAAATGTAGGGTGAATCTCAAAAGAAACAAAGATAAAAGTTGGTTGGAGTTTTTTTCCTACAATTATTTTGTTTGGGAAAATAGATGAAAAATATAGTTTTGTTTTTCAATAAAATTATATAAATAAAGGAAAGCAAAGGTAGTGAAAGAAGAAGGAAGAAGAACATATTTTTTAATTTTAAAATATGATATATGCAAATATAATAGTTTTTAATATTGTTTCTTATTGTAAGTGTTTCTAAAGTTTATTTTCTAGGGATATTCGATACAAGTCTTGTTGTATTTGTTGAGTAGTATATGTAAAATTTATTGTCCAATCATTGACGATGAATAGATTTTACTAATAATTGAACACTTATGAATGCCAAATTAATTGCCGATTCTTCTCAAGAATCTTATTCTTTGTATAGTAAGTTGACGTGATAAAATAGTAACTTGGGTTGTGCGTGTCGAGTTCTGCTTGTTTTTAGTTAAAGAGATGCCGACTTCATGCAAAAACTAGGTGACTGATCCACTTATTCTTTTCTATAAGTTGTTTGATTTCTTGAATAAAAAAAGAAGAGAGAAAACCATTCAAAAATAACTCTTTCAAAATTTTCTCGTCCTAATCCTCTTGCCATCATTACATAACATGTAAAGGTTGTATCATTAAAATTTAAGTTTTTTTAATAATTTATAAATTAATTTTTGTAGCCAATACGATACCATTATTGTGTTTATCAAATGTTAAAAGTAAAGTTTTAAATATTTATTTAAAAATTATAAATTTATAAAAAAATAAAAACCTCGTCACATAATAATTTAAAAATAATATTCAATTAATGTGTAATACCAACCCAGTTAAAAATGGCAATAATAAGCCTTTGAACCAAGGGGTAAAAGGCTCAATGATGGGAGTTGGCAGTTGGATCCAAAGCAGTGCCCACTTTTATATCTGAAAACATGATCTCGACATAAAGAATATTTGGCCACAATCTTTGTATTTATGTCAAACGACACCGTGCCTTTTCCGTTGTTATTATTTGTTGATCCTATCCATAACCAATCAAAAGGTGTGAACCTCACATAAAGGCTTCAATTTTTGTTATTGTTCATGTACCACTTGCAAGTACACACTTGTTTTTCCTTTTACTAATAATTTGCAATGCTGGGCGTTTTACTATGAGACTGAACTTGGACTATCATCTCAAATGAATAACATCTTTACACCTTTACTTGTGAGATTTTTCCATCTTAATACATAGCCATGGATTAAAACTTGTATTGGATTTGCTTGGACCAAAAATTCATAACAATGATAATGAAATTTGACTTTCAATTCTTTGGGAAAAACCAAAACTCAATTTAAATGATTTATAAAATAAAGTTAAAAAATCACAATTAATCAAACCGAATCAAACTCTTTTATATTTAAAAAAAATGAAATAACTTACATAAAAATTTATTTTTCTAAAAATATACCATACAAGAATAAATTTACTTGTTTTTTTTAAATATATTTATAAAAAAAAACTTTGAAATTTTATTAAATAATGTCCAAAAATCTAAAATCCAAAATTAGTATAAAATAGTACAATGAAACCGAATTCAATTATGTTTGGGAGTTCAAAAAATCCAACCACACCGACCTCACCCTAATTTATATGTCCTAATCTGTCAAACAAGATTGCTATCCGTTGGCTCGCATGGTTGCCGCATTCTGCATATGCAGCAGTTTTTGCTAGTGGAAAGTTCATGTAAACTTTCTTTGTCAATGGATATCAATCTTTATGCATAAAAAATTGAACATACATGTGCCGCAAGTCTAAGCAATATTCCTATATAACTGGATTGGACATGAACATAAAATTCCACCTACATTATAAAAAGCTCCTTCATTATCCTGATAACAACGTATCCAATTAACATTTTTATCTGATTCAAAAACAGGGCTTACATAGTTACTATCAAATGTCAGGAAAAAACAAGAGTTATGAGACAATGAGAACTACATTTCTCCCTTTAATTTATGTTTTTTGGTTGGATTTTGTTTCCAGTAAGCAAAATGGTACAACAGAGTTCAAGCTAAGCATCACAAATGACTTCAAAGACGCTTAGGTTGATAGCGAGTACCTGCGTAAAACCCTTCTGTATATGCTGTGTTCTTGAATATTGTCTGCAATGGACAGTCCCCATTTCAATTAGTGTAAAACTAAAATACAACACACCCTAGTTGTTTCCTTTTTGTTTATCCGAAAATGAATAGGAAAAATTATGGGAAAACAAAAGTGTTAGCAATTTTTTTCTGGGCAACAGTGGCTGTAAATACTAAATAATCTTTAATAACGTATATGACTGTCACCATATTATACTTACAGCAAGGTTCTTTAGGTCTTCTCTAAGACATTTTTTGATATTATTTGCTACCTCAGCTCCAAGCTGCCCACTGTGTTGCTTAATCGAATCCTCTGAAATCTGTGTTGTTTCATTAATCTAAGTAAAAACCGAAAAAACATCCAGGTTGATATTGACCAAAAGTATAAGATTTAGCTTACTTCTGAAAGCAGTAATGCAGATGCTCTATCCAGGAGCTCTTCCACAAAATTCCCAGCATCAGCAGCAGGAATCGAAGGCTGCACAGTATTGACTGGCTTCTCCTTAACATTTTGCGCATTACCAGATGGCTTAACAGCTTTGGCTACAGCAAGAGTAGACAGTTATATTTTTTAGACAAGTTAAATACTACAGTACTTGAAAATTGACTGCAGAGCTGCGGACTCAACTATCGCACAAACAACATTGCAGTTTTTCTTGAAGTTACAAGAAAAATAATAAAATTTCTCCATTTCCTCTGTGAAAATTACAACCTGTTTTACCCCTGGCATTTGTAAGCTGTGCAAGAAAAGTAATTAAGTGGTGCATAATAATTCTTTTAGATAAATTACCTGCAACGGCTGCAGAATTACTAGCAGCACTAACATGTTTTCCGGTAGAATCTTGTGTAGGTGCTTTTACTGGAAGATCTGACAGAACTGGGGCATCTGATGGAACAAAAGCAGCTAGATCGGGAGGTTGGTCTTTCCCTACAGGAGGGTTAGCCTACCAATGACATTAAATCAGCTAATCTGGCATATAATTACTGGTGAAATAAGACAGTTTATGAAAATCAATATCACCTCCAGGTCAACGTATGATGGGTCTCTCCCAATCGATTTAAGAAACTTGTCCAGACCGTGGGCGTTAAGAGCTGGGAATACATCAATTAGGAATTATTCCAATCAGGCACCAAAATATTTAAGTTCAGAAACAAAGGGCTATTTAAAGTGACATGACTAAGTTCCTCCTTGACTGCCAGTTACACAAAGCCACATCCTAGCAAGTCAGTTCCCTTTTTCTATCACAGGATTTCTAGGCCTCAATGACTAAATTGAATACACCATGGAAACTTAAGGCATTGATACTTGTAACCAATTAACTGCCAAGAACAGAGAGAAAAGGAAGCAGCAAGTTTTAAATTGATGGTTTGGTTTAAGAGTTCTTATGCATTTTCAGTTAGGAATGAACATAACTTGATAAAGGAGAACAATGCCATACAAGCTAATGTTCCAGATAGATGAAAGCCACCACTAATTGCATTGTATATAACAAAATAAAGTGTTACTGTGAATTCAAGAGAGGAGTATGTGAACATATCTTGTACATTCTTTTTCCCAACTTACAGATTGACATGTCATTGGAAAGTGGGTGGAAAAAGCAATACTCTTGAGTTTTGAATCCTTGATCCAACAATAGTGAGACATGTCTTCAAAAAAATGACAAAACTGAAAATTAAAGCTAGAAATACTCTGAAGAACACAGCCAAGAAAAGCAAGCAAATCTTTATATCCTACCGAACATACATTGTGACAGAGAGAAAAGAGAAAGGTAGTGGATGGGCAGCACTTGCATGTAAGATGTAAAGGAATCATGCTAGACTTTTAAACTAATGATCATTAGCACTAGATATATCTTTAAATGCTAAACTTTTCGCAGTATTCATAGATTATTTATTATTTTTCACATAGGCCCAGCGTTCTTCATGTGTGCACACATACACACACAAAGGTCAGCTACAACAGTTTTTTAGGATAAATAAGACATCAATAATGAAGGGAAAAACAAATCCAATCATCTCATTAGGGAGCTATTTTTGAAATTTACAAAGACAGAGGTTCATTTTGGATGAAATCAAATTACACAATATCACATGAGCATGAATGCAAAATTAGGGATTCTACAAATAGAACACCATTGTGTACTAAATACAGCCAAAGAAAAACACAAGAACTTAAAGCTTCAAGGGTTTCCCATCTTGTGTGCAGCCAACAAAATTACCAGATCCTAAGGAAAGAATAGTCCATGCACCATTCAGCATTGTAGTGCAAATATATTTTGAAGCCTGAAAGAAATGAAACTTAAATGTATACCTTGCAGATTCATTTACCACGGCAAATGGAGTAACACATCCAAGTGGAACCTTAAAAGTACAAAACAGAAACAAAAACATAGACGAGTGAATTATAATATTGCTATAATATCTATGACAATTTTTAGTGGAAGAAAACATGACAAAATGAAAGAGTGAAGTACTATCTTGCTATACTATAGTTCATGATCATTAGCGAACAACTTACTCAACCCTTAACCTCTTATTGACTAAAAAGTATTTAAAAAGAAAAACTTGAACACAGATTACAAAAATTAATTTTCTTAAGAAATTTGAAAAGTGAATATTATTTTATTAGTAGCTTGTCTTTTTACTTTATATCCTTTTAAATTGGATAAAACCATAATTTTGAACCATGCACTACAATTTAGAAACAAGATAGGTTATTAGAAGCAATCTGCTCACATAATTAGAGTAGACTGAGTAGAACACTGAACACTATACAACCAGGCAAAGACTTCTCTACTAAATCTATACTACACAAAATACAATCTCAGAAAATTCTTCTACAAACAAGTTAAACTAATATGTACACCCACCTTAAGTATCTCAACCAGTGCCTCTTCTGCAGCCATTCTTAGACCACCTTTCCCTAAACCAAGCCTCTGAGATAAAACTGCACAGCTTTGAAGGCAACACAAAACTCTCATCAACATCCAAAAATTGCTTCAAATTTTCCATATCAAGACTAGTATGTGATACTAATGAACCATTTCAATACATTATATGAAAGGATTATTTATATTCAAGTGGAAAAGAAAATAATGTACCTTTCAAATCTACTTTTGTATCTGCAAGAGCAGAGACAACATAGTACCTATGTTTCTTGTCCTGCATGGATAGCCATTTGCAATCACACAGGAAATTAGAAACAAATCCGAGATTCATTCAGCCCAGACGTCCGAGTAACAGTAAAGTGTTTTGTACTATACCTTCAAGAACAAATTTTTGCTCAATGCACCTCCCAAATTCCCAACATATTTTGCCTGATTGAGAAGAAATATTTTAGTTATATAATCCATGAATATGCTTAGGGATTCATGAGCCAAGTTAGCAGTCTTCTTTTACCTGAGCTTCAACTGTCAAAACAACGGGATGTTCATACTGGGAAAATTCTATTTGAAGCTCCTGCAAGATCCCAATCCACGTACCAGTCACTAAAGAAAAGGGTACAAAAGCATAACCACCATAACTAAAGCAAGGCCATGATTATGATTATGAACCCCATTGATGCTATCAGTCTCATTTTCCTTCAGTAGGTTGTAGAATTGATATAAATTCATTAAATTCAGCCACAGTCCGATACAAACAGAGAAATATGCTGAGCCAACGCCATATAACTAGAAGGATTATAATATTTGCATCCATTCACAGTGCAAATAACTAAAGAAGTCCATAGTCTAGCAACCCCCAAGAAAAAAAAAAAACTACATGGATTCCAACCCTCTACTTGCGCTATTCTTACCATGGAAAAAAAACCAATATAAAACAAAATAATAAAAACCCATAAATCAAAATTGGAGTGCAATAAAGAATCACTGACTAAAAACTAGACGGGGAATTGGACAGTAGATAATAAAATAGATAAAAATGAAAACTAAAAATTATCCCAAAAAGAATTAAAAGAATAACCTTTAAACGAGCAAGCAGCTGGTCCTTGGAGTTAGCCATTGTATTGTTGAGTTAGTTTCTGAGTCGAAGCTGAAGTGAATGATGAGGTAAATTATAATATTTATTCATCATCACCCATTTTCTTTATTTATAATACATTTATACTAAATTTCTTTTAAACTCACCCTTATTCAATTCCTTCTATCATTGTTTTATGAAAGCTAAAATTTTGAATCCAAATAACATAAATCAAAATTTTAATTTTGATAAGGATAAAAAGTGTATTTTTTAATAAATAAATTAAAAATAATTAAATTGAATTATTAATATTCGAGAGAGATTAAAATTGTAATCATATCATTTAATCAAAAAGTACTCCAAGAACTCTCGTTATGCTCCTCATAATAAATTTGGGTAATCCGTTACTATTTGAATCAAGATCATAATGAATTTGAACATCAAATATTCAAGATTGTTTTTTTAATTCTACAACATAATAATTTTAGGTTACGTTTGTTTCACTAAAAACAAATTTCGAAAAATGTTTTCTTATTGATATAATAAAGCTAAGAATGGTTTAAACAAATATTCATATTGATATAATTAAAATAATCATATTTTATTCTATAAATTATTTTATTGTTAAATATTTATAAATTATAATATATACTTATTATTAAAATGATTAATATAAATATATTTTCAATAATGTATTAAGAATATTATTTAATTTTTATAGAATTATTATTTTCAAAATTTGTTATTAAAATAAGATTGTAATATTAAATATATTATTAAATATAATATTATATTAATAATTAATTATATTATTAAATATAAATAATTAAATATGTATGTTTAATAATATTTAATATTATAATATTTGGTATTAATATTTTAATGTCTTAAATATTTTAAGAAATAAAGTAAAAATCATTAATAATATAATAATATTAGGCTTGATGAAGTTAATTTTATATAAAAACAAAATTACTCATAAAAGAGTCTTTTTTGGAGAATGACTTACAATTTTTAAAAGGGTAAATTAATTTAAAAAAAAATTTATTTTATATTGACCTATAATTCATTTTTCGTTGACCAAGCTATATTCTATAAAAAAAATAAGAAAAAAAAATTTTCCGTAAGTCATTTTCCGTAAAACAAATGTAGGAACTTAAACTAGTTAACTGAATTCAATTTAGTTAACTAACAAATCTATACATAACTCTTCCGGTAAATGTAAATGAGAGATCCTTCTATTATAGAGACTTGATCAAATTAATCCATCTACTGTTAAATGGATCGATTTAATCCTTGTAATATGAAAAAGAGTCAAATAAGATCAATGATTTATTGCTTAATAGATTTAATATTTTTAAAGTTTTTATAAATTTTTTATTTAAAATTAAATTACAATTAAAAAAAACTCAACATGTTTTTTATACCATAAATATTAATTATATTAAAATTAAAATTTACTTATTTTTTTAATAATACAGAAATTAAATAATTCATTTAATAATAAAGGGAGTTTAACCTAATATTTCCGTAACTCAAATGTGAACAGCTTCGAGGCTTTCCCTAAAAGGCTTCATTGGTTAAACCGAGTAACTTGGAACATCCCATTTTTACAATCTATCTATTCCCTTACCGCATTTAATGTTAACTTTGAATTTTTTAACAAGCACAAAACTGCTTCGGTTTCAAGTTTCAACGGTCTCTACAGTTTGTTCCCGGTGAATATTTTTGACCATGACAAATTAAAGTAAACTGGGGGCTCCCCACACTTCCCAAAGGCCTCTGCATATAAATGGAACAGGAAAAAGAAAAATGAAAAGAAAAATGATTTTTTTTTCTCTTGAATATGACAATATTCATAATTTGATACATTGAATATGTAGAAGGCTCCACATTAGAGTTCCAAAAAACAATGGTTTCTGTTCCATGTGGATTCATTCTCCTTAACTCAGATTACACTAAAATATGAATTGTTTGGTCACTGTCAGTAACATCTTCAAGCAACAAGTGAAGATCAATATCAATGAATAGGAATGAATAAAAGAATGGTTTAATGCTGGACTTTCTTTTTTTGCCTTAGCAAAAACTCCATAGGCGGATATCATCACCTTCATCATAGAAATCATGGATCATTGAGGGTGGATTAAGTGAGGATACATTGAACATCTGATCAATATGCTTGGGAGAATATTGCAGGCAGCTGTCAAAGGAGTACCATGGTTCCATCAGAGAAATAGGCTCGTCGTTTGCAGCAAGAGATTGTATGAGTGACATATAAGCATCATCATCAACATCAACTACTTGATGATCAGATGGTGAGGAGGACATTGATGGGGAAGAAGCTGGTGAAGAGGAGGATGTGGAGGGAGGTGCTGGGGATATCGGTGGGGTGGCGGCACTGGAGACGCCATGGTCGACGACAAAACTATTAGCAGCTGTAGCAGCCACTCTTTGTATTGACTTTGGAGACAAAAGGGTGTCAGGGTCAGGGATGTAATGTGAGGATGTGATTGGGAAGTTGAGATTAGCTGAGGAACCTTTGAGGCAAAGAAGTGCAGCATCATAGGCTCTTGCAGCAGCTTCTGGTGTAGAATAAGACCCTAACCAGATTCTTGTTTTTTGATTTGGAGCCCTAATCTCTGACACCCAAGAACCCCAGCTCCTCATTCTTACACCCTTATATTTCTTCTTTTTGCATGCTGATGAGGATGGTGGTGGTGGTGTGGGTGATGTTGATGCCTTCATTTGCTTTGATGGTTGTGGTTGAACTTGAATCTTCTGCAGATCAGTCTTCACCATTGGCAAGGAGCACTCAACAACAGTTTTCAGTTATCAATTAATGCTTTGATGAGCTATGGATCAAATGGTTTCTTGTTCTTTGGGAAGTGATGAAAGATGTTGATATTTATAGATGGTGGGAGAGTGAGAGTTTTTAAAGTTGGGAAGATCCGTCGGTCAATCAGTGTTATTCCACATATGAATAAGAAAATGGCTGACAGACAGATATTTTAGATTAATTAAAAAAAGAACGAAATAAATAGACAATAGTTTACTGTTCAATGGTAAAACCTCAGTTCCCTATGGCTAAGTATATAATAAATAGTTTGTACCAAACACGTGGAAATGAAAATATAATGATTAAGTACACAGCAGAAATGTCAATTTGCAAACCCCAATATTCAACCTCATTGGCTAATTCTTGATTAGAGGAGGAAAGATCAAGGAATTAAGCACAAATAGTTTTGTAGACAATGAACAAATTACAGCTAGAAAAAACGTTTTTTTGCGTCCTTTGAATCATTCAATATTAAATACCATTAATGTAAAAAAGTCATTTTCTTAGACTTTCTGCAGAAAGATTTAAAATTTAACAGCCAGGAAATGATGGAACATGAATGCAACATGCTATGATTCGATAGTTGTTAGAAGTGAATGACTCAAGTTAAATGGCTGTTTTTAGAGTTAGATTGACTTGCTAAGCAAGTCAGTCTCCACCCCAGTTGACACCCAGAAAATAAAGAATAAGAAAAGAAACCAGGAAAAGGGCAAACCAGAAACTTTTCCACCAGGGTTTTCATTAAATTACATTATGTTTTACTGTACTTTTCTTTATAGCTGATATAATAAAATGTAGAAATATTGGTTTTTCTTTTTCCTTTTTATGGAAAAAAACCCTTTTGATTATTTAAGATAATAATAATAAAGGAGTGTGCGTGAGAGAGAGAGAGAGAGAAACATAGGATTCTTTATAGGCAACTTCCAGGATCTGCAAGGCATTAGTTTTTAATGGGTGGGGTGTGAGACGCGCAGTCTAAATCCTAGTGCTTAACTAAGCTATTCATTACCCCAATGTAGAAAAAACAAAACCAGCTGTTGCTGCTCTGTCTTGCAGCTCTGAAACCGCGTCTCTTGGCCCTCATGCCTTCTCAAAAACCATCTTTTTCACTCTTTTTACTGATTAATAAATTAGAAGCCCTTATGACACACATCTCTCAACTGTTTCAACTTTCATGGTGTTTTTATGCTTGGCTGCTTTATGCCTACATGTCTTGACTTTCTTTCTTCCCAAGTTTCTCACTCCTGCTTACCTCGAGGGGATTCTCTTTATGGTACGGCAAACAAAACCAAAACTAATATCCCTGGACCAAAATACGTATAAACTTGGTTAATTTTCACACTTGGGGATGTTCGAATGGGATGAACCAATTTTTCAAACTTTCCAGCACACGGTTGTTGCCCTTGTCAGGCAAATTGGCAATGATACGCCTGGCAAAACGTGCCCAACATTTTTGCAAAAAAGGCTACATACATACATACATACATACATACATACATTCAGATTGGTATAAAGTTCCTTCCAGTCAAAGGCTCATAAAAGGGATGCCCTTCGACATAAGATAAGAAAACCTGTTTGTGAGCAATAATGGCGGCCCAAGTAATACTTTTTGCCATGACAGAGAGAAAAATGTTCTTCCCAATGAACATTACTCATGTGTGAATAAAAAGAATAGTGTGGTCAATCCGTACAAAAACCCTGCTTCAATCAAGAAGGCATCGCATCTCTCTTTCTTTAAATTTAACAGGTGTATTTTGTTCTGTATTAATTGCAAAACTATTCCTATGAGGCAGGTGCTCTGGCATTGATCCGATTCGCCATATAAGTAACATGTATTTAAAAACAGTATCTCTTTCACATGTGTGAGACCATCCCTTGGTTCATTTCTTTATCTTAAAATTTTTTCAGAAATTAAGGAATGAAACAAAGGCTTGGTTTCTTGGAAATGGGAAGGATATTTCATTTTTATATTTAATCATTCAGCTCAGAAGCTGTGCCCCTGAGCTCATAATGTATCACAGTTTTGTTTACTGATGTTAATGTTATTGATAAACTTTTTAACACCTGCCTTTCAGAGTAAACTTCTTGTAGGTTTTACCTGTTACTGGGTTATGAAATTTGGGTATCTCATTTTTGTATGATTTATAGCTCAAACAATATATATATGTGCCAGTAGGAGGAGGGGCCAAAAAGATCTTATTTGTCTGGGGAAATTCTGCAGTGCAAGATCGATTATAGTAAGGCAAATCGATATATAAAATCTGTCCTAAAGCAGAGAAAATAATTAAACAGAAGATTCATGCTTCTGGTCATCTCAAGTCTCATCAAATATTATTGTATATCCATACGGAAAATTATGTGTACAAAAATGTTGTTGTGCTGAACTGGCATTGACATTGCCGTACCCCCATAACCCTTATTCCGTACTGGGTGTTTCGAGGAAATTGACAAAGAAATAATTAGATCTTGTGAGGTAAAAAGGGGATTCAGCGTTAGCCAACTGGAAGTAGGACCAGAATATATCGAAATGGGGGTAACTGGGTCAGGGCAAAGGATAGGCGAAAGTGCTAGGAAGGTTGTTTTCAAAGGGTTTAATGTATATTATCGGCAATATCCACAGCAACCACCATATATATCCAGAGTGATGGCTCACGTAATCCTTGTTGACTTCAAACCTGGAGATTTTAAAACAAAGTTTAAAAAAGGCCTTCATGAGATTGTATTACGTAGACTACAGCTATTCAACAACTTGAATGCAGATTTACCAAATAACCTTTTTCTTTTTTTACCAAATTGAGTTGCTCTCCATTTTCGTTTTGCTTTTATCTTCTAAACTTTCCAGTTTTTATGAACCTTCGTACAGAGCAAACATGGTAGCTAATAAGAGATTATCTATTTCCTTGGCCAATTATTAGTGCATATGAAGTATGGTTTTTAGCTGGAACACACCAATGCATGCAGTAGTTTGGGTTAGTTGATATTTCATGTTTTACAGCTTGAAATGTAATCATTACTTCATGTTACAGCTTGAAGTCGCAGCATATAGAATGAGACTTAAGGCTGTTCTTTTGTTTTCTTCATTTCCAAATTATGGTGTTTTTATCCTAACCCTTTTAATAATCATTGCAAATTTGGGGGTCAATGGATAATTATGTGGCAGCCTTTGGATTGGAGGTCATTGATTTGACGCCGGTGTTGAATTTTTATGTGTGTAAAAAATAAAAATTAAATCTAAATGATTCTAATACACAATTTTTTTATGCGTCACGATCATGGTATACATTTTTTTATTCAAAAACATTAAAGGTAAAATGAAGCTTTTTTAGTAAAAATAAAAAATAAAAATGATTGATATACAAAAGATGACATAATTATCCATTAGCTTTTTTATCCTAACCTTATTAAGTCATTAATATACAAAAAAAAAAATTAATTAGGTCTTTCTATTAATAGAAATTGTTAATTGACTAGTTTGACCGTTAAAGGCATTGACATGATTGACGATAACTACCAAAAGATGACACATGGTATGTCATATGGAAAGATGCTAATGTGGCATGCCATGTCAAAAAACAAATTTCAAATTTTTTAAAACATACTTTAAAAAGGAAAATTATAAAAAAATTTAAAAATGATTAATAAAAATTACGTTTGGAATGAACCTTGACATATGGTTGTCCAAGTTCATTTGAATTAACCATTTATCTAAATTTGTTCTAGATGAGTTCAAAAGTATAAAAAAAATTAGAAATTATAAAAATATATTAACAATTATTTATAAAATCTAAAAACAAGATTGATGGGATGGGATGGGGGCGAATACTGCTAGATCCACTATCACTTCACAATTGGCACATTTTTTCTCCACCACCTGCTCCGCTCCACTATAGATGTATAATCTTGAAATTCACTATCACTTCTTAAATGTTGGATGCATCTAACCCTACCCCGCTTTACTCTACTTAAATTTAATTTTTGCTACTTATCTTTAATATTTTCAATATTTTTAAAGTTAAGTAAATATTTAAACACAATTCTCCAAAAAAAAGTTTAAACATAAAATATATTATTTTTTCTATATTACGTTGTTATATTTTTTTCCTTTTAATAATTTACATATACACAAATAAAATGATAAGTGTATATAGTGGACTGGGTTAAAGCGAAGCAAGCAATAAATATAATTGCTCCATAACTACTATCTAAAAGAAAAAATCTACCTTGCACCGTCCCGCATCAACTTTTCAAACAAAAAAAATTCGCTACATTTAGAATGGATTGGTTCAGAATCTATGTGTCTGTTCAGGTTTTGTCATCCCTAATTTTATTGTTAGAATTGTTGATGAGGTTTCTATAAAAAAAGTAAAATAATTTTTTTAGCCCTTAACATTTGCAGTTTTTTATTAATTGGCCCTTACTTTTTAAAAAGTACATAAACAATCATAAAAAATGTTTTAAAAACTTTTTTTTCTTATTTTCAATAAAATATAAAATATTATGCAAAACAAAAAAAAGCACTTTAAATAAAAAATAAATTTAAACAATTTAAAAATATAAATATTTTCAAAAATTCAAAACATGTGTTATTTACTCTATGAATGTTAATATATTTTCTCTAAAATTTGAAGTATTTGTTCTGTTCATATTAAATCAAATTCGAATAATTTTTTTAAAATTTTAAATCAAATTAATTATATATCTTTTTTTTTATGTAAGTCTAATTATAAAGTATATAAAATGTTAGTATAAAGTAAATATTTTTGAACATTAGTATAAAGTAATTTTTAAATAATGATACAAGATAATTTTTAAATAATAATGTTAAATTTAAGATTATTTTTGTTTAAAGTACACTACATTAAGAGAAATTTGTATAAAAATGGGCCTATTTTTGTAAAATATAAAGGTAATAAATTAAGTCTAGAAAATGTATTTTGAACAAAATTTTGTTTACAAATATATTGAAATTTAAATCAAATCAATTTAGAGTTTATATAATTACTTAATTTTTTTTACACTAATATTTCATATGCTTTATAATTAAATTTAATTAAAAATATTTTTGATATATAAATTATTTGAATTAAGTTAATTAAATACTTATTCAAATATGATTTAATATAAATTAAATAAATAGTTTAAACTTTTGAAAATATCTTATTACCATAGGCAAGGTTAGCCCAAGGTCTGATTTCAAAAAAAAAGAAAAAAGTTTGGAGTTTGTTTACTACAAACGGACCATTCACTATTTAAAAATAATAATAGATTCTTTTATATTTAAATTTAAATATAAAATTAATATCAATGAAAAGTTTTTATATTTTATTATTTTATATATTAAAATGGGTAAACCCAAGGTTAAAATATAAGCTCAAATGAGTCAGATTGATCAGGTTAGCTAAGTTACACGGCCCATGAATACCTCTTATTACCATTCAATGAGTAATAACATATATTTTTTTTTGGATCTTTTATATTTTTAATAATTTTAAAATTTCAGAATTTTTTAAATTTTTAAAGTTTTCTTTTTTGAATTTTACAAAGTTTTTATTTTTCATAATTTTTAAAATTTTTATTTTTATTTAAATATGAAAGAACTAAAATTTAAACTTTTTATGTAGTAAGAATAAGTACTAAATTAATAAAAATTACAAACGTTGAGGGTTAAAAAATTGTTTTACCATTTTTAATTTTACTTTAACCACAATTAGACGAGGAACAAGATTTAAAAAAAAAAAATTCAAACACTCAATGTCTTAAAATTAAATAATAGAGATTAAATTTTGAATTTCAAAATAGTACATGAATCTCTAGTAAATTTAAACCAAAAAATAAATCCTATTAGTCTTAAGTACTGAATTAGGGATGTCAACGGGATAGGGTAAGTCCAATTTTTGTCACCCTGAACTTTAACGTAAAACTTGAGTAATTCGTTCTACTCTGACTTCAACTTTTAAGAAAAATGATATGTTTGAACCTTAATTTGTCCTGACTTTTAAGGAAAAAAAATCTGTCCCGAACTCGAATTTGAAATTTAATAAGAGATCCGGCTCCAACTCTAATTCCGACTCAAATTTAATTTAATTATTTTATTTTTATTTTAAAGTAAATAAAATTACATTTTTAATTATTATTTTTTGAAGCAAATAATATTTTTTTAAACTTATATTTAAAACATAACATATATTTATTTATTGAAAGCAAAAACTTAATATACATATATTTATATATATGTACATATCAAAAGTACTTTTGTAAATATCTCGGGGCTGATAGGATAAATTCACCTTAAACTCAACTCTATACAGACTAATTTTTATAATTTCACCTAACATGTCTTAAACTCAGTTTTCTGAAAAAAAATAAAAATCCGACCCAAATGAATTGAGTCGGTTCAGAATACTTTGGATTCTGAAATTTTTTGCCATCCTATACTTAATTGTAACTATTAGCAACTTTAGGAGCTATCATGATTAAAATATATAATGAAAATGAAGAAAGTTGCCTAGGTTCATGGCCAATCAGGTTATTAAGTCACGTAATTAATTTGATTGGAAGTGTGACCCAGATAATTCGGGTCTAATCTCAAACTTAATAATCAACCGTCACTCAAAAACAAAAGCTATCGGCTCCCGAGTTCTGCGAAATGCTATCCAAGGGTATTGGAACAATGGCAGCAAGATCTTTATCCATTGTTCACGTTCCCGCGTTTAAACCTAAATGGGTTTTCTCTCCCTTATCATTTTGTTCTTCAGCATCCAAACCAAGGAAGCTGGTTCTCTACTCAAAGCCTGGTTGCTGTTTGTGCGATGGCCTCAAAGAAAAGCTTCACGCCGCCTTCTCACTTTCCGGCCCGGACCCCCTCCATGACGTCGTTTTGCAGGTAAAATCCCCACCTCACATGTCAGTCTTTGCATATACAAAGATTGGAACTTGGAAAGTTTTAATTGTTGGGTTCTTTTTAAGTAGGTGAGGGATATTACCAGCAATCCTGAGTGGGAGAAGGCTTATCAATATGAGATACCCGTTTTAGCCAAAGTGCTCTCTGATGGCTCTGAGGTGAGCTTTTCTTTGTATTTGGGTTTTTCCTTTAACCTCTATTAGTGCCTGGAAACTTGTATTTGTGAACTGAAGGTTGAGTAAGGGGACATTTAAATAAACAGGAAGAAATGGAGGAGGATTTCATTCCCCATGACATAGTTTAAGCTCCTAGAATTAGGGTTTTGGGCTTTTCTGTTCGATTTTACTAAAAGGCCTACTGAATTTGGAAATTTTTTTTTAGCCAGGTCAGTTCAAGGTCTTTGATCATTTATGAATGAAGGAGGAACTTCGATTGCACTTCGTTTAGTATATTGGGTGCATTAGTTTTCCATCTCAGGTTGAAATGAGCAATCACTTGTTCTTGAAAAACTGTTTTTAAGAGGGGACATTGTATAAAAAGTAAGTGGGGTCTCTGGAACTATGAAATAAGGTTTAGGATGACTTGTATAGTTCATCTTAGGTAGAGAGTAATCTCTAGCATTTGTACAAAGGATTCACATGAAAAATACTATTTTACTTTAGTGTTTTCTTAAAAATCTATTTTAGTTTGAAACTTGCTAACAACTTCTCTGGTAATCTCTGGTTCATGTTTGTAGTCAATTTATATTGTTTACCATTATTTAGGGGCTTAGCTTGACGTTTATGGGATGTTCTTTTAGGAATTTTTGTTTCATGTTTGAAGTAAGCTTGTATTATGGTTTACTCGGTTAAAACTTGCTGGCAATCTCCACATCCTGTTCTTAGAAGTATTTAAACTGACACGGATCCTACATTCTTCAGAGATAATTAGAATGACATTAGCGTAGAATCTTTAGATACTTTATTGAGGGAATGTTTTATACTAACACAGAATATTGACGAAGTTTTCTGTAGTGGTAAACTTTAAACAAGTTTTATTCTTTCCCTCTTTTATTTGGTGGATTTCTTCCACTACTACTGTTTTCAAGGTAAGACCTTGGTTTTCTTTCTAATGTTTTTCCCCCAAATCTAATCTGATTAATTTAGTATAATAGTGGAATAACTCTTATGATGGATGGCACATACTCAAAGATGCAGATTCCCTTTTACATTGCACTTTTCAATACTTACCATCATGTTCATCAGATATCCAGCACTCGTCATGGCTATAGTCCAGTCAAAAGTTTCTGATTATGTTGTTACCTTTGAGTAGCTCTTGTTGACCATAAAATCACAATGCTACTTTATTGAAATAAATTAGGATGTAATGTAGCGTAAGGGTATAATTTCTGTTATCCAGGCCCAGTTGAGTGTTGGATATAGGCATGTGTTCAATACAGATATACTGATTTATTTTCTTAATTTTTTTGCAAAATTTTTCAATATATTTGGAGGATCATGCCCTGATTCCAATGTCATGATATGTTCAAACACAAGTTTCGGGTAGTGGTACTTTAGAAAAATGAAGAATTCGAGTATCATAAGGTATAATAAGGATATTAAAATAGGTCATCCTTCTCTAGCTACCCTTGCACTAGTCTTTACAAAGATGGGATAAAATATTTGCTAGTTATATGGATCATTCTGAAGAGCACATCTCACGAGCAATATCAATCTTTCTTTCAGGAAATACTACCTAGATTATCTCCTCGACTTGGGGTGGAACTTGTCCATAAGAAGATAGCAGCTGCTTTTAAACAGTAAGAGTGCTCCGTAATTTTTTGTTATGTGATGGAATGGATACCGAAGTTCGTGTACAACTACAAGGGAAAATGATTTTGATATACATCATGTCATTTTTAGTATGTTTTGACTAGGTTTCATCTTGCCGCCATCACTGACACTGTGGCTTTACTCCGATAAACAAAATTTTCTCTTCATATCTTTTGTGTATCATTAATTCCATGGAAACAAAAGCAGGCCCACTTTAATGTCTTGAAAGTGATGAAATGAAAAATTGCATTAATCATGGTTCTTTAATGTCATATTCTTTGTTCAACTTGGTTTGCATTTGATTGTTATTTAACTCCTGCCATCTGCGGTGCACGATCGGGTTTGTCCTCTTTTCATCTTTTCCATTTAGGGCTGTCAAGTATATCTTGGTCTAGTGAGTACCCAGTTAGAGAAAGCAATACATCAAAGGGAAAAGAAAATGAAAAAGACTGTAGAAGAGATAAAAGAGCTCAACCCACCTGCACCTTTGGCTGGTCAATGAAGGACTGCTACTGTCATTATATACAACTTTAATGTAAGAATATGCATTATTTTATACAAAGGAGGTTATCATGTAGGATAATAGAAAGAATTACAAGTGATTCGAAACTCAAAACTCGTTGGATGTCACTTCTTAAAGTTGACTACATGAATCAACCGGATTAAGCTTAATCCTTGACTTACTGGATACCATCTGGTTGCTTTTAATTAATTGGGCTAAATCCTGACTTTACAACAACAAATTTTGATAGGTTGTTGAGGTTCGGTATGGCGCCGTGCACGCATATTCATGGACACCTATCCGAAAATAACATCATACTCACAGATAAAGGTTTTTTTTACAGAAATAACTTAAAAATACTATTATTTATAAAAATGACCCAGGTTTAAAAATTATAACAAAAATGACATGAAATGAATAGTGCCGGCCGCGGTGCCGACACTCTGATGGCATGCACCAAAGTCCATCGTGTAATCATTACTTTGTGATTGAGTCAGATAAAAAAATAATTTTTTTGGTGTCAGTACTGCCATAACTAGCACTTGTATGTATTTTTCGAAATTTTTTAAAAAATATGGGTATTTCTTAAATTTTTTTCTTAGTATTTTTTGGTGCCGACATTCTTGTTGTCGGCACCAATGTGATTTTTGAAAAAAACATGGTTCATTAATTTATTTGGCAACGAGAATGCTGACACCAAATTTGATAATTTTTTTTTAAATATGAACCGGTGTTAATAATGTGAATGAACAAAAAAAATTTGAAAATTTTTTCCGGTGCCGGTCACCTAATACTGAAACCTATTAAAACATATTTTTTTGAATCGAGAAATATCAATATTTTTTAAAAAGTACTTAAAAAAATATATACGGATGTTGGCCATGATAGTACCGACTCAATTATAAAGTAATGATTACACGATGATAAACTTTAGTACCGGCCATCAGAATACCGACACTGCCCGACACGGTTCATTTCAGGTTATTTTCATTATAGTTTTTGAATTTTTTTTCATTTTCATAATTATAATGTTTTTTTGGATAATTTCCGTAAAGGCTTTCCCACTTTTTATCGCCCTTGGTAAACGCAAATTTCTTTTCATGTATTATTAAATCAATGCAAACAAAAGCAGGCCACTTTAAGTTATTGAAAGTGATGAGATGAAAATTTTCATCAAATCATGGTTCTTTAATGTCATATTCACACCATTTTTTTACAACTTTTGACTAATCCATTATTTTTGAAGGTCCCAAGCAGTTAGTTGCACTTGGATTGATATTAAACTCCTGCCTTTCTCTGGTGCATGATCGATTTTATCCTCGCTTCATCTTTTCCATATATGGATGTTAACGATGTCTTCGTCTAGTAAGCACCAGTAAGGGAAATTGCATGCATCAAAGGGAAAGGAAAAATGAAAAAGACTGTACATGTACAACTGAGAAAGAGTCTTTAGCTGGTCAGGACTGCTACTGTCATTATATATAACTTTAATGTAATACATTTGTTTTTCCTGTACGTAAGATTAGGGAAGGGATTATAAGTGTTGAGATTTGAAACCCCGACTTGTTGGATGTCATCGTACAAGAATCAACAGGACTGAGCTCTCTTTTTTAATATTATGCTGAGTTGTTGCACCAAGTAGTGATTCATCATTTTTTTCCCCTTTTTCTTATGCATTCATTTGTTTTCATTATATGCTTAAAATAAGGTTGATTAGTCTTTACAAGTGACTAGAATGAGAACATAACTTGACCGATGCTATCGATAGGACTTTTCAAGTTGAAAGGCTCTGTTTCTATTTGTTTTGCCCGGGGTGGGGCGTGCTCAAAGTTTCTTCACAAATTCACAAGTGGCATAACACTCGATAAACTGGACGTTCATGACCTATCATCTTTTTTTTAGGTACAAAGCGTGCAGGTCATGAATACCATAGGAAAAAAAGTTGCAGATACATGATTCAGTCCCGGACTTGCTGTATATCTATTTTTAAAAGTGATTGGATGAACTAATTGAGCTAAATCCTTGGTTTACAACTTGTTTAAGTAACTCCTAATTGAGGGTTGATCATCTTTGCAAAGTTTGAATGATCTTTCATCTTCAAGTTCTCATCATAACTTTGCAACAGATTCTGTATCAACTCGAGGCTCAAATATGGCACCGTGCACGCATCGTCTCGCTACCTTCTATCCCGTTAACCAGGAAAAGCAGCTTTTTCATGTATCAAAATAACAACACCACTCAACAGATAAAGTTTTTCCCACTTCAGATTGCTTTGTGCTTTCAACTAAAACGACAAAACTCTTCTTTGTTTTATATCGCTGCCTATATTCTATAAGCAATTGTTCAAACTCCACGGCTCATCCCATTCTCTACCATTATTTGCTTTAAATGATTTAATTATATGATATAAACATTCACGAAAACAATTATCTAGCTACCATGGTTCATACCATATATGGATACATATGGCCTTATCTGATTATCTAATAGAATAGGAAATCCGATTTGTCACCTTTTTCCTGCAAATATTCTGGATTAAGCGAACTTTATTGAACTGAGTAATAATAATTTTATTTTGTTACATCTTTACTGCAATCCTAGATAGAATTGATGATTTGCTATTTGCTGGTGTAATGTTCCACTGAGAAAGTCCAGGCTTTTATCAATTGATTTTATAATTGTATATTGATGGATGAGAGCCTAGAAAGTTGATAGAATTGTTTTTGTCTTTGTTCAACCATAACTCCACAAACTTGAAAATGTAATTCCCAAAAAAAAAAAAAAAAAAAAAACCTTTCGAGAGTGCTTGTTTACCATGAATGATCTATAATATTGCTACTTAACATATTGTATTGGGTATAGATATTCATGTTTATCTGTTGTTTCTACCCAATAAGTTGCAAGAACAGCAAAAGATATCTGACACATAGGTTTCCATCGATGTTAGAAAAAAAACCGGAGACCAAAACCAATTTGATCTTTGGTTATCAGTCCAATCAGTAGTTAAAACAATTTAAAAAAGTTACACATACTTTCAACGTTATGTTCGGATGTATACTCAGATACCCTTCAAAGACCTCCTTAATACATGAAAAAAATTATGAAAAACTTGTATTCGACAATCATATCCAAATTCGGTTACCATTTGATTGCCTCTGCCGTGTACGTTGTGGAAATCCTGTTAAAGTGGGGGCGGGTGTTTCAATCCTGGCTGAATGCTTTTAAACCAATAGAAATGAATCAAAAGCATTAGACGGAGTCGAAAAGCAACGTACAAGAGGCAAATTCTTGTTCCTCGTAAGGCCAATCAAGTTGCAGAGTTCATTGAGGTACTTATGTGATTCAGTGGTTGAACCAAAAGACATTGCTTTATTATATTATTATTATTTCTTGATACAACCAAAAGAGCCAATTATTGAGGCAAAGGGTTAGCTTTAATGTCCATATCATGCATGCTGAATGAGAAGCAACCATAAAATGGAAACCCATCGTTTCTTTCTTGGCTACAATTAACCATTAAAATATAATAAAATTAAAGTGTTCTTTTTTTCTCCATAAAATTAATCAACATTTTCAGGATTCTATTTTAATTAGTCATATCATTATCAAGGCAGGTTTGTAAACATAAATCCAAATAAATCTTTAAAACCCTGAAAAACCTTTTTTTTCTTTTGTTTGTGGAAATAAAGAAGAGTGAATGGAGCTTTCATGAATAATAATGATATCAAACTCAGCTACTTATCTAATACAAATCTATTGCTTTATGTATAAGCCAAGTACTGTTCATGCACTGGTTTCTAGATTTAAAAAACAAATGTATAATGAATTCCACTTTGGAAAACAAATCTTCCGGCACTTGGCTTCTATGGCATGATCTCATCATTCACGTTCATCAATCATACACCCCATGCATAGTTTATTCTATCAAAACTTAGATGTGCTAATCCTGCAATAGAACTGCTAATCCTTGCTTTTTTTGTAATTATTTATTATCTATTCTAATCAAAGTTTAGCATTTGGAAATCTTCTTTTATGGATTCAAATAAGTATTGGGTACAAGTATACCCTAATAAGTGTATATTTATTTTTTTTCTTAAATTTTTTTATATATTTAAAAGATCAAACTCTTATACTCTATAATGACACGTAACATATAATAAATTATTGTCATTATTTCTCTTGTATTTTTCTTTAGTAGTAGTGGTATATCTATTGAAAAGAAAAAGTAGTGCTGCAATCATGTCATTGCCTCACTGGTTCAATGATAAATTTTGTGGGTTTCAAGTTGATTAACACGAGTTTTACAATTTGATTTCTATGTTTGTAAACCTCTTCCCTCACTATAATTGCTTGTAAAAAAAAGTAGTGCTAGATGTAACAGATAAGTGCCCAAAAAGGATTTGGTTCAAGGATAAAGTTGAGGTATGAGAACTTTGAGATATCATATTTGAGTCTTGTAAATGTGTTAATTGATTGGTTAGTTAATTATTTAGTTTAGTATTCCAAGCTTTGATAAGTATATGTTAATGGCACTCCTAAGTTGGTAGTTCCTTTTACAAAGCTCATATCTTAGTGTAGTCATATGCATTGGCAGAGCCAAGGGGTAGGCAAGGGCTCGGACACTCTTAAAGTGAAAAAATTTCTATTTAAGTCTTTTATAAAACTTTAAATTAGTAATAATAAAATTACACTTTGACCCTTTAAAAATGATAAAAGATATAGTCTATTAAAATGATGAAATTGTATTTTTACTATCATAAAAATATACAATTTAATTCTGCCCTCCTCAAATTTTTTTTTCTGACTCTGCTAGTGAACAAATGCAATACTCTTGATATTCATTGCATCATCAAAGGACCCTAGGCATAAGTATAGATGCATTTTGTGTCTTCTACTCCATCTGCCAAAATGAAGGATTGCACTATTTGCTTGGAAAATAACATAATTAATTGTCCTTTTTCTTTTTGAACGAAATGGAAATTAAAGGCAAAAAGCGCTGCTGTCTAAAGTTTCGTGGAAAAGGGACCCTGCAGATTCCGGGTTTGATTTAAGTCCTTTACATGGCTTATTGCATATATATAAGAACAATTTTAATCACTTGCTAGTCAAGAATTCAGATAAATCTTTCCTTATCTACTGAGCTAGAGCAAAGATGAGTGGCCAAAGTTCAAATGGACCTTTGAGTGCAAATTTCAGCAAGGCAAAGCCTTATTTCCTCATGATATTCTTGCAATTTGGTTCAGCTGGGATGTACATAATCAGCATGGTGACTCTCAACCAAGGCATGAACCGTTACGTGCTCGTCGTGTATCGTAATGCCATTGCTGCACTCGTACTTGCACCTTTTGCACTGGTGCTTGAGAGGTGATCATAATGACTTGCATGTTACGCACATCTATGCATATATTACTTGTGATCTATGTTACACGGACTCCAATGTCTTGAATGTGAATATGTGTATGGCACAATTGCTCTAAAACAAAATGAAAAACCGGAGCAACATAGATTGTGTTCATGCACCATAAGATAGCAGTTATCAATTACATGTGGAAATAAAACAGGACTAATCTCAATATGCATTTTCTCCTCTTTCTTACAGGAAAACAAGGCCAAAGATGACATTCCCAATCTTCCTACAAATAATGGTCTTGGGATTTCTAGAGTAATCTTTTCCCTCTTCATACTTCTTTAACTTAAAACATATATATATATATATATATGTTTGTCTTCAAAGTATAGAGAGAAATTACACCTTTTATTAACAGCAAACACCATTTAACTTCATGGAAACTCCAATCATATACAACTTCCCTGTTTGGTTCAAACCAAATAAAATTGCTCAACATAATCTATTATGACAATATATTGTGGCATGTCATCCATGACAGGATTCTGTGTTTGATGTCTGAAAATTTGTGTTGACAGGCCAATCCTTGATCAAGGCTTCACTTACCTGGGAATGAAATATACATCAGCATCATTTACATCTGCTGTTATGAATGCTGTCCCTTCGGTCACCTTTGTGATTGCAGTCATTTTTCGGTAAATTCTGAAGTTCCTATCAATCTATATCAGAACAAGACTTTAAGCCAACACAAAAAACCACCTTAATATCATTTATATTATTCACAAATGGGAGACTCCAAAAATTGTCTGCTCAATATTTGCTAGTTTCCAACCACTGAAATGGATTCATAAACTGTGACTGATCTTTGATTCTAAGGTCTAGTTTATAACAGAAGCTCCTATTGTTTGATCAGATTAGAGCATATAAAGATGAAGGAAGTACGCAGTATAGCCAAGGTCGTTGGGACCCTAGTATCTCTTTCAGGAGCTTTACTTATGACACTTTACAAAGGCCCTGTAATTGATCTAATATGGTCAAGGCACACAAGCCACAATGGAAGCAGCGGTGACTCATCTGATAAACATTGGATACCTGGGACACTATTGATCCTTGTCGGCTGTGTTGCCTGGTCCTGTTTCTATGTTCTGCAAGTAAGTTCTTACATGTCATCCACTAATGAGTGGAACTGCAGGCTTTTTAAGACCAATAACGGAGATTCCTGGGAAATCCCATGCCTAATACAATAAAAAATACTGCAAAACTTTTAACTTTTGAGGTAATTAATGAAATTTTTGTTCTTCAAATGGTTCAGTCAATCACCATAAAGAAATACACGGCGGAGATCTCTCTTTCCTCCTTGATATGCTTGGCGGGTACTATCCAGAGTTTGGCTATTGCCCTGGTTGTAGAACATCGCCCTAGTGGATGGGCAGTGGGATGGAACTCTAGGCTTTTTGCTCCATTGTACTCTGTAAGTACCAAAACTACGAAATAAATTAAGCATATCCGTATTGAACATATTGTTCCCAAACTATCTAAGTACCTTTAGCATCAAGTATATCATTATGGTTAATCAAATTATAAATACATGCTAATTACTACCAATTATTGGTTTTTATGAAGGGTATAGTTAGCTCTGGAATTACATATTACGTACAAGGTATGGTCATGAAAACAAGAGGCCCTGTATTTGTCACTGCCTTCAACCCTCTCTGCATGATCATTGTTGCTGCTCTCGGTTCCGCCATCCTCGGCGAGCAACTTCATCTCGGAAGGTATTTGGATCCATTTCCCAGCACCATAATTGAACTCACTTCATTTTTATGTACAACCCCAAACAAAATATCTAAGTTTTTTAATTATTAAGAAAAAATGGAATGATGGACCATTAGCATACCTAATCCTCAATTTACTAAACCCACCTTCAATAATCATACATTAAAGAACTTTGGTGTTTGACAGCAATTAACCATGAGCTTCTTTCTTCTTATCCTATAGAGGAAAGAATGAAAGCATAAGAAAAACAACACGTTCTAGGAATCTCATTTTTATATGAACATAGAAAAGCCATGAATTTAAAACACTGAAGGTATAACATTTAAAGTATTTTTATCCTTTTCGATGCCTATTCCTTCATTAACTTAAAATTTTCTTCTTTCATTTCACTATAACATGTAGTATCATAGGGGGAATCGTTATCGCGATCGGGCTTTATTGCGTGGTGTGGGGTAAAAGCAAGGATTCTCGGTCACCATCTGCACCTGCAAACGTTGATTGTAACCAGCCAGAGCTACCAATTTCTGAAAAATATGGTGCTAATGCCACTAAGCTTGACATTGCCACAATTCACAGTGCTCAGCAGGGTGGAAAGTAAAAGATACCATGATCTTAAGAAAAGTAGCATGAATACTTTCCTTTCCTGCATTTTCGAAGTGTACTTATTTCTTAATCTACGTGCATATAAAAGCCTTTCCATTATTACACTCCTTTCTGCAACTTGTCACTGAAATTAACTTGGTATGTTATTTGAATTTGGAAAGTGTTGATTATAGGCATGTAAGGGCCTAGCCAAAAATTATGGTGGGTGATTGAGATAAATTTACAAAAAATTTGGGGTCAAAATTAAAAATTTTATTTGAAAATAGTTTCAATTGAATTTTTAATTTTTGAGAGGGGTCAAAAAGTGAAATCTCGATTAATTTGAGTTATTAGCATTTGGGAGGATCAAATTCATAGCAATGATTGAGTATAAGTTAAATGAGCATTTTAAATATATTCTAGATGACATAATTGTTAACCACTATCACACCATTGCCATATCAAAGTGGGGAATTGCCACCATAAATAATTGAAGATGAAGGTGCTTTCTGGTTTATAATATATTATTAATATTTATATTTAGTGAAGAAGTATTTTTACGGTGGATTGTATATCTTGTCACGCATTTCATGAGAAATGTTAATTTCAGATGATTTATAATAAAATAGGATTAGCCTTCCAAATTGTCAACACCTTTTTTCATTATCATCTCCACATTTTATGAGAAAATAATCAATGATAAAGCACAAACACTGAATCTTAAGTCAAATTCGTGAGGCTTATTAATCACCCATTCAATCAGTTGAATTGAGTGGTTTAATTAAAAAAATAAAAAAAAATATTAAGTAAATATAAACACACATTAAATTAAACTTTAAGGTACTTTTTTGGGTAAATTACTAAAATAATCACTTTTTTTATCTCAGATTACGTTTTAGCCACTTATGTATGAAATGTTACGTTTTAGTCACTTACGTTATCGCGTTGTAACATTTTAGTCACCGATCCATTAATTGCCGTTAACAGTATAAAGGTAAGCTGATGTGACACGTTAAATCATCATTTCAAACAAAAATTTTAGGTTAATTTATATAATGGTCCCCATATTTTTTTTTTGTTTTGAGCAAATTAATTCTTTTCTTTTGTATTTTTTTAACTTTGGTTTTTTCTTTATTTTCCATTCTCTTTTGCTCATCCCTTTGTTTTCCTCCCTTCTTCATTTCTTTTAACGTAGTTTTTCTATATTTTTCATTTGTTATTAACAAGATCAAAAAAATAAAAGTATAGGGACTAATTTTAATAAATGAAAAACATAGAAAAACTACATTAAAAGAAATGAAGAAGAGAGGAAAATAGAGGGAGAAGCAGAAGCGAATGGAAATTAGAAAAAGGAAAGTTAAAAGAATATAAAAGAAAAAAAATTAAATTGCTCTAAATAAAAAAATATAGGGACCAATTGTAGAATTTAATCTAAAATTTTCATTTGAAATGATGATTTAACGTGCCACATTAGCTTACCGTTACACCATTGACGGTAATTAACGGCTCAATTTCTAACACGATAATGTAAATGACTAAAACGTAACATTTCAAACATAAGTAACTAAAATGTAACTTGAAGCAAATAAAAATAACTATTTTAATAGTTTACCCTATTTTATTTAAAAAATATTACAATTAATTCAATTAGCCCATTACTAAAAACAAAACTCAAAATTTTTCGGTTTTTTAAACTCGGTCGAACCAATTATTCACCAATTCTATAACATATAGTGGAACAAAAATACAGACGGTAGGCATCAATCAAAACATTTGTACAATGGAACTAAGTTCGATTCTGTATTATCCTTTTACTTTATAATCTTATGAACCCTATTCCAGCATCTACAATCATCAAAATTTTCAATTGATGAGCCAGACATCCATTTTAATTGATTTTACCATTAATACAGATGGAACAATATTATCCTATATCTGCTTACCTACCAACTATATGAATATAAATTTGTATTCGATTTGAATCTCTCATGATAGGGACAAAAAAGAAACATGCTTTCTTCGTCACCAGGGCCACCCCTCTTTCTCTTTTCTTTGCTTTTTTTCTCTCATTATGGATGGGCACTCAACAGACAAGGTTTTAGCTCCACACCATATATATAACTCAGCATCTGTCTAATTTCATATCTTATGACGTTGAAAGCTCGAATTATTCCACACCTTTAAAGTTTCAATCTTTTCATTTAGTCGTATCGGATTGAGTGGCATAATTACACTTCTGTTTCAAGTACTGTACGTATTGGATGAGACGAGAATCAGGTTTTGCCAGAAAAAAAAAATGTCTGAATACGTGTTGGGTATACGTATTTAACTGATTTTTTTTACCCAAAACGAAAGAGTTGGGATAATGGTAACTTTGGGATTGATTTTAAGTGCAGAGATGACAAGGCAAAAGTGGCTTTGGATTTGTCTAAAACTAGAAGTTTAGTTACAACATATAGTTTTAAATCACCAATTAAACAATTTACTTCTCTGTCTTAATAATTACAATGAAAACATGTAGAAATCAATGTGTTTGTTTTTCCATTTGTCATGTGGAATTCCACCAAACCAACCTGATATTTTCATGTTGGGATCCAAACACGAAAAGCACCAACTTTGTTTTGTCCCTACATTTTAATACTTACGATTATAAACGATCTCTTTTTCCTTGGGAAATTTACACATATAATCCAACAACATTGCATCGACTTGTTTATTTTTGTAACAGTTGATCTATCTAATTCACTGCTCCCACTCATATTTTAACAATGTTTTTGGTCCAATAGATAGATAGTGATATGAGGATTCGATTTCCCATGGATTCAAAATATCTATGTACCTTCACTTGTATATCAATAATCATTGAACCATTTAGTTGATATCCAATTCATTTGTTTCTCCATTTCACTGAAAACACCAGAAGGTCCTTTGAGTTTTATTACCATATTAAATTTTTATTTTTTTTTTAAATGAGAAATCTCTTAGATAAAGGGATAATGAAATGATGAACATTTTTCTTGAAAGATGTCAAACCAAAGCAAGCAAAGTCATTAAGAGTGAAGTGAAAAGACAAGAAGCAGGTGGGGGTTGGGGAGAGAGGGGGGGGGGGGAATAAGAATAATTAAATGTGAATTTTTTATGCAAACATTTGACTTTGAAGTTATATTGAGAATATATGAAATGAAGTGAGAGATGCCTAATCGATTATTAATCAGCAACCACTTAATCCAATTATCATCTTAAACTCTTATTATTCTAATATTACCAAGAATCCCATTTGAGATCAATATCTAATCATACATATTAATTAGATTAGATTAGATTTTACCTTGGGTTTTAGACAATTTTAACCAAAGTAGAATTCAACTCCTTGTTTAGTTGATTTTTGTCAATTTACTATGATGTGCAAGTGTAAAAGTATATGGGAATGGAGGTGGAACAATTTAGATTTCTGATTTTTAGTTGGATAGAAATTATAACTTTTTATTTTTAAGTGCCACATTTAATATTAAATATAAATAATAATTAATAAAAATATGAATGTGGTTTAATGTTATAAATTTTATTTAAAAATAAGTAATTAGACATTACAAATAAAATTTTTTTTATCTATTTAATTTGATATTTCTTTTACCAATATGCATTTGACTTATGACTAAGTTGTAGCATACTGACAATCAGACAAGACATGCCACCAATTCTCAAAATTTTAGTTGATTCGAACTGATGGAAATAAATCCGAATTTTTAATCCATGATTTAGAAAAAGAAGAAAAGTGAAAGTGAAAATACAGAGAATAAAGGACGGTGAAATGTGTGAATAAAAGAGAGAAAGTGAACAAGGCGCAGCAGTTGTTTTTAGAATGGTGGCCACGTAAAAAGGCACATAATTCCTGCATGCATCATCACCATCATCACCACTTAATCTCAACACTGTTGGGCTGTTCATTGAACCGAATCTCCACTTCACATGATAAACAAATCAAACAAATGAGAAATACAAGAAAAAACAAAAAGGCAAAAAGCATCTTATTCACATACACTCCTCTCCTTTTATTTCTTTCAGTCTTTTGGTTTTCACCAACAGTGAAAGTATATTGGAATTGATTTGTAATAACAGGAACTGCTTTAAATTATATTAATGGATAAGTCAGATTTATAGAAGGATATATGTGTGATTTTATTTTCGTAATAATTAAAATTGATAAAAAGTAAATGGGGTATCAATCAATATCCGAATTCGTACTACCAATTCGCAATTGCAATACTAGATAGGGAAAGAGGTTGCAAATACTGAATATGGACAACTGAACCACTTGCTTATTTATTTATTATTATTGTTGTTGTTATTTTATGTTAGCATTTTCCTCCCTATATAAGAAGGCGAATCCTGATTCAGAAGTTGCAAGCTTCAGAGCAAGTAGTGGAGAGGTAAAAGAGACAGAAAAATGGGAGACCAAACATCAAGTGCTTCAGCTTTGTCTGATGTGTTGAACAAAGCGAAGCCATACTTGGCTATCATATCTCTGCAGTTTGGATATGCCGGGATGTACATCCTCTCCACCATTTGCATGAAGCATGGCATGAGTAATTTCATCCTCGCTACCTACCGTCATGTTGTCGCCACCATTGTCATTGCACCCTTTGCCTTTGTCCTTGAAAGGTTCATTTTTCTCCCCAATCTCACTACACACTTTCATGTATATATATATAATCCCCAGCCTCATTGCTGCCTTTGCCATTCGTTTGTATATGCAGGAAAATTAGGCCAAAGATGACCCTGCCAATCTTCCTCAGGATTGTGGTTCTTGGCTTCCTGGAGTATTGCTCTAAACTTATTGCATCTTTATTTTGCATTTACTAAATGCATGTCATTTCTTGATATATCTATGGATACAATATGAAGAAATAGAGTTGACATTGGAATATGCGCAGGCCAGTGCTTGACCAAAACTTATACTATCTGGGAATGAAGTTCACAACAGCAACATATTCATCTGCTTTCGTCAACATGCTTCCTGCTGTTACTTTCATAATGGCCATGATTTTCAGGTAAAATCCATCACTTTCATTAACATATTCCACCTCCCACTACACCACACCACATCAGATAACTTAAAAAGTTCCATCATGATATTCACACCATCGATAAGATTGAAGGAAACTATCATTTTTTTAATACGAGGAATTATTTATGTCAAATAGGTTGGAGAAAATCAATTTGAAGAAAATACACAGTATTGCAAAGGTGGTTGGAACTGCAATCACAGTGGGCGGTGCAATGGTGATGACATTGTATAAAGGCCCCATTATTGACTTCGTCAAGTCAGGAGGAGCCACACACCATGGCACTAATACTGAATCTGCAGATCAACACTGGGTTTCTGGCACCATTATGCTTCTTGGAAGTATCGCTGGCTGGTCAAGCTTCTTTATTTTGCAAGTGAGTTGAAATATGTCAAGTCTCTTTCAATAAACAAAATTTATTAAACTACTTAACTGTTTACGAGCTAACGTTAATCGGTTATTGTTTCTGGTTCAGTCCTTCACATTGAAGAAGTACCCAGCAGAGCTCTCTCTTACAGCTTGGATATGTTTCATGGGAACGGTGCAAGATGCAGGGCTGTCATTTATCATGGTTCGTGACCTAAGTGCCTGGAAAATAGGCTTCGACTCCAGGCTTCTTGCTGCATCTTACTCTGTAAGTCCCTTTTCTTACCAGCCATGATGCTCTCGAAAAGTGTTACGAATCACAAGTGCTTAACACTTCAATATAACCCATGATTGATTAGGGAATAGTGTGCTCCGGGATAGCCTATTACGTGCAAGGCATCGTGATCCGGCAAAGAGGGCCGGTTTTTGTAACAGCTTTCAGCCCCCTGTGCATGATCATCACTGCTGCGCTAGGGACTATTATTTTAGCTGAAAAAATCCACCTTGGAAGGTATGGATGATATTAACAGCAATCTAAAATTTCCAGCATTAAACAATTAGTGTTCTAATTCTTTGCTTTTATTAACCATCCATTAAACAATTTAGAAGTCTTATTCATTTAGTGGATTTCTGCATATTGCTCATTTGTTTCTTCTTTATCTTTTGATTGGTTGATTTCAGCATACTGGGAGCCATTATCATAGTCTCAGGCCTTTACACTGTGGTTTGGGGCAAAAGCAAAGATGTGAAAACCCCAGAACTTGAAGAGAAAAGCAACGGTCTGCAGGAATTGCCAATCACAGACAACGGTAGATCAATGAATGTTGTTGATGGAGCTGCGAATGCTGTTAACATTCCGGATTCAAAGAACACCTTCAGCACTCGAGGAACATAAAACAATATAGATATTTCCTTCAAAATGCTGATATATTTCAAGCAGAGTTTGTTCTTCCCAAGGCGATAAAAAACTACTATGTAACCCACCCCTCCCACAAACTATTTTCTACCTTCAATAATCATCTTTTGATTGTACTTTTGAGGCTAATTTGGTGAGTAAAAACCACGAATCAATCGCGGTTTGCTTATGTTTTCCCCCAATTATTCCATTTCCGTACTTTTTTTTTTCTTTTTGGCTTAAGCTCATCGGATACTATAACAAAAAGATCTACTGCAAAAGTCAAAATAACTTGCTCCATGAATTTTACTGCTATCTCAAACTTTCCACGTTCATCATTTGTTCAAGTCTATGGAACTTTTTTTGCTTCTTTTTCACATCCTGATAGCTACATTGCTATATATTTGCTCTTCTTGTTTATGACTTCGCAAGGTGAAGATATAAAAGCTAAAAGAAAAAGGTTAAATTCTGCAATTAGTCCCTGTACTTGAGAAAGTTGTGGATTTAATCCATGTACTTTAATTTGATTATTTCTAGCCCCTGTACTTTTCAAATTTTAAATTTTCACTCGTTATCAAATAATAATTGTTAAATTCATCAACTTCTGCTATTTCCAAAATTTGATCTCCAAATATATTATCATGTGTGTAATACCATGTTAGTTTCTTATTTCCACATATTGCTCACTAAAAATCCAGTTGATGGATTAACGACGGTCATTTGTATCAAGACTGAAATTTTAAAATTCAAAAAGTAAAGAGACTTAGAATGATCCAATTGAAGAATACAAACCAAATTTACAATTATACGTGTGGTACAAGACTAGTAATTGGATTTAACAAAAAAATTTAATTACTAATGTTTGGGTTAAATTTTAAAATTTGAAAAGTATAGGGACTAAGATTAACCAATTAAAAAAAACTAGGATTGAAAATGATCAAATTAAAGCATAAGGGCTAAATTCACAACTTTCACAAAGTGTGAGGACTAAAAGTAGAATTTAACCAAAAGAAAATAGCTTAAACCCATTATTGTTTTTTAACTATTTAATCATACCAACGTGATAATGTTTGATACATTGATGGAATATAATCTAATCAAACAATACATTAAATATAAATCCATTAGAAGGTTGCATTCCCACGTTCTTCCTAATAAACCTATTTTAATAGCAACATTTTCTTTTACTGGAAGTCATTCCCTAAAACATTTTTTTTTAAAATTTATTTCATGGATTATTATTACATTCCAGTCGCTCAATAGCTTGCTTAAACCCCGTTGCTGTTTTTTATTTGTTTATTCATATGGAACATTCCACTTTGTTTATGATTAACCTACTTTAATAGCAATATTTTCATTTTACGAAACTGATTCACTTGAAAACATTTTTTTTCTTAAATTTAATTTTATGGATTCTTATTCTCCGCTGTATATCTCCCTTAATTGCGGTTGTTGGTTCTTGGGAATGTCACACAAACATACCTGCAGACAAGTCTTCACTAAAAGAATGGAAACGCAAGCCTCTGCATGCGTACACTCCACATGATGGTATTTTGAACAAGAAGTTGGAATATTATGATACACGCCATAAACACCAAGCATAAAGAAACTAGACAAGTGGGTTGCAGCTTCTAATGCTATTTCATCACAACAAATTGGTAGGTGCTATAATAGAGGAGTCAAGAATTGACAATTCTAAGTTGGAGACCTAGTTTTAAGGTGTTGTGAAGCAATACCAAACTGGCAGGAGAATGCAAAAAAAAAAAAACTCTCACCAACACTTGGGAAAACAACAAAAGCGCATGTTGAACTTCCACGAGATTAGTGGTGCTTATACAAGCTTAAGAATTCACAACTAAACAAAGCAAATAAATCAACAGACATGATACCATTTATGGAAAAAAACTACAATATTCAGTACTTTTAAATATACACTGGCTATCTTTAGGCTTATATTCAAATTACTACCATATTTCCTTTTGAAACTTTAACTATAATCTCGTTTTGCTTTGACGGTAAATTCATTTTACTATGAAATTGTACTGTGTACACCATGTATTCGGCCTGGTAGATCATATTAACTAAAATCACTCTTAAAGAGAAGATTCCTCCCCCACACATGAATTACATGCCTTAACCCAGTATTTTAATACTCATCATTGTATTCTTCAATATATCCCCACTCATATTTTAACAATATTTTTGGTCCAATAGATATTTAGTGAAAAGAGGATTCTATCTCCCATGAATTCAAATAAGTATATCTTGATTGTGTATTAATAATCTTTGAACCATTTATTTTGATTAAAAGTATTTGAATTTCATTATGTCATATTTAAATATATGTCATGATGGACACGAAAATTTTAAAATAAAACCTGATAGGTAAGGCATAATAAAAGGATGGGTTTTTTTTTTTTTTTTTGAAAGATGCAAAACAAGTGGTTGCTCCAAATTTGTGCTACGTAAAAAGGGTAGCAATTTATTGAGAGTGAAGTGAAATGAAGAGACAAGAAGCAGGGGGAGGAATAAGAATAGTTGTATGTTATTTTTTATGCAAACATTCGAAGCTATATTGAGAAGATATAAAGTGAGAGATGCCTAATCTAATTAGTGATTATTAATCAGCAACCACTTAAATCCAATTATCATCTTAAATTCTTATTATTCTAATCTTACGAAGAATTCCAGATATCCGAACTTGAGCAATATTCAGTTTGGGAAGATGCTCTAAGCAATATAAAGTTTGTCTAATCATAAATATATTATTCTTTGTCGACGTCATTTGCACTAATTACATTAGTTTTGTTCTCTGTCCTTTCTGGAAGATGCTACCATTTCTATATTTCTAAGCTTACAATTTATTACCCCTTTGTAAAAACTCTATTAACACCGTATTAACAAATGGGTACGGAGATTCAACCATTATTAGATTTCTAATTTTCAGTTTAAAATATTAAATGTAAATAATGATTATAAACGGGGTTTAAAGTTATACTAGTTGGGGAGAGGGGATGACTCACCTTTAACTAGTTGAAGCTATTGGTATTAGAGAATCACTTTTTTGATTAAAGGCTCTTTAATTGGATCGGGTTATTGTGGAATTGGATTGCTTATTAGTAGTTGAAGTGTTGTCGTCTCATCATAATATAGACATTGAGCTAGGTATGATTCTTGACGATTGTTTCATATTACGATCATATGTTGGATGGTTAAGTCTTTCCAATGGACTTGTTGGGATGTTAATAAAGTTGTCTTACTAGCTACATGCAAACCACACTAAATGGAATATACTCCCCCACTAAATACTTTGATTACTATTGATTTGATTGTTTGATGCATCATGAGAATAAGGGACCAGGATGAGATGTATGGGATAAATCTATTGACTTGGGTAAAATTATCCCTCGCCTATGTATTCTGTGTTCGATTTTATTTTTACCAATCAGTTGTATACATTTCGCTAACCATGAGTTCTACCAAATCAATTTTTTAATTGACAATAATAAAAAAAAAAAAGAATTGGAAAGTGAAAACAAGGAGACCATAATGAGGGTGAATTCCGCGAGTAAATGGTTTTAGGGAAGCAGTTGAGTTTGGAAATGGTAGCCACGCAAAAGCCACATAGTTTTCTTTCTGCATGCAACATCCGCACTTAACCTAAACATAATTTGGTTGTTCAATGAATCCAAACCCCACTTCCCATGATAAATAGTGTAATTAAATTAAACAAATGAGAAGTAAAAGGAAAACAAAAGGCAAAAGAATCATATGCACAGATAGCCACATAAACACCGTCCTTTATTTATTTTATTCTTTTGATTTTCATCAGCGAAGCGATGGTATTCGAAATGATTTGTGATAATGAGGAATTTTTAATCATTATTAGTGGATAAGTAGAGTTTTACATTTACGGGAAACACTACACTTGCTTCTATTAACTTATTATTATTATTATTTTGTGTGTTTGCATTTTTCTCCCTATAAGAAGGCCAATTCTGATTTATAAGTTCCAAACCTCACTGCAAGCGGTGGTGGAGAGATAAAAGAGAGAAAAATGGGGGACCAAACATCAGGTGCAGCAGCTTCCTCTAATGTGTTGAACAAAGCGAAGCCATACTTGGCTATCATCTCCCTGCAGTTTGGATATGCAGGGATGTACATCCTCTCCACCATTTGTATGAAGCATGGCATGAGTAATTTCATCCTTGCTACCTACCGTCATGTTGTCGCCACCATTGTCATTGCACCCTTTGCCTTTTTCCTTGAAAGGTTCATTTTTCTCCCCAATCTCACTACACACTTTCATGTACAGACATGCATAATATAATCCCCAGCCTCATTGCTGCCTTTGCCATTCGTTTGTATATGCAGGAAAATTAGGCCAAAGATGACCCTGCCTATCTTCCTCAGGATTGTTGTTCTCGGCTTCCTGGAGTATTGCTCTAAACTTATCGCATCTTTATTATGCATTTACTAGATGCATGTAATTTCTTGTTTGTTGATATATTTATGAAGAAATAGAGTTGACAGTGGAATATATATGCGCAGGCCAGTGCTTGACCAAAACTTATACTATCTGGGAATGAAGTTCACAACAGCAACATATTCATCTGCTTTCGTCAACATGCTTCCTGCTGTTACTTTCATAATGGCCATGATTTTCAGGTAAAATCCATCACTTCCATTAACATATGACACTGCACACTACACCACATCACATCAGATAACTTAAAAGGTTCCATCATGATCTTCATATCATCGACAATATTGAAGGAAATTATCATTTTTTAATGGGTAATTATTTATGTCAAATAGGTTGGAGAAAATCAATTTCAAGAAAATACACAGTGTTGCAAAGTTGGTTGGAACTGCAATCACAGTGGGGGGTGCAATGGTGATGACCTTATACAAAGGCCCCATTATTGACTTCGTCAAGTCAGGTGGAGCCACACACCATGGCACTACCACCGAATCTGCTGGTCAACACTGGGTTTCTGGCACAGTAGCGCTTCTTGGAAGTATCGTTGGCTGGTCAAGCTTCTTTATTTTGCAAGTTAGTTGAAATATTCACGTCTCTTATTGAGCAAATATAGTTCATTAAAACTATTTAATTGTTTACGCGCTAACGTTAATGGGTTATTGTTTCTGGTCCAGTCCTTCACATTGAAGAAGTACCCAGCAGAGCTGTCTCTTACAGCTTGGATATGTTTCATGGGAACGGTGCAAGATGCAGGGCTGTCGTTTATCATGGTTCGTGACCTAAGCGCCTGGAAAATTGGGTTCGACTCCAGGCTTCTTGCTGCATCTTACTCTGTAAGTCCATTTTTCCCCATTCATGATGCACTCTAAACGTCTTACTAATCAGTAACCACAAGTGCTTAACACTTCAAAATAATCTGTGATTGATTAGGGAATAGTGTGCTCCGGGATAGCCTATTACGTGCAAGGCATCGTGAGCCGGGCACGAGGGCCGGTCTTTGTAACAGCTTTTAGCCCTCTATGCATGATCATCACTGCTGCGCTAGGGGCCTTTGTGTTAAATGAAAAAGTCCACCTTGGAAGGTATGAAATTAACAGCAATCTAACATGTTCCTGCAACAACTTGCACTTTGATCTTTAACAAATATGTTATGATAAGAAATTTCACTGACACATGAAATAATATTACGGTGCACAATATATCAAAGTTTTATTAGAGAATATTACTTTTGCAGATAGTGACAAAATGCACTGTCAAGTAGTTCTCTTTGCTTTTATTAACCATCCATTAAACAATTTGGAAGTCTTATTCATTTAGTGGATTTCTGCATTGGTATTCCTTGTTTCCCATTACTCTCATTTGCTTCTTTATCTTTTATTTGGTTGATTTCAGCATACTGGGAGCCATTATCATAGTCGCAGGCCTTTACACTGTGGTTTGGGGCAAAAGCAAAGATGTGAAAACCCCAGAACTTGAAGAGAAAAGCAACGGCCTGCAGGAGCTGCCAATCACAGACAATGGTAGATCAATGAATGTTGTTGATGGAGCTGCCAATGCTGTTAACATTCCAGATTTAAAGAACACCTTCAGCACTCGAGGAACATAAAACAATATCCAATATTTCCCTTAAAATTGATATGTTTCGAGCAGACTAGTTCTTCCCAAGGCGGTAAAAACTACTATATATGTAATCCACCCCCTCCCTTTAAGTACTTTTGTAACTCAATAATCATCTTTTGATTGTACTCTTTTTTTTTTTTCTTTAATAATCCAATTTACTCTTGAGGCTTTAATTTTGTGAGTAAAAACCATGAATCAATCGCAGTTTGCCTATGTTAATCTTTGTCCAAATATTCCATCTCCATTCATTTTTCTTTTGTGGCTTAAACTCATCCGATACTATCTACTGCAAAAATAAAAAAAACTTGTTCCATGAATTGTATTGGTATCTCAAACTTTCCAGGTCTATCATTTTTTAAGTTTATCCTAATAGCTACGTAGCTATATATTAATTCTACTTGTTTATAACTTTGGCAACGTGAAGAATATGAAGGCTAAAATAGAATTTACTTGAACCCCATTGTTGGTTTTTAATTGTTTAATCCTACGGAACATTCCACTTTCTTTGTGATTAAACTGATTCTTATTCTCCGATAGCTCCCCTTAATTGCTTGCTTAAAGCCTTAAACCCCATTTTTGTTTTTTAATTGTGTAATCATGTGGAAGAAAAACCACTTTCTTCAAGATTAACCTATTCTAATAGCGATATTCTCGTTTTTTGAAACACATTCCTTAGAACAATTTTTTTAATTTAATAATGGATTCTTACTCCCCAATCAGCCCTCACTTAATTGGTGGAAGAAATGGTTAGAAAAGGCTAGCTGACATCATATGAAACAAAGAACCAAACATGAGTTAAAAAGAAGAAACAATTGTTTTGGACCAAATTGAATGATGCCATCCATAGATTGTTTTAAGATTATTCAAAATCTACATTCTTCACACATCATTCATTATGATATAATAGGTTAAATTTTACTTTAGTCTTTGTATTTTAATTTGATCAATTTTAGTATTACCTTTTGAAGTGGTCAAATTTCATTCTTGTACTTTTTAAACTTTGAAATTTTAGTCCTGACCCAAATAGTAGTATTTAAATTTATTTGATTAAACTCAATTACTAGCATGTACTATGCCTGCAATTGTATATTTAGTCTATATTCTCCAATTGGATCATTCTAAGTTTCTGTAATGTTCAAATTTTAAAATTTCAGTCTTGACGCAAGTTATTTTTGTTAACTCAAAACTGAATTTTTGTGAGTAATACGTGAAAATAGCAAAACTTATTGTCACACCTCGAAAATCGCATAATTAAATAGTGGGCTCGAGTGAGGAATCAGAATTAGTGACATAGAAATTAAAATAAAATATTAATTAGTTAATAATAATAGTAATTGGGTTAATAAAAATATATTAGTGAGGATTAAATTGGAACAATTTTTAAATTAGAGGTCTAATGTGTAAATTAAAAGATTTAATTGAAATAGGAGCTATTAGAATAAGGGAGGTAATAAGAGGGGCCTTAGGGGTAAATAGCCCAAATTTTAAAATTTGGTTTGCTATATAAGACCACCCACCGTCCCCTCCCTCCACACTTTCAACCATTTCAAAAATAATATAAGATGTTAAATCAAGAGTTTTCTCTCAAATTTCCCTTCATCCTTTTTGTAACATTCCAAAACCCCTTGGTGAAAAATAATATAAGATAAATTTTTTTCGTGAAATAAGATATAAAGAAAGTTAATAATAAGGATGCTAGAGAAAAATGAAATAAGAAGTATGTTGTGAAATATTAATTTGAGTCGGGGATTAAATCGTAAAATATGAAAAGTATTGTGGCCTAATGTAAATATTTAAATTTAAAATGACAAAATATAAACACTGAAATGTGAAGGGGCCAAGAGTGGAAATTACCATTTTAAGAAAATGATGAATCTCGTAATAGGGATTAATTTGTGTTTTTATAGATCTAATTAAGAAATTCTAAGATCTTTGGTTTTAAAGCTTGGTTTTGCATAAAAATGGTGAATCTCGTAATAGAGAGCTAAGTGATGATTTTAAAATGATTTTCAACTCAATTTACAATAATTAAGAGGTTTATAAACTTGATTTAATAAATTCTTAAAGAATTTGCATGAATCAAATGATTTTTCTTCTTGAGATTGAAAACGAACGTGATTTTTTCAGAAAATGTTAATTAGTGAAATTGTATAAAATTAATTATCTAAATTTATATTTAAACATTAAATCTGATGTTAGGAAGTGAAAATTGAAGGTTTAGTCGAGTTAAATTGAAGTAATTTAAAGATTAAAGTCAAGTGAGGTGTGCTCTCCAGATTTAGGAGAGCGGCCAGCTGCTATGTTACTAGGTGGCCGCTCAGTCTATTTAAAAATGAAAATAACCTGTATGTTTTAATGTGATATGCGAAGCCTCTATTCGTATGGAGCGTCCACAAGTAAAGACAAGGGGAAGGAAAAAGTGGTGTAGGTTCAGCAGTATCAGCGAGTCAACAGGTGAGTGTTCTTGCACACTGCATCATAAGCACGAGTTCGCATGCTAAGGATAGCCAAGTAAGGCATGCATACCCTCCTATTTAATGTGCGAACCCAATTATGATCTCATGCGAACTCGGTTTACATCATGTAGGCCCTGATAAACCTTATGCGAACCCTGCTATACATGTGCGAACTCTTATATCTATGTGAGCCTAGATGTGTGCAAACCCCTGATTTATGCAAGCCTATATATATATGTGATTGAGCCCTATATTGCATGCAAGCCCCTGCATTATTTGAGTTTCATGTTATGTGCAAACTCATATGTTGTATGCGAGCCCTAAATGTATACAAGCATTATGTTGTGTTATGAGAACCCTATGTTATGTGACCCTATGTGTATTGCGAGCCCTGCAAAAATGTGAGCTTTGTGATATTGTGAGTCCGATAATATTGTGTATTATGAATGTGATAAAAATGATATGTTGACATTCTGAACACTTGAAATCATTGGATATCATTGACATGCCATAGGATTGTGAGTACTCACCGATTTTATTATGTGTTAAGGCATTGTGGCTCGGAGATAACGTTGGAGAGATAAGGGAATGTCGAGCATAGATCCATTCATCATAGACAATGTGATGTGTTTGAAGAGTGTAAACACTCGTGCTACACTTACATGGAGATAGCATATGGCTCTATGAGTCATTTGGTGTGTTTTGGAGATCCGTTTATCCAATGCGTACAAATTATAATAATGTTTCATATTCACAAATTGCCAATATATCACCAAGTTGACTATGAATATTGTATTGTATGTGAAATGTTATAGTATGTTTAAATGTTAGCATGATTGATGCGTTTTATGTGTTGTATGCTTGAGCATTCACTAAGTTTCATAAGCTCACACTCCTTGCAAATACCTTGTAGATAAATAGCTAGCGGGACTAGTGGTGAAGTGTGGCAATCCGGTGATCCATTCCAAGGCAAATCCCTTCGAGTATGTGACGTGTGTTTCAAATCTTAAAGTGGAAGGTAATGTGGGACTCTCCTAAGGGATTAGAATTAGACTTAGAATTTTAAAACATATTTTGGCGGGTCTGTTTAATTTTGGATTTTGGACTTTATAATTGCTTGGTTGAATGCATGATTGATTGGATTTTATACATGTTGATTGTTATTAAATTGAAGAGCTAACAAGCTTATGTAGGTTAAGGAGCTCGTCAGGTTCTAAGGTACGCCCTTACCTTTTATGTATGATAAAGCAAATTAATGGCTTAGTATGCATGAAACAACTAAGCATAGTGCGAGCTTAGGGGTTTGCAAGTACAGGGTCTTGCCATGTTAAGGGATTCACCAAAGCTAGTGTTAGCCAAAACATAGTCTTCGCTATGGTGCAGAATTTGCCACCAGGATGAGTTCGCCAGGGTAGGTTAGTACACTAAAGTACATAGGTTCGCCGAAATGGGGAGGGCTCGCCAAGTCAGTAGATTCGCCAAGGAAAAAAAAGGTTCGCGAGTGTAGTATTCCCTAGAGCAAGTCTGTTCAGTTGAGGGGAAAACTGGGGTCTAAGTTCGCTGGGAGGAGAGTGGTCACAGGGTAAGATGCGAGCTGGATTCGCCAGTTAGGATGTGAACCAGGGGGTTCGCGGGGCAAGTTGCAACCCGTGCTTGTGGGAAGGTCGCGAGCTAGAGCTCGCCAGGTGTCTGCGAGCTACTTGGGGTTCTAGATGGGGGTTCGTCACAAGGTGGGTTCGTAGGGGTCTAAAACTTGAAATTTTAGTGCTTTGTTCTTATGGTATTATTAGAAAGGCACGTAATTAAGATTAGTTTTAATATGATTTATGTTGCAAATGTGTGGTGTGCATGGTTGGTTGGTGTGCTTCGTGTTGTTTTTAACGGAGAATCGCTTCAGTGGCTAATGTGATGTTCAAAATTCGAGTCGGATCGTATAGGTCGGGTTTGGGGCGCCACAATGACACATATGATAATATGTTTGCTAAATAAAATTTTAGAAATAGAAAACTTAAATGAATATAAAAGTTATTGTAGGTGAGGGCTGAAATTTTAGAATTTGAAAAAGTACAAAGACTAAAAATGACCAAATTAAAGTAGAGGGGCTAAACCTATAATTTTTGCAAAGTACAGGGACTAATAACAAGATTTATCCATATAGATATATATAGAAGGGAGGGGCATAGAAAGAAGCAGACAGACACCTTAGTTTGCATATCATTGCATTACTGCAAATTGAGGCTTCATAAAAATGGGTAATCTAAACTATTGAAACCGTTGCAATAGAACTTGAGCTCAAAAGGGCTGCTAGTTGCTGATGTTAGCAGTCCATTTTACCTTGTAAGAAAATGGTTCTTCTGAACATCAAGTAAAGAAGTTAGTAACAAAAGGATGCACTTATCACTAGCATATCTCTATCCTCACCGTTCATAGTCTTAATTAGATGGTATAATCAATACTTTTCATTGCAGAATATATCTTTCTTTTAAAAAGTCTGGAATCCATAGGCTAATGGTTGAGGTTATTTTTTTTTTATTTCTTTTGTATAATTAATTTTTTATGAAAAGCAGTTGGGCGCTTGGTGGGCATGCCGGAGTGGTTATCGGGCATGATTAGAAATCATGTGGGATTTGCCTGCGCAGGTTCGAATCCTGCTGCTCACGTTTTATTTTTGCCCCCCTCCACTTATCAGCTGCCCAGAGTTGCTGACATTTTGCTTAAGATATTTAAGCTCAGTTTTCTCTTGAAGCCTAGAGTACAAATTACAATACAAATGAGATCTAGTATTTTCTTTAATTCTTAAATGGATGTGTTATTTTAAAATTATAGTTTATTTTTTGGGTAAAAGTAAAGAGGGCATAGTCTTATGGTCCAATTGCACAGCTTAAAGACCACAATTAAGACAGCAATGCCTTGTCAAAATCAGTCTTTAGTAACGGTAATAAGTTGTGAGGAGGTGAAGCCAACTTTAGCAGCTTGAACCCACCGACCACTGAAGGCATCAGCCACCCGATTAGCCTCTCAAAAGATATGGCGAAAGGAGATTTATCACTGCCTGCTACAATACTCCCTAATTAGCCGAACCAAAAACAATGGAATTCACATAGTCAGAAGGCGAATTAATCATTTGGATAGCCAGCAAACTGTGGCATTCTACCATCACCTTCTTGTACCCTGCTTCCCAAGCTATCTTCAAACCCTCATCTATTGCCCTAAGTTTCGCATGCAAAACTAAACAGCTCCCCAAGAACCAACTAAAGCCAACAATTCACCGCCCCCTATAGTCTCGAAAGACTCCACCAATAGAAGCTTACAAATTTTACTACAAGAGAAAATAATTTTTATAAAAAAAATATTATACTAAAAGTGCATAATGAAAATTTTAGCTCTTAACGTTTATATTTTTTATCAATTTGGTCCTTATTTTTTTTAGCTAAATTTGGCTCTCAATTTTTTAAAAATAGTTGATTTTGACCATCAACTATTCAAAAAGAGTCGAATTGATGGCTTTTTAATGGAAATACTCACTAAAACATTGAATTTTTAACATGGTAGTTTGCATGACAATCCACGTGCAATTTATGCTATTTTTTGAACTTTTATGAACTTTCTTTTATAATTTTTTTTCAAATTTTATTTTTGAATATTTTATAAACTTTAAATTATTTGTTCATGTGACATATAAGACAAATAGTGGTATATCAGTATGAAGTACACACAGGTTTCCATGCAAACATCATTAAAATTTTAAAGTTTTAGTCGACATTTCTGTTTTAAAAAATGAGAGCAATTTGACTCTATTTAAAAGGTTAATGACCAAATTTAACTTAAAAATAATAAAGGGTAAATTGAAAAAAAAAAGATGTAAATGCTGAGGGCGAAATTTATCATTATGCCTAAAAAACATATGAGCATTAATTAATAGGCATAATGATAATTTTAACCCTCAACGTTCACATTTTTTTTGTTAATTTGGCCATTATTCTTTTTTTAGTTAAATTTGGCCCTTAACCTTCAAAAAATAATCAAATCGCTTTTTTTAAACAAAAATACTAACTAAAATATTATTTTTTAATGTTCTTGACGCAACAACTTACATAGCGGTCCATGTGCACATATGTTAACATAACTCCATTTGTTTTATATGTTACATCAACAAATAATTCAAAAATTATAAAAATAAATAAATAAATAGAAATAAAAATTTAAAAAGTTCATAAAAATTCAAAAAAATAGCCTGGAATACACGTGGATTGTCATGTAGGCTACCATGTATAAAAATTTAACATTTTAATTATTATTCTCATTTAAAAAAATCATTTTGACTCTTTTTCAAAAAGTCTATGGTCAAAATTAAGTTTTTTTAAAAGGTTAAGAGTCTCGTAAAAGAATAAGATTCAATTTGACAAAAAATATAAATATTAACAACTAAATTTGATATTATACCTAATTAATAAGGTGTTATTATTAAATTATTTAGCGATTTTATAATAACATGCATTTAACATTAGTTTATCATGTAAGTTTTTTTATTTTATTTTAATGGGGTTGTTAAAATGTGAAGTTTGAGATATGATCTCAAATAAGAATTTAAGCAATTCACTTATCACTATATTATATGTAAATGTTGTTTTCATAATGATATATATATATATATATATATATATATATGTATTTCTCTTTATATTATTGTTATTCATTATTGTTGAATTAATTATATAGTTAAAATTCTAAACTCTTTATAAATTTAGACTTTAATTTTTTTATTTATTTTTAGTATTCAAATTTTAAAATTCATATTCAATTGTTAATGTCACATTAAAATTTTTAGTTAAATTTATTGGTGTAACATTTTGAAATTTAAAAAAAATTACTTACTTGATAGCCATGCAACAAAAAACTAATGTTGTGTTGAATCTAGATTCAACAGAAAAATTTTAACGATCTTAACAATTAGACTAATATTTTTTAATTTGAAAAGTAGAAAAATTAAATTCCTTAAAATAAAAGAGACTAAATTCTAAATACATAAAGAATATAAAGATTTAGATCACATTTCAATGGAATCATATCTATATTAACATCATTTAAAAAATGTCTCAATTTATATGGTTTGAATTATTAATATATTTCAACTCGAGCAATAGTCCTATTATTTGAAGGTAGTATATATGCGAGCTTGAACATGCATTATATAAGAGTAGAGGTGTACATGGGCTAGGTTACTCAATTCGACCTGAAGGCCCGCCCGAAATGTGGGAGGGTTTGGGTAAAAATATAGGCCCGAAAAATGGGCTTAGATAAAAAATAAAGCCCGTTTAAAAAATGGGCTGGGCATCAGGTAAGGTATCTTTAGCCTGGACCTGACCCGGCTCGGCCCGAATTCACTAAAGGACAAAAAAAATCTGCACTTTTTTTTTAATTTTTGAATGTTATTTTCTTGTTGTTTTCTCCCTATTTTGCTACCATTTTACTATTATCTTACTACTATTTTGTTATTATTATTTGGATATTGTATAAAACTTATTTTATTGTTAATTTTGTCATTATTTTAAAGGCATTTGTTAATTTTTTTATTATTTTAGAGGCATTTGCTTGTTAAGTCTGCATATTTTTTTAAAATTTATTTTCAATTTGTTGGAAAATATTTATTTTGATATTTTTAATATTTTTAATGTATTATATATATTTAAAAATAATATAAAAAATTAATACGAGTGGGCCGAGCTAGGCTCGGGTTTTAGTATTTTTATCCAGGTCGAATTTGGGTAAAATTTTAGAACCTTTTTTGGGTCCGACCCGGCCGGAGTCCAATAAATAGACATAATTTTTTAATTGAGCCCGGCCCAAACTCGGCCCGGCCCGACCCATGTATAGAGGGACCAAATAAAAAGAGGCATATCAATCAAACAGTTTTTCATCAACATCTCAATCTTGACAAAGAAACCTACAGCAGTTAATAGAATTATTAGTAAATTTGGGTGCCAAAGAAATCGAATCTGCAGATATAATAAACTAATTATTATCCAACCGTACTAAATCGGTTTGGTTCATGTTTCGAGTTTTCATATTACCTTTGGGTTTTGAGTTTTTGGATTTATTCAGATAAAATTATTTTTGAATTTAGACTTTTTAATTTTAATTAAATAAAATTATCTTTGTTTTATGTTTCTTAAACATTGTTTGATAATTTTTTTAATTATACATAAACCCTATAATTATAAATGTTTATTAAAAAATCTAATTAAACATTGATTTAATCACTCTCAATCTTCATCGAATATAATCAATGCTATATTATTTGTATTTTATAATTCTTTTGCTACCATTGGTCGGAATATTATTTTTTACTCATGTTTTTAGCAAATGGGTTAACAATAAACTAATTCAATTGGTAATATTTAGCCACTTTTATGATTTATTTTTAGCAAAAGAGGAAAATTTTTCGCTTATTTTGAATAAGCCTTATTTTTTTACAAGAGCTATTACTCATATTTTTAATTTTAAGTTTAAATTTATACTAACTATTTTTTTTTATGTCTAACCATTGTAATACATATGTATTAATAAATAATTTTTTTCTTAATATTATTACACTAATAACCAAACGAGGCATTAATGTCTAATGATAGCAAAAAAGCACCAAACTTGAAAATATTACTAATGACAACGAAAATTTTAAAAGTTTTAATAACAATAATAATATAAAAAAGAACATATTCTTAAAAGTTTTAACAACAATAATAAAAAAGCAATGAATTTGTAAGATGTTGACATTAAAAATAGATTTAGGGTTTATTTTTATTTAATTATAGAATATTTAAAAGTATAATAAAAGTTATATTAAAAATTTAAAAGCAATGGGTTTTATTTTGGATTTTAAATGGGTTTATATATTAAAAAATTAAATATTTTTTTATTTTTAAATATTTTTTTAATTTTTCAATGTGTAATAAAATAAATTCAAACTCAATTATGATTCAATTACATTATTTAAACTAAACCGAACTGAATTATAAAAATCTTAACTGAATCAAATCATGGGTTTGATTCAATTTCACAGTTTGGTCGTTTTTTGGGTCAGCCCTAGTTTCTGCATACTAAAAATCACTGATTTGACTCGGTTGTTTACATAGTGCTTTTGAGTCCTAATTTCCTGGTCTTTTGCTGATTCTGTCGAGTCCTTGTTTAGAACTGTCTGCTGATCTTAGTACTTCAAACTGTTGGACAAATGGACATCTCCCTCCACTTCCCCTGCTTTCAAACAGCATGTGAAAACATGTTATATACTCACTGTTACGTTGTTTTTTCAAGTGTCAAATAAAGAAATAGTTTAAAACTATGTATATTAGGTCTGTTTACTATAAAATCATTGTCTAAAGAGAATATTCCTCCACCATAGATCAAATAGAGAAAAAAATTAGACCCTAAACCCAGTTTTCTGCAGTAGCTTATCATTGATAATTTGCATGGTATTAATTGCTCTACATGATGTTGCTGTCAATCTCTACATACAAATGGGCGCCAAATCGAGTAGTAATACCCATCTATAATTCGTTATTTCCTCCATCTTCATTTGCTGACAAATTACTCATGCTGAGGAAAGGCTCTTCTTCAAATCCGTGAGGTTCTTTCCCACTACACCCCTAAACAGTATTCTACAAGTTGCTCCAAGTATTTCTTCACTTCTTTTGCCTAAAACAATCTTTTTCTTTTCTGGGTTTAGCCTTTAAAGATAATCAAGTAATGAATCTTGCAAATGGAAGGGGGAGCCGAACTACGTCATGATGCAAAATGGAAATATAAATTAAAATAAACACAGGGCAGCATTAGAGATGTGATGTGACTCCACTATACGTTGTCACCATGGTTTCCTAAACGGAGGGTTTGTTTTTCGTATAGTGTGGGATACAGTCATCCCAATATTCTGCAACCATGAGTTCATCTCCACGGTCGAAAAAACAGTGTTCAGAAAAAAGATGATTCCCTATATGCTTTACCTTTCTCTCTTCTCAATATGGATATTTCCCCTATTCAACCTGATTGTTGTTTTTTTTTTTCAATGGCGTCTCCACTATAACCAAGGATTTGTTTTTGCAGATTATTAAGTTTATCTATAACCAAATCATAGTGCTGCCCACTATTATTCAGCGGCTTCTCGTTTATGCTTAGGATTGCAAGCGATGAGTCATCCCCAATAGCGGGAACTTCCCTATAAAATATACCTATAACAACAATTTCATGTGCTTGGAACAGTGTTGAACGGCAAAAAACTGGTCACTGATTGATACACTAAATTTAATTAATGATGCCAGGTTGAAATACGTTCTATATTCTATTTCTTTTGCTCAACTTGTTATTCACCACTTTGAAGCAACTTGGTGTATTATTGTGTTTATTTGCAACATGACAGAGCAAAACAAAATGGTGCATCAAACATTGGAGTACATCACTATTCTCTTTCCATTGCAGGGAAAGGAAAAAAAACAACCCAATTCTATTTCAAGTTTGGAATGTAAAATCTTATATGATCTCATCAAGATGCACGCATGTGTTAAATTTGGAAGGTGGCTTTGATCTACACAGTTGAGGCTTTTTCCTTTGTCTTTTTTTGCATATAAAAAAAAGGCTCAGCAAGCCTTGGATATATTGAAATTTGGCAAATAAAATCTTAAAAGAAAGTGAGTATGTTATATGTGATGAACCTTTGGTTACACGTCAGGAATCTTACTGCAAATTAAATGCACCAGAATGATAAGAACAGAACAACCACTTATATATATACGAATATAGATCTTTTATTGCTTTCCAAATATGCTATAATGATAGCTTCTAAGGCCGATGTTCCATAATAGATTAATATAATTGCTTTGTTATCAGTTTAACGTATGGATTATCCTCTAATGGCTATGTTCAGGGATTATCATTGGAGACTTGGGAAGTCATATATGATTTGTGCCTTAATATCTTTGTTCGATAGGTCTAGGAGACCCAATAATTAAGCAAAAGAGGAGACTCTCATCCTTCTCACCATCATCGTCATCACTATCATTATCATTATCGTCGTCATCAGCTTTATGGATTTTCATATATAAAAATATAAATATATGCGCACTTACCGACTTTGCCTTAGCTAAGCAGCAATATAAGATCCCAAAGGTGAAAGTGGAACAAACTTAGAGATTCCAAAACATTAAACAAATGATCGATGATGTCTATCTAACCATATTTTATCAAAAATACTACATAACAGTATTTACTTATCAGTTACTTCTTCCAGGAAATATATATATATAGTGTTAAAATGGGAAAACAGGCACACCCACATAGATTCCTTGTTAAACCTTATTTACATGGTTTTCTAGTTAAGGGACATGTTTTTCTTCTTACGCGTAAGGATAAATTTAGATCATATAACCATTACTCTTTTACTGATCACGTTAATCCTATTTCTTCTTCCTCTTTTTTTTTTTTTTTTCTTTTTTTTTAATATCATTTTATCCCTCCACATTAGAAATGCAGTCTAATTGCATTTTTAAAAGAAATAATTAACTAAATCATAAAAAATTTAACATCACTAACACGAAAACTCGTGTGTGATAGTTCCACGTATTCTTCATAAAAATTTAAATAACTATTAAAAATTTAACAAATTATAATTTTTTAAAAAAAGATATCTATGTTATTTTAAAGATGTTGATAAAAAATTACATGGTCACACACATAATAAATATATTTATTACATAATCTTATTTATTTTGTCATATCAACTAAAACTTATTTATTTTTTATATAATTTTTTATAAATATATTTATTACATAATCTTATTTTTCACTCACATAATAAATATTTCATAATAAAAAATTCAAGTATAAAGTATGTAGAAATTTCCAAATTCAACTTGATTTTTTTTTTTAAAAAAATTGAAGATTCAAATTGATAAAAAAATATAAACATTATGAATTAAATTCGACAATATGTCAATTTTTATTTTGACTCATATTTAAGTTTAGCCTTTAGATAAATCCACATTTATCTCTTAAAAACAATACTGTACATTAATTGAGATAAATCAAATAGCATGATTTGAGATAGATTAGGTTAAGGTTTCTATCATTGACCTAAAGAAAGGAAGAAAAAAAAAACAAAGGACAAAGACGAAAGCAAAGGCAAATATTACTTGGTGAAGAAGGTCCCATGGCCACAACGGGCATTGGAGGGTGTCATTTTCTATGATGTGTAAACATGAATTTTTAATATAAACTTAAGAAATATAAGGGATTACTGTGTGTATATGTATAGCCATTACTAAGGTAGGAATCCACCGCAAGGTTCCACCACCACCTTCTTTTTCTCCTTTTCGTTGGAATCCAATCATCAAAGCACCATCCCCATTTGTTTTTACACATCTTCAACAGTTTGTTTTATTGGTTAATTTGTTCAAATACCTAAAGAAAAAAAAAACTTGTTAATTTATTCAACATGATTTCATATTTAATAAAAGCTTATAAATTAGCGTATTTTATTTAATTTATATTCCAATTATTTTATGTTTGATTTTTAATTAATTATCTGAATAAAATTTGAATTATGTAAATTATTTTATAATTTTTGTAAAATATGGTAAATTTCAAATATTAAATATTTAAAACTAATAAGTGGTTTTAGTGGGTTAAAAAAGTAGGATAATTTTTGTAAAATATGGTAAATTTCAAATATTAAATATTTAAAACTAATAAGTGGTTTTAGTGGGTTAAAAAATTAGGATAATTTTTCTTGAAAGATAAAAATACGGGGATTTTATTTGAAACAAAAATACATAAAAATAGAAAAGTAATGTGATTATATTTTGTTATATAAGCCATTCAATAGCATTTATTCTTATAATTTTATAAAATTTTCTTTTTAAATTTTTTTTTAAAACATATATAATTTTAATATTTTATGTTATTTAATAATTCAAAAATACATCTAGATAAATAAAAATGTCCAAATTCAACAATCATTTGTTGTGGCACTTCTACGTCTTCAATCGATGCTAACATAACATCTATTAATAGTCATATTAGTATTGTTGTTAGTTTCTAACTGTCAACATTGGTCAACAGATCTTGCTAGACAAAATGGTCAGTTCACGAGCTCAATTTGATGCAAAAGATTTGGAGGAAATTACTTGATTGTTTTTAAAAAGTTCGAAAACTTGTTTTACCAATAAACTTCACATTTATAAACTCAATTTTTACCATTTCAACTAAAATTAAAATTAATTATCTTTTTAATAAATTTGTTACATATTTTTCTTTAGCCACCCACATCATAATATCATAATATTTTAGAATACATTAGAGAACTTAAAAGAGGAAAAATAGTGTGGTGTTTGGTAGTAATTTAGTCCTCTATATTAAGCTTACGTGGTGTTATTGTGTTTTACAGTTTTGCCATGATTACCCAAAAAATCCAATGATTTTAATAAAAATATATATTTTAATTAAAAATACATATTAGCATCATTATGCATGAAATAAATTTTGAAAAAAAAATCAAATCAATAAATATTATTTATTTTATAAAGGTATTTATAATTTAAATTAAATTAAATCAAAATATTTAAAATGCATGAGATAATTTGCACTTTCAAAATTGCAAATCTATCAAACAAATAAATTATCCACATAGGACAATATCTTTTTCTCGTTAAGTGCTTCGGTTTTAATATATATAAGTCGATTGGGTCTTAATTCAGCTAGTATGGGTATGGTTACTAATATAGGAGGATATGTATTCAAGTGCGTTGAAACATATTATCTTTCTATTTATGGGTTGAAGAAAAATTATGACTAATTCTAAGCATTATATCAGATAGAGCAAATATGATCAGGAAATTATCCAATATATATAAGACAACGTAATTAATTTTCTTATTATTGATAAGTTATTAACATTAGGTGTAGATTATAAATCGTGTGGGTGATGAATTTTGCAATTCTTTTTTGAGGTTTTTATTTTTAAAGTTTAATAAGAAAAATGAATAAATTGGAAAAATAGGCCCCTTTAAAAAATTAGAGTAATTTAATCTGTTAATTTTGAAAGTGACAAATTAAAGGAGATTAATCTTGGTGTTAGTATCTTCCGTCAATCATACATAATTTTGATTAGTATAGTAATAAATTTAGCCATCGATGTTTACATATTTTGTATTTATCATTTTAGCCTTAATTCTAAAAAAATTTAATAAATTCAGCCTCAACATTTTCATATTTACACAAATGTTGTGAGATAAATTTGTTAAATTATAACTAAATTGACAGCATGGGTAAATTTTAAGGATTAAATTTATTATTATACCAATCAAAATCATATACAATTAAAAAAAATTAATGTCGTATTTAATTAATTACATATTTTTTAAACTGGTAAGGATTAAATTATTTTAATATTTTGAAAGGAATCAATCTACTCAATTTTAAAATTAAGAGATTCTGAAGAGATCTTTTTACCGAAAAAATTAATGGTAACATGGATGAAGTCAAAATTTTTTGTGTTAATAGTACTTACATTGTATTCTTAATTATAAGAAAGCATCTAAAATATAAAAATTTTATTTAATCAAAGGGATAAAAGTATTTAAATTAAATTATTAATTTTTAGAATAAAATAAAAATGAAAAAAAAAAAACTTTTAACCGAAGAGGGCCGAAGCCTCTACTTTCTCCTAACTTTGACCTAAGTATAAAGCATGAAGAATTTTCATTGTGGATATTGTTGCAAATACATTAAACTCTAAATATTATAATTCAATGAAATAAATTTTAAAATTATATATGGATTTTGATTTAATGTGCAATTGTATAAATGAATTTTAATTTGGTACAATTATACACGTGAAACTCTAATTGTGGTTTAAATGTATACTTAAAATATTAATTTTAATTTAATCATACACATTTAAAGAAATAATTATTAATTTGTTTTTATAGTGGATAAAGATAATTATTTATGCATGCAATATATAAACATAAAATGATTTTATATCAATAATTTTGTTAATAATTTACAAGAATTAGATCAAATCAAAATTTTATATATAAAATTCTATAAAATTAAAATTTATGTATATAATTTTAATATTTATCTCTAATTTAATTAAATAAAAAGTAGGGTTTAAAATTTAAAATGATTTAACGTTATACGTCACAAATTAATTTTTAGTAATATCCATAAAAATAATTTTGTTTTTTATGATATCAAAAATCAAAACTGAATCTATGCTAGCTATAAGTTGATGATGAATTATAATTATTTAATTTATTGGATAAAATAAATCATACATCAAATCTGGGATCCTTTTTCTTTCTTGTTTTTGTCTGTTTCCTGTGATTTGATAGAGGAAATAATGTAATTTAATAATATAAAGCTATAAAAAGTACAATAAGGTTCGTGAGTCGTTCGAGTCAAGTATTATCAAGTTTGAATTTGGCTCGATAATTATCAAATCGAGTTTAAATTATTTTTGAGTCGAATCTGAATAACTTGCGAATACTAATATCTCATTTACACCCGTAACGGAAGGTGACCAAAATAAGAATAAATTCAAATATTAGTATCCAAATTTTTAAAAAAAAAATTAAAATTAAATAACCAAAATAGAAACACGAATATAATTGGGTGACCATTTATATAAATTAACCAATTATTTAAAGTAATTTTATAAAACAAAATCATGCCAACCAACACTTCTCTATGTATCTTTCTGGTGAACAGATTGAGAATTAACTTAAAAAAAAAAGATAAATCTTAAAATAATACATTAACTTTAATTTAATAAGGTGAAATTTTATACATAAACTTTAATTTTGTATAATTTTATATATATAATTTTTATTTGATCCAATTCTCACAAATTATTAACGTAACTATTGATATTGCATCATTTTAAGTTTATATATTACATACACAAATAATTATATTTATCTATTATAAAAATAATTAATTTGAAGTATTTATTCTTTTAAATATATATAATTAAAACAAAATTAAAATTATATGTATATATTTGAACTACAATCAAAGCATATGTATGAAATTATACATTAATTTAAAATTTATCCCTTAAATTAATGATAATGAATGGTATCTATATATATATATTGTGTTGACAAATGTCCTAAATTTTGGTCATACGTACGTTCATATTTGAGTTATAATATTATAATTAATCTCTGAATTATCCTTCAAATTTATAAGAAGAAAAGTTATACCTGCCATACCAAATATTCTCCTTTTTTGCATGCTATATACCAAGAAACGTATCTCCATTTATTTTTTTTCGGGATTTGAGACTTAGTAATCGATTTATTCTAAGCGAATTTTGAATATAATATGCATATATTCTCTCTCAAATGTGAACTCAAATCACCCAATGGGATAAATATTCTCAAGGAAATTATGTTAGCTGGTGATGCGGGTAATAATATGATATTAGAGTCGTGTTTGATTAATCAACTTTTATGTTGAAATTAAAAAGTTTATTTTCGATACATCCTTATAGAACACAATAAAATAGTTAATTGGATGGCTAAATTTGTAAGTGAAAATTATGATAAGATGCAAGTATATAAAGAGGCCCTAACCTTATTACAAGAGCTTCTCGAGACGGATTTTAATTTTATAATTGTTACTTCTAATTAATTTATTGTCATTGTATTCGCTTCCTAATTGATTCTTGTTAAAAAAATCCGAACCAATTAAAATTAAATGAGTTTATTTTACAAATTTAGAATTTATAAACATATGAAATATCAAATTTAGTTTTAAGAATATAAATGGTGGCCATTATTATAGGCACCCACACTTAACAAACACCACAAGAAAACTTCTGCATTTGCATGCATATTTGAAAAGCACTAAGACTTATCTTCATTGGACACCAATGATTCGAGTCGATACCCACTTTCCTATTTATTAAATAAACTTTTTCTTGGGGCATTTCCTTTAATATTATTATTGTATTGTTTTAGCATATTTGGTCGCCCAATTTCGGGGTTCTAGATTATCAGCATTTTCCCAGTGGATAAGAGAATCTGGAATTTGGAGCAAGGGTAAGTACGAAATTTGTACTCATTTTTGGTGTACGGATTACAATTTGTCATATTTTGGATGTGATAGCCGCTTTCACTATTCCTTTTTCCTATTCAATTATATTTTCTTCTAGAAAAAACAAACCTTTTTTTTTTTTTTTTTTTTGGATTAAACTCGAAAGTGAAATGTTAAATGTCTACTTACTAACCTATATTAAATAATTATACCAATTTTGAGTTTATTATAAATAAAATAATTATATATATAAGTAAATTAGTTTATTTTAGAAGTATTTATTTACTAAGTATAAAGATTTTTATTTGATGTATTATATTTTTTAAATTTATTTTTTATAAAAATAATATAATTTTTTTAACACGGGCGGGCCAGTCCAGGTTTAGTATTTTTTTTATTTGGATCGAACTTGAAAAAAGTTTTAGACCCATTTTTTAAGTCAGACTAAATCTAAATTTAAAATTTTACATCGATCCGACTTAACTCGATCCATGATCAGTTCTACATTCTAATTACTTCCAATCAAATTTAAAAGCTTTCAATGGTTTTAATTGGTGCTTTAATAAGAGATATATATCGCATTAAAGATATTACTAAAAGATATAGAATTCTTAAAACCGTAAATCTATGACTAACAATAAAAATTATCTCAATGAATGAGATTTCTCAACGTATTTTTTTAATAGTTTAATGCCACATCAATATTTTTATCTTAAAAAAATTAAATTCGATTGAAAATTTTAAAATTTAGAATAAAATTATTGATGTGATATTAAACGATTGAAAAATAATAATATCTCAATTTCATACTAATTTTTTTCTTGATGAAGAATACTTTAGACATAAATTAGGATGTGAAGGGGTAACAGGGGCAAAAGAAAAAAAGACAAAAAAGATGTAGAAATGTATGAATATTTATTTTATGTTTTTTTATATATAATAATTGAATAATATATTATATATTTATATAAATTACATTTCTACATGTTGATATATTTGTGTTGTATTTATGTTAATTTTAATTTATATCGTTTTCTAATTTTTTTTTTTTTCATTTTGTGTCATGTTATATTGTTATCTACAAGAAATGGCCAAATCCAATTTACAATATTAAAATAGTTCTCAAATTTGTGTCATATCTCACCAATTTTTTTTATTATCATAATTGTATTTAAAAATCTGTAAATTTTGGCATACTAATAATAGCCACAAAGTGTTGTTTTTATATAGTTTTTCTATTATGTTTTAATTAGTTTTCATGTCACATCTCAACATTATCAGAATTAATTGATCATACTAAAATAGTTTATGTATTTGATAAACTGTCCGTAAATTATATTAAAACAAACCATTTATAAATTATTTAATATTTTAAAAATTATTAAAAATAAAAAAATTATTACTTAATATTTTAAAGTTGATAAAATATACAAATTATGCAAACTATAGGCTAGGATGCTTAGTCGTCTTTTGATATTTTATTGCTTGTGCAGGAAAAAAGATAGTGTGGTTTTGACATTCTAACACGGTGGGAATCAGAATCTCATCACACTATTTGTAAATCAAATTATGAAAGTATTTTTAAAAAAATAAAAATATTTAATTTAATTTAATTTAGTTTCCGTTATTATCTGATTTATTAACTGTACATAAAATTATATATAGTATGAGTATAAATTATTAACCTATAAAAAAAATAAATTTATATTTAATGGATGTATCAATGAATAATATTTAAAAATTTAAAATTAAATTCAATAAACTTTACTTCTATTGATGTAGCGTCCTATGGTTAGCTGCATCAAAATTGAACCAAACTAGGGAAATTATTTTAAAGTTTTATGAAATAAAGGTAGCTGATGGATGCAAGATAAATCATATTCGAACTTAAAAGAAAAAGAAATTGGATAGGGGATTTGATTGATGTAATAATGGAGATGAGAGTAGCAAATTTGTCTTGATTCTCTGAATTTCTCTTTCCTTCAGGTTAGGCACTTTGAGAACATTTTCACATTTTCCTGGCCTTCACCTTTTACTTGCCTATAAGAAGCCCTTGTCTCATTTCAATGGCAACATATCTGAAAAGAAGAATCAATTATATATACATATATAAACAGAGAGAAAGAGAGAGCAAGAGGGAAAGGCAGAAGAGGCTAAGCTCATTATTATATATATATATATATATATACATAGAATTCAGTATAGTTGTTTGAGGGGAAAATGGCAGTGTCATTAGGGCTGAACAAGGCGAAGCCATACTTGTCAATGATATCCCTCCAGTTTGGATTTGCAGGGATGTATGTTATAACCATGGTCTCTTTGCAGCATGGAATGAACCATTACGTTCTTGCTGTTTATCGTCATTTGGTTGCCACCATTGTTATTGCACCCTTCGCTCTTGTGCTTGAAAGGTCTCAACTTTTTATATTTCTACAGTCTTTTGTTTTTCTTTTCCTTCGTATTCGTTACTCTAACACACTATAAATTTGCTTACTTCAATTCTTGGTTTTTCTTTCCGTGCAGGAAAATAAGACCCAAGATGACTCTCCCCATTCTCCTCAGAATCCTGGTGCTTGGTTTCCTAGAGTAATGGCTCCCAACATATTAACTGTTTTTCATGCATGCACATTCATACGTGCATATATATATGTGTGTGTGTTTATGCAGAATTGCACTTCATGCATTACACTTGGGAATACGTTCCATGCAGATGAAATTAAACCCTGTGTACATATATATATCCATGACATATTTTGCTTATCAATTCATTACATAACATTTGTCTCGAATAGCGTCCGTATAAGTATTTATACAGGTATATATCTAATACAAATATATTCATTTTTCTTTTTAAAGTTCATCATCGATGATGAGTCCGTCACATAACATATAATTCATGCTAATTTCGAAGGGAAAAAAAGAAAGTCTAATTATTGGATAAATGATGATGAACAGGCCAGTGGTGGACCAAAATCTATACTATCTGGGGATGAAATACACGACAGCAACGCTTGCATCTGCCACTGTCAATGTGATTCCTGCCATTACCTTCGTTATGGCATTGATTTTCAGGTATATATATTTATATATAGTTGAGTTAATTTTAATTTACTGATTCTTATTCCCATAAACGCAATAATAAGAAGCGTGCAATTTTTTTCAAAGGAAAGGTGATTTATTATTAACCAGTACCACAAGATAAGAAAAAAAAATGAAATGAATAAGAGGCGTGCAATGAGAATGAGGGGAAGAAAACGAAAGTTGCATGCGCCAAGTATATATGCGGCAATAATATGTGGAGAGGTGGGTGTGGGGGGCCAATGTTTGGCATAAGCTCCCACCTTAGACCAAACCAGTAATTTCCAAGTTGAAAGTTGCCATATCATCATTCATCCATCTATCTAATCTATCTTTATCTCCATTTTTTTTTAAAAATTATCTAATTTATATGTGGTTTATGGCTTTATGCAATCTTTTCTCATATGCATCTTATGGAATATTCATGATAAACTTTTTAGAATATTAAATGCTTCTTGCACTTCACTATTTCACTATTGCTACTCCAAGTTATTTACAATTTTTTATATTCTCTATTTCTTGAACAAATTTGTTAAGCTCAAGCTCACTTTCTACTAAGTAAATAAATTTAATCAAAGGAAGTTCTAACAATTGAATCTTTATCTTGAATCTAATTTAGAGCCTTGAATTCTGAATCAAGTTCAAGTTTATTATAATTTGAGCTTAGCTCGAGTAGATTAACCTTTTATGACATAATAATCTTGAGGAATGATGGGAATAACTCATCAAGTATGAACTTTGTGAATTAGGTTGGAGAAAGTAAAGTTGAAGAAGGTGCACAGCATAGCCAAGATAATAGGAACAGTAATCATGGTCCCTGGAGCAATTATCATGACAATGTACAAAGGTCCAGCAATCAATTTCATAAAGTTGCAAGGGGGAAGTAACCACAATGTCACCAACGAAGCCGAGGCCAAGCATTGGGTTGCTGGGACACTAATGCTCCTAGCCAGATGCTGGGGCTGGTCAGGATTCTACATTTTGCAGGTCAGTTGTTAAAACATTTCACTTCTTCAATACCCTAGAATGTTGCTAATTAACTTGGGTTTTTGATGATTTTCTTGGGGGTTTCAGTCATTTACATTGAAGATGTACCCAGCAGAGCTCTCCCTTACAGCTTTGATATGCTTCGTTGGGACCATAGGAGGTGCAGCAGTGTCATTTTTGATGGAAAGAGATATGAATGCCTGGAAAATTGGATGTGATTCAAGCTTGCTAGCTGCTGTATATTCTGTAAGTAGTACGAAAAGAAAGGCCAAAACAATGAATTTCAAAGATGAATATAACAGCCTTATTGACATTATGAAATGATTGATGAATCAGGGAGTGGTTTGTTCTGGAATCGCATATTATGCACAAGGAGTTGTGATTAGGGAACAAGGCCCAGTTTTTGTTACTGCCTTTAGTCCCCTTTGCATGATCATCACTGCAGCTCTGGGATCTTTTATTTTAGCAGAGAAAGTTCACTTGGGAAGGTATTTTACTTCTTCATTTTACACCTTAGAATTTCCTTTCCATTATAGCATTATCCACTCATGTAAATTTCTTTTGTTTTTTCCCAGCATAATAGGAACTGTAATCATAATCTTTGGACTCTACACTGTGCTATGGGGCAAAAGTAAAGATCAGAAGAACACAACAGCAATAGAGAACGGTAAAGTCCAAGAATTGCCAATCACTGACGGTTCTAAATCGACCAAGTTGGAGGATAGCATGGAATTACCTGCTACGATATTGAAGATTCCAGCTGAGAGTCAATTAACTAGAGAAACATGAAACAATGACTGTAGACTTGCAGCAAAGTTTTTCTGAAGCTATAATAGTGATTTATATATCTAATCTAATCTCTTCCTCTAAATGGACTCTTGAGTGTTTTGTTAGAGAATAAACCAATTGTCGGGCTTTTAAAGCTTTTTAAGTTAATGGTTCTTCACTGTACTATGCTACAGTTTTTGCCTATAAATATAATTTTGCTTTTGCAAGGATATCGTGCTTACCTGTTACTAATAAAGCTATATTCATACGGTCCTCCTGCAGCGTATGAAAGCACCTTCAACACTCTGTTACCGGATAGTTAGAAGATTAGCAAGTTCATTATATCTTCTACTTTACATTATTATATTTTAAAATAACATTTTATTTTTTTTAAAAAGTATTTTTTAATAGTAATTAGGCCAAATTTTTCAAAAATATTTTTCCACTCCACCTAAGTTTATAAAATTATCAAAGAAAACAAATAATTCACAAACTTCAAAATCTACTTATTTAGAATTATGTATTTATATAAATAGAAAAATTATATGTTCCACCAAAAAATTTTACGTTCCAACAAGACAAACCCCTATTGAATTATGTGCCTAACAAATAACAACTTGCATTCTCATACTAACATTGGTTCATTACATAAAGAATGATATGAGGAAACAGGTTCAAAACTTTAATTACAAATCATACATGTAGAGAATATAACAGCACATGGTTCATACAATATATAGAGCATATGTAAGCCTGTGGGCTTTTTGTGTCGTATTTTTGGTTTTGGTGGGGGGACAGCTAAATTTCAATTAACAACTTAACCCTTCTGTGATATCCTTTTTAAGGCTCAATCAAAAGGAATGCTGATGTAAGAAAAGTTGTAAGATTTGAGATAATGTCACACTCATTCTTTGGAAGATATCTTTATTATATTATCTGATTAAATTAGTCTTTTTATTATTGAATAAATTAATTTAATCTTTATATTATTATTAATAGAAGTGTTTATGGGCTGGGCCGACTGAGTTTGAGCTAGGCTCAAGTAAAAAATTTAGGCCCATTTTCTAGGCTCGAGTCCGGCCCAAAAAATAGGCCTAAAATTTTATCAAGTCTAACTCAAATAAAAAAATACTAAAACTCAAGCCCAACCCGGCCCGCATTAATTTTATATTATTTTTATACAATTTTTAAATATATATAATACATCAAAAAAACTAAAAGCATCAAAATAAATATTTCCCAACAAATTGAAAATAAGTTTTGTAAAATGATGCAACTTAATAAGCAAATGCCTCTAAAATAATAACAAAATTAACAAATGCCTTTAAAATAATAACAAAATTAACAATAAAATAAGTTTTATACAATATCCAAACAATAACAACAAAATAGTAGCAACATAATAATAAAATAGTAGCAAAATAGGGAGAAAACAATAAGAAAATAACATTTAAAAAAAAAAGAACAGATTTTTTTGTTATTTAGTGAATTCGGCTGGACCAAACCCGAGGCTAAAATGTCTTATCTAAAGCCTAACCTATTTTTTTAAACGGGTCTCATATTTTTTGTCCAAGCCTATTTTTCAGGCCTATATTTTTGCCCAAATCCTCTCACATTTTGGGCGGACCAAGTGACTCGACTCATGAACAGGTCTAAATTACAAAAAACCGAATAACATCAAATTAAAATAGAATTAATATTTACTGTTTAAAAAATATATATTTACTATTTTAAAGAGTGGATATTTTGTGAAGTTTTTTTTATTTTAAAAATGAAATCTATTGTTTGAAATTAAATTATAATTAAAAATAATAATTTTCAAAATAGTTTTAAATATTAACCCTGTTAATAATAAAAAAACTAATTTAGTCTAGTCCTATCTAGTCCTATAATACAAGTACCTCCCAGGTATTTTAACGTATCTCTTTCCCAGGGAAAATTAAGTTGGCACCTCGAATTCCTTACCCAATATCTCAACCAACCCGATTGGGATCGAATAAATCAGACCCAAAGTCCAACCCCTAAATAAGTTGCTTGAAACTCTTTATTTGAAGAGTAAATAACTGGTTTCATACCGAGAAAAGTGTGCATGCTAATTATTAATCATTTTCATAAAAAATTATGCAAATATATAACAAAAAATATATACAAAGGCGACATAATACACAAACTGCTAGGTCCAGCTAACATCCTATGTTAGTTGAGGACTTCATCCTCCAAGTCAAGAAATCAGGGCAAGTGACTAGGTTGTCTCCTTTAGCTAGCTTTTGCATCCCTGCATAGTTTGGAAGTGACAAAGAAGCATAATAATTAATAACAAGAAGCAACAATATGAAAGCCTTGAATTCCAACTCGAAAGGGCTCTGATTTAACTTTGTAAGGTTTATCATGAAGCCCTTGAATTCGGTTATTGTCAATATTTAGGGCTTGCAAGGTAGGTGCTTCCGGAAAAATAACCTAAATCACTGCATTAATCAATAATATAAGACATCCTAATAAAAAAAAACAAAAACTGAAGCAATGTTTTTCTATCAAGGACTAAACAACACACCAAGTATACTACAAAATATCAGTAGAAAACTAAACTCAGATACATAATATAGCATCATAATCTAACAGCCCATGAGCAAGCCACTGCCTTGCAAGTTTAAACTCGTCCAAGATTCAATCGCTGTCACCATCTTCTTCTGCAAACATATGCACAGAATACAGATCATATAAGACAACCGTCACTAGCTTAGAACAGGCAACTTATTATCCAACTAAAAGTTATTAAAGAAAATATTATTGCAGCATAATCCGGTTTCACTGTGAGCTACTTGGACATGAATCAGAACTCAGGAGCCTGAAATGCTACTACATTGCAAATATTTCCACTTTGCATTCAACGGCTTTTCTGTGGTCAACTATACGACATTAACACCTTGATTCACTTAAAAGTTGATTCTTCATATTATGTGTTTTTGTATGGTATTGAATTTGCCCCCATTTCTGCAAAGTGTCACAAACACTTCCCATGCCCAATTGTGAAATCATAGATTCACAAAGTACTACATAAACTCTCCAAGGCATAGATCTCTCCTCATATGCACCAAAAGTAAATGCACTTTAACAAAGGGGGAAAAGAATTTATTAGTAGGCTAAGAGTGATAAATTTGTTTATAATTAGAACGCTTATGACCTACTGACTCACTCCTGTCTATGGGGACAAAGAATCTTTAAGATCACAGAGTTGATTCCCCACTCACATGATCTATATTCTCAAAACTCAAGGTCCCCAGATTTAATGGTGCATAAAGTTCGTTAATAAAACTTCATAACAAAGCAAACGCACAAATCTTTATACTCACCTTCTTCTGATTCTTCACTTTGGCTGTTGCCATCATCACCAGCTTCTTCATCATCATTATCTTCATCATCATCCCCGTCATCCTCATCACTTTCTTCACTTTCATCATCATCACTCATATCTGGTATTTTAGGCTTTGGTGGAGGAACAAAACTGGTTGTAGACCTTCTACGTGAACTTGACACAATATTACTCATGTCAATCCCTTCTAACTCTCTCGCTCTTTCTTTTCTCTTCCTCACGTCCTTGATTTCTGAGAATTAAAATACTACTATAGATTAATAGAATTAAAGAAATAATAAGAATAAAATGGTGGTGGTAAATGGTGACAAAACCACAAGTTGTGGATCAGAATGCATTCAGCTTGGAGTATGCTGGGCACGGAAGTCCCTGCAATCCCATGTGAATTTTACAGAGTTGCCACCTAATGCTCAAACAGCAATTATCACCAAGCCTTCTGAGTTCAGACACAGAAACTCTCAACGCACAAGAACAAAGAGCAAAACTAAGTTACCCATTGAAGATATTATTAATAGAAATGGACAAGTTTTAACTTGGTTTACACTTTACACAGGTATCACTGTACCAGTTCTTAGTTAATGAATAGTTTCATTATCATCCTCGCTCATGGATGGTCAAGGCAACTGTTATATGACAAAATTAGTTAATAACACTCCCCCTTCCCAAAATGTTATCCAAGCATTAAAAAGCTTCTAATGACAAAATAAAACATAATCCCACTTTTCTCAGTAACAAATATCTTTCCCAAAACAAGGTCAACTCCAGAAATAAATAATAAAAGACTTGTACAGGGGCTAGAATCCTGACCTTTTTCTGAAGGCTTTGCAGATAATCCTTCTTTGGAAAGAACCTCCTCTAGTTCCTTAATTAATTGGGCTTCACGTTTATTCTCAGGGACCTGTTTGACCCTCTTGTAGATCGAGGGAGGAACACTGTAAATAAAATAAGTGATAAGAATACACTGACTTGCAACCTTCATGGAGTTCAAAGATTCATAAAAGAATTGGTAAAAGAGAAACCTCATCCCACATGACTTGATAACCGACTTTAGATGTTCCACACGTTTCCCATATACTGGAGCAGAAGTTTCTTTTCTCTGCGTATCATTACTATCATTAAAAGGTGCTTAATTTAAATCAAATCAAAAGATGCACGACTTAAAAGAATATAGATTAGGACAGAAAATGAGCATTAAGAAGTAAGACCTTCACCGCCTTTGCAGAAGAAGATTGAGAGCGACCATCATCAGAGACACTCCCACTGTCTTCTTCATTGCTATTATCATCTGAATTTCTTTCTGCATGCTTGCTTCTCTTCTTGCTAGGTATCTCTGCCTCCTTCTTAGGTATTTTCCGTTTTTTAAGCCCTTCAGAGTTCTTAATCTTCCCTTTAGGAGTGATCTTCTTTTTGGGCTTCACTTCTTCTTCTTCTTCCTCTTCGTCTTCTTCTCCTTCATCTCCCTCTTCATCATTCTCGCTTCCTGATGAAGCAGAAATTACTTTTTTGCTAACCTTTTCAGAAGTTTTGCTCTGAGAATTTTTCTTGAGGTTTTTTTTCTTAACCTCACTGGCAGGTGCAGAAACTTCAGCAGACTTCAATAGCTGATAATTAACAGAAAAATTACAAGAAAGCTACAATACACATTACAGTTTATGAAGCTGAATTAACTTCTCGCAAACAAACTATGCCCACCTCATCTAATTGTTCAGCGATAAACTTCTTGTATGGATCAAGTGTATATTTATCAAGTTTAAGATCTTCCTCCAAAAGACGACGGAGTCCAGCCATTGTGACTTTTCTGAAACATAAAAGTTCCAATGATTCGATATTACACCTCAGTATATCATAGGCACTGGAAAAGATAGCATACAAAACAATATGATGCAACATAATGAACAAGCATTGCAATCACATTGACCTGTAGCAATTATCAAACAATTCAGTAATACTTACTCCGAATTAGCTTTCACATATGAAGCTCTATTTCTGATAGCTTTCTTTATCTTACTCTCAGAAACTTCTTTATTTTCTTTATTAGCATTTTTCACAGTTTTATTTTCAGACAGAAGGCCCAAAACTGGAGATTCTTCCAATTTCTCATCTTCAGAGCAAGGTTCCTTTATTTCTTTCTTAGGTTGTCGTCCTTTGGGAGATTCTGTTCCTTCAGTGGTTGTACTTACATTTTTCTCCACCGTTCCACTAGAGCCTTCATTATCATTGCCATCATCTAACCACTGTAAATAAAGAATGGATAAACATGCTGATCAAGTAAAAGAAAAATCATGCATTTTGTACCCAATTGCACACTTAATGTTTGCGTCCAGTTGCAAATAGTTAAAATATAACTTAAGAATGCTTTAATACCATTTTAGCAAATCACGAAGATGCATTATAAATTAACATTATTCCAAGCAAAAAGAGGTGTAAAATCATGCATTTCCCAATATCAAACAAATTTTAGTTCTAATTTTTCAAAAATAGTATTGGCTTCTGTATCTAAAGGAGACCTTTTGCTTTTAGAAGAGAAAAAGCAAGTAGCAAAAGTAAGACTCAAAATTTACACGAAGCCTAAATAAGAAAAAAAGAATCTTATCAAGCAAGTAAAAGATAGAAAAGAGGGAACTCTAAAGCCAATATTGATAAAGAAGTACCTTTAACAGGCATTGCTTGACAAATCTCTTGTGAACATCCAGTGCAAACCTTTCTAGCCCCAAGTCTTTCTCTAACAATCTCCGAACTCCCTCGAATGTCAATGAGCTTAAAATAAATGAACCAAAAAAAGAACCAAATTAAACAAAATTATAAAGTAAATAAGCTACAGATCCCAATGTTATACACAATATTCACATTCTCTCAAACAATTCGAATAAAACCCTTCAAATATCCGTCCAAAATACCTAGAAATCTAGAATTCGACTATGTAAAGCAATTCATTTCACAAAACTTATGGATTCGAAACTGAAAACCTACTTAAGGAGAGTGAAAGAAATAAACAGAGAGAGAGAGAGAGAGAGAGAGAGAGAGAGAGAGAAAGAGTACTCGGATTGTTCCTTGAAGTGGCCAACGCGAGATCGCATGGCGGTGGTAATTCGTGACTCGATATCGTCCATCTCCGCAGCCGCTTCCTTGGCTTCTTTTTCGGCGGCGGGGTTACCGTGCGCCTCCTCTGCCATTTGTCGGGACTCAGGAGAAGGTTTCACTGTTGCTGGTTTAGAGAGAGAAACAAAGTGTGCTAAAACCTTAAGCAACGGGGGAGCGAGGAAAAAAGGGGTATAAGGAAAAGATAGAGTGTAGGCGGGTGTACTATAATAAAATCACTGTGGTGGGTTCTGAGAATTACAAAGTAGGGGAAATTTTCCAAAATAATCATGTTTTACACAAATATTGAAACTATTAAGTAAAAATTGGAAATTTTCGTCTTTTAGACACGCAATACGTTAAACGACAAAAACATATAAGTCTTATCTCATCGTCAACATTTTTCATTTGTCCCAAATCCAAACATCAAAATTCTTGGAACAAAAAAGATCCCAAAATCGAAGTTCAGTTTTATAGGGTTTCTCTTTGAAAAACAATGGTTGGCCATGAAGCTGTGGAGGTTGCCAAGACGGTTCTCGAAGTCGCCGACGTCGCTTGGACCGCCATGGAATGTTGCCACCACCTCCACCACCGTCACAACCCCGACGATGATTCTCCTGAAAATCATGACGCTTTCAAGCTCGAAAAAGAATTAGAAACCCTAAAATCCGAAAATCAACGTCTCAGGAATCTTCTGGAACAAAACCTCAAACTCCTCAACAATCTCTCTGAATCTCCTGCTTATTTAAACGATTGTCCTCCTGACGTACATAAATTTCATAACCCTTTTTTTGTTTTTGATTTTCTTTTTCTTTTTAATTTCTGGACCTAATTATTTAAGTAATTGCAGCTCTATGCTCGGTTGGTATCTACCGTGGAATCTAAAGACTTTTTGCTCCGACTCAAATCTCTTAACGGATCCAATACTAAAATCGAGTTTCCATTCAAGGAAGCTACAGGTTCTTATATTATTATTTTTGTATCAATTATTTGCACTTGCTGATATCTTATATAGCTTTTCCATGAATGTAGGGAATGCATCAAGAAATTCTTAATCGTACTGATAAAGTATTACTGCATCAAGTTGGATTAATAACTGTGACAATAATGTTGATGCAAATTTTTCCTTTTCCTTCTATTTATTGTTAAGAATGTTGATATTAATTGATTAGTTACCATGGTTTTTTAAATTTGATTTTAAATTAGGGGATGATAAGCATTCTGCTGAAATTCTGATTAATGTTAACCAAAATGAACCAAGTTGGTGGGTATGGGTAACTGATGAAATGGTTCCGAGCAATGTTGAAGAGTGGAGTGGAATTGATGATGAGAATTATACTGTTATTAATGAGGAGCATGTTGTGGATGCGGTTGCTAACTTTATGGCCAAATGCATTTTGTCCAATCCTAAAGCTCAGGTTTTTAGCTGCCTGATCTGATTTTTATCCTTTTCAAGATATATGACATGTAAAAACGGCTTTCTCATCGTTGTTCATGTTCTTGGTATTTCAGGCTTTGACACCAGAAGAACTGCAGAAAAGTAAGTTTTCTACTTACTTCACCTGGCTTTATGCCTTTACTATCTAAATAAACTTATCTTTTTTCCTTGCAAAATGGTTATTGTACTGGATAAATGCTTCATGATAATTGACAGTAAAATCATGCAGTTTCATTCTTCTAAGAAAGAGTAAATTGCATTTAATTTTAGATGTGGCATACGATTTCAATTGTTGTTGACCTCAATATTTAGACCCTGAAAAATGGTTTTGTGTTTCTATGAGTTCATGGCCTGGCATTTGAAAACTTGCCGGAAATTTTGAGCACAGAATATTGCTATCCTTAGTTTAGGAAATCTAATTATATTTCTCGCCACTCTTCTCGTCAACTGAACCTATATGAGATTACTTATTATCATGAGATTATGAGCAGCTCTGCTTAAATCATTGGGAGGCGTCAGCAAATTGGAGAAAGTTTTGGGCATTTGGCATGCTGGAAAGTTGTTCTATGCGTTGTCAACCTGGGGACTCGCACTGGTTGGGTGCGTTTTATTGTTCCTTTTATTATTGTTTCTTTCTTGTTCATATTTTTTCAGTCTCTTTCCATTCTCTTGAGGTAAAAGAGTCAGCTTGTTCTTCTTTGAGAGCACGGGTCTGTTGATTTAACTTTGTATACACCATTTTTTAGTATGATGAGATCCATACTGAAAATTTATGGAGCCTGTTTGATAATAAATGGTTCCCCCCACCGTTTTATGAAAACCAAAGAGGAATTATTATCCATTGAAACGATCATTCCTTTTATACATTAGATTATGCGAACTCTTTTAGGTACTTTAGAACCTTTTTTGCTACATATCTTGTGAGCTAAATTCATACAATATATTGATGAAAGTATCATTTGAACAAACTTATAGCCTATTATACTACAACATAGCATTCAGTGTTGTATAATGTGCTAGGTTTTAGTCATTTTCCTATGTAATCTTTGATCTAGTAAATTAACGGTTTAGTTTATCTTTTGACATTGGCAGGTTATATAAAGCCCGTAGTGTGGTAAAAGTTGCTGCAATGGGCATCCACACGACCAGCAAAGTTGTAATGAGGGCTCTATGAATTTATTGCTCCAATATCAGATAAAAAAAGAAAAGAAAAGGTCTGTTTGAACTGTATTCTTTCAATTCTCGATTGGTTTGTTTAAAATACTTCTTGTTGCTGTAAAATGTACATGTTGTAAATATATTTGAATTACTCTTTTAATGAATCAATTGTATTGCTTCAGAATGATTGCTACTCATGTAAAATATTCACTTCTACTAGTAAGACTCGTGGAAAATATTTTTTAGAAAAAGAGTTACTTTATAACATGATTTTTAGATAAAACTTATGTCAACATATTGAATATAATGTCTTTATATATTCCAAACTTATTTCCTCTCTCATTTGTTCTTCCTCTTGATGTTAATTAATGTTAAAATGATTAGAGGAAAAGAAAAAGTGAGTCATGAGGCTGGTGCCAAACTTTCAATAGTCTCTGTTACCCAATCTCTAACCAATAATTTGGGACCAATAACATGATTTAGGCCAAACCGTTTGAAGACAAAGGCTCAATTGCAATTTAACAAGTTATACTTTTTCGACCAATTTAAAAGATAAAAGCTTGGTAGTAAAAAGGTTTTTACAAGAAGCATCTACCTTGTTATGGAGCGCCTCTATTGATAATTAATTCTTTCCGTAATTAATTTAACTTTTTTTGACATGTGTCATTTGACAATGTGTAGGCTTATACACTGACAAATGTCAACACCTTGAATATAAGATCTTTATATATTCTCTCTCATTCAAACAAACTTATTTCTTCTCTATTTGTTTTTCTTCCTGTGTGTTAATTACTGCTAAGATGATGAAAGGAAAAAAAAAAAAAAAGAGTAATGAGGCTGATACCAAACCTTGAATTGTCTCCACTATCCAATCTCTAATACTTCCAAGCCTATCACAGAGAAAAAGTGACCCTTTTTTTAAAAGCTTAGATCAATCGCTACTTCACAAGCTTGCTTGCTCCATCTTGAGCATTTCCAAAAACTTTCCAGGTATAGTTTTCCACAACAACATTTGTAAAACAAAGTTGTAGGAAGACCCATAATGAAAGATACAATCACCATTTCTTTTTCTTCTTTCTCGGTTCCTTAAACTGTAGTTTCAACACCACTGAATGTTTCTACAAATAACAAAGTATGCTGTGCTAACAGTTTGGTGGATGAACAGAGAAATAATAAAATGAAGGCATGTCCTTTGTAGGTATCAAAATCTCATCTCCAATCTATCAAACTCTTCTGAAGGTTTACGGAGGAATCCATGGTCAGAGATGCAGAATCTCCGGCCTGCCATCACACATTTGTCACCTTCTCCGTCATAAGCACAACCAGAAATTCGTTTGACACGAGTTTGTGAGAAGATAAAATTTGTAAATGGTGGCTCAACCTTTCACATTTAATAATATATGATGTACAGATTCCGCATATTAAATGGTTGCGCAAGGAGAAAGTTTTTGTTCTCTCAAGAAACAAAAATTGTCAAGCAAGAAAGACTTGCCCAAATTTAGTAGATTATGAAACTTCTCCAACCTCCTTAATTAACTTTATGTCTCAGGAGTCTTTCTCTTTTTGTCAGATGCCGAAGCCGCCTCAGATTGAGCTTGACCAAATACAGACCTGCACTTGCAAGTAAAAAATCAACTTTACATGCAAGGATTAGAGGATGGTTAAAAAATCCCAAAACACTAAAAGGATGTTTGGGTTTCACAGGAGGAGAAATTGATGAAGCTGATTCCAGACAACCAGCACTGCTGTCGGAGAAAAGTTCGAGAACTCACAGAATTTTTTGTTTTTTTGAGAACCAACTGAACTTTTAATTGTTTGATAGATAAGACTTTTGCATACATGAGGAGAAGAACATAAAAAATGGAATCTAACTTGCAGCTACAACAGCTTACCCGCAGGTGGAACATTTCTTGTGATGCTTGCAGAAAATTGACAAACATACAGAACATATGTAGCCCATGTCAATGGTGTTTTTATGGCAAAAACATCTGTAAATTTCAGAATTCAATCAATGCATTGCATAGTTTAAAGTTCAAGCCAAAAAAACACGAAAATTGACATGTGATTAACTGCAGGCAATATAGAGGAATTTAAGACCTTAAGCAGTTATGCTGGCTCGAAGAACATATACCTTGGCGAGAAAAGAAAATGGAAAAAATTAAATCTAGAGCTCCCTCTTGTTGCAGTAATACCAAAAAAATGTTAAAGCAAGGAAAGTTGAAGTTTTTTGGCTAGCATTGTTGACAGTCCTTGTCTTACCTTTTTCTTCAAAACAAGCATGATATCAGCTTTTCTTTTAGTTACTATATTGACTAACATAAACCATTATCAATGGCACAATGCATGTTTAAGAGGCATGAGAGGAAACATGTACATTCATACAAAATAAGGATGGCTTCAAAATTTAGCAACAAACAAGTAGTAAAACTTACGAGGCACGAAAATCAACACCAACAGGCTTTGGAAGATGTATGAAACTGCGAGAATGCAAGTCAGTAGCAAAAATAGTCTGCATGGAAGGCCAATAACCTGTTAGTACAATAATCTGCCCACACTTTCATCAACAAAATGCACTTCAAAGAACATTTATAGAGAAAAAGAAACTTTTAACATCATACAAGGCCGCAAAGTACTGTTCTCATAAACAAGTACAATATAAAACATATGTTCAAGAAATAAAGTTATGTTCATCAGTCTGTACAGAGAGAACAGCAATTGGTGGCAATAAGCATAAAATAAATTCAAATTGCAGTCAAATTAGAATAAACAACATACCATGAGATACTGAAACAGCCCATCCAAATTTTGCGGTTTATGATGTACACCACCAGTTATGTAAGAAGCCTAAAACTCCGATGCATCAAACTGTATCAGTAGAGCTGAGAGAGGAAGACCAATGTTTGTTTGCAGCATAAGGTAATTAAGAAAGCATTACTAACGGTGCCATACCTGCTGCAGGAAGGCTGAATTTTGAGAACCTAGGTAACAAGAATCTATAGGAACCTACAAGATGAAGCCAATTAATTACGACTCATGACATGAATACATCTAAAGCAAGACAAACTACACATTCATGTCATAAAAAATAAATATGTTCTATACGTGCATTTGTGTTTGTTGTGTATATTCAGATTTACAGAGAGTGACAGAGATAAAAATTACCGCCATAAACTTAAAGAAACGAACAATGTCAAATTTCACCTACTAGCATAATGCAAATCATCCTAGTTGAAAACAAGATAGCAATAGTAAAATGACGAAAATAGTATTTCCACAAGTTTAAAACTAAGCATGAGCTGTCATCATAATGCCCTCCCTAAACAATTCAAACAGAGGCTACAAAAGGTAGAACTCAAGGAAAATTAACTTCCCAACTAATCATTTAAAGTTGTTCGTGTCATTATAAGCAAGAATACAAGACTAGATTGAATATAGTTGATATTGAGCTGCCAAACGTAAGAATCTAACAAAAAGAAAATTAGGCAGAAATATATTGAAATGATGAGAAAGAAATAATAGATGCAGCATCAAGTACCGAAGAGCGTTGGGCAGAGAATATCGCGTTCATGATTGCAACATATCTGAAAGAAAAAATATTTCTTTGAGTCTAAAGGCCAGAGGTTGAAAGCATAAATAACCAAAAAAAAAAAAAAAAAACTTACTGTTCAGGTCCATCTGGTGATCCCTGCAAGCATAAGATCTGTATGCACTTGTTAGTCAACTACTATGAAACATAGTAATAAAAACTAAACAAGTAAATACACAAAAACTACAGCGTTACAAAATTTGTTTCTAACCTATATCCAGAGAAACTCTCGATTTTATTATCAGTTTGCATATAGCTTTTCCAAATTGTTTGAAGTTAAACCACTCTAATGTTATCCAGCATACATTTCAACACCCACAATCATATATCCTTCTACGATTAGAAAAATATCTTTGTCTCTTTATCATTGCTCAATAACTATGAAAATTAACAATGCACCCATGTCATATATAGCTTGGCCCACAGTTATGTTAGTAACAGTGATTGATAATGCAAACAATATTTAAACAGCATTGTCCTGGCAGATGTCCTGGTCAGTTACCTTAATACAAGCATCACCTTTTGATCTCATCAGAATTAAATTTTAAAAATGATGGTGCACTAACAGGAGGAAGTGAAAAGTGCGTTTGCTACAAACATGAAAATAAATAAAATGAAAGAAAATGCAGCTCCTCACGGTATTATTAAGATACATGGTACCAAAGATGGCACTTTTGACTATACAAAGATAGATGAATTTTCAACAGCACTGGTACTTAACAAGATACATATGCAATTGATATGAACGTGTTCAAGCAGTCTATAGTTGGAAGACACAAAATTATAATAGTAAACATAATAAGCGTGTATCTGAATTATTTCAGAAATGTAGCACTAAACAAATAAAAACATATCCAATTTCATTCATCACATGAAAGAATTTCCCAACGAACCAGAACTGCAGAATTGGTGTATAAAATTTTTCAGATGCAAATTATCAAGATCAGCAGATAAATCGAATAGCAATAAATTATTTAGAGACTCACTCGAGGATGTGGATGGAGGGCTCCTGAACGAAACACTCTCTGTATATCTGTTAAAATCTAATTAAATCAAAAAACAAGTAAAGCACATATTGACAAAGGCCTGCAAAACGTACACTATGCCTTCACTCTCCATGCATTTCCACGCAACTGAATAATACTTGCATAAACATCACTCGGGTATTGAACAACCACATAGCTATATAACACTATTACCACTATAAACCCATTAATTTTCCAAAAGAACTAGGTTTACCATGAATAGAACCGAACATTTACATCAAAGACGTAATGAAGCATTAAAACACCAGAAAGGATACAACAAAGAGCCATTGACAATGACCCCGAGAAAAGGGAAGACTTAATCTTTCCTTCAGGTTCCTCCTTGCTCAACTGCTCATCTTTAATAAGAAATTCCTCCAACTTCTGCAACAAACTGGAGCACATAACAGGCATTCTCCCATTCTCAAAACTCCGGTTCAAATCTGAAGACGAATCAAAGACATAGTCACAGGAATTATATCCAGTAGCAATAACCACGACTTGGTTTAGCTGATTCAGAGTCAATATCGCATTCAAAAACGCAAGAACCTAAACAAACACCAACATTACAGATCAATAAAATGCAAAAATCAATGAACCTTTTAACTTGGTTTGCTTTAATTTTTAGGGCTTTCTGATAGATAAGAGATTACATGGGAGAGAAACTGAGAGAAAGAGAGTGAGGAGGAGCTCCAGAAAAATGGGTTAGTGTCCAGCAAAACTACCACAAGGCTAACATCATCTGCAACCATAATTAACAACAATAGTTATAAAATTATCAAAACAAAAGAAAACCCAAGAAGGAAATCAATCAATATTATGCGAGTACCAAGAAAAGCTTAAAGGAAGGGCAACCTGCATAGAGCTTGGAAGGAGCTGAAGCCATGGAGGAGGCAGCTTCTCCTACTTTTATTTATTGTTACTATCAAAAGATTGGGTTTTTTTTCTCTAATAATCAGCGAATGCAGCGAGTTGGATTCATGAGAAAAAGGGAACGACAGCTGACCCGACTGAAATTCTCTCCTTCAAGTTGTTGATTGTAAGCGTCGAGTCTGCTCAAACTGCGAGATTTTGCATAAAATGGGCTGAAGAACAGAGGCCCCCATATTCTTACGCGACAGAATGGCTCAATTGAGCCCATTTGCTTTTCACTAGTTCTAATTCTTTTCCGGATCCCCCCCCCCCCGGGTCTGCATTTTAATTAAATTAATGCAATATAATTAAAAAAAATTGAGACTGTTAAAATTTTTTATTCATGATGACTGAAAGGAGGAGTTGGTGACTGAAAGGAGGAGTTGAAGATGGAATTTTACTTTTTCAATCTGAAAGATTTTAAAGCTTTCTCTTTCAACACAAAATCTGAAAACATGCAAGTTAGAATTGAAATTTTATTTATTTAAGATGGAGAAAAGCAAGTCCTAAAAGTGAGCAGAAATCAGAAACTATTGTAAACCCAAAACTGGAGTCTTTACCATCTGTCCTGTCTGAAAATGAGCTTGTTTGCATAATAAGATTTTAAGATGTTCAAAATTATTATATCATGTTCGATTTTGCATTCAACCCCCACCTGTTTAACCAGTGCCACACTTTTCTTCATGTTGTCTCAGAACCAGAAGATGCTTTTAAGATATTAAAACAAACGTCTAGAATGAGTGATCTGATTTCACAAACTGACCAATTGCTTTCCAAGTGGCAGATGCAAGTAAGTGATAATAGTATTTTTTTTCCTTTTACGCTTACCTACAAATTAGCCACTTGTGCAGGATTACTTGGAGCTGTTAATGATCCCTTCTGCGGATTTAGTTGCAGTCACTTGGTGTGATGAGCAGCTGCATATGGCCACCTCAGTTTCTAACCATGTATTTTGCTTATATGCTAAAGAAATTGATGCTATAGGATCAAATTTGGGTTTTGAGCGTAGGGTGGATTTTAGCCAGGAGATGCTGGCTCCCTCAACTAGTACAATGACACTCAGTAGATTGCTCGGACATGGTGCTATAACAAGCAGCACTTCAGTTGATGGAAGGGGTTTGGATATAAGAACGTCAAAATGTGAGCTACCAGTGAAAAGGTACGGGCTTGTTATATCCTTTGAAGCGACACTTGGATGTGTATTACTTGCATATTAGTTGAGCATTCTTGACATTGGCAGATCAAAGATCAAATTTGATGTATATTATCTATTGATGTATATTATCTATTGATTACAATTTCTGTTTCGGGTCACTAGGATGGATAAAGTAGTTCCTTGGACAAGTAGAGTGCCTATAAATGTATGACCTAAGCATTTTATCTAATATGTTTTGTCTAAAACAGATTTTGGTTCAGTCATCCCGTTAAGAGATTTAAATTTTCATTATTGGCACTGCCTTTTTACTTTACCTAAATTAGTTTTGGCATTTGCAATAGAGGGATGTGAAGTCCTGTCTTTTCAACATCATTAGCTCCATCATACTTGGCACTGAAGGGTTCTTCATTTCATGAATATTTGTCTTCATTGAAATGCATTTCAAGATCAGAAACCTCCCGCCTGGACTCGATAAAAAGACGGAGGTAAACAAACTTTTAAATAGAATTACTTTCATTATTCATGACCCATCACAGCCCTTGCTGTAGTTCTTGTTTTGTTATACAGGAGACGAGGTGCTCGGCATTACTTGAGTACCAGGGCAGTTATATTATCCCCTGAAGATATTTCATTGTTGGATCAATATAACTTTACTGGCAAGTTATCATCCAACGTTTGATGCTAGTTTCAGAAAACCATAATCCAGGAAAACCCCAACAAAAGTAGACATGGTAAGCTTGTAAGTTTAATGCCATTGGCTTTAAACAACTGCGAGTCAACGATGGATATTAAATGGCTTAGGAAAGTTGCAAAAATTATCGGCATGTTGATTTGTTTGAAATTTCTTGATGTCAGGTTATGTACGTAGCCGGCTTCAGCCATGTCAGGTTAGTTAGGAGGATCATGACAAGGTAGCAAGCTACCTCAATTACCAAGTACAAAATTTATTTAGTTAACACGATGGACAGTGAATCATTTGAGACTAGATTTGCTTATCCGAATATAAAGGTGAGATACGATTAAGCTTTGTACATATTCATTTTCAATTGCCATTGCTGCTTCTTTTTTTCATTTCTTCTTCTTTACCCCCTCTATCTTATTGCTGGAAAATAATATGGTTATTTCGACTAGTTACTTTATCCGAATATGTTATGAAGTATTTTTGTTTAAATTATGTGCATGAAAAAAAAAATCCTTTAAACTATGAACTCTGATCCTTATTCTAGTGTTCAAACTAATAGCCATAGTTTATTTTCGTTTTAATATTAGAATTTATAGGATGTGCTTGATTGAGTGAAAAAGTGAGTGATGGGAGGATGGAATAAAAATAGAAAGAAAATAAATTTGAAGTTTGCATGATTAAGAAAAAAAGTGAGAGAAGAAAAAAAAAGGGGTGATCATTCTCGTACTAATGTATAAAAATCAATCTAAATGAAATGATAAGAAAAGAGAAGCATATGTTAGTTCAAATTATACATTTTTCATTTGTTTTATTTTCTTTCCTTTCACTTTTCAACACTACCAAATAATGGAGGAAATGAAATTTGTTTTATCTTTCTATTTTTCCATCTTTCCTGTTAAACACAGCACAACTATGGAAAAAAAATTTAATTTTCATCCTTCTAATTTTCCACCCCTTCAATTGTTGATCTTTCCAATTTTCTTTCCTACGTACCAAGCAAAGCGACTCAACTCATGTAGCTAACAAGGGTGATTTGCTCACTTTACTTCATATTATTTCCGTAAGCCAAAGGAGTTCATACGAATCTTCATCTTCTTCCTGTTCTTCCTATCTGGCTGTATCTCTTCGCTCACTTAGCAAGGCTTGTAAACCTGAGGTCATGTACGCAAAAAATGACCCCAAAAAAATTGTCATTTCTTGTGTTTCTGGTCCAATCCAAACCGGTTCCATCTTTGCTGGTTGCTTGCCTTTTTCAAGGGACCAATACGAGCAGGTACAAATGGAAGCACTGGTTATCCAAGGGCCCCAAGTTGGCGACAGTAATGAGCCTCAAGAAGTGGGTGTTTCCAAGTACACTTTTTTCCATCATTCATTAAGATCTTCCTAACCTTCTGGGGACCTGCTGCATCCACGAGTTTGTGTAGCACTGCATCAATATTGCAGGTTGCTTAACCATAGAAATGGTGTCGGTAGCTAGCTTATGACCACTAAATGGCAAAACAATTTATGGCTTTTGGCTTCATCTAGTTACTATTAACCCAATTTTTATATATAGTACATGATCCGAGACCCAGAATTTTAACTCAATTTGTTTATGCAAAAATAATTTAGCTTCGGTTCTAGTCTTTTACTGCTAACTGGTTTTTTCTCCGTTTCTCTTCATTATTGAGATGTAAAATGTACAACTTTGTCTTCTCTTCTTTTTTCTGATTGGATAAACAAAATTTGGTGATTGTCTAATGAAATTGAGGGCATTGCTCTTTCAAAATATGTTTATTTTACTTCTGTAAAAATGAGTTAATTTAGGGTTCTTAATTTTCAACTTCAGTTAGACACATGTTAGGGTCAGTTTAACCTTATTTCTTAGAAGCATTTTTGAGACAATATTTTTGAGATAAAAACATTACTAAACAAGTTATTTATGAATTTTTAAAAATACTATTGAGACTTTTTTTGAAAAAAAAAATTTACTTTTGCTCAAAAGTAATTTTTAGACCAAAAGTATTTTTGAAAAGTATTATTAAACTAACCTTGTATCAGGAGTGATATGTAAACCAAGTAGTCTGATTTGGATCTTAAGATTATAGTACTTCAAACATCACAATTCCTATACTTGCTTCTTCAGTTGCTACTATGTAACCAAACCCAACTCAAGTTATAAGAACTTCAAATTCGAGTCCGACTTTGAAATCTAAAACTCAGTTCAAATTTGACTAAATTTCATTTGAGATAAAAACAAACTTGAAAGCACTCGGTTAGACTTTATTACATACTCAAACATGAACTTAATTCTCATACTTCAATTTTTTATTATTTCAGCCTAACTTGAGTTCAAAAATGAAATTTTTCAATACATAACTAAAAAAATAAAATCTCGATTAAGCTTGCAGCTTGTTCAAATCAAATATCAAAATACTTGAATCCAACTCAATCAATACTAGAACTTGAGTCAACAATGGTCGAGCTGAACTTGAGTGACTTACAAACTAGTATCGGGAAACAGAGAGTCTGAGCAGCAAAATGGAGAAAATTTCCATTGATTTCATGTACTACATATTTGAGGCACTCTAACAAATAAAGAGATGTAAGAAAATAAATTTCTGTATCTGAGAGACAACAAAATATGTTAAAAACTTCCCCAACTGAGTAAATCTAACGTAGAACCGCACAAGGTGATAAAATCAACCTTTCCAAATCATGCCATTTCTTTGTATCATCCAAGAACCCCCATGCATAACAACCTAAATTAGATCTTGTCATCTAACTTATCATTATTATTTACAAGGGGTAGTAGTTGTTCCATCCTGTTCCTAGGTGTCCGGGGTGTTCGTGGCGTTCCAGGCGGCTGTTGAGAAAGCAAGTGTCGGACGTACCCGTAAAATGTACATCCCACAAGTGTGATACCACAGCCAACAGCATTTAGACCCGAAATCGGGTTTTTGAATATCATCCATGAAATCAACACAGCAACTGCTACCTGCATCAGAAAAGCATTAGAATAATGAATACCACATTCAAAATGATGAACAGGAAGCTTTAAAGCGTTTAAGCACCAGAAATCTGCTACAATTTACCACAAAATTTTCAAGACTCAGCAGAATCCGAAAAATACATTCATCTAAATAATCAAATCTACGGTAATGTAAACAACTTAAGCCTAGAACACCACAATCAATGACAGCAATTATAATAGTAAAATGAGTCAGAATATGATAAGAATCCCTCTTCACTAGATAAATCTCACCTTAAGGTTCCCAGCAACATTAAATGTTACAGCCGTAGTTGAGTGAATCACGTAAAAGATGGAGAAGTTAAGACAGAAAGCCAGCACTCCAGAGCTGAAAATAATGATGAGAGCTGGCCAGGGAGAAGGGTGTGTCTCAAACCATTCCATAATGCCATTACCTTCTAGTAACATTGCTGGTACTCCCAAGATCAAGGTTGCAAAAGGTGCCATGTAGTAGACAGTGTTTATGCTATAAGAGCATGCACCAAAAATATAAAGTGAACCAAGATCAGAGAACGTGTGAATTAATATGTTGGACCAAAACACTTCTCCACAAGTAACACATGATAACTCTTAATTATATAAATAAATAAAAACAAAGAGCTTTGCTCAAGAAAAAGAATAAGCAAGTCTCTATGCGGTATTACTGAAATCACATTCGTCAACACAGGCTAGGAATGCAATTAACTCTTAAAACGCTACAGCAGTAATATCAAAGCTTTCAGGCTAAAAATGGAAGGAATTTATCTCAGCTTTTATTCTGAAAAAGTTTTGATCACAAGTTTCTAAGTTATGATGCATGCATGTCAAATACTTAGCTTAACGGAATAGCTTGTGAAGCACTACTTGATAGTTATGAAATAATGGCAGTAATTGTTGTTCAACTAAATATTTCCTTGTTAATAATAGTTCAATCCAGGGACACAGAGTGTCGTGTCAACCAGAAGTTTGTCAGTCAAAAGTTATCTTCCTCAAATTAAAAATCTATGCTAATGGAGATTGTGAAGCCAAGGAAATGGCACTCATTCAATTTGTTAGTGAAACAGTATAAACTACATGAAAAAAAAAAGGAATCGTCATACAAAAATGCAGAGGAAAAGATGACTGACAAGTGTAGCAAAATTATATGCTAGCCGCAAAAGACACAACACTAAGTCAAGTGTAGAATTAACTAAATTTTTGCATCAAGAATATTCCATGGCCGTCATAAACTAATTAATACATTGAGCATGAGCTTAGCTTCAAATCCATTTGTCTTATATTTCAACCTTTTCCAATTTGTCAAAGATGGCCATGAGAACAAATGACAACAGTACCTATCAAACTTGTATCCATGCAGCAGTGATTCAGCAAGGATAGTCTTTGTAGAAGTAGCTAAACATCCAAATAAGGCAGCACAAAAACCAAACATATTAAAACTAAGCTCCGTAATAGATGTGAGAAGAATTCCTCCGACAATTGGAATCAAAGAGGCCCAAATTCGCCAATCAAAGTACTTCCTCCAAACTAGCCACTGCAAAATAACTATCATGAACATACAAGATTAGATGTGATGACGGTATGCATTCAAGACTTGTACCAAGATAATGTGCATAAAAGTTATGATTAGGCTTATAATTTCTAAATCTCACCTGTTGTAGCAGGAGTGAATGACTTTATAGTCTGCATAAAAGAAACTGGGATGTAGCGCAAACTGACATTTCCCAACACTATGTTGACGCAGAATACAAAAGACATGGGAAATATCCTTTTCCAGCGATCTTCAGGATCAACCACTATTAGAGGTTTAAGCTTTAGCACTTTGATTACCATATATGCTCCAAATGATGAAGTTATGAAGTGAACGCATGATACTGATAGAGGGAACTTGAAATCCAATTTCTGGAATTATAAAAATTTTTTAAAAAGAATTAAGAAAAGAAAAACAACATCAACATTGTCATATTCCAGAACTTTGTCAATAAGTGTCAAAATCAACCAATTGCAATCTAAGGTACCATTATCCCATCTAACAGTTGAATGATCATTCATTGGTTATACTTTCTTATGTCCACTACGAAAAAAAGATCAAAGGAAAACATTCATGTCAGGTTTTTCATTCAGCTGAAGAACAGCCGAAAGGATTCGGTTCCCACTTATGCCGATATTAAAGTTGCAGACTATCTCAATGCTCAGCATTAAATCAGGGAAGCAGCAGAGATAGAAGGTGTTTTAAGCACCTCAAATGCTTCCAAAGATTCCATTAAACCGTCCAAAATATTTAGGCTAATTCATTAAGCTGGAAAATGCACTTATCAAGCCAAAAACTTCAAGGTTTGAGTTTAAACCCATAACATGCTAAACAGTAAACCCTACTCTTCTCCCCTCTCTTCAAACATTTATCATAAAAATAAAATAAACATTATAATACCAATATATGAAGAATCATATGTATAAACATTTAATTTATTTATTATAATCCTAGATCTGTTGCTTATGAACCCAGACAAAAGCTTAAAGCGGCAGCCACATTACTATAACATGAAAATTAAAAATGACAGCCTAACTATGATTCTTGAATCTTTCTTCTAAGATGCAAAATTTAAGTCCATAATCAGGCCGGAAGTCTAGATTTCAAAATTAAATTAAATACTAATAAACACGAAAAGAACCTAATACTGTTAATAATACATAATTTATATTTTTTATAATATGTATTGTTTAATAAATTTTATCGAGCTTAGTTATACTTATACCCCACATCACAACTTTGGTTTTTAATATATAATTCTCGAAAAGGCAAGTTGTACTTTAGCAAAGCATTAACAAGAATCAATCAAGAAACTAGAGCAAACTGAATCGAAGCAGGGAACAAAAGGCATCAAAAGTATATATAACACAACAAAAGAGAATTACATGAACATCAAATAATTAGATCAAATATAAGAAAAATTAAGATAAAACAAATTTAAAGAAAAAGGAACCTGAAAGATCCATTTGTTAATGATAATGACGGTAACATTAAAACCCCACCACTGGACAATTGCGAGAAGAGATCTGCAAACACTCCACTGACATAATCTCCCTTCCTCCATTTCTCTCCCCTCCCTCTCCTTCTCCCAACAATTCCCACACACACAAAAAACCACAGATCACGAAATTCAAAACCAAGAACCAAAAACCCACCCTCAAATTTTTCGTTTATGGAGCATTGAATAAAAAAAAGGGTAGCTAAGATGTAAATAAAGAAAGAGAGAGAGAAAGACAAAAACAAAAAGAGAAACTTAACGAAAATGTGAGAGAGGGTGTAACGGTGGAAGCAGGCTTTTCTTCCCTTGTGAATTACCCCCTCTCTCCCTCCCTCATTTCTCTCCCTCTAATATTATGGGTTGAATTTTAATTTTTCCCAATCGATCTATTTTTGTTTCATTTTTACTATGTTTATTTATTTTACTTTTTGCTCCTAGGAAATGGGGATGATTTAAGCCGTCGATTGGATAAACTATAATTTAGATTTGTTATATAGACTTCAATTTCTACCGTCAGATATTGTCTAATCGTAGAACTGATCTCACTTGGGAGAAACCTCATTCTACCTTCTTTTTCTTTTTTTCTGCCCTTGGGGAATTTCTCATCTGTAAAAATGTAATAAAGTGGGAGATAATTACGGGTAAACTTTTCTCTTTAATTAATGTGCACTGTAAATTCCGGATACAACTAACTGCCCTTCTCTTTGCGAATATTTATTTCCTCTTTTTTTAGCTTTCAAAAAATTATTTACTTTTTTTCTCAAGGATGGGAATAATTATTTACCGGTTATTTTATTACTAGTGTAATACCCCCTAACCCCAAACCGTTGCCGGAACGAAGTTATGAAGCATTACCGGACATATCAGACAACTTACGAATAATTTACAATTAATATAACTTTCATAGTATAATATAATAATTAAGTCCCTATCTTGGACTCTCGAAGTTCAAACACGTATTAAAAGTAGAACGAGACTTGTTCGAGTGTTCCGGAATTTATTTTTTTTTATAAAAATTTCGGCAGCATTTCTGCTTATTTTTACCTAAACCTCCTGCAAATTCAAACCAAAACAACCAACACCAATGTTTCACATTCATATAACTAATATTTATATCATTAACATAATTTTAACTTAATAACTATCATAGCATCATTCAAAATTGGTTAAAAACTTCATTCATTTAACAACTTAATGTTCATGTATCAAAATATCATGTACTTTCCTTACCATTTCATTTAACCATCTAAATTTTATAATTCGTCCTTCACTACCCAAAGTAATATACATATTTAAGTGACTAAACAACACTTATGTACATGCCACTTTTACCCAAAAGAAAATATACATCACCAAATTTGTATTGGAGTCGGGAATGTTCGGATCTTTGAGCCAAGACAATTGACTTCTACTAACTGCGCGAAACAAACAACTGCAGACACGAGTATGGATATACTCAGTAGTATTACCATAATTCAAAATATATCATCAATAATAAAAAAATATAAATATTAAAATTCATAACAATTAATTTCTTAAATACTAATTCATGCTTTATATATTTTTTTTATTTTCATCATTTCATAATAATAATTCAATTTAATTATTCGACAATCAATGTAATTTTTTTTTTACAAACTTTAATTTAAACCACTTATGAACATTTAGCTCATACTTTTCTCTTTCTATCACAATTCCAATTTCTATTCATAATTCAATTTTTTTTTTCTTTTTATTTCACTACCTTAAATTCACATTTCAATTTTTCACCCTATTAACGTAACTCGGACTTTGGCGGATACACGGATCCAACCAAACACATCAATATGACACCCAGTGCCTCATCGGATAGTTCGAAGTAATATTGACACCCAGTGTCTCATCGGCCTAGCCGAAGTAAAGTTGGTACCCAATACCTCATCGAATCTATCCGAAGAAATATAGTGACACCCAGTGTCTCATCGACTCGAGGTCGAAGTATCCCTGAACACTTCCAATCCTATGGCATGCCAACTATATCCGACTCAGCCCGACTAGTTAATAGGGTATTCAATTCACAATTCAAATCACCATTCATTTTTCAATCAATACACTTTTCAAATAATCACATATTCCATAGTTCACTTATTCAATTCCATTTGACTCAATTTGCATCACTTTCATTTTTACTCAATATTCATATCAATTTCACATACTTACCTCAAGTCTTACTTACCATACATAACAATTAAAATTTCAGCAATCAATAATAATTAAATTTAGAATTATAGTAATACACACCGTAATTCTCCCGTTTTAGTCCTCGATGACTTTCTCCTTTCCTTTCGATCTTTGACGTTTCAGGTTCTTTGTTGGCTACGAAAATAATAGTAATTTATATTATTATTTACAGCATTAATTATAATAAATAATTAAATTTCTAAATAATTCCTACCTTATTCCCAATTTAATCCTAACTAAACTTAATTATTTTCTTAATCCAATTCACTCTCTTTTTCTATTCAAATTTTGTCTAAACTTATATTTAACTATAAAATTTCCAGCATATTTCCCTAATTTCGAAATTTCTTCAATTTAGTCCCTACAACATAAAACTTATAGCCTAGTTTACAATTTAATCCCTTAATCAATTCTAACTTAGAATTCATTCAATTAAATCCCTAATTCCATAATTTTTCCAACATGAACCCTACTTGGAAACATATGAACTCTTGAACTATCAACTTAATTTCATCAAAATCTTGTTTCAAAGCTTCTAAAACATCAAAATTAAGAGAAAAGGACTTAATTAAGCTTACCAATTAAACTTGAAGCTTTAAAAACCTTATTTTCCCTTTTTCTTTTTTTTTTTCTTCTCTTCTTTCCCCTGTTTCGAATGCTCTCTGTAACTTTCTTTCTTTCTTTCTTTCTTTCTTTCTTTTTTTCTTTTGTTTTTCATTTGTTTTATTTCTTTTATGTTATATTTTATATTTAATTAATTTAATAAATATCTATTTTTATAACAAATATTAATATTACAATTGAATACATATTTATTTTTACATTTGTACCAATAATTTTATTACCATTGTCATTATTTAATTTGTTTCTCAAACAAAAAATCTCATAATTTTAATAATTTAATTATTTATTTAACAATTATCTTTATACTTAAATTATAAGTAATTAAATATTTAAATTACAATTGTACCAATACAATTCTTACACATGTATATTTTATTATCATACAATTGTCTTCTATTTAATTTATTTATAATATATTATTAATTAAATAATTATAATAATTAATATAAAACCATAATAATAATTTTAATATATATAATACATACATTAAAAAAAATCTTGATTTTTCTTACATTTGCCGCCTCAATTTATGTAAATGGCTTAATTTCCATTTTGATCCTTTTTATTTTCTATTACTTTAAAATTAAACTTTTACCCCTTATTCAATTTAATTCTTTTTATTATTTACTCTAAATTAAGCTAAATTCACCTAATTAGATCCTAATTAGACACACCACTAGGCTCATAAATATTTTTAATAATTATTTTCGAACTTATTTCACTAAGACGGAGGCTCTATAACTCACTTTTTCGGTGCCCGGGAATTTCAGGTCATTACAACTAGCTACTATAAATATAAATATATTATTTTCGAATAAGATTTTATTTTTCAATTCTATCAAGAATTTGAATAAATTCTCATAATATTTTATCAAAAACTTGAATGTTTAAAGAAACGATTTAAAAAAAGAGAGGATAAATTGACGAAAATGTCTTATGCTTAAAAAGATGAACCTTAGCTATTGTTGAGCGATTTTATCTTTAACCCGACAAAATTAACCTCCTTTCAACAAATAACTCAAGTGGTAACATTCTCATTTATAAGTGTCCTACACAAAGGAAATTTTATATAAACTTCGCTTCATATACTTTTGTCAATTGAGGGTCATTCAGCCATACTTTTGAAGGTGGAAAAATGTTTTTCAACCCTCAAAAGCAATGCCAAAGACTTGGCTTTTGGGTCGAAAGTGTGGAGAAATAGTGCTTTTAGCAAAAGTTGAGTTTAGGTACTCCTAGTTTCTGCCTTTTGAAATGCAAATTATTAAAATATTCCTATTTGTATTAATTATTTAAAATATATTTAAATTTTTTGATTAATTTATATTTTATGATCATTATATTAAGCTATTTAAATATTATTTATTATTATACTTAAATTTGTAAAATATTTTATGTATAATTATATTAAATTATTTAAATATTATTTAAATTAATTTGTTTTTTAACATCGTATCTAAAATGAATATTTTAACTTCTCATCACAATTTTTAATAATAATATCAAACATTTTAAATTAACAAACTATACATTTTCACAACACTGAGACTTTTTAAAAACATTTTTTCCAAACTTCTCTATCGCGATAACAAAACCAAACTAACCCTAAATCAATCTCCTCTCAAGTACTTATATTAATTTTATTATTGAAGTTATAATTTTCCGACAACAAACATTAAATAATTTGTCATGAGAATTACTCTTGCTTTTTAAATTGTTTATTAGTAATATCGAAAACTAGTACATTGAAATATACTTTTTTTTTATCTTTTTATAATTATAATTTAATCTTGCAAAGATGTTAAATTGCTAGAATTAATGGACACGAATACGGTTCAAGCAAACCATAAGAAAGTAAGTTTTGGACATTAAATATAAACTTTCGGTATTGTAAAAAGAATATATTTTATCTTAGATTCACATGGTTAGTAATGGATATGTGGTTAACAGTAATCTTTTAGAAATTTGATTTATACATACTATGATTTTAAAAGAATGGTAAATTAAAATTTGACATGTTTTGAGGGAGCAAAATAATTTGTAGATTGCATAGCAATGATGTCGAATGGAGATTTAAATGTGAAATATTATTTTGTTGAATAGCCTCAGAGTGCTTGGATCTACTAAAGAATGATATTTAATAATTTGGAATAAGGTCTGACTCTTAGTAGAGTCGTGTAATTAGAAATTTACTTCTATTTCTTTTAATAAAAAAAGAATATTTTTTATCTATCACTGTATTATTTATATTATTATTTAAGTCTCTAATTAAACTAGTGTCACAAGTTAATTGAGAATTTATAAAAAAAAAAATTAATGTTCTTGGACTTGAACTCGTGCTTTTTACATCAATAGAAAAATATTTTTGACATTTAGCCAAATCTTTATTTTAATATGATATTTACGTTTTAATTGTATTATGGCTACTTTATTACATCCATCAATTGTATATCTATATTTCTATTTTATTAGTGTCTCGCTTTAATCGGACACCAACTCAATTAAAAAATTAGAAAAATATCATTTTGTAATTAAAATAAATTAGTATGCATCGGAAAAAATACGAGATTCAACTCTAAAAGGTGTACAAGGATCAATGACCAAAATTCTATCAATCAACTGATATAGAAATCCAATTTTTATCTCTCAACATGGTACTTGAATAAGTCTATGGATGTATGTTCCGTAAAGTGGTCCGTAGCAAGATAATATAAATTTTGTAGAGTTAAATTTCAAAAACTAAAAAGTACAGAGAATAAAATTATTGAACTGAAGTAAAAATAGAAGCGTTTATGAGTCACATCGAGCTAGTTTATGTTTAATATTAATATATTTTATATTTGTCAAAACCTAGACCGAGTCAAAATATAAGCCTCAAAATTTGTTTAAACCCGTCTATATTTATAAACAATCAAACCTTTCTAAACTCGTACATATTATTATTTTATTTTAAAAAAGTTATATTATTTTAATTTAATATTATTTATTTTAGATATTTTCTTTTAGTAAAATTTGAAACATAAGCATTTTAAATATTTTTTAATGTTTCCATTACAGTATATATTTAATTTATTTGATATAAATTACATAATATATAAAAAATAAAAAAAATTTACAAAATAAAAAAAGTCAGGCGAGGCTAGGCTCAAGCCTTAAATATTGAAATTAAACTCGATCCATATTTTAAAGGACACTAAGTTTTTATCCAAGCTCATTTTTAGGTTTTATATTTTTGTTCAAACTCTTTCACATTTAGTAGGAGAATAATCAGACTCAAGGTTCTTATAGCATAATTTCACAGGGTTAATGTACCATTTTGATATAAATTTGGCTTCAATGTTTAATTTAATACTTAAGTTTATAGAAATATGTACGCAAAGAAAAAAAGAAGAAAAAAACTCTAAGTGACAAATTAAACCTTGAGACAAAAGAAACTTAAGTGTCAAAATGAAAAAAAGTTTAGTACCAAAATCTGAAAAAAAAAAAACTTAGTATTAAATTGAACATTAAAGCTAATATTAGGTACCAAATAATATATTGACCCTTCTTATAATTCAGTACTAGAAATTGAAGTCCCCAACTCTGGCGAAAACACAAAACAAAGCAAGAGGTGGTTTAAGCTGTCTTTACAAAATTGGATGGGTAAATTAAAGTCCGATTCTCCCCTCTCTCGTCGCATCGTTCGATCCTTTTTGGATTTCCTCGACTCAGGTACTCTCTCTATCTCGCCTTTGATTTTATTAACTATTTTTTTCAATTCAATTAGGTTAGCTTAGCGTTTGTCACTGATTTATTTTTTCTCCTTTTTGCATTATTTTTTAAATGATTTTCTTTTGCATTGTTCTTTATTTCGCCACGATACAAAAGCGGAATTAGCTCCTTTGCTGATTGATTTTGACTTTTGCAAAGCGCAATTAGCTTAATTCTACTTGGAAATTTAGGGTTTGCAACTGCAAATTCCGAGTTAAAGTGATGCTTTCTTAGTTTCATGGAGTGTGTTAAGGCTGGAAAGAAAAGAGGTGTTATGAATAAGGAGTGTTGTTGTTCGACAATTCAGTGTAGACAAATGAATTGTGGGATTATGTGATTGTTAGGTTTCAATAAAATTAGGAAGTGCAGCATTAGCTATAGAATGATACCATTGGAGAACGCCTCTAGAAGTCTTTGGGCACAATATAGAATTTGATCGATCTTTAAATTATCCGGGAAAAAATTGGTGTAAACATTTGGAACTTTGTCCTAAAAGCTGCATCATCGTTGGTTTGTAAGAAAACAAATTGACTGGTTTTGTGTGCTTCCTCTTTAAAATTGACTTTGGAAGGGTACTTTTTATATGCATGATTGGTATCATGTTTTTTAAATGGCAACTTTTAGGTTCATTGATATCATCACATTATACTGGTTGCTTGCATCCTCTATACTATACAGTTTATGTCTTTTATTTCATCTCCCTTATTTTATTATTTGGGCGGGTGAATGTTTAGGGCTTTAAGCGATTTGAAGGGGGAGATTTGCTGAGTATTTCCTAGTCATATACTTCTTCATTCACTTTGTATTCTCATCTTGTTATATATTTTCTAATAATAGTCCTGTTTCTGTAAAATAGTTGAACCTGCCCCAGGGGTTGATCTTGAAGGCCTTGAAGTTGCTAGGGAATGTTTGGTGGAGGTGTTTAAACTTGACTCAGCTTCTATAAATTATGTCAAACCTGATCTATTAATTGACATATTCAGTTCACTGGATGAAAGTGAGGATAAGAAAATTAAATCAGATCTAAGTCACAGGGGTACTTCTGATAATGCCACTGCTTCACTTTCTGCCCATGATATCGTAAGTGCTAATTCCTTGGCGGCATTAAAATTGGTATTTCATGATCACTCTATTTTCTTTTTGAAATTGATTTAAAGTATATTTGGGTTCAGGATTTAATTTAGGCACCATGTATGTCATCTAAAATTTAATATGGGAAAATTTTTCTCTACATATGGTTCTCTTTCCCAGTTTCCTTATCATTGTATGGATGCTGTTTTAGTGGTATCCTGTCAGGGGCATTTCTTCTCTTGTAGCACTTATTTTGTTTCTAATATGTTTGGTGTCTGGATTTTGCTAAATTAGGGGGATAACTGGACTAAAGAATCTCAGTCTACAGGTATGCCATGCTACTTATCTTGATAATTTCACATTTTGGACTTTTAATAATTGGGTTGAAATGATTTACCTTTGTATTATCTATTTTAATGTTTTAGGTTATACAAAGTAGTTCTAAACCAGGGTAACTTGCAGGAGTCTCAAAGGATGAACTCTTTGGGCAATTCTTTGCTGCAATAGAGAAAATTCACTTTCTGAGGGCCATGCCTGATGGGAATGATGATCCTGCCCAACTGGATAAAGCTACTCGTTTATTTGAAGATGCTGTAAATGTATGTTTTCCTCTGGTGTATATTAAACCTGTTCCACTAGATGGATGGTTAGCTCGCCTTGGTTTATGGTTATTGTTGCTTAATTAATTGTTGTAACGTGAAGGTTCTTTTTGAGATATTTTTAGATTTGCCCCATGGATTCAGATTAAGTGTTAGATTTACATGTTTCATTGAAGTAGTTTCTTCATAGTGTATCCATACTTTGACTACATCATTGCACTCAGAAAATAGATTAACTGAATTACATGATTCCGATCATTTAAGAAGATTTTCTGGTCCTCATTTTTAGTAGGGATGGTCAGAAGGGAAATCTTATGATGCTGAAACTAAAAGCTGAATTAAATTACTTGTCTATCTTCGTTGAAACTTGAGTGAAATTTGGAAATCAGAGTGTAGGGAAATTCTTCAAAAGAGTCTTTTGAAGATCGGGTATGGGGATTGTCAATGTTTCCCCATGGCATGGATTTATTCATCAGTAGTGATCTTTGTCGTACATGAGCTATTAGGATGAAAACCTGTGGTTGATTTCTTCTGATTATTTAGTAAGAACCGATCATGTCAAGCTTAATCATTGACCTCAGAGAATTATACGAGCAAACTCTTATCATTTATTTCTTAACTTGACATCCTGGCTTGCACAGCTGACAACGGCATCTTTATTTCCTCTTTTGGATTAATGTAACAGGTTCCTTTGGAAATTGGCCAACCTTTGAAGTCTTACACTTAGAGACAAACTCCAGCTTCTGCTATCTCTTATATTAAGAAACATATAATGCATTTATATTATCATCACATAGATACATGGTTCTAGAAACTGAAAGAGTGAAATGCTGATTTTTAGATTGTAGTTCCTGAAATAAGAATTCTCGACATAGTGGCTTATAATATTTGGATGGAAAGGTAGGTTTGTGAGCCAGCCTTAAAATTATGGTTATGACTGGGGATTGGAGAACCAAGGTAGTTATTACAGGTTGCAAGGTTAGTCAGTTGCATGGCATCCTACTGAATTTAAGCATTTGCAATCTTTGCATTCTGCCGTGTAGGAAACATGATTATGAGGAAGGATATTAATATATGTTTTCTTTTTAGTGCTTTGAACTAGTTAGGAAGTTGGGATCCACTAGTGACATTTAAGTTCATCTTGCTTTCACATCACTAAATCAGGACTGACTGGCACTTGATCTTCATTATATTCTTATTCAGTTTAGATAACTTCTTGCAATTTATGGTTATTGTCATATCTTATTTTTACTTTCTGAAGATATCAGTTAGCTTCTGTAACAAGCCTTTATTGATATCTTAAATTTTCCACATCAGGAGATGGAAAGGTCTGGTTGTCAGGCATTTGACCGTAAAAACCTGGCCGAGACATTCAAATGTCAAGGTAATAAAAATTTGTGTGCTTTTTTTTTTTTTTTTTTTTGGAGTTAGTACTTCATATCTTTAACGTTTAATTTTAAGGGCTCATTGTTTGGAGAGGTTGAGAAAGTTCTGTTCTTCTCTTTCTTTTTTTTGTCTAATTTATGCATGCTTTATCTGTTTATTTGTTAAAAGTCATGAAATAGATGCTGTAAAAGCAGACCCGAGCAAATGAGCTCACTTGATATCCAATCCATCCAACAGGACTTTTTTTTTTACTTAACGATTTAAACTCAATTACTATATACCCTTGTTGAGTAAAATGTGGAAAACATTAACATGAGCCTAAAGTCACCAAAATAGAAACAGGGCCTACCTAAATTGATTCTAAAGGACCCAAACCTAAAGTCACCAAGGAACCCAATACCTGCAACTTTTTTATAATAACTATTGCTTAAGAAGAGTCAATGTGCTTACCATATGTGATGTTTTGGTAGCATGATCTTTTGAATATCTTGCAGTGTTCATTCTCTGTAAAAGCTGCTCTTAAGTTATATTGTTTTGCTTTCAGGTAACAGGACCATGCAATCAAAGCAATACTCTGATGCGATAGAGCTGTATTCTATTGCTGTTTCTCTTTGTGATGATAATGCAGTTTATTATTGTAATCGGTACAGCATTAATTTGCTCAAGCTGATAATTTGATATATATATCTGTTCAATTTACCATATTTACCATATTTTTTTCCTTACCAAGAGATGGAAAGTCCTTATCCTGCTACGTCAAATTATTCTTGCACTATTAGGTCACCCTATCGGTTTCATTGAACACCGTAAAGGCTTTTAGACTTTGACTTTTAGGAATAGTAAACTTGTCTTTTCTGTTAATCATGTCCCAATAATATTAGGATTTAGGAATTTGGTTATTGTTAATGTTCAGTTTCTAGTAACTTTTAGAGATAGTACATATTTTTTGTATTTGATTGCAGCAAGTTTCTGCCATTTTCACACATTCATCTTCGTAAAAATGCAATGTCTGATTGAACTATAATCTTTGTTTCTCAGGGCTGCTGCTTACACTCAAATTCAGAAGTACAATGAAGCCATTAGAGACTGTCATAAATCCATTGAAATTGACCCAAATTACAGCAAGGCATACAGTCGTCTTGGTTTAGCATATTATGCTCAAGGCAACTATGCTGATGCAATTGAGAAAGGATTTAAGAAAGGTTGGCTGGAAATTATATCTGACCTATACAGTGTTACTATTAGGGACATCCAAATCTAAGATATAATTTATAAGCATATATCTCTTAGTGTGGATTGTCTTACATTCACAGTTAAAGAAAACTTCCACATCTTCTTAAAGTCTTTTTTATTTTCTTTCACCATATCAATAACAGATTAATGGTTGAAGATTCAATATGCTATCAAACATGGTAGTTTCTAACCTTTATTTTTTCTCTTTCGTTTAACTTGTGCAGCCTTGCAACTGGATCCAAACAATCAATCTGTGAAAGAAAATATTCAGGTAGGTTTCAGTGTTCCTTTTTTTACATCATTATTGTGATCTTGATGTTCTTCTGCTTGTGATATCCAGGTAGCTGAGCAGAAATTGAATGATGAGCAGCAAAGGGCAGAATGGGATCAGGTAATATGAACTATTAGTCGCTTATAATAAAAGAAATCTGTATTTTGTAATTAACTCGCAATAATATCCATTACCAGTTTACCACCTCACAGTTTGACACTAAAAGACAGAATGTATGACTCTCTCAAGCCTGTTACCCTTGAAAATGGAACCCCATTTTGTTTACTCGGTTATTCTCAAGAAATTTTGCTATTTGAATTCTATTTTGAAATGATTTCTTATGTTTCTGTATATGCATAAGCATCCCTGGCCTTTCTGATCCAGAATGTCTCATTTTCTTTTTCATCGTCTAATACCTGTCTTGCAGGGTGCTAGTTCCAGTCAAAATAATCAAGGATCCAATAACCAATCATCTGGATCAAGGAGTCATGGCGGATCATCTCCATTTACAATGCCTTTCGACGCTAGTTCCCTTCCAACAGAGATTGCAAGCATGCTTATGAATATGGCTTCAAGTGCATATCAGGGACAACCATCTCAAAACAGGCAGGGGGAAGATGATAACATTAATGGATCAGAAGAACCTGGGATAAGAGTAGGTGGGAACATCAACTTGAATTTTGGTGAGCAAATGCAAATACCAGAGGAATTAACCGGTGCTTTCAGATCTGTGATGGAAATGTTCTCGGGGACACCACCGCATGGAAACAACCAGGATACAAATGGAGGATCAGGTTCAAACTGAACTGCACCATACTATTTTGAACTTCCAATAGCTTATGCCTTGGGTTTTAACCATTTTTGCCCCCGCCCCTTTTGATTATTATAGAAAGTGAGTAGATACCAAACCAGCGATAGTGTATAATTCGTTGCAAAATGATGGAGCTGTTGAGATGATCAGATATCACTGCAAACTGTGTCGCTGAGAGTATTCCTTTTGTTTTGATTGTGGGTGATTGTAGATGCTTTGTCACGGGATCTTTTCTAGTTGTACCTAACCTATCCAATCCTATATACTTTTATTAGGTTAGGAGATCATTTTTACCGGGGTAAAATTTGCAGTTAATTTCTTAATAGTTTTACAGTTGAATTTAGTAGATGTAATTGTTTCCGTTATTCATCAAATTGATTTGATATTACCACTAGACAGGAACAAATCACAGTCAACATTCACCATATTAGGCAACACACCTAAGCAATTTCTGGATAGGAGAACGCTTCAAATTGATTCAATATTTTTATCATCTAGATTGACGATGCTATTTCTATTGATGAACATTTAAATCAAGGTAATTGGTATTGTATCAGTGGATGCACTATTTTTCTATTGAAACTGGCATGAATTGGTATCCGTTTGTTTTGGTATGTTATTTTAAATTTATTTAAAAATATTTATAAATTAAATGAATAAGATTAAATAAAATTTAAATATAAAATATTTTTAATAAATTTTACAAATAAAAATTTATCATTCAACAAACAAAGAAACAAAATCTTGTACATTAAACTACAAAATTACCTCATGTATTGTATTTTTTTTTCTTTTTTGCAACTTTATTCATGTATCAGCTAATGCTGCCGGTTTGGTCGAAATAGAGCAAAACAAGTCAGTGCAATTGGCATAACTCGGAATTTTCTTCTATGCAAAAAAGAAAATTAAATGTTTCGCCTTACTGATGAAATGGTGCAGGCTGACCGTTACAGTGAAAAATAGTGCAGAATTGACTGCTTTGATTAAACATCAAAAAGATATCTAAATATTTTTAATTTGCTCAAAACTCTACTGGTTTATGTGAATAAAATATAAAATATAATGATTAGGCTATTAAATATAAACTATACAAAAGAAAATGAAAATGTGTAAAATTAATTTAATTTTTACACATTTTTAAATTGAATCCTTTCAAATAATAATAAAATTATACCATTCTTTAAATGTTTGTCTACATTAGGGTCATATACTGACCGTTCCAACTAATTGAAAAAATTAAAAAAAAAAAAATCGATCTTTTTTTCAACCCAAGACATTATAATAGTTAATGTCTCCATTTTAATTTTATTTTTTTTATATAAACTTTTAATTTTTCAAATCTATCATTTCAATCAAACTTTTTTATAAATATATATATAAGGCTACACAAAATTTTTAGTCTATAAATAATAAGAATCCTATGGATTATGAGAATAAAAAACTGATGTATCTATATTTAATTCATAAATAACCTTCCTGAAAAAAATAGTTAAATAAGTCATAATTTAAATCAATATATTCAAATTTATAATAATTCAAATCAACGTAATCCCCCCAAAAATGTCAATTGCTTCGAATATTTGCTCAACCAATATGAAATTTGAATTAAATTGTAAAAAATCAGAACTAACTTTTAAATATAAATATTTAGAATCCATAGCCTTAAATTTAAATTTTTAAAAATATTAAAAGTCCCAATAAACAATATATAAAAATTCAAAACACATTATTGCTTTTAAGAGAAAATTAAAATTTGTTTTTTTTATGAAATAAAGACAAATTTCGTTTCCAAAACTATTTAAATTTGATAATTTAAGCGAAATTTAAATAAATTTATTTCAATAAAAAATGATTTGATACAATCTACCAAATCAAATAGTGAATACTTACTTTCATCCATTAGTCACAAATTTATTATATTCCTAACAAAAACATTGGCATACGAAGATAAAAATAATTTTATGAGAAATTAATCGAAAGCTTCAAAGGAAACTCAATTGATTAAGTGTCCATTTATCCAAGAATAGTTTTATTAAAATCCATTTTATTACTTATTTATTTATTAATATCCAATACAATAAGCATCACCATTTAAATGTGTAAAACTTATGCATAACCCTTTTTATTAAATGTGAAAATCAACTTGTGAATGATGAATAAATATGCACGAGATATTAATGGATGAAAATATAATGGGGGTGAAGCCAAACCAGAAATAACCTGAGTTTGAATCATTATTGTATAAAATAAAATCAAAATCTCCAAGACGCATTAACCATATCACTATGTTTAAGCTTCTATTGCCCCTTAATAAAGCCCAATGACTATCTATATCTTGTACTAAAGAAAACAATTCACTAAACATTGAGTGAAGTATAGCAAGAGTATATTCAAATTCTATAAACAAAATAAAGCAGTAATTCTTTATAAAATAAACATTAGAAGACTCATATATCTTTATAGATATATAATTATTCAATAAATACCTATTTGGATAGTCGCAACTATCAAGAATGAACATAATTATTTATTTTATATTATTTGGATAATTATATTTTCTTTATTAATAATCAAATAACGTAATTTTCTGTAATAAGAAACACATCTCATAAATAGTAACAACTCTAGATTATTAATCAAATAACATAAATTTTAATTATTTTATAATTTTTCAGGTATAAATATATTTTAAAAATATTTCAACATTCATTTTTTTTAAATAAATAAAATTTTATATATTTCAATTGTCACATTAAAGAATATGACAAAACTTACCTAACAAATAAAACCTTAACTCAAAAGTTTGAAGAGTGACGAAGGCATGTTACTTTGTTTTATTTGCAAGAAAAGAATATTTACGAGAATATTTTGTTTTGCAAACAATAATTTGTAGGAAAAAATATAATTTTTGAAAATTTTGAGGCATATTCTTGATTAGTAAAAATAGAGAGTTGAATCATAAAATTATGATTTTATATTCTATTCCATGAGACATTTACAACGGTATATTATATGCTCAAAATAGTTGAGTAATGAATAAGAAATTTATACTTAAAATAAGCCACTTATGAATATTTGTTGAAAAAAATAAAAGATTAAATCCCACATTAGTTAAATACCAAATATGAAATATGTATATATTTGAAAACTCACTTAAAAAATTCTTAAATAATTAAGCTTGAAATCTTATCTCTTACACAATATTTAAAATATTTTTCTCAACTCTATATTTAGATACATAAATGAAATAAAATATTACTCTTAAAAATATTAAAATTCTAAAATACATTAAATTTTTTTAGAAGAAGTATTCTATAATAATAAAATATTTACAACAATAATAAACTTACCATAGAAAGGACTATAGATTTATTTATTAGGTATAATGTTTTTGTTTGCATGGCAGCTCGCCATCTGTTTGAATTTACAGTAATATGAATCTCAGTTGCCATCTGTTTGGTCACACCCAAACCTAGACACTGTCTCACATGCTCGTCTTTTATGTGTGTATATATATTCACACACATACATACACATTGCTGACAATTTCTCATGAACCATCCTGCCCAATGAAAATTTTCTGAGTAAACTGCTTCTGAAACTCCCAACTTTCATTCTCCATCATCTTTTGGCCCAAATTTTAGCTACACTTTTTCTATCCCAAACATTTCGCTTTCTTACTCCAGATTTCGAAGGTATTTTGGATCATGCACATCTTTATTCCAATCGTTTGTTTTTTTCCTTCTGGATTTTTCAATGTTACCCGTTTGTTTTTTATCTTTAGTTTCTTTTTTGCCCTTTTTGAAAATGTGGGTTCTTTTTTCTTTCATTCATTGGACTTCTACTTGTGATTTATGACATATTGTCTGAATTGATCTACACATATATATATGTGTGTGTATGTGTGCATGTATTTTGGAATTGATGCAATATTTATTTACCCATTTGTTTATCTTTAAATTAGCTTTAGGCCTTTTGTTGTTGCTCCGGATGATTGGTCCCTGAAACTTCGCTATGAGGGAAGGTAGAAGCCGGCCAGAACTAGGATGGTGAATAGCATAATACTAGTATATCTGTATTATGTGATTAATATAAAAAATCTGTATTATAATGCTGGCTTGGTTAAAACAATATTGACCTATGATGGTCATAATCATAATAGGAACTTGGGTTTTGTTCTGTCATTGCCTGTGCTTCCTCGTAAGAGTTTCATATTGTAACAACCGATCATGTTAAGACTCTGTGTGTGTGTGCACACATATATGCAGTTGCATTTGCTTTTTGTCATGTATGGCTTGGCTGGAACCAGGCAAGGTTTGGTTATGTTATGAGGGATAGAACTTTGTTGTGCTTTTGGCTTGTTTCTACCTAGCTAGTTTCTATTTGGTTTATTGCTATCTTGCAGACTTTCAAGAATAAAGCAAGTAAAACGACTTTGAATTGTTCTGGTACTCTTTCTTGGTTAATGATCATGGTTGGATGTGATTCTGTTTTCAGGGTAAATTGAAGAGGTAGGTTCTGCCAAGCCAAAGCACAAAATCCTTTAAGTATGAATGGTTATATTGTTGGTGCGATTGTCCCCATTGTTCTTGTGCTCCTTCGAAATTCAAGGAGGGTGAAGAAGCGAGGAGTGCTGGTTGATGTTGGTGGGGAACCTGGGTACACAATCCGAAACATTCGGTTTCCATTCCCTCTAGAAACAGCATGGGAAGGTGTATCTACACTTGCAGAACTTTTTGAGCAGTCATGTAAGCAGAACAGCAATAAAAGCTTGCTTGGCACTAGGAAACTGATTTCGAGTGAGGTTGAAGTAACTGAAGATGGAAGATCCTTTGAGAAGCTTCATTATGGAGAATTTGTATGGTTGACATATGCTGAAACATTTGCAGCTGTGTGCTATTTTGCTTCTGGTTTAGTTCAACTTGGTCATAAAAAGGGAGAACGCGTGGCAATCTTTGCTGATACAAGAGAAGAATGGTTCATTGCATTGCAGGTCTGACAAATGTTTTCTGAAATTTTGTATCAATTTCCATGCCTGTTTGTTTAAAATTTTGACTGAGATGTTAACTCATGCCAGGTCCTTCCTTTGCCTTCCTTCAAATTAGAGAAAGTAATTGGTACATGTTATTTTTTCAGGCCTGCTTTAGGCGCAATGTCACTGTGGTGACAATATATGCATCTTTGGGGGAGGAGGCTTTATGTCACTCATTAAATGAGGTCCTCTATCCCTCTCTTTGTCTATCTATATCTATACATGTTTGTATCAATACTATTTACTTGCGAAATAGTTAACTTTTTCTTGAACTAATATTTTTATCAGTCCTTAAGAAACTATATCTGTTCTTAATTTGCTTCCCTCAGAGGTGAATTGTCTTTTCTTATTTCTTACATGTTTACATAAATTGTTTAGAACCTGTCGGTAGTTGATTAACAATTCAATAATATTTGCTGAGTTTATTTTTACTCATTGTAATTACTATGCCTTTTGTCCAAAATTTCATCACTGAGCTTGTTAGAATTGATACTTATAGTTTTGTTATGTTGGTAATACACTCTTCAAAAGATTAGCGAGATAACCATGCATCAGAACAGTATTCCCTGCATCTTTTACCATGTGAACCAAGTGGAAAAAGTAGTTCACTGGTTTAATTGGCCGGTGAAGATTTCATGGTTTTGCACGTTTGTTAGTCATGTTTATTTATTTATGCAATCTTTGCTCTGCCAGACTGAAGTTACAACACTGATTTGCGGGGCCAAAGAATTAAAAAAGCTTGTCAACATTAGTGGACGACTCGACAAGATAAAACATGTGATCTGTATGGATGATGAGATTCCAACTGCTGTAAGTGGTAGATGGGCAGTCACTTCTTTTGCTGATGTCCAGAGAACCGGGTATGAAAATCCTGTTGATGCTGATTTACCTATTGCAGCTGATGTTGCAGTTATAATGTATACTAGTGGAAGTACTGGATTGCCTAAGGTTAGAATGTAGATTTTGGGTTTTGCTTCTTGTAGCCTCTTATAGATTTTGTTGGTAAAAAGATGCTTGCACGATGTTTTATCTTTGAGATATGTAAAATTGTCAAGATTAGGTTTCAACATTGTTAAGCTGCTTCTAATATATCGAATTTGTACAGGGTGTTATGCTGACACATGGCAATATACTAGCTACCGTTGCTGCAGTCAAGACAATTATTCCTGGAATTGGAAGCAAAGATGTCTATCTTGCGTATCTACCCCTTGCTCATATTCTTGAATTAGCGGCTGAGGTATATATGTTGTCTTGAATTACTTTACAAATGTTCATTGCAACTTACTTTTGATCTCTGATTATACTCATATTTGTTTACCTGCAGTGTGTTTAAACATATTTTAACATATTTTTTCCAATTGTAGCATTTAATTGTTGCTGTAGGAGGTATCCTAGGATATGGATCCCCTTTGACTCTTACTGATACATCTAGCAAGATAAAACCAGGAACAAAGGGGGATGCCTCCGTGTTAGCTCCAACCCTGATGGCAGCTGTTCCAGCAATTCTTGATCGTGTTCGAGATGGAGTACGAAAGAAGGTTAGAAATTTTTACTTTCTCAAACGTATGACTTCTTTATATGTGTGTGTATTTGTGAAAATACGTTAATTTCAAAAAAAAATTGAATCTTAAACTTCAGGTAGATGCAAAAGGTGGACTATCCAAGAAATTGTTTGACTTCGCATATTCTCGTAGATTATCTGCAATAAATGGTAGTTGGTTTGGTGCCTGGGGCCTTGAAAAGTATCTGTGGGACTTACTTGTCTTTAAGAAGGTCCGAGCAATTCTAGGTGGTCGCCTTCGATTTTTGCTTTCTGGAGGTGCTCCTCTATCACCAGATACTCAGAGATTTATCAACATCTGCTTTGGGTTAGTATGTTTTTAGCAATTTGAGTTGATATCCATGTAAAAGTTAAATTTATGGATCCTCTGCTGCTTCTCTTACATACTCTCACACAAACTCATATTCAACATTCAGGCACATTTCTGTAGTTTCGTAACAATTGTTGTTCTAAATTTAATTAAGGTGTTGTTTGATTAACTGAAAATTTTGTCTGCTGGTTTATAAAATATACTATATGATTTTATGCCGGTTTCTCATCTAATAAGAGATAGAAACAGGATTATTAGCGTACTTTCAATTAAAATATTGGTGTAGTTTAGTCAAATTATATAAAAAAAGGAAATCTTAAATAACATTGACAGAATGTAATAAGTAGGTTTTAAGTACTGTAGCTTCTAAAACAAGTTACCAAACACATTAAAGATGAATGCTTTCATCAAACACCACCTTACACCTTGTCCAACAGGAAGATGCTACTTAAACAGCGATTCTTTGGGTGGAAGTTCTATTTTTTGTCTTAGATGGCTATTTGATATGCAAGTAGCTTAGACATTAACAAGGACCAAAACTGTGTTGGATGACAAGTAGCTTTTTGGTACCATGGAGATACTATCATCATGAAGGATACTGACAGTTATCTCTTCCACACAGATTTAATATTTTTAAGTATCATATTCTCATTGGAATTCCTTTTTCAGTACTCCAATTGGCCAAGGGTATGGTCTAACTGAGACTTGTGCTGGTGGCACCTTCTCTGAGGTTGATGATACATCTGTTGGTCGCGTTGGTGCTCCACTTCCTTGCTCCTTTATTAAGGTAAGAGATTATTATTATTACTACTATTACTAGTTTGACTGAGATGACTGCTTAACATATTTGTTTTTATTCACTATCTGGTGGTTAAGTTTTGTGGCTTTCCTTTGAAATCAACCAAATAAGTTATTTTAATTTTCTCTCCTTTATTCAGGTTGAAACTGGAAGCTTTGAGCTTGAGGATGGACCTCTAAAGCCTCTCTAAGCTTTGTTTCTTGTGTATATTTTGCATATATATGATTGTGTGTGTGTTTGCATGTGTGTCGGCAATCAAAGCTTTATTTTCCCAATGCTGTTTGCTGTGTATGATGATTATTTGGTGGATTATTGCTGTGCTCATTTCATCCTGATTTGTTTACTTATTTGCGTTGGTGGGTGAATTTCTGAATTCGATCATATTGCATTATGTGTTGTTTATTTCAGTTAGTAGACTGGCCTGAAGGTGGATATTTAACTAGTAATTCACCAATGCCTCGTGGAGAAATACTGATCGGTGGTCCGAATGTGACGCTTGGATACTTCAAAAATGAAGAAAAAACAAAAGAATCATATAGGGTACGGTTTTGAACTTCCGATCTTCACATTCCCTTTCCTTTTCCTCTCTTTTTTTTTAATGATTACCTATAATGGATCCTCTCTTTTTCCTTTCTATCTCTTAGTTAACTCGCTATTTTTATTTTTTTGGTGCGGAAAAGGTTGATGAGAGAGGAGTTAGGTGGTTCTGTACAGGTGACATAGGACAGTTTCATTCCGATGGTTGCCTTGAGATAATTGACCGTAAAAAAGACATTGTCAAACTTCAGCATGGAGAATATGTCTCTTTAGGAAAGGTATGAATGGATATTTCCAGTGAAACAATTATGTAATTCGAATTTTCCACTGTAACTAATATTTTTCCTACAGGTTGAGACTGCTCTCAGTATCTGTCCCTATGTCGACAATATTATGTTGCATGCTGATCCATTTCACAGTTTTTGTGTGGCTCTCGTGGTGGCTTCCCAACAAATGGTGGAAGATTGGGCTTCAAAGCAAGGCATTACATTTACTGATTTTGCAGACTTGTGTGAGAAAGAAGAAACTATCAAGGAAGTACATTCCTCTCTTGCTCAGGTATATCTTCAAATTTATCCGAAGATTTAAGCTTTGATGAGGGCGCCAGGATATCCATGTACAATTGCAACAAATCGCAACATATTATACTCTTTGCTTTTTGCATATAGCTACAAACTATTTGAACTTGGAGAACTATCCATCGGCGACATTTGCTTTTGCATCCGTTTGTGATCACTCATTTACGGTATAGGCTTATACTTGGATTTTAGCTTTTCTCGAGTGCTGGCTTAGCTTTGATGTAGTTGGAGAAGAAATCTTTTTAATTTGCATGTACTTTCATGCATAAAGCAGAGATATTGCATTCCCTTTACTTTGAACATACCCTCTGTGCAGCTCTGATGGAGAAAGTATTGAACCGTTGCGCTGCCACGAGAATCTAGGCTGATAATAATTCAATTTTACTTTTTCACTGTTGCTTTTTTTTTCCGACCTCTGACCCTGTTTCGTCCATCTGCTACTGCTTTTAATTGCAGACAGCCAAGAAGTCACGATTGGAGAAGTTTGAGATTCCTGCAAAAATCAAATTGATTTCTAGTCCATGGACTCCAGAATCAGGGCTTGTGACCGCAGCTCTCAAGATCAAGAGAGAGGCCATTAGAAGAGCTTTTTCTGAAGACCTGGCCAAGCTATATGCATCATAGTTTTAGATGCTTTGACTGCTCATTTAGCAACAATCTTGAAGAAAGTAAGACTAGTGTAAGATGATATGATCAAAACCCATATTCATTTTCTTTGTTCTAGTTCTTACCATTGCAGTTCATGTTTTGTTCTAAATAAACTACAGGAAAACTCAGGTTTTTGCCTGTCTTCAAGCAGGATTGTTAGATTCAAATCACTTTTCTTTGGGTTCCACGTGTGTGTATATATATCTTTTCTGCTCTAAATAATGTGTCCTTGTTTATACACCTGCAAATCATATCCGTGTTGTGTTCTTGTATACATGTCATGTTTTTTTGTTACTTTTCGGTGCCGTGTAATCTTGCGGTCATCCATGCTGCTGAAACCTACCAGGGATAGCTCTTTAAATCACCAAATGAAATAATAGTGATGAGCACTTTGTAGGCATTGGGTCTCTCTTAACCCGTCTCAATAAAAGATGGGCTGATGTTACCAAAGTTCAGTGGGAGACTAAAATCTGAATGGGGGAGGGTTGCCGAAGGACATGAAGTAGCAAAAGACCAATGAATGCCTTTTGTCACTGGACCAGCCTCCTCCCCCTCCAATGATGTTCATTTTTAACTACTTTAAGATTTGGGTCTTATACTTCTTTAAGGCCATGAAAACAAGCTATTTGTCCTTATAAATTAGGTATATAACGCTTTTTCTATTATTTTGATACCGAAAAATTAATTGCGTTAAAAAATAGGTGGCTGAGAATGTACATGTCTGACTTTTTTCAGTGTACCATTGACCGGAAAAAAAAAAGGGTATAGTTTGAAAGGTTAAATTGTGATATAAGCCTATAAATTATTCAGTTGAGCATTTTGACACATTGAATGAGTCGATGCAAAGGACGAATTTCTTATAGTTTGAGCTTAGCTCAATTTTATTTTAGTAGGAAGTTAAGGTCAATTTAATGTTGTAATTTAAAGATTAGATTGAAAACCCAGGTGATTAAATAGATGGAAGAGGATGAATTTGTACTTGATTGCTGATTCAATCCTAAAAAGAAAGTAGAAGAAGAAGAAGAAGAAGAAAGGAACACAGTTTACTTTAGTTTTACTCTCTGCTAAGAGATCTAGTTTCTAGTGAATGATACCTCAACTTGTCATCATGTGTAATAATGAACAATGTATTTTGCTTAGTTTTGGGGGAAATCAGAAACTAAGGAAGTAGGAATGGATTTAATTTAATTAATTCATATAATTATAATTAAGATATGATATTTAAGTAAAGAAAACACATGGGGTTGGTTTTGATTTGATATGTATATGATTAAACCCTTTTCATCTATTTACTAATTCAATGGCATAAAAAAAAAGCCAAAGTGGATTTTGGTTGAAAAGGTCAAAAAGTCTCATGAAGAAGAACAAAGTAGAAATTTGTAGTTTGAACCATATAAGTCAATTCCCTAATCTTTTGTTAGCCTTTCTTATGTTTGAACCATAATTTTTCCATCCAAATTAAATATAATATGCTTGGAATATTATTGTTGTTGTTGTTATTATTTGTGTAAAGAAGACCTAGAAAAAGTCTTTGAGAGAATATCCTAGTATTAAGGAATTAATTTCATAAAATGGAAAATAAAAATCAATTTTTATTATTAATATATAATCCAAAACAATAAATTAATAACATACTAAACATAGTAGTTGATCATCTCATTCATTAGTATATTTAGTAAAGCTTAGAGAATAATTAAGATGGACAAAAAATTTAATTATTTCATGGTAATTTTAAAAGGTATGAGGAGGAGACCCACATCTACAATTTGGTCCATGAAGATGATGATGATGTTCAGAAATATTTGAGTCCTCACCTCACCCAACCCACATTGGAAACACCCTCTTCTCCCCCATGTGACTCCCCTTCTCTATTACTTTTCATTGTTTCCCCCCTTTCACCTTTTTTATTAAAGGAAAAAAAAAAGCTTTTTAGATGTGTTCTCTCATGGACAAAACCTTCACAAAGTTCAATCTCAAAGCAACCTCTTCTCTCTCTCTCTCTCTCTCTCTCTCTTTTTGGGTTATAATTTTTTCCCCTTATTTAAGACATTTCTTTTTCAATTCCCTTTACACATGTACAAATGCAGGAACACACAGAAAAAAAAACATATGTCCATGACAGGAAGCTTGCACTAGTGGCAAAATTATATGGATGATAGGTTTTGGAAAAAAAAAAGAGAGTATAGGTTAATAAATGAAGTTGATATCATTTTATTGTAATGTATTTTAGAAAAATTAATTCATAAGACAAATTTTTGAGATAAATAAGTTGAATATGTCGAAAAAAATTAATTGGATAAATAGATCGTTTTAAAGATAAAAGGTGAAAGGGCGTCTAAGTAGACGGATTTTTTCTAACAAATCAACAAAAAAGTTCATCCAACTAAACGTGTTTTTATATTCTCTCTTCAAAAATAGAATATTTCCTTAAATTTTAAAAAAAAATTATCCTATTTTACTAATTAATTTTTTTAAACATATTTGACTAATTTAATCAAGTTTTTGTGAGAATAGGAGCAATAGTATTGGGAACCCCATGTTGAGAAGATTGATGCGAAGGACTGGTGCTTCTTCTTTTTTCCCTAATCTTCAAATGTCTTGTGCTACATCAATTCCCTGTATCTCGTGCCTTTAAATGACCCCTTAAATCAATTGGGAATCTCAATTTTTGACTTGAAATCTACAATCACAACCCCATACACCTGTTGTATACATGTGTGTGTGTGTATATATATATATATATATATATAACATGAACTGCAAAATATTACTGTAGAAGCCAACTAAATTACTATTTTAACTCATTTTCATGGTACTTACGTTTTGCATTATCAGGAGTTGCTAAATTATTCATTACATTTACCATCCCCAAATTTTATATCAATAGCAACCCAACTGCCGTACCAATGCAACTATGGAAATCTTACCAACAATTTGGTAAAAAAAAAATTATTTAAGTGCCAATCTCACCAACAAATCAAAACTATATATATATATATATTTTAAGTTTTCTTAAGAATTTGTCTAAACGAACATATATACCGAAATTAAGAACTTATACTTTGAACCAATTAAATTTTAATTTAATTAATATAAATATTATTGTCAATATAAAAAAATATGAGTTGAATATTTATGGTCGGAAGAAAAAAACTTAAAACTTTCACTTTCTAAAATACAACTATCTTTAAAAGACTGTTTCCAATAAAAAAATCAACCATTTTCTTGTTAGACCGCAATATGGTAAACGTTTTCACTTTTCAAAGCAAATATTAGGTGGTCAAAGAATTGGCTTTAAAGTAGATCAAATTCCCTGGTTGAATGGATGGTTTATCTTAAATATATATATAATTGATTTATTTTTATATTAAATAATTATAATTATTTATATATGCTATATGTAACATAGTAAAATACGCTTGTTATTTTATTTATGATAATTAAATGAAATAAAAAATTTAAATATAAAATATAAAATATCCTTAAAAAGGAAAACCCCCAATTTACCACTGCGTACTCTGGTCTAAACTTATGAGATGGTAGGGGCCAACCTCATTATTATGATCGAAAATTCGTGTATATTTATATTATATTCGTATCTCGTGATCATATTTAATAATAATATATAAATTTTCTTCTTCTTTTTTTCTACACAATATAAGAAGGTATAGGAGCAGCAATTCATGTCCTTTTTTTTTTATAGTTTTGTCTTTAAAGGAAGAGTTCACATTTGCTTCTCTTTTGTTTCCAGTCCAGTACAACCCCCTTAACTATGATGAATGGGTACAGGGAAGACAATTCATGCTGCTATTTCCATCCTAAACAAGTAGTTATTGGGGTTTGCCCTTTGTGCTTAAACGAGAGGCTTCTTGTCTTAGTTTCAAAGCAAGGCCAGCGCTCTTCATCTTCATCCTCTACCAGAGCTGGCCGTAGTAGATTCCTTCAAGGTGTTTCACAAAAGAAACCCCACATTTACCTCCCCAACATCTTTGCTTTTGGTTCCCTTCTCAATCGTCCTCAACCTCACCTCAACCATTTGAAACCTCAAGATTTCGATGATCACGATGCTTCTACCAGTCAGGAAGGTATTCCGATTTCAACTTGGTCTTGCAAAAACTGGGTTTTTTTTTCTTGGGGTATGTGTGTGTTCTTGAATATCAATTACATGCATGCATATGTCTCTTCATAGGCAAAATTATTGTCGGTGTAAATGACAAAAGTGTGGTCAAAGCTAGAAATTCAAGAATCTTATCCTGTTTTCTTCAGCTTTCCTCTGCAACTCCCCCCCCCCCTTTTAATGTTCATAGTAAAGTAATTCCCTTGCATGATTGGTTTACTCATGGGAATGCCATTAATAGTTTTTTTGGAAAATCCTAAAATCCATCCAATTATGCATATAAATTTATCCATCTTTGCTTTAGTATCTGACCAGTATCTGCAAACAGAAATTTAAAAAAAAAAAAAAAAAACTTTCCTGTATCATTCCAGATATAACCAAAACAACACCACCATATATCTGTTGGATGATTCGTGCAAAATCATTCAACTTCTTAGTAATATGAAGACAACAAATATCATTACAAATTCATCTAATCATCCATTAAAAACGGACCCCTTTCATGTCAAGTCTTGCTAATCATGTCCTCACCTTATCAAATTTTAATAAAACATGGCTTTCCTTCACATTCTTTTCTGGCTATATGTTGGTCTCACCATTAATGTAGCCAACTAGCAACAATTGTTACTTTTAATTCCTTTTTGAAAACCCCGATTATACTTGTGTATTTGCAGACTCATTTATCTCAATCAAGTTCGAAGAGAATGGGGTTGGTTCATGGGAAAAAGGCAAAGTTTCAAAGGTATCACTTGAGCATTGCAGCATGTCGTGGAAGGCCAGCTTGAGCAATAAGAGTGTGATAGAGCATCCCAAACCAGGTGGGTCACTGAGGTGGCGAAAGCGGATGGGTCATTTGTTTCAGCTGGTAAGGTGGAAGAGGTCCAACAAGGCTGAGGGAGTTAAGGTTATGAAGAAGAGCTGGATAACAAGGACTCTCACAAAGAAGACTAAAGAATAAGAGACTCCCTTGTTTTTTTTTTTTTTTTTTTTTTTTTATAGAAAGGGACAGTAAGTAAAGTAAAATCTAAGCTAAGGTTTCCTCCGCCATTGCCCATATGTGTGTGTTGGGGCTATCGTTTTGGCTTTAAAAAAGTTGATTGCTTTCTTCTTCTTGTATTCTATTCCAAAACAGAACAATATTGTTACGATGTGCCAGTCATTTTAGATTGGACCTAAGACAAGAGCACGTTTTTAATGCAAAAACAAGTATTTGTATATTTTAACCTTACAAATGCCAATAGGATCAAAACCCTTTCTCAAGTGAGGAATTTTTTTTATATTTCTTTCATTAATTTAGTAACAAGAATACTTACTTTTACGGTCCATTTGGAAGCAAGGAAAATGTCTTCCGTAAATTGTTTTCCTGCTTTTACGGTGTTTGGAAGCATGAAAACATTTTACATTTATAAAATGTTTTATAAACACGGGTAAAATAACCTTCAATTTGGGGAAAATGTCTTACCGATTTTATTTCTGTAAGACATTTTCCATCTCTCGTTCTTCATCCAGGTAAGTCTTCTTCTTCCATTCTTCAACTTCTTATAATATTTTTTCAACTTCCTCTTCCCAATTTTCGTCACATATCTTCTCTTCTCAGACAAATTTTACACGCTGCTGTTTCGTTTCCTATCTTTCTCTCTGTCTCAGGATCTCATTCCTCTTCGCAAGGTATAGCATCTTCTTTTAAAAAGCTATTTTTTTCTTCTTGTTCTTTACTTGTCCAAATTTTAATTGATTTTATGCCTGAAATTTTATGTCTTCTTTGTTTCTTTATTTTTTATTTTTTTTGAGTTTGGGAAATTCTATCGATTCAGGGCAATGAAAATGTAATCTGGTGCCACGTTTTGTTTGCAAATGTGCTTGATTCTTGTGCTTGTTGTTTTTGAAAATGTCTGTCCAGCAGCAACGTATTATACCCGGGTAAAGTAAGAATTTCAAACAGAGCACCAGCAGCAACGTATTATACCCGGATAAAATATGAAGGAAAAATGCTTGAAGTTCAAGCTTTTAACTACTGTTAAGAATGGAGAACAGAACTTATTAATATATTTATTTATAAATAAATCATTGCAATACATGTAAAAACAATTTAAAATATAAATTTATTAATATATATATATATATATATATATAAAGTAAACTCAATCAAACAAGAAAAAGATAATAAATTCTTAAATATATAAATTTTTATTAAAACAGCTTTTCAGGAAAATATTTTCAGAAATCACAAACAATGTAAAAATATTTTACACAGATTCATCCAAACACCAAAAAAGTAAATCATTTCCCAGAAATTATTTTTCAAGAAATTATTTTTCAGAAATTATTTTCCAGAAAACATTTTACCTGCAAACAAACGGAGCCTTATACGAATAATTGTGGAATTTTAAACAGATAGGGAATTTTTCACAAATGTTGCTAGATTTCTGCCAGTAATGGAGCAGGCGACTTGCTTTGGTTCAAAATGGCAATTTGTCCCCAAAGTTGTTCCAAGTTCTAACTATCAACCAAAGGGACCATTGCAGTTAGGACCACAATGGAGTGGACGAAACGTTTCCACATGAGCTGAAGAAAAATGAAGACGAAACAATATCGCTGCATTGCTTTCAACCAAATACGTCACTAGATTTTCTTTATACTATAGCGTAGGAAATATTTTTTATTGAAATGTATCAAAATTCAAATGGATTAATTATCCTCTACTATATAATCATTTTTTCAATTTAATGCCTTAACTCGTAACATCAAATTCAGTTAAATTATATAAACTGGACCTGATCAAATATCAGGTTATCTATCAAGTTCGAATGCCAGTTTAAAAGGTTTGAGAAAAATTATTGAAATCTGTTTGAACAGCAAAGTAAATAAATGGAAGCGTAATTTTTAGTGTAATAGTTATTCTCTCTTGTAATTACAAAAAATTATAATTCATTAGACATGTTTGGCTAACAATATCTGTACAAATTGTAATTACATTTACATAATTTATATTTTTAAAAATATTAATTATTATAAAAAAATATTAGTATGAGAATAAGAATTCCTAAACAAGTAAATAAAATAAAATAAAATAAAGTCATCATATATATTATGTTAGTCTAAAAGATAATACGATTCCTAAAAAAAATACAATAAAAATAAACATCGTATGCAATTTTATATAATTGTTCTAGTGCATATTTGTTTAGTTATTCCTCTTTAATATTTAACATATATTCCTTATCATCGTCTATTGGTCATTGACTGAGTTCATCACCATCCGAATTTGAATATGCATCATTAAAATTATCAATATTTCATTCTTCCATATAGTCTTTAAAATATAAACCATCTCAATTCCATGTATTATTAAAGTTATGAAATATGTTGCATGTTAGTACGACCCAACCTTATTTTATTTTATGCTATACTAAGGTGATATTAATATAATAAATATTTTTTAGAACAACAAATATCTTCTTAATCACATTTTAAAACCTTTAATGTCTCAAATTAAAAAAAAATTATTATTACATAAAATCATAATTTTTAACTATAATTTCAAGAAGTCAATTAACAATAAATAAATCTTTTTACCAATAATTTATAGATTAGCAACTTGTTTGGGAAACATTATTTTGGGTGGCCATTGATATTTAACCACCCCAAAAAATCCTCAACTAAAGTAGTTGAAATTAACCGCTGTATCCTCCATCACTTGCTATTGTCAAGCCATTTTCTCCAATCTGCATAACTTCCAAGGCAATGTGATTTGAATGTATAAAATATCTTTTTCTTTATCCAGAAACAACCATAATTCCCATTAGTTGACCCTAGACTTTGAATTTGAAAACCCATTAATTTTCTTCTTAATCGAAAACAATATTGTAGAAAGTTCCGCAGCACACTGTTTTTTAATGGACAATATCATTTTTTAGGCATGTAATAAAACTGTACTACTTTATTTATATATTTGATTTTTTTTTAAATTAATATCATACATCTTTTTAACACTAGATAAGTTTCATTTAATAATATTTTAACCATAATTAGTATTGGTTAATTAAATAAAATTAATGTTTAAAATTAAATAAAATTAACAAATAATAATAGTAACTAGACTTGTCTATGGGTGGCCCAACCCGAAAGCTTGAAAAAAATATAGACTCGAAAAATAAGTTTGGACAAAAAATAAGGCTCGCTTAGAAAATGGGTCAAGTCTCGGGTAAGATTTTTGGGCTCAAGCCCAGCCCCTCAGACTTTGCAAAAAAATAAACTACTTTTTTTCACTATTTTGATCTTCTTTCTCCGCTGTTTTGATATTATTTCGCTATTATGTTGCTACTATTTTGTTGTTATTATTTAGATATTCTATAGTTCTTATTTTATTGTTAATTTTACTACTATTTTAGAGGCATTTGCTTATTATGTTGCATCTATCTTAGCGTTATTTAAGTACAAAAACTTTGTTAATTTATTTTCAATTTATTAGAAAATATTTATTTTAATGTTTTCAGTGTCTTTGATGTATTATGTATTTCAATTTTTTTATAAAATAAAATAATTTTTAATACGAGGAGCTAGGATCAGGCTTTAGCATTTTATTAGAGATGGATTTGAGCAAAATTTTGAGCCTATTTTTCTGATTGAGCTCGGGCCTAGAATTTTGTTAAGACTCAAATCCGACCCGATTCATGGACAACTCTAATAGTAACACAAGGTTTATGGGTTTTTTTTGTTCAACTAGACTTTTATAACATGGTTAAATTAGGATTTAAGGTTAAAGAGATTCAAAGTTTAGAGTTTAAGATTTAAGGTTTTAAAATTTTATAAAAAAATTAATTTATTAATTTTAGAATTAGAAAACAATATACAGTCTAAAAAAAATTATATGATTTTATTATTAGATGAAAAAAAAATTAACTTTTTAAGATCAAGCATTAAACTCTAACTCAAATCAAATCTCAAAAAATAATCTTCAACCATTTTGTCCCCAGAAATTGTAACTAATTATTTTAAAACCTGCTTCCCTTCCCTTTCAATAATTTCACCAATTGTGAGCTAAGCATCTGCCTTTTTTTCCCCTCCGTTGAGTAAAAGGGCAAATGGGTTAAGGTGCAGTGAGACTTAGACCTGTTCATATATTTAAACCGATCCAAATTTATCCAAAACCAGAGACGTGTTGGGACAGATGATGAGGAGAAGTAGGAAAGGTAGGGAGTGAAAAGGACCCTCAAAAAATCATTCAATTCATTCATCCACCCAAATCCCAATTACAGAAGGTGATCAGAAGAATAAAAAGGGAAGCAGCTTTAGTTTATTTCTCTACCTCTAATATAAAGAGGGGTCTCTCTCTCTCTCACAAGTCAAACAAGCTTTAAAAAGAGTAACGACACATGGTTTTGTGTCACACGACTCAAAATTTCTATCCATGATATAACCATATTATACAAAAATATTTAAGACTTTAACACACCTTCTGGTAGCTCTCTTCCCAATGGTCCACATTACACCTTCTTGTATTTTCAAATTACCATAAAAGAATTTAATGCCTATATTAAGTTCTCATTTCAATTATTTGATGGGAACCTACTTGAAATTCTAATTCAATTACTATCTTTTATTATTTTAACATTTATAAACCTTTACCTTTTTTTTTTTTTTTTTTTTTTAGATAATCTCCTTCGTGTAAAGTATTTCAATGAGATTATTTGGTTATTTTATTGAATATGTCTACATTAGTTGGTTTTATAGGTTCCCCAGGCTCTAACTCTCACATATGCTCATATTCCAATGAGATACACATGTGAAAGCCTATGATCATAAAGCATGGGAATGGATTTTTTTTTTAATTGCAAATTTACAATTATATCATTATTGATCAATTTTAAGAAATTTTTGACTCCTTATTTTATAGTCAATAAACTGTTTAACAAATTTAGTATTGTCCTCGTTAAGAGTTTTGTGTACTATCTCTGTCAACGATTTAAATATCTAAAGAGACAATAAGTTCATAAAGTAAGAGTGTTTGTTAAATGTTGAGAAAGTGAACATACACAATTATGCATGGTTGTACTTGAATTCATACCCTAAAGCTATAAGGCACAAGTTCAAGTCTAACGCGCACAATCATGTGTTGTTCACCTGTTCAAATATCAAACGAGGCAATCATGCTTTATAAATCTGTGCTTAAAGAGTACTCCCAACAAATACGAAAGGCAAAACCCTTGGAAGGAACAATACCAAATTTGTTGAAGAGTTTATTCAACTTTGCGCAAGTGGCACCTTACAAATTTCTCCTAAAAATGTCAAAAATCTCTAAACAATTAAAACAAATCTAGATCAAACCTATGCATAATCAACTTGAAGTTCTCATGTTGTCTTCTTTGCCATTAAACTGATTTTCAAGAATGGACGTTAAAAGTGGAGAATTAGAGGTAGAGATTTTTGTTCAATGTATTGTAACAACATAAAAAAAAAAAAAAATCCAAACTCTTTGTTGAGATCTCAAATATCATAAATCAAATTCCATCAATATATATATATTCCTTGATGGTTGATGGAAAATTGGAAATGAGACCTCATTCAATGATCCGTGCACTGAAACCCTAGCTTTAGGGGCTCTATTTGAGGCATCAATTTTCTCCTAATTTTGGCATGTATATATTAGACAACAAGAGACCCAAATCAAACACAGTGATAATCTCCTTTCAGTTAAGACTTTATTTATTTATTTAATAATTAAATTTAAAATCAAATAGATCAAACTTTTAAATAAAAAAATTTATTAATCTCATTTTTATCCACAAAATTTATTATTTTAAAAAACCGCTTGATTTACCAAACATCAGTATCTCTATGCAGATTATCTCTCCTTTATATACAAGTAATTACAGCGAAGAAAAATATAATTCATAATATTAAAATATTAAAGTTTCTTTTGTTTTTCAATATATAAAAGTTTATGTTTTCATATTTGATATGTAAAAGTATGCAATATTTATAAATAAAATAATATATATTTAAAAAACGAAAATAAGATATACAGAGTGTCTGGGTAAGTAATTGAGTAATTTCGAGCCATGTGGGTAGGGCAAAGAGACATGTAACAAATCAGACAAGACATATATAATTGTTAGACTTGACTCAATAGCTTCCAACAACTTGTCCAATCACAGTGTGCCACCGTAACTTTGGAGTTGTGTCTTTGGAGGATGTCTCTTCCTCTGTTGCCTCTTCTTTTTTGCCTCTGCCCATATTTCAAGTCCCAATGTTTGACTTTTGCTTACCCCTATATATATAGCCTTTTTTTTTTTTGAACCTTGGTCTAGGTCACATGCAAATTTAATTTCATTACCATCAAACTTAGGGATTTAGTAATTTGTTTAAAATTGTCTTAACCAATAAAAAAAAGGGTAAAAATTAGATTTACTTTTTTATTAATTAATAAAACTTTTACATATTTAAGCTTTAAGATCTCAATTCCGATTTTATATTTTTATAAATTTATGCATTCTCCTTTAAATTTAATCTGATTAATTAATTACTTAAAACTTAATGCTTTTGATAATTAATTTTATTAAAATTATAATTTATAATAAAAAAAAGTGTGTTTAAGCTTTTTCATATATTAAAAAGTGCTATTACAATCTCATTAAGTACAAATCACTACCTCAACCTGATTAAATCCACCCATCACCAAAGTTGATTTCAATCGAACTTGTTATTAATACCTTGCCACAACAATCTCACTATATACAAATCGCTACTTCAACCTCACTAAGTCCACCCCTCTCCAAAGTTCATCTACTTTCTTCTAAGCCAAATATTCGAGAATTAAATTTAGCCAACCTTTGATTCATTTTGAAGATACTTTACATGCCTCTACATCTATTCATAGGCCGGGTTCGAAGGCCTACCTGAAATTTAGGAAGATTCGGGTAAAAATATTATGCTTGAATAAAAAAATTAAGCTCGTTTAAATTATGGGTTGGGCTTGAGCTTAAACATTCAAGGTTTGATTCTAGCCCTTTTTAAATTTATAATACTTTATATTATATTATTTTTATATATTATGTAATTTAGAACCTATTAAAAAATAAACTTATACTAAATATATAATACTATTCTAATGTAAACATTAAAATAATATTAAAATGACTATATAAAAATTTTAATAAATAAAAAATGTATAAATATATTAAATATTAAAATAAAATAAAAATTAATATTTTTAAAACAATTTAAAAAATAATATGGACAGGGGCTAAAATAGGCTTGGGTTTATCTTTTATAAATATGGACGAGTTTAAGTAAAATTTTATATCCATATTTCAGATCAAAACGGACTTGAACAAACATAAAATATGTTAATACTATACTTAGACCTGATCTAATCTATGAACACCTATAAATATCTCCGTGTGAACTATCATCCGAACATCCTCCTACTTTTTCCCTCAACAAAACTAAACATGTGTTTGTAATTAATTACTATATTTAACATTAAATCACATATCAACATATAATTTATGTTTAAATTGAATAATTAAATTCAATCGGATTGAATTACACCAATTTCTAATTCAATATTTTGAATATTATATATTTAAGAAAAGGAAGTACGAGACGATATCCAAGAATTTGAGCACCACTTTGATCACGTTAGGAGGGAAATTAAAGCAAGTTGCGTGACGTCAACAAAATACAAAATTGAATTGTCTCCGAACCAAAAGGCTATGCTACAAATAAAGCCTATACTCTATTTGATTTTCTAACGTTGGGTTTCATTAAATCTAATTGGGTAATTTCTAAAAATAATAACTTTTGTTTGTCTTATATTACATTTTAGTCATTTATGTTTGAAATGTTACGTTTTAGTCACTTATGTTATTATTTTATTACGAAATGATCACCCTACCGTTAAGTTCCGTTATCTCTTTAACGGATTATAACGGCAATCCTATGTGGCAGTCCAACTAGAATTTAAGTGTCAACTTGGATTTTCAAATGGGATGAAAATAAATTTTTAATTAAATAATAAATTTAATTAATTAAAATTTTTAAATCCTAAACTTTAACTAAAAAATTGTTCATCTCCTCTCTTTTTCTCTTCTATCTTTAGTTTTTCTTTTTTATTTTACTTCACTCCGATTTTTCAATGTTCGATGTTGTGAAATGCTCATATCACTTTTTCTATTGATAGATCAGGACAATATTGAAAAATCGGAGTGAAGTTAAACTCTTCAGGCCTTCCTCAATTAGGCATACTAGATCAGGACAATTTTCTATTGATAGATGTTGAAGAGATGTAAGATGATGAAGCCCCTTCTCTGGAAATGACACCAAATCTATGATACCATCAATATGCATAACCTTTAGCTTGGAAAGATACAATGGAGACACCAAATTTGCTCCTGCTGCTACCATTGCTGACTGTTGCAAAAGCCTTGCAGGCGTATTCTTTAGCTCTAGTTCTTCCAGAAATGGATGCAATGGCATATGTGTCACGTTGGTGCAAATCCCAATTTTTTATTTCGAAAGACAAGGGAATGAGGGTATTGATTCCTTCTTCTGCAATGGCCTTTGTGATGATGCTGTTGCGCGATGATTATCATTGGTAACAGGAGGGGCTTCCCTCTACCATCCCTTCAGATTTCGCAAGTCAAAAAACACTAATTCTTTTAGGCAAGGGAAGAATTCTTTACCTTCTCTTCCTCTATTCATTGGATTTCCCTTGAATGATAAAGATGAAGAAGACTCAGCACTACCATCTTCAATGTATTCAGCACTGCTATCTTCAATGTATTGGACAGCAGTTATATCTTGATAATAGTTTTTCTAGTAAAATGAAGAAAAAAACTAAAAACAAAAGAGACTGAAGAAAAATTAAAAAAAGAGAGGAGATGAACAGTTTTTTAATTAAGGATTAGGATTTAAAAATTTCAAATAATTAAATTTATTTAATTAAAAATCTATTTTCATCCCAATTGAAAATTCAAGTTGGCACTTAAAATCTAGTTGGACTGCCACATAGGATTACCGTTAGGGAGATAACGAAACTTAATGATAGAGTGATCACTTCGTAATAAAATAATAACATAAGTGACTAAAATGTAATATGAGGCAAACAAAAGTGATTATTTTTGTAGATTACCCAATCTAATTAGGTTATAAATTTAATTTTAGTTCCATTTTATTGGACCCAATATTTCTGTAGTTGGTATGCATCTTTCGCCATATGATAAATCATATCATTTTCCTATAATCACCCTATCATTTGAGTCTTTCTTCGTAAATTACTGGATCTTAGTGGCCCAAACATTTATTATTGGACCGACTGAACCAGATTAATTAACCAAGAAACCCACAACAATCGCTCTTAGAGGTTTTTTTTTTTTTTTTTTTTTTTTTTTTTTTTAAGTTTCACTGCGACGAAGTTAATACAATGTTGGACCAATTATATGTAGAATGTACGGCGGCTGAAGAAGTGGGTGAAAACTAGACTAAATTTGAAAAGAATTAGATAAAATTTATACAAAATATACTTACAAAGTGAGAGACTTACACATTTTATTTGTAGATGATGAGATTTAAACTTGAATTTTTAAAATTTAATGTCTCAACTTAACTTTTATTTTAATGCATACTTTTTGAAGTTTTGAATATCTGAATACTAATAAATCTTTTAAATAAGATTAATTAATCCTGAGATTATAATTAGAGATTTAAATAACAATCAATAAATTTTTTTTAAAAAGTAACAGATTATTCCTTGTTACCGGATGTTTATTAGGTCGAATTATATGTGTTTTATGCTCTAAATTATGGTTTTGGGTTTGAGTTTGAGTTTTCTAATAAAAAATATAGTTGGTTGAGTTTTATCTCGTTTAAATATTTAATTCAGCATCACTTCAAATTTAATCGGGACCTAATGTGACTAGGATGATACAAAAAATGTATATATGTCTCGAATCATAATAAAATACGATGTGATAAAAAAGAAATAGGAAATGCATGGTAATGCTTAATGTCCTATAGCTTGGATGGGACAACGGAAGACAAGGGATGCGGGTTTTGTCTTCTTTTAAGGTCAGTCATCGCGAAAGTGGAGCTATATCGATCTTTAAATAGCTTGGGACAAGGCAAGTGTGAAGCATTTGTACAGTCCCCCGGGGGGTAATTCTGAGGAAAAATAAGTTTGTCGGCAAATAGAGTTAACCCTAACATGATTTCCAGCATAGTGCCATGAATGATTTTTTTTGGGTACAATAGTGTCATGAAGGATTGATCACAAAAGGAGGATTTGAGCTTATACTGTAGTTCATATACATGTATTACAAAAAGGCAGCCTTGATTGTGTTTTTTTTCGCTGGATGTTGACACTTTCTGGTTCGTATGCATTGTCTTGTTTTTTTCACTAAATTTATGCAAAACTCTTGGAGCATGGGGATGGGACCCTAATGTTGCAGTAAATGGAGCAACTTTGCATTGAAGACTGGTGATATAACATGTTATATAGAGAGAGACATTTATGAGAAGTAATTTCAGTATCTATGCTTTAATCAAAATAATCTTGATAAAAAGATGATTTGAAGTCGTCCTTTCAAAGGGAACAGATGGATCTGAGAAAAAGATCCTGCGGAAATTTGAATGGGGAGCAGCAGGTGTTATATATGCTTAAACTGAATTTATGTTATATAGATTATGTGTCGGTGTTTTGCTAAGTCTAGGTGGGAGCCATTCAACCCAATTCCTCCACAGAGAACGCTGCGACGTAGTTATACTTGCCCCAATCCATCAGGCGACACTCAAATACCCTAGAAATTCCCATAAAAAAGAAGCCTTATTTGATGTTTAATCCTTGAACTTATTAAAACAATTATTTAAAAGCTGATAAGGAATGGTCCAACTATTAAATATTTAAAATTTAATCTGATTTCTCATGTGCAAATCGAATGAATGATTAATAAGCTGAGAATAAGATTTGGATAAAAGGAATAACAAAAAGAAAATTGGGGTTGTGGAAAACTCATATGGTGAGCAAGTATCTCAAAAGGTTTGAGTGCATGCAGAGGAGAATAAAAGTGGCCGTAAGTTATTGCAGCAAGTGGAAGGTGTGTCTGAGTTGAACTTGAACAACCGCTTGCTTCAGTTTCAGATCACTTCATTGGGGGGATATAGAGCAGCCAGCCACAATTGTCCTCTCCTGCTGTTGCAACATTTGTTGACCAATATTAAGGGTAACCCATTGGCCCCGTATTTTGTGGATACGAAATGATGTAGCTCCCTCCCAAACACATTACTACCATTTATGGCCCTAAAACAATTGCCATGGGCTCATTGATGCTGGGTAAGGCTAATCTTCATTCAGTGCCGAGTTTAGCTACCTAGCTAGGATCTTAAGGCCCAGACTTGTTCAATATGACTGGACTATCTTACTCTTCTGCCGATAAAAAGTATTTAGCTTTGTTTCTTAAGCGGGTTAAGCTAGTTTTTTTACTTACATATAATGATACATTTAACTCTAAATATTTATATTTAACTTGACTTTTATTATTATAATTAGCTAAAATTGATTATTGATCTTTCAAAAAAATTCAATTCCTGGTAAAAGTAACATGAATGCCATTATATTATGGGTCAGATTGCATTTTGCCCCTCTACTTAAAAAATAAGCAAATTAATCATTATACATTAGATCAAAGAACAAGCGAGAAAGAAAGAACATAATGGACTAATAATAGTAAAATTATAATGTAAAAACATAAAATAAAATAACATAACTGAAAGAAAGAGAATTAATTTCTTTCTTCTTGAACCATACCAGGAAATAGGAGAAGAGAAACAAGGAAGAACGACATAAGGTTTCAATCTTTAAGCAATAAATTGGTATGTTTAATTTAGTCCTTTTTTATGGTTGCAGAAGCTTGATTTAGCTAGCCCATGTACTAATTTGTAAAACTGTTAAAGTTTCTAAAAGTTTCCATTGATGAATACTTGAATAAATTGATACTAAATTAACAGTTTTTAAGCTTAGAAGTGAAAAAGGACTAGTTTGTAAAGTTTAATTGCTAGTTTTTAACATAGGGACTAAAATGTATAAATTTTGAAATTGGTGTAAAATTTCTATAATTATAGACAATAGATAGTCTTAAAAGGATGTAATTGACATTAGTTTCAAAATTGAAGCTCAAATTTGAAAGACATTGCAATTCCGGTTTTAGGGACTAAATTAAATAAAATGCAAAACTTTAGAGGGCATTTGAAAGTAAAATTGAACTGATCCATGCATATGATAGAATATTATAAAATGCTTGGAATTGATAAATTGAATTATCATATAGATCGGGAATTGAACCAAACCAAGGATAATCGGAGAAAAGGCAAAATTATCAATTAGTCCTTACACATTCAATTTCTTTGTTGATTTAACCAAGTTCATATGGTATTATTGTGTTTAAATTGTTGTGCATTTGAATTACAAATATATGTATGTTTAATTGAAATTTAGATTGTTTGCGATTTGGCACAAAAAGGTGAGATCTAGACTAAATTGTAAAGAAATGTATATGAACTTATATGTTGAAATTGCCCTAATGAACTTAGTAAAGGTCTTCTACACATGGATACAGATTAATTATCGATTATTACTAAGATCCAGCATCTGTTGCAGACTCAAATATACATGTGACACAAGTTTAGCTCGGACAAGTAACCTGATGTCGTTTTAAAGGTTTAACCCGGACAAGTAACCTTACATGTATATTTTTAGCTTGGCCAAGCAATTTGATGTGTCATTATAAAGTTTTAGCTGGGATGGGTAACCTGATACAAATATATATATATTCAGCTCGGAAGAGCAACAAATGTGATTAGTACCTGTGTATCTAAGTTTGTTTATTAAGTTTCATCGGGCTATATAGATTATATGAAGTGAGAAATTAAAATGATATGGAAGGAATTCGGTATTCAAATGATGGGTTAGTGAATGTGTGAACATAAAATCTATAATGTATATATATGTGGGACTATATTGTACCCGAGTAAAATGAGATTTAAACTTATTACCTATAGTGACATGAATGGCATGTTAGATATACGTTTTATGCATAGATTGATGTTGGTATATTACTCACCTTTTTTTTATTTTTGTGAAATGTTATGTTTAGCCAAATTGTGCCAACATTATGGTAGTTTATATTATTTAATTGTTTATTAAGGTAAGTTTTTGTTTTATTACCTGTGAACTTACTAAGCATTCGAAATGCTTACCCCGTTGTTTTCCTTTTTCCTGTAGATTGACTACTTACGGAACGTGTCAAATAGATCTACAAGATGCTCACATTATCCCATTATTGATTCGGTAGTCTTTCAAACATTCTAAAGTCCGGTTATGTGGCATGTACATAAGTGTTATATATGTTAACTTGAGAATGATAATTTTGGTTTGAACTTTAGCTAATGTTTGATTTTGGGAAGGCTAATGTTCATATAAATGTGTGTATGTCTTGGTAATATGATAAGCTATATATATGACACTTGAATGACAAATTTGAGTAAGAAATGATATGGTAAAATGATGGTATTGAATGGATAAATGTATGGTTGAATAGGTTGAATTTGTATAAGTTGAATTGAAATGTTTTGGTGTCAATTCGTGGTATATTGGATTGGTTGAATGGAAAATGGTTAAATGTAATGTTTGGAATGTATTTTGGTATGTTTTTGTGAAGGTAAGGTTGTGTAAATATGCACCAATTTGTAAGTTTGAAAGATGGATAAGAGATTGGTACCAAATGACCTAAATGTGCTAAAAATAGAGTCCACGTTGCGATGTAGGGCGATGGTCGTTGCGACGAGCTCTAGACTTTAGGCCACGACATGATGAAGAATCCCATCGTCACAATGAGGCGAAGTTAGTATGTCACGTCGCGACGAGAAACTCCTTCACATTTCCTCGTCACGGCGTCGACCCAAAGCTTTGAAACTTTTACAAATTGGTCCTTGTTCGATCCCAGGCTAACTTTAGAGCATTCGTAAACTCGTATAAGCCCCGAGAAATGTTGCATAGTATATCTATTGCATGTATAGATAATGTTTGCATGTGTAATGTTTCAAATTAAATGTAAAATGATTGTATTTGCTCTAGTATCAACTATAGCATCCGGTAACTCAGACCCAACGATTGGGTCGACTGAGGGGTGTTATAGCAACCAAACAGTAACACTTAGCGTGCCACATGTATCTCATGCTCACATGGAATTACTAATTCAAACAAAATGGATGAAATTTTTAACATAAGAAATGGATGTAATTTTAATAGACAATAAAATGGATGGAATTATTGACATGGAGGAACTAATTCTAGCAACTGTACAATAATATGTGTTCACTTAACAGTAAAAAATGATGTATTTTTTAACATAATGATCAATTCACTCTTTAATCTAATGTGTAAGTCAATTTTTTAATAGATGGGGCAAAATGCAATTCAAATTCTCGTATAGGGGCCTTCATGGTGCTTTTACTGTCATATCCTTAACCTCATTTGTAGTCACTTTGATGGCAAAACGTTTAGGCAAAGACAAACTTTCTTCACCAATTTCTAGTTAGAATATTTATTACCAAGAGAAAATGCTTGATTTGACAAATCACACAACTTGGCATAAAATTCATCGATGGTCTCATTCTCCTGCATTTTGACAGTTTCAAATTTGTTGGTGAGCATCTGCAACTTCGTTTACTTTATCATATTGGTTCTTTCATGTGCTGTCTTAAGAATTAACCATACTTCACAAGCAATAGAGCACTTAGAATTCCTTTTAAACTCTTGACCATCAACTTCACAAAAAAATATGTTCCTATAATAAGTTTTGATATCATAGATGGACTTACATACGTCCACATAATCGAAAAAAATCACAACCGAAAGATTTGTTAACAAAAATTGCTAACTTCATATAATACAAGTTATGAGGTTGAGCAGTACCAGACAGTAATGGGTATTAGTCGTGGTACTAGTCGTGGTACTACTGCAGGCATTCCTCTCATAATTGTCTCAGCAATAAAACCTTTATCAATGTTGAATAAATCTTTCATAATTGTGGAACACACTAATAATAAAAAATATAGATTAATTTGAAAGGAATTTAATTGAAGAGAAAGGATTGTATGAAACCTCCTAATTTTTAGTATTTTTAGTTGGATTTGAATTTTTTGAGGAGAAAAAAGCTAAAAAAATAATCAAGAGGAAAAACCTAATTTGTCATTATACTATTAGAAAAGAACAGTAGTGATGTGAAATCAGAGTTTCATACAATCCTTAAACATGTCAAAATCACTACTAATAAATGCATGGACTTACTCTATAGAATTGTTACTAATATCTTAGTACTAAATCCTTAAATACTCTACATATCATAAGATATAACATTAGGAAAATATTTAGTAACAATTTAAAATAAATTATTTTGTGGACTGAATTTTAGTTCTATTGGTATCGATATTTTTGTCAGTGCAAGAGAATGTAAGTTCGAGTGCACTCCGACCCCTCCGAAACAATAAATAAGAGGATAAAATAAGCTTAAGCACGTTCAAATCTACACTTTCCTATATGTTGATACCAATTAAGTTAAATTCAACCAATTCTTTTTTGTTAAAAAATAGATTTTTTTTATTGAATAATCATTTGTAGCTATAAAATTCACACATTAACAGTAAAAAAAACACATTAACACATTATATACACAAATAATTTTATTTATTAACAAGCATATAGCCCCATTTATTCATTACTTGCCATTATTCTTATTAATTTGTGATATGCATTTGAATCAACCCGTTTTAGATGATGTTAAATGTGATCAATTAGAACAAACAATCCAATCTTTAAGCATTATGGAACTCAAGTCATTGGAGATTCGTCTTTGAAATCGTTTACGTTCTATTCTCAGATTAATTTTGGTTTAAAGCCCAGTTAAGAAACTTCCGTTGATGAGACATGAAGAGAAGTGAGGGAAAGGGAGAAAAAAATGAAGGTGTCAAACTTTTACAAGTTGCTTAGAAAATCTGAAAAACAAAAAACAACAGCTGGGATCTACTCTTCTTCTTCATCGGTGAGAAATTTACCAGTCCCAGGGTTTATAGCAGCAAAGAAGAAGAAAGCAACATTGAACAACACAAGAGGTTCAATATCGCTAATGGGGATTCCAGTCTCAATGTTTAACTGCGCTAGAGCTCCTTTCCCTGTAATAATTTCTCCTATCAATGAGAAAGCAATCCCCAGCTGAGCCAATCTTCCAACAAAAAGCTCATTTGCCTTTGTGAATCCAAACAATGGACCTGAAATCACACCACAAACCCTACATGCATCATGTATGTTTAATTTATTTAGAGTTTTTCATATATACTTTTTTATCTGAAAATGAAAAGGCTGAATACCATACTCTGTTAGACTATATATAGTATAATGCAGAGCAACTTTGTTGTGTTAGAGATTCTAAAATGGCAGATTGTATACCTCCTTCTTTGAGACCCAATGCTCCCCTAATGCCTTTCCCGGGAGGGATAACTGCCCCTTCAATCCCGGTAGGAGGGTCATCGACAAAGCGACCTCGGTCACCCAATGCTCCAATGGCTCCAAGGAGTGTGAAGAGAATGAAGAAGAGAAGAAGGGGTTCAGCTTCATAAATGGGAATTCCAGTCTCCAAATTCAGCTGTGCTAGGATTCCTTTCCCTGTTATTGCTTCGCCTAGCAATGATGCCTACAAGTGCCGGATATGAATATTTAATAAACAAAAACGAAGAATTCGAGTAATATAATATATATATATATATATTGGTTGCGAATATTTAATAAACAAAAATGAAGAATTCGACTAATTAATATATATGTATATATTGGTTGCTTGAAAAGAAAGTAACTTACAGCAAAACCAAGCATGGCAACACGTCCCACAAAGAGCTCATTTTGCTTGGTAAAACCAATCCCTCCAGAGGTGCCAAAGATCCCATCTTCAACCTTTTGCTTTGGCTTTGGCTCAACCTTTTTAAATTACAACAAGATGAATATAAACACAATTATAAAAAAAAAAAAGAAAAAAATAGTAAAGTTAAATCCCCACTAAAAATATACTAAATGACAACCTAGCCAGAGAACAAATTTGAAATACAATACCCTCTTGGGAGCTGCTTTGGTCTTTGATTTAAAGACAGCTAAAGTGGTGAAAGCTTTGGATGAAGTATGGACACCATTAGACAATGGATTGAAGAAGAGATGAGAGACAGGTTTAGGCTTGAGTCCTTGAGCTTGGAAATGGAGTAAAGGGTGATCTCTCTTCAAGCTCACTGCATGGCTAGACATGAGCAACATGGTTTGAGCCATTGATTCAATTTAATTCCTTGTATGAGATATTTGAGGACAATTGCTATCTCTTTCTTCTTAGATTTTAATGTATCAGATCTAGGGTTTTTTTAAAGGACACAGATGTGGATGTGGTGCGAGAGTTGGTTACAGGCAATGAGATTGTCCACGTCGTCCTGTACTTGTTCACTCTTAATGGGAGAAAATTTCATGCACAAAATAATTATCTATCAGAACTTGGAATGCAAATTTAACTTTTGAATTTTGATAATAAAATCGAATTTAGTAGTTTAGAAAAAATATTATTGGCATTTTGTTCAACTTGGAAAAACACTTGTAGCTTGAAAAACAACTGGTTTAAATCTTACTGATATGATTCACATATTGTTTAGGATGTTTGTGTCTGCAGAAAAAGAAAAATCTGTGGTCAAGAAGCAAAGTGTGAAATAGACAAAAGCCAGATGTAAGAAAGGTGGCCAAAGTTGAGTCAATCAGCTGAGTTGTTATTTGATGTGAGCCACTCGTAGGGTTGCAGTTAGAAGCTCAATGTTTCATCGTTGCTGTTGGCATCTTGTGCTCCCCATTGATGAGAAGATAACAAACACTATGCGACAAAAGGGAGGGGTATGCAGAATATAGTGATCACTTGGGACTTGACACGTTTTACAAGTATGCAATATTCACTAGGGTTTTTTCCCAAGATTCCTTCCGCTCAACATTTATGCTTTAAAAACTTCACCCAGGAGCCTCCTAGCTTTCCTGGATTAATCTCTAAGGCCTTTCGTTTAAGCCCAAAACTTTTGGATTTAGGCCTCCCTGGATTGACTTTTTGGTGCTACCGAAAGCAAAATAGAGCTACTTGCTACTCTTTTTGGATCATGGTTGCTACTTAATATCATCCAAAAACAACGAGAAAACCAACCATGATCGAATAGTATAAAAACAATACAATTTACTTAAAGCCACCCAAACTAATTGGTGAGCAGCTTTGTTAGCACTTCGACGAATCCAATGAAAAGAAAGATATTGAAAATGTGAACACAACCAACGACATCAAGCAGAAAGCCAAATTCGAGCTACCTAAAGTATGAGAATTCAAAGCATAAACCGTCTCTAGACAATCGAATTCCAAGACAATGTTATTCATATCTGTCGACTTAAGCCAACAAAGCACTTCGCATATAGCCATAACTTCGGCCACGCATGCAATACCTGCAATGGAAAGTGGGCCCAACAGCTTTGATACAAACGCTCCCCTTTCATCCCGGGCCCCAGCACCAAAACCGATCCGTTGATCAACCTCATGGCATGTTGCGTCAACATTGCATTTGAGAGCGCCCAACGGGGGTCGAACCCATGTACCAGCACCAGCAGCCAACTGTCTGCCACCCTTCGGCAGTACCCGCTGGTAAGCAACTCGAGATGCAGCCCAGTCATACAGAAACCACGCGGCAAAGGCAACGACACAAGTTGCGGTAATACTACACTATTATATATTACTATAAATTTAATTTTATGCGACATAAATAACATTAAATATAAAAAATAATTTAATTTAATTTAAAAAATATTGGGCCAAGATTCACCTTAAACATTAGGGCCCAAGTTTGATCTATAGTATTTTTTATATGTTTATATTACAATATTATAAATTATTATAGGTTTAATTTTATGTGCATAAATAACATCAAATATAAAAAATAGCATAATACGATATATTATAAACTTAAAAAAATGAGTTGGACTAGGCTTGACCTTGAACGTTAAAACCCAATTTTAACCCGTATTTTAAATGGGTTTAATTTTTTTTCAAATCTATTTTTTGAGTTTATTATTTTTACTTTAACCTTCACAAAATTCGAACAGTCCTTTAAATTTAAATAGATAACTCGACTCTTAAATAGATTTAATCCTTAATAATGTAAGCCTCACAAGTTATATAATTATTGGGTTTTAGCCCTGTTTATTATGACAAGTATAACAAATTACACTTTTTTTATATATAAATTAGATAAAACGTGACATATTTTATCTGATTTTTATAATTAAAATTATTTACAATAGAAAAAATTCATTAAAAAAAACAGACGACAAAACTCAAACCCTTAACCAAAAAAAAATGAATAAATTTACTAATTAAATAAATATACCCAATCAAAGCATTTATATATGTTGAAACATGGAGGACAAGTGATGACCCAACGTACTCTTTAAGAGTTTTGATATTGAGTTGGTGATAGTCGCTTGCTCGTCTCCTCTCCTCGTCCTCACAGCTAATGACATGATATGATCCCCATGTTTACGTTCAATAATGAATGGTTGAATGACATATTGACATGCTGTATTATTATTTAGCTCAAGCCATATTATATATAATTTATTGTGTTTCACCTAAATCTAGACTTGTTCAAATATCACAACTAGAGTTTTTATATCTTTATTTAAGCTGGATTTGAGTCGGTTTATCAATTCGTTATATTATTAAAAAGTGAAAATTTAATTTTATATTAATATAAATTAATAAAATTACTTTTTATTAATAAATATTATTTTAGACCAAATTTGGATGATTTGATTATAAAAACATCCAATTTAAATTCAACCCGATATCAATAAAGTAGACTTGATCATGGGTCGAATTGTCCGGTTCGACTCGAAGGCCCGCTTGAAAAATAAGAAGATTTGGATAAAATTATAATTAGATCTGTTTTTTAAAAGGGTCGAGCCTTAGGTAATAGTTTTTCGTCCCGGGCCTGGCCCGAATAAATTAATTATTTTTTAATAAAAAATTATATTGCTGTTCCTAGTGTAATTTGGTGCTGCTTTTGCTGTTTGGATGTTCTTTTCTGTGCGTTTTTACTACAGTTTCGCTGCAATATTTAATATTATTTGGATATTGTAATATTTATGTTTTATTGTTAATTTTGCTACTATTTTAATTGCAACTATCTTAGAATAATTCTTTTAATACATTTTCAATTTGTTTGTTGTTTTAATATTTGTTTTAATATTTTTAAGTGTATTTGATCTATTATATTTTTTTTTATATTTGTTGTATATAATAAATAATCTAAAAAAAATTAATAGACTCTAATTTAACTTTTATAATTCGAGTCGAGCCTGAATAAAATTTGAAATCTATTTTTCAAGTTGAACTTAAACCTAAAGAATGAACCAAAAATTTTGTTGAGAACTAATGCAATCCACGATCTAACTCTAAAACCAACGTAATTGAGGTGGATATAACCCAAAATTTCCGAAGTTTCCTGCGGAAATAGCGCAGAATAATTGGAAATTGTGAAAATTTAAGGTGGCTCCTAGAGAGACAATCAATACATGCCCCACATCACCAGCATTCAAATACTTGCATCTTTTCATTTTTCTTATATACCATGAATCTATGACCCAGCTTTTTGGCTCCAATCCTACACCATAATTTGAATTTAAAACTTCAAATTAAATTAAATATTTATATTTTATGTATTGATAATGTCAATTTATATAATCTTATGTAAATCGGATTGTACCATATCATTAAATCCTTTTAAAGCTAAATTCGCTTAATTTTTTAAAAAATGAAATATGAGTGCATTAAATATTTAACCCTTTAATTATAAAAAAAATGGTATAAAATAATACAAAAATCAATTAATTTCCTAATTTAAAACAACAACCAATTAAATACCTAATAAAAAATTAAACAATTAATCAAGCTATTAAGTCGCAGACTTTCGTCGAAGCCACTAACTTTATTAACTTTGTGTTGACTGACTTGATGGCTTTAACTTATTTATTTCACATTTATAAAGAAGTTGGATAAATGGTTATTTGTCTAAATTCAATATAAATGTACATTTTAAAATGATTTTATATAACTTTTTAATAATTAAAAACGTAAAAACCTAATATTTAAAAAATTTCCAAAAAAGTTTTTAGAATTTTCATAGTGACCTTAACCATTAGCATTAAAAGTAATGCACTTTTGAGAACACAAATATAAAAAATAATAAAAAATTATAATTGCCAACAAATTTTGAACGAAGTGATTATTATCAAAACATCTCACTTAAAAACTGCAATTCCCATGATTTGTAGTTACATAAGTTGCAATTATAATTTTTTATTTAATTTACATGTTTTATAATATTTTATAATAATAAATTTTGAGTTATTTCTTTAAAATAAACTATAAAAAAATTCTTTTTAATTTTATTATTTTTTATATTTGTGTTTTTGAAAATCTATTTAATTTTTTATCTAATGGTTTAGGAGCACTATTAAAAAATTCTATAAAAAAAAACGAAAGAAAAATCTTAAATCTAAAAACTTCTAAAAACTTGAAAAATTGTTCTAAAATATTATATTTGTTATAAAATAAAGAGAGATAGGGAGAATAAAGAATAAAGAAAATATGAAAGCAATATAAAATGTACTTTATTGATAAAAAATGATGATTACAATGTTTCATCATCATAGTCTCTTTTTATAGGCATAACAAGTATAAAAGAAATAGAGATCTAATTCTAATAACTATTAAAATTTAAAGTACATCAAAATTTTATATTGATCGTGATGGACATCTACTTAATAAGATATTCATAAGCCTCATTAAAACCTTATTAGGAAAAGCCCAGTGGGATAAAAACCTAACAAGGGGAAAATAGTACACTATCTATAATACAATCTATAATGTTACCTCATTAAAAACCTGACCAGGAAAAGGACAAAACCTCAGTTAATGGAAAAAGAGTACAACGCGTATTTACTCCCCCTCATGAAAACATCACATACTTTTTCATATTCTACGTATTCAATCTTGAATACTAGTTTTTCAAATGACTATTTGAATGTATTTGCTAAGCATTTATATTATCATTCTTTTAAAAGTCATGAGTGAGGGAAATTTGGGGAAATATATTTTGATCTCTTCAGGATATTCAACAATAACCATAACAAACTTCAATCGTGATTCTTCTAAAAAATACAAATAGGTATTTTGGATCATTTTATAATCCTCTTTCAACTACTATTTACTAAGTCAAATTTACCACATATGTTCAATTATTTCAATTCATATAAATAAATAATTTCCCGAGAATTTCAATATGCTTCTAGCATTCTAAATCATTTAAGGAATTTAATATAAACATTAGTATATAATGATTCATAAAAGGTTGTAACAATAACCATTAGACGCAAGTTAATTTTTTTTATGAATTGTTAATTTAATAATATATCTAAAAGTTATTGCATCCACCACAAAAGAATAGTATATCTTTCCATAATCAATGCCAGGACTTAGTGAAAAAAATTCATATTTTTATTCCGCTTTTGCAAAACTACTTCAATTGTACCCTCACCGGATTTATACCTTTAGATATTTGGACTACTGGTCTAAAAACTCCACAAATTTAATTATACTTGAGTTGCGTCTTTATATTTTGATCAATTTATTCCATATCTATATTTCTCAATAGATTTATTCAAGATCATCCTTTTATTTCATTATTTCAATAATAATATTACATGCAATATCATTGTTGACCACTTTAATTATTCGGTTCCACATTTTCTCGAATTGACATAACTTATCGAGATCTCTTATTTTCATTATTTTAAAATTCGTTTCAGATACTTGAATCTCTTATGAAGTTTTACTTATTAGCTATGTCTTGAGTCTCTTTTGGAGCACCCGCCTCCACTATATGACCATCTAGAAGAATTTTTCATCTTTGGAACCGATCAATCTGTATAACACTTGGTTATTCTCATTAAGTTTGTGAATACATCTAATAGTTAACTTGTATTGAGTTATCTTTACTGAACTTCTGGTTCAAATTACTCTCCCCCTAACTCATTACAAGTTATTATTTCTCTCCCCCTAATGTCAATGAATTCAAAACATCTAACAATACAAAAAAACTTGTAATTAATATATATTCCCAACTTTCTTTGAGGATTCACTCATCTTTGTGTGTTGTGGTGGAGCAATTGGAACATATATACACATACAAAAAATTAAAGATGAAAAATATTTAGCTCTTGATCAAAAACTAATTGTAATGGGAGTATTTATAACTTATTGGCTTGATGCGTACAACATATAAATCAACATAATCTCATACTGAAATAGAAAGTTTAGTTCTCATAAGTAATGATTTAACTATTACTTGGAGGCATTTGATAAACAATTCAGCTAAATCATTTTGTGTGTGAACATGAGCTATAAGATGTTCAACTTTTATCCCAATTGACATGCAATAATCATTGAAAACTTGGGATGTAAACTCACCAACATTATCAAGTTGATTTGTTTTAATTGCATAATCTGAAATTAATTATTTAAACAAGTAATCTCGCAAACGACAGGTTGCGAGTTGATAATGCATGTAATTATTTTGTAGATGCATCTATCAAAATCATATAATATCAAGACTATCTACATGGTGGATGAATGAGACCATATTCATTTAAAAAATGCAAGACATTAAATCTCAACTTTAGTTAGTGAGTTTCTAATAATCAACTTTCATTGAGAACAAACAACAAATGAGAATTCTTTAAATTAAAGAATCTTCTGGTTTTTTAATTAGATGTTCATATGAATTCTCAATTAATTTTCGCATCATATTCGATCCAGGATGGTCTAACTGGTCACGCCAAGTAGTAAACACATTTGTATTAGTAAACTTCTGGTTTATTTTAACATGTGCTTCAATTTTACTAAATTGTAACAAATTGATAATTTTATTATCATTTTTTTTAATTTGTATCCACATATAAGTACTATTGTGTCATTTAATACTGAAAATATCTAAATCAATGTGAAGTCTATAATGCCACAAAGTTAATAAATATAATTTCTAAATAATTATATGCAATATTCGCTTTAGGGAATATGCCAAAATTTTCAAATGCCCAAAAATATATTAATTGTAAACTTTGAGAGTGGATCTTATTTTTCAGGTGTACAACATGTACATAACCAATGACTTTTCATACATAAGTTTTCTATTTTACAAGTTCTCATCAGTAATATTTTACCACGTAATTTTACTTGAGAACTTATTCTAAATACTGTAGAGTTATACTCACAATTTTTTTTTTAAACTTGCAACTTTAGGTGCATCCAACCATAATAAGTTTTAGATAGAATTATCATATTCTATTGCTCATGAATAGATCTTTCACAGTCAAATATTTTACTTTCAACCCTTTAATAGGGATGATGACAAAAGAATATTACATAAGATTATAAATTAGTAATTCAATCCCCTTTATTTATTCATATGAAATATAATATTTTCCTCATTCACAATCTTAATATGAGATCCATTATAAATATATTTTAAAACCAATGGATTAACCATCACAAGATATTAATATATTAGCTCTTCTAGAGCTTTCGACTAATTTTATACTATCAAATATTAAAATAATATTTGTTTGTTTTAGTACAAAATTAGATAAATACTTTCTATCTATAATGATAGAATTTATTACCACATTCTCATATTCTTCCTCAAAGAATATTAACAGAAACAAAATATTTGGGCATATGCCACATATGTGGCCAATAATTTTTCATATCACATTGATAACATAAGTTATCTTTACCCTTTGAAGAGTTATCTTGAGAACTCTCATTGTTCTCTTATTTATTACTATGTTCCCACTTTTAATGGTCCATGAGTATATCTTCTATTTTCTTTATGTTTACATTCACTTCGGAGAATGCAATAGATTTACTAGGACGAACTTATAAACGTCCCAATAGATTCTTTATTTCATAATCACCATCACAAACATGCGTAAATTTTAAATCAAAATCTGAAGATTTTTAACATCATCATCATCACTAGAAGGTATAAGATCATTTGGAAATATTCTTGATTTCATATAGATAACGGTATCAAATCTTTCACCATCATTAAGAACACAAAATAAAATAAGTTAATCAAAATAATGATAATATATAATGAAAGAAGAATGAAAAATAATAATCAGATATGAAACATTAAATAAAAGAAACTTCCTGAAAATTTTTGTATCTTACTGTAAAAAAAATTGAAAATCATGGAGGATAAATTTGATCGTCGATAAAAAGAACTATCATTTTGAGTAAGATCATATTGATAACATGTTATAAAATAAAGAGAGATGGGGAGAACAAAGAACAAAGAACAAAAAAAAAATATGAAAGCAATATAGAATGTACTTTATTAATCAAAAAGGGTGATTATAATGCTTCATCAGAATATCTATTTATAGGCATAAGAAGTATAAAATAAATAGAGATATAATTCTAATAACTTTTAGAATTTAAAGTACATAAAAATTTTATCTTGATCATGATAGACATTCACTTAATAAGACATTCATAACAATATTTTTATATTATATATTTTTAAAATTATAAAAAATATAGGCTTATATGTAAAAAAAAGTCGTTAAAAAAATACAAAAGAAATCAATTAAGCCCTTGTATTAAATTTGCACCTAATTAACTCACTATCGTTAACTAAAATAATCAATTAAACCCATCCGTTAACGATTTACATCATTGACCATATTGACCTTTAAAATAAATTGATAAACTACTTAGATTGTGACATGTGGCAGCTTGTAGTTTAATCTAGTATTTTAAAGTGATTAAAAATTATTAAAAATTATAAAAAGAATCAAAAAAATGAGAAAAAAATTATAAAAAATAAAAATATTTAATATTTAAATTATATAAACTTATTAAAATTGTAAAAAGGTTATAAACGTTACAAAAATATAAAAAAATCTAATTAATTATAAAATTTTATAAAATTAATAAACATACTTAAATTATTTAAAATTAAAAAACGTATTAGAATTCTTAAAAAATAATAAAAATTGTAAAAATTTATATAAAAATATTAAAATTGTAAAAAAAAAAAATCATAAAAGCTTGATCTGGACCGATTAACTTAAAATAGAAAGGGTACCGGTTCGGAAAAAGTCATTAGACCAATTGACCTGAAAATTGGGCGGTTGAACTAATTTTTTTATTTTTTAATATTTTTATCAAACCAAAATGATTATTATCCAACTATTGGCGTATTCCAGAATGAAATATTCTAATCAAGGTTTTCATAACCGGATCGGTGGTTGAACTGATCAAGCTATTGGTTTGCCAATTCGACTGATTTGTCTAGTTCAATTAAATAAAATATTAAAAACCTAAAAATGTTAAAAAAACTAAAAAAATTATTCAATTGCCCAGTTCCCAAACCAACTGATCTAATGACTTTCTCTGGACCAATACCCTTGTCGATTTCAATCTAATCAGTCCAACAGACTAATCTGATTCGGTTCAAGTTTTTATGAATTTTTTTATAATTTTTATAAGTTTATATCAATTTTAATACTTTAATCATTTTTATAATTGTGTATACATTTTAATGATTTTATAGAATTTTAATATGTTTTTATAAAAATTTAAATTTTTTAAATATGTTGCATTAATTTTATAAATATTTATTAGATTTTTTATACTTTTAATAATATCTATATTTTTTATAATATGTTTTTTATAATTTTTATAAATTTAAATCAATTTTTGTATTTTTAATAATTAATAGTTTTAATATTCTTATAAATATTCTTATTTTTTTTATTTTTTAATCATTTTATGAGAAAATATTATATTAAACCAGAAACTGCTGCATGTCACTTTTGATTGATTTGTTAATTTATTTTAACGGTTAACATGATCAATGATAGAAATTGTTAACAGAGGGGCTTAATTAATTGTTTTAATTAACAACAACGGCTTAATTGGATATGAATTTAATACAAAATTTTAATCAATTTTTTTATATTTTCTTTAGGACTTTTTAGATTTATATGCCAAAAATATATAATTATTAAAAAGTGTTATGGATATATATATATATATATATATATATATTCAGATAGATCTCTATTTAAACATCGATTTATTAAGATTTATTCTTGAAGTGAAATAAGAAATAAATAAAATCTTAGAAAATCTAGGAAATGTCACATTATCATCTTGCCATATCATCATTCTACTTAACACAAAGTTAACAATGTTAGAGGCTTTCACGGAGGTTTGCAATTTAATGGTTTCATTTATTATTTATTTTCGATTAAGGGTTTACTCGTACTTTTTTTTTTTTATTAAGAGCTTTATTGATTGTCAAGTTATTTTACTTGGATTTTTTTTATATATTAAATCTGAAAAAATAATATAAATTTTTTAGTTGGAATTACGTATGCATCTTTCTTTTTAAATTTAGTATTTAGACAACGTAAAATTTTAATTTAGCATTTAATATTTTTTTTGTTATATTCTTCTAGTCTAAGACACGTGGCAACACAACAAGTTATTTGAGAAGTGCTCTCAAACATCCTTCCATTCATTACCAATCGAACAGTTGTCAGAGGATCGATGGCTCGGAAGGCCTAATTCCAATCAACCTCCCATTCTTCCAGGAAAGGTCGTGGTCAACTATCCTTGCGAACTAACTATTTACTCCTTCCAAAAAGGTCTCGTCCATCCGTTACTCAGGGCATCCTCTCTTCTATTAAGAACATGACTGTTAGATCACTAACCCCTACCTGAATACTAATAGCTATGCACCACAATACAAAAAGAATGATAGGACAAGTTCTATCACAAACATCCTCCTGATGCACTCCGCAATTATGACAATATCTCTAAGCACAGAACCTTCACTATATATACCCCTTGGCTTGATGAAGAAAAGATCGACCCTCAAGCATTCTAGCCTCCTTACTATCCTTAATCTTCTCTCTTACTCCTAACCTCCTTACTTGCATTACTCTTTTGCTTTTCCACGCAACCATGATGAACTGATCTTCCTTAGCACAATTGCATCCTTCTCCTTATTTCCTCCCTTATTGATACACCACATCAACATTGTTATATGATTCCTTTTACTGTGAGTGAAAAAAAAATCACAAACACATGGTAAAATACCACATTCTTTTTTTTATTGAATTTTTTTTTAATTTTTTAAATTTCTAATTACCATATTGAAAAATCGAGATAGTGAAGGGGTGAACATGTATTTAGCCTTTTCTATTATTAGATAAAAATTGTAAATAAAAGTGCATACCGTGGTTTTTGGAATCAAATCAATTAGACCATTAATTCCTAGTTGTAATTAATTTAGTTGTTGGTACAATTTCAATTAAATTAATTATTAAAAAAATCATAAAATTTAAAATTATTAAAAATTATAAAATCCAATTCAACTGTTGACCTGTCCCGTTTTTATCTTGGTTCATATCGATTCAGAAATCTACAAATTCTTTTCTTTACTCCAAATATATGTATTGACCAATTCATAATCCAATTAACTCAATTACAGGTGGAATCTAATTTAATGCGTTTTGTCCATACAAACGATTTTTCCCTGTCTCTTCCTTTTCTTTTTTACTTTTATCCATCCATACTTTTTAACACCCTATCTTCACCACGAAAGTGGATGTGATGACATGTAATCTAATAACGGTTATTATTGCATATTTTAATGGTAGATAATTTCAAATAACAATAATAAATTGCAGGTACTTAATTATGATGAAAATAAATTATAGGTACTTAATTTAAAAATATATACAATATGGAGGAAGGAATGATTCAGTATATTTTAAGGTGTTAATTGGATTTTTTTTTTCTAAGTACCAAATTGAAAAAGAAAAAAAAAAAGACAGTGAAGGGTGAATGTGTATTTATTCTTTTCTATTGCCAGATTATGTTTTAAATAATTAAGGGAAAGTTGGCAAATGGTGGATGGTTAATGATGAATGAAGACAAAAATGCATAATCATGGCACCCTTAATTCATTATGATTTTTCAATTTCATGCAATTGCACATTTGTAAAAGCTATAATTATGATAATCAGATAATTAAGGTTGAACCATAATCGCTAATTTCCACATTCTAATTATAAAAAAATTAACCTTCCACCTAAAGGCATGCATAATTAGTTAACAGAAATAAAGCTAATTAATTGTAAGAATAGAAAAACAAAACCATTAGAGTTTCTCATATTAAAAAAAGATTGTACTTGTTTTCGGCTTAAATTTTCACTTTCATTCCGTCCATTAAGTTAGCCCATTGTTAAAAAACATTCACGTGTTCACATATTCGCCCCTAAATTTTTAATGAAATTCTCACTTTCAACCCTTGTATAGTAGTCAAAATCTCACTTCAACCCTCACGTATTCGCATTTGATTGAAACGGCCATGCGGGATTATTTTAAACGGAGATGGTCAAAGGACTAAAGTGATCGAAACAATGATAATAAAGGGGGCAAAGTAAAATTTTCACTATGATACAAGGAAAAAAACAGTATTAAATGTAAAAAAGGTAAAAAGACCTCTTTGGTCCTTCTTAATTTTGAATTTGAGTAAATTGGTCCCTCTCAAAAAAATTAAAGTAATTTAATCTCTGTCAATTTCAAATGTGAGCAACTAAGGATAATTAATCATGACATTAATGTTTTTCATCAATTATACGTGATTTTGATTGGTATAATAATAAATTTAGCCTTCAAAGTTTACACATTCTATCAAATTGGCCTTAATTTAACAAATTAATCTCATAACATTTGTGCGAATCAGTAAATATTGAGGTTAAATTTGTTTATTTTTAAAAAAAATTAAGGACAAAATGACAAAAATATGTAAACATCGAAGGCTAAATTTATTACTATACCAATCAAAATTATGAACAATTGACGGAAGACATTAATACCGTGATTAATTGTCCTTAGTTGCGTACTTTCGAAATTGACAAGGATAAAATTGCTCCAATTTTTTTGAGGGGGACCAATATGCTCAATTTCGAAATTGAGTGAGACTGGAGAGGTTATTTTACCAAAAAAAGTAAATAGAGGCAGTGAGACCATCTCATCGGATTCCTTCGGCAAATTACCAAAAAGACAGTGAAAGCAAAACAACAGTTCAAAAAGCTAAAGCTGAGAAAAACACACACTGACAGAGTAATCAAAATTCAAGACACTGAGAAAAAAAAACTTCCTTTTTTTTTTTTTTTTTGTCTCGTTCTAATTTGCTGTTGTAACTGTGTTTGTTTTTTGGTAAGACACCCACAAAAATTTTTAAGGGTGAAGATTGATTTTATTATTTTAAAGCCGCCATGAATGTTTTTCACTATGCTACTGTTCATCCATTTCTCTGGGCGGGAATAAAGGCCAGCTCCATTTCAAAAACTAAATTAAAAAAATATTATAATAAAAAGACAAATGTCATAATGTATTTTGAATTTTTTTTAAAAACAGGAAACAACTTGAAAATTTTTTTTCCTAGTTTTTGAGTTTTGAGGCTTCCAACTCACATGCTGTTATCTGTTTCCATTTTTTTTATATTTAATAAAAAATAAAACTCAAAGGAAAAATCAGAAAAAGCAAAGAAAAGGCCAAGAAATAGAAGCCCAAATTATCTGAAAACTTGATTATCCTAATGTTTTCTTTTTTCTCGGCTGATTAGGTACAGACATTCCACAGATTTTTCTTGCAGAGTTTGTTTGAATTGTTTTTCTTTTCAAACCCTTAGAACTAAGATATCAAATCTGAACTCAACTTCGGTTTCCCATTGTTTCTTTCTAGTTCCACGTCTGGTTTTTTAAGGTATTTGATCAGTGTCAGCTCAGCTGTTCTGATTCCTTCAAGTTTTTTGTCTCTCCCTTTATTTAACATTTCAAGTTGGTTTTATATCTGGGTTTTGTTTAGTTTTGAATGAAATCTCAAGAATAAGCACTTGAGCTTCTTAGCTTTAATGGGTGTCTCAAGCTTAGGATCCTTTTTATTGGGTTTCTGGTTTCTGGGAATTTCTTTTCAGCTACTGTTTCATTGATTGAAATTTATGTTGCATGGTAGTGGATCATTTTTGTTTTGGAAAGACTTGTAAAATGAGATGATTAGTTCTAGTTTTTGAGATACTATTTATGGTAACTAAAGCTGCCATATTCTTCTCTTCTTCAGCAAAGTATTTAGATAGTAGTTTCATTTTCCTCTGTTATTAAAAAAAAAAAAAAGATAAAAACTTTTTTGGGTGTTTATAAGTTTTATCTGTTGTTGTTGGGATTGGAGACAGTTAGAGGTTTAGATTTGAAGCAAAGTTGAGAAAAATGAATAAGCCAAGTAATGTTGTTATTCATTAATTTATTTTTGCCTTCTTTAAAAGGATTTTCTGGTTAGTATATGGTGACATCTTGAACTAGGCTTTGCTTCTTGTGTGCATGTAAGTGCAGAAGAACAATCTCTGATGAGCTAAGTGGTGCTGGATATTTCAAACTTGCTATGGAAAAAAGGAAATGGCTGTGGAAGAAGAGGTCTTCTGAGAGGAGTCCCGGCGAAACCGACACTTCCGGATCGTTATCGTCACATTCCGAGAGATACTCCGATGATCAGGTTGGTCTATGTGTGTGGAAATTAACTGGTGTTGGTTAAATGCTAATGTGAAATTCTGGAGATTTTTTGTTTGCTCATATAATAGTGTTAGTTGCTTAAAGTTCTTTTGCCTCAAAACTGCTGTTCATCTTTTGTCCCCATCAAACCTCCTTTGATTTCATTTTACAGCTCATTTATTTTCTTTTCATGTTTTTGGCTGTCAAGTTGCTTCCTGTCCAGTCATAAAAATAATTAAAAAGTGGATTAAAAATACAGTGTGAAGTGCATGAGTAGCTTCACTTACCTACTGGGGTTATCATATATTAGGATCCATTCGGATAAGAAGATTGGCTCCGGTAAGATTAAAAACAGCCGAGCCAGTGAAACTAATTAACGATATTAAAATATCAAGTGTCATATGTGACTGATGTGACTTGGATTGGATAGTTGACAAATGCAATGCTGGAAGAGTGAATACTATTACTTTAACCCATCCATATCCAATATTTGTTTTAAAATCTCTTAATTAGTTAAGGGGTTAAAGTTTGTTTTCGAAGCTGCTTTTGCTATCATGCTATCATGCTCTGCTACTCTTAACTCTTCATTTTCCTTGAAGTATTAATGTTCGTTATCAATTTTCTTCCACGTTCCTTGTATGGAAACCAATGTTCTTTTTTGTTGTTTTATTTATATGATAGAGTTGGATTTGTGCTTGAGTTTTGATAAAGCTAGTCTGTTTTCTGATTATTTGGTCCAGAATCTCTTGGTTTTTCTCAGTTAAGATTGATTCTCAATTCTCTCTAATTGTTGAAGCAGGATGTTTCCAAGTTGTCGCCACCGCCGAATAATAACACACAATCGCCTGAAGTGTCATCAAAGGCTTCAACCAGTTCCGAAGATGTTACGGATAGCGTTAAGATCTTGACAGAGAAGTTATCAGCTGCACTAGTTAATATTAGTGCCAAAGAGGACTTGGTGAAGCAACATTCCAAAGTTGCGGAAGAAGCTATTGCAGGTATTACCGACGGTTACACGCTTGTAAATGTGTTTCTAAGATGATTTATTCATCTTCTTTGACATTGTTTTCTCTGTTATAGTCTACTCGCTGTCTATGTTATTTGAACTTGAGAATGAGCATTGGATATGGATATGTCTCTGTCGTAAGAATGATGAATCCGAGTAACATAGCTTACTATTTGGTCTACTTGGTTGTTGGTTGTTTTAAACTTAGGTTGGGAAAATGCTGAAAATGAAGTAGTGGTGTTGAAGCAAAAACTTGAGGCTTCAATACAGCAAAACTTGGCACTAGAAGATCGTGTGAGCCATCTCGATGGAGCTCTCAAGGAATGTGTAAGGCAGCTAAGACAAGCGAAAGAGAAGCAGGAGGAGAAGATTAGTGAAGCCATTGCTAAAGCTGCCCAGGATTGGGAAACTACCAAATTCGAACTCGAAAGCAGGTTGCTTGATCTCCAAGCTAAATCTGAAGCTATTAATTCCAAGCTTACTCCTCAGGTTGGTCCTGAGGTTTGGCGAAAGATAGAAGATTTAGAGAAGAAAAATGCGGACCTCAAGCTTGAGCTCTCATCTCAGTTGGAAGAGATGGAAATCAGAACAATTGAGAGGGACTTGAGCACCCAAGCAGCTGAAACGGCTAGCAAACAACACTTGGAGAGTATAAAGAAGGTAGCAAAGCTTGAGGCCGAGTGCCGAAGAATCAAAGCAATAGCTGGTAAATCTCCGAATATCTCCTCGATTTATGTCGAACCCCTTACTGATAGTCAATCAGACAGTGGAGAACGGGTTAATCTTGTGGAGATCGATACTCACAAGATGATTTGCTCGGAAGCAAACAAAGGAGAACTCAGTTGTTCTGATTCATGGGCATCAGCCTTGATTGCAGAACTTGATCAATTCAAAAACGAAAAGACTGTCAACCGAAGCCTCCCAGGTTCTCCCATTGAGATTGATATCATGGACGATTTTCTTGAGATGGAACGGCTTGCTGCTTTGCCTGAAACCAAGAGTAAAAACCAATGTCTTGAATCGAAAGCTACTGCCAAAGTATCTAATAACGATGGTGATAGCTTGTTGTTGAAGGCTGAGCCTGAAGCCATGATTCATCGAACAATGGAACTTGAAAAGAAGTTGGAGAAGATAGAAGTTGAGAAGGGTGAACTAGAAATCGCTCTTACTAAAACTCGAGAAAGTCTCAATGAATCCGAACTGCAGTTGAGGGACACCGGACTAAAATTGGAGGAGTTGCAAAGGGAGCTCAGCATGGCAAATGAAGCAAAGCAAAAACTTGAGTCTCAACTCAGGAACATGGAAGCAGATGTAGAGACAATGTCATCAAAGATTGAATCATTAGAAAAAGAAATCGAAAAGGAAAGGACCTTATCTGCTGAGGTTTCAGTTAATACAAATGAATCAAAGAAAATGTTGGAGTCTCAACTCATTAGCATCGAAGTAGAAGCTCGAACTATGTCTGCAAAGATCGATTCATTAGAAACAGAAGTCGAAAAGGAAAGGGCACTTTCAGCACAAATAAGAGTCAAGTGTCAAGAACTGGAAGAAGAGCTGTTGAGGAAGAAACAGGAAACTGAGCTTCAGCAAACTGTTAACTCGAACGCCGAAGTGAAGATAAAACAGGTAACTCTTTGGTTTTGATGCATCTAAACTAATCTAAGTGCATCTCTAATGTTTCCCATTAATTGTGGATTTACTAGAGAGTTTATGGGATATTTTATCTGATAATCACGAGATGCTATGGCAGGAGGATTTGACTGCTGCTGCTGGAAAACTTGCCGAGTGTCAAAGGACAATAGCATCTTTAGGACAACAACTGAAATCTCTTGCAACACTTGAAGACTTTTTAATCGACAGTGCGAGCATACCTGAGTTCCCTAAAGGACGGTCATTGATTCCTAAAGCTGGTGGAGAGCCTTGGAATTTACATTCCAATGAAACATTTTCACCCAAAAGAGATCCAGAGTCTCCGAGAACTAGTTTTGATAAGAACAATGGAAACACACCCCCATCTTTATCCTCCTCTTCATCTATCATGACATCGAATCATGCCAGTTCCGAGAAGAACAGAAATGGGTTTGCAAAATTTTTCACTCGGAGTAAGAACGGGATACAACTAGAAATTTAAAAACAAGTTGTAAAACAAAGATATAGTTTTGTCATATTAAAGACGGTGATTAAATGCTGTTTGATTACCTGTTATTATTGTTGTTACTTCACTCTTAGGTTGTCTCATGTAATGCTATTATTATACATGAATGGTTGTGTTCAAATTGAAATATCAACATTCAAATGCTTGGTGGCTTTTATGCTTTCTGAATCTGTCCATGGAAATGAATGCCTTATGATGTACCTTTGATGTTTACTTGACAATAGCATTTCAAGTATCCTGATAAATTTCGGCCTTGAAAACAATCAAAATAGTAACGTGGGAGGAAGGTGAATCAGACTTATTCAGTTGCAAGAAGATCATATAGGTATAATCCAATGCATCAAAGGGAAAAGGGAAAAGGGAAAAGGGAAAAGGGAAAAAATGGGGTGAGAGAGGTTCGAACTCTCGACCTCAGGATAACTCAGAAGCTATGAGACCTACGCGCTAGCCAACTGCGCCACCACCCCATGTTGACATTATGACTAAATGTATACCTAAAATAACTAATGTAAATTAAACGTTGGTTTGAACTCCACGGAGGCACTAACGTCGCAAACATGAAAAGAGCGTAAGGCTCTACCAAACAAGTGTTCATCAAAACCAGATGGCAAAGCAAAAGTCACAAGGTCGAATGAGGGTTTTTTATTAAAATAGGATAAAAAAAATTAAAAAAATATCAAAATAATACAAAGTAAAAATTACGTATCAAAATGGTATATTTGGGGTGGTGCCGCCTATGGCAGAGGTGTGACCACCCCATGCCAAATAAAAAATTTTGTTTAAAAAAAAAACAAAAAGCTAAAAAAAAAAAGAAAGCTGGCAAAAGAAAAAAATAAAAGCTGGCAGATTGAGGGGTGCCAGAGGCGGCACCGATTGTGCCTCTGACAGAGGCGGCACCTTGATGGAACGACTCATGCAGCAGCCGTTTGTTGTTTTGTGTTGGGGACCATTATAAAATCCCCCATGTTTCAGTAGCAGAAGCAAGAAGCAGCAAGGAAAAGAAGAAGAAGGAGAAAAGAAAAAAAGGAGAAGAGAAGAAGAAGAAGGAGAAGGAGAGGGCAGTATTGGTGAGGGAAAAAGAAGAAAAAAGAAAAAAATGAGAGTTGAGAGAAAGAAGGAAGGAGAAAGAGAAGGGAATAGAGAAAAGGTAATTTTTTATTTATTTTATCAAGGTGTCGCCTCTGCTAGAGGCACAACTGGTGCCGCCTCTAGCATCCCCTCGATCTGCTAGCTTATTTTTTTTGGTTTTTTGTTTTGTTTTTTTAAATTTTTAAACAGAGTTCTTTTTTTAATTTTTAAACTGAATTTTTAATTTGACACGAGGTGGTCAGGCCTCTTTCATAGGTGGCACCACCTCAAATGTACCATTTTGGTACGTAATTTTTGTTTTGTATTATTTTGGTATTTTTTTATTTTTTTGTCCTATTTCAGTAAAAAAACTCGTCGAATGACAATATATGAGATGACCCATGGAGCACCAAGACACCGCTTCGCATCGATGACCTAAGATCGACGAAGAAAGGAAGGCATGAACTTAAGTTATTATGTCGAACACAAAGGAAAAAAAAAACACCTAAGTAACAAATGGAGATGTAAGCGGTGCTGGCCTAAAAGCCAAGCAGAAGCAAAAACTAAGAATAGCGAGAAAAACCTTTGTAGAGAGAAAAGAGAGCGTCCCTAGGCTTATATTGAACAACCAGAGTTCCAAGTCATACGCTTCAACTTCAGATATAAAACAATTTAAATAAGGTGGCTCTGACAAAGTGTTAAAATTAAGTGACCCAAATCCTTATTTAAATAAAATACACTGGTAAAATAAAATAAAAGAAGAATCCATATAGAATTACACTTCTTTTATTTTATTTTTAGAATAAAGTTTTTTAAACCTTATTAAATTCTATCTATTGGATATTGATTAGAATAAGGTATTTCAGTCTTACTAGAATATGGCTTTACAAGCCAATAAATAGACATAGTCTATTCCTCTTGTATTAATTCGAATTCGACATAGTGAATTTTCTTCTCCTCTGCCCGTGGTTTTTCCCGAAAGAGTTTTCACGTAAAAATTTGTGTTCTTTATTTTATTTTATTTTATTTTATTTTTATAGATTGGTATCAGAGCTTTCGAGTTTTTTATCTCGATCACTGTAATGGCGTCTTTGAAGTATGAAATTTCGTTGTTAGATCGCAACACCAGATTTGCGTTGTGGCAGATTAAGATGCAAGCAGTTCTTGCGCAGATGGATCCGGAGGATGCCCTGTTAGGGATAGATAAGATGCATTCAACTTTAACAGATGAAGAGAAGAAGCGTAAAGATCGAAAGACATTAACACAATTACATCTGCATTTGTCTAACGAAATTTTACAGGATGTGATGAAAGAGAAGACCGTCGCTACATTATGAAAGAGGCTAGAACAAATATGTATGTCAAAAACTCTAATAAGCAAGTTGCATATGAAGCAACATCTTTATGCTCATCGTTTGAAGGAAGGTGCGTCTGTACACAAACACTTAACAGTGTTTAAAGAAATTCTCTCAAACTTGGAGGCCATGGAGGTTCAATATGATAAGGAAGATCTAAGGTTGATTCTACTTTGTTCGTTGCCCTCGTTTTATTCAACCTTTAGAGACACGATTTTATATAGTCGCGAGTCTCTCACAGTTGATGAGGTTTATGATTTTTTGACCTCGTATGATAAGATAAAGTATCTTGTAGTTAAACCCGACTCTCAGGGAGAGAGTCTTATTACTCGTGGGAGACAAGATCGGAATGCTGATAATGATCGTGGAAGGACATAGGAACGGAATCCTCGCGGTAAATCTAAGAGTAGATCGAAGTCTTCAAACAGAGGTAAAACTTGTAACTTCTGCAAGAAGAAAGGGCACATTAAATCTGAGTGCTATAAGCTACGAACAAGATTAAAAGGAGGTCATGAATCAAAAGGAAAAAACAACCAGAAAATTCCGATGAAGCTGATGTTGTAGAAGACTACAGCGATGATGAACTTCTAATTGCTTCTGTCAATGATTCTAAAGTAAGCGAAGAGTGGATACTTGATTCAGGCTGCACATTCCACATGAGTCCCAATCGAGATTAGTTTACAACTTACGAAATAGTGTCTGAAGGTGTTGTTTTGATGGGAAATAATGCTTCGTATAAAATCACAGATGTTGGAACAATTAAAGTTAAGATGTTTGATGGAGTTGTCAGAACACTTAGTGACGTGCAACATGTTTCAGAATTAAAGAGAAATTTAATTTTGTTGAGTACTCTTGATTCAAAAGGGTACAGATACACAGCTGAAAGTGGGGTTTTAAAGATTTCCAAAGGTTCCCTTGTTGTGATGAAAGGGCAAAGAAAGACTGTCAAATTATATGTTTTCCAAGGTTCTACTGTTACTGGTGATGCAGCTGTCACTTCCTCTTCTTTGTCAGATAATGATATTACTAAACTTTGGCATATGCGCCTACGGCATATGAGTGAGAATGGCATGGTAGAATTGAGCAAAAGAGGACTTCTTGATGGGCAAGGAATTTGCAAACTAAATTTCTGTGAGCACTGTATTTTTGGGAAGCAAAAGAGAGTTCGATTCACCAGAGGAATCCATAACACGAAGGGAACGTTGGAGTATATTCATTCTGATCTGTGGAGGGCATCCAGAGTGCCTTTGAGAGGTGGAGCTAATTATATGTTAACCTTTATTGATGATTTTTCCAGAAAAGTTTGGGGGTTCTTCCTGAAGCAGAAAAGCGATGTGTTTTCCGCATTTAAGTTTTAGAAAATTATGATTGAAAAATAGACGGGAAAACAAATAAAATACCTCCGCACAGACATTGGCTTAGAGTTCTGTTCTGATGAGTTTAATAAATTCTGCAAGTCAGAAGGGATCGTGAGACACTTAACAGTTCGTCATACTCCACAGCAAAACGGCATTGCAGAACGAATGAACAGAACGATCATGGAAAATATTCGATGTATGTTGTCAAATGCCAACTTACCGAAGTCGTTTTGAGCAGAAGCAGCCTCTACTGTATATTTTTTTATCAACCGATCTCCATCCGTTGCCATTGAGAAAAAGTCTCCACAAGAGTTATGGTCTGGTAATCCTGCTAATTATTCTGATTTAAAGATCTTTGGGTGTCCTGCGTATACTCATGTTGATAATGAAAAATTGGAACCGAGATCCATTAAATGTGCTTTTCTTGGTTATAAAGCTGGTGTAAAAGGGTATAAGTTATGGTGTCCTGAAAATAGAAAAGTTGTGATTAGCAGAGATGTTGTTTTTTATGAAACTGCTATGCTACCTAACTTATCTCTTAAAGACTCTTCCAATAAAGAAAGTCAAAAGTAGGTGGAGCATCAGATTAATACAGAGTCGACTCCTCAAGCCAGTACAAAAATTGAAAATAGAGTTGCTTCTTCACCACAATACTCTATCGCCAAAAACAGAACTAGAAGAGAAATTAAACCTCCAAAGAAATATGCCGAGACTGATCTAATTGCTTATGCTTTAAATGTGCCTGAAGATATAGATATGAATCAAGAGCCATCTAATTATTCTGAGGCAGTTAGCTGTGAAGAATCAGAAAAGTAGATGGTTGCTATGCAAGAGGAGATAGAATCACTCCACAAAAACAGAACATGAGATCTTGTGAAACTTTCTAAAGGTAAAAAGGTTGTTCGTTGTAAATGAGTGTTTAAAAAGAAAGAAGGAACTCCAGGAGTTGAAGAACCCAGATATAAAGTAAGGCTTGTTGCAAAGGGTTACAGTCAAATTCCAGAAGTGCACTTCACAGATATGTTCTCCCTAGTTGTTAAGCATAGTTTGATTCGAGCTTTGCTTGGTATTGTGGCCATGCACGATTTGGAGCTTGAGTAGTTAGATGTAAAAACTGCATTTTTGCATGGAGAACTTGAGGAAGACATTTGTATGCAACAACCAGAGGGTTTTACAGTCTTAGAAAAAGAGGACTATGTTTGTTTGCTGAAAAAGTCACTTTACGGTTTGAAACAGTCACCAAGACAGTGGTACAAGAGGTTTGATTCCTTTATGACTTCTCATGATTTCAAAAGGAGTAGTTTTGATAGCTTTGTTTACTTTAAGAAAAATAGTGATGGTTCTTTTGTGTATCTACTTCTTTATGTTGATGACATGTTGATAGCAACAAAAGATAAAAGAGAGATAAGAAAGGTCAAAGCCCAACTAAGTGAAGAATTTGAGATGAAAGATTTAGGACCAGCAAAGAAGATACTTGGTATGGAGATTATCAGAGATAGAAAAACAAGTAAATTGTATCTAAGACAAAAGGGGTACATTGAGAAAGTTCTTTGCAGATTCAATATGCAAAGTGCTAAGCCTGTTAGTACTCCTTTAGCAGCCCATTTCAGACTTTCATCGGCTTTGTCTCCACAATCAGATGATGAGATTGAGTACATGTCACATGTTCCATACTCTAGTACAGTGGGATCTCTCATGTATGCTATGGTTTGTTCACGTCCGTTTATCATATCTTTGTCGGTCAAAGCGCAGCTTAGCGATATATGGCGAATCCCGGTAAAAAACACTGGAAAGCAGTTCAATGGATTTTAAGATACTTACGAGGTACTACTGATGTTTGCTTACAGTTTGGAAGAACTGAATATGGAGTCATTGGGTATGTTGATGTTGATTTTGCTGGAGACCTTGATAGAAAAAGATCTCTCACGGTGTTATGTCTTTACAATCGGAGGTTGTGCAATCGGTTGGAAAGCCACTTTGCAAACTACGATCGCTTTGTCTACCACTGAAAAAGCGAGTAAATAAATGGCGATTCGAGGCTTGTAAAAGAAGCTATTTGGTTGAAGGAACTCTTTAGTGAACTCAATGAAGACTTTAAATCGATCTGATATTTTGTGACAAAGAGTGTGCTATATTTCTTACAAAAGATCAAATGTTTCATGAGAGAACAAAACACATTGATGTTCGATATCATTTTGTTCGTGATATTATTGCTGGTGGTGATATTGTTGTGAGCAAAATTAGTACTCATGAAAATCCTGCAGATATGATGACTAAGTCACTTCCTATAACCAAGTTTGAGCATTGCTTAAACTTGGTTGGTGTTTATTGTTGAAGTTAAACCCTTAAGGGGTTTTATGGAAGAGGTGGAGAACTTGTTCGTTGAGAGTTCGCGAAGAAGAACTTGTTCATTGAGAATTCGTGTCAAGGTGGAGATTGTTAAAATTAAGTGACTCGAATCCTTATTTAAATAAAATACACTGGTAAAATAAAATAAAAGAAGAATCCATATAGAATTACACTTATTTTATTTTATTTTTAGAATAAGGTTTTTTAAACCTTTTTAACTTCCATCTATTGGATATTGATTAGAGTAAGGTGTTTCAGTCTTACTAGAATATGACTTTACAAGCCTATAAATAGATATAGTCTATTCCTCTTATATTAATTCGAATTCGACATAGTGAATTTTCTTCTCCTTTGCCCTTGATTTTTTCCCGAAAGGGTTTCCACGTAAAAAATTGTGTGTTCTTTATTTTATTTTATTTTATTTTCACACAAATGATGGATATTAGATAACAAGGCTAGTAAAGAGGTCGACTTATTATTTAGAAAATAATAAAAATATTTTTATTTAAATTTAATTATAAAATCAACTCAACTGAATTGATGGGATTGGACAACCATCCTATGAACGCGTCTTGGATATTTCCTTGGTACTAAATTCAACGCATGGTTAAAGAAAGCCGGTTTGGGAGATGGAGAAAGATATCTTGTAGCATCCAAGCTGGCTGGAAGCGGGTATGAAAAACACCCTGCCCCCACGACAACAAAGGTACTCCCTCAGGCTGTCAAAGCGTGTGGATACTCGACCTGCCACGTGTATGACATTAATGTCCACGTTTATCCACGTGGCATTCCACAAAGGCTTGCCAAGATCGCGCGCAACACCAACCCCTTATCCAACAAAATCCCCTTTGTTTTCGCTTACACTTCTCTTTCTTCCTCCCCCCTTCCCCACCCCCAAAACGGCTCTTTTGAAAACGCCATGACCACCATAGCTGCTGCTGTTGCTTTATCCTTGCCAATCTCTTTATGCAATTCTTGCAAGGTTTCTAAAAAGGTACTGTTTTTCCTGCTTTTTACAATGGTTGACTTGTCATTTTATTTTAGTTATTCTTTTGTGGCTGTGAAGCTATGAAGTTCGGTTTTTTATTTGTTTTTAAGCTTAAAGTAATTGGGTTTATTCTAAACTTTATTGAAGTCCCGATCCTAATGTATATTGCAACTTTTTTATAACTTCATTATATTCACTTCACTTGCATTCACTAGTGAAAAAGAAACTTATTCCAAGTATATGTATAGTTTTCTGCGAAGTATAAGTTCCATGATTTTGTTGAACTTTTAGTCTCTTAAGTTAGTTTTAGATGGTGGTTTCAACTTTGGGAAACATTGTACTTTGTTTGATTGTGTTGCTTGAGTAATTTGTGGAGGTAAAATTGATCTGTGGCTTATATTGGATATCTTGGTGCAGTTTCAGGGCGTTAAAAGAGGGTTTGGGGTGTTTGCAGTGTTGGGGGAGGCAAATAGCTTGGGGCCAAGCGATAAGAAGAGCCCCTGGGGCACTTTGTTTGATGTAGAGGATCCAAGGTCTAAAGCCCCGCAATGTAAAGGGAGGTTCTTAGATGTATATCAGGCATTGGAATTGGCTAGATATGATATTCAGTACTGCGATTGGCGGGCTCGCCAAGACTTGCGCACGATTGTGCTTCTTCACGAAAAGGTCTTCTTCGACTTGCTGATCAATTCGTGTTGTGAACTTTTAGTTTTGTTTTTAGTTTTTTTTACAAGAAAATCCGTGTTTTGTTATGTTTTTACTGTTTACCTGTTACTTTTCTTTTTCAATTTAATCATGTGGGAAGTTTGTGTTGTTTAATTTTCGTAGTTATGGTTGTAGGTAGTTGAAGTGTTGAATCCATTAGCTCGTGAATACAAGTCTATTGGCACTATGAAGAAAGAACTCGCAGAATTGCAAGGAGAACTGGCACAAGCTCACAAACAGGTACATGAACTAGCAGTTAATGGAACTGTGATTCTTATAATTTGATTAGGATGTGCATGCCACAATAAGATATATAAACAGAGACAACGGTTCTGGGCTATCCAACTGATTAGATACCTTTCTTTTTCTCCAAAAACCAATCTGACCACGACTTTAATTAATTACCATAGGTATGTATCATTTATAATAAAAGGAAAAATCACGGGAGGTCCCGACTTTGGTGTCATAGCCTATTTCGATTCTGATTCAAGAGAAATAACAGGTACATATATCGGAAGCAAGGGTTTCTGCTGCTTTGGATAAACTAGCATACATGGAGGAATTGGTTAATGGAAAGCTGTTGGAAGATAGGACCAAAATGGAGTCCAGCATAGCAGCCCCTTCTTCGAGTACGTCAACACAATCTCTGGATACTATGAAGAGGCCCCGGAAAAGCTTGGATGTGTCAGGTCCAGTTCAACCTTATCACCCCCGCTTGAAGAACTTCTGGTATCCTGTTGCTTTCTCCACTGATCTGAAGGATGAGACTATGGTAAGCTATAGTTCGGAACTATTATATTACTTATCATCTCAATACTGACCATTTTATGTCATGTCTCTGCATATTAGCATACATCCTCATTCTGCACCAGGTTGATCAGCTTAGGTGCTTCCTTTTTGCTTTGTAGTTTTCATTGTTCAACTAGTTAAGAAATGATTTCTTGCTAATGTCTTGGTACTACATTGTATTTCAGATTCCAATTGATTGCTTTGAGGAGCCATGGGTTCTTTTTCGAGGAAAAGATGGGAATCCAGGATGCGTCCAGAACACTTGTGCACATAGAGCATGCCCTCTTCACCTTGGCTCAGTAAATGAGGGTCGTATCCAATGTCCCTACCATGGTTAGTATGAGTTTAGCAAGTTCACAAGCATTTGGCTATCATATTTTTCTGAAAAGATGACACATATCATGAATGATTTACGTATTATATATTCTTGGAATGATATATCAGGTTGGGAATACACTACAGATGGAAAATGTGAAAAAATGCCATCTACGCGATTACTTAATGTGAAAATAAAGTCATTGCCATGTCTTGAGCGAGAGGGAATGATCTGGATTTGGCCTGGGGATGACCCACCAACAACAACTCTTCCTTCCTTACAACCTCCTTCTGGATTTGTAATTCATGCCGAGGTATGCTGTAGTTGCTTTTGCGTGATTACAAGGATCATGTGAACTTTTTTCAAGCGACTTGATGAAAGCCAACTTTATAGCTCAAGCAAAGTCCCTACTATCTCACGTAGACTTTTTGCTGATAATTTGCAGATTGTCATGGAACTTCCTGTCGAACACGGGCTACTGTTGGATAACCTATTGGATCTCGCTCATGCACCTTTTACTCACACTTCCACTTTTGCCAAAGGATGGACGGTTCCCAGGTTTGTTTCCTCATGCAAGGCTTAGGAAAGGAAAAAAAATTATAATGATAATATGCTAATAGCGCATTGTAGGTATCTATTTTGAATATATGATCTTACACTGCATAATCTGAACATCTCAGTCTGGTGAAATTTTTGACGCCTGCATCTGGTCTCCAAGGTTACTGGGACCCATATCCCATTGACATGGAATTTCAACCACCTTGTATGGTCCTATCGACCATTGGTATATCAAAACCGGGCAAACTGGAAGGACAGAGTACAAAGGAATGCGCAACACACCTTCACCAGCTTCATGTATGCTTACCGTCATCGAGAAATAAGACAAGACTGTTATATAGAATGTCACTGGATTTTGCTCCCCTGTTGAAGCACATTCCTTTTATGCATTATTTATGGAGGCATTTCGCGGAACAGGTAAAAATATATCCTACTTTTTCATTCTTTGGGTAGTGGATCATGATCAAATTAATTCCTTGCTGAAAACCTTCTTGAAGTCCTTGGTTGTATGTCCAAATGACTAGCTGAACAGATTGGTAGTATTTGATAGGCTGACAGCTATGAGTATGTTTGACATTCATCTAGTAGCACATACGACTTATCTTCTGAAAACAGTTAACTTCCAAATTCCCATGTAGAACAATTTAAGCTATGGTTTTTGTTACTGGATGCCTACAAGAAGTGCAACAGTGTCATCTTTAATCTTTGCTTTAATAGAACTGTTTTTCCCTTTATCTATAGTAGGGTTTGATTGAATTGCAGACATGATTGATATCTATCAACCTCGCTCGTAACTAATATGTTCGGTCTATGCTTATAATGCCTATTCAATACAGGTCTTGAATGAGGATCTACGACTCGTGATCGGCCAGCAAGAACGTATGATTAATGGGGCAAATGTCTGGAATTGGCCGGTAGCTTATGATAAGCTAGGAGTGCGGTACAGATTATGGAGAGATGCCGTTGAACGAGGATCTAAACCATTGCCATTCAGCAAACCGATGTAAATTTTAACTCTAGCAACCAAATTTAACATCCTTTCTGAAATTATTGGGACCAACTCTCGCACTCTCAAAACATATTATCAAGGTTTGGCATTGGTACATCAAGGACGACCAAAAGAGATTCAGGCGGAAACTGTGTATTTTGATCCGAGACAGGTACGAGTTGGTGTCTAGTCATTGTAAAAGAAAATAGAATTTGTACACTGCTTTTTATAGTTTTTGTGTACAGCTAAATTAAATCCCCATTTTCTTTATCTCTTTCGATAACCCCGGACCAGAGAAATGATTGGAAAAATTGTTTTTTTTGGCCTTGGAATTTAGAAGCCAATGTTAATCTCTAGTCCAGCAGCAGCAAAGATCTTTGTACCGTGTAAAAACTGATGTTTAATGAAAAATCCAAAGATTTGCGTATGACCTTTTTAAACTCATCTTGCTTGCTCCCCAAGGCAAGCTATCCTGTTTAAAACAATGCAGTGATCAAAATGGACCACTATATTTCTATAGTATTGCATGATATTTAGACCATGCACTTCAAGAGGTTATTCACAAAGTACGTCTAAAAGACTAAAATGCACATATGTCTATCTAGAGAAGATTAATCAACAACCTATCTACCTAATGGTAGAGAAGATCATATCAGATGAAAATCAAATCAACTTGGCATTTGATAGCGGCACAATGGGCACAAGTGACTTGCTTTTAACCACTTAACAATGCAAGCGTCATGGTAAACATGTTGGCAAGGCATCAAGGCAACCTCGTTGTCATCCAAAAACTCGTCCAAACAGATCATACATTCTTTGGATGAACTCGGTCCTTCAAGGAATCTCCCTCGTTTCTTCAAAGGCTGAAGATCTTCTTCATCACCCCATTTAAACCTTTTCAAATCTTCAATTGATGAACAAGTAGCAGGCTTGAAACTGAATGCATCCAATGACTCTTCGACTACCTCAGACACATCCTCATCAGCATCACCAATAATCACCCACTCATAGGCCTCATCATCAACCAGCACGTCGAAATTTACTTCGATTTTGAGGTATATGTGTTCACATCCGATGTTAACAGTGGCACCATGAGCCGCCCGAGCAATATCCAAGACATAAGGAACAGCAACGGTTCGAAGATAATCCAGAGGTATACCGGTGTAAGCAAGCATCGAAAACACGGTGTCGGGGCCACACCCTTCACAACAAAACATGTTGCGACCATAGGTAAAGGATTGAATAAAACTTGCAAACGTTGCATCCCAGTTTTCAGACGGAGGATAGCGAATCTCGACGTCAATGTTAAAAACATCCTGTGAAACATTAGAACAACAACGAGAACAGCGTTGTTGATCGGCTTCTCCTTCTGTCATCTTGATGAAATAACATGGGTTAGTTTAATTCCTTCCTTACTCTACTCCAAATAGGAGTTAGGTATTTGTAAAGAATTTGTATTTGATGCGGACTGTTATGGAACTAATTAATAAATAGTTATTAAAATTTAGTATATATCTTTTAAGAACAATATTAAGGGTTTTGGGTTCTAAATTTAGAGATTGTTGTTTAGAATTATAATTTATATTAAATTTCTAGTGTTAAATTTTAAGTTTGTGTTTAAATAAAGTTATTGATATTTTATCTTTTTTTTTTGGTGAATTAGAATAGTAAGGCAAAGCCCAATCAATAAATGCGATTAATGCGATTCAAACCCAGACCACACCTGGGACGATGAACACCCTGACTATTATGCCATCACATATCATATTGGGTTCAAATCCTTTTTTTTTTCATCAATAGTGAACATATTGTATTTTACTAAAAATATAAAAGACTTGACACTATCTAATATTCAACTTATTTTTTAACTGGATTGATCGGTTGGATCGGAAAATGGCCAATATATTGGTCTAAACAAAGGGTTAAATCGAATTTTGAGCAACCAATTGAATTGGGTTAAAAAATCAGTTGAATCAGTGCTTGGACTAGTCGAACCGATCTAAAAAATTGTAAATGTTGAGGGCTAAAAAGGTTTAAAATTTTCAAAAACCAGTTGACCCGCGTACTGATATGGACTAGTTAAATCAGGTTAAAAAATCAATTAAACTTGCAATTAAACCGTCTTTTATATTTTTTTAATAATTTATTTACCTTGAACTGGTCAGACCAGTCATTTTGAGAACCAATTAGTCATATCACTTTGAAATCAGTTCAAATGTAGCTCGGTTCAACTAGTCCTTGCCGGTTTGCGGGTCAACCAATTTTTTATCTCTCAATGGTCCAATACTTCAACCTGTTCTGAGCTCGATTTAGATAAAATTGAAAATTGAAATTTTGGTTTATATCTTTTTAAATCATTTCTATTTTTGTTATTTGAATTTTAAAGATTTTTATTTTTTCATAATTTTTTAAATTTTTATGTAAAATATGAAATAATAAGTTTTTTTAAAATTATGTATTTTTAAAGGGTAATGACCTAATTGACCAACAAATGTAAATATTGAGGTTAAAAAAGTTATTTTACCTTTGACATTGTTAACTTTTAAACGAAAAATTAAAGGGAAGGACTAAGGTTTTTAAATAAATCTGTATAGGAACTCAATATCTCAAAATTAAAGTTTAAGAGATAAATTTTAAATTTCGAAAGAGTACAAGAACCTTTAGTATATTTAAACAAAAAATAAACACAAATAATCGGATTTAAATTTATGCTTCTTTTACATTTTCACAATTGTAATTCATTGTCAAAGCTTCATAAATGAATTTCTATAAATATATTTGTTCGATAATTTTATTTTGGCTTAAACCATAAAATGATACCTAAACTGTATCATTTTTCTTAAGTTGATACCTATTTATTTATTTTATTATGAATGATAACTAAACTATACTCCATGAGAAAAAAATGGTACCTAAACTATTCTCTATTACACAAATTATAAACATATTCCTCTCTTTTATTTTTCATTTAAGAACTCTAATGACGGAAAATTCACAAATTCATCAAAAAAATATCCAAACCCAATTTTCAACAATAAAACCCAAATTACGATGGGCAGAGGCGTTCAAACGGTTAACCGAATTGAACTAGTATTAACTAATTTTTTTAATCCTTTAACTGTTAATCGAATCGAAATTTTTTCAAAAAAAATTAACCGAACCGAAATTTATATGTTTTATTTTTTAAAAATAAGTATAAAATATATTACAAAAATAAATTGATAATGTTTATTTGACCGAATTAGTAATAGCCTAATACATATAATATACAATATTATTTATTAAGTTCAGTTAATTAACTGATTTTGAACCGAATTAACTATTAATTGAAATTTCAAAAAAAAAAATTAACTGACCTCGGACTAAACTAGATTGGTTAACCGACCGATTAACTGAATTAGATCGGTTCAGTCAATTAATTTGATCTTAACCAAAGTTTAAATACCCATAATGATAAATTTCTTTTTTATTTTTAAACCTCAGTTTAATTCCTTTCTATCCCAAATTCAAAACCTATGTAGTATTTTACTTAAATATAACTATTTCTATTCAATTTTGTTGAGTGTTTTTCTCTATATATCTCTTAGATAGTAGTGTATATATATTTATATAAGATGATTATTGTTCATTGACATAATGTACTAACTCGATAGACCTCATACATATAGACATGTATCTTCTTCTAGACTAAACAAGTGTTCATAGAGTCTTATACGAGTCTAGCCTATACTTGCAACTGCGCGGGAAAGCGAGCTCTACTTGCGAGCCTATCCTGTAACCCGAATCTGTGAGCTTATTACATTTCGACCTAAATCCATTCAGACTTTGGACCGGTGATGAAAATTATCCTAACATATTCTATATACTTTGTGTTATTGTTGGGTGAACCATGAAAAAAAATGATAGAATATGAAATTTAAATATTAAGGAAAAGTTGAGTATAAAAAAAAAGTAAAAAGAATTTCAAAGAAAATTTATCTAAAGGTAAAAAAAAAAAAAATCATTAAAATGGAGAAAGAATTATGGGGATGAAGAGAATGAATTATTTTGAAAAGTTTTGATTGAATTAAATTTGATTAGTTAAAAAGATTTTTTTTTTAATAGCTAAGTAGTTTGGATAAAGAGTTTAAGTAGATTTTGAGTAATGGAGTATATGACTGAAAATTTTGGATTAACTCGAATTTTAATTTGATATTATCAAGTTGAAATTCAAACTTGGTGGTTGAAGAATAATCGAATGGTTGTCAACCCAATAAAGAATAAGCCCAAAGCCTTAAAAGTGGAGGCTAAGAAAGCGAGTTGAGAAAACTTCGCAGTCAATGAGAGTGGTTGGTGGTGTGTAGGTGGTGGTGGGCTTATCTTTGTCATCTCGCGATGAAAGACAAAGGCTGTGGGATCCTCTGTTTGCGCTCACAAATCAAATAACCATATATAAGCTATTTTTCTTTTCTCTTCCAAATTTCCCTTCTTGTTTTCTTATTGGTTCTCTATCTATTCCCATCAGATAAGGTAAGATTTTAGTACCCAATTTCCTTCTGTTCCCATTTTTGTCTGTTTCTCTTTTCATTCCCCCCCCCCCCCGGTGAAAAGGCTTGGATTTCATTTCTGATTCTGTAGTAACTTTTAGGAACGAAAAAGAAATAGATAAAGGGTAATTCGTAGTTCAGTTTTTCCATGTTTTTTATGTTTTAGTTTATTAGATTATGAGTTCATTGTGTACCCATTTCTTGTTTTAGCTGATTTGTGCTGTTATTTTAGTTAGAATTTCATCTTTTACGATTGCAGAGATCGTGAGAATTTTGTGTCATGGCTTCCACAATTGTAAATGCTCCCTGCACGGTTCCTTCTGTTAAAGGTTTTGAGACTCAAAACTACGTTGGTCTTAAACCAATTTCTAGTTTAAGGTTCAATTCTGGTAGGACTTCAACGTCAGGACGTTCTTGGGGCCTTTTTGTGGTGAGGGCATGCGAAAGGCATGATGGACACGTGAAAAAGATTGAAATGAGTATTGAAGAATGTGAGGCTGCTGTTGTAGCTGGGAATGCGCCTGAAGCTCCTCCAGTTCCCCCTAAGCCAGCTTCTCCTGTTGGGACTCCTGTGATTCAACCTTATGTGAGTGTTTGAAATGAAATGATAATATTTTATCTTCTGCCCATATTTTACAGTGCTTGCTTATTTATGTTCATATACAAATAGGGGGTAATGTGATAGGAATTTGTGACAAATTGATTGTGTTTGAGTGGTTTTAGAATGTCTCCGGCAAGTGTTTGGTCTATTGAATGGTGATTTGTTTCAGACTTTTATATGTGTTTGAAAATTCACATTCACAGGTTTAATTTTCTTGTTCGCTGACATGAATTTGATTTAATGAGTAATTGTTTGTTCACCTCATCTCATCAATTCATGACATTGAAGTAAAATAGTTTTAAGTTATAATTGAGGTTTTGAGGCCAATGGTGGACCTCTCCTTTCTCCTTTGCTCACTCGGTGTTTGTTTGTATTAGCAACTTACCAGGCGTCCTCGTCGTAACCGTAAGTCCCCTGCACTGAGAGCATCATTCCAGGAAACAAGTATATCTCCTGCAAATTTTGTATATCCTCTTTTTATTCATGAAGGTTGGTATTCATGGATCTTAGTCCTTTCTTTTTGGTGAAATAAGTTAGATATTAAAAGTGGAGCAATTTTACCAAAGATCATGATAAGCGCCCTCAAATTTGTAACATGAATATTATATTGTTGCAGTTTTCTTTTCTTTTCCTTTTTTGTTGCGACTTTTGTTATACTTTTCTGTTTACTCTCTTTCTTACCTTCCAGTATGTGCTTAAATCTACTTTGGTACTGTTCCCTCGACCTGCAGGTCAGGAGGACACACCCATTGGAGCTATGCCAGGATGTTATAGGCTTGGATGGAGACATGGACTTGTTGAAGAGGTGATCTTTTGTATTATGCATCCTTTTTCATAAACAATTTGCATTTGTCCCTCAAAACTAGTTCCCAGGTGCTGTATGTGTTGTTTTAATGACTTATCTATTTCATGTCACTGTATGATGATAAACATTCTATTTGATATCAAAGTTATAAACATATACAAGCATGTTATATACTTATTTAGTGTGTCAACTATGAAGTTGTTTTGAAGTGTGCATTATCTATTGCAGGTGGCAAAGGCCCGGGATGTTGGAGTTAATAGTATTGTGCTCTTCCCCAAAGTTCCAGATGCTCTGAAGGTTTTGATCTCCCGCTATAATGCTATTTGCTTCATATGTTGATGTATATAATTGGTTTTTTGCACTTTAGTCTCCCACAGGGGATGAAGCCTACAATGACAATGGTTTAGTGCCTCGAACAATTCGTCTGCTTAAGGACAAATTCCCTGACCTTGTAAGTCAATGAAGTTCATTCATTGATTTTTATATTGTTTAGTGCCTCCAGCCTTATGAAATCATGGTGATATCTTATCGGTTTTTTAGGTTATCTATACGGATGTTGCTTTAGATCCATACTCCTCAGATGGGCATGATGGTATTGTCAGAGAAGATGGTAAGACAAGATATGCTTCACACACTTTTGGCAGCTAAAAGAAGAGCATCTTATTTAGAAGACATGTTTTCACCTTGTTGAACTGTTTTTTGGTTTGCCACATTGAAATACAAGTTAACTTAGAAGAATGATACATGAGCTCTTTCCTAAAAAATGTCGTGTGCATACTAATTGGTCAAAATAAATAATGTTCTTATAAAGTCATAGAAATACTAATTGCTACTTTGTTTTTTTACCCTGTAGGAGTCATAATGAATGATGAGACAGTGCATCAATTATGTAAGCAAGCTGTGTCCCAGGTAATTTTTGTAGGTTTTTTTTTTTTTTATAAAAAAAAATATACTCTTAGGCAGAAGTCTACTGTCTTCATAAGAGTTCTAAATGCCATTATGGTGATGACTTACTGATGTTTGTTGTGGTCACTGGTGTCTCATAAAAAAAATCAGTGACCTTGTTCGCTTTTGTTATATTCTTCTCTCCCCCTTCCCTCGCTTGTCTTGATACATATCCATGGCATAACTTTTAATAAATACTTTGAGGAACTAGTGTTTCAAATGCTTAAAGCAAGCAAAAACTTGCTGTTACAGCTTTAAATGGCTAGTCAGTGTGATACTTGGAGTTTTCTAATCATTTGAATGGATATTGGAGGTCTCCTATGCTCATTTGTGTCCTAATCTTTTTTTTGCTAGCTTTAACTTGATTGGACATGTTTTAACTTTTTTGGGTGGTGTATTCTTAAAGGCCCGAGCTGGAGCTGATGTTGTTAGTCCCAGTGATATGATGGATGGACGTGTTGGAGCTATTCGTGCTGCCCTTGATTCTGAAGGCTTTCACCATGTTTCTATCATGTCCTATACAGCAAAGTAATTTGACTATCTGCCCCCTTGCATTCCTATAGCTGTTTGTTTGTAGGTCTACCAGTTTCTAAAAGTAGGTTTGAAGCATGGTAACAGATATATGATTATGTTAAACCACCGCAAAGGTTTTACTTTCTTTTCACTTCCTGAAGGACTTTTGAGAAAGATTATTAAGAAGTCATGAAGAGTTCAAAGAGAAATTGAGATGAAAACTTCTTACTAATCTGAATTTTACAGCCTTATTTTCCAGCTTTATATACAAAAAAAAAATTTAACTATAATAAGAAAGAAAATCTTACTATTGAAACTAAAATCTCTCCTATGAATAAAGAATAAAATAGCTGTACCTAATCCACTAAATTAGCAGTATTCTGTCCTTCAAATTAGTCTATCAAATCCCTTTTCGCCTATCATATCTCGAGAATCTTGGAATAAGAGTCCCAGGTTTCCACACTTGCCCACTATGCAAGTAGAATGGTATTATTCAGTTGCCTTGCTCGAAGGCAATAGTCTTCTTCATGTTGTTGTCTAATTGCATAAGACATTATCATTTTTCTTATCAGTTGGTCACTGAACACTTTAGAAAAATAAACTATGTTGACAGAAGTTAGAAGAGTTATTCTTGGCGGCTGGGTGAAATTTATTGACAGAGTTTGTCATTCTCTTTTTCTTGGGATAACAGATATGCAAGCTCATTTTATGGTCCCTTCCGAGAAGCACTGGACTCTAACCCACGCTTTGGAGATAAAAAAACGTATGAATTCACTTGCCTGTACTGTATTTTATGGGCTTTCATGGGCTCTTTTTGGTGCTTACATTTGATTGTTAATCTTGTTTGTTAAAAACAGGTATCAGATGAACCCAGCAAATTACAGAGAAGCATTAGTTGAGGCTCATGAAGATGAGGCTGAAGGTGCTGACATTCTATTGGTCAGTATGACGCTTTTAAGGAATTTTGAGTTATTTTTGTTAATGGCTAAGCTCCCATCATGCTGAAGTCTCTCTAACTGGATCACAGGTCAAGCCTGGTCTCCCTTATTTGGATATCATAAGACTTCTCAGGGATCAATCTCCTTTGCCTATCGCTGCCTACCAGGTATTCTCTTAACTTTCCGTGTCCTGCATTAACTAATATTCTTGTCATTGTTTTCATTGCAACTTGAAACCTTTCTTTGATAAGAATTCCCCATGGTCCCTGAAATGAAAATGAAAATGAAAATTTGAGGCAACATTCATATATAACCAGTAATTGTTTTGTCAGTTCCTGCATTAGGTCCTTAGATTGCCCCTTTTGGAATTGATGCCCTTAGCAAAACTATTCGTGACACGAAATTATTTATATTACATTTTTGTTCTTTTTAGCGAAATCAGGGGATTGGTATTTTTAACTACATTGTCTGATTATTCTTGTAGAGTGTAGTTCATACTTAATAGGTTGAAGGATGCAGGAAGTATGGCATGAGAATAGTAGAAAACTAAGAAGGTGGGGGGAATATAAGTGGGTTGCTTTTGCATATTTCATGAACCAATCATTCTTGTATGAGATACTCAAGATTACGTCTTTATTACTACTAACTGTTCTATAATTAGTGGTGGAAAAAAAGAAAATATACTATTCCCCCCAAAAAAAAAAAAAAATGCAGACTTTCACTTTCCTACCCCTATCAAAATTTGATTTTTTTTCCAGGTTTCAGGTGAATACTCCATGATCAAAGCCGGTGGTGTTCTCAAAATGATTGATGAAGAAAGGGTCATGATGGAATCATTGATGTGCCTCCGCCGGGCTGGTGCCGACATTATCCTTACATATTTTGCTCTACAAGCTGCAAGGTCTTTATGTGGTGAGAAGAGGTGAACTTGGTCTAATTTTCCTTCTATGAAGCTTTGGTTGATTCTGCAAAAAAGGCTTGAGACACTAAATCTTCCATTCGAGAGTGCTAGTTGTTAGAACGATGAGGAGTCCTTTAGAATGCTTGAGTTAGCTGTTCGAAGTCTGCATCTTCATAAGCCTCAAGAACATAAAAATAAAACTAAAATGCTGTCAATGTATGCCAGATCTGAATGAAACTAGAGGTGACTTGATCGTAGTTGTGATGGTGTGGTTAGGTATTGACAATGTTAATCCAACACTGTATTGAGGTACTTAATAATACGCATTGCTTTGTTACTTTTCAGACTCGGGTGTGATTGTCAAATAGGATCAAATGTATATGTTTGATGCAAGTATGTTTAAAAATTTTAAGTCTTCTCATGTATTTGGTTTTTAAATCAAAGGAAATGGTACAAGGGTGTGGGAGAGATGATGGGAACAAATCTCTAGCAGATTTGAGTGACAACAATAATCCAACTGGTTACTAGAACTTTTAAAGATTCTGGTACAACTTGTGAGAAGCCCCCAATTGGTGGAATATTTTGCTATGAAGGGTTAAATTGTTCTCAAAACAAAAAAGAAAAAGAAAAGTTTTCTTTTAAGAGGAAAAAAGGTGATTTTATTGCTTGTATGATTTTGTATATATATTTTGCGTTTAGTTATTTTTTAAAAATTCTGAATTGATATAAAAATGGATGGTTAAAATAGTAATTTAGTAAATTTTGAAAATAGTCTGTTTTTAAAATGTTAAAAAAATAATAAAAATAATAGTCTAATCATTAATATTATTAGCTTTATTTTGTGAAAATTTACCAATTTAGCATGTTAATATATGATGCAGAAAACAAACATATCAAGTTTTAATGCTTGGATTAAGGGTTTGACATTTACATAAGCAGTTTCTGTTGAAAGTCATTGTTGCAGCATTAGTTCGCAAAATTTCTTCAAGCTCTCTCTGTTGGTGAGTTGTCCAAATGTTGAATGTATGGACCATTCATATCGTTTCATCGTAAACATGACTAAATTGGGCTTCCCACTGTCTGTCGAACAGCTCCTCAATGTACCCTTAAAGATTTAAGGCATTCCTGTCCAATGCCTTCATCGTCAGTACTGGAAGAACAACCATTGCATTGCATTGCATTGCATTGTCCACTTCAAGTATCAATTTTTTTTCCTTTGGTCCAGGCCAGTTTTAAGCCTTCATACACCTCCCCAAAGTTCCGCTTAGATGGTTATGCAAGCTCCAATGTAACCCGTAAACCCTGCGATCCAAGCTCCATCGTGGTCTGGAGTAGTCCTTCAGCTGCAGCTATGTTCTTCGAGTCCTATTCCATCTGTATCAAGCTTGATCCATCCTTTAGGGAGGGGCGTACCTGTAATAAAGAGTAAAGTAGATGAGTGTAGGCATTGTTTAGTGTGACCCCAGTCCCAGTTACCATCGGTTTTAACCATATATTTGGCAAGGGTTCTTTTCCAAGCTATATTATTATGTCAGAATTATAAAGACTTGCTATTCTTGATGGATCAAGCTATATTATCTTTAAGAGTACTTCAGACGGTCGATAAAGACTTCCACAAAAAGGAGCATTTTTGTCGAGACATACTCATACGGAGGTCCTCCTTGACTTAATATTTGCTTCTTAAGACTCTTAATAATAATTTGGGATTTTAGTTTGAGCAAGAAAAAGATTTGTAAGCTTTAATTCTCTCTCACTCCTAAACCATCATGAGATAAAGGTTTGCTGCATGAATTCCAACGAACTAAAGCAGTCTTGCGGACACTACTGGTGGTCCCTCAAAGGAAACTCCTAGCAATCTTCTCTACTTTTTTTTTGCAAACGGATGCTGGGATTAAGGCAGTCTGCTGTCTGCATGAAGTAGTTAAGAATTACTCAAAAAGTATAGATTTGAGAAAAGTCACTCTCCTTGCCATTTAATTGTGTTGCAACTTTTTCCACAATGAATGGAAAAACTTTTTCGTTGCTCTCTTGTGAAATAAGGTGCTTTCTTCTTTAAAAACCCAATCTTGCACTAATGGAATTAGCTAAATCATCAACTTAATTGTGAGAGACTTGTGCGTGTTGATAAGAAGTAGCAGAATCTATCTAGAATAACGCCATCATCTGCAAAAATAACAGGTGAGAAAGGCATAAACCTTTCCTTGAAACTTGCGCGGGGCACCAATATGTGTTAGAAATAGATTTATTTATAATATGACTCTGCTGAGTGTTTTTGTGTGTTCTTCTTATCGAAACCAATTTTCTATTTATATGGCACGGTTCTATGATTTGATGTAGTAGGACTAGATAAGTCCTCATGCAAATTAACACATATCCTATTATAAAGTGAACATGTATTTCCTGAGTAGGGATTCGCCTACATAGTGATGTGAACCTATGTAGGCAAACTGCATGGCGGTGAATTATATATCAGCAAGTCAATATAAAATGAACACTAGGTCATTTTCATATTTCTATAGTATAAGTATTACATTTTAATAATATTAACTTTTACAACATATGTGATTTTACGAATTGAATATTTAATTAAGTTTTTAATTAATAATTTTAAATTAAATATTATAATTATTTTGAAATAAAAAAATATTATCATATGTTGAAAAGATTTTCTAAAATCATTAAATAAAATTGTGAACATCCATTTTTGGAGGAAAATGTTCATCTGCTGTTATAAATTCAAGACATATGGTTTAGTTAGTGTAATTCAATAAATGGTGTTAGCAGAAAAGAGTAGAGTCACTTGAAAACATTGACTGTAGTTTACAATTTACATTCTACGAAACAGAGCAAAACCGTCTGCTTAATCTTCACACACTGCCAATCTTCCCTTTTTCCACCAACCCTAACTAACATCAAAATTACATATACCAAATCACACATTACAAATTACTCTAAATTAATCCCTGCCTCAGTTGAGCCACAATCGTTGAGGTATCTTTCGGCAATACTTGCATGAACGGCAGCACCCATAGGAAGAACATCTTCGTCGATCATAAAATACGGCGAGTGACCCGTGTGTATCGACCCCAACGTCTCGTTCCTTACGCCGATGTAATAGAAAGCCGCCGGAACGATCTCGGTATAAAACGAGAAGTCCTCCGCGCCCATCATCGGCGGAACCACCCTGAAATTTGTTGGTCCTAGTAAATCAGTGGCCACTTTTTTCACATGTTCATACATATGATCGTCATTCACTGTTGGGGGATAGATTGTGGAGTCCTTTTCGAAGAAATCCACCGTCGCGGAGCATCGAAAAACACTGGCCTGCTCCACCACAACCTCTTGGATTCTTTGAAGAAGGTTGTAAAAGCTGGCATTGGAAAAAGCCCTGAAAGTGCCTCCGATAACAACAGTGTCAGGGATCATATTCAGATTATTGCCGCCGTTGAAGGAGGTGACAGACACGACCTGCATTATAATTTTAAAATCTCACTACGTTGTTCACAGGTTGAAATACTGAGGAAATTTACGGGAAAAACAAAAGATTTTCAAAGACGAAACCTGGGAGTCCAATGGGTTTGATTCTCGAGAAACGATTCCCTGTAAGCTAATTACGGCAGCTGAAGCAGCTAAGATTGGGTCAACCGAGTTGTGAGGGTCGCCGGCCAGGCCTTTTCTTCCACTGATAACGGCTCTAAAGAAGCCACAACCGGCAAGCAGTGGACCAGGCCTCGAGCCGATAATAGCCGTGGGGTGTTCGTGAGAGACATGGACTGCAAATATGGCCTCGACGTCTTCCAATGCACCGTCGCCGATCATACGTTTGGCACCGTTTCCGGCTTCCTCAGCTGGCTGAAATAGTAGTATAACAGTTCCCTGTAACACCCAAAATTTATTTACCTTTATCATTGCTTGAAGGTTAATATTGCAAATAATTATAACAAATATCAATTATAAAAAAATAGTAATATCACGTTGTGATTTTAATAATATTATCAAAATTTGATCTTAATCAAAAATTTCTGTAAGAATCCAATTGAGATATCAACTCGAACTTCAAACAGTTGATATTATTCTCGAGATTCTATTCTTAATTTTAGCCTTAAACTTTTATTATCTGACCCCAAAGAAAATTCAAAAGGGTTCATGCAATTTATAAGGAGTCTTTAGAGCTCACTCAAATCCTCAACAGGTCTTAAAGGCTAAAAACACTACCATAAGACTTTAATTGATGGTTCAATTTTCACGGATGCACTTTACATAATTTATATTTCTAATAAAATTAATATATTTTTTATAAGCTTCCAAGTCATATTTACATCAACTAAAATATTCCTTAAAAAAAAATAAAACATAAAACATTACCTTCCGTGAAGAGTGCAAACCTAACTCCTCTCAATAATATTTTTTTTCAACAAATTAGCCATGATTTAAGGGAAAATTATTCTTCTGCAACATCCACACTACTTTTTAAGTTTTTTTTTTTTTTTTTTGAAGATTCTTACATTAAACAAATGGGAAATTAACCTTATCCCCTTCATTATTAAAAACAAAATATTTTAACACTTTTTTTTTCATTTCTTTAAGCATGGGATTATTCTTAATCCAAGGCTTTTCAAACAAGACACAATATTCCAAGCTAGGGCCATGCACTCATATGACAATCATTATGTTTATATATATATATATATATGTATGTAGGATATTGATTATATGAACCCACTAATATGGCTCAAATTCTACTCTTATGCAATTATATGGCATGCACATAAACATTTCTGCGAATATAGATTAACTATACTATTTAAGCAACAAATGTTTTAGCACTTCAATTGTTTCCTTTTCTTAAAAAAAAATTATTAATATAGTCATTAAAATTCATAATAGTTTCCGTTTTTAGCTTATTTTTTTATATTAATATTTTCTTCATTCTCATTTCTTTTCATCTTTTTTACCAAGCAAATCGTCATCACTTTAAATGTATTATTCAATTTAATAATTTTATACGAAATTCAATATTTAAAATCTATAATTTATTTTTCATTATAATAAATGAAAAAAGAACTCATATTATAAAAATTTAGAAATAGTATTTAGTTTCTTGAAATACTTACACAAATCCTTATTTCTCTCCACATTTACCAAAAAAAAACCCCAAGTGTATGACAACCCATGAACATGATGTGTTCATGCATGGTTTGCTAATCATCATTCGTGTTTTGAACCCAAAGGAAAAAAAAAAAAAAAAGGAATGTGGGTCATTCTCAAGATTTAATAACATCAATAGGTTGAAATGAGAATTGGATGCTAATCATAGTATACCTATGGCTTCACTATTCCTGTTCACCTTTCCTTTTACATGTATATATGTATATATATATATATATAATTGGACAACTTTATTTAGTTGATTGTAGAGGTGTGAGGTGTCTAACGAATTTAAAATTTCAACCACCAACTTCTGCAATATGTTTTTTCCTTATATTAAGCAATAAATGGATTGTGAATCAGCAAAATGACAATCGGCAAGAGATGAGTGGAAGAAAAAATAAAAAAAAAAAGACAAATTAAGATATAATATCAAATATAGCCCTTAATATTTATATCTTTTAACAAGTTAGTTTTTTTAGTTAAATTTGATTATTAACTTTTTAAAAAAAGTTAAATAGCTTTTTTAACAAAAATATTGACTGAAACATTAATTTTTTTAATGATATTGGCATGACAACCCTCGTGATAGTCCATGTATACTTGATACTAATATAACATTATTTATCTTATATGTCATGCCAACAAATAAATATAAAAAGTTGATACAAATTTTAAAAATTTACATGAATTACATATAAATTGTCGTGCAGGCTATAATATTTAAAGTTTTTACACTTTAGTCGATATTTTTATTAAAAGATAATTCAATCCTTTTTAAAAGATTGATGGTAAAAAAAAAAAGCTAAAAATATAAGGATAATATTGAGAGTTAAAATTGATTAATTAGCACGTGTGAAATTCATTCTACAAAGCGGCAGAACTGTCATTAATTCCCTGCACATGGCCCAGGTAGAGGGAGCTACGAACCAATTCCTTCCCTCTCTCTGACCCAATTATGTCCACACAAATCAAACCCTCAAAAAGAATAAATTTTATGTTCAAAAAACAACTTGAAAATTCAAAATTACAGATATTGAAGTTTAAATTTTATATTTGCTTATTATCATTTTTTTTAAAAAAATCACTCGAATTAAATCTACGGCTAAAAATTAGAAATTCATATTTCCATTGCGTTAGGGTTAATAAAATGATTCACTTATGAAGAGTTTAGTTTGGTAAAGGAGTTAATTGGATGGGTGCATGATTAAGATAAAAGATTAAGGGTGGGTTTAGATGGGCGATTAGATGTAGTGTAGTGCATTTAAGTTATTTTTTATCTCACGTTATAGTATCGTTACAGTATCTAATTTCATCGTGACAGTTATTTTTATACTAATCGTAGATAAATACCATCAATCCAAACTCATTCTAAAAGATAAATTTGTAGGGTAATAAAAGGAAAGGACAAACCTTCAAATGGTGTTCTCGGTTCTTCAATATTTTAGCAGCACCAACAAGCATTGCGACATGTGCATCGTGCCCACAAGCATGCATTTTCCCTGCAACTTTGCTCTTATGCTCCCATTCTACCCCTTCCTAAAGTAAAAATCACCCAACCATAAGGTGAAAGATTACATATTCTATGCAACCTTTTAATATAAAGAATTAAAAATTTAATTTAATTGTGATTCGAAAATTTATATAAAATTAAATTTATTCTAAGATCTTTTATCGTTATGTCAGGATAATCTTTATTTTAAAGTACTATCTAGAAGTACATCTTGTCTGACTACATTCTTTGTCTTTGGTCTATCCATAATACAAACAAAATTGAATGTACTGAATCTTAAATTAAATCCATGTCTGACATACTAATCTCCCACATGAACAAAGTAAAAGAAAATGATAGTTGAAAAAATTTCATTTCTTCCCTTAATAAAAACCCTGATTTTCTTATCTTAATTCCAAAACATTTCTAGTCCATTAAATTCCCTTTGATGCGTTGTTTGATTCCGTATTTGCAATATAAATCAAATCCCTCAATGTTTGTCATCGTTAAAAATCCAAAACATTGTCAACAAAATGAAACCTAATGTTCATGAACCACCTAACCCATTTTCCGTCTTACCTTACCAACTACCTAGTACCTTAACACACATGTGTACATATGTATATGTATATATACACGTACGTAGTTATTTAGTAAATAGACGTATATGTATACATATATAGTGGCAAAAGAGTGAATGACAAAAAAGGGGAACCAAAGAGGGAAAAAAAGAAGCAGCTAGACCTGTATGGGCAGAGCATCCATGTCAGCTCGGATGGCTACAAAGGGCGGGCTACCGGTTCCAATCCAAGCCCGAATACCCGTTTTAGCCAAAGGGTATCTATATTCAATTTCCATACGATCCAACTCAGTTCGAACCAGCTTACTGGTTTCGTATTCTTCAAAAGCAAGCTCAGGGTTCTCGTGTATCTTCCTCCTCAACCCTTTAATCCACTCCACGTTCTCGGGTTTCCGGGCCAGGCTCAAAACCGCTTCGGAGCAGGCTACGTCCCATACCTTGCAGCTGGTTGAGGAACCACGTGAACCGGACGGCGACGTATGGTTCTTACCGGAGTTTAAAGGAGCCTTTGGGTTGACGGAAGCTATGGCGCCGAATAAAGTGGAATATTCATTATTATCCGAAGAAGAAGAAGTTATGGAGTAAACAAAAAGGAGAAAATTATTAAAAAAAAAGGGCGTGAAGATTAAGCTTAAAACTAAAACATACAGGTATAGAGAATTCATGTTTGGAGAGCAGGAAAATAAAGGAATTATGAGAGGAAAAATGAAACGCAAGAGGAAGAGTTCTTTTTTTGCTTTTAAGAAAATAAAGAAGAGAGAAATTTAAAGCACGTGGTGACAAGGACAGGGAATTCGTCACGTGGGACAATATGAATGCAAAATATAAATAAACACATCAATAAAGCTATTGTGGGTCCCACCATCGTGGATGAGATGGATTAACACACTGCCTGAATTTCATTTCCCTCTCTGTATACCCAAAATCTTTCATTCTATTCCATTAGTGATAATGTTCAGTTACAACCTTCCTACATAAATATTTTTAATTTTTTAAATTCAGTCCAAATATTTTATTTTATTTTTTAATTTGTCAAACCTATTTACAGATAAAACAAAAGTTCATATTTTTAGCCAATTTAATTTAGCTGGTAGATTGGTCCAACCAATAAAAATTAGTTTAATAGTAAAATTGAAGTACATGCTTAAATATTTTTTTATGTAGTGATGGAGTAAAAAAAAAAATTTAAAGAGAGTTATATTTTTATAATAACAAAAATAAAATTTTTCATTCTTGGGTAAAGTATAATTTTACTATATATTTTTACTATGTACTAATTTAATTTTTTTTAAATTATAAAAGAACTAAAGATGAAAATTTCTATTTTAAGAGGATCGGGTCTTTATCAGTTCCTTTTAGCTCCGCCTTTGTATATATAGATTTTGGATTCCCAATCTATATTTTATTATAATTTATTATTTTTAGTTTAATTTAAATAATTTTCTTAGTAATTTAATTTAATATTAATTGTTTGGCAAAAAAAAGTAATGATCAAATGTTTTGAAAAAAAGTATGTTTTAAGAATTTTAAAATGGGTAATCTTTGAAAAGAACTTGGGTGGTTTCATTATTGTTGCTTTCTTTATTGTTTAATTTCATTTAATTTGAAAAGAAACAAGTGGTTGCTTTCTTTATCCTTTGGGCTGTTTATTTTTAACTTGGGTGTGACACATAACCAGCGTTAGGTATTTCACTAATTTATTTATTTATTTTGGATATGTAACCTTACATCATTTAGAAATTTAATAAGATAGATTGACTCTCAGTTCGATTGGTATGTGTATTATTGTCGAATGCCTTGAAGCGTATTATCTTACTATTTATGAGTTGGAAAGAGACTATAAGTAATTTTAGACATTATGCTAAATATATATATATGATCTGAATCTATAATGAGACATTTTGTTAATGCCTCACCTATTATATTTTAAAATTTTTATTAAATTATGTAAAAAAGCATGTATTGTCTTATGCATCTTTATAAGATTTTTAATATCTCTTCAATTAAATGATTCAGTCATCATGTTACATTAATAAGTATTTAAAAAATATATATTTAACAATTGAACTATAAATAGATCAGTTCATAATTTTTTATTAATATTGGATTTAATTTCTAGATTTTTTTATTTTTTTAATTTATGATTTTAATTATTTTATTTAAATATTTTCATATAAAAATAGTGAAAAAACTAAAAATACTATTATGATCATTTTAATTTCTTTAAAAAATTAAATAATTTCTTTGATCAAATTATTGGGAAATTGACTTGTAACACTAAATATTCATTATAATATAGACATAGATGCTTGTATAAAAAATTTGCACACTTAAATATATCTAAACCCATAATCTTTTGGAATCAATAATAATATGAGGCATTAACTTAATCAAAAATTAATAAAAAAAATTCTTATTTAAGGTTACTTTTAATTTTTTTTGTAGTATTTTTAGTTTTTGATAACTTTAGCTCTTTCATTATATTTTGAGAAATGATAAAAAAAATAATAAAGAATTATTATTTACTAGTATGGTTTCGTGTTAGGTTAATTATTTTTAGGCTAAATAGTTAAAATTTAAAGGTTACAATATCTGTGAAGTTTTTGTACTCTTTGTATATTTAGAATTTAATCTCTTATTTTTTATGCTTAAGAATTTAATTCTTTTATTTTTCGAATATAAAAATTTAGGTCTAATTGTTAATACCGTCAAAATTCTTATACTAAATTTGTTGGTGTGACATTCTAAATTTTTTTTAAAAAAAGTACTCACTCGATAATCATGTCACAAAAAATAGTATTATAATAGACTTGAATTTAACAAAAAGTTCAATGATGTTAACGACTCTTTAAATTTACATTAGCATTTTAATTATAATAAAATATTTAGATTAACTAATGACATTATAAATGTTAAGGTATTAAGTTATATAAAAAAAATTCAAGTATAAAGATCAAATATCAAATTTTAACATAGTATAGGGACTGGAATTGAAATTTGACTATTTTTATACATTTAAAAAGTAGATGAACCAAAATTTAAAATTAACCATTATTGTTAAGAATGGAAAAAAAGGGAAAAAAGAAAAGCAAAGCCAAGTAAATAGAGGGATCAAAATTAAAAATTAACCATTGTTGGAATTGAAACACAAAAGCAAGCCCGATGTAAAAATCTTTTCCTACTCTTAAATAAGAGAATAAACGTGCATGTCTTCCTACTCTAACAACAATATTAATGTTAATAAAATTAAGACTCCGTCAACAAAAATACAGTACTATAGATTACATGGATAATATTTTTTTTCCATTTCTTATTTTATAAATAAAAATAGGATATAGGCGAATTTAAAAAATAAAATTAGTAGGGTTTTTCAACTCATTACCAATATAATATACATGATACTAATAATAATAATAATAAGACAAGAACAACTTATATTTAAAATGTAACAAGTAAACGGACCTTAGCTCACGGATTCCTATAGCAATTTTAATAGTTGACATTAAATTCATTGATGAGAATAGACCCCCAAGTCCTTACTCCTTTGAATTATGGGTGAAAATTATAATTTCCTCATTCTTTACTTTTATAATTGAATGTATAACAACCCTATACTTGGTTCGACTTAAGGAACCTGATATAGTAATATTATATTTTGTGTCAAAGTGATTTTGGATAATCACTAATATATTTGAACATTAAAAAAAAATTATAATTTATATTTTAGTCCCTACTACTTGAAACATACTTGATCTTCCTAAGTACATGCCATTCTATTCAAAACATTGAAACATACCCTCTTGGCAGTTACAGATGTGATGAGATGAATGCTCATAACCTCGATTACAACTCTTCAAAATCACTGTACCTAATCTGCGCGTGGAAAACAAACCGTACGCTGAGTAAAACCTTAACGGTATTTCTATAATCCAAATATTTAAAATAAAACAATATAATATAATAATAGGCACAATTAAATTTATAAGGGCATATTAATGTCTAGTATCATATCATAACTATCGTTTTTCATTTATTAAACAATATCATATTTAACACAATTGCTATATAAATGATTATTCACATATCAACCGTATTTATTCGTACAATGACATCAGTCATGCAGTACTCAATTCGTGAATACATCATTTCATACCATACTAAATTCATGAGTATAGAACTCATATATTCCATGTATTGTCAACATATTTCACATTCTATTTTCAATTCACTATATCACTTCCATTTCTCATATCATATCATTTCAATATCAATTGTAAGACAAGAATTTTCAATATCTATATATATAAACACACATAACAAAAATCATTCAACAAATAATCAATTTCATAACACATCATTCATAACACTTTCAATTCTCATCTCCTACTATTTCAATCTCAGAATTGATATTCAAACAGCTTTTCTCAATAGAATTCACATATCATTTCACCATATCAATAACCATTTCATGAATCCATTGGTTCATATATTTCAATTTCATAACTCAATTCAATATCTCAATCCAATTCATGTTCAAAATCATCCAATATCATTCATATTGTCAATTTATTTATTTACCCCTATTAACAAGATTCAGACTGGGACGGATACATGGATCCAACCAAAACATACCAGTTTGGCACCCAGTACCTCATCGGATAATTCGAAGTAATAGATTGGCACCCAATGTCTCATCGGCCAAGCCGAAGTAAATTGGTATCCAGTACCTCATCGAATTTATCCGAAGTAATAATTTGACACCCAGTGTCTCATCGACTTGTGGTCGAAGTATCCCTGAACTCTTCCAATCCTATATCATGCCAAATATATCCGACTCAGCCCGATACAGTTAATATGGTTTCCGATTCACTTTTCAGACACAACCAATATTCAGTATTCCATTGTCACAAAATTCATATTTCAATACCAATCAATAATTTCATCAATCACAAATTCTTATAATCTCAATTCAATATCAAGATTATAATAAACAACAATCACCTTAATTACTTACCATACACATTAATTTAAAATACAACAAATAAAAATTTCTAAATTCGGGTTATAGAAATACAAACCGTAATTCTCGAGCTACTCCTCGTTAATCTTGTCTTTTGCTTTCTTAGCCAAGATCTCTTGCACAACGTTAGCTACGGAAATTAAAACAATTTAAAATCATTAATACACACAATTTCATATTGAATATTTAAATTTTTATTCAACTTTTGCTCACATTTCAATTTAATCCTTAATCAAAACTAACTTTATTTTATTTAAAACTAATTTCATATTTTCATTCAACTCCCACTTTAGACTAATTTCAACCTTCAAATTTCACCATAAACCCTAATTTTGAAATTCTCTCAATTTAGTCCCTATTACTCAAAACTTATGATTTATTTTACAACTCAATCTCTTTTTCACTTCTAACTTGAAATTCTATCAATTTAACCCATAACATTTCAATTTATTCAACATGAACAACTTCTAAAAATTCACTAACTTCTAAAATTTCAATATAAATCAAGTAGTATTTTGTTCTAGAATTCTAAAACCATAAAAATTTTAAGAAAATAGACTAAATTAACTTACCACTTTGTGTTTGAACATTAAAACTCTAAATTTTCTCATTTATTTTTCTTCTTTCTTTCCCCTGATTCGTTCCCCAATTCTGTTGTTTCTTTTTCTTTTATGTTTTGTTTTTGTTTTTATTATATTATAATATAATATATATATTTTACTTATACAATAAGAAATACATGTATTATTATATACATATGATTATTATTTTTACACATGTATTTCACCATTACTATACATTTGTCATAATTTGGTTTAATTACTTATTTATTTATTTTATACTTTAATTATAATATAATATAATATAATAATATTTTCTTAAATAATAAGTAAGTATATATAGTTATTACAAGTATATGTATAATATTGTTACACATGTAATTTACTATTACCATACAATTATAAATTTTATGGTTTATTTCTTAATTAGTCCCTTTACTTTTCTTTATTCTATTATTAAGCTTTCACACTTTACTTAATTTAATCCTTATACCTAATTAACCTTAATTTAAACAAATTCACCTAACCAAAACCTAATTAACTACACTACTAATTGTTGTAATTCGTTTTTTGAAAACAGAGACCCGAAAATACACTTTCCGATACTTGTGACTATCGGGTCGTTACAGTTAGTGACCATTTGAATGGATAGCCAAATAAATTTGCTCATTTTTGGGGAGCCAATAAGATTTAATTATTTTGGTTAAAATATGCTATTAGTCCCTATATTATTATAGGATTTGAGATTTAATTCATATACTTAAAAAGTTAAAATCAAGTTTTCTTACTTTTCTAATTTAAAATTTCTAGTCTAATCATCATTGACGTTGGTAGTTTTCGTCAATTTTTGTCAACTTAATATGTTTATTTTCTGTCAATTATATATCAAATCATATGACGACAACCTAATTATCATGCCAAATTGATCAATTTTAATAGGAAATATTAATAATGATAATTATTGGACTAAAAATTTTAAATTAAAAAAGTAAAATGCCTTAAATTTTAATTATTTAAGTACAAAAACTAAATCTATGTTTTTTTTTAAAGCATAGAAACTTAACAACATAAATAAATTTAGACAATTGACGTGGAAAATTAAAATTACTGCTAAATTGAGTATGATATATGAATCATAATTAAATATTAAAAATTGTGTTAAAAACTGAAATAAAAAAAATATATTTTTGGATAAATTAATAAATCTCATATTAACAAGATGTAAATTAAATTAAATTTGGAGGAGGCCGATATATATTTTTCATTTTAACCAAAGAAATGGATAGAAACAAGATTTCATGAGATAACGTCAATCACTAATTAACATATTAAGATTGATTTATATATATTTTTAGGGTTAAATTACTATTTAAAATTGGTGATAATTTTTTTCATATTAAGGTTCGAATATTTTTGAGTTTAAATTAGTCCTGAACTTGATAATTATTTTAACATTGAAATTTAGACTTGACAACTTTTCTCATATTGAGATTTGAATTTGACAATTATTCTCATATTAAGGTTTAAATTTTAAATTTTTCAAAAATTAAAAAAAAATCTCAATATGAAAATATTTCATACTCTAATATAAAAAAATATCTAATTCAAGTCTGAACCTACTTTTTATCAGTGTCTTCCAATCGATCTTGGCCTACATCTAACCAAATAGGATTCATGTTTGTCTTTTTATTTCCAATATGAAATTAATCAAATCAGTCAATGGTTTAATGTTGAATCAATTTCAGTCAAGTTTTTGGGCTCCATTGTTTACCTGATTGTGTGGCTCACAATGAGTTTTGAGGTGAATTCAATTTTGAGTTATCCTTTCATGGCAAATTCTTAATGGTCAATTTTAAGCCTATCACAAATAATTTGTTTTCATTTTAAGATAAATGTGAATTTCGCCTTCGAAATATATTTTTTGAGAAATTATTTTATGAATCCTTTTTATCGTATCATCTATGATCTCGTCTAATTAAAAGAAGATATATTATTTTTTATTTAGAAATTTATTCTAAATGTATATATATGATATGTATCTTCTTTTAATTAGACGGGACCATAAATAATGTGGTGGAAAGGGTTCATAAAATAATTTTTCTTCACTTACGTGTTATTGATGATTATATAAATAGAAATAGGAATTTCATTGAAACAATAGTAAAATATAAAACTTAGTAGGGTAACAAATTAGAATCACAATACAAGTCATTATACAATGATAGGTAAGTAATATAAATAGGAAGAGATATCATAGCAAAAAAAAAGCAATATAGAAATGGGATTTGAGAGAACCAACTATTTCCATCGTTTTAAACTAGCTGCAAGGATCACTAAACTGGTAATCCTAGAAATTTACCAAAGATGAATCGCCATGGACAACCGCTAACAATAGTCTATTAACTCCGCCATCGTCAAACTGCACTAATAATGAATTCACGTGAACGACGACAATGCTAGAGGTTCCTAAAAGGCTCTTCAGCATCGGTGATGCGTAAAACTAGTCCTTAAAGACTAAATCAATAGATGTAAGGTAAGTCTAACACACTCTAAAACTTTCCAAGTTAAAAGAAATATTTATAAACTATAAATGGATTATTAATACTGTCACCACTTTCCAAGAAATAAGAATGTATTTTATTTATACATATGCTTTCGTCTTGTAGCACCAAGTAGAACTTGTCCGCCAGAAAAAAAAAATCACTTCGAAAGCGATTAAAAAGTAAAGAGGAAAATAAGGACCCAAAAAAGACTGCTAGAGAGAAAGTACAGAGAAAGTAACATTAATCCAATGTACTAGATTTTTTTTATTGATGATGTTTTTTTTATATTCTTCATGTCTGTTTTATGATTTATGTTCAATGTCTGTGATCATTTTTTTTTTTGACAATATCATATGAAAGAGTAATATGTCTTACTATTACACTTAACATTTGTTAGTTATTATTCTCGTCATTTTTTAGGTGAATGGTATCGTGCTCCACACCTAGTAAAATGTATTTATTAGGGTTAAGTTTACTATAAATGATGAAAATTGAAAATGCATCAAACTTAACAACATCAAGTGCCGAGCTCTATATGACATTTTATTAGGGTTAGGTTTAGGAAACAGTTAAGATATTAATTAAAGAGGAAATTTATTTAACTCCCAACGGATGATAATTAATTGCATGTAACTCAAAACCCACTATTGATAAAATACTTGTATAATATATTACCATTAAGAATATGTATATATTAATTTGATTTGCTTTCAACTCGATATATGTGGATGTCAATATTAGTTAATCATTACTTTGATTCCATTGGGACGATGAAAACTTTGTGACTGTAAATTTAACAATAAAATTTCACACTTATAAATATTAAAATAGTCTTCTAAAAATATTTTTGAGAAATAAGTTTTTGAAGAAATAATTAAGAAGTTTACCATATTGAAGTAAAAAAACTCACATATATTCTAATAATTTCTTTTGATATAATCTTATGGTTTAAATAATTTAATAAAAATTAAAATATACTTTAAATTTTATATAAATGTATAATATATATATATATATATATAAAATTACATTCTGCAACTATACTGAAAATTACTATCAAAAATAGGAAAAAAAATTCTAATGTAATAAATTCAAATTAAATCCGCATATAAAGGAATTTAAATGGGTTAATGTCCAAATTTGTCACTTTACATGAATTATTATATTCTACTTTGAATGATATTTACTATTGGAAATTTACAACTATACTTTGATTTTGTATTGAGTTTTTTTTCACTTTACTTATGTTTAATTAAATTTTGTAATTAATATTTTATTTTTATTTAATTTTCTATGCAATTTTAATTAATTAAATTAAATTGAGACAATATTTAATAAAAAAACTATTCTTAATATTTTATTTTTTTTGGTGAAGTATAAGAGGCCTGAACAGTAATATGACTAATGCGATTCAAATTCAGACTACACCTGAAACAGTGAATACCCTAACTATCAGGCCAACACACATGATTCTAATATTTTATGAGTTAACAATAATAAGTTAATCAAAATATTGTTATATATATATAATAATTTTTTTTGAATAATTTTACTATAAGTTTTGATCATATTTATTTTTTTATACAATGCTTAAAACTATTCATAACTATTTCTTAACTTGTAAATAAAAAGATAATATAATTCGGCATAATTAAATCTACATCATTTTACATTAACAATATCTAAATAGATAGATATATATAAGAAAAATGATGTAATCAAAAAATGACGGCAGAGACGTGTCAAAACCGCTTTCAACGGTATCACATCATTCTACCGAAAACAGTATCACTTCAATTCAGCTTGAATTTTGAACAAATGAATGGCCAAGAATCTTGATTAGACCTTAAATTTTGGATAAGATCATATAATTTCTTTCCCCTTTTCTACCCTTTTCTAGGATTTTTGAGCCATTCATTTTCTATTTTATTTTTGGGAAACTAAACTGGACATAGAAAGAGCTTTTCTTTGTTCTTTGGCGAAATTCATTGACGTTAACACCAATAGAATATATATGGGTTCCGAGGATAAGTCTGTCTGACTTTTATACTATCAATTCATTAATTTTATATAAAATATGTCGGTTAATTCTTAGTATCAATATTATTATCTGTTATTTAAGAGTCGGAAAAAAGTTATAATTTTTAAAGCATTTGACTGTATCTGGGTGTATTTAATCATTTTAAAAAATTAAAGCTATATTTGATAAATTAAAAAATTTAATATTAAAAAAATCTTTTGCAAAAATAAATATCGAGAGTCTTGAATTTAAGCTATAAAGTTTATCTTATGTATTATTTAAAATTAAATATTGAGCGTAATTAAATTGTATAGTAACGGACAATATAAACTTAAATGGAATAGAATAAAAAGAAACAATTGAACTTTATTTTTTATTAAGTGATAAAGTAGTCTTTTATCTACTAATCATTTTCCGCACTTTTTTTTTTGTTGAAAAAATTCTATCTAATAATCTTCATTGTGGGTTATCAAACGTACTTAGAAAAAATAAGTTATTGAAAATATTAATTTTCAGATGATTGATTTATTTTCAACACTATCAAACAAGGCTTAAGTGTTGAAAATTTTAAGTATTGAAATTTATAAGCAATATTGAATTTATATTATAAAACTATTTGGTATATTAGTAAAAACAAAGTAGGAAATATAACTATTTTGTTTGATAATAATAAATCTTGAATTTTGAAAATGCACTATGTTATTTTGAGGGTATTTATGTTATTTTACATTTTGATAAATCTAGAAAAATGCATAGTATTAATGAAAATGATGAGATTAGAACCCAAGCTAATATAATCTTCACTCTCACAATTTTACCATTTCAACTAAATAAATTTGTTAAATAATTTTTTTTCATTCATAACATGGGCGTGCCTTAATCTAATTATGTATAATGTATTTAATTGAATTAATGTCATGGATTAACTCAGCATCAACTTAATTAAGAAAATTACTTAAATTTTTTTAATAAAATAATGAATATTTAATTAAAACAACTAAAAATGAAATGTCTTAGTACTAAACTTCAACCTAAATAAAGTTTATTCCTAAATACTTTACTACTCAGCCTATAATTCAATTATTGAATAATAATATATTGTTAATATTTTATTTTGCTCACATTGTGAGTGTGACAAAATCGATTTATATATAATATGTCTGATTGAATTAGTGTTATGAGCTAATTTGATACTAATTCGATCGAAAAAAATTACTTAAAAACTTTTTTAATAAAGTACTAACTATTTTTAAAAAAATAATGAATATTAATATAATGGTGTTTCAGTCTGTTATTATTTTTATATGAAATGTTTAAATAAAATAAAATATTTAATAATTGAACCTAACCCTATGGAGTATTTAATTATAAGCATCTTACTATTGTACTTATAGCACAATTGTTGTTGATTATTTTTTTTTATAAATATAATTCTACTTATTACCTTTTTTTTTCTCTCACCTATGTTGTGAATGTAATAAAATATAGATAAATTATTTTATGGATCCTTCTCATTACAGTATTCATGGTTCCTTCCTAATTATTTAATGATATTTCATCAATTTTTTTCATATTATTGACACATAATTTGGGTAATTTTTTTATCTTGAACCTTGAACTCCAAACTTTAAATCTTAAACTCTGGCCCTCAAATCTTGAATCTTAAACCTCAAACCTAAATCAAAACCTAAACATCAAACCCCCAAACACCAAATCCTTACCCCTAAACTCTAAACCTCAAACCTTAAATGGGTTCGAGGTCGAGGTTGGAGTTTAGGATTCGGGTTTAAGGTTAAAAGTTTGGGGTTCAAGATTTAAAGTTTAAGGTTTGACTTTGGGATCAAGTTCAGGGTTCGAAGTTTGGTGTTCAGGATAAAAATTATCAAAATTATGTGTTAATGACATACAAAATAATTGAAATATCATTAAATAATTAAAAATAGACCATAAATAATGTGATAGGAAAGATCCATAAAATAATTTTTCAAAATATAATATTTATTATACCAATCTAGAGAACCTCAAACTTGGTAGGAATTTCCAAAAGAAGAAAAACAAAAGATAAACTCACCCAACTTGTAATATTTATCAACAATTGACAAGCGCATTTGTCATGGGACAAGAGCAAGAGCGTGATCAACAAAAATAATTGTCAAGTCTGAGTATTCCATCATAGCCAATCACGGACAAATGATTGTCACCAAAATTTAGGATCATGTGAACTCTAAGAGAGATTTTTGGTGTAAAGCCAAAGGTATAGCCCCAGAAGAGGGAAGCCTAAAAGGGAAAGCAATATAAACCTTGTTGCTTTTTTTTCTTCCATCAAGAGCCATCACCTATATTTCCTTTCATTTAAGCATCGGAAAGCATCTTAAAACACCAGTTCTAACGTCTTCATGATTTTCTCTATTATTGAATAATCGTATTTTCCTACCTTCAATAGTCTAAACCCTCCATAGTAATTCCTAGCCTTCATCCATAGTAATTTTGATATTATTGCATGTTCATATTTTATTAATATTTCATTTTGATGTCATAGGGTACATATATGTCATGTAATCATATCATTTTCAGCATTGTTAGATATATTTGAGATAATTATTTTAAATAATTTAAAGGTGATAATTAATAATACAAACAAAAAGCTCGGAAAATTATGTAGAATATGAAGTCTAAAAGAAAATACCAATTAAATTGATCATAAAAAAAAAATGGTACCTAAAATATTAAATACATTTCATCTGTTAATTTTCCCTTTTGCTTTTCCAAACCAAAGAAATGGAATGAAGTGATAAAATTTAAACTAAAATGGGTAAACCCAAAATCCATTTCAAAGCCCAAACAATTTCCATTTTTAATACATATCCCAAAATAACTATATCTAATACCTATATCCAACCCAATCCAAGACTATAAGTAAACCATTTGTTCCCAATATTTACAGATTAAACCAATCAAACTAATGTCCCACCCTTACTAGAAAGGTAATTAGTTATAAATATGGGTCAGCAAAACTCGATTCAATTTTAAAAAAATTAAATTTCGAGTTAATCGAATCAACTCGAATAACTCAATTCGAGTTTCGAGTTTGAGTTGAGTTGAATTTCATAATTTAAATAACTCGAATAATTCGAATAACAGATTGATATAAATACTCTTTTGGTTTTTAGTTCCTGTCAACTTTAAAAATAAGTAAATTCTCTCTCTCAACAAAAATTACAAAAAATCTCAAATTTTATATTTAAAAAGAAAAAGAAAAAATTTTAAAAAGTTAAAATTTTAAAATTTTTCTAAAATAATAATTTTGGAGACCTAATTAATGATCAAATTATCATACTCAAGTATCTTTTTTTTTCCTTTCTTTTTTTTTTTTTGCTTTGAAAAATTTTCAAATATATATGGTTTCAAATTAATGTGCTCTAACATAGAATTAGTTATATTGTGACAATATTTTTATTTGATATGTTTTTTTTTAATTTAACTCGAATAATTTCACTTGATTCAACTCGACTCGATTCAAAAAAAATTTCAAATTAGGTTAGAATGATAAAATAGGACTCGTAAATTTAAAATTTTTTCACTCGATTCGGTTGAACAGTCACCTCTAATTGTAAATAATTATGAGAAAAAAAAATGTATTAGACCTTTTGTGCATATAAATATACCATACATGATTTTTCCTTTAATAATTTAATTAACACATCCATATGCTCATAAGATTATAAATAATTTATTAGGAATTAGAGGTGTTTATGGGTCAAGCTGGGTTCTAATAAAATTTTACTTAAGCTGGACACTAATAAAAATGCTAAAACCCGAGCCTAGCTAGGTCTGCCCGTGTTAAATTTTTTTATATTATTTTTTATACAAAAAATTAAAAAAAAAATAATACATCAAAAACACTAAAAACATTAAAATAAATATTTCTTAACAAATTGAAAATAAATTAAAAAAAAGTTTTTATACTTGGAAATAACAACAAAACAATGGCAAAATAGTAAATAATAACAAAAAAATAATAGTAATATAATAATTAAATGACAACAAAACAGTGACAAAATAGTTAAAAAGCAATAGCAAAACAATAAATTTTTTTTTTTAAATTCGGGCTAAAAAGATCATATCCAAAGCTTTTCTAAACAAGCCTTATGTTTTCTCAAACTCATTTTATTTAAAAAAAAATTGCAATACTTATAGGTTGAGTAGAATAATAAATTTAAAATGTCATGTTATATTTTGATATAATATTAGATCATTTTAATATGAAAATCTTGTAATTTTCAATATAGAATTTTTAAAAAATAATCTTTTTAATAATCTTTTGGAATTCTTAAAGTTTTTAATATTTTATAATAAATATATTAAATTAAATTTTTATAATTAAAATATTGTTTTATAATATAAAGGTAAATTTATTTATTTTTTGTTTATTCATTAACATATTCAAATAAATCAAACAATGTATTGTATTGTTATTCACTTATTACATTCCAACCAACCAACTAAACTACATGATGCCTATTATATGTCTATTTCATTCCTACATAATATTGTTCATTCAACTTGTATTGTATCACGGCGAATCAAACGTATTGTTAAACACTTATTGGTGCACTATAAATAGATGTTTGGGTTAGAGTTTGATGACTTAATATTCATTTCAACCAATTCCAAATAAAAAAATATTTTTTTCTTTCTTAGGTGTTTTAAATCATTATCAATATAATTAATTTAAAACGTCTTACCTTTACAATTATAGATCCAACCAAAATTTTATACAACATATTTGTTTAAAAAGGTTTGAACAGCCCTTGAGGTGTAAACAAAGAATTTAACCACTACTTTTTTTTTTATGTTAATTTATTAGTTATTAGATAGTCTTAAATATATTATTGTTGTAGTTTTAAAACCATATAATTGTTTGAATAATGGGCTTATGAGAGATTACTATAGTTGCCCAATTTGTATGATGTTGCTATTGTACGCGAAAGCTATAATTTTGTTATATCTTTACGTTCAAATACTTATTATGACTTAAGCACCTCACAGCATAATAGATGTAAATACAGAAGCAGTGTTGGCACAACTCCATCAAAGACAACCATCACATCAAAATTAATCTTATTTAATGATTTAACTTTCCCAGTTTACCAATTCCAAAGTGATCACATTTGATTCGTACTCTAATAATTCCAGATCGATTCCATCTATAAATACCTCTTCCTCCAAGAAGAATGGACAATCAACCCACATTATCCAAACTCTGCTCAAGTACAACCTCAGATTCCTCAATCCACTATTTCTAGTGTCTCTCCATACCACTTACTTTGTGAACTACTCTCATTTTAGCGGCTCTATGCACCGTTACAATATGAGCCACTCCCGTTGTGTTATTCAACATCTTTTAACTTTCTTTCAAAAAAAATGTATAACTTTAATGTTATGAGAATTGATGCCATCTTTAAGAACCTAGACGAGAATGAACGAGGTCAACTACAAGTAAGGTAACTAATACTATGAAAATCAATACTACAACCTGTATAAGTATGAACATGACTAATATTATCAACAATAACTAAGAATAGAACACCAGAATTACCTAAATTTCAATTGACATGACTGATAATGTGATAATGACCAAAAGCAATATTATCAACTACCAACAATAAAACAACAGGGCTACCCATATTTCAATCAACATGGCCTACTAGATGGCCAAGGAAACCATTACCATCAGCCTCAACGTGAGCAACCACCTAGTCGCTACCAAGAGTACACAAACCAACCAAAGCCTACAAAAGGCAACCATCAATCGCTATGTCAAGGGGTTGAAAACTTGTCTGTGCAAAATATACTCCAACAACATAACAATATATTAAGTTCCAAGAAAAATCTAGTAAAAATAAATGAGATTAGATTTTCCAACAAAGATGAAGTTATTAAAGTATTTATATTCTTCATTTAAATTTATTATGATTTTGTTGATGATTTTCTTTTAAGATTAATTCTTTAAATTATCAATATTTTTATTAATGTATTGTTCGATAAATTAAAAAATTAAGTGTTGAATAATTAATAGTTGAGTTTTCAATATTAATTTATATTAGAAAGTTGTTTTGTATATTAATAAAATTAAGTACTGGATGTAATTATGTTGTTTGATAAAATTAATATTGTTTTTAATTTTTTTTTGATATTCTTCATGTCCATTTTATTATTCATGTTTGGTGGTCGTAATTGTTCCTCCTAACAATATCATATCCGAGGTTTGAACCTGTGTCTGTCATTAACATTCAATGTGCGTTATCATTTCATCTAATACTTGTTGACAAAATTATTTATTTCTTAATTTTAACATTATGAGTCTAATATATTATTTTATTTTGTATAATTTTCATAAAAATTAAAAATAATAATTTGAATACATCACCTTTTAACAAAAAGAAAAGAAAATCAACTTCACATTTTCAACCTTGAGACATAACTTACTCATTTTATTCAACATTTTCTAGTTGAAAATTTTGAATTAGTTAAAAAATTAATAAAATTATCAAACACATTAGAAAAATAAATATTGAATTAATGAAATGAATTTTTTTCGATATTTATAAAACACATCCTAAGTGTAATAGTTATTTATTATTATAATGCATTGGATATTATTTTTTATTTTTCAAAATTTTCATTATAATAATAAATAAAGTTTAATTTAATAAGTAAAAGTTATTTTGGAGGCTTGTAGTAAGAATGAGATTGTACTTTATCTCTTTTACTTAAAAAAATTAGTAAATTAATTTTTTATGTCAGATTAAAGAGTAAATTAATTATTTATGTTAAAAAATTTATTTATTTCTATGATTAAAAATTGGTGTAGCTAATGAATTAATTAGACAATTACATATAACATGTCACGTGTATCTCATGCTAACTTATACAAATAAATTTGTTAATTGATTTCTAATATAAATGATACTTTTATCAATTTAATATGGCTTAATCAACATTATTACCAATAATAAAGAATTATTTAAATTCGTTTTAACAAATATTAACATCCTATTTAAGGGTTTAACATTTTACAGTAATAGTAAAAATTGTATAAAAAATAAAACAACAAATATGCCTTATTATGGTTGCAATGTTAGTAAAAAGAAAAAGAAAACAAACCATTAAATGGAAGAAAAATGGTAAATGTAACAACTCTAACTCTATCAAGGGGAGCATGAGCAATGAATGTTGCTGTTTCTTTGTTTTGAACGTCAAAAATATAATGCCCGCCCCATTTTGTATCGCTTTCCTTTCTCCCTTCCTTCACCAAATCCCAATCTGCCTGTCAATCCTCCTAAATAAACCCTAATTTCTCCGTTCTCTCTTTCTAAAACCCTACTCCTTAATTCACATCATTCAGATCTTAGCTAATTGTTTCTTTCGTTCTACAGATCCGACGCAAATTTCTTCGATCACGGGTACTTCATGTAATTATGTATTTGCAATTTTATATCATTTTGCGTTATTTCATTCGATCTTATTACTTTCGTTATTACTGTGGGATCATGATTGCTGTAGATTTATTATTTTCTTAGAATTGTTAAAAGAATTATTGGTTTTTTGGGTTTCTGTAGATTTTGATCGTGTTGTAAAAAATAAATAAAGAAGAGGGATATTGAAGGAGGGGATTGGAATCTGTTTTGATTAAATTATGGCAGCTCCTGTGCCTCCAGGGGCACCTAGACCCGGCGCCAATGCACGGCAGCAATCACCACATCCTAATTTTAATCCTAATTTTCAAACCAATCCCAACTCCTTAGCCGATAACATGCAGAACATGAACCTAAATCGGCCACACTCTATGCCCAATTCTGGTCCTAGGCCTTCCCCTTTTGGTCAACCACCACCCTTTCCTCAATCTTCAGTCACTGCTGGATTCCCAGTTGCTTCCCCGCCAATGTCACGGCCTGGACCACCATCTGGTATGGTGGGAAGACCTGCAGTGATTCCTGCTGGACCACCGCAATCCACATTACCTGCAAATGTACCCCCAGGAAGACCGGTTGGTTTGCCTGTTAGTCACCCACCCCCTTTTGGGTCTAGACTTCCTCCTGCTTCATTGTCTTCATCTACAGGTGGCGCAGTTCTACCTTCTAGTGCTTTCCCATCTGCAGGTGTATCTAGTGCCTCAGCTACACCACCACCACCAGGTACTCGCCCTAGTTCTTTTGCGTCATCTTCACCTTTGACTGGTGGTCCTGCTGGGCCAATGTCAAGTGCACCCGCTGGTCCTTCGAGTAATGGGCCACCAGCAGTTGGCGCAGGAGCTTTGCCTGGTGCACCCCGATTTCCTCCTGCTGCAATTGTTTCACAACCTCTGGTTGGACCTCCACCATCTATGATGTCAGCTAGGGCACCTGCTCAGGCTCCAACTATGCGTTCTGTTTTGGGAAGTTCAGCTGTTAGTTCCCCACAAACTCCTCCTCTGCCTTCAGCATCATCACCATTTCCAGCCATGATGCAGGCTAGACCACCTCCTCCAGGTTCTCCTTATGGACCACAGACATGGTCGATGCAACCCCAGCAGGTTAGCACTCAAACTTTATGATATTATGCTTTCAAGAATAACAAATGTAATCAGTTGGATTTAATCATAGATTATTTTGTGGTTGAGCTGGTCTATTGGCAACCTGCTTTGGGCATAAAAGTCAATTGTTTCCTTTAATTTATGCAGTTCAATAACTGGAACTTTTAGGTGCACTTGTTTGATGTTGATTCAAAATTTTGGCATTTTTTTAACTGTGAATGATTGGTGTAGAAATCTTAGCTCTGTACTTCAGTAATTACATTAAAATTGCATCTAATGACCTGGATCTTTGGCCCAATGGCTGATGAAATCTTTTTGCTTGAATCAATTAGAAGTTGGTTATTGATTCAATAAGGTCAAATTTGATCAATTGGCATGTGACACTTTGATCTAAACCATTTTAAGACGATGCATATGAGGTGCTAAAAATTCTAAGTACAGGGTTGTGTGGTTTGGTATAAGTGGATTTCCATTTTGTTCGTTTCCTTCAATGATTTAGATTTTGAATGTTTCTATTTGCTTTAGGGAACCCAACTTCCTCATATTCCTGGCTCTTCTCATGCACAACCTCCAAGAATGTTTGGAATGCCACAACAAGCACTACCAAATCAAGCTATGACTAACATTCCACCTGCAATGGGCCAACCTGGAGCACCTATGTCAGGGTCATCAAAGATTGATCCTAATCAAATTCCAAGACCTATTCCAAATGCAACACCAATCGTGTATGAAACTCGCCATGGCAACTCAGCAAATCCTCCTCCGGTATTATCTTTGATCATTTCAAAGGCATAGAGAGGAAATTACTTAATTCACCTGGAACTTGCTAATTTGTCTATTCCTTTTGATCTTTATTTAAGCTTAGGTTCATAATTCTTTTTATGGGTTGTTAGTGCATGTATGCATACTGCTATAACAACTTTGCATATAGCTGCAGTTTGAATTTTGTTACTTATCCTGATGACTTGTAATCTTTTGAAGCCTGCTACAAGTGATTACATTGTCAGAGACACTGGGAATTGTAGTCCACGATATATGAGATGTACCATCAATCAGGTCATGACAAACCATATGAATTTATTGTGACTTATTTACTCTGTAATTGCATAATATTTTAATGAGGTTTGTGCTGCAATTTCCCAACCAGTACTCATTGTTATGTTTTATGTACTTGTTTATTTTCTTTTCATATAATAGATCCCTTGCACGGCCGACCTTTTGACAACCTCTGCGATGCAGCTGGCTTTGTTAGTACAACCTATGGCCCTCCCTCATCCATCGGAGGATCCTATTCAGGTAATGTTATAGGCAACTTGCACTTCTAGTTCGCTATCCAAATTGTCAAGACCACCATGAATTTTGAAAATTCCCTTTACTCATCATATTTTGAAAATTTCTCCTATAGGTCGTGGATTTTGGGGAAAGTGGTCCTGTTCGATGTTCTCGCTGCAAAGGTTACATAAATCCTTTCATGAAGTTCATTGATCAGGGAAGGAAGTTTATCTGCAATTTGTGTGGTCAGTATTATTTATCTTTATCTGTTGCTTGTGTTTCATTGCTGTATTACACTTTGGGAATTAAACAGTGGATTAGTGCTAATTATTATTTGAGAAATTTTATTTGGAAGCTGTTTGAAGTGCTATTTATGATTCAAATGTAATAATATTCTCCAAGTATCTTAGTTTTTGGCTATATGTTTCTTAGATTGCATAGTGATTTGTGCTTCTATTCTTAGTATATTGGATTTTATCAATTTTGCATTTACTATTTTACACATAAATGCCATGACCGCAGACATTGAACTTGTCTATTTCCGATCTCTGGTTGTGTTGCTGTAATGTAGTAAGGTGGCAACGTCACTGATTATGTTATTTTCTTTCAGGGTTTACTGATGATACTCCCCGTGACTACCATTGCAACCTTGGTCCTGATGGCCGGCGTAGAGATGCTGACGAGAGGCCTGAGCTTTGTAGAGGAACAGTTGAATTTGTTGCTTCAAAAGAGTACATGGTTTGTTAAAATTTATAAGTTTGTAAATTTAAATTGATTTTTTTGGTAAATTTCATGTTCGTTTTACAATCCATGTTCAGGGTTTGTGGCTACCCTTTCCAACAATGTTGTCTCCCAACACTTGGTGTATATTTTAAGTTGATAAACATGTCTATTTCTACTTTATTTAACTGTAGCTACATCTCTTCCTCATTTGTTTCTTAAATGCTTAAGTAGCAATTTTAAGATGAATGCATATATCTTTGGATAATGTATAAATGAAGGGATAATTTAACATTTGATTAGCTTAACCTAGTAACATATTAGTTTCTGCAGGTAGATGTATCTTTTGGTTGTCTTCCTGATCGACTTAAGACAGTGAATCTTTCCTTTTACAACTTTGACTGATCTGGCATTCCAGGTGTAGTGTCCAAAAGATTAAGATGAACTAAAAAATGACAAATGAGGGGAAAAAACAATTTAAACAATTCCAAATTATGCTAACTTTTGGTAGTATTTAGTTGTATGAAACTATTCTGTCCAGGGCTTTACCCGGGCCTTTTTCTTTTTCTTCTTTCATCTGTTTTCTTCTTTTTGTTAATTCTTTAATTGGATGAGATCATCAGAGCATAGTTCATTCTTTTGATTGAATTTCTATTCAGGTCCGTGATCCAATGCCAGCTGTGTATTTTTTCCTAATTGATGTGTCCATGAATGCCGTACAAACTGGTGCCACTGCTGCAGCTTGCAGTGCAATTAATCAAGTTATTTCTGATCTTCCTGTGAGTTCCATATCAATTTCTAGAAGTTCTTTCGAGTTGTAATTTATCAATCTAGTTGTTCATTCCCCCCTCCCCCCTAAAACATGTTCTCTTTGCTGCATTATATCAGTAGATGTGGAAACTATTCTGAAATCATAGTTTGTGTTTTGATCTATCTTTTGTCATTAATCACTGTGTCAAATTTATTTGTCGAATTTTGCACTGTTAAATTCTCAAGAATGGGGTTCTTTACTGTTTGTGTTCATTGTTAGAACAGATCATGGAGCCATTTTCTTTTCTTTTTTGTTACCCCTTGAGTAATGTATCATACGTTTTATCTTTGTGTATGTATTTTCATGGACATTATTGTATCTTGAGGCTTAGTTCTTTATCAGAACTCTTCCTAGATAAATTAGCACTGAAGCGTTTCTTTCCTCAGTTTCAAGTTAGTCACGAGATGCATATCTACCACATATCCCCTTTTTATTTTTTCATAGTTCCAACAGGAGGTACTAGAGGTACTGTTGTTGATGCAATATTGCCGTATTTGTTGTATTTCTTTGTTCTCTTGAAAGTGAGTTGTTAGTGTGTTAAAGAAAAAAATTGAAATGTAAATTCTTGTTTTAGTGACAAAATAGGGGTTGTGAAGTGGAAATGGCTCCACATGAACCTTTGAGTTAGTTTGTTGATATAACATTGTGTGATTATTGCATTTCCTTTTTCTCTTGATAGTATGCTGTTTGTGCATTAAACAAAAAAAGTTAAAATTTAAAGTGTGAGTTTGTTGATGTAACATCTGGTGATTATGCAATTCTTTGTTGTCTTTAAAGTATGCTGTTTGTGCATTAAAGAAATAAGTTGAAATTTCAATTTTTGTTATAATAGCAAAATAGAGGTTGTGAAGTGCCAATGGCTCCACATGAACCTTTGAGTCAGTTTCGGAGTTCACAGTTGAGGGTTTAATGCTTTATTCTAAGTGCATTTTTTAGTTGAGAAATCTAATGTGGATTATTAATTTGGCTCAACTTTATTTCTTGTATTCAAATGATTATCTTTTTTTTTTCGATGGCTTTAGGAGAAAAGTTTATAAGAAAATAACAAAAAATGGCTTTGCCATGTGCATAATTTTGGTCACGATAGACCAATTTGTTTCAATTGTTTGTCTTTGTTAAAATTGGATTTGGGATTATGGTAGAGTATTTCCGTTGAGTGTGGTGGTAAATCATGACATTGTGTGATTTTAGCCAACACAACTTATGATGGTTGCATATCTGGCATGGCTAATGTCCTTTGCAATGCTTTCTAAAGATAATGCAAGTTCTACTTCTTTGTCTGCAAGAATTGATGCCTGATACTGTTAGTTGAGTTGGAGGTTGATACATGGGCTTGCATCTTTCCTTTTCCATTCTGTTCATTGGTTTCTTCTCAACATATACAAGGCAATGGAAGTTCAGTTGCTTGATGTGCTAATTGCTTATTGCAGGAAGGTACTCGTACGCTGGTTGGAATAGCAACATTTGACTCAACAATCCATTTTTATAATTTAAAACGGGCACTGCAACAGGTCAGTATTAGTTGCTTTCCTTCATTTAACATTCCCTCTTTCCGGCAACTATTATTCTGTGTAGAAGATTTTTCATGGTTTCATCATTTGGGATGCTTTCTGTTTAAGAAAGGAAGCCAATTTGGCCATAATAACATATAAAGTATTCTAATATTTTTAAGAAGTTTTAAGAATTTATTTCAAGTAGTGTCATTGATGACTTTACTGTGTATTAAGCATATTCTGGGTTGTGTTACACGCTTTAAACTTGAATTTGTCAACATAGGATCACATAATTATAATTTTGGTGCTGCAGCCTTGCATTTTGGATGATTCTATTATGTGTCTAAGTGAGATTTAATTTATCATGAGTAATCAATGGAGGATCAATATAATAGTGATTTACGTGGTATATACACCCACATATGCGGGATCCATTTAAACTAGAGTAAAATGAAATTACTTTTATGCACTTGCATAACTTTTTATACAATTTATACTTCTTTAATCCATCTGTCATATTTAATCAATTAAATATATATTAAAAAGACGGTATTCACCATTGATATGATAGAAATGTTAGATCAATTTGAAACTTTACATGCACGATTTGTACAATTATATTGCTATGCGCTGTAGTCAGTTTTAAATAGTGTAAGTGGATTCTCTCTCTCTCTCTCTCTCTATATATATATAAGAAGTTTAAATTGTGGAAATCATCTTTACTCATTTTAATATAAAAGACATGAAAGTAGTAGTCAGTAACTTTGCTTGTTAACCATTGCAAGAAAAAACAGGGAGGGGGATAAAAAGAAACATGCTGTTGATAATGTGTTTGTGTGTCCAAATAGCATTACAAGAAGTATTGTTTTGAGGACATCTACCTTAGTCTCTTTGTCTCTTAAAATTGAGATTTTGTTTGGAATATGGCATGAATGTTTCAAGTTTCATATTTTATAGATCAGTGAAAGCTCGTTCGAATTTATTTTATATGATCTTTTTTTCTCTGATATAATATACCACAGAACATCTTGAAATTGTTCTTTAGCTGATTTGCTGTCTTAAATTTGTAGCCGTTGATGCTTATCGTTCCTGACATACAAGATGTCTATACCCCTCTTGAAACAGATGTCATTGTTCAGCTTTCTGAGGTTAGTTCTTAATTTATGGGATTTTTTCTTGTATTTGTTGAAGTTTACAAGTTGTAAATTTAACAGTGGCTGATGCTATCGTGTCATACTTGAGATTTATCTAATACTTGCTGCTGACTTTGGTTTTTTCTTCTGAGTATTCAGTGCCGCCAGCATTTAGAGCTATTGCTTGAAAACATCCCAACAATGTTTCAGACTAGTACAACTGCTGAGTCATGTTTTGGTGCTGCAATTAAGGTAAGCCATTTCAAGGTGATATTATAAATTAACAGATAAAATTCTTGTGCTTTACAGATATCGATCATTAATTGGATACTGTTGTCTTTTTCTAATACAAGAAGAGACCAATAGGATCAATTAATTGGATACTGTTGTATTTTTCTAATACAAGAAGAGACCAATAGGATCAAACTTACGAGTTATGGTCCCCACTCAGTCCCACTGATCCTACCACCAGAGCAATCCTAGGTGGCAATGGGATATTCATTAACTTGCCAAATTGTATAGCAAGTTAATGAGTTTTGTTATTTTATAGTGTCCAGAACCAGAGGATTTTGTCGTAGATTAAACTGTTTCCTTGACCCTAGTTAAGGAAATGCATTGTTGTTACAATCACAAATATCAAACAAAGTGGGAATTTTTCGAGGTTTGAAAGGCTAGAAACTTAACCCCTGCCTCTTAAGCAAATCATGTTTGAAAACTTTAGCTCTCCTTGAGGTTTTTTGGCTGCTGGTTGGCATTTGATGGAGAAAGGTGCCTGATTGATCAAGGTTAAGAGGTTTACAGATTCCTGGAAAGTTAATAACGCCAGGGCATAATTTAGGGTGTGCAGCAATTCTTGTACATTTAAAGTGTAGATGTTGATATCTTGGTGTTCTTTTTATATTTCAGGCTGCATTCTTGGCCATGAAAAGTTCTGGAGGGAAGCTTCTAGTATTTCAGTCAGGCAAGTTCTCATGTACCTATTTGACATTTGCATGTTCTGGAATGTGTATCATACAGCTTTTTTAGACAGAATTTATTATATTATTTCCCACATTTCTCTAATGAACATATGTTTTGTGACAGTCTTGCCATCTGTTGGCATTGGTGCCCTATCTTCTAGGGAGGCTGAGGGGAGAACTAACGTTTCTGCTAGCGAAAAGGTTTCCTAATGTTGTTCAATTGTTTACTCTCCATTTTCTTTTCATATTATGGTTGTTCTTTTATGGAGATGTTATCCCTCCAGACTTAAAAACTAAAAGAAGATGGAATCTTCTGTTTGTTTGTCCAACTTCAGTGTTATAGTTGCTACATCTCTTCTCTCAAACCTGCTTTATCTGTTTAACATTTGCAAATTGATTCTTTCAGCTATTCAGAGTATTGGGATAGTTAGTGCATAAGAATTTGATTTATTATTACCGTGGTGAATCTGTTTTCTAATTTATTAGTAGAAATTCTTCTTCGATTTTCTAGATGTAGATATTGATAATCTTCTTTCAAATATCATGTTTGGCATAGACTCTTTTCCTAACCAAAAAGTGATATTGTTGCAAAGTTATTAACTAGGCTATTAATTCTTGTATTATGTTTTAGTTGATAGGCATTCAATGGTTTGGTCCTTTTGGGATGGTTATGGTTATACTTATCATCTTTGTAGTGCATGGTGATTTTCACTTGATAGTGGATGCGTGTGAGTCCCCTTCTGAGAGAAAGAAGGAAAACAAATCATCCATAAATTCATAAAAGAATTTGCCAACTATTAATCAGATTTTCAGATACGAATATCTTATTTTTCAGCACTTTCATATTGAATCTCCTTTGATGTTATGTTTATTATAAATTCAGAATATTTCTAATTGAAGCAGGAACTATCTTTTATTCAATGCAAGATAGGATTCTTCTTCTTTTTTGATTTTTCCCCCATTTCTAATTGATTAGGAGGCTCATAAATTACTGCAACCAGCTGACAAAATTCTCAAGACAATGGCAATTGAATTTGCTGAGTATCAGGTAAACTTAAAGTAGATTTTTTCTACTTGATACCATTATGATGTGATATCAAAAATCTGCCTGATGAATGCTTGTTGAAATTAATGCTGGTTAGATAAATCTATGTTATGACCCAATTTTTCAGCATGGTCTTGTATTGCATTTCATGGCAGGTCTGCGTTGATGTTTTTGTAACTACTCAGACTTATGTAGATATTGCTTCCATCTCTGTCATCCCAAGAACAACTGGAGGCCAGGTATTAACCTTTTATTTTCTGTTGCAAACCTTGCGTGTGGCTGTGCTTAAAATTTTCTGTTCCATTGTACTTCAAAATCTTTGTATTTCAGTATTTATCGGGACATCTTTGTGCTTAAGTCAGGTTATAAAATGCAAGTTACTACTAAAATCGGGACATGGTAGCTTTTCTTATTTTTCTGACTCTCTGTTTATGGAATCTTCAAAACCACATCCAAATAATTTTATATACGGGGCCTGCTGAGTCTCCATTACATGCATTAGTTTCCCTGGTTAAGCAGTATAAAACTATGGATGTAGTGCATCTCAAGTTTAAAGGGAGCGGTAAAAACATTCGCCTTTTTTTTTGTTAGAAAAGTTGTCTTTACGTCTTTTTGCGATAAACTACATTACTCCCTTGTCATTATTAGTGAACTTGCTGGTGTCATCCTCCTCCTACTTGTTTATTTGTCCCAGCAGAGTACTAATCAATAAAAAAACTTTTAGCCTGTCGCATGCTTTGGTGAAACTTTAGAACTTGACTACATATTGATGTATATATTACTCACCTCCAAATCTCTACATGTTGAACTTCTATGTATGATAACTTCAGTATCAGATCGCAGAGTTATTCTTTGAGTGGAAGACTCACTTTTCAATGCGTTTCTCCTGACTCCAGGTTTATTATTATTACCCCTTCTCTGCTGTATCTGATCCTGCAAAGCTCTACAATGACCTTAGATGGAACATCACTAGGCCCCAAGGTTTTGAGGCTGTCATGCGCGTACGATGCAGCCAGGTAAGATTTCTGTTTTGCTCTGCTTCTTAAGTGACATATTGATACATGACTTATTGCATTATGATGATAATAACCATGTTGTTATATGTTTTCCCCTCGAATGCTTGTAGGGTATTCAAGTTCAAGATTACTCTGGAAACTTCTGCAAACGCATTCCAACTGATGTTGACCTAGCTGGGGTTTGTGCTCTTTTTGAAAAATACTGGGTCTTATATTTCTCATTAATGTGTTTTAGCTTCTTAACTGCAGTTGTTTTAATTATTTTATTACTTAAGCATGATTCAAAAAATCTGATCATAATTGCTGTCACTGTTTGGTTAACCTAAGAATATAAAATTATTTTTGTGCAAAATGTTTAGCTTTGAACTCAAGTTGGATGATTAGCTAATCCTTGCTGAAAGGGGAAAAAAAGAGTTAGAAAATATGCTTCGATCAAATATGTAGGATATAATGCTTCTAGCTGGGTTCCAAAATGAGATATTCCTTATTCAATGTTTGTCCCTTGCCACGTGTATTTTTGTGCTTTCATGAGCCATAAGTTTTGTAGCTCATGAATTGGCAATTTTGCTTCTTATATATATAAAGTTTTTATAAAATGAAATTGTACACATTTTTCTACTAAAGGATTTTGACATGGTTAAGCTCTGCTTGAGCAGATATTTTTAGTGTTTTATCTATATCATTCTGTTTCAATCATGACCTGTCCTTGTTATCCAGATTGACTGTGACAAATGCATATTGGTAACATTAAAGCATGATGACAAATTACAAGATGGTTCTGAATGTGGCTTTCAGGTACTAATTAATGGTGTCTGAATTTTAATCTCCATGTTTCTTACATTATTTGTTAGCATTGACAAGTTGAAAAATTTTATGCATCTATTTAACTTTCCAGTGTGCCCTTCTCTATACCACTGTTTATGGACAAAGAAGAATTCGAGTCACAAATTTATCCTTGCCGTGCACAAATATGCTAAGTAATTTGTTTCGCTCTGCTGACTTGGATACTCAATTCACATGTTTATTAAAGCAAGGTATTTGATCTGCATTGTACATCTTTCTTTATCTTCTTTTCCCTTTTTGGTGAATTGATTGTGCAAGTTTACTGGTTTTGTTCTTTATCTTGGCCTGTTTGCTCTGCTTCAAACTGTGATTTGAAAATGCTCTGCATTTCCATTATTTGTCCAATTACGGATTGGTCCTACGTGGATGAGATACTTGGTTATTTTATCCAGAGAGTTTTGGCACAGTTTTTTTCATGGTATCATTCTGCACAAATACTGACTCTATTGCATTTCACTAATTTACCTTGAATGCAGCTGCAATTGAAATTCCTACATGCCCGCTTCTTCAAGTGAGGGACCATGTTACAAATCTTTGCATCAACATTCTGCTTTCATATCGTAAATTTTGCGCCACAGTATCATCAACTGGACAGCTTATTCTCCCTGAGGCTCTTAAGCTTCTCCCTCTATATACTCTTGGTATTAATATTTCTTTTGTTAATTTATCTACTTGATCCGTATGTCATTCATTTCCATTATTATTATTTTAGTTAATCTTCATCTTCAAACTTTTTCTTCCATTTTGGCAAATCCTGTGGCAGAAACTCAGACATCTTGTCAAGGAAAAATTGAAGTATTTTTCATCTGTTGATAAATATTGTCTTTTCCTTTCTTCAGCATTAATCAAGAGTAGAGGGTTGCAAAATGATGGCAGAATAGATGACCGTTCTTTCTGGTTCAATTATGTTTCCTCCCTTTCTACTCCTTTGGCAATCCCATTGGTTTATCCCAGGATGTTTGCCATCCACAATGTTGATTCAAAGGTAATAAAATTTCTAGTTGGCTTATGGTCCAAAGTGTTTTAACCATGCCAACAGACAATTTATGCTTGCTGGACAGGATGGGGATCAATCTGTACTTCCTCCTACAATCCCACTTTCTAGTGAACTTGTCTGTGATGATGGAATCTATCTTCTTGAGAATGGTGAGGATGCTTTAATATATTTTGGAAGTTCAGTGGATTCAAGTATCTTGCAACAACTTTTTGGCTTTACCTCAGTTGACGAAGTACCCACTCAGGTACTTTGTTTTACTTCCGTTTTTTTTTTTAAATCCTCATTACTTTGTTAATTTACTAGAAACAACTTGTTAAGCACCTGAAATTGTATTTCCTGATTTTTCAGGTTTTTGTCTGCTGAAAATAAGCTTAGGATATTTTTTTTACACTTTTTTATTTAAAAATAAATTAAATATTTAAATACTAAACTCGAATGGTCCATTGTATATTGAATTGACCTCATCCGGGTTATGATTTGAAATTGCTATTAAACTACCTGTATGATGAATTTTGTGTGCCACTCTGCATGTTGTTTCATTTTCCTTCCATTAACAGTGAGAGTTCCTTTGTTATTTATGGATTATTTGATTTTTGGATTCGATGAGTAGAGTCTTGAAAACTGTTTTGCTTGATGATTGACTAGTATGGCACTCAAATGAGTGACCCTGGATTCAAATGTTAGGATTACCGGGTTAGGTTATCCCCTGTAAATATGGTTCACTTTTAAGCTTTATTCTGTGTCTAGACCCTTTCACTTACCCTGTACAGACATTAACGCCCTTTTGTCAACATTGTATGTTCAGTTTGTAATGCAGCAATTTTCCAATCCTTTATCAAAGAACTTCAATGATGTAGTCAATGTGATTCGCCAACAAAGATGCTCCTACCTTCGGTATGATAAATGGTGGTTTCTTTAGTGTTATTTTACTCCAAAAAGAACAGTTTCTGTTCCATTTCCTTCATAGCCAAATTGAACACCATTTCTCTGTTTAATACAATTTTATCTTTACATTCTTTCATTTTCTGTTGCAGCTTCACATTGTGCAAGAAGGGGGATCCGTCAGGTAAGTGCATTGAACTTCCTTCTCACGCAAAACTATGATATGGTTAAATAAATTATCCTAGTCAGCTGAGCCACTGGTGTAGTGGCAAAAAATCCAGGGTTCAAATCCTGGACACCATTCCCCCACCACCTCCTTACAAAAGTATTAAATATATCCTATGTAGAATATTTTGACCAAAATAGCCATGGATTCTTCGAACATGCATCATATAAACTTCTCAACTATGTAATTGAGAGCAGAGACTAGGTTGTTTAATTCTTGTCCGAGAGTTTTTGCCTTGGTTTTTTTACGACAATGAAGTAAATTGCTTCTATGGTTGCAGGTTTCTTATAACCATTTCTATTTTAGAAGAAAAGAAAAGCAAATATATTAGGGGATTCTCATGATTGAATTACTACATTTTCAGGAATGTTGTTCTTATCTTGCATGGTAGAAGACAAGAATGCAAATGGGCCATCATATGTGGAGTTTCTTGTACATATTCATCGGCAAATCCAAATGAAAATGTCTTGATAAGTTTCAAGCTTCCTCAACAACAGGTATTCAATTTTGATTTGGGATTTTGCATGAAGAAGAAAGAATCCGAGTGGCCTCCTACTCGGAGTTTCTTGTACATATATTGTGCGGCGATTGGAGGGAAAGTTTTACAGAATGTTTTATGCTTTTTACAGTTGGCTTCACAAGTAGTGATGGCACTTGGAGATCAAAAGCTGCGCACAAACATTGTAATTTCATATCTTATATCAATTATTTATTTCCTGAAACCCCAATTTTGAGCAAAACAAACGTTCTTAATTGTACCCAACTTTGGCGGTGAGGTACTTGAATTACTAATAATGCAAATATTTTCGGCTTTTGTTACCTACTTCTCCTAGTCTTTCCGATAATGAATTATCCAAATTTCAAATTGACTTTGGATTATGAATCAGGGTACCCATATTTCAATCCCTTTTCTTATTTATGTTTTAAAAAATTAACTTACTAAATTTAAATATTTAGTCAATTCGAATATTTATTAATTTCAAGTTGGATTATAATTTTTTTTAATTTGAAATAGATAATAATAAATAAATGAAATTTGATAATGCAAATATTCAATCATATCTTATCCTATCCTATGGTCCTTAATATTTCTACATTTGCTTATATTTTAAAATTTTAACTAACAACTTATCCATAACTAAGGATAAGAGTTTGAGTAGGATTATAATGTAATAAGTAAACATGCAATTTACCTATTTTGTATAGAATTGTAGAAGAAATAGGAAAAAATTAAACCCCTATAAAAAAACTAATTCCCTAACTTTATATCATTTGTATTTACACTTTCAACATTAACTATGATTTTGAAAAATCCCTCAACGATCGAAAAGGTTGCAAAATTGTAGCAATGGCTGCTTCCATTTACCGTATCAAGCTAAGGGAAGTAACCAATAATCTTGAAGTACAACAACATTATAGTCATATCCCATATGACTTTTTCAACATAGTTGTGGGGATTCGTTTCGTTTCATCTCTTAACAGGGGAACAATGTTAGGAAGTTTCAATGAGTCCGTCACATATCGTCGGGACACCATTTTGTCCAACAAAGACGGTCCCAACATCCTACTCTCCTTGTTAGAGAGAACGGGTGCACCTCTAGACTACATTCGGACCCTCATCGTTCCTGGTATCTTGTCTTATGCACGGCAGATACATAGTAACCCCCTTAACTTTGCACATAAACTCATTTCCTTCGAAGTGGAAGTAATCATCAAGGTGCCGGTTGATAATGTTGATGATGAGACCGATGATGATGATGATGAGGTTGATGAGCTGAATGACGATGACGACGATGATGATGAGGTTGATGAGCCGAATGACGACTACGATGATGATGGTGATGGTGATGGTGATGGTGATGATGAGGACACGTTGAATTTCAAGCCTGCTACATGTTTGTCGGTTCAAGCTTTGAGAAGCTACAAATGGGGTGATGATGAAGAACAAGATCGTCTGCCTTTGAAGAAGAGGAGGAGATTACGTGAGGGTTTGAGCTCAACGAACAAAGAATGTGCCATCTGTCTCGACGAGTTTTCGGAGGGTGAGAAGGTTGTCTCGATGCCATGCACACATGTATTCCATGATGGTTGCATCATTAAGTGGTTGAAGACTAGTCACCTATGCCCGTTGTGCCGATTTCAGATGCCAACTTGATTCCATTTTCGTCTTCTACTATCTCTATGAAAGATGTAAATTTTTGCATCTTAATTAGTATGTAATACTATCTAATTGTAAGTTTCATGAATGGATTTAAATGACAAGCTTGCAACAACGGAGCAAATATGACTTCTATGCTTGCAGGTTTCTTACTGTCGGGAATAATTGGTACATAAAATAATTGCAACTACTTTTATTCATTGTTACTAATGGTATGGTTTATTACAAAAATAGGTTAATCAAATAAATTATTTGCAAATTCACGAGAACGGCGGAACATAATTACATTTTGTTTATCCCTGCACTATTCTAAACCTATCTGCACACATTTAAATGCCAAAATCTCAGCATATCAATGCCACTCTGCTTCACAGTTACAATTATAAGCTTTTTAATATTGTATCCTACTTTTTCTTTTTCTTTTTTAAATTAAAAGCTTTCAAGATTTGTTGATGAGGTGTTCGTAAGGTTGAGATTTTCGATTTTAAATGTCTTAGAGTCGAATTTCATCATATAAAAATTTATGTACAGACCAGTTAATTAATTGAGTTAAGTAGTATCAAATTATACAGTATTTATAATGGTTGATTCATATTAAAACTGGTGTTGATATAATAGTTGCATGAAACAGTTGACTGTGTTTCCTACCATCACAACCACCTCATATATATTCAAAATATAATTTTTGAGTTTCAGTAATGAAGAATGGGAAATCAATAGTAATAAAAATTCCTAATATGTTAATGATTTGTAGTTGTAATTATATATACAAACTCTTTCTAAAAAAAAAAAAAAAGTTAAATCAAACATTTATTTCATTAGACATCAATTCCGGCAGTAGGAGGATGGCAGCTACTGCTGGACTACTGATTAAAATGGGCATCTTAGACTAATTAGTTCTAAAGCCTAAACACAAAATTTCCATTCATTTATGAGGTTATAGAAAGAGAACACGAAAATGGGGATTTGACTACACACACAAAAAAAAAAAACCTATGAAAGCTTAATAATTATATATTTAATAATTATTAATATTTTTATAATTTTGTATTAATCCAAAATAAATTTGGATTCATTTGAATTTGAAATTCTTAACACACTATTAAATTAGTGAAATCTAAAAACCCTAAATTTTAGGGTTGAATTGGATTTGGTTTGATAAATCTTTCATAATAATTTATTTAATTTTATTCTTAATTTTTTAATATTATTTTTTTTGTTTTAGGTTTTTTTTTTTAAAAAAAATTGTGTTGATAAAATGGATATTGTTGTATGATTTCTAGATATTATTTAGTGAAGTTTTAAAGTATTTTTCATAAATATTTTTTTTAAATAAAATTAACTTTTCAAGTAAAAAAAACAAAAACTTTTATGTATTATTTTTTTAATTATTCTTATATATTATATTTTAAGTTATATTTCCTATTTTAAATATGAAATATTTATATTGCTTTATAAAAACTTAATATTAATTATAGATTAAATAAAAAATAATTTTCAATTTCTCTTTTCCTTCTTTTTTTTCTGAGACCTATAAAATATATAGTTTCCTCCCCTACTTATAGGTTGAATTAATTTTGGATATTCATTAACGGAAGAACTATTTTTTTTTTATTTCTTAAGTCAAAATAAAAGAAAAAAAAACTTATTATAAAATTTAGAACTTTACTCATATTTTAAATAAATTTATATTTTTATTGAGACTAATTATTGAAACCTAATATATATATATATATATATATATTTATGGGTGACGTTAATAGTTTAAATAATTAATGTTACATTGATGAGTGAAGAATTTATTTGTAGCGTTGAAATTGCTATATGAGTGTATACCTACCTTCACCCTTCTAACCCCCAAACCAAACCAAACCAAACCAAACCAAACCCATTTTTTATGCCTAAAAACACAACCAAAAATAGTAAATAATTTTCGAATCAATTAAAAAAGAAGAAGAAATGATGATGATGATGTGATCGGATGGTTCATATGTTCCCGCACCATTTTCCCTCTCTAAGCAACACGTGGCGGACAACCAATTGGACCCACACTCACAAAATTTTCCCATAAATTTCCCAAAAATAAATAAATAAAAAGGGTTAAAAAAGGATTAAAAAGAGAAGTAACTTTCTTACTATAGACACCATGGAGGTAAAGATTGCAATATTAGAAGACCCCATACAATGTATGATATCAATATGATGAAAAGGTGAATTATAAAAACATAGATAGGATATAGAATTCGTCGATGAATCCGTTTGTTTATGATGTATTTATTCTTTCCTTATTACAATACTTTATTTTGACTGTAACGCACTATGTATCTTCTACTAACCGAATAAATTCTTTATCTTTAGTTCAAATCGAATGTGAAATGAAAGAATTGCAATTATATTTAGAACTAAATAGATCCCGCCCACACGATTTCTTATATCTACTTATTTTTCAGGAGTATATTTATGCACTTGCTCATGAACATGGTTTAAATAAATTGATGATTTTTTTTTAAATCATGATTTAAAGTTTATTTATTTTTAATAATTTTATTATAAATTCTGATCATATTTATTCTTTTTACACAATCTCCTCTCCAACTTATAAATATGAGAAAAATGCTCGTATTAATCTGAATGGGCACATATAAAAATTATTAATGAAATATAAATATAGTAAATATGTGTTGCAGATTACAAGTATACCGTTCACGAGATTGACATTAGCTGACAGAATCGAAAAATGGGGAGATATTAGGGGAATAGTAAAAATGTGGGTCCCATCATATATTGAGAAGGCCCCACACCAAAGATCACATACTAAATTAAGTAATTGTTTTATGGGACCCTTTTTAATCCTACTTTTCTTTAGGATTTGAATTTTATGATCAATACTTTCTTCTATTTTCCATTTTTACTTTTCTTGCCTTATTATGCAAATTTTATTATTTATGGAAAGCATTTTATTTTTTAAAAGTTTTAATATATTATTTTTAAATCAATAAACTAAGTACAAATTTTGTATCTAAACAACTCATTACCTCTCTCTATTTACTAAAAAAAAAAATTAATGCATTCATAATATATATATTTGTATAGGTTTTTAAATACAAATTACAAATAATATATGTTTAATCAATTAGAAGTGAAATTAACTGTAATACAAAGTAAATCTGTTCTTGATATTTTTGAGACCCTAGACAAAACAATAAAATGGAGTTTCAGATTCCTTAAAAATTGGTAAAAAAAAAATTGAGCCCTTAAAAGTTAAAATTTTTTTGGGCCCCTTAAAAATTAAAAAATAATATTTTGAATATCTTTTAGCCTTGGGCCCTGGGCAGCCGCACCTCCAGACAACCCCCAGGGGCCGAGCCTGATATAAAGTACAACATATTGAAAATTTAAGGGTTCATATATTAAAAAAGCCCTTACATTACTATGCTTTATTTAAACTAACCCTTAAACTATTTTTACCTATATTTTCCAAGAAAGTATTTTGAATTTCAAGCTTTTATATATACACCTTCACATTGACATAAAATTTAAAATAGTGATTAAGTGTTATGTATATAAGTACTTTTAAAAAAATTTAAAATATTTTTTTGTTTCACTTTCAAAAAATATTACGTTATTTTTTATTTAATAAACTATTTTCATCAACTTCAAATAGGTAAAATTAGTTTGAGAATTCAAAATACTTTTACTTTAATATTAATATGGAGGACTTTCGTAGATAAAAATTATAGACAGGGTATAATAATTTGGGCTTTTTAGTATATTGGCCAAATTTAAATATATCTGAACTTAAATTAAAATAAATTTGAGAATTAAATATTGATAAACATTTTTCTTTGAAAAAATAAAGAATCTTTTCTATTTTCTAGTTTGTTCCTTATATCAACTTTTTGGGGATAAATATCAAAATTATATATGAACTTTGATTCAGTTTACAATATTATACGTGAACTTTGATTTTGAGTGCTTCTATACATAAAATTTTGATTTGATTCAATTTTCATAAATCATTAACAATATTATCGAATTAGCATCATTTTACATTGATATATTGCATATGCAGACAATTATATTAATTAAATATGAAAATGATTGTATGTATTCATTTTTTTTAAATATGTACAATTGAATCAAAATTAAAGTTTTATGCACCATGATTCAAATTTTATGTGTATAACTGCATGAAATCAAAATTCATGTATCAAATTACATATTAGTCCAAAATTTATGTATAAAATTAATATTTATCCAATTTCTTTTTAGGGAATCTTTTATGAAAATGAAGCATAGGAACTTTATTATTTCCTGGATGGGTTTGCTTTGAATACATTAAAATTTTGTCTTTTATTTGATGGGCGATTCAAAACTATGTGTTAACTAAGGTAGAAATTTTGACCTACAAATCATGTCTAATATTAGTAGAAAGATCTTAATGGGATTTTCTTTATTGATTTTTGTCTTTAATTAACTAAACAATTGAAGATTGCTAAATGTACTCTTCTCTTTTCATTGTTGTCTAGTTTAAGCAACTTGGCATGTGGGTTTCCATTAACCTTTCATTTCTTTCAATTTCTATTTTTATTTATATTTGATGCATATAAGTTGTATAAATTGTCACCATTTGTAGCTAATTTTTTTATTTTTTTTTTGTCATCAGTTAATTTGCGGTGGCAGTTTGTAACGGCTCGAAAGCAATTTTAATCTTTGGTATTTTTATATTGTGTCAATTTAGTATTGATTTAAAAAAAAAAATCTAACACTCGACATTTACATATTATGTAAATTTTTTTTCGAAGTTTTGTTTTTCTTTATATCCCTTTCATCTAAAAAGTTATAAAATCAAATTTAGCAACTAAATTTGATTGAAAATATATAAAAAAAAATAGAAACACCCAAAAAATTTAGGATAATATTATTTCATATTTTCTCATTATTTTAAAATTAACCCTCAAGGTCAAAAAAAAAAACTAAATTCCATAATATGTAAACGTTGAGAGTTAAATTTTTTTAATTAACTAAATTGACATAATTTATAATGTTGAGGGTTAAAATTATTATTGTACCAATTTTATAAGCTATAATCGTTAAATACAAGATATAACTTTCGATAATTGATAATAAAAAAAATACCAATAATTGAGTTACTATATTATAATTTACTCAATTATTAAAAGCAAAATATAATAAATAATAAATTTATTAAAAATATATAAATTTACGTTACATCATTTAAATGTAATCATATATATATATATATTCAAACAACCTATTGATGCAATCGTTTTCGTACGAAACAACACCTTCCTCGAAAAAGAATTGGAAAATTTCGATATATGTAAATTACTTTTGGAATTTGTTTTCTTTTCCGGTAAAACATTTTAACTTTGTTTTCTTTTACCAAAAATTTTGTTCAAGAAAATGCTTGATTGCCGCTGTCGGTTGGTATTAATGGGTTGAAAGTTAAATTAGGATTTATTTAAATTTTATTTTATATTTTTAAAAATTTGGATAAAAATATTAAGTTTAAAAATGAATTTAGATAAAAAAAATTAAATTTATTTAAAATATATATAGATTAAATTTGAATAAAAAAATTAGACTTGTTTAATATATGAATCGCTTGTACTTTTAAATTTTAAGATTTGAGTTCTATCATGCTTGATCCGTTTTCTAATTATATGTGATTTATATTATATAAATATTAAAACTATAATAATATATAATATTAGGATAGACATCTACTTATATGTATAAAATATGAGTAATTTTATATTTTTTATATATTTTTATATAATTAATATTTAAGTGATCTAACCATTAAATCTAAGAATATAATTATATTTATTATATATATACTCTATAATATTTATGTCAAATATTACATATATTAATATCATATATATAAACTCATCCTGAGTCCCAGCTATTGATATATGAACAATGACATGGGAGCTAAAGTCAGTTGGTCCCTTGAATCACCCTAAAGAAAATAGAAAGTATCTACCATACTTTTACCAATCTCGGGATTATGTTTGACAGCAGTCATAATGTTTTTGTGCAAGATTAAATTATATATATATATATATATATATATTACAATATAAAATGGGACCAACAATTAAAAAAATCGGATTAAACTGAAAAAAATGGGATAAAATTTACACACGACACAAGTGGAAGATAAAATGAAGGTTCACACATTACAATTACTCGTGATAATCAACCACTGTTTCTATATATTTTTAAAACTTAGGATATGAAAATGAATCGACTCTTTCTATTTTTAGTTTGGGCATTTTATAGTTGTTTCGAGCTTTAACAAAAAGTTTCCATTTCAAAAAGAAATTTCAACACGAAAATATAAAATGAGAAGTTTGATTGCTAGCTTTTATACTACGCTTTAATATTCTAATTTGGTATTATTTTAAATTAATTTTATTAATTTTATTTTTATATATTTTTAATCTTAAAAATTTCATTCCCTATCTCTAATTTCGAGTAATTTAAAAGATTTAGGAGTGGTTAACTTCATTGGTGGAGCTTAGTATAGACTCGGGAGCCATCAACTCTAAAATGGTAAATTTTTAATTTAGATTTTTTATAATTCATAAAATTTTAAATTAATACCGGTAAATTTGTATTTTGTCCCCAAAAAATGATAAAAATTTGATTTAACCATTTAAAATTTATAAAGATATAGATTATTAAAATGATGAAATTACATTTTTACCATCATAAAAATATATAATTTAATTTCGTCCTAAAAAAATTTCTGACTCCACCATTAACTAGGCTTTACAAATTTGTGTTGTCCAAGTGATTTATTGCTCTAAATAAAAAATAAGGTAAAGTATAAAAATAGTCACTTTTGTTTGCTTCAGATTACATTTTAGTCATTCATGTTTAAAATGTTACATTTTAGTCACGTTATCATTTTGTTATGAAGTTGTCACTCTACCGTTAAGCTCCTTTACCTCCCTAACGATTGTTCTATGTGGCAGTCCAAATGGGTTTTAAATGCCAATTTAGATGTCTTACGTGGCAGTCTAAATAAAATTTATTTAATTAAAAACTTATTTTCAGATCAGCAACTGGATATCTAAGTTGGCATTTAAAACTATTTGGACTGCCACATAGAACTACCGTTAGGGAGGTAACGAAGTTAAACGGTACAGTGACCACTTTGTAACAAAACGATAACGTAAGTGATTAAAACGTAACATTTCAAACATAAGTGACTAAAATATAATCTGAGACAAACAAAAGTAATTATTTTTATAGTTTACCCTAAAAAATACCTAAATTATTGCCAAAACTTGGTTTAAATGGCTAATTTAAGCTAGTAATTTGTTGGGTGCTTAAACCATGTTTATAGTACTTATGATAGTGAAAGAATACCTAATCATCCATAGTTTTCTATAATTACTTCTTTTAATGGATCAATGGAATCGTTTTTCCTTTTTACATGTATAGTTTTACATCTTTTATTTAAAAATAAAATAAAAAGTAAAGCAAATCGTTTTATTTTTAAATAAAAACTAGAATTTTCTTTTTAAATAAATATTTACCGGTAAATACTTTTTGAAAAAAAAACCTTTAAAAATATAAAAAAAGTTGACAGATTTATAACAACATTTTATTATAACAATTAAGTTTGTTATAGAACTATTTTTTTTATTTTTTATTTTTATTTTTATAACAATTTTTTTTATAAATAACAACAACAGCGGTAAGATATGAAGTATATATTTTACTAAATTAATTCTCTAACAATCTTTTCTCTCAAATTCTGATAAAATCAATTTTATTCCTAAGTAAAATAAAAATAAAATATTTTAGTTAAGATATTATTTTTACATAAAAATTATTAATCATATGTTATTAAATAAAAATAATATTTAATAAATGGATTTACTTTTCTAAAATTTATTAAATATGTGGTCTAAATCTCATTAATTAATAACAATATTAATATATTATAGCTTTGCAATTTGTAAATTAAAAAAATTTTAAATGTGATTTAAATCTCAAATGTTGTTATATATGTGTATAACAGTTAACAACCGTCTTTTTGAAACATTTAAAATTTTGACAAACAAATGAAAGAATCAAAAGATGTTATTATTTAATTTTAATACTTTTTATTGATTTTTTTTTTCTATCATAGATTGACAATGTAACAAATTAAACAAAAAGTTATCTACATCATTAATAAGTCATAAAGTGTTTTATGTAAAACAAAGTCAAAGATGTTCATGGGTTAAGCTATATCTTGATTTTAAAAATGTTGATTAAAAGTTAAAATTTCCGATCAATAAATGTTGGCTTTGTAGGTATGAATTTTGGAGAGAACATTATTAGAAAAGACAGTCATGAACCCTAAATATGAACAATAAAACGAACATAAATAATACCAAAAAAATCAAAAATTTCTATTTATAAATAATTTTTTATTAATATATTTTATAATCAAATTTAAATTAAAAATTAAAAATATTTAATTTGAACTTAGATAAGTAAGATGGGTTCAAGTAGTCGGACAAGTCTTCCATGTTGTTTAGTTTTTTTTCATTTATTTAGGATTTTTTAAAATATTTTTGTTGGCGTAGTAACATGAGATGAGAGGAAGGTGATTAAAGAAATCATAACCTCTCATCAACCCATAAATAGAAAGGTAATACACTTCAACGCACTCGAACCTATGTCCTCCTACATTATAATAATATTAATACCAATCGAATTAAAATCTAATTATAATTTTTCTTTTAAATTTGGAAAAGACATAAATTGCATTTTATGGTAAAAGACAGGAAATCAAGATTTTGATGAAGTAGAAATAAATACCCGTGATAAGTTGAGGATGGACCAATAACTTTTTGATGTGTTTTATTTTATGTCTTTAAATTAAATTGAAATTGGTTACATGTTTCAATCTATTACTGTTATACCTCGAAAATATTAGACTAAAATCAGAGGTCACATCCCACAATCTGTTAATTCAAACAAACTCATCCAACCATGCTTTAACCCTCAAACCAACTTTCTTCTATTTACTTTTTTTTTAAGTCATATTTAACTTCTTTTTTTAAATATACAAATTAATCTGTATTTTTTTATTTTTTTATTTTTTTAAAGAGTTTATAAATATAATTACAAGTGCTAACAACCTCTTAGCTCAATGATAAGAATATTATACTGTGAGGCGTGAGAGTTAGGACTTAATTTTAAGTAACTACATCTTTGTCCTCAATTATAAAAAAGAAAACAATTATAAGCCTAAAATCAAATTATAACCTAACTTAGATTAAAATAAATTCAGATGTAGCCCGACATAAACATATTCCCAAAAGCCTACCCAAAATTTGAGAAGATTTGAGTAAAAAATTAACTCTGAAAAATGGGTTTAAGCAAAAAAAAAAAGGTCTGTTTAAAATATAGAATAAGTTCGGACTTGAACATTCAAGGCCCGAGGCTAGTCTGGTTCGTTTTTAAGTTTATAATACTTTATATTATGTAATTTATAACATATTAAAAAGATAAATATACACTAAATATATAATACTACTTTAATTAAACATTAAAATAATGTTAGGATGACTATATAAAAAAATATTAAATTAAAATAATACAAAATATTTTTAAAAAAATAAAAAATAAAATGGATGAGCTTAAAATGGGTTTTGGTTAATCTTTTAAAAATATAAGTGAACTTAGACAAAATTTTATACTTGTATTTCGAGTCGACCTAATTCATGAATACCTCTAATCGTGTATGGATACTTTAAAATAATTAAAAAAAAAAACTCACGTATAATATATACATTACACATAATAAAATATTCCAAGAACTCAAAACCTCGATCTTGACTTAATTAACTAATCTATGTTTTTTTTTTAATACATAAATAAAGAAAGAGTGGTAATTATAAAATAAAAACAATAAGTATATAGAATTCAAGGTGTTTGAATTGGAAGGGCAGATAATTAGTAAAAAATAAGAGAAACCTCCCGTATGAGATCATGACCAAACGGCAACAAAGATCTTGGCCGGATTTTCCTTTGGAAATCCAAACCAAAATAAAAGATAAATTAAAATGAGAAAATGACTGAAACAGAAACAGAAACAGATATGCACTAACACATGTTATACAGAATCTATGGAGAGATCGCATTTGGTTTCAATTTCTATTTTTTTATTTCTTAAATTACACCCTCATCTCTCTATTATTTTAAATATTTCATAATATTTATATATCTGCAATTGGATAATCTTATATTTTTTTATTCATCAACTTAACAATTCGACACAACTTTTTTTTATTTTTATTTTTATTTTTTATATTAATTTTATTCGATACACTTGAGATTTACCAAATATTTAATGTTGAAATTAACAGGTAGAAACAAATCATAATTATATTGCAGATAAAATGACTCTTTCGTAGTATTAATAAACAAATACAAAATTTTAAAAATTAAAATAGTAATGGTTTTTATTTATTAGCTCTAGCAAATCATGGTTCTAATATATATATATATATTATAATATATATATATATATTATAATATATATATTTTAATAATTTTATTATAAATTTCAATAATATTTAATTTATTTACTTAATATTTAAAATTATCTATAACTATTATTCGTCGGTTCATAAAAAGATAAATACTCGAATTCACACGTATATATAATAAAATAAAATTAAGTGTTGTGGTTTCTGTTAGCGGCAAAATACGTATAGTTGGGGTTCTCAAAATTTCTCTCTCTCTCACACACACACTCTTTATTCATCCATTCATTCAGATTACACCGAAAGCAGCATTTAAATTCTCCCCTTATATATCCTTCTTCCCTTTCTTCTTCTTTTCTTCCTCGAAGAAAAAAAAGAGAGAGTTTCTTATTTAAATTTTGACGAGTTTCGGGATCAGGTGGATCGGCCTTGGAATAATTAGCAAACTATATATATAATCAATTACAAGCTTTGATTTAACATTAATGGAGTTGATGAAGTCAGAGAATATCGTTCAAGACAGGCAACCTCAACCTCAAGGAGAAGAAGAAATCATGCAGCAAGAGGAAGAAGAAGAACAGCGGTTTCATGTATTGGCAGTTGATGACAGTGTGATTGACAGGAAATTATTGGAGAAGCTCCTCAAAGCTTCTTCATACCAAGGTATAATCTCAGCCTTTTTGTTAATTAATTAAGCTTAACAAATAATAAGATGGGGGTGTTGTTTTTTTTTTTTTTTGAAATGAAAGTTGGATAAAATTGCAGTGACGTGTGTGGAGTCTGGGGAAAAAGCGTTGGAATATCTGGGTTTGCTTCATCACTCATCTCCTGCTTCTTCTTCTTCCCAACATCATCATCAGGTCTCTATCATAACCCTTTTTTATGCTAAATTAATTATTAAAAGAATACCGACTCAATCTTACACCATTTAGAGATGGTGAACTTCTATATATTTAAATACAAAATATTCTCTGCTTTAAAAAGATTTAAAAATGGGGTTTTTCTTGTTTTAATTATTTTTTTTATATTTTTGAAGTATTTTTTATATTAAAAAACGGCCAGGGGGATTAAATTTGAAATTAGGTTATTTAACATAAATCATTTGTTATTGTATCAAATTAATATAATATCATTTTTTTAATATATATATAGTCAATCATGATTAATTGTTTTTTATAACTACCTGTACCTTCTCTCAACTTTTAAATTGGAGGATAATGTGCTTAGTACATTCGAACTCATGTCCTTCTGTATTTGCAACAATGTCGATGCCAATCAATCTAAGACTCAATCAACAATGTATATTTATTTTTCAATGTGATAGAAGAGAGGATAACCAAAAAAAAAAAAATTGTACTTAACCACTATATTGAAAAAGGGTTTTTTTTCCTAGCAACCATAGTAGTTTATTTGATAATATAATTAAAATTAGGGTGAATTATATCAACAGTTACTCAACTTTGATGCAATTGACAAAACAGTCACTCTAATTTTAATTCAGTTATTTAACTTTCGAAAAACAACAAATTATTCTTTTTAACCATTTTCCATCACAAAGGTAACGGAAAAGTGACATGACATTTAACGAAGTAGTTAGAGTGTTTGCTATCATTTAAACAGCATCAAATTAAGAACCCTAACTGGGCAGTAGAAGAAGAGGAGAAGAAGAAGAAAAAGAGAAGAAATGGAGATGTCGTCTTTTTTCTTTCACGTTGCTCCATTTTATTTAACAGTTCTCCAAAATCCATTCATGTAAATCAAGTTTTTTCTCTTCTTCTGTCCATTCAACCAGCCATAGAGATTTGAACAAAAAACCTATTCAACCAGCCATAGAGATTTGGGATTGCTATGGGACAATTTTGAAAGCATTTCTAAGAGAGCTCATCAAATATGAAACAATTATTGATTGATGTCAAAGAAATTGGAAATTAAGGTTTGAGATTTGAGATTTTTGAAGGTGAAGACATTTCTTTTAACCTTAAAATTTTGAAGATGAACCCTTTTTTGAACCTCAACTAATTGTTATGGCTGCTACACTTCTTCCTACATCTCCGACCTTATTCTTCTTTTAATTAAATATCTATCACTTTCTGCGTTCTTCTTTCTATACTTGAAAACAATTGTATGTTGTAACTTCACTTTTAACCATCAAAGATTTTAGATGGTGGAGGAAGCAATTAACCCTCTCCCTCTCCGATTTTTTCAAGGTCTTGCTTTAGGTTCCAGTTTTTATATAAATGAAAAAGGAATTAGATTGTTAGTTTCTTGGGGGAAATGAGAAGAATTGCAAGAAGAGGAGGAAGAATAAAAGAACACAAAGGTGGCAGATAGAGCAGAGGCAATAGTAGCAACTATGGCAATGGCAAGGGTCAACAACCTTAAAAATGCCATAGGTTTTGTTTGGCAAATTTTACTTTTGTTGGTTAGTTGAAGAAGAAGAAGAGACGAAGAAGAGGCGAAGAAGAAGAAGACCCGTTAAACTTGTAACGGAAAATGTTAATGGGTGACTGATTTGTTACTTTTTAATAACTTAATTTAAATTAAAATTATTATTTTGTCAAATGCATCACTCTTAAAATTACTTATTAGTTTTTATATATATTTTTCTGAAATTTATTGTGCTATTGGAGGAAACGCAGGGACATAAAGTCAACTTAATAATGACAGACTTTTCTATGCCAGGAACCAGCGGCTATGATTTACTCAAACGTATCAAGGTCAACCTCAATCCCCCTTAATGATATTATTATATAATGATCACTTTTTATATTTATTTTTCATTTATAAATATTGGAACTTGTGTGCTCTCTCATGTCTTAGAAAATCAGATCAAAAATCAAAATTCACAGGTTTTTCTCTGAATCTTTAATTTAATCGATCGTGTCCTGTTTATCTAAATATCATTTTAAGTAATTTTAATGGTAAAAATACTTTAAATGTATATAAATGTATATTTAGTTTAGTGGTATTGCTTTTATTTTTATTTTTATTTTTTATATAATAAATTATTTAAATTTAGATTATTTTTAAAGAATGTGAATACTCAAATACTCGACCAATAGGTTACAACTTGAGTTCACTTTTATTATATTATTATAATTCTAAAAGGTTATGGATTAAGAATTTATCACATCTAAAGTTTTTTGAAAATTGATTTTTTATTTTAAAAAAATATTGATTGAATCTATTGTAATTGGAATAGTAATATTTGATTCTTATATAACATAGGGACGAATAATTTATCGATTTTCAATTATACCAATCCAATGGTCGAGGTTTTTAGACCAATCACCAAATCCAAAACAAAAACTGAATTAAAGAGTCAAAATTTCTAAGATCAATATATATTTTTTAAATTCATAATTTCAAGGTGATAATAACTTGGTATTTACTTACAACTGTAGGGATCTTCTTGGAAAGACGTACCGGTGGTGGTGATGTCATCAGAGAATGTACCTTCAAGAATAAGCATGTAAGTTCATGATCATGTTCATCTCTTTTTTTTTAAGAGAAAAAAAAAAGGTCAAAAAATGGAATTAATTAAAGAAAGAAAATGAAAGCAGGTGCCTAGAAGGAGGAGCAGAAGAATTCATGTTAAAGCCTCTTCAATTATCAGACCTACACAAAATTCAAGCTCACCTTCTCAAATCCCTTCCTCACTCTTAGCTCTACTACGTACCATCATTACTTTTAGCAAGAGATACTACCCTAATATTTTATCTTCTCACGTTAAACCCTAAACAAATGAAACGACCAGCACTACTAGCATGAAAATTAGTGTATAAAGTATTTTGTTACATATATTAGGAGCACTGCTTACTTGGTTAATGCTATTGTGCTAATCTAAAATTTTCTGGATTTATTTTCATTAATCTGTGTAATTAAATATCTGTATTCAAATATTAATATTTTTATATATTATAGCTATATACTAATAATGTATACGTAATTAGTCGAGTATTTTCGATAACATGAAAACCATACTTTCTTCATATTTGGTAATTAATATCACTAAATTAAAACTTAAAAATATAACAATATGCATATTTACAGAGAGTTTGTATTATTTTATTATGTTATGACCAATATTATACATTTCTATGAACGTTGATAATGACAATTCATGTATTTACGTCAGATTCATATTTTATTTTTTCGGATTATACCTAGTTGTTTCAATAATCTTTCTTATGTCGGAAACTTTAAAAAACCTTAAAAACATTTCGATTAAAATCTCTAACTACAATTATCATCCAAGTCCCAAGTCCGAGGGAATGTCAACATCTGAGACATATTTTACTTGCTGGCTGAGGTTGGGTATGAGTTCCTACAGGTGGGCCTGAAGTTAGATACATTATAATCACCATTTTTCATGTTTGCTGAATTTATAATCTACACGGTAAGACCAATTTCAGGGTTCCGGCTTTAAATTAAACTGTTCAGGGGAGGAAAAGGAAGAGAGACTTAGGTTTGTTTTACTTGCTCCAACTTTTTTTCCCCTAAGTAACTGTATTCACTTGTGCAATAAGCATACATATATCCAACATTATACCCTGATGAATATATATATATATATATGCATATTGATTTCGTAGTTAAGTACACCTTGGCTCTTCAAAATCTTGACTGGAAAGAAAGCGTCTATCAGACAAACAGCTATTCCCTAGGCAACTTAAATTAGCTTCCTAACCAACTATTTCCACACTGTAAAAACCCATTAAAGCAAAGCAACAGCGACTGAACATTAGGAAAAGAAAGGGGGGACAAAGGAGAATAAATGCAAAGCATCCTCTCTATATTTAACTTGCTCGGAAGTTTCCTGCCGACCAGGTAACTGTCACAACTAACGATATACTGAAAACTACAATGAATTACAACACGAAAGTCCAAAAAAACACGTCTGCATTATTTCATAGATTTTTTTAATATTAAAAGAGATTCATTGAACTAAAAGAGAAGGAGGTGAGGGAAGAAGTTCCACCATGTTTCTGTATAAAACTGCAAATGCACATACCAAATATGTGGTATAGTTATGTTGTTGAGCTCCTACAAAGAAAAAAACAGATTAAATAATTTCAGCAGATTTGAGTGCTAAAATAAGATTATACTATTAGATTAAAAAGGACAGCAGTACTTGTAAGAAACCTACCCTGCCTGTTCAGAGCTCATCCTTTGCTGACTCTTGTTGGGCAGTTTTATCCCTGTTCTTTTCAATGAAGTTGATGATGTCTTCCTTGGTCCTATTGCCCTCATAAGGAGTCATGTTTCCACTAGTTGATCTAAAGTAAATGGTTGGGTAACCTCTAACATCAAAGTTCTCACCCACAATATCATTTGCAGTGGCATCCTACAAAGAATAATGGAGAAGCCTATAGGTCAAATAATCTTCCCAAAAGGTAATAGGTAATTTGAACATTATGTTACTTGGATTTAGGAGGTGTGTATGTTGGACATATGTCCACCATTGGTTTGTTTATTTTTTTCCAGTATTTTTTTTCTATATAATTGGAAGGTCCCTAAAGGGTTGTATCCATCTACAGATATGCATTTGATACGGGTACTAAACATAGGTACTTCAATAAAAATGAGGAGCCACAGCAACATGAATTTAACATACACGATGTCAACAGAACTAATAGGAGATGCAGGTCCCTGCAACAATTAATATCTCTAAAGTACCATTCTGTCTATTGAAAAAGAAATATTCCTAATAATCTGTCTAAAATCAGTGGAAATGCTGCCACCAACTAAAGGAAAAAAAAGTTCATCATGGTGTTCTCGGAGACTACCAACAATAATCCACCAAAACCTTTCGTTTTAAAGCAGTTTCTAGCATTATAGCTAAAAACTTCATCGGACCAAAACATGGAAAATATTCAATATGCAATACGCTCACCTATTAAAACCAACAAAGGTTATAGAAACTTACAAGTTTTGCAATCAAAACATTATCATCTTTTTCATAATGAACAGCAACTTCATCCAAGATTGGGGCCAATTTCTTGCAATGTCCACACCAAGGGGCATAAAACTCAAGCAGAACTGCAGAAAGAAAATCTTAATATCATTTTATCATGGATGGTGATTTCAGAAAATCTTGATCTCACTCCAACAGCTGCAAATTGCTTGAAAGCTCTATCAAATTCTTTTGAAATTTGAAACATATCCCTAACTTAAAGACCCGCAAAATATTGACTAGATGGCTCCCCAAATGAAAAAAAGAATAAGCCATCAACTTCTAATAAATTAAAATTTTAGCTTCACACAACTATCTCTTATCTTCGCACCAACATGAAGTAACCCATCTACTCATCATGTTCTGAGACCGTTTTTATTTTGGAAAAAGAAGGAAAGCAAGAGACCTTGTACTAAATATTCTTCCAGACAGTTCATTACAAGGATTTGCTGATTCTAGAGGTACCAACAGATTTTCAATAGAAGGGGTACACTGACTATTGGACTGTGAAGAAGCTATACACAAATATGAACTCATTCCAAATTCAAGATTCCGCACTGTCAGATATAAACAATGCCTGCAATTCTAAGCATCCATCATGCCCTCTACATGATAAAACCTTCTAATGCCAAGCCTAACAAAAAGAAAAAAACACAGGCAAGTAAACCATGACTAAATGGTAAAGGGGGAAAACACACCATTTTTGCCTGATTTGAAAACCATGTCTTCAAGGGTGTCAGCAACCACCACTTTTACAGGTTCCTTATTCTCCTCGGGAATAGGTTCAGACTTGAGATATGGTGGAACTTTTCCTTCCTGCAGAAGAGTACTTTAGGCAAACAGAAAATAGAGGACAAACCGCAAATATCTCTTTAACTCACAGCTACATCTCCTAACCAGTGCAAGTTACAGAAAGTTGCAATTATACCAAAATTTTGATAAAAAAGTATTAAGGTTTATCATATTTCAAACCAGTACATTAAATCTAGTGAATAAATTACCTTGTAATCCTTCACAAAAGGTGCAATGTCATTAGCCTGCAAATTTGGTTTCAAATACTTCTTCCCATCATTATTCTGAATGATGATTAGAGGTACTTGGCTTTCTTGAACTCCAAAATACTGCTTTCCAACCAAAAAAAGAATTAGACTACTGTAGCAAATGCAATAAGCATACTGCCATATTTGAGTAGATACTAACCTGGAAGGCAGCTTGACCAGCCTCAAGATCCCCCAAAAGGAAACCAATTCCCTGTCCTTTGTATTGCTCAGCAACTTCACGATATTTTGAAGTTAAAGAATCAATACCTTCAACACTCAAGTTTGCAAACAACATAGCCTAACAGATTCAGAAGTTCTATTAGTAGATGAACTTAAAGGATGTACTGAACAAGTTATGACAATCAAACCAATGATATAGAAGGAAGACCAAGCTGATAAAGAACTCAATATCAAAGTCCAAAGTGCATGAAGAAAGTAGAAAACATGACAAAAATAAGAATTCCAATACAACGCTTGTTATCAAACAAATGCCAGCCACACTGTCTTCCTTCACTGTGTATAAGGACTAGGTGATAAAGGGATGAAATTTCGGATGTGTAAATTTACCTTAGCATTGGGACTGTTATAGAACTTGATAACAAATGGGTGATTGCTTGGGTCCTTGTTAAAGAGGGTAACAAGAGGCATGCTAGATTCTACAACAAACTTATCTAGAGCTTCCACATTAAAATCCTGAAAGAAAAATGCTTCAGTAAAAGCAAATTGCAAAGAGTACAAAGGTAGCTAACAACAGTAATGAATTTGTATATCAATGATGATCTAGAATATAGTTAATGCTCCAAATAGATTTGGCAATTTGTGTCTTCATGTCAAGTTCATGTACTTTACGTCAATATTATGTTTGCGGATCATATATTTACGTAGATTTTGATCACTTAACAATTTGTGCTGTATAGATTTTGACACGGTCTTGTTTTTGTGTACTGTCCTGTTTTAGTTATTCTCCCCATGTTATGTAATTGTATTGTCCAAACTTTCTAGGTCTAGCTCAAGATTACCTTGAAGTCAACAAAGAGTTCATCAAAAGGCTTGAAAAGTCTGACCACAGGGCCGGTCACTGACGATTCGCCACTGGGAAGGTGCTTTGCATCCAAAGTATGACCAAATTCATAATCAGAACGCAATTTCTCAGCAAGTTCCATATAACTCTCAAACTCTTCGCCAGAGAATTTTGGGAACACCCCAACCTGGAATTAGAACATATATCTACATATCAGCTAAACTTCGTCACCAAAAACCAATGGAAACAGAAGAGAAAACAATTCTAAGAGAGCTTACAACTACTATCTTCTTGCCATCAATAAGATTACTGGCATCTTCTGCTGACTTTAGTTCAGCAGAAGCAGGACCACTTTGTTTCTTCAAATACTCCACAATACCATCAGCTTCACGTGGACCTTTGTATTCCTGAACATTCTTTCCTCCATTTCTCAAAATTTTAAGTGTAGGGTAACCCCTGACTTCATATTCATTTGCTAGATATTTGTTTGCTTCCTCATTGGCGTCAACTTTGGCAAGAATGACTGGAGGGTCGTGTTTACTCAATATAGATGCTGCTTTCTCATACTACACCGCAAACAAAAAGGCTTATTGTTATTAGCCAACTAAGAAAATTATCAACAAAATTTGACTAATTTGGGGAAATTTAAATTTTTTTTACCTCTGGAGCAAGATTCTTACAGTGCCCACACCTAAAGTAGAGAAAAAAGAATTTAGTGCCAAGAAGAAAGACAAGACTAACAAGGCATGTTAAGAAAATGAAACAAAATAAGTTAAATCTCTCCAGAACGAAGACTCATGTTTGCATTGTTTAGATAAATTATTTTAAGTATCCAAAAAATCATATTTCAGCAAGCCAAAATGATCTACATGTAGACCATTCTTGCAAGATTTATTTACTACGAAATTTCATGTTATCACAACATAATACGACACATTGCACCTTACATTTTAATTTTAGAAAAGAGGTCAAACTTAAATTACTTACCAGATCGAAACCAATACTTAATAACAAGAAAAGACAAGGATTCTTCACAATAACCTCAAATTGCGAAGACATTATATCATTACTTGTGAGAATATCTCTGCTTCCAAAAGCAAATGATTCCTTCGAGAACTCGATAATCAATCAATTAACCAATCATTTCAAGATAAGCAATCAATTTTCGTATTAATAGCTAACTTCAATCAAGCACTCCTACAATCGGTCACTAATCTCAAATCTTAACTACTCGAATTGAAAACTTCTCAAGAAAAATAAGATCGGGTAATAAACTGTAAAATGCACTAAAAAACATTTCAAAAAGCAACTATCACGAATTTAGACTCCTTATTTTCTAAATCAACAACTAAACTCATAGCATGCTCTTGAAGCCTCTGTTATTTTCACGAAACTAAGATCCAAAAAAATAAGAAGAAGAAAAATTAGGCGAAAAATGAAAAAAAATAAATATGAAAGGCTTACCAAGGAGCGTAAAACTCGACGACGATAAATTTGTGCTTACTAACAGTGTCGGTGAAGTTGGAATGATCCAAAGTCAAAACAAAGTCCTTCGTTTCACTGCTCTGTTCAGCTGAGATCACCGTTACAGAGCATAAGAATGCGGACAAAGCAAACCAAACTGAAACACTTCTCGCCATTACCGAAGCTCTCTCTCTCTCCTCACTTTTTGGCTATCTTTCTTTTTTTCAGTGACTAGATTTATAGGGTTTTAATGGAATGACATCAAAGACTTTGGAAACCGAAGGAAGACAAAAACATGGTATTGATAGTTTGGTACGTCACGCTCTGGAGTATGCGGTGATGAGAATGAGGCTTAAAAACCCAATTTACATTTGATTCTATTATTTTTTTTATTTTAATAAATCTAAAAACTACGGGTTTTTTTACAAATATGGTATAAAAAAATTATTATATATGAAAATAGGTTGTCAGATAGATTATTTACGAAAATGGGTTACTTTTTTTTAGTTGCGCCTACCTGACAGGCACGACATATTATTTTATTAATAATTTTTTTTAATATTTTATTATTATTATTATTATATTTTTAAAAAAATCGGGTTTAAAACAGTGTCGCTCAGAATCGTAGACTACACGTGTGGCGCCGATGCGAGGCCCACACTCTGCAGGCGTGTAATGGGGGACCATATAAGGTTCCCCCAAAGTTTGTTACGTTATTTGTAATTTAGAATTATTTGATAAATTTTTGTGTTAGTAATTATTTTAAAATTAATTTATTAGTAATTTAAGATTATATTTTAAATTATTCTGTTTAGTTTAATAATGTTAAATTTATTTTGTTAAATATTTTGTTATAAATAATTTGTAACTATAAAGAAAATAATTTAGAATTTTTTAGAAGTTTAGAGACTAAAAAATCGAAAGTAAAAGAGATTGAGAAAAAAAATAGAAAAGACGGACAGAATTGAATGGTTTTTGTAAATGATGGGGAATTATAAAATTAATTTTTAAAATGGTTGTGCAATAAAATTATTTTTTAGTAGTGTATTAGTGTATTGTGATTTTTTTGATAATGTATTTTAAAAAAATGATTAGGTTATATAAATTTATTTATTTATTTATTTGATAATTTTTATTGATTCATTAAAATTTTGATTAAATTTGTTATTATATGATTTTATAGGTTGTGTGAAAGAAACTACTTAGGTATGTTTCAATTTCAATTATTTTTAATTCATATGTTTTTTTAATCTTTAGATAATTTATATTTATTTTTTATTGTATGTAAATGATGGGGAATTATAAAATTAATTTTTAAAATGGTTGTGCAATAAAATTATTTTTTAGTAGTGTATTAGTGTATTGTATTTTTTTGATAATGTATTTTAAAAAAATGATTAGGTTATATAAATTTATTTATTTATTAATTTATTTGATAATTTTTATTGATTGATTAAAATTTTGATTAAATTTGTTGTTATATAATTTTAATTGTAAATTTGTGACAAATGGATTCATTGATTGTTAGTACTAATCACATATCAAGTAGCATTAATGAGATGGTAATAAAATTTTTATTTGATATTCACATTACATTATTTGTTGAATGAAATTATATTGTATTAACTATTTCGTTAATATAATAATGTCAGGTCGAGTATCGCGCATTGAAGGGCCGTATTCATGGTGTAGGGTTTCAGCCGGATGAATGCCTAATACCGTTCTTAGAGTTAGCCGAGTTCGAATCAGCAGCATTGATCTGGACTTTTAATCTACGGTATGACTTGATTTCTGCCTTAGTCGAGCGATGGCGTCCGGAGACCCACACATTTCATTTGCCGTGCGAGGAGTGCACAATCACTCTAGAGGACGTTGCACTACAACTGGGGCTTCCCATCGATGGGAACGCGGTCACGGACGTAAGTTTGATCTCCAGGCCTGCTCGCCTTTGCTATGACTTGGACGCTCGCCAAGTGAGGGAAAATTTCAAACCTTGAAGTTTTCATGGCTAAAGGCCAATTTTGAATATTTGCCTAGTACTGCCACTGAATTGGAGGTTATGCAGGCAGCGCGAGCATATATTATGCACTTTATAGGAGGTGTACTCATGCCGGATACATACGGCAGTGAAGTCTACTTGATGTACTTACCGCTGCTATCTAATTTGCATAACACGCGTTCATATAGTTAGGGGTCCGCAGTGTTAGCCATTTTGTACCGCGAACTTTGTCGGACAACAAATCCCTCTGTGGTTGACATAGGTGGATGCCTCATACTGTTGCAGTCGTGGGCGCTTTATCGGATGCCATTCTTGGCATCCATTAGTCATCAATCATATATATTTCCACTCGTTAACAGGTGATGAATCTTTACGCGTTACAGCAATTAATTGTCTCTTTTTCGGATTATATTGTTCTAACAATTTATTTTCATAGATGGAGCACGAATCCGGGTATCGGGAGGTCATACACGGTTTCGATATACCGTCTGATGATCGAGAATCATTCTGGAGAGGGAGTAAGTTTTTTTAATATTATTTTTATTTTATTATTTTATCTCACTTAACCCGCGTTAATATAAAAATGTTATGAACTGTGCAGTTCATTTGGATGTCATATTATGTTCCTGAAGTTACAGCTGTTATTCCATCGTATGCCCACGTCCACTCACACCTATGGTGCATTAGCGCACCCCTTATCCATTTTCATACGGTGGAGTGGTATCATGGCGATCGAGTACTTCGGCAGTTTGGTTGTATACAATATATCCCGACACAGCTAGTAAGATTGGATGTACAGCTACATGGCATGAATAGGAGGGGGAGGCATGGAACTGATTGGGGAGACGAGCATTCAGAATATATTACGATGTGGAACAACCAGTTTAGTAGGGTACCTCAGATGGATCGTTGTTTGGATCTGCAGCCCTCGCCACAGTACCTACAGTGGTATTATGAAAAGGGGAAACCATTTTTATTTGGTGGGCGGTCGATGGTAGTCCCCCCTCATACGACACGGATTGGGCAACATCTTCCAGATCCGCATCATGCACCAGCTCCGGAGGTAGACCCAGAGCCAGAGCCGGAGCTACACTCCTGGAGCAGCTCATATCCACCAACGTACTCTGCTCCTCTAGAGCCGTATCCGTCGCCATTCTCTTCTCCCCCGGCCCATATCCAGCGCCGTTCTCTACTCCCCCCGGATCGAGTTCATCAGTGGCATTTGAGTCGTTCTTTACACCCATACATATGGATGAAGAGAACGTTGATCACCGTAGTCACCCACAACGTGAACGTCGAGCTCCACGAAGATATACCCCTAGAACCACACTATCAAACCATCAATTTTAAGGGGTTTTGTATTGTAAATTACTTTATTTTTTATGTAAATTACTTTATTTTTATGTAAATTATTTTTTTGCATTATATTTATCAAATTTTTTATTTGGCATTTTATTATCGGATTTGAGTGCGAATTTTGGAATTGCTTAGTTGAAATACATAATACGAATAAAAAAAGAGAATGATTATCCTGTTTGGTAATTTCGAAGTACTTAAAAATTAAAAAGACAATACTTTTTCTTTCAACAAGCAATAAGCAACATGTAATGAACAACATCTTAATTTCTATCCGATCGCGATGATTGTCCAGTTTGGTAATTTCGGAGTGAGCAGTTACTCCGATTGTGACCAGCTAATCTGCATACCCCACACAGCTTCCCGTCGGATTTCTCTCTAATGTCCATTTCGTTACGGATTCTTGATGATTCCGGACGACCTCTCGAGGTTTCTACGCAAGCCTTTGTCTGGGATAAGCTCAAAGGTCGTCTGAGGAACCTCCCAAGTAGATAGGTCAGGAAGCACGGAAAACTCATTCTCCCATACACGCAACGTGCGTTCAAGTGTGTACACCTCATCGATAAATTGATCTACATTGAGTGAGACCTTAGCACAAGCTGCCACAACATGTGCACAAGGATAATGAAGTGTTTGGAACCTCCTACAATCGCACCGTCTATTTCAGAGATCAACCCCGTATGACCTAGGTGGAATACCGGGTCGACGACCGATGGCCTCTGTAACGCGAAACGTTTCATTTCGTCGTGAATATACTTATACGTTCATCGACCTCGCCATCCGACGGTTTGCAACAATTGCATCACTGACATGTTCGACAAACACGTGTCCTGCCTCCATCTGGTTGACTTGTTGCTGACCTATTCTTGGCATCAAGGTAGCCAACCTATAGAATGTAGCTGAGAAGACAGATGAAATCGGAAGATGTCGCATTTTCAACAACACAGCGTTAATCCCCTCCACCAAGTTTGTCATCATTTGACCGTAACAAAAGCTCTCGTCAAAACTTTGAGCCCATTGCCATGGCTCCATGCTACCCAACCATTGTCGGAAAGATGTGTTCGTCTGACCTTCCATGTCACTCTCAAGCCGAGTCATCCTCTGTCGAAAAATGTGTGGTTCTAGCTCGTAAGCTGTGTATGTATTAAGACGATATAAGTTAAGTTACAATCTCGCCACAAAAAAATGTATGTTATATACTAAAATGATAAGGTTGTTCTTTACCCATTTTCACAACTTGTCTCTTCCAATCTGTATTCTTATAATCTCGATGAAAGTTAGTCGCAATGTGTCGTATGCAGTAAACGGATCTCCATGGCACACCAGAACGCCTAATGGCGGCAATTCATCCTTTCCCTCTATCGGAGATGATGCAAATATTATCATTACTAATTACATACCTCCGCAGATTTGTAAGAAAGAATTCCCACGACTCCATGTTTTCTTTATCTACGATGGCAAAAGCAATCGGTAGCACGTTCCTGTTCCCGTCTTGAGCAATCGCAATAAGAAAGATTTGTGCATATTTACCGTATAGCCATGTCTCATCCACTTGCACAAATGGCTTACAGTGGGAAAATGCACGCACACATGGATCAAATGTCCAAAACATCCGTTGGAAAATTCTTTTACCCGGTTGTTGTTGCTCATCCGGGTCATAATAAGGTCGTGTCTGCAACTCAATGACAGTTCCCGATACGTACTCCCTCATTGCCGCAATCTATCACTACAACTCATTGTACGATACATCGAAATTTCCGTAAAATTGCTCCATTGCCATCTGTTTAGCTATCCATGCCTTTCGATATGATACTCAATACTGGAATCGTGCCTACATTTCGGCAATTAATACCGAAACTTTAATGGTCGGCATGTCTTCAACCATTGGCATGATGCATGTACAGATAGTTTTCGAATCAAGTTTTCGATGATCTTCTGTCATTCGTGTTGAAGTACATGTGTGAGGCCCAACAAATTTTCGTATCTCCTACATCTGACACTTCTGGATAAATGCAGCTCGTATCTGCCAATTGCAACCTTCTACCGACTTCTAACACTCTCCAATATATAATGTCGGTTTAGACTCGACGACTTTGTAGTCTACTGATATATTCATACTATACCGCTTAATGGCAAATACGCATTCTTCCTTACTTTTGAATCTCTGGCCCACGAAACTCCTCAGGATCAGAATATATGGCCATCTGGTGAGCAGGTAGTATCTCAGGGTACTCCGAGAACTCAGCTGCATGCGCCGTATCGGGGTCTATCCAAGACATGTGTGCCCTAGGATTATTATGTATTACAATAGGATCTGGTTCCCGACTAAAGACGCATTAATGTTTCCATCATCGTTCACGCCTTCATCGTCAATATCATCTGGGACATCATCCACGTCGGAATCACTATCAATATCGACTTCATAATCAGAAGGATCACTACTTCGGTATACATCATCACCACCCACATCAGTCTCGGGTGTAGCATTAAGATCAATGTCGATCCCATGTGTAGTTGATTGACTACCAACGTATGATATCGGAACCACCATACACGGCTCTTGAGGTCCATCTTCTTCACCTAATGGAGTTGGATCTTCTGTTGACTCCACAATAGCTAACTCAACAAATAAGTGAATCGGTGTATTTTGGTTGCTATGGCAGTAAAGAGCGACCCTTGTCTCCACATCTTCATCGTCTACAAATTCTATTTCGGTGAATTTTATGGGATCCATCGAAATTGGAAACTTGTAGAAAATTTTCGAGATCCTTCTCCCACAACGTCTATAAATTTTTTCACTAATTTTTTCTTTCATATCATCAAAAGAGATATTTCTATTAAATCTCATTGCAACTTGTTTGCGACATTCAAATATACATCCGACGCTTGTTGTCAAAATTTCTCCATCGAAATAAACGCATACGAAAAATTTGTTCTCCATCTTCAATACTAGATCTGTTAAAAAAAGTTCAAAATTCTCACAATTTTCAAAATTTTTGATGCAAAATTTTTCATTCAGAACCTAACAAACAAAATTATTTATCTAACAAAATAACATTAAATAATAAAATTTCAAACAAATTTCTACATTCTATTTAAAAATAAATAAATTAAAATACCTTGTTTTTCTTCTTCTTTCTCTCTTTTTACTTCTACTATTTTTTTTACTAGTTTTTTTTGCTCATGCTTTCCCGGGGAGGGGGTATATATAGAGGAAATGGGTTACGCCTAACGAGGAGGCACCACATATTGCCCCTACCTGACAGGCGCGACATGTTGAGCTTGTCAGGTAGGCGCGACATGTGGTGCCTTCTCAGGAGGCTCAACCCGTATTTTATTAAAACTTATTTTCGTATATAATAAATTTTTTATACCAAATAAGTAAAAAACCAATAAAATCACTATATAAACTAATCATAAATTACTAATAAAATAACTATAAAAATATTTTTTTTAAAATACATTATCAAAAAAATCACAATACAATAATACACTACTAAAAAATACCATTTTAGAAATTAATTTTATTGCACCAACATTTACAAATTTTATTGCCCTCAAACTCTAATACTACTTTCACCAATATCATCTTTTTTCATTCAATTTCGTCCGTCTTTTCTAATTTTTATTCTCAATCTCTTTTACTTTCAACTTTCTAGTCTCTTGACTTCTAAAAAATTCTAAATTATTTTCTTTACAGTTACAAATTATTTATAGCAAAATATTTAACAAAATAAATTTAACATTATTAAACTAAACAAAATAATTTAGAATATATAATCTTAAATTATTAATAAATTAATTTTAAAATAATTACAAACACAAAAATTTATCAAATAATTCTAAATTACTAACAATCTAATTTTAAAATAATTATAAAAAATTACTAAATTTTTTTCTTCTTTCTTTCTTCACTGCTTCAATGCACGGTCAATGAGGTTTGCAGGGTGTGGCGCCCCTGCATCAGGCGCCACATGTGGCGCCTACGGGTCAAGGGCGACCCGTTTTTAACCCGAATTTTTTTTAAAATATAATAATAATAATAATAATAATAAAATATTAAAAAAAATTATTAATAAAATAATATGTCGCGCCTGTCAGGTAGGCTCGACTAAAAAAAAGTAACCCATTTTCGTAAATAATCTATCTGACAACCTATTTTTTTATATAATAATTTTTTTATACCATATTTGTAAAAAACTCAAAAACTACATAAAGTTTAATTTTGTATTAAATTTTATAAATTTGTGTTATAATCTAAGTATCTATTAAATAATTATATTTATATCTTTATGAATATACACGAGAATTCTTATAAATAGAACTTCTATTTATATAATATACCAAAAAATAAAAAATAAAAATAGTTTCTTTTCATTATAAAAATAGTTTCTTTTCATTCTTTCCGATCTTCTATTATTCCTAAATTATTTTATAAATAATTAATGCAGAAATTTTTTATATAAATTGACTCTTTATATGCTCTGCTCAATATTTAGTAAATTGTTTTTGTCAGTATAAAATGTCGATAGTTATTGGGCTTCACTGTATTCTCGAGATTAATTTATCAATAACTCTTTTGCACAGTAAAATATATATGCAGACGAATAGGACCTTAAAGAAATTGGCACTGATACACGCCTTGAAGCCTTCATTAATTTCCCATAAATTTATTTTTATCCCTACACACCAACAATTTTAAGGCTCTATGTTCGTAATTTATGAGAAATTAAACACAATGTGTTTATTTACCACACATTCACATGACACGATAAGAATAGTACTATGAGAATGGCTATCGAGAAATGTGGTTGCATCGAGGTTAGTGATCTTATCAAATTTTAATGTAGAAGAAATATTTATCGCGATGAAATGTATGTCATGTTGCATAAATTAGATTTCATTAGTTAAGTTAATTAATATGTTTATCATATGCATGATATTTTTAACATGCATAATTATGATTGATATAAACAAATTATATAATATATGTCATATATCGTGTAAGAAAAAGAAGAAATAAATAAAATGGATAGAATGAAAATACACAATTGGAAAATGATATATTAATGGATCAGAACAATACATTTGTTTTGAATGGTGATGACAGTATTCAAACATAATTAAATAGACTGCTATCCAGTAGAAGCATTATGATCATTCAAGAGAGCTTTCCCAAATAAAAAAGTTGTGTTATTGAATTCAATAATTACTTTCAAAATGTTGGATTGAAATGATCTCTTGAATCCAAAAAGTTGAACTTGAAAACTGATGTTTTAAATAGTCACTTAGACACCTATTGGTGCATTATAAATAGATAATAAGTTTGTAGAGTTGAAATTTAATTCTTTCCGTCCAATTTGAGAGTGAAACCTTTTAGTATAAAAATATTTTTTTCATGATATATATTTAATTTGATATATAAATTTATTTGTTTATTTGAATCGCGTTATTAGTAACTAGCATTTGGATATTATCGATAAGACATATTTTAAGTGTATAAATTACTAAAACTAAAAATTTGTAGATGATCGTATAATATGAGTAATCTTGGTTGATTAAAAATAATCATAAGTTAAATGTGTTTTATATATGATTACAATTTTTTTAGTCCATGTTATAAAAGTCGAAGTAGGAGTGCTTTTGACTAGAAATAAAATAAGTTATTTGAAAATTGGATAGCTGTTGTGAAATAATAAAGAAATAATAAATTAAAATGTGATAGAAGAAAGAGTGTAGAGAGAGTGTATCCTTTTTTTATATATATATTCTATCATGAGTACATGAGCCCCATATATATATAGGGGTTAAAAATAACTCTCTAATTATTATAGGGCATGTAAAGAGTCATGACCTTTTATCTCCCATATTAATGGTGTATAGGAAAAGTCTAATAACTTATAGGGTATAGGAAGAGTTTTATAACTTATGGGGTTGATAATGACATCCACATAAATATTTCATAACACTCCCCCTTGGATGTTCATTATCTAATTATGCCTCGTTAAAACCTTACTAAGAAAAACCCAGTTGGACAAAAACTTAGTGAAGGAAAAAAAGTACATAATTATACGCTTGATATGCTGCCTCATTAAAACCTTATCTGGAAAACCCAGTGGGATAAAACCAAGGTTAAGGGAAAAAGAGTACAGCGCATATTAACTCCCCCTAATGGCTACATCACTTGAGATCTCGAAGGTGACGCATTCCAATGTAGTAAATAAGCTTCTGAACCACTGATGTAGGAAGCGCCTTAGTGAATAAATCTGCTAAATTCTCACTTGAACTGATCTGCTTAACTTTTATCTCCTTAATCTTCTGGAGGTCATGAGTGAAGAAGAATTTTGGTGCAATGTGTTTTGTTCTGTCACCTTTGATGTATCCACTATCGAGCTGATCAATGCATGTTGTGTTGTCTTCAAACAAGACAGTTGTAGCTTCCTTTCCAGATGATAAACCACAATTATTCCTTATATGCTGGATCATAGATCTTAGCCATACACATTCACGACTTGCTTCATGGATTGCTAAGATTTCTGCATGATTAGACGAGGTTGCTGCAATTGTTTACTTCATTGAGCGCCAAGAGATTGCAGTACCTCCATATGTAAAAACATATCCAGTTTGTGATTTTCTATTATGAGGGTCTGACATAAATCCTTCATCTGCAAAACCAATCAACTCTGTCTTGGATTTATTAGGGAAAAATAGACCCATATTCTTTGTGCCTTGGAGATAACGAAATATCTATTTTACTCCGGTCCAATGTCTCCGAGTTGGGCATGAGCTAAATCTTGCTAGCAAATTTATAGACAAAGATATATCAGGTCAGGTATGGCTAGCAAGATACATTAATGCCCCAATTGCACTGAGGTATGACACTTCAGGACCAAGAAAATCTTCACTATCTTCCCGAGGACGGAAAGGGTCTTTACTTGGATCAAGTGATCTTACAACCATCTTGGTAGTTATTGGATGTGCCTTATCCATATAAAATCTCTTTAGCACCTTTTCAACATACGTTGATTGATGCACAAAGATTCCTTCTTTTAGGTGCTCAATTTGTAACCCCAAACAAAATTTCGTTCTTCCAAGGTCTTTCATTTCAAATTCTTTCTTCAAGCACTCAACAGTCTTTTGGATCTCTTCAGGAGTTCTAATGATATTCAAATCATCAACATATACTGCAATAATTACATATCCAGATCCAAACTTCTTAATGAAAATGCATGGGCAAATTGGATCATTATTGTATCCTTCTTTCAACAAATACTCGCTTAGGCGATTATACCACATGCGTCCGGATTGTTTCAATCCATAAAAGGATTTGTGCAATTTGATCGAATAATGTTCTCTAGAACATGAACTCACTGCTTCAGGCAGTTTAAATCCTTCAGGGAGTTTCATATAAATGTTAGTATCCAGTGGGCCATACAAATAAGTCACATTACATCCATTAGGCGTAAATCAAGCCCTTCTCTTATAGCCAGACTTATCAAAAATCTAAATGTAGTTGCATCCACCACAGGAGAATATGTCTCCTTATAATCAATTCCAAGTCTTTGTGAGAATCCTTGTGTAACTAATCGTGCTTTATACCTTACAATTTCACTCTTTTCATTTCTTTTACGCACAAAAACCCATTTGTATCCCACTGGTTTCACATATGTAGGTATACGGACTACAGGTCCAAACACTTCTCTTTTCGCTAGCGATTTCAATTCATTTTCAATTGCTTCTTTCCATTTTGGCCAATCATCTCTTTGTTTACATTTCTCAATCGATTTTGGTTCATAATCTTCTTTATTATTTATAACATCTAGTGCTACATTGCATGCAAAAATATCATCGACATTGATTTGATTTCGGTTCCATTTTATATCGGACATGACATAATCAATAGAGATCTCTTCATTGTCAGGTACCTGATTTTCTTCTGAAACTATTCTTCCAGTCATGTCTAGAGTCTCTTCAGGAGATCCCGGTATAATCATTTTTCCTTTGATTTCGCCATCATTAATCTTTGCTCCTTTCTTTTTTCAAGGATTCTTATCTTTGGAACCAATTGGTCTACCACGCTTTAGGCGTGTATTAAACTCAGTAGCAACTAGATTTTGTCCTTCTGGGACATCAAGTTTTATTGGAGCATTCACAGCTGGTATATGTGACTTAGTCACTTTCTTTGGGTCAGAAAATGCGTCTGGCAATTCATTAGCTAAACTTTGTAAATGAATAATCTTTTGAATTTCTAAATCACATTGCTTAGTTTGAGGATCAAGATGAGCTAATGACAACTCTTTCCAATTAATTTTCTTATCCAGCTGTTTGATTTCTCCCCTTAATGTTGGAAAAATTGACTCATCAAAATGACAATCTGCAAAACGAGTCGTAAATAGATTCCCTGTAGATGGTTTTAGATATTTAATTATGGATAGGGATTCAAATCCAACATATATACCCAACCTTCTTTAAGGTCCCATCTTAGTTCTAAGTGGTGGAGCAATTGGAACATATACGGCACATCTAAATGTTCTTAGATGGGATATATTTGGTTCCTGACCATGAACTATTTGTAAGGGGGAGACTTTATGATAACTTGTTGGCCTGATGCGAATTAATACATCTGCATGTAAAATTGCATGCCCCCAAGCAGTGATTGGGAGTTTTGACTTCATAAGTAATGGCCTTGCTATCAATTGAAGTCGTTTTATTAAAGATTCTGCTAGACCATTTTGTGTGTGAACATGAGCTACAGGATGTTCAACACTTATTCCAATGGACATGCAATAGTTATTAAAAGACTGAGATCAAGACGGATGGTCTTAATAGGAAAATCTGGGAAATGGGCTCGTAATCGAATCAATTGAGCAAGCAATCTCGCAAACGCCAGGTTGCGAGTTGATAACAAAGATACATGAGACCATCTACTCAATGCATCGATTAAAACCATAAAGTACCTAAATGGTCTACATGGAGGATGTATAGGCCCACATATATCCCCTTGAATTCGCTCAAGAAAAGTAAGTGGTTCGTTATTTATCTTAGCTGGTGATGGTCGGATTATTAATTTTCTCAGTGAACATGCAGCACATATAATGTTTTGAAGAATCTGCTGGCTCTTCAATGAATGTCCATATGAATTTTCAATTAGTTTTCGCATCATTATTGAACCGGGATGGCCTAACCGGTCATGTCAAAGAACAAAGTCATTAGTAAACTTCTGGTTTACTATAGCATGTGTTTCTATAGAACTGATCTTTGTGTAGTACAAACCAGTAAAGAATGCAGGCAATTTCTCAACAATTTGTTTATTGCCTTGAGCAATACTCGTAATTTGAAGGAATTCACAATTTCCTTCGTTTAAAGTCTCAATATGATATCCATTTTGGCGAATATCTTTAAAACTCAATAAATTTCTTTGAGACTTAGGGGAGTATAATGCATTAATAATTTCAATTTTTGTTCCCCTTGGTAATAAAATAATTGCTCTTCCGGAGCCTTTTATAATAGTTGTACTACCAGATATAGTGCTCACACTTTCTTCTTTCATTATTAAATGAGAAAAATATCTCTTGTCTTTCAATATGGTGTAAGTAGTTGCACTGTCTGCTAGACATATATTTTCACCATTCATAGCTGATTGACTTTGCGAGATAATGTTCTAGAAACAAAATAACCACAAAATGTCACACATAATGGTGAAAACAGATATTTAAAGTTCAAATTACTAAAAGGTCTATAAAACAAAATTATCACATAAAACATAGCACTAGTAAAGGTCATAACATCATTATTAAAGTTGCTAAATGAAATATAGAGTAGTAGAGATTTATTTTATTATTTATCGAAATTTGTGGCCTTAATAATTTCCTTCAGGGGTAGAAAGAAAATCAGCCACTTCTAAGTGGGTTGCATTGCCATCATCAAAATCACCTTCGCCATCTTTATACACAAGATTGGTTTCTACTTTCTTTCCCTTCTGTTTTATGGACTGCTGATAAAGATCAACTAGATGCTTTTGTGTGCGACACACACGAGACCAATGTCCTTTTCCTCCACAATGATAGCATACATTAGCCACATTTTCACCTTTTTCTTTCTCTTCCCTGTTACCATTTTTCTGATCCCACTTCTGGTAGGAATGTGAATTTTTAAAACGACCACTTCGACCATATCCATATCTATGTCTGCGGCCACGCCCTCGGCCACGACCACGGCCACGCACACTACTATTTGCATGGTGTGTTTCTTTTAATTCTTGCCCATTGTGTAAACTCACATTCGCTTCAGGGAATGGAGCAGAGCCAGTTAGGCGTAATTCATGGTTTTTCATTAGCAGCTCGTTGTTTTGCTCCGCCACTAGGAGACAAGAAATTAATTCGAATATTTACGGAAGCCTTTTCACGATATTGTGTCTGCAGGACAACATTATTTGCATGGAAAGTTGAGTATGTTTTTCTAACATTTCTGCATCGATAATCTTCTCTCCACATAAATTCAATTGTGAAGTGATTCTGAACATGGCCGAGTTATAATCACTAACAAACTTAAAGTCTTGCAATCTTAAATTCAGCCACTCATAACGAGCTTTAGGCAAAATCACGAGTTTTCGGTGGTCATATCTTTCCTTTAGATTGGCCCAAAGAATTTGAGGTCCTTAATGAGTCAAATATTCTGGTCTTTAGACCTTCATGGAGGTGATGGCGAAGGAAAATCATGGCCTTGGCCTTATCTTGTGTACTTTCTTCATTTCCCTCCTTAATAGTCTCACCAAGTCCCTTTGCATCTAAGTGAATTTCAGCATCTAGTACCCATGATAAATAGTTATTTCCAGTGATGTCCAGAGCCACAAATTCGAGTTTTGTAAGATTTGACATTATAAAACTATAAGACAAAATATACAAGTCAATAATGTAAAATAAAGCATGTTAATATGCAAATGAAATAACACATATGCAAATGAAATAGATCAACTTGTTACCCTTACTTCACCTAAGCGTCATTCGGCAATCTTTAAGGAAAAATTTGTTGGCCTTGATTTCTTGTATTAGAGATTCGTGCTGATAACGTGTTGTGAAATAATAAAGAAAGAATAAACTAAAATGTGATAGAAGAAAGAGTGTAGAGAGAGTGTATCTTTTATATATATATATATTCTATCATGAGTACATGAGCCCCATATATATAGGGGTTAAAAATAACTCTCTAATTATTATAGGGCATGTAAAGAGTAATGACCTTTTATCTCCTATATTAATGGGGTATAGGAAAAGTCTCATAACTTATGGGGTATAGGAAGAGTTTTATAACTTATGGGGTTGATAATGACATCCACATAAATATTTCATAACAATAGCTAATTTTTCTTGTTAAGTAGAATAGTGGAAATTTTGGCTTATATAAAGACAACTATTCTGGTATAAAATATTCTAGTGAGAATGTGAACGTGATAATTATATATTTAAAATCAATGCCATGTTTAATGATGGTGCACGTAGTTTTATATACGACTTAGATGTGATCTATAATCTCATGGTTCGTTTTGAGATGTTATAAATTTTGAAATTTACTTTAGAAGTCATAACCAAAAGATCTAGTGAGTATGGAAATAACAATATGAATGTTATTTAACCCGTTTTAGGTGATAAATATGATTTTAATGACTAATAATATCATTGATAAAGGGTGTATAAATGTATAATGTTATAGTCCTGGACAATCGGTGGTCCTCTAATATGACTATGTACTAAAATATATGAAATACCCTTATGTGTATATGGTTTGTTACCGAAAATGTTATACTGACATGATAAGAAGCTATGAAAATAGCAAATATTTTGTCTTGTTTCACCAAGGGATTTGAAGTCTCTTTACAACAACTTATTTGATGAAAAATATATGATATATGATTTTTTACATTTGGTAATTGTAAAATTAATTTCAATGGTATTAAGAAATAAATAAAGTAACCAAATATGAAACCGTCATTATAAGAAAAATGATGATAGGGGATGCTAATTTGGGTGAAAATAATTATGTAAAATACCAGCAAGTGGTTAGTTGTAATGGTAAGGTACATTGTATTCTGAAGAGGAAATCGCAAGTTCAAATCAAGACAATATTGTTGGAAGAAATAATTACCAACCTAGAAACATAGAGAATCTTGTTATTTATTAGTAATAATCTTGTTACAATAGTTAATTTTTTAACTCTATTTTAATTTGTAATTTTATTTCACAATTAATTATATTATTATCATAAAAAGAAATTCAACAATGAAGATGATTAGTGATACACTGATATCTTCCCCAAAAAGCCACCTCCAGAAGAGATGTTCAAAACCAACATAAATGGCAGAATCATGGTTATGGAGCTCAAATTCCTAATAATGGCAGAATCATAGCAAACAAAGATGGTCTTAACAAGAACAAAAATAACTATTTCTAAATATCTAACCAGTCAAAAAATATATAATTTTTGAAGTTACTGATCTACAATATGTCTACTTCTAACTACAATCTTCCTCTCATACAGTTTAACTTACAACCAATCAATCAATAAATGAATATTTTCCTGTACAAAACCTACTACTAACTATATCATTCAGGAGGTTAATTCTAATCAACATTGGGGGATTTAAGGTTTTCAAGTTAAAAGACCTTCTGGGATACAACTTCTTTCTGCGAACTTTCAGTTTTATATCAATAATTCTACAACACCCCCACCCCAAACAAGTTCATTTAAGGTCATTTTCTGTTGTCTCCGCACCCATATTGATATCTGTGTTTGATGTAGTATGGAGATCTGACTTCCGTGAACTCTTCAAGAAAAACTTGGGAAAAAATGTATGTGCCCCACAAGGAGTACATAGCCATATCCATCACTCTTCCATGGCAAGTGATGTTCATAAACAAGGGCAAGCTTTCTTACATGGGAGATATCATCAAAGCTAGGAGACTGCAGTATTTTCAAGTCTGACCTGCTCGTGTGCTTTCAAAACCTCCGAGGAAAAGTTGCCCAAGGCTTCAAATATTGGGACCAAACCAGCTTGTAAGCTACTTGAAGCAGCATCGTGAACCAATTTGATGGCATCCTTATGCCTGGTTCTCTCTTCCTCTAATTTCTTCCTCATAGAATCCAAATCCACCTTTAGGTCATCCAGTGGCGAAACTCCACTTTCGGAAGGAACCTTGGAAACTGCAGTTTTATCCAATGAGTCTTGCTCCTGCTCCATCCTCTGCCTCTGTAACCGTAATTCCCTAAGTCGTTTCTCGAAATCCTTCGAGAGATATTGTGCTCTGGTCCTCCGTCGTTGCTCCTCGTCTTGCATTTCCCATAACTGGTGTAGGCTGGAAGCAAAATTCTGCATGGCATTTGCTACATCTCTTTCTGAAATTCTATCCATCGCTTGGTACCAATCGTTGCAAATCACAAAAATCGGCGGTGCCCCAACTCGGCCTGGAGAGAAAGGAGCAACTCCATCGGCAGTTATTTCCTGTTCGCGTTGAATGCATCTCATGAGCCACTCGTACAAGGACCCAACATATGCCTTTTGGGTGTTAATCCAATTATTAAAGCGAGTGCACCAGTCCAAAAGTTCCATCTCAAGCTCAATAGTAGCTTTCAAACCTGAATCTCTTTCAAAACCGGTATTTGCTCTTAAAGATCGAACTTTGGTCTCCATTATGGCCTGGAACTGTTTCTGATGACAGCTAAGCATGGACTTCCACATTCTTATCAACCTGCAAAATAGAAGGCCACGTATCATTGCAAAAGAACCCCGAGAAGTAAAATGTTGCACTCAGTTGTCATGAAAGATAACCCTAGACACATTGACTACCTCCAAACACACTGACTAAATCATCTCCCCCACAAGAAGTTGCACGATGATACAAGGAAAGAACCGCGTAGTTCCAATACATACAAGTATCATCATGTAGATGCATGATTCAACATCACTACAGAATATAATTGAATTCATCTAAAACTAGAAGATAAAACTGTTCTGCATGCACTGTAGTAGAACCATATTAATTGTGATTCAATGAAAACCACAAGCAAAGCACTACGATTCATGAAGATAACTACTTGGTAAGCACAAGAATGATCAATTTTAACTAGGAAAATAACAGAAGTCAATACCCATAAACCAAGTCGGTAAGCTGAGGGTGCAGTTCTTCATCCCTTAGCTTATGTATCCTAGTTGATATAGCTTCAACAGCCTTTATACAAACATTAATTTTCGTCAACAACTTTCTTATTGAAGCCCGTGTTGCATCAATCTTGCTGGACTCTGCTCCTTGGTTATCTAACATAATAAGTCTCTTACACTTCTTCTCATAAATAACCCGTAGCCTCTCTTCATCCTAAATTTGGGGCAAAAACAAACATTCAATAAGCATACCAGAGTATTTTTGAAACATCTTTGAATGAAAATTAGTTAATACATCCAAGCAATTGGTTACATGGGATTAATATTTGATCCAATGTGCAAGAAAATGGCGCAGGGCTAGAATCACATAGAAGGATTCCAGATTATATAGAATCACTTAATGACTACTAACGCACTGAAACGTATCTTAATGCCCGAAAATTGGATAGGTTGGCCTTTATGAAAGAGTTATGTTGGCCCCGGTTTTTATGAAATACAAGGCACTCATTGAATGATAAGAAACTAATTACAACTTAGAATATTCAAGGAATATTTTGTACATTCTCTTCTAGCTCAAACAGAGGAATTGAGGTTTCATTCGTAATCTTATGGATAGGCTAATATATAAAAAGAAATAAAAGACAATAAATCATTGAGATTCTCAATTTTTGAAGAGACTTTTTTATTTTATTTTGGACAAGCCGAGACAATAGGATGAACAAGGGTTCTAAGTTCTAAAATCCAATAATTACCAAATCGCTTTTTGTTTACTCGGGAAGAAAGAGTTGACATAACAGAAACTGGTAAAAAGTTCATTAAAATAATAATAACAAAAACAGAAGAAATAGCAGATGAACCTCAAACAATCCAATGAACATCACATTTTGAGTACACCAAAAAAATGAATAACTAAAATATGATAGCTTATGGAATAATAACTATTATGCTATACGATTACAGCCTTTTCACTCCTATAATATATAAATTGAGTCAGCAATAGATACAAAGGAGAAAAACTACCACCATATTGGTAAATAAAGAAGCAAAAAGTTTCTCAGTATTTATATATTATGCATACCTTGACTTCTTTATATAATTTCTTTTCCCATTCATAAAGCTCTTCCAAAGTTGATGAAAGATTTCTATGCTTTTCATCCTGTTCTACAACCTGACAGTATTCTTTTGCCATTTTCATTGTCCTAGAAGTTATTCGTATTGATGGTCCAGGTAGAGGAGGTGATGATAACATGTTAGGTGCCACCAGGTACAGGATCCGGGAAAAGATCACTGCACAAAAGAGATGCAAGCTTCAATAAAGCACCATAGTAAATGACTTACAAATTATGCACCCAAAGATTGAACAGTTGCAATCATGAAAGATACAAAGGATATGTATAAAGAAGCCTATCGTTCAGTTGCAACTAATGCTGAATGTTTTCAGACCATACCAATATAGTAAAAATCTCTAAACATCTCTATCTCAAAGTCTAACCAAGCATATTCAATGGGTTAACTTCAAAAAAACACTAAAAACCCACCTCTAAACCCTGTTCCTTTACGTTGCTGGTAAGGCAACTTGCCAACCTCAAGCAAAACAGCAACTTCTTTCCCATAACTAGATGCAGTCTCAAACTCATCCTTAATCTCTTTCACAACCTCCTGGAGATCCCTCGTGCCGTGGACGGACAATGTGGTCAAACTACTAGGCTTTGAAGAGTCAACATCCAAATTCGGTGCCTCTTCTACCTCAAAACTCACCCTTTTGCTCTTTGGAAAGTCTTCCTCGGAACTCTTTGTAACAATGGTATCACTTCCACTACTTGTATTGATATTAATATGATCACCAGGCTCCAAGCTCTCACTTTTACTTGATGAGACTGCTTTAGAAGTTGAAGTTGATCCTTCCGCAGTACTATTAACCTTTTGAACTTGAACTGACTTTGAAGTTCCCTCACCAAAGTTCCCAATTTTATGATTACTATCATTATAATTATGATCCATTTCCTCCTTCACCATTTTCCTCTTCTCTTTGTGAGCAGCTCTTAGCATTTCAGGCTCTGTTTCATCTTCCAAATCAGGGATCCCTTCTCTCTCCCTCACCTCCTTCGAGTCCGGACTACTCGTAGTCGACCCATTACCATATCTAGACACCGGATAGTAACTGGGATACCCACTGTTATCGAAAGTATCGAACACATTAAGAAAATCCCACGTCGAATTTCTCGGCGGAGACGGCGGCGCCGGCGGTGGTTGTGGTGGACCGGGAGGAGAATTCCTCTGCCCGTATCCATATTCTTGAGACCCAATAGGGTATCCAAAATAGCCTCCATTTGGATAACTTGAGTAGCCATAATGTCCTTCAGGCTCCTGATAAACAAAAGATTGAGAAGGTGTTGCAGATTTCTTCATGTAATACATATAAGAGGAAGAATTACCATTAGTTCCCCAGTTTTCTTGAGGGGGAGGGTAAGGATATCCATAGCCATAACCACCATACCCACCAGCACCATAGCCATAGTTGTAACCATAAGGAGCTGGCCCTGGCCCTTCTTGGTCTGGGCTATGGCTATGACCATGGTGCATTTCAACATGACCCGAAGGTGAACCGGAACCTGACCCGGAAATTGAAGGTGAGGCAGATGACAAATCTAAGTGAGAACCCTCTCCATCACTTTCTTCTTTGTGTTTTGCCGCGTTTTTATCGTGTTCTTCAATGGAATGAGGCAGTGAAGTTGAAGGAGAGGAGACAACATCGTCGTCTTTTTTCTTTTTCTTTTTCGAGGATTTGAATTCATCAGAAGGCAATGTGAGGACAGGGGAATCAGCTGAAGAGGAGGATCCGACGACTAGCTCTTCGTCGACGAACCTACGGATTGCTTCACCAACATCACGCAAGGAATGAAAGTACGTCACATGAGCGGCGGCCAAAGCCGAGCGGTGAATCGACGCCGCTTTGATCAGCTCTTTGCGTTCTTTACAAAGAGTTACCAAAGGTAAGTCATCGACCTTGGAAGGTCCGCAGCCCATAATAACACTATTAGCAACGAAAACCGTAGCCAAAACTGAAGAAGAAGAACAATAAGAACAAGGAGAAGAACAAAAACCCAGATTGAAACTTGATCCAGTAATTCCATTCATGGTTCCTGCCCATAAAACAATCCCAGAAAAACAACCATTTTTTTTTATCAACAAAAGATCCAAGAGCGTGTTTAACGAATACTACTAAAAAATCCACAACGACAAATGAATGAAGTGATGAAACAGAGAGAAAAAAAAGAGGGGACTTAAAGGGATGATATAAATCTGACCGTTGAGATTGGTGAGAGCAAGAAATGACCGTCCATGCAGAGAAAACAGACAGAATAGTTTGAGATTGATGAAACTGAGATATGGGTATTTTTTTCTCGTTTGGATTGTAGCAATTGAATTCAGAATCAGTACACCAAAGAAAAAATAATAATAATAATAATGATTTTTATAGAGATGCGTGAAGGGTATATGTGGGGATGCCAATTTTTTTTTTTCAATGAAGGGTTTGATAGAAAAGGACAGTATTGTTTTTAGATTTACAGAGAAAGGGGGCTCGGAGTTGCAGAAAGAGAAGAAGTCGAAGAAGAAGGCTCGTGGAACCCGACACTGGTCATTATTACTCCCCATTTACAATTTTTCATTTTTTTTTTCTTCAGATTATACGTTTTATGATTCTTCCAGTACCATCACTGTTGAAAAGAAATCCAACCCATCAAATTGATGGTTTTTTTCTTTTTCATTTTTTTAAACACTTTCATTATAAATTCTAATTATATATATTTTATAATGTATTTTATACTAAATTAAATTTTTAATAAAAATAATTTAACAATCATCAACATTAATATTTAAAATATTATATTATATTTTTTATAACTTTATTATAAGTTTTTTATTATATTTACTTTAAAATACAAAAGCTTACAACATATTTTAACATTGAAGAGATAGTATTATAATTTAAATATTAATTTTTTTCGTAATCTTATCTTGTTTTTAATTTCAATTTATATTATCGTAGTTATATCCACAATTTTATAGTTTTATTATGTCAATATTATTGTGATTTTGTCCACTATTTCGTGATTTTATTTTGTTCATATTTTTCATAGGTTTTGTTTTGTCCACTTTATTTTCTTTAAAAGTAAATGTAGTTTTATTTTTAATTTTAATTTTAATTTTTAGTCATCTTCTAGCGATATTTGAGATTTACCAATATAATGGTGCAGCTAGATTTTTTAGGTTCCGTTATTGAAGGGTTTTATTATGATAGTGATATATTCGAGAAGATGAGGAAAATAATATGTCATCTAAAACTTGATCTTTTGTGTATCACTATTCACTAATGCGATGGGTCTCTATGAGCTTTTGACAATTTTTTCTTTGTTGATGAATGTTCATCGTTAAGATGGCAAGGCTAAGATGTAAATTTCAGCAATTTGGTTAAGTTGATGTATCGTTGGTTTGTTTTTTAATTATTCTAATGTTGCACTTACTGTCAATTTGTCTTTCTCTTCTTTTGAGATTACTTTGTAGATACAAAATTTGTGCATTAATTTGTAACGGTTTATTTATCGTTTCTACCATACGTCATGTTATGTCTTTATATTATTATTGTCCATGGTTCTTATTAATAATAGTGTGTTCTTCATAAAATAAATTATATATAATTATTGTAGAAAAAAATGAAATAAAGGGATAAAATTTTAAACTATACATAAACTTTAGTTTAATATTTAATTTAATATAAGAACTACGATTTTGTGCAATTATACATATGAAATATTGATTTGATTAAATTCTCACAAACTATTAACCTAATTATCAATATAGCATCAATTTATATTTATATATTGCATGCACAAATAATTATATTTATCCAATATAAAATAAATTAATGCATTTATTTCTTTACTTATGTATAATTGAATCAAAATTAATGAATTACAATCAAAATTTCATATGTATAATTATACCAAATCAAAATTCACATATTAAATTTTAACTTAAATAAAATATAATGTATAATTTTAAAATTTACCCAAACTAATTTAATACTGGAAATCTTAAAATGAGACACCCTACTAGAGCGTTCAATCGAATAGAGTGAAAAAGATTCGAGTTAATCGAGTTGACGAGTCCTATTTTATCATCCTAACTCAATTTAAAATTTTTATGAATTGAACCGATTCGAATCGAGTGAAATGGTTCAAGTTAAATTAAAAAGTTAAACATGTCAAATTTAAATCTTGTTACCGTATAACTAATTTCATAGTAGAGCACGTAAATTTGAATTTTTTTCAAAGCAAAATAATAATAATAAATACTTTAGTAACATTAACTCATTAATGAACTTATTTAGGTCTCCGAAATTATTGTTTTAGAAAATTTTTAATTTTGTTAACTTTCTTTATATATTTTTCAGATTTTTTGTTGAATTTTTTATAATTTTTTAAAAATATAAATATTGGAATTTTTATAAATATTTTGAATTATTTTTTTTGTAATTTTTGTTGAGAGAAACCAATTTGTTCATTTTAAAACTTGGCAATGACTAAAAGAGTATTTACACCAATATGTTATTCGAGTTGCTCGAATTGTAAAATTTAACTCAATTTGAACTTAAAACTTGAATTACTTATTCGGGTTGACTCCAATAATTTAAATAACTCGATTCAATTAACTTGAAATTCAAAATTATTTTTAATTTTTTCAAATCAAATCAAATTTTACTCACCTCTACACTCTTAAAAAAAAACCCCAAAATATTAAGTAAAAAGAAGATGTGAGACACAAAATGATTAAATTACCATTTCAAGATTTTGTTGTAAAAAAAATCCCATTTATACAAATTTGTTACCATTAAAAATAATAAATATTTAATTGGAACTAAATTCATAAAATAGATGTCCAAAGTGCGACCTCGGGAATGGTGGATGAATTTGAGGAGAGGGTAGACATTGATGATGCAACTTTGATAATAGAGTAAATGTTTGTTAGTGTTTATTCATGACATGCATTTACTATGATATGCATTGCTCCTACCACCCATTTAATGCCTTCTTTTATTTATTTATATTGGATTTAGGACCATCTCTTATTCCTCCTTTTTCCCCTAAACCCTAATTTCTTATTCTTTTAGATTTAACCTTTCATTAAGACTTGATAATGTCTAGCAGCTTAGAGGTATTTAATCTTAATGGTTTAATTTCTACTTTATACGAGTTTAAATTCACATTATAATGAGATTTAAACCTAAAATTTTACGCATAGTTTAAGTTTTGATTGTATAAATTATATGTATTCTTTTCATATTTTATTTTAATTTAAGTCTCCATATTTAAATATTTTATGATATTTTAATTATTAATTTGATTATAATTTATAATGTTTGATTGTAATTAAAATTATTTAGATATATTATTTATGATGTTAATTATCATTATAATGACTAAACTATGAACTACTTATTTATAGTGGCATGTTGATGTTGTGAAAAGTAGTTAATTCTAGATTTGGAACCATTTAATTAAATCTTATATTATTCTTTTAGAAAATATGGACGGCTTGGGGACGTTCAAGATCGATGGTCCAAGTTGCACGGTCTAAGTATTGCTCATGGTACAATAAATACTTACACGTATAATGTCTCTGATCAATTGATGAATATAATAATATAGATTTTATATATCTTTAAAAATAATAATATACCAAAATATCATATAAATAAAATAGTTAATTGCATCAAACATCTCTAAACAATGACCATCCTTTTAAATTAGTCCATAAATTTTAAAATATTTTCATTATATCTTTAAACCATCAATGATATTTTGTTTTTTAAATCGTTAATTTAACAGTTAAAATAGATATTAAATCTTAAGTTTCATAATTTAAAATAAAAATTTCAAAGAAAAATAAATTTAACCGTTTAGAGATTTTTGAAACTTTTGCATTCGTTCTTTAAAATTTTCATTTTAAATTATATCATCTAAGATGTTACGTGACTTTTAAAGATTAAATTAATATTTTTTTGAATAATAAAATACTTTAAGTGATATAACATTGAGAATTTAATAATGTAATTAAAATATTTTGAAGTTTAAATTAATTTTAAAATAAGAGTGATGGTTTAGTAGTTGAAGCTAATTGGATTAATTATTATTTGAAAATAAAATTATATTTAAATTAAATTATAATTATAATTGTAATTGTAATTAATTTTTTGAGTGGTAAAAAATCTCAGGAGAAGATATTTAAAAAAAAAAAAAATGCAATTTAGGGATTGTATTTAGCTTGTTGTATAAAGGGTTGGGGAAGTTGTGGATTCCACACTCAAAGGAAGCTTTGAAATTTTGATAAAAGAATAATGGTGTGATATTTGATAATGACAATTGGCATCCTGAATCAACATAAAATAAAATAAAGCAGTTAATATTTTTCTCTCTCATTTCTCGTAAATGTGAAGTCTATAGTCATAGGTTGAATCAACTTTTGTCTACTTTCAATTGGTACGACACAGTAATTTCCAAAAAGAAGATTGCCATATATTTTATTTTTATTTTTCTAAAAAAATATATTTTAAAATAAACCCACTTGTAAAATTTAAAATTCTAATGATATAGTTGAGAGTTTTGTTTGTTGGAATTGGCTTTACGAGGTTTAATTAAATATAAATTCTTCACAGAAAATAATAAATTCAAAAGTAATTAATTTTTCAGCATAGAATTCAGAAATTAGGAAAAAAACTAAGGAAGTCGCTCCACCAAACCAATTTTATAGAATAATATTAATAAATAAATTCCCAAGAATTTTGTCTTTAATTGGAATCAAATACTGGCTTTATTTTCAACACAAATACGCGTAAATTTAATATTAAATATAAATATATATATATATATATATATATATTTGAAACAGATTGGAGAATATAAATAATTTCATTAGATGGGGGTCCAAAGAAATACAATAGTTTTTTTTAGCTTACTTGCTAATTAAGAAAGCCAATAACATTGGGTTACATCTATGTACTTTTTGGACCAATACTTTATCAATTTTTTGTTTCTTTAAATTGCCGCTATATAATAAAAGTTTGAATAATTTCTATATTATTATCCGTGCAGGAGGATGTAGATTTGAGTATACTTAAATACATTATTTTTTATTTAAGAGTTGAGGAGGGGTTATGAGTAGGGATGTTTAAACGATTAACCGTTTGGTTAATTAAACCGAACTAGTATTATTTGAATTAATTAAAATTTTTAATCCTTTAATCGTTAATCGAATTGAAATCTTAAAAAAAAATTTAATCTAACCAAAAAATATTTTTTTTTATTTTTATTAAAACAAGTATAAAACATATCAAAAAAATAAATTGATTATATTCATTTAACTGAATTGAAACTACATATAAATTATATTATTAATTATTAAGTTCGGTTAATTACCCAATTTCGAACCGAATTAATTGATAATTGAACTTCTAAAAGATCACCAATCGACCTCCGACCAATTAACCGAATTAGATCGGCTCGGCCGGTTAATTCGGTTTTAATCGAAATTTGAACAGCCCTAACTATGAGTAGTTCTAGGCATTATATCAAAAAAGAGTAGTGATGTTTAAAAAGAAATTGAGTAATAATTAAATCGGTTAATATTAATCCCTTTAACCGAATTTTTTTTAAACTTATTATTTATAGATAATAATATTTAAACTCTTTTTAATTTTTTTATTGTACACCATCTAATTTAATATTTAATAATTATATTTAAACATTTTATTGAATTATTTTTATTTTGTTTTATTTATTATGTAAATGGTATAATGTGAAAAATTAAATATATTATATTATAACGCAAATACTAAAAAATATGTCTTATATATGTTTAAATTTATATGTAGATAAAATTGAGTAAAATTTGAGATTTGTATTTTGATTCAAGCAGAGTTCATGCAGACATGCATTAGTACCATGTATAGAGCACCATTGAATGTATGGTTTTGATTTTACTGAAAAATGCATTTTAGCTCTTGGGCAATAAAATGGAGCAAAATAATAAAAAAAATAAAATATTGTTAAGCTTGTGTTTATAAAATATGATTAGGATTTAATATAATCACACCAAATGGCCAAATTTTAGAACAAAGTTAGTAGAAAACATTTTTTAGTAAAATATTTTCTATTAATCACTTATTGTGGCACTAACAGTTAAAAAGGGTGATTAAATTTTAATTCGATTGGTATTATTGTTAGTATAAAAGGACGTGAGTTTGAGTACGCTAAAACATATTTATCCTTGTATTTAAGGATTGGGAGGGATTATGGGTAGTTCTACGTATTATATAAAAAACAGTTCGGTTGACATATGTAATGTCGACTGAATTGTAATTCGGTTGACATTAGAACTGTTACCAGTATAGAAAGATATGGGTTTGAGTGCGTTGAAGAGCATTTATCCTCCTATTTAAGTGTTGAGAAGAGACTCTTAAATTTTTATTTAAGTCACTGAGCTCTTAAATTGTTTTTTTAAAGTCTGAATAATAAGCTCTGAGCAATGATTTGATAACCAGTACAATAAATCAATACCCATCAACAAGTAGAAGAACATACATTAAATCAAATTATATCAAATAATAATCTATATTTTATTCAACTTTACTTTAAAAAAAAACGCATAGGGTGAAGAGTGTATAAAAACAATCAAACAAGCTCACACTAAATAACATAAAGTTTGTCCAAATCACCATGGATGCTTTTAGTAAGGTCACTTAGATTGACGATGAGTTTATCTACGATTAGTGTAAAAACAGTGGTGACGATGAAATTAAATATTATAACGTAAGATAAAAAGAAAATTAAATGCATCACACTAAAAATAAAGACCTTAAAAATATTTGAATTCAAATAGAAATACCTTATATTAAAAAAAGAATTGCCCTAACCAAAATATTCATAGCGAGCTACTTTTGTACTATTTTTATTTATTTATTGCTTAATATCCATTAAAAATTATTTTAATCCAAATTTGATATATGTAGGATCTGTTTTCAACTAATTGTTGCACTGTTCCTTTACTCCATTCTCCTTAAAAAAGGAGATTAGCTTTGGATTGCTAAATGTCATCATCATATCAATGCATTAATGACCCTAATTAAAAAAATGAATTTGTATTTTTCTTTTTAAAAAATAATGAAGGTTTTAGTTATTGATTCAATGAGTTGGTTTTTATTTAAATATATAAGATGCATGATCTTAATTTTTAAATAATTTTGAATATACTAAATAATTAATAAAAGGATATATTTTATCTAATGAAATGGTTTATAATATAAATTAAAATTTTAACTATTTAAATTTATTAATTTATTAAAAATTAAAATGCTCTTATAATAATATAATTTATTTTTATAAAAAGTAGACATGAACAAAACTCAATTTGATTGGAAAAATTTGAAAAAATTTAAATTTCGAGTTAATCGAATCGAGTTATTCGAGTAAACTCGAATAAGTAATTCAAGTTTCGAGTTAAATTTACAATTCGAATAATTGAAATAATAGATTGGTGTAAATACTCATTTGGTCCCTGTCAATTTTGAAAATAATGAAGAAACTGATCTCTTTTAACAAAAATTATGAAAAAAAATATTAAAATAATTTTTAATATTTAAAATATTTATAAAAATTCCAAAACTTATTTATTTTAAAAAACTGTAATAATTTTAAAAAATCCTAAAGAATATATAAAGAAAGTTGAAATTTCAAGATTTTATAAAATAATAATTTTGGACCTAAATAAGTTAATTAATGAATAAATTTATCGTACTAAAGTAGCTTATTATTATTATTATTTTGCTTTGAAAAAGTTTTCAAATATATATGGTTTCGAATTTATGTGCTCTGATATAGAATCAGTTATATTGTAATAAAATTTTAATTTGACATGTTTAATTTTTTAATTTAACTCAAATAATTTCAACTTGATTCAGGTTTCATTTTACTCGACTTGATTAGAAAAAATTCAAATTGAGTTAAGATAATAAAATAAGACTCATCAACTAAAAAATTTTTTGCTCGATTTGATCGAATGCTAAACTTAATAAAAAGAATACATTTTAATAATTTCCAATGGGATATTTTTCAAAGTTTAAAGATAAGAGAGTTAGAAAAAAAGAAAATGAGATTTGATTAGTGTTAATGAATAAAAAATTTAACGAATATTCTAAAGGTCTAGAAACTAATAAGCAAATAAAATAGATAAAGGTTTTGGTTAGATACGCCATATATACAGAAAGAATTTGTTAATTCTTCAAGTAAATTAGTTTTTTTTTTTTTTGAAAATTTGGGGAAATAAGTTGTTTTTAAAAAGAGAATGTGTGTAAAAGCTTGTGCAGTTGAGCTAATTTTCTGTTAATATGTCGAGAAAATGAGTCCAATTAAAAACTTGTCTAAAGAAAACATGTTCAGCTGGATATGTTTTCTCTAACATGTCAGTTGAAAGAATTTTTTTTATCAACTATATAAAAAAACGTGCCTAACTGGATAAATTTTCTTACATTCTCTTTAAAATTAATTTATTTTTCTAAATTTAAAAAAAATCAATCTATTTAGTCAATTAACTTTTTTTTTTTCCTGCATATGTAACCTAATATTTTTGCGATAAAGATGGTGAAAAGTGAACAAATAATGAAAAAAAAAAAAGGTGTCCATTAAAGAAAAGCAAAAGGAAGAAGAAGTGGCAATGATGGTAATTGCATGAGAGTGAATTATTAACTGAACAGTCCATGTGCATGCTGAAATGGGGGCACACTGCACTGTAATGTAATCCATCATCTTTTGCTCTCTCTCTCTCTCTCTGTCTCTTAATCTTTTTACAGTGTTTTTTCAATCAATCAATCCCGGGGGAGAGATTAATAGAAAAAAAGTCAGGTCAAAACACGAAAAAGAACAACGTATTTTTCTCTAAAAGAAACAAAACTTTTGAAGGATTCTTGTTTCTTTTCTGATGGTCCAAAGAAAAAACAGAGAGGGTGGGGTTGGTGTTGTTGGGTTGGGTTGGGTCGGGTCATCTTTATATTTGTCGACTTCTTGAACATGTTTTTTTGTCCTAATACTGTTCTATTGTTTTGAATCTTATGTTTGTATCTTTTAGTCAATAACGTGTTTGTTTTTAAGAATAAATAAAGAAATTATGTTTTAAGTTCCTCCTCTTCATTTACATGTTTTCCATGACAATTACCATAAATTTTGGTATAATATATTCGGTTTTTTTTAAAAAAATGTTTTGTTGTGTTTTAATTTATACAATATTTTAATCTCACTTAGATTTGACGGTCGGTTTCCACCCTCAGTTCACATCGCGATTGTGCTTTTATTTATTTATTTATTTAAATCTAAGTGATAAAATCTGTAATAATTTTATAAAAACAATATAAAAATTAAATGTGATTTTAATTGATACGGTAAAATTGAAATAGTGGAGATTATAATGTTTTAGGTTTAAATTTTATAATTTTTATTATGTGTAATTTTTTTTAAATTTATCAAAATATAAAAATATAATTATTATTAAAATGTGTATATATATATATTTTTGTAAAATGCATGAAATTTTAATAATTTTATAATTGAGTTAGAATCTTGTACTCTTAATAATATAGCATAGATAAATATAATAGATATGATCAACACTTATATTATTTTTCATGGGTTTGTGATGTTCAAAAATATTTTAGAAAAAGTTAGACCCTTTTTTCGTATTTTTAATTATACTATATTTACTTGCATTATATTTATATTTGTATTTGTAAAATGTGATTTCTTGAAAAAGAAAAAAATGGTTATTGAATTTGTATTTATTTGTTGTTTTTATATTATGTTTAAAATTATTTTATTTTACTCATTTTCTTAAAATTATAACACATAAAAAATTGTTTTGCTTCCATCTGAGGACATTGACTTGTTTGAATATTTAAATTTGAATTTCATCATACTCATTATAATGTATCATTTTTTATTTCATTGTATTAATTTGATTTTATATTATAATTTTTTTAAATATATTTTTATTTTTATTATACTTTATTTTGTGATAATAAAACTCTAAAAAAATGTTTAGTTTTAATTTTGATTGGAATAATAAATATATGTACTTAATTTATTTTTGTTCAAAACAATCATAATGATTTGAAAATTGAACCAAATTTCATTTCTAAATTATATTTAACCATTTATAAATAAAGTAAATATTTTTTTAAAAAAAATTAGCCAAAAACTTAAAAAGACCATAAATAAAAAGAAGATAAAAAATCTATGAATCTTTTTTAAACAATCTCGTTATAAATTCTAGTCATATTTAATTTTTTTATACAATACTTAATATTATCCATAACCAATTCTCAACCCATAAATAAAAAAATAATACACTTTAATACACTCAAATCTAAGTCCTTTATTAATAATATAAAAAATCAAATAGTGCATTGATTGAAATGATAAAATTAATTGTAAAAATTATAATACTTTTAAGTAAGTTTTAAAAATTAATATATTATTACACAATTAAACCCTTAAATAATATATACATATATATATATAACAGAGCATTATGACCGTACCTCTGGGAGAAATAACATTAGATGCTCATGAACCAATTTCAACAAACGTCCAAATAGATATTAGACAAGAAGCATGAGAGCAAAAAAGGAAATTAAAAACAAAATGCTCCTACTACCATTAAATGAGTTCAGTTTCAAACACTGCTGACAATGATAATAAGAAGCAAGAAGAAATGTCAAAATATAATAACCAATAGTTGGTTGGTAGAGCCTCATCGGGGCTTCCACTAAATGCTTCCTCTACTACTCCAATCTTCTGCTTCTCTCTCTTCAATTCAAAAGCACTCGAATTTTATTTTATTTTCTCTTTCCTCTTTCAGTTTTGGACTTCGAAAAAAGTTGTAACATGTGACCTTGTATTATTATAACACACGACCCCACTTCAGTAACCAAGAAACTTGTCTTTCTTTTTAATCCTGCAATAAAATCGTGGGAAAAAGACAGACAAGATGAACAGTTTGCAAAAGTATAAATCTCCTTCAGAAGACTGCTTCAATCATGGGGAGGGGGTATTGACATAGAAAATGCAATCAATTTTAGAAATAAGTAGCTATAGATATATGATGAAGATAATATAAGATATTCATGGTTATAACCTTTCATGTCAGAGCACTTGGCGGCCACAAACTTTTATGGTGCAGCACCTTATCTGGGACCATCATCTAAAACAATGCCCTGATCATCAAATGTAATCAATTTTAGATATATTATGATGAAGAAGAAATAAGTTATTTTTCTAATTTAACTTGATAAAAAGATTTTTTAAAATTCTATTTACCATTTCTATCATATATAATTGTGTATGAAACTTGAGTTAAATACATATTAAACATGAGCGTGGAGAGAGAATCCTATAAAAAAAATTTCAAAGGAGTGCTTAAAAAGCAAGTCTAGATGACAATGATCTTCCCAAAATGTTCAAAATCAACCCCTTCTCAATTCTAATTTTAAAACACTAGAGTTCGAAGTAATCAGAAATCTGGTTTTCGATTTAACCGGTTTAACCCATTATTTACCAATTGAATCGGATTTATATCAGTTCAACTAATGTAAGTTCCAACTTGATAAATGAATCGAACAAATCATCGATATTCTATTCGACTGACAAGTATATGTTTTACCCCATGCACCATCTTAAAAAAAGAAGAGTTAATAATAACAGGAATTAAAGCCTAGCAAAGTAGCAACTTTACTAATTACGTTGTTATTCATGAAAGTTAAACAAGCATGCAACTATTCTTCACAAACCTACCTCTGGAGGGTTAAATTTGGCCCCAAGGTTGCTAAGTTTGGCATGGGCTTCTGCATAATCCTTGAAGAATGTCTCTTGATCTTCAGCATATTTCTCAGCATATACCTGCAAACAGAGTAATGCTCAGCCAAAACTGTGATTATATATATTCTTACTGGCTTAAATTGAATTTCGATTTATTTACCTTGAAAGAGGGATCTTCAAAAAGAACAGCATCAGTTGGCAACACAAGCAGATCTTCATCTCTTTTAGCTTTGATATCCTGTATGTATGGGTAAAAGAGAATCAGACACCCTTACATCTCTTCTTACTCGAAAAGATAAAGTGACTTCAATTTCAAACCTTGAAGTATGAATTGTCAAACTTCAACCATTGCACTGTCCAGGATTGTCCTCCTGGTGCTCCTGGTCCATCTTTCTGTAATTCAAGAAGGAAAATCCTATTTAAATCCTTGCTTGCTGTCATGGGTACAACCATAGCCACTAGGTCTAGAACCCCCAACATTCACGTTACACTCAAGGAAACAGATTATCCTAGTCATTGTGAAGACATTAATATATATGATACCCCCGGCAAATTCAGCAACCACGAACAAGATGTTAAGTTGCTTATTAAAAATCAGGAAAACAGGAATAAAAACAGTTGACAATAAATTGTATCAGAAAGACAATCAGTTTACTCCAAGGAAGAGAAGGACAAACAATACTCAAGATATCAATTTGAAACTTTTGACAGTGTAAACTCATGCTTCCAAGTCACATCTAAAGGCGATATACCCTAGAAGTAAAATGGACAAATATACAAGGACATGCCCAAGTTCATTTGTTTGGAGCACTTTCAGCCACTGAAATTTTCATTCTTCTGGGGGTCAGACAAAAAGACACTTCTATCTAGTATCAAGAGGTTGCTTAAATACCGTATACTTGGTTTCTGGTTTACCCCAACCACTACGTTCTGGTCTGGACCTCCCAAGCGTGTGTGCACCAGATAATGCAACTATTTCCTACATATCAAAAGGAAGATGATTAATATCATTGTGTACTCCATGATAAAGACAAATAACTAAGGATATCTTCCAATTAAGTTTACCTTGTCATTCAATCCCATTCGGTAGAAAACCTCTCGCAGATGATCGGCAGGCGAAGGGGGTCCAGCAGCTAAGCATCAGAGAAATTCTATAACAGTTAGTGGTCTCTAAACATAAATAGAAGATAATGTCTCGAGAGCAATGAGGGAAAAAGAAGGCAAGACAGGCCCCAAATTAATTGGAGATATGCTAAAAGCAATGTTTGAAAATTGGACCAGAGGACAAACATGTTAGACCTCCAGTTTCCATTACAACCTGTTGGACAAACTGGTTTGATATTTCTTGACTTTTTAATAATAATTTAATGTAAACTAAATACATATAGCTTTTAAAAGTAAAAAATCCGTAATGTTATATATATATAAAAGAGCTTAAAGGTTCAACTCCATTACAAATAAAATTTTGAAATATATAAATGTTTTTACCAGTTCAATCTGGTTGAACCAGTTTTTCACTTGATCGACTATCAGCTGGTTCTTATATGGCTGCCAGACCAAAGAAGCCACCGGTTTCAGATTCAACCAAGCTGACCAGCTGGTCTATGGTCTATGCAGTTGATCATGAACACCAAGTACAGCCTTTTTTTTTTCTTTTTTTTTCATATGAAGATACATTAGATGCTAACAATGACAGATTTCACAATCATGCAATGAGCTGCCTAGGAATCTAGAAAACTAGTTGCGCTTAAGCACATGATCTTCAAATGATGGTGTAACCATTCAAGAAGTAGCAGCTCATCTCCCATCAATGGATTACGTGTCTCGCATCTCTAGTTATATTTCTTAACTTAAGAAATCATAAGCACCATGATCTTCCCACAATTTACATTGACATAAGAAAATCATGCACCAATATAAGTTTCATTTACCAGGTAGCCTGCCCTCTTCAGGACACTCATTAGGACCAGAGACATCAACTCTTCCATATTTCATTGGAATTTTGGGTCCCCCAGCCTCCTGCAATTTCAGCTTGATTCTCAGTACAATAACTACGTAATCAATAAGAAAAAGATACTGGTTTGTACAATAATAGCAAGCATGACCTCAATAGCAGTCGCACTAGCCAACTGGAACAAATCCGCATAAGTTACACCAGAGTACTTGTCCTTGATATGCTGAATAAGATTCAATGCATTGACAAGACCTGAAACATAAACTTATAAGACAACAGCAATAGCAAATACCAAGTAAGCTAATTGCTTTATAAGTAGAAAAGTATATCTTACCAGCATTAGCTGCATGTTTCAGCTCGACTTCAAACCTAAGACTTCCATTGGCACCACCCCTTCGTGGCCATTCCTCAATGTTCTTGTTGTAGGTACCAGCATCGTGCCACCCTAGACGAACCTATAGAAATTATATCATATTATTACAACGTATGGAAGTAAGCTTGTATTTTTGTTTTCTCAATTCGTGAACAAAATATTCATAAAATAGGAAGGAAACAGAAAAAGGGAAATATATGGAATCTGGGCCTCTTTTTTTCCCCTCTGAAACTCCAGTCTTTCCATAAGAAATTAAAACGTGAGAACTCATTTAACAAAAAATTAGCATGTTGTTTACCATTTTTATCATATGGTACTTCATTACATCAAGTATGAAATAAACTTCATTAAAATAAAATATGTCTTCATAATGAACCACGAAGCGATTCTTTCATGTTAAAAATTTTCAAATAAGCATTTATTTCATATATTCAACAATAAACAAAGCGAAGAAGTGTCCATACAAGAATAGGATGGCAGAATTTGGATTTGAGAAGCTCCTTGATATCTTCTCTAGCACTCTTCAACTGATCAGGATCCGAAGCAGCGCATTTCGGACTGGCTACAGAGCTAAACCCTCCGGTACTCGACACACTGACAGCCGATCCCCTCTGTTTCATCAATAAAAAAAACAAGATTAGTAAAGAAACAAAAAAGAAAGCATACCTAAATCCAAAAGAGAAACAGAAAGGAAAAAAAGGAAGAACCTTGTGGCGAGAAAGAGGAGAGAAAGCGAGGGATTTGAGAGAAGAAGAGAAAGAAAGAGAAGTGGAACGGAGAGAAAGTCTAGCGGCGGCGGAGGAAGAGGAAGAAGATGAAGAAGCGAAGAGACGCAAAGAGGCGGCGCTGTTGAGAGAGGAAGCCATTGGCTTTGAGTGTTGTTGCAGTAAAGAATGGGAAGGCGAAGAAATAGTGGGGGGAGCTTTGAGCACTAAGCTCAGGTGTGATGCTACTACTGGATCTGCCATGTCTCGCTGTCTCCAATTGTTTTGGACTTTTTTTTTTTGGGCCAATGTCGAACGCACGCCTCGCTTATGTTTTGTTTAGAAACCTGGTTTAGGTCTGTGCCTTTATATAATACCCAACAGCCGCATATTAATAATATAAATTAATTATAAGCTATGGATTTGGGGATTTTGGCTCCGTCGAAAACTGAAACATGCTTTTTAGTATGTTCTTTTCACACCGTAGGCTGGGATTTTCCTTCTAGATAGTCATTTTAAAACTACTTTATTATTTGTTTTGGTTATTTTAAAATTATATTTTTGTCAAAATTAGTATTGTTATTAGTAAGTATTCCTATTTTAGTCACTGTTACGTAAAAATCCAAACGAAAAACTAATTAAAATGCCATACTCTATCAACTTTCTATATAATTTAAATATTTTAAAAATTAATTATAAATCTTATTACTTTCTCTAAACTGGAAATCAACCCAAAATAATCAAATCCTAAATCCCAAAATGAATAAATCGTAAACCCCATACCAATACCCCATATTATATGTTCTTTCTTCCTTTCCCTCTCCATTCCTTTGACTTTTCTTGACAACCCAACTATTTGTTTGGGTAGTGATGAAATGCAATAATAAGGGGAGTTCAGGATTCAATAATTTTAGGTTTAAGGTCTAATTTTGAGGTTATGAATATTAATAGGGTTTTTAAGGTTAAATAATTTTGAGTTTTAAGGATGATAATGGGATTTAGGGTTGAATTATTTGGGCTATAGGTTTAGTTTTGAGGTTAAGGACGATAATAGAGATTTACAATTAATTTTGAAATATTTAATTATCTATTCAATTGAAAAAACAGTCAACAATACGTGATATTGTAGTCAACTTTTCGTTTGAATTTTAATGGAAAAAACAAAAATACTTATTGATGACAATATTATATTTAATCAAATTATCGATTTTAATTGATTTAAATGATTTTAAATAAATAAATTATTAAAAAGTAAAATTTAAAAATAAAAAATTGTTTCATGGAATTAGTTTTATATGTCTCTCCAAAATCGTTTCTCCGACCACCGGTAAACCTGCAGCTTCTTTTTTAACTGTATTATTTGATTTTTATTTTCAGTTACAGTTCAATATTCTTTAAGAAAAATTGTGGTGATTATAGTTTCGATCTATTCTGCTTTTTTTTCTTTCCCCCTCCTTTTTAAGGCTTCTAGAAACCGACATTTTGCAAAGAAGATGTAACTTAGTAGCAAAATTGAATTTGGCAAACTTTTATTTTTTATTTTTGTACTTCACTCTGAGGCCCGATCCTGTAATAGTTTGGGAGTATGACCGCATGGACTCAAAATTTTTTTTTTCTGTTTTTAACATAGAAAATAAAAAGGTTCAATTTTATCATTTTATTATTAATATATATTTTTATTTTATTTTATATATATTTTTAAATGGAACCTTAATTTATTATTTCACCTAAGGTACTAAAAATATTAAGAACGACTTGTTCACACAAATTATAGTTATTGGCATTTGGTGGTAATTAAATTATTTTATGTGATATGTTCAAAATATGGGACATGAAGTTAAATAAGAGAGATCATCGGTCATTAGCTTAATTGAAAACTAATATATATTATGACATTATTAGTGGTAAATTCAGGGGTTAGCAAGGGCTTCAGTCTTTTTTAAAATGAAAATTTTTATATTTTTTACTTGTTTATAGTTTATAAAATTTTAAATTAATAATAGTAAAATTATATTTTTACTATCCTAAAAATATACAATTTAATTCCGTCCATCCAAAAAAAATTTTGACTTTGTCCTTAGACATTACCAATCTACATCTTTCAAGTTTGTTTGAAAAAGAAATGCTTTTTTAAAATATAAAACTAAAATTAGGAAAATAAATTTATATTCTTGTAGTGAGCAATTATTTTGTAAAATAATAAAGAATAATCTAAATAAATTGAATATATTATATTATAATATTATAAATTAAAATGCTGAATTTTAGTTTTAATAATTTAAAAATATATATATACACAAAATAGAATGGGAAATTATGTAGTACCTATCAATCAACCATGATCTCTTTGCATGAGTAGGATATCAAAAGTAAAAGTATTTGCTTTTGATAAAATAAATTTTCAATTGAATATTAACTTAATTGATATAAATATTATTATCAATACAGGAAGATATGTGTGTGAGTGCATTGAAGCGTATTATCCTCTTAATTATAGATTATGAAGGGGTTATAGATAGTTCTAGACATTATCTTTAATAATGAGTAAAAAAATATTAATAATTAGATCATGAAACGAGTAAAAAAATATGTAATAATTATATTTATAATTTTTATATAAAAATTAAATGAGGTATTAATCGGAGTGATTATAGTAAAGTTCTAAAACTTATAGTATTTTAATTTAAATTTTATTGTAATATATATATATTTATATAAAAATATCTTTATAATAATATACATTTAATTTATAAATGAATAACATATTCAACTATATAACAATATAAAAACTAAAATAAAAATAAACTCATGTGATGGCTTGATGGTTAAAGGTGTTCACTGCCTCATATGTGACTTAAGTTTGAGTCACACTAATTACGTTTATTGTTCGAGCCAAATCTACTTTAAATCCATCATAAATAATCATTTTATTATTTAAATCACAATATTCAAATTCAACAAAATAATATCAAATACCTAAAATTTTATCGTAACCCTATCTTTAGGTTACAAGATATGACAGATCAATTTTTGCATAAAAAAATTCAAAGTCAAGTTTAAGTAAAATATGTTTCACTTTACTACGATATATTTATTAAACTATTTTTTAAAAATAAATTTATAATAATTTGTATGGTTTTTAATTGTGAATTTTTAATTTTATAAAAAAGAATTAAATATATTTAAGAGAAAATATTTGGTATATTGCCAGCAAAATTTTTAAACTTCACAAGTAAGATTAAAGGGTTGGCAAGTGTTCTATAAAAATATAATAAAATATAATAAAATATATATTTTAAGAAAATATACACGTTGCAATTTTATAAATATTTTTGTTTCTCAATTTTATAAAATTTACTGTATATATTTGTTTTAACTCTATAAAAATTAGGGTAAAGTACATAGTTAATCACTTTAACTTTTATAAGTTTTTATTTGGCCACTGAAAAAAAGTAATATTTTAGGTATTATTGTTAACTATCATTTTCATTTTGGTCACCCATCATTAATTTCGGGTTAAGCAATATTATTTTGAACTCAGTTTTAAAATCCTAGCTTTAGTTAGTTTTCATTTCAGTCATTCATTTCTTTTTTTTTTTATAAATAATTTTATATTTTTAAAAATATAAGTTTTTACTAGGATTTGAGTTATTCAATAATAGAGATGAAATTCAAGTTTTTATTTGAACTCATTTTCTTGTAAAACTCTAATTTTTTTTTGTTTTAATTATAAAATAACTAAAATTAATTTTAAAAAATATTAAAAAGATAAAATGGTTTTTTCTAGTAAAAACTCATGTATTTCCCTTTGATTGGAGAAAAAACTGAAATTAATTTAAAAAAACGAAAAAAAAAAGAATTTGAAATTTGAAAAGATAAAATGGTTTTCCTTTACAAACCAACTAATTCGTGTAAAAACTCATGTATTTATAAGAGAAAAAATTAAAATTAATTTAAAAAAAAATTGAAAAGATAAAATGGTTTTTCCTTTAAAAACCGATTTTTCAATAAAAACTTAGGTAATTCTCTGTAAAACCTAAAAATTTCCTTTTTATTATGAAAAGCTAAAATAATTTTTTTTAAATAAAAGAGAATATTAAAATAAAATGAGTGATCAAAATGAAAATTTTCTAAAATTGGCAACTAATGAACATTGAATTAACTGTGCATGACCAAAATGAAATTTGATTCTTATATTTTAATACCATAATCTTTAATATCTTAAATTTATCATTTTCATTTAATTTTTGTATCAAAATATTTGTTATATAAAAAACTCCACCCACATTGTGAACTTATCATATTGAATACTGTGTGTTAAGTTTCTAATTGAGTTTTTATTATAAGTCAATCAGATACAACGTAATTTAAAAATGACTAAAAAACACATGATATGTTTTGAAGCTAAATCATAATATTCAAACTATCAATTTTTACAGTATCAACCAAATCTTCATTTATTTTTATTTTTATAAATATATTTCTCTTACCACTCAAATATATATATATAAGTTTTACGGTAAAAAGGCATCTTTAGTCCCTTTCAATTTTGACATGAACAAATTCGTTTTTTTAATAAAACAATTTAATCTCTCTCAAATTTAGAAGTGACTAACTAAGGACAATTAATGTTTTTCATTAATTGTATATATTTTATTGGTAAAATAAAAAATTTATCCTCCAAAATTTAGACATTTTGTTAGTTTGGTATTGATTTAAAAAAAATTAGCCCACAATATTTACACATTTCATCAATATTTACATAAAATATATACATATCGAAAGGTAAAATTGTTATTATTCCAATCAAAAAAAATGTGTAATTAACGAAAAACATTAACGAGGTGATTAATTATCTTAAGTTGTTCACTTTTAAAATTGATAGAAATTAAATTGCTTCAATTTTTTTTAGGGTGACCAATTTATTCAATAACGAAATTGAAAGGGACCTTAAAAGTATTTTTCCCAAGGTTTACAATCACCTGTACTTTCACACACGTGTTATACAATGTGTTTTCCAATTTTCGCGGCGAGAAGGCAAAATCGAAATTCGAAAGTCTAGTCTGTTGAACCAAGTTGAGAGGCGGGAGTTACTTTTGACACCACAAATTATGCCTTTGACTTTCCCTTGAATGAAGCAGCGCTTGGATTTCGATCTTTCTGTACCAATTTATTTCTTATCTTTTATCACACGCCACACCCCCAACGGTTTGTTGTAACGCCTCAACCAAATTCATATTTCTCACATTTTACATTTCTATATATGATTAGAGGTACATGGTTCAGCCTAATCAAAATTTAAAATCAAAATTTAAACTGCGTTTGTTAAGTTTAGTTTAGCTCAAAAAATGAGACTAAAATTTTATTTAAATTTAATTCGAATAAAAATATTAAAATCAGGGTTCAGTTCGTCCGTATTAATTTTTTATATTATTTATTGTATAATTTTTTTAAAAATATAATATGTCAAAAATACTAAAAATGTTAAAATAAATATTTTCTAACAAATTAAAAATAAATATATATGTATACTTAAAAAACACTAAGATAGACATGTAATGGCAGCGTGAGAAAGAGGAGGGAATTTGTCGACCTTCTAGGTAGAAGAAACTCCGATAGAAGTTGATTCATACATTCAGAAGGATCAAATGAGTATGGAATGAAGGCACAAAAAATGCTAAAAAAATGCTAAAAAAAATTAAAAAAAAGAGGATAAAAGAACACAAAAAAGAAAAATGATGACACAAAATCGACCATAGGTTTGAAGGGTTTAAGTTCGGAGAAGAAAGAGCAAAGGCCTCCGAGGAGCTCAGTTAAGTGAAGGAACTATGAGAAGAAAACTGACAAAATAGCGTGGATTCAAAGGTTCTCAAACAGAAGAAAATCTTCAACAGATGCAATTACAAATAAAAGAAGGAGGGGAATAGGTTTTTTTTTTTTTAGGTTAAGTTTTCTTTGGCTTTAATGTTATTTACTTTTATTTATTAGTTTTTTTTTGGTGAAAAAAAGAGAAATACATCAACTACATAAACCACCCGTTGTCTTTTTCTTCTTGTAGCAAAACACTTATTTCCTCTAAAGCCTCATTAAGGATTTCAAGGCTTGTTTTCCAGCTCAAACTGAGTTTGGCTAGCCGATCTGCAACCAAGTTTTGGGTTCTTGGAATGTGTTTAATCTTCCAATTTCCTTCCGCTTTCATTATGTATTGAGTCATTCGGAGAACCATAATCCCTGAATTTTCTAAACTCAAATCCCCCAATGTTTAGGCAACTTCAAGATTGTTGGTTTGGATAAGAGCTCATCTGTAACCTTTATTAAGCAGTACAAGGATTCCGTCAAGAATGCTCCAAACTTCAGCCTCAAACAAAGAACAGACTCCTAAGAAGTGGGTATATCCCACTATCCAATTTCCTTCTTGATCCTTGACCACTCCCCCGGTAGCAGCATACCCTGAATTTCTTAAATTGATTGATTCGGTTTAGGTGAGACCTAGGCATTAATTTAGGGTGTAGGATTTTATTGCCTAAGGCACTGCCCACAGGAAGTGATGAATGTAGAGATAGGTGGCGTACTTTCGGAAACCTCGAGGTTGATTAGGAAAAGGTTTTTTTTATTTGTTTTAATTGAAAAATTCCCTAATTAATGTATAATGGAAGATCCAGGTTTAAAAAAAAAACTAAGGAAGGTGCAATTTAATAAGCAAATGTATTTAAAATAGTAATAAAATTAACAATAAAACAAGATTTATACAATAACAACAAAATAATATCAACATAATAGTGAAATGATAGTAAAATAGTGAAAAAATAACAAGAAAATATAAAAAAATAAAACAATAAAATAAGAGTTATACAATAACAACAAAATAGTGAAATGGTAACAAAATGGTGAAAAAATAACAAGAAAAATAGCAAAAAAAAAAAAAGAGAGTAAAAAAAAAGGAAAAGCAACATTTTTTTTATATTTGGGCCGACTTGGGGATAAAAAAGCCTTACTTGAGGCCCGGTCCATTTTCTAAACTGACCTTATTTTTTACCCAAACTCATTTTTCAAACCTATATTTTTACCCAAACCCTCCGCTTTTTGGATGAGCCCTCGAGCCGTGCCACATGGATAGGTCTATATATGATAAAAGAAATTGTATAAAACTGAGATATTATGTCATTTGTATATCTTTTCGATTATTTCATGTCATTTCAATATTTTCATTAAGACAAAAATTAAATCTAATAAGATGTGTTAAAATTTAGAATAAAAATACTAAAATAATATTAAATTATTAAAAAGATATATAAATAACATAGTATCCTAATTTCATATAATATTTTCTCATTTATGTATACAGTTTATTGAGTGTAATGGAGCAAAACCAAAATGAGGAAAATATATAAGAAAAGTTTCTTAAAAGAAGAAGTAAATTTTCAGAGAAATGGATACTTTTTTCTAGAAGAGTAAGTATTTTTTAATGATGTTTTATAAAAATAATTTGAAAGGTAAAAATATATTGTCATATTATATTTAGTTTATGGCTTATTTAAGCTCGATTTTTTGTGATTTATTTATTTTTCATAATTTAGTTTAACTACCTAACCTAATATTTAACCTAAAATATAAATTTAAAAAAAAAAATCTAGAAGAATTTTTACCCAGGTTTCAATAGTAGGATTAATTTTACTGCGCTAATAAAATATAATTATTTAATAATAAATAAACTATTTATTAAATCCTAACTCAATTAGGGAAAATGTGGAAACATCCTTTTGTGGTTAGAATAAATTATATTAGTTGATGGTACTTTAATCTTTTTATTCTAACAAAAAAATAATAGAAAAATGTTAATAATAAAATTTGAACACTCGACAATTAAAATAGTAAAACCTTAAATTTACTACTCAAATAATAGTTTATTTTCATTTTTTTTAAATATTTTTATTTTAACATGCATAATTTAATTTAAAATTTTTATTTTAATAATCATATTGTTAAACTTTTATTATTAAAAAAATTATAAAAGTGCGTAAAAAAAAGTTTTACTTTCTATTTAAGGATTGGACTCTATCCTGTTCCAATTTTCATAAGATGATGTAGCTTGTCACATATTAAAAAAGGCATAATGATAAATTTAGTATTTAATATTATATTTTTCTTGTCAATTTAGCTCTTATTCTATTTTTGAGTTAAATTACATTTTCATCCTTTTAGAATGAGTTAAATTTAGTCATAATACCTTTAAAAAATAATCAAATTGTTGCTTTTAATGGAAACATTATATTTTAATAACAATTCATGTGTACTTCATGTTAATTTTTTTTGAATTTTTACGTGCTTTATATATATGTATGCGTGAATTTTGAATTTTTTTAAATTTTTTTATAATTTTTAAATTATTTATTGACATGACAAATAAGATAAATAATGTCTGTCAACATGAGTACACGTGGATTGCTATACAAATTGTCACGTCAATATCATTATAAAATGATAAAAAATAGTAACATTGAAGGTTAAAAAAAAAGGGGTCAATTTGATAAAAAACGTAAATATTGAGAGTTAATTTTTTTTATTATATCAAAAAACTAGGGTAAACTACTTAGATAGTCGCCCAAGTTTTAGTACATTCCTGTTTTGATCATCAAATTTTTTTTTGGTTAATTTAGTCGTTCCTGTTAGATCAATTTAAATATAGTCACTCCACTATCAAAACAACTTTGATCATTAGACGAAATGCCGCATGACTTTATTTTGATTGATATAATAACAAAGTTAACTCTTAAGACTAAATTGAAAAATAAGTAAAATATTTCAAACTAAATTTATTATTATATTGCTAATGTTGAGAATGGTTTATTAAATAAAAATAATATTTTTAAAATAAAATATCGAGATTTCTTGAAAATATTTATATACATAACACACTTAATCACTTTTTTTAAAAAAAAATATTACTCTTTTAAATTTTATGTTGATGTTAAAAGTGTATATAAATTAAAATTTTATTTTAATATTAAACTCACAGCTTTATGAGTAAAAATCCTAAGATATAACTATAAAAATAATTAAAGGACTTGTTTAAATAAAATGCAATAGTTTAAGGGCTCTTTTAGTATATTAGCGTTATTTAAGGAACTGTGATTTGATTGTTGTTACTCGATAATTAAGAAAAAATAACCTCCAAATCATTTCAATGAGAGAGCAGTTGGTATTCAAATGTCTATAAAATTATCTTGTGATAACTACCAGGGGCTTAGCCAGGGCTGGCATGGGCCGCCCCTTAAAATGTAAAATTATATTTTAGGCATTTAAATTTTTTTAAAAATTTTAAATTAATAAATATAAAATTTTATTTTAGTTCCTTTAAAATTATAAAAAGTTGATTTAATCTTTTTATAAATTATAAAAATACAAACAATAAAAAATTAAAATTTCATCCGACCTCTCTTAAAAAAATTTTCTAGCTTCGCCCCTCATAACTTCAATATTTATTATAAATGATAGATACAGTGATGCACGGCATTCATTTTTAACGACTCCATCGTTCTCTGGAAGAAAAGAGACGCATATACTGTAACTTCAAGTTTCGAAGTTTGGATCCTATTCGATTGATTATTCTGTTTTTCGGAGTTGATTTTGGATGTTAATGGAGAATAAAGCGGAAAACAATGCGGTTTTCGATGCGGAGTCAGCGAAGGAGGTGGTGAAGGAGTTGAGAGATAGCTTCGTAACCGGAAAAACTAAAAGCTACCGATGGAGAGTGACTCAGTTGAAAGCAATGTTGAAGATGTTGGATGAGAACGAGCCGCAAATCGTCGCCGCTCTTCGTGATGATCTTTCCAAGCCGGAATTCGAATCCTCCCTCTACGAGGTCAAAGCTTTTTTTATTCATTTTACTCTGACTTTATTATTATTCTTTAATGAATTTGTTTTGGTTTCGATATCGGATTAGGTTTTAGTTTAATTATAATTTGAAATGGATTGAGCAGTAAAACTTAGTATGTTATTTCATGAACTGAATCATTATTGATAGTATTAGTAAAGATTAAAGAGCCAATAGGCCGGTATAAGTCTCTGCTGTATTATTCTTTATTTGCACCCAATTTGTAACAAAAATAAAAATAAAAATAAAAAATTCCCTGTGCACTTAATTATTAAATTAGTTTTTAATTTTAAATTTCTAATGAATTTTCGCATTTATAATCGAGCACTCCAGATCAGAATGTTCATTAAACATTTGATGCTTCTTATATGGTGATGATAAAAAACTTCAACTACTTCTTTGTCTCCAAAGCTAAATTTATATTTATTTGTCTATTTTCATTATTTTTTTGTTTATTTTATTTCTAATCAAATACGGCAATATATTTATATCGTGTGTGAGACGTGCTTGTATGTCAAGCTTCAAGTGAGAACGAATAAAAAAAAATTCATGAATAAAACGGTTCCAAACTTTTGAGACTTGGAGTGGTCCATTTTTTTTCCTGGGTGCAAACCTTTAGAGGTGTTTAAATTGATAAATGAAAGAAATCTGGGTGGACCCAAGTAGCATTTATTACATGCTAAGAATTTCATTTTTCATGAAAATGGTTGGTCAATTTCAGCCTTTAGTAAAAAAAAGCGATCTATACATTACTCGAAACTGTTAAAACTATTGTTTTATATTTTTTTGACTAATAATTGTTATAATACGATGATTGGAGTTTCGGCTCTTACATATAGTCAGCTGTGATATAATTATATTTGTGATTAATTAATGCGGGAATCATTGAATGATAGGGAATTTGAGTCATAATATAGACTTTGATTATTGCAATTCTCAAGAATACTTAAGGATTTCTTTTTCAACAATTATCATCTACTTCTAATCATAGTTATTTGCTACATGTTTGCGAGCAAAAGTATCTTAGCCATATGCTTAAATTATTTATTTCTAGTCTCTGTTTTACTTGTGGAGGCTGATGTGTTTACTTTAAGCTAGTTAGATGCATTATTCAAGTTAACCTTCTGTGTTTTAAGTTGATTAGATTTAATGGTTAATAAAGCTGAACTGTAAGCAAATTCTATTTTAGGTTTTATAAGTGGCTGTTCTTTTGGTGGTGGTGTCAATTTTTGCTGAAGATAAAGAGCTTTAAAGAACCTTTAATTAGTTATTGTTAGGCTCTCTAACTTGGGGAAGATAATGTACTGGATGACTATTGTTCCAGAGCACCTGATTTTTTATCAATCGGAAAATTTTTTTTGGAGCCTTGTGAAATTTGGGTAACTCTTGATTCTTAATATCTTTGTTTTAAATTTAACTTTCATACTAAACCTGATAGTTAAGCTCTAAATATTACATCACTTAGGAAACTAGAACTATGGAAAAGACAACAATGTTTGAGTTATTTATATATAGCCTCTTGAATTTAGTGCGCGCTTTTATTTTCTATGGATGTCTCGCCTGAAATATTTTACTTTTTTGTGTACTTCTGATTGTTGACATGGTTTCCTCTGCAGATACAGATGGTAAACAATTCATGCAGATTGGCACTTAAGGAAATGAACCACTGGATGATGCCAGAAAAGGTAAAATTGTTGGATACCTCTATAGTGGGTGGAAGCTTTCTTTTTGATATTAAAAGAGTTTAATATGAACATCTTGCCCTTTGTTGCAGGCAAAAACTTCGTTGACTACATTTCCTTCCTCTGCTGAAATTGTATCTGAACCATTGGGTGTCGTGTTAGTAATCTCAGCATGGAATTATCCTTTTTGTATGTTAAACACTTGATGGATTTGCCCTTCTTATTTTGTATTCCGGAAACTTTGTCAAAATGATGACTTTATTTGTACCTCTTCTTTCAGTAGTGTCTCTTGATCCAGTTGTTGGAGCTATTTCAGCTGGTAATGCTATAGTCTTAAAGCCATCAGAAATGGCTCCAGCTTCATCATCATTGCTTGCAAAGCTGGTAGCGGATTATTTGGATCGCTCTTGCATTAAGGTTGTTGAAGGGGCTGTTCCTGAAACATCAGCACTATTGGAGCAAAAGTGGGACAAAATATTGTATACAGGTCCTTTGCTCATTTACAACCATTTACCTTCTCCTCTAACTGAATCTTTTATGTCTTAATTAAATATTCTTGGACAACTGCATTCTAGTTTCACATGTGATACGTGCATAATGCTTCAAGAAGTTTGTGATAGAAGTGGCTTTTTGGATGCTGTAGGCTGTAGCTTTCTATTACTTTTTACCAAACAGTTGGAAAAAAGAAATGGATTTGAAGTACTATATGTTCGCTGTGTTGTTTTAAGGCTCTATCCATTCTGCGGAAGAGACAAATGGTGATAATTGATGATTTAACAGGGTTTCCCTTTTCGCATCTACTTCAGATGTTTGTTGTAGCTTCTATCTAGTTTGATCACTGCATAGATGTATGCAGTGTTAGATGTAAAATCAAGTATTCTTCATTTTTGGGCAGTGCACAACTCATATTTCTTTTGTAAATAGCTTATCTTATAAATACTTTGTAGATTCTCTCGGCAGCCTTTCCTCTCTCTAAGATTTATGTTTATTTGTGGTTATAATTCTGCACTGGCTGCCCGGCCAAACCTACTGCAACTTTCATCCTTTATCTGGTTGAGACCTCAAACTATGAAGTGCAAAACATTAGGGCTTAACAAGCTGGCTCTTTTCACTGAAATCCCACTGCAAATTGAACCTTTTCCCACCCTTGGGAGTTAATTAGATAGACACAAAAAAGTGTTTAATAGGGACATAAAAGACAGTTTTGCATGGTCCTTTGGCTAACAGAGGCTATTGTGTTCCCTAAGGGTGATTAGGGGTAGTTGCAGCACTGGTACTGGCCAAGAGTTTATTGGAAATTGAAAGTATTGCTGGCTTAATAGTTCTAAAAAAATTCTTACTTCGGGATCTTGAAAGAACTGAACAGAGTTTTGAGAGATTTCTTTTGGGGTTTACATTGGCATATTTGTTTGGTTCCCTGCTAATATGTTGTTTTTTGGATCCTCTTTTCTGACATAAGATTTACCTAAGTCTTAAATTGATTTTTCAACAAGATGACCACATCCCAAATTTTTGGTGCTCTCCCAGAAGTTCTAACTTCCACCTTATGGTTATTAGTTGTTGCTTTAGACATTGTTGTATCATTCTGATAAAAAAGTATTCCGAATCAAAACATCCTTGAATTTTTAGGCAATGGAAGAGTTGCTCGCATTGTGATGGCAGCAGCTGCAAAGCACCTAACCCCAGTTGTTTTGGAGCTCGGAGGAAAGTCACCCGTTATTGTTGATTCAGACATCAACTTAAAGGTAAGCATAGTGTTTATTTTTCGATCATGTCTGCTTTCTTTGTCACTTAGATACTGACATATTTTTGTGTACTTTAGGTTGCAACTAGGCGGATCATTGCGGGGAAGTGGGGCTGTAATAATGGACAAGCATGTGTTTCTCCTGATTACATTATTACAACAAAAGATTACGCTACGAAGTTGGTAAGAATGCTTGTATATGTTTTAACATTTGTAAATTCTTAATCCATTTCTTTCCAATCATTCTTCTCAAGTGGTTTTTATCCTGCAGGTTGACTCTTTCAAATGTGAACTGGAGCGATTTTATGGAAAGGACCCATTGGAGTCGAAAGACTTGTCTCGCATAGTGAATTCTAACCACTTTGATCGCTTGTCAAAGCTCATGGATGAGGAGAAAGTTTCTAGTAAGATCGTCCACGGCGGTCAGAGAAATGAAAAAAACCTGTTAGTTCTAACCTGGCTCTTTCATTTCTTTTCTAGTACACTTTGGCATCATTTGCTGTCAATAGTTGTTGATGCGTGCTTCTTTCTTCCAATGGCAGGCAGATTGCTCCCACGATCTTGCTTGATGTCCCAGTAAATTCTCTCATCATGAAAGAAGAGATATTTGGCCCATTGCTTCCGATTATCACGGTAGGAACTAAAGGGTCCATTGCACCAAAATGTTTTGCGCTTTTTTTTTTTTAGCTTTTGTTGATTCCATAAGTAGCACTACCCTTGAAAAGCCTGGGAGTCTTACGCCTTTTCCTTTTATTGTTCGAGCAAAAAGAAATAAAGCTCCATTTACATATGAACAGAGAACAGAGAGATCTCCTTAAGGATATAATCTAGATTTGAGTTTGAGTGTCGGATATGAATATATATTTAGTAGGGATATATTCATTTTTAAAAAAGTTTTCCTGTGGATTTGAAGGGTCATATCCCATATTCGTGTCCGAACAAAATGTAGAGTTGGAGCTAAGATATATCAGCTTAGTTTATGAAATTTCTGCAAGGAAAATGGCCTGACAGAAACAAACACCAATTAATTTATGGTATCAAGGAAATTTAAATGGATAATTAGAACAGTGCTCGTCATTTATAAAGATTAGATGCGGGACATTCATCATGATTTTTTTGTGATTGGTTTATAAAAGGTGGACAAAGTGGAACAGAGTTTTGATTTGATACATTATTCTGGAGGAAAGCCACTAGCAGCGTATCTGTTTACGAATAGCAAGAAACTAAAACGTAAGTTTGTTGAAACGGTCTCTGCAGGGGGTTTAGTCGTCAATGACACAGCTGTACATGTAAGTTTACTTTTAACTTATGGAATCTATGTAGACATGCATGCATTATTACAATTTACAATAAGGCTTAATTGCCTTCAGAATTCAAGTTTTTAAATTGACCGAATCGATTATGGGTTCAGCTTGCTATACACAGTTTACCATTCGGAGGAGTGGGGGAAAGCGGAATGGGTTCGTACCATGGGAAATTCTCCTTCGATGCATTTAGCCATAAGAAGGCAGTTCTTTATAGAGGTTTTGCAGGTGATGCATTTCTGAGATACCCACCATACACACCGGGGAAGCTAACATTGTTGCAGGCACTTCTCAGTGGTAGCATTGTTGGCATAATCCGTGCTTTGCTGGGATGGTTTTGGGCTTAAAGGGACAAACGGTTCGACTGTCTTTTATTGCAAGTTCGGTTATCTAGTAAGGTAAATAATCTGGTTTTAAGACATTGATTTCAGCTTGTTCTTTGGCATTAATTCGGGTTGACCAAGGTTAGTTGTATACAACACCGAGTAGTATACGCAAATGAGAACTATCGAAATGTATGCAATTCTTGAAAGATACATTTGGTTTATGAAATGAGATTATTTTTTAATAATATTATTAGAATGTAAATATTATTTAGAATTATTTTTATTTATTTATTTGACAGGAATATAAAATTTTATTGATTGATAGATAGAGTGTAAAATTATTAAATTATACTGAAATTAAGACAATAACAATATACAAAATATTAAAACTCATTTATAATATACAAAATATTAAGACAAATCTTATTTGATGGCTTGATGATTAAGAGTGTTTATTGTCACAGGTGTGGCCTTAGTTCAAGTTATACTAATTGCTTTTGTTATTTGTGCTTTGCCAGCAATATAATCACTAAAATGTAGTATAATAGACAAATGTTAAAATTATGGAGTATCATTTTTTTTATAGTGGTTATGGAATTATAGTTTAGGTATCCAACTCAATTAAAAGGTATAATTTGAGGGTTTATTATTTAATTAAGCTTTTGTAATATTCATATTTTGAGAGTCCACCTCGTGAGTCCATGTCTTATGGGTTAACACTTTTGATTAAGGAAGATCACTTTGTGAGTTGAGACACTTGCGAGTTTAAAATCCTGTAAGTCTAAAATCTTTTAAATCTAAACTATTAGGACCACATGCATGACACGTCACATATATTAATTCCCCATACATGATAGTCTATATCAAAGACTTGTCAAAGACAGCTTATGATGAGAAGAAATTCATAGATCAATTCATAGAAGCCTTTAAAAGTTTACTAGTAGTAGGAAAAAGTAAAAGGATAGTGGTGGAGTCAAGGGGGCTGCAGGGCCGTAGCCTTCTTAAAATAGAATTTTTTTTTATTTAAACTCTTTATTATTTATAAAATTTTAAATTAATAATAGTAAAATTGTATTTTGACCTTCTAAAAAAATAAAAATTTAATTTAATAATTTAAAAATTATAAATATATAAACTATTAAAATGGTAAAATTATATTTTTATGGTGTAAAAATATATACTTTTTTAAGAAAAGCTTTTAAAAGTTCAAAAGCATTTCACGTATCCATAAGCTCTAAACATTTTGAGAGCAAATTAAAACTATAAAACTACATGTTGATCAAGATGGATCACTACTACACCTCTTTCATGGCGTGATTCTATAATCCAGTTAAGAACGAATTCCTATATATAATATCATTACGATGAAATAAATATTTTTTATATTAAACATTATCTATTTAAAAAACCCAAAATTACATCTCGAAATTCTTACTTTATCTTACTTTATAATACATACTCAAATCTCTGACTAGTTAATATAAGATGATTTTCCACTTTAACTATAGTTATAAAAGTATTTTCAATCGTGTTGCATTTATCAAGTAACAAATATATGTATATATATTATATCATAATTTGGAATTGCTATATAAATCAAATCATGAAACTTACAATTAGATAATATTAGATACTAACTAAGATGCAAAAATTTACATCCTTGGTCGAGATAGTAGAAGAAGAAAATGGAATCAAGTTGGCATCTGGAACTGACACAACAGGCACAAGTGTCTGGTTTTCAACCACTTAATGATCCAACCATCATGGAACACGTGTGCATGGCATCGAGGCAACCTCGTCACCCTCTGAGAACTCATCGAGACAGATAGCACATTCTTTGTTCATTAAGCTCAAACCTTCACATAATCTCATCCTCTTTTTCAAAGGCAGACGATTTTGTTCTTCATCATCACTCTATTTATACCTTCTCAAAGCATGAATTGAAAAACATGTAGCAGGCTTGAAATTCAATGTGTCCTCCTCATCATCATCGTTTCCATTCGGCTCATTGACCTCATCATCATCATCACCAGCCTCATCATCAACATTATCAACCGGAACCCTGATGATTACTTCCACTTCGAAGGAAATGCGTTTACGTGAAAAGTTAAGGGGGTTATTATGAATCTACCATGCATAAGACAAGATACTAGGCACGGTGAGGGTCTGAATGTAGTCTAGAGGTGCACTCGTTTTTTCTAACAAGGAGAGTAGGATGTTGGGATCGTCTTTGTCGGATAAAATGGTGTCCAGACAATATGTGACGGACTCATTGAAACTTCCTAACGTTGTTCCCCTCTTAAGAGATGAAACAAAACGAATCCCCACAACTATGTTGAAAGAGTCATATGGGATATGACTACAACGTTGTTGTACTTCAAGATTATTGGTTACTTCCCTCAGCTTAATGCTGTAAATGGAAGCCGCCGTTGCTACTATCTTGCAATCTCTTTGATTGTTGAAGGGTTTCTCAGAATCATAGTTGATGCATAAGAGTGTAAATATAAATGGTATAGAGTTAGAGGATTAATTTTTTTATAGGGGCTTAATTTTTCCTATTTCTTCTACAATTCTACACCAATTAGGTGTTGGGTAAATTGCATGTTTACTTATTACATTATAATCCTACTCAAACTCTTATCCTTATTTATGGATAAGTTCTTAGTTAAAATTTTAAAATATAAACAAATGTAGAAATATTAAGGATCGTCGGATAGGATAAGATATGGCTGAATATTTGCATTATCGGATTTCCTTTATTTATTATTATCTATTTTAAATTAAAATTTTTTTATCCAGCTTGAAATTAATAAATATTCGAATTGATTAAATATTTAAATTTAGTAAGTTAATTTTTTAAAACATAAATAAAAATATGGATTGAAATTTGGGTACCCTAATTCATTATCCAAAGTCAATTTGAAATTTGAGATATGGATAGACTACGAGAAGTAGGTAACAAACCCCCGACAATATTTGCATTATTAGTACTTCAAGTACCTCATCACCAACGTTTGGTACAATTAAGAACCTTTGTTTAGCTCAGAATTGGGGTTTCAAGAAATAAATAATTGATATAAGATATGAAATTACATTGTTTGTGTGCAGCTTTGATCTCCAAGTGCCATCACCACTTGTGAAGCCAACCGTAAAAAGCATAAAACATTTTGTAAAACTTTCACTCCAATCACCGCACAATATATGTACAAGAAACTCCGAGTAAGAGGCCACTCGGATTCCTTCTTCTTCATGCAAAATCCCAAATCAAAACTGAATACCTGTTGTTGAGGAAGCTTGAAACTTATCAAGACATTTTCATTTTGATTTGCCGATGAATATGTACAAGAAACTCCACATAAGATGGCCAATTTGTATTCTTGTCTTCTACCATGCAAGATACGAACACCATTCCTGAAAATGTAGTCATTGAATCATGAGAATGCCCTAATATATTTGCTTTTCTTTTCTTTCTTTCTTTTTTTCTAAAATAAAAATGATTATATATTGATGAAGCATTTGATGAGCCTCACCTCTACTACCAAATACTCCATTGCCTTCTTAGTCTAGTTGCCAATTCAGATCATCATTTATATATTGTATAATTAATTTGACTTAAAATTAGGTCTCCTCTTTAATCCTCTCTTGATCCTTACACTCTTGTCATTCTTGTCCTCTTATGATTCTTTGCCTTCTGAACTTTCTTAAACTGCAACAACTTGCTCGTCATATCAATAATTAATGAGATGAGTGTGAAGTTCTTGATATGTTAATAATTCATACTATATCCTTAATTTTATATCATGTTTTGATTTTTATTTTTTAATATTGCCTACTGCATAAGTTTTTTTTTTCCGATGATCGATGACTTAAAAGGAAGTTCTTGTTGAACCAACTAAAACTTCAATTTAGAGTTTCTTGGTCCCTCAAAATTAGGTTTGTACAATTATCATGAAGACTTAACACCCTATTCAATTCAAGGCTAAAAATTGGAGTATAACCTTTTTTATTAAAGAAAATTGATTTTAGTCTTCAAAGTTTCACTAAAATATTTCAAGGTAGATTAATTCAACACTCAAATATCATTTGAGATCTTAAAAATTGATACGAATAAAGTGTATTACCGAATTAGATGGAAATTCATTGAGGCAATTCTTATTTTAATTGGTTTGAGTAGGAGTTGGATTAACCTTTATCATGTAATGTATTACAACGTTTTTTTATCAAATGCTACTCAATGGTAGCCTAGCTGGTTCAAACTATCAATGGCTTGAGATAAGTGTTGAACATTGGCCCGCAATGCAACATGTGACCAACTGCAGCTCAATAAGTAGACCAACAATAGAGTAAAACCGAGTGCAACAGCTAGTTTGATTCATTTTGATTATTTTGTTCCTATGTAACTTTGTTTAGTTCCTTGTAATTTGTTAACAAAGTTAGTAAGATTAGATTTCTGATTTGTACTTGATGTAATAACTGATACGTCAGCTTAATTCAAAGATTATATATGCTTTGTATTAGTGGGAGCAGTTACACCATTAGGTAACTGTCTAATTGCTATGTAACTTATATATATTTCAAATTTATCAATGAAAATCAATGTTGTTGTTCGGTTTCCATATAATTCAAACTCTTTCATTTTGTTTTTGCTTCAGTTCTTTTGCTTTTGTTTTGTTTTCGTTTGTTTTGGATTTGTTTTACTATTTTTGTTCCAACAAATGGTCACAAATGGTATTAGAGCCTGTCATATTTGAGGGCCTCTATTGTTGGTTATTTTTATTTGAGAAAACAAAAGCTCGAGAAGAAAGAATTTGAAGCTGTTGAGTTTGTTTCAGCAAAATAAGTTTCACACCTCCACCACCACCTGTGTTTGTTGGTGAGAACTACCACATTTGGGTAGTCAAGATGAAGACATACCTTTAAGCACAAGATTTGTGGAATGTAGTAGAAAATGATCCTGAACCACCTCCATTGACGGTCAATCCTACGATTGCTCATATAAGGTAGTATAGTGAAGAGAGCACTAAGAAGCATAAAACATTGGCTTGCTTGTAGAATGGAGTATCTGATGTGATCTTCACTCGGGTAATGGCTTGTAGCTCACCTAAGCAAGCTTGGGAAAAGCTCAAGGAGGAGTTCATGGGTTCAGATAAAACAATGCAGCAACAATTGATCAATATCAGAAGAGATTTTGAGAATCTAAAAATGAAAGAGTCAAAAACCATCAAGCAGTATTCAGACAGGATAATGGCTACTATCAATAGCATAAGGCTTCTTGGAGAATACTTCAGCGAGAGCAGAGTTGTTGAAAAGGTCATCACCACTCTTCCTGAAAAGTTCGAGTCAAAGATTTCATCACTTGAGGACTCGAGAGACTTGTCAGCCATCTCACTGTCTGAGCTAATAAACTCCCTGTATGCACTTGAACAAAGAAGGGAAAATAGGTAGGAAGACCATCTTGAAGGAGCTTTCCAAGCAATGGCCAAAGAAGGCTCAAGTTCAAACCAGAAAGGAAAGAAACCTTGGCTTGATAAAAGGGAAAAACCAAGGAGGGATGCAGATAAGAAGAGGTTTCCACCATGCATTCACTGCAAAAAGACCACACATTTGGAGAAATACTGTTGGTACAAACCAAACATTCAGTGTAGAGGCTGTAAACAGTTTGGCCATATAGAGAAAGTGTGCAAGAACAAAGGGAAGGTACCAGCTCAGTAGCAAATTCAAGCTCAGGCTGCTGAAGACCTTCAAGCTCAAGAGGAACATGTCTTCACTGCTTCATGTGTTGCAACTTCAAACAAGGCCAGATGCAACGCTGATGAAAAGCTGTTCAAGGACCTCGATAGAACCTTTGCCTCTAAAATTAGAATTGGCAATGAGAGCATGATTGAAGCCAAAGGCAGAGGCAATGTGGTGATCAACACTTGTTCAGGTAACAAAGTAATTTCTGATGTGCTTTTTGTGCCTAACATAGATTAAAATTTACTTAGTGTTGGACAGCTAGTAGAAAAAGGGTATTCACTGGCTTTTAAGAATGTCACTTGTATTGTCGAAGACACACATGGTTAGGAGTTGGTCATAGTAGCAATGACAAATAGGTGTTTTATGCTTGATGTAAATCAGCTTGAGAAGAAGGCTTACACCAGCCTTGCTGTTAATGCTGGTCTTTGGCATAGGAGACTAGGCCATGTCAATTTTAGATCACTTAATCTGCTAAACAAGCTGAATTTAGTTGATGACTTGTCAAAATTTCAGGTTAGAGACACTGTTTGTGAGGTTTGCCAGCTTGGTAAGCAAACCAGACTGCCTTTTCCAGTTAATAAGGTATAGAGGGCTCGAGACAAGCTTGAGCTAGTCCATTCTGATGTCTGTGGACCAATAAAGACTTCTTCCTTGAATGACAGCAAATATTTTGTGCTGTTCATAGATGAATTAACCTGGTTTTATTGGATTTATTTCTTGAAGCAGAAGTCTGAAGTGTTTGAAGCCTTTAGCAAATTCAAGGCACTAGTTGAGAACCAGTCAGGCTACAAGATCAAGGCCTTGAAAACTGATAATGGCAGTGAGTACTTATCTGAGAGATTTAAGAAATTGTATGAGCAATATGGAATTCATCATCAGCTCACAAATGTTTATACTCCTCAGCAAAATGGAGTATATGAGAGAAAGAATAGAACAATGCTGAATATGGCCAGATGTTTGCTATTTCAGAGCAAGCTACCAAAAAAATTTTGGGTTGAGGCTGTCAATACCTCAGTATACCTGCTGAACAAGCTGCCAATATATGCTATGAAAGAAAAGACTCCTTTTGAAGCCTGGCATGGACTCAACCCAACTGTCTTACACCTGAAAGTGTTTGGCTGTGTCTGTTATGCCCACATCCCAGTCGAGAAGAGAACCAAGCTTGAAAGAAGGGTTGTCTTAAGAATATTTGTTGGCTACAGCAGTACTAAAAGGAGCTACAAGGTATTTGATCCTTCAATAAAGAAGATTTTAGTGAGTAGGGATGTAAGATTTGATGAAGAGAAGGTTTGAAGCTGGAATGGAGCAGATGCAAGGCTAATTAAAGAATATCAACTTGACAATAACCTGGAATCGGTTGAAAATGAGCCCAGCAATGAAGACTTTGATGATGCTCTTGTGAGAGGCACCAAAACTATTACTGACATCTACCAAAGATGTGATGTTGCAATAGTTGAACCTTCAGATTTTGAGGAAGCTGCCAGGGACAAACATTGGAAGAAGGCTATGGAAGCTGAATTGGAAATGATCCATAAGAATGACACTTGGAAATTGGTGGACAGACCAAATCATAAGAAAATCATAGGTGTCAAGTGGGTTTTTAGAGCCAAATATAATACTGATGGCTCACTGAATAAGCACAAGGCAAGACTTGTGGTGAAAGGCTACAGTCAGCAGTATGGGATCGATTTCATGGAGACTTTTACACCAGTAGCAAGGCTTGACACAATCAAGCTACTGTTTGCCTTAGCTACTCAGAAAAAATAGAGGGTTCACCAATTGGATGTCAAGTCAGTATTTCTTAATGGCTATCTAAAGGAAGAGATTTTCATTGAGAAACCTGATGGATTCAAAGGTTTAAGAGAAGAGGACAATGCCTATAGGCTAAATAAGGCATTGTATGGCCTGAAACAGGCACTAAGGGCCTGGTATGACAGGGTTGACTCATACCTGTCTAGGCTTGGGTTTGAGAAAAATGTTAGTGAGGCTACACTTTATGTGAAGAGGTCAGAAAATGAGACTTTACTGATTGTATCACTCTATGTGGATGATTTGCTTGTGACTGGAAGCCAAAATAAATTGATTAGTGAATTCAAAGTGCAAATGCAGGAAGTGTTTGAAATGACAGATTTGGCAGTCATGACATACTTCCTTGGTATGGAAGTGAGCCAATCTGATCAAGGCATTTTCATCAGCCAACATGCCTTTGCTTTGAAGATTCTTAACAGATTCTGCATGACTAATTGTAAATCAGTTAGCACACCAGTGCCATAAGGGGAGAAGCTGTCTAGTAATGGAACTGAAGAAAGGGTTGATGAGAAAGAATATCAATGTCTAGTAGGTTGCTTGCTTTACTTAACAACAATTAGGCCTGATGTTATGTTTGGTGTTAGTCTCCTATCGAAATTCATGCACTGTTGTAATGTGATTCATTTCAAGGCAGCTAAAAGAATCCTCAAATACATCAAAGGGACTTTGAACTATGGAGTCATGTTTAAGAAGGAAAAAGAGCTCAAACTGACTGGATACTCTGATAGCGATTGAGCTAGCTCTGTTGATGACATGAAGAGCACCTCGAGTTACTTCTTTACCCTTGGCTCAAGAGTTTCCTGTTGGAGCTCGAAAAAGCAACAAACTGTTGCTCAGTCCATAGCTAAAGCAGAGTATATTGCAGCTGCTACAGCTGTGAATCAAGCTATTTGGCTTAGAAAGCTGCTAAGTGACTTAAATGAAGAACAAGTTGAAGCTACTGAGATCAGAGTCGACAACCAATCAGCGGTTGCCATAGATAAAAATCCAGTCTTTCATAGCAGGACTAAACATTTTAAGATCAAGTTTCATTTTGTTAGAGAGGCTGAGCAATCAAAAGAAGTCAGTCTTGTTCAATGTAGCTCAGAAAACCAACTGGCTAATATTTTGACCAAGCCACTCGGTGCTGCAAGGTTTGAAGTTTTAAGAAGCAAAATTGGTATATGTTGCATACAGTCCAAGGAGGAGTATTGAGCATTGGCCTGCAATGCAACATGTGACCAACTGCAGCTCAATAAGTAGACTAGAATGGAGCAGAGTGCAGCAGCTAGTTTGATTCATTTTGATTATTTTGTTCCTATGTAACTTTGTTTAGTTCCCTTGTAATTTGTTCACAAAGTTAGTAGGACTAGATTTCTGATTTGTACTTGATGTAATAGTTGATATGTCAGCTTCCTTTTGCTTGTAATTCAAAGACTATATATGCTTTGTATTAGTGGGAGCAGTTACATTATTAGGTAACTGTCTAATTGCTATGTAACTTACATATATTTCAAATTTATCAACGAAAATCAATGTTGTTGTTCGGTTTCTATATAATTCAAACTATTTCATTTTGTTTTTGCTTTAGTTCTTTTGCTTTTGTTTTGTTTTGGATTTGTTTTACTGTTTTTGTTCCAACAATAAGGAGATTCTATCGCTTTTTATTTGTTTGATCTTTGCCAAAATGTTCCATCTATGATGTTATCCAAAGTGGAAGAAGACAAATCAATCAAGGGCATAAAGATTGCAATGGGAATTGTTCCAATCAATCATTTGCTTTTTGCAGATGATTGTTTTCCCTTCTTCATAGCAAATTTCCATTCTTGTCATGCAATTATAGCTCATGAATACTTTTTGCAACCTTTTAGGGCGGATGGTTAACTTTGATAGGACATAAATATCTTTTAGCCCTTCTACAAAATCGAATAAAAGACAATGGTTCAATGGTATTCTAAGAATTAGATGAGTTGATAGACCAAGTACTTTAGCCTTCTGAAAGAAGAATTAGCTAATGGCTTAGTGAGGATACCTGCAATTTGTTCTTGTGCTGGAACATGATTGACCTGGAGAGCCACTTGCATCACCTTTTCACAGACAAAGTGAATGTCTAACTCCACGTGTTTCATTTTGGCATAAAGAACCGAGTTAGCTGAAATTTGCACAGCGCCCATGTTATCAGACCAAATCACTGGTGTACCAACTAAAAAATTGACTTGGGAATTTATAAAAACAAAAATGCTTTCTTTCAAGGGATTATGGATAAAATCCAGGGAAAGTTGGCCCACTGGAAAGCTAAATGTTTGTCGCAAGGAGAAAGACCAACTCCGTTCAAGGCACATTGACATCATCCCCTGTATACGTTATCTTGCTTTAAAGCCCTACGATACATATGTGATAAAATTGATGAAACTGCCAAGAAATTTTGGTAGGGTCATGAAATAGGTGAGAAGAAACTTCACTAATGCAATTGACAAACTCTGTGAAAAATTAAGCATAAGGAAGGTCTGGGTATAAGGATGTCAGGTTTGATCAATGAGACCCTGTTAGCTAAATAAGCATGAAGACTAATGATTGACGTCCAGAATATTGAAAGTGAAATATCATAAGAATAATGGTTTTCAAAATGTGACAAAAAAGAAAAAAAAAGCCTTGTGATTATTGATTATGGAAGGGTCTTTTGAAAGAAAGAGAGATGTATGTATGTTAGGAAAGGATATTTAAATTTGGAGTGGTAAAAATTGTGATATTGTCCTTGGTTCTCATGGACTTTAGGAATGTTGAAAACCCACAAATTCAGAGGCCAATTAAAGCTATGGCCAAAAATAATGGCAGCCAGTGGATGGTAAACTTATCAAATTTGAGCTATAGCAACAATTTATAAGTATATCATTTTTTATATTGAGTGGTGAAGACAAGATTATTCGGAATATGATAATAACATTATGTTTTTTGTTAAATTAACCTACAATATCTTATAAAGTGTTGTAGCTCGAAGTAGATGTGGTCATATTAACATAGGCAAGCTCAAAAGGAAGTCAACAACTGGACAACAAAGGCGACAATTACCATAATGCTTTTCCTTTTTCTTTATCTAGGGGTTAGTTCTTTTTGGTGTCTTTTTTCAATCGTTCTCTAAAATTATTAAATTGTTACATTTACCCTAAAAAAATTAATTTTCTTTTAAAGTGGAACAAGCACAATACAATTAAAATATAAATACAAGGTTAAGTAATTTTAAGTATCAAACTATTACATCGGATAATCTAAATTATCACAATGCAACATCAAATCATTACATTATAAACAGATTCGAAATTGATACAATACTAACTTAAACAAACAAATGACTGAACTAACTAGACTAAAAAACACTCATAACAATCATGAACTCGGACACCTGCACGTAAAATCGTGCATGGTAGGTATTGAATAACACAGAATCAGATATCTAAACAATGAAACAGTAGAATTCTTGTCGCAGAAAACACAAATGAAACCTCCACAAGAAAATAAATTTCTAAATTTCTAAACACAAACACACACATTGATGAATGATTAACCAGAACCCTTAGAAAACTAACCACAACGTCCCGTTGTTCTTTAAAAGGTCTTAATTTTTATAAAGATTTGGAAAAACGGAAATCATCGACTATTATTTGTTTGTTTTTTCTTTTTTCTTCTACAATTCTACACCAATTAGGTGTTGGGTAAATTGCATGTTTACTTATTACATTATAATCCTACTCAAACTCTTATCCTTATTTATGGATAAGTTGTTAATTAATTTTTTAACACATGAATAAATGTAGAAATAATAAATACCATAGGATGAAATTACTAAAGATGATCGTAGGAATTAAATCACTAACAACCATTGGATGAGATATGGCTGTACGTTTTTTTTTTTATTTGAAAAGTTAATTTTTTTTAAAACTTTACTAAATAATATCTAGAAACCATACAACAATATCTATTTTATCAACAAAAAAAAAAAAAAACCTAAAACTAAAAATTACAGCTACAAATCATTAATATATTAGGAATTTTTATTACTATTGATTTCACATTCTTCATTACTTAAACTCAAAATTAAATTTTGAACTATTATATCAACAGTTTTAATCTGAATCAATCATTATAAATACTGTATAATTTAATATTACTTAAATTCAATTTAAATAATTAATTAATTTATACATAAATTTTTATATGATGAAATTCGAATTCAAACATTTAAAATCGAAAATCTCAACCATAGAAAACACTTTATAGATAAATCTTGAAAGCTTTTAATTTTTTTTTAGAAAAGTAAGATACAATATTAAAAAGCTTATAATTGTAATTGTGAAGCAGAGTGGCATTTATATGCTGAGATTTTGGCATTTAAATGTGTGCAGATAGCTTTAGAATAGTGCAGGGATAAACAAAATGTACTTATGTTCTGCGGTTCTCGTGAATTTGCAAACAATTTATTTGATTAACCTATTTTTTGTAATAAACCATATCATTAATAACAATGACTAAAAATAATTGCAATTTTTTTATTTATCAATTATTCCGACAGTAAGAAACCTGTAAAGCATAGGAGTCATATTTGCTCCACTGTCATAAACTTGTTATTTAAATCCATTCATGAAACTTACAATTAGATAGTATTAGATACTAACTAAGATATAAAAATTTACATTTTTCGTCAAGATAGTAAAAGAAGAAAATGGAATCAGGTTGGCATTTGGAACCGGCACAACGGGCACAGGTGATTGGTCTTCAACCACTTAACGATGCAACCATCATGGAACACATGTGTGCATGGCATCAAGGCAACCTCGCCACCCTCCAAGAACTCATCGAGACAGATAGCACATTCTTTGTTCGTTGAGTTCAAACCCTCACGTAATCTCCTCCTCTTCTTCAAAGGCAGGCGATCTTGTTCTTCATCATCACCCCATTTATACCTTCTCAAAGCTTGAACCGACAAATATGTAGCAGGCTTGAAATTCAATGTGTCCTCACCATCACCATCACCATCATCATCGTCGTTGTCATTTGGCTCATCGGCCTCATCATCATCACGATCAATCGGCACCTTGATGATTACTTCCACTTCAAAGGAAATGAGTTTACGTGCAAAGTTAAGGGGGTTACTATGTATCTGCCGTGCATAAGACAAGATACCAGGAACGATGAGAGTCTGAATGTAGTCTAGAGGTGCACCCGTTCTTTCTAACAAGGAGAGTAGGATGTTGGGACCGTCTTTGTCGGATAAAATGGTGTCCCGACGATATGTGACGGACTCATTTAAACTTCCTAATGTTGTTCCCCTGTTAAAAGATGAAATGAAACGAATACCCATAACTATGTTGAAAAAGTCATATGGGATATGACTATAACGTTGTTGTACTTCAAGGTTATTGGTTACTTCTGTTAGCTTGATACGGTAAATGGAAGCCGCCATTGCTACTATCTTGCAACTTTTTCGATCGTTGAGGGGTTTCTCAGAATCACAGTTGATGTTGAGAGTGTAAATACAAATGATATACAGTTAGGGGATTAGTTTTTTTATAGGGGCTTAATTTTTTCCTATTTCTTCTACAATTCTACACCAAATAGGTAAACTGCATGTTTACTTATTACATTATAATCCTACTCAAACTCTTATCCTTATTTATGGATAAGTTGTTAGTTAAAATTTTAAAATATAAGCAAATGTAGAAATATTAAGGACCATAGGATAGGATAAGATATGATTGAATATTTGCATTATCAAATTTCATTTATTTATTATTATCTATTTTAAATTAAAAAAATTATAATCTAACTTGAAATTAATAAATATTTGAATTGATTAAATATTTAAATTTAGTAAGTTAATTTTTTAAAACATAAATAAGAAAAGGGATTGAAATTTGGGTACCCTGATTCATTATCCAAAGTCAATTTGAAATTTGGATAATTCATTATCGGAAAGACTAGGAGAAGTAGGTAATAAAAGCCGAAAATATTTGCATTATTAGTAATTCAAGTACCTCACCGCCAAAGTTGGGTACAATTAAGAACGTTTGTTTAGCTCAAAATTGGGGTTTCAGGAAATAAATAATTTATATAAGATATGAAATTACAATGTTTGTGTGCAGCTTTTGATCTCCAAGTGCCATCATTACTTGTGAAGCCAACTGTTAAAAGCATAAAACATTCTGTAAAACTTTCACTCCAATCACCGCACAATATATGTACAAGAAGCTCCGAGTAGGAAGCCACTCGGATTCTTTCTTCTTCATGCAAAATCTCAAATCAAAATTGAATACCTGTTGTTGAGGACGCTTGAAACTTATCAAGACATTTTCATTTGGATTTGCCGATGAATATGTACAAGAAACTCCACATAAGATGGCCCATTTGCATTCTTGTCTTCTACCATGCAAGATACGAACAACATTCCTGAAAATGTAGTAATTCAATCATGAGAATCCCCTAATATATTTTCTTTTCTTTTCTTCTAAAATAGAAATGATTATAAGAAACCTACAACCATAGAAACAATTTGCTTCATTGTCGTAAAAAAACCAAGGCAAAAACTCTCGGACAAGAATTAAACAACCTAGTCTCTGCTCTCAATTACATAGTTGAGAAAAGTTTATATGATGCATGTTGGAAGAATCCATGGCTATTTTGGTCAAAATATTCTACATAGGATATATTTAATAATTTTGTAAGGAGGTGGTGGGGGAATGGTGTCCAGGATTTGAACCCTGGATTTTTTGCCACTACACCAGTGGCTCAGCTGACTAGGATAATTTATTTAACCATATCATAGTTTTGCGTGAGAAGGAAGTCCAAAGCACTTACCTGACGGATCCCCCTTCTTGCACAATGTGAAGCTGCAACAGAAAATGAAAGAGTGTAAAGATAAAATTGTATTAAACAGCGAAATGGTGTTCAATTTGGCTATGAAGGAAATGGAACAGAAACTGTTCTTTTTGGAGTAAAATAACACTAAAGAAACCACTATTAATCATACCGAAGGTAGGAGCATCTTTGTTGGCGAATCACATTGACTACATCATTGAAGTTCTTTGATAAAGGATTGGAAAATTGCTGCATCACAAACTGAACATACAATGTTGACAAAAGAGCGTTAATGTCTGTACAGGGTAAGTGAAAAGGTCTAGACACAGAATAAAGCTTAAAAGTGAACCATATTTACAGGGGATAACCTAACCCGGTAATCCTAATATTTGAATCCAGGGTCACTCATTTGAGTGCCATACTAGTCAGTCATCAAGCAAAACAGTTTTCAAGACTCTACTCATCGAATCCAAAAATCAAATACTCCATAAATAACAAAGAAATTCTCACTATTAATGGAAGGAAAATGAAACAACATGCAGAGTGGCACACAAAATTCATCATACAGGTAGTTTAATAGCAATTTAAATCATAAGTATTTAAATATTTAATTTATTTTTAAATAAAAAAAAGTGTAAAAAAATATCCTAAGCTTATTTTCAGAAGACAAAAACCTGAAAAATCAGGAAATACAATTTCAGGTGCTTAACAAGTTGTTTCTAGTAAATTAACAAAGTAATGAGGATTTAAAAAAAAACGGAAGTAAAACAAAGTACCTGAGTGGGTACTTCGTCAACTGAGGTAAAGCCAAAAAGTTGTTGCAAGATACTTGAATCCACTGAGCTTCCAAAATATATTAAAGCATCCTCACCATTCTCAAGAAGATAGATTCCATCATCACAGACAAGTTCACTAGAAAGTGGGATTGTAGGAGGAAGTACAGATTCATCCCCATCCTGTCCAGCAAGCCTAAATTGTCTGTTGGCATGGTTAAAACACTTTGGACCATAAGCCAACTAGAAATTTTATTACCTTTGAATCAACATTGTGAATGGCAAACATCCTGGGATAAACCAATGGGATTGCCAAAGGAGTAGAAAGGGAGGAAACATAATTGAACCAGAAGGAACGGTCATCTATTCTGCCATCATTTCGCAACCCTCAACTCTTGATTAATGCTGAAGAAAGGAAAAGACAATATTTATCTACAGATGAAAAATACTTCAATTTTTCCTTGACAAGATGTCTGAGATTCTGCCACAGGATTTGCCAAAATGGAAGAAAAAGTTTGAAGATGAAGATTAACTAAAATAATGATAATGGAAATGAATGAGATACGGATCAAGTAGATAAATTAACAAAAAGAAATATTTATACCAAGAGTATATAGAGGGAGAAGCTTAAGAGCCTCAGGAAGAATAAGCTGTCCAGTTGATGATACTGTGGCGCAAAATTTACGATATGAAAGCAGAATGTTGATGCAAAGATTTGTAACATGGTCCCTCACTTGAAGAAGCGGGCATGTAGGAATTCTATAATTCTATTACAAAGGTTGATGAAGATGGATTAACACTGCATGGTGCGATTCTATAATTCAGTTCAGAATGAATTCTTATATATACAATATCATTACGATGAAATAAATATTTTTTTATATTAAATATTATCTACTTTAAAAACCCAGAAGTTGTACTCATAATTTTGTCTTCTAAAAAAATACATCTCAAAATCCTTACTTTATAGGATATACTCAAATCCTTAACTAGTTAATATGAGATAATTTTTCACTTCAACTATAGTCATGAAAATATTTTCAATCGTGTTACATTTATCAAATTACAAATATATATATATATATATGATATACTGCAATTTAGAATTGTTAGTTCAATCCATTCATGAAACTTACAATTAGATAGTATTAGATACTAATTGAGATGCAAAAATTTAAATCTTTCAATGAGATAGTTGAAATAAATGGAATCAAGTTGGCATTTGGAACCGGCACAATCGGCGCAAGTGAGTGGTCTTCAACCACTTAACGATGCAACCATCATGGAATACATGTGTGCATATCGAGGCAACCTCGTCACCCTCCGAAAACTCATTGAGACAGATAACACATTCTTTGTTCGTTGAACTCAAACCCTCACGCAATCTCCTCCTCTTCTTCAAAGGCAAACAATCTTGTTCTTCATCATCACCCCATTTATACCTTCTCAAAGCTTGAACTGACAAACATGTAGCAGGCTTGAAATTCAATGCATCCCTATCATCATCATTGTCGTCGTCATTCGGCTCATTGACCTCATCATCATTATCATCAGCCTCATCATCAACATTATCAACCGGCACCTTGATGATTACTTCCACTTCGAAGGAAATGAGTTTACGTGTAAAGTTAAGGGGATTACTATAAATCGACCGTGCATAAGACAAGATACTAAGAACAATGAGGGTCCGAATGTAGTCTAGAGGTGCACCTGTTCTTTCTAACAAGGAGAGTAGGATGTTGGGACCGTCTTTGTCGTATAAAATGGTGTCTCGACGATATGTGATGGACTCATTGAAACTCCCTAACGTTGTTTCCCTATTAAGAGATGAAACGAAACGAATCCCCACAACTATGTTGAAAAAGTCATGTGGGATATGACTACAATGTTGTTGTGCTTCAAGATTATTTGTTACTTCCCTCAGTTTGATGCAGTAAATGGAAGCCACCATTGCTACTATCTTGCAACCTCTTTGATTGTTAAGGGGTTTTTCAGAATCGCAGTTAGTGTACGAGAGTGTAAATACAAATAGTATAGACTTGGGGGCTTAATTTTTTATAAGGAATTGAGAAAACAAAAACCACCGACTATTATTTGTTAAATTTTTCCTATTTCTTTAACAATTCTACACCAAATAGGTAAATTGCATGTTTACATATTACATTGTAATCCTACTCTAACTCTTATCCTTATTTATGGATAAGTCCTCAGTTAATTTTTTAAATATAAACAAATACAGAAATATTAAGAACTGTGGGATAGGATAAGGTATGACTTAATATTTACATTATCGAATTTTATTTATTTATTATTATCTATTTTAAATTAAAAAAATTCTTGTCTGAAATTAATAATTATTCAAATTGTTTAAATATTTAAATTTAGTAAGTTGAATATTTTACAAAATAAATTAAAAAAATGGATTGAAAATTGGGTACCCTAATTCATTATCCAAAGTTAATTTGAAGATGTCATCAAGTAAAAGGTTGGCTTGCAAGTAGGGGTGAGCAAAATCCGATTTGATTCGAAAAACTCGATAAATTTTTTAAATTTTGAGTTAATAAAGTTATTTGGATCAACTCGAATAAAAAATTAAGTTTTTCGGTTTAACTTGAATATAAATTACACAATTCGAGTTATCCGAAAATCAGAATAAGAAAAGGTAAAACTATACTATTTTGATAAATGTTTCCCTTTTTTAAAGTTAAAAGTCAAAACCATTAAATTAAAAAGCAAAATTAAGTTGTTTTGATAAATGTTTACTCATTAAATTAAAACAAAACCATTATATTATTTATGTAGTTAAATAATTTTGTACTTCGTGTACTAGTTAAATAATCGGTTTATGTAAACGCAACATTGAGTATAAATAATAGGACTCATTAACTCTACTCGACTTGACTCGAACTTTTTTGACTCGATTTGATCTGATTCGAAAAAAAATTCAAATTGAATTCAATTGCTAAAATAGAATTCGTTAACTCGACTAATTCGAAATTTTTTGACTCAATTCGACTCGACTCGATCGAATACTCACCCCTACTTGCAAGGGTGTTCGTTGCCAGGGCCAATCCGAATCCTAGTTTGAATTTTTTTCTTTTTTTTTTTAATTTCTTATACAAGTCCATTCAGATCAGACCTTCGTCAGAGTAAATAGTAAATTTAATAGTTGCAAATAATAAAATATTTTTATAGTCATTTTAATATGTTTGATTATGATCAGAACCAATATATGATACCGAAAAAGGATACACTACGAGAAGTAGGTAACAAAACCCTTGAAAATATTTGCATTATTATTACTTCAAGTTTTAAGTAAAAAATTTTATTTATAGTTGTTAAAAAAAAATAAATGATTGCTACGACTATTTAAATTTAATTTTGAATGCAAATAAATCAAATTAAAAAATGTCATTGTTTCTTAACGTTTTATATAATTATATTTCAGTTTGGTATCGTCAATAACAACAATGACATTGAAGTTCACTGTTCAAAACGGATCATTCTTGTACATAATTTTAAAAGTAAGTTACTTTCGTAAATAATTAATTTATTTAGATTATTTTTGAAAAAAGCCGAAAGAAAGAGAGATGTATGATTAGGAATGTTGAAAACCCGGAAATTCATGCCAATTAAAGCTATGGCCAAAAATAATGGCAGCCAATGGATGGTAAACTTATCAAATTTGAGCTATAGCAACAATTTATAAATATATTTTTTCAATCATTAAAATATATTGTTTCATTCATTCGGAAATATGATAATAATATTATATTTTCGCTAAATTAACTTATAGTGTTCTTTAAAATATTGAAGCTCGAAGTAGATGTGGTCATATCAATATAGATAAACTCAAAAAGAAATTAACTGGACAACAATGACGACTATTATGGATATATCTTTTAGCCGGCTATAATGCTTTTCCTTTTTCTTATTTCAGGATTTTTTTTTTGGTATCTTTTTTTTATCGTCCACAAAACTATTAATTATTTATATATACTTTAAAAAATTAATTTTTTTTTAAAAGTAGAACAAACACAATACAATTAAAGTATAACTATAAATTTAAATAATTACAAGTATCAAATTATTACATCGTATAATTTAAATTATCACAATGCAACATCAAATTATTACATTATAAAGAGATCAAAAATTGATAGGATACAATTTTAAGTAAACAAGTTACTAAACTAACTAGATTAAAACCCATTCATAACAATCATAAACTCAGGCACCTACACGTCGTGCGCGGTAGGTATCGAATAACACAGGATCAGATATCAATGAAATGATAAAATTCCTGTCGCAGAAAACACAAAAAGAACCTCACAAGAAAATAAAATTGTGGATTTCTAAATACAAGCACACATTGATCGATGATTAACCAGAATCCCCTAAAACACTAACCGCAGCGGTCCGTTGTTCATTTGTAAGGTCTTTCGGAAAGTTAACGAGGAAGGAAACATTCAAGTTGCCTCGGCTTCCCGGTTCTTTCTTGTTGGCCATACCCTGGCCTTTGATGACCCTTTGATAGCCAGGCCTAATGATTTCATCAATTTCCAGATTCATCGTCCCTCCGCCCAGTAAAGGTATCGGAAAGGAGCAACCTGTGAGAGCCTTCACCAACGGAATTTCAACAGTGAGCTCCAGATCATCGCCGACTCGTCGGAACAAGCTATGGCGTTTCTCGGCAATCACGAAAGTGACGTCGGCAGCGTAGGCTCCTGGGCTTTCGTTTCCCATTCCTTGGAATGTTACCTTTGTCCCTTTCTTCCATCCTGGATTCACTTTTACTGATAATATCTCGTCTTCTTGTATTATTTGCCTGCCCATTTTATTCACAATATTGCTTCAGATTTTAATAGTGTTAATTCATAATAAATGGATTTTGGGTAAAATAAAAATAAAAACCTTAGTATTTTAATAGGTTGCATGAATCGGGTTGGATTTTAATCCATTGAATCTAGATTATTTAATTTAGGGTTTAAATCTTGAGGATAATTTTTATTGAAGTTAAATTTTGAATTTAGATTAATTCCCATTTTAATTATTTTAAATTTGAATATTTTTAAATTTAAGTTTTTTAAGTTGAATTACTATAAATTTAAATTATAATCATTTAAGCTTTGGATTAGTTTGAGTTATTATCTAATTAATTTGAGATTTAATTTTCAGTTCGTTTCATATGACAATGCGAAATCACAGAGAATATGTAAAGCTGAAAAAAATGATAAATATAAAATTACGAACCCGGATAGCGTAAGAACGTCTCTCGTGATCATCACCTTCTTCATACATCCATAGCACAACTCTTCAAGCGTGCACTCCAGATTTCTCTCGATCGTTGGAGGTTTCACCATCCCTCTTAACTTAGAATACCTGGTCGGGTCACTCTTCCACTTGCTCGAGGAGTTTCTCGACAGATTCTCGGGGAATCCGTTTCTATGATCCACGCTTCTCAGACTTGCTCCATTATGAATGCTGTTTACGAGGGAAGGTCTCGGCAGGGGGCTCCTCTTGCCCGGGGTTCTCGGAGGGATTGAAGCAAAGAAAGCGTCCATGTTTCGATGCCTGAAACAATGCCTCCTCCTGGATTGGAATCCATGTCGGCCATTGTATCCGTAGCCGCGAATCGGAGGACACTGCATGTTTGCTTGATCTATTACCTAGATATAAAAATTCTGTCACGTTTGCCAACCGAATCTGGATTTCTTACAATGACGCCTTGATTGTAATGTGAAAGGAAATCTGTAAAGCTTGGTTTAGAAATGGAGGCAGATTCAAATGATTGAACTATATAAAGAGTGTTAGCAAAGAGCCAAAGAGGGGACAGATTTTTACCATATCCAACAGTAAAATATAATATAAAAAATGCATGGTTAATCTATTAACTAATTACCCAAATATTTACTGTTTGCCAATAAAAACATAATTACCCAAATATTCATTGGCTTTCATTACCACATTTCTATTAGCAAGAGATAGTAACCTAAATTTTCTTTCACTATTTTTTCTCTATTTTCTAAGGTTATTATCTTACCATTCATATATTTATATATGTAATTGAGATATTAATCATTTTACTTTAATTTATCATAATTCAATTTTTGTATTTTACGGAAATTAAAAAATTAGTTCAATTCAACAACACAGTTAGACATTATCGTTAAATCATTACCTTAAAATTTATAGTTTAGCAATTTACAAGCAAGAAATTAGCAAAAAATTAATATTTCACTAATTTATATGGCAAAAAATTAACAAAAAATTACAAGTAAAATTTATATATTTACCAATAAATGTACTAACCTCTCTATTTTCACAAAATAGAATTTCATGATTAGATGGTGTTGTTTTCATGTATATTAGCATTTAAATAATTTTGCATCCATGCTATTATCAATTTCACTTATTTTTTAACCAATATCAAACAGGATTAAACTAAATCATTTACTTCTATATTACAGGCATTAAATGTCAGACCAAATGGGAAAGACTTCGTCATTTCTTTTAATGATTATGAATTAATTTTCAAATATATATTTAGCTAACTTTTTTTTGGGTCCCTCAAACATCTATCAGCAGGACAAAATGGCGATAATGAGAATAAGCAATACAGTTGACTGGTGCCTGCAGTTCTACATATAGTGATGGGCTTTTCCGAAGCCCAGAACCATTTCATTTTATCAGCATTCACTTAATTATAATACACATTAACTAATTTGATACACAAATTTTAATTTTATGTAATTATTAACATATTAAAATTTAAATAAATACTTAAAACTTTAATTTAATTCAAATATGCACTGCTTAAAAAATTAAATACATTAATTAATTTCTATATTTGATAAATATAATTATTTATATATACAATATATAAACATAAAACAATGCTATATCAATAATTGTATTTATAAAAATTGAATCAAATTAAAATTTTATATATAAAATTACACAATTAAAATTCAAGTATAATAAATAAAATCATTTTTATATACAATATATAAACATAAAATAATAATATATCAAAAATTATATTTATAAAATTGAATCAAATCGAAATTTTATATATAAAATTATACAAAATTTAAATTTAAATATAATAAACATAACCATTCATATACAATATATAAACATAAAATAAACATTTTTTTCTACGTAAAGCAATTATATTAAAGATTTTCAACAAACATGTGCAGACAATTTTGATATTTTAGAAAAGAATTACCCTACAACCCAACTTCATATTTTGATACTATGGTAATTGGAATGTCTCCAAATGTGTGGCCCAAATCAAGAGTACAAAAACATCATAGCTATTATCATATACAGTACAGATAATACATGTATTTACTTGGTCGTAGAGATACATAAGAAATTTAGAAATCGAATTATTTTCTTTATTTGCAACCTACAGGGTACAAATTGGGTATTATCCCAAAATACAACAGCTAATATCACACTAATATTTACTGCAGAAGGAATTAGAAAATAAGTAAAATAAACCCCCCAAAAAAAAAAAAAAAAAAAACCAAAAGAAAAAAGAAAAGGGAAAAGCTTTCAACATTTTCTGGCATTTCTGATGCAAGTTAGCCAGGGAAAGATGCATCTGCAATGGTAGTCGATACACCAAAAGGATTTCGATCGAAAGGAGAGTTCGGTTAATATTTCCATTATGTACAGAATACATTACACCTGTGCATAGCATTCAACAAGATGAGCAAACATGTGATCCACCAGATTTGATGCAAAATAATTTACCAGGATAAATAGAGATACATTTGTTGGAGAACTTCATATGATCCCTATTAAAATAACTAACCCCCAATCATGAGTAGTTTCTGGGTTTTAAAGATAGATTTATACTGATCTCCTTGATCGATGCACACAAAAGGAAGTACATGTTCCTGAAGCCTAGAGGTGGACCTCTGGAGCCTAGAGGTGGACCTTGACAAAATAAAATAATAATAATAATAACGGAGACGGGAAGGCTTATCTACTCAATCTGGTAACCACAACACGTTTAGAAAATTAAAGAGAAAGGATATATTTTATTTGACTTAAGATTTTTTATGATTTAAGGGCTCAATTTAGTTTTAGTTCAGCTAGGCAGTTTGTACATAATATTGGCTCCTTCCTTTCCTCTTTTATGATGCATGAAGTGGTCAATAAAGTTCAATTAAATTTGCAGAATAAAGAAAAGAAAATGGATATATACTCACCATGATGGTCAGATAAATGCATGGTTAAATTCTGCATACCCTACAACATAAAATTTGCACACTGCAAAAGTAAAAGAATCAAAATTACTAAAAGAAAAGAAATACCATAGAACTTATTTGATGCAATGAAATTAGTTATGATACAGAATACTGCTAAGTTTTACATCCTCATTTCAGCTCCTAAATGCTTAAATTGCTTATTGGTAATACTAAAACTGAACATTCAAAATGCCACTGGATGAAATATGAATGATAATAACAGTTCAGCTATATGTTGCTGTAAATGAGAAAAGATGGCAATTTATTGTAACATAGCAATATTTTAAAAAAAGCATAAAAAAAGATATAACCTTTGCATGACAAATTTTCGTTATAGCCTCAACATGAAAATTCTTCAGTTCTTCGAGAGATGTAACATCTAAACCACTGATATCTTCACCCTATAGAAAATAGTTGATTAGTTTAGATTCATAACTTTTCTAAGTTGCAACTGGATGGAATTAAATGTCTACGGATATATTTACATATACACATCATAACCAACTTAAATATAATCAAATGCAACTGCATAGCAGACATTTTATAACAGGTATAGGTATAGCGTAAAGTACACAAACAAAGATGCATCTCAAAAGTCTTCAACTAACAGGCCTCATATACCTATTAACTCAGAAAAATGAAAAGTTGGTCCTGAGATGTAGATCATCACATGAAATCTGAAAACTGGCATTCACTGGCAGATTAGTTTGTAGACCAAAAGCAGGCTTACAGCTGAAACTAGGCTAGAAGGCCAACAATTTAATACAATTGATAATTCAACGTTCTACCAAGTGATACCATTCTATTCTTGGTCATTAAGTTTGAGGTAGGTTGATGCTTAATATAATGCCAAAAGCTAATTGTTTGCTTTAATTGACAGTACTGGACTCATATACAAGTGTTGAGTGACGTCATCCACAGCGATTAAGTTTGAGGTTTGCAGTGGCCTTATATTGAGGCTGTTGACTTGATACTGAACACTCATCCTATTCCAGGATCAATTTCCATTAGAATTGTGCTTATATCCCTTATAGATTCCTCACTGGTTTGGACAAGTGTTACATCCCAATGATAAATCAAACACTAATTTTATACTCATACTAGAGCTGGAAAATGAAACCTTAAAAGAAGGCAACCAAAAAGATAGATCCATAGTTGAAGAAAGAAAACAACCACAATAAACTGGTATGAGAAAAACATACAAGTTCCCATTTCTTCAAAACTAATCTAGAGAAACAGCATACCTTCATTCTGGAAACAAGCCTTTCTAGTTCTTCACATCTTCTCCTTTCTTCTTGATAGCAAGCTCTTAACTCTTCGTATGTTTTCAGTCCATGTAAATTTTCGCAAGCTTCTTCCGGTTTCAATAATTTAAACGAGTGACCATTGGAAGGCAAAGGTCCATTTCTTTCTCCTGTTAGTGCAATACTTGATGATATGTCCTCCACATTAACACCAAGTTTTCTCATCTTTGCCACAAGCATCCACATGTTTGCCAGCTCATTTTCCAGATGTTCCTCGTGCCTTTTTGCTTCATTAATTCTTCTTCGCAAATCACCTTCCATTAGCTCTCTCTCAGATAATGCAGCTTCCAGGGCAGCTTCTCTTTGGTTCCTCATGCTAAGTTCTTTCTGCAACTCCTCTATGAGAAGTTCATCCTCTTGTTTCCTGTGATGTGCCTCGGGCCAGGCACCACTCATGTTGTTTTGTCTAAAATTATGCATAGTCCTCTGACTACAGTTGGATCTACAGCGGGCCTCTTTTGCGGCAGCCAGTTCACCTGTCAGTTTAGCATTTTCATAAGAAAGCCTGGTTACTTCTTCAGCTAAGTTTCGAAGTTCAACTGCAGCTGCTGCCGCCAACTCTTTTGCATATGAAGCTTCCTCTGCCAGCTTATTACTGTGAACTTCAAGCCCATCCTTCTCTTCAGCTAATTTCACCTTCTCTTGCTTCAGGCTCTCTATCTCAGCAGCCTAAGAAAATAAAAACAGGTTAAACACATCAGCAGAAAACTTCATGGAAGAGTAATACACCACCCTTAATCAAATACTGAACAGAAGTAGCATAGTTAGTTCAAATTTTGCTTAAGATGCCAGAATTAATAATGAAAAAGGAATTACCTGAATAAGAACTTGGGAATTCAAAGAGGTACATTTGTCACACTCTTTGGAGTCATCCTGAGAAAATACTCTATTCAAGCTCATGACACTAGTTGGTGTATTATCATCACCGTAAGTTTCTTCACATGAACCAATTCCATTCTTCATTTTCTCAAAAAATTCTTTGGAAGAAGTTTCTTCTGCCACATTATCTGCCCTTTCTTGTGGATTCCTGGAGCTTTTGTTCTTCAGCTGTTGCCTTAGTAGAAGAATAGTTTCTTGCATCTCAGAATTTTCTGCTATCTACTAGGAGAATCAAATACTACCATTAACAATATGAACTCTGAAATAATAAAGCATGGGGAAGGCAAAGTGGACTTAGAAATTCTACCTTCACTTGAAGTTGCTCTTGAAGTACCCTATTGTCTGCTGATTTAATCTTAAATACAATTCCATCACAATGCACTCAAATTAGTAAAGTATATTTAATATTAAAATACCATTCGCACAACCAAGTAATAGGATAACAAACCTCAAGTTCAAAAGTTTTCTCATTTAGGTTTGTTGCAAGCTTCAAAAGAGCCTACATTAGAGATTAATAGACTGAATCAGCAAGAAAGAGCAGCCAAGAGAGGGGGGAGGGGAACTTAAAAGAGAATGACCTACAGTCAAATGAGTTGTTCTTGCCTACTATACCACCCGCTACCCAATCCCCAACAAAGTATTAAAAAGAAAATAGTAATTTATTTTTCTATTTGGTCACCAAAAGTCAAAGCATGTAATTTATTATTTTTCTTTTTGAACCTCAATATAAATAACTTACAGTAAGAGAGAACAAAGTTTTATTGAAACTTTGAAATATAAAATGGGAAAAGTTGAAATATTGTTTGAAAATATGAAGTGAGAAAGAGCTCTTTCAACAGAGATCTTCAATCTCAAAAGCAGTAGTTATTTGCACCACATGATGGTTAATATAATATTACACATTTCTTCTACGAACTGATATAAAGGTTGTGGTTCAATTGGAAAAATCCAAGCTGGACAATAGGAAAATTTGTCTTCGCAATTCAGTAGTATCACCCAAAAATTCTGAGATAACCAACACTTCACTTGAAGCATGCTTACCTGCGACATTTCAGCATTATTTGATGTATGAGGAGCCTTCCCAACTGACTCAATCATTCGTTGTTCTAAAACTCGTATTTGATGCCTCTTCTCATTGATTTCACCCTTCAACTTCTGCATTTGCTCCTGAAATACCCGGTATGAACTTCATAAGCATCGATTATTACCAATCAAATTTAGAATTTTGCAAAAGGTGCAGAGTTTATTAATGTAGCTCACTCTAAGCTGTGAATTTTCGGGGCTGCTTGCTGCTTTCTCTGACAGCCTTTTTAGAGAACTAATAGACAACGCAACTTCCCCGGCTAGCATTTTCATCTGCTCCTGGAGAAGATCCATTTGATCTGTAATAGTGGTTCCACTCTGGAAAGTGTATTCAGCTCCCAGTTAATATAATGTTTCAATCAATAAGTTATCCTATAGCAATTGTTTATATGTTTTCCACATAACTCTCCAACACAAGCAAACATACTATTATCTTCACTGAGTATGAGAGCAAAAAGAACTTATTAGAACTTAAGCAATAAGTTAAAACTATAAGGACCAGAACCAAACTTTGCCAAAAAGAAATATTTCATTAACATTCGAAAATATAAAACATTGGCAAGCTACTTTTAAATACCACAATGTCAGATAGGTCTTTCCCTAGAAAATCTATAACAATTTTAGATGTACATAATTCTAGCAGTACTATGCATAATCATAACACAAAATGGTAGAAGGCAGTGAACTCAAGTAAAAGCATGTCTTAGTCAATGCACAAATGCAGAAATTCTAAAAAAACAAATAAAATAGAAACGCAAAGTACCAAATATGATCATACAATCCCAATACTTGGCAAATAAGCAAAACACTAAGTAATATAAGTTCATTAAATTAAAATGTTAAAAAATAAATCTTAAGTTCCAGAAGCTTCTTTCCATGTAGCATACTAGCTATCTTGGAATGCTTACATATAAAACAAAACAAAAGTGATTGCAGTTCTTACCGGAGGCAAACGACCTCCAACAGTGGCACTAAACAAATCACCAGCTTGAGTTCTTTCTGGAAATGAATCAACAATTGCAGGATCATCTCCTCTCCTGCTAACTGATTTTCTCCGTCCATCTTTCATATCATTCAATGTAACTTTGTCTTGCAAAGATTTTGAACAAGATGCAGGAGACCCACTTGCTGAGCTCCCATTATCAGCACTGGGAGACATTCCAGCCTGATTCTCAGGTTTCTGCAGGGGAAATTTCTCAAACGTTGTTTGATCTAGTTTAGTTTGTTGAATAAGTATAAAATCAATGAATGTTAGAAAGTTTGAATAATTGAGTTGATAAGATTGAAGCATTTGAAGTATTTTAATCCTTATCTCTGCTCAATAAACATAGATAAAACAGAATGAAACAGAATAAGTGCATTTTTCAACTCTGATAACCACCTTAGTCCATAGATAAATCTCTACCTTCAATCCATGCTAAAGAAGAAATAACAGGAAGATATATATCAGAACCTACTCTTAGTTTAAACCAGCCAAGCATTCCGCGCCTCCTGTTCCTTTTATAATCTTTAACCAGCTCATCCAGATTTGCGACATCATCCCTTCCTTCGACGGAGAGCTCAGAAGCACAACTTCCAGCATCATCATCAATCATGTATTCTCTTTTCCTATCTGGCAAATATGCTAGCTGCATCACCAAATACATCTAACATAAATTTCAGAAAATAATACCCAGGAACTCAAATTGTCAAGTGAACCATACCACTGAAATGATCTACTGCAAAAAGCCTCTACTATGAACACTATATCTAAGATTGCAAAATACTGAGGAACTATGGATCATGTTATTCATGCTCAAAATGAAAGATCACACACCTCATCTTCACCAAAAGAATGCCTCCGTCTATGTCTAGACCTTTCGGGAATGCTTGATGACATGGAATTCTTGGTGGAAACCAATATTAGTTTAGTTAACCGCTGAATTCTTCCCATCAAAGCTGCCTTGGCTTGTTCTTCTTCCTCCAATCGTGACTGCAATTTGACCTGACCAGCTTCCAGCTTTGACACCAGAAACAAATGCGTGTTAGATACAAACAAGAAATGACAGATACCTCAATAAAATTAGCTCTTTTGGTGTTTACAGGGCTAAATTAGACAATTATTTTTTAATTGGATAGCATCATGTTAATAGGAATTAAATACTACCAATAATAAGTACACTCCACAATGAGAATGATTCTGTCAAGGTCTTGGCTAAATATCAGCAATTTTTACATTAGATGGAGCCCATAGTAGAAACATCCAGTATAACTATCAAAATTCATCAAGGAACAGTGACAAACCTGAAGCTTTAAATTAACCAAATCATCTTGTGTAGTCGCAGCCGTGTAAGGTCTTTCCATCATCCCTTGCCTTAGTTGCTCAAGTTCATGCTTTAAAGAGGAAATTTCCTTCTGGTACTTTTTTATAAGCGACTTCTCATCCATAATCTAAAAAGGTAAAGAATATAAATTACATGGCAGCCCAACAAAGCTTCATCCAACACTACAAACATATAAACAATAAGCCTAGCATTTACCTTATTCTGGGATGCTTTGATTTCTACATGCTTACTTCGATGGGCAAACTTCAATGTGTTGTGTGTTTCTTCGCTGTTGCTAGAGGCAGGTGTCACTGTGCAGATAAGCTGCAACAATGTTGAGAATAGAAAGAATATTGATAAGTGCTTCAGCAATACAATCATAATGACAATAAAGCAAATAATGGACACCACAGCAACATTATTATCAAAAAAGGGGAAAGTAATAACCGAAGATCTTGCAGAAAATACCAATAATAGCAATACTTAATTCCCTGTGATGATAAATTGAACTTACAGAAATCCGTCCACGGCCACTAAGGGATGACTGCAATAAACGGGTAAGCTTGGAATCTCGGTATGGAATATGAGTTGCTTTTCCATCCGTCAATTTAGAAATTACCTAGAATGAGAGACAATTAATAAGCAAAAAGTCTTGAAACAGATGATCAAATTTGCACCAAGAATATATGCCCAGCTCACAAGTACTAATACAGGCATGGTAAAGGATATGCATGGTTGAACAAAATCTTCAAAATCATGCAATGACGAGTTCAGAAGTCGATCAATTTAGCACGCAGCAATAACTAGCATTAAAGCAAGTGTAAATCAAAATGGAAATGGTCAAAAATAGTTCTTGATAAGATTCATAATTACAAGTAAACTACACAATATATAGATATGTAAGATTAGCATCTTACAGCCAGGGGGAGAAAAGGCAGCAATCATGCAACTAAGTAGAACTGGTTATAACCTAGTCATCTAAAAGAGAGAGAGAAAAGATCAAAAAGAGAAGTGATTTCATACAGTTCCTAGAGTCAGTAAACTTTTATTTATATATGAGCCTTCTTTTCTCCGCAATCCAGTTGTTTCAGCTTTAGAGCTTTCAGATCCAGCAAGATCAATTAAGTTCTGCAAAAATAAAAAGAACCCGGTCATATTTATGTATAGATACCAATACCAGGATGTTTGTATTAAAAAAGTATCACAATCAGCTAAGTTCAGTTGATATCCTAACTTCTATCAATGAAATGATTAAGGTAGTTACCAGTTGGGATAGTGTCACATCTTCATCCCCATTCTTCTCCCCACGTGGACTGCTTTCAATAGTCTGATAGTTAACAGAATATTTCAGTAAAGTGAGACAAGAATTAAGAAAAAAGAAAAGAAGATGAACAAACACAAAAAGACCTTGATCAGGAAATAACTATTATAGTTCTTAAAAATTTAGGGGCAGGCTCATCAAAGTGATATGATCATTCATGATGATTGATGGTTTTGAAGAATTAAGAATATCAAATTCAAAAAGATTTATCCAAGAAAATAAAAATAGAATTCGTCTAGAACAACCACGAAAAAACTTATATAAACCATATATCCTCTTTCCTTCTCAAAATAACCAACAAAACACATTAACCGCCATTCTACTCTGTCACATTTGGAACCACAAAAACCAGCCTAGCTAAATCTCTTTATTTCTAGAAAAGATGGCAACAAAAAATTTTGCTACTTCTAACTTTATTTAATACAGAATTGTATAATTTAAGACATTCTGCTTAAATAAAGGTTTGAGCTTCTAAGACATGAGAAATTATTATGTTTTTATTTAAATAAAAGATTAAGTACCAGGGTGAATATAGTGTGACTCCGACTGCTAAGAAGGTTGAAATTATTAGAACCAACGTGCCTATGTTCTGTTACATCAGAAAAAGATGTTAATGGATAGAGAGTAGAAATGAGAAAAAGAAAGAGCAAAAATAATCAGGAAACCATAAAAATTGAAGATTAAAAGGAAGTTCCTACAAAGAAACATAAACAGTGGTATACAAATGAAAGCAAAAGAAATGAAAATTTGACTACAAGAAAATAATTGGCATGTATCAAAGGAGAAATGTTCTGGTATAAAAGTGTACTATAATACAGGAAGCGAATGTTAGTATACCTTCTCCAGTTGCTATCAAGGAAAGAGCATGAGCAGGAGATAAAACAACTTCTTCTTTGATTCCCTCAACATAAGTTCCCTGCTCAAGTTACACGCCACAAATTAAAATAAAAAATATTTTAAGTTCTGAGCTGTGATATAGTTTGCATCAGTGTATAAGTTGAAAATAAATCTAACACAAAGCAGGGCATATGCTTGATTAAAGACAGATACATTAGACAAAGAACAAGAAAATAAAAAATTCTACAGAAAATTATGGATGATACAAAAGACATGATACAAAAGACATGCACGTAAGAAGTGAAAAGTAGAGAAAAGGTAGATCACCTGAGCATCCTCTCTTATCCTTAGGTTCTGACCTATTGGATCAAGTAAATCATTGATAACCTGGTGACCAAATAGAGCAAAAGCAAGAGGTTTTGTTAACAGCAGCAGCCAAGCAAGAAGTCAGAAGAACATTTATGTAAAATGAGCAGCACAAGACATGATGCTCCAGGGGACCATTGAATACAAAAATCTGAACAATAGGCAGACTAGAATCAATCGATTATGATTACAGCAGAGCTACAGTAAAGATCTTCAGAAAATTATTTACTCTCTTCAATTCACTAATGTGGTCTCTAGTCTAAATGAACTCTTTTATACAGAATAAATAGCATGGTTGATCTAATCATCGATGCCTTACCTACTTGCACCTTTCCTCCCAAACTAACCTTGTCAAGAAATAAAAGAAACTAAAAAAATAAAAAAGCAAGTAACCATAGTTTAATGCTTACCCTTGGAGTTGCTACATCTAATTTAATAAGCAAAACCTAAAATAAAATAAAAAAATTTTGAATCCACATGAAATGATGCTCCAAACTTACTAGATATTATTAAACATATGACAACCTTGACAGTATCCAATTTCAATCCAAATATTTACAACACAGATCAAACACTTATAGCCTGTACCCTGGCTTTAGGGCGTTTGGGCATGATATGAATGAAGCTCCTGTTCTGGTTTCACTAAGGGACAAACTAGTGAATAAACGCTTAGGGGAACAACAGTGGTGAGATTTCTTCTTTTTTTTTAAACCTCGAGCGGGTGTCAGAGAAGTCTGTGAAGTAGTTGCTTTTAAGCAACCTTTTCGAACAAGTGAAGAAGAGTATTGTCTTTGTTATACCACTTTAGAGCTAGATGTCCCCAATTGTCTGCAATATAGCCTATATAAGAGAAAGAGTGACATTCTCACCCGCCCAATCACTTTTGACTATCCCAATGTCAAGGGTTCAGCATCGAGTCATAGTTGATCCAACCTATCTATCCTACTCATTGGGACTTGGTGTGAAATTGAGCAATTAAGCGTTGGCTCTAATACCACTTGGCACAAGCCATTAACCTCTTCCCAAAAGACCTGTCCAATAGAACATAACCTTTCATTTCCTATCCAATTGGGATTAATATCCCCTGCACTAATAGTATCCAGTAACTATTATCATGCTTAAAGCTTACATGAACTTCCTTTCAAACTTGATAGCATCATGAGGAGACAACAACATCCTCTACAACACATATAAAGAAAACTTAATTGCCTTATGGCTACATCTCTATGTTTCTTTTACCTCCTAGAAACTCTCAACTAAAAGCCAACCAGCATCAACTCTTACTAGTTTAAAGGAAAACATGTTGACCAAGCCAAGCCAAGCATGATAAATTGAGTGGGGAAAACGTAAACTTCAAAAAATGAAAATAAGACCATGACTAACCTCATTGTAAATCTCAAGATATGAAACCCGAAGAAGAAACTCCCGCTCAGGTGTCTAAAATACAAAAGCAAGGTTACTCAATGAAAGGATATTGTCTAAAAACACAATCAATCAAATGGAAGATCAACCAATTACCTCTTGAATGGTGGCAAATACATCCTTAACAGCTAATGGAATGATTCCAGGTGACTTTTGCTCACCCTAAATCAAGAAATAAAGTCAACGTTGCACCATAATACTTGAGTAGCAAAAATAGGATAACCATGATACATCCAATGGAAGTCCCCCCCCCCCCAAAACCACCAACCTCAACAATTCCCCCTATGCTGATATATAATCCTCAACAGTAAGGGACTTCATTTATTACTAAAATTCTATTCTCTGATAAAAGTTAGAATATTAGAATTCATTTATATTCAAGGTATATACACAAGTTATAGAGCTTCCTTAAATGGTCATAATGTTTGATTTACTTTCCAAGAGATGAAATATTCTCATTCAAGTCATTACACAAGCATCCGGCATCCACCTCATTAATCAATCACCAAAATGAAGCTCTATACCTAATACAAATCATTGCCATGTTATATATACAACTTATTGGGCACAAATGAAAGGAGAGAAGTGAAAAAATCTCTTGTTCAACACTTACATGCATTGTATGAGTCTTTCCACTACTCGTAACACCATATGCAAAAACTGTGCCTGCATGCATGAGATCAGAGAAATAATTATCATCTAACAATTCATCGCATAGTGAAAATTAGTGTAAAGACATAGCCTACTCTCATGTAAACTATGTCAACCATCCAATTTGTACCAAGTTGAGAAACAAAAAAGACTTCGTGTTATAACCGAAACCTTCCAAATGAGAGCTAGTGCTATGTTATCGCTTTTTACCACTTCATTGAAAGAGAACTCTTTCTTATATAATATCAATAAATTCAATTCTTAAAATACCTAAAGCAGTTGAGTTTTGCATATGAAGATTGAACTTTCTTGATTGTACATTGTATAGCAAGTTTAACATTGATATCCAGAATTTCAATATTAAAAATTTAACAACACAGAATGTAGTAGGTTAATCTTGCAACATAAAGAAAAAAGCCCTTATATTAATCCAGAAGACCATTGCTTCACCTTTAACTGACTTAAGTTAATAACAAAGCAATATTCTAGATAAAAGTACGAGAATTTGGGTCCACCATTCTATCCTCCTTTAATTTTCTGAAAATTCAAAGAAAATGGGCAAGTCTTTTTCCTACTATCCTTCTCAAAATTCTTGGCTGTTGGCTTGAAACTGAAACAGATGCAAAACATAGAAGGAAGAATATTACGTTTCATAAATTTGAAATTTTAATGAGATGGATCCTGTTCAGCAAGATTTATTGTGTATTACCTAACTCTGTTTTCGCTTTTCTCACCAACTTTGGAATTAAAATTCATAGAATTTGATACTATATTACTATAACTTTCATATAATTAATATTTTAAGGGGTCTTTCCACATTTAAGATATCCCACCCATATGTTGCAATTGAACAGAAACAGTCATAAAACACTCAACTCATAGAAGACCTCTATCAATATTACTTCGAACTACAGTGAAATTAATAGCTAAAGATAAAGAAAGTTACCATTTATCCCTTGCATGGCACCACTTATAACATGCTGAGCAGCAGCATCATATACATGGCGCGTGGTTGTTGCTGGGCCAAACACTCTGTCTGTAATATACGCATGAAAATCAACTCAGTAAATCAACAACCATGAGAAGTTTCAACAAGAAAAAACAAATGTGGTACATGTTGAAGCTCAAGAATGCTAACCCCATTAAATTTTCAGAAAACATGAGCCTAATGTATGACATAAACAAAATATAAGGATCTAAGCAGCCAAAAATGCATATTAAACAGCTCATTGTTGATTCACTCAGTGCAGCAATTTTAGTAACGGACTACAAAATGAACCCAATAAGAAAATGAATCAAGAACTTTCTACCAAAGTTTTATTGTTACTTCAATGAAAATTATTATCACACTCAGAAAACCCCCAAAAAGAAGAAAGGAAAAACAAAAAGCTTTACTAACCAAAGCCATAAGCAATAGAAGGATTGAACTCGTTCCTTACTGTAAAGTCCCCATCTGCATACCACGCTATCTCGTCTCCTTTATTAATTTCCCTCGGACTGATGGAAAACGGAGAAAGCAAATCAAGTATAACAAAAAAAAAAGAAGCTTCCCGACTGTCACCAGCAGCTAGATAATGGACAAATAGAAGCAGCCACAGAGAGAGAGTACCTGAGAGGACGGAAACGAACAGTGACAGTAACATTTTCTTTAGACTTGGAAGACTCGAGGCGTTCAACGACGACAGTGGACGGACTTGGGCCCGGGTTGGGACTAGAGGAAGTAGCTGGAGACGAGGAGAGCCTAGAAGGAGGACGAGACGACGTCGTTGAAGAAGGAGTCGCCGGACGACCGGTCGTTTTCGTGGAAGGCGAGGGAACGGGAGATTTGCGTGAACGGAACGGCGAGATGGAGGAACGATTTGACCTACTAGACATCTTCCAAGAGAACCGGAAACGGAAAAAGTCAATGGAAAGTCAAAGCTTAGACAGAGAGTAGAAAACAAAGAAGGGTATGCCGGCGGCGAGAGTGAGAGAAACGATGGTGCCGCCCTTTAGCTGCGATGTTTTTTCTCTTTCTCTCCAATCTCTCCCTCCAAAACGAAGCTTTAATTTTTAACTTTGTGTTTTTTTATTTGTCTGATTTTTTTTAATTTGAATTGTCAGATATGCCCTTATGTCAGATGTTGTTGGGTTTTGAAATTGAAAACTTTTCTGTCCGCATCTCTTTAAAAAAATGGTCTACCTAAAAGGTAGATTTGATGAATACCAAATGCTGCTTTACGAGGAGTTATGCGGTGGGTTTTTGTTTATAATGAGAAATTTATAGTTAGTTGAGATGGGTGTTGTGTTTATTTTCCACGAGGTTAAAAATAGTGGTGGTTGTGATATTAGTTTTTGTGATAGTGAGATTAAGTATTATAGTGGTGAGATTAGAAATAATTGTAACATCTACGTTTAGATTTAAATGCAGCTGTAGCGGTAAGGTGAGAATATAAAATGACTATTAAAAATATTAGATTAGAAATGACAATGTATCTATAATACAATAAATAATTATATTTATATTTATATTAAATAATATAACATAAATTAAAATTATATTTTTTACAAAATGGTAATTAAAATATTAAAATCATATACAATAAATTTTAAATATTTTTAAATTATATTCATAATAAAATATCAAAATATTTTACAAATTATAATTAATTCAAATAATAAAATATAAATTAAATTGTATTTATTCTAATTTTATAAATTAAAATTACAAAATTTTAATTTTATTTACAATTAAATGATATTAAACAATGACATATTAAACTTATGTTATGTGTATTAAATAAAATAAATAATAAATGAAGAATTAGAGGGGTAAAATAATAATTACCCTTGTTTTTGGACTTCCAAATCAGTCCACTAAAGCTTTTAACTCCAGAGAATATTTTGAGTTACACTAAGGTGAGAAATGTTCACCGCTGTGCTTGCCAAACACTTTAATTGGACCTATGTTTCAATTCAATTTTTTTTACTCTTTAAATCTCACCATATTGGAGCTTGCTAGTGATCCAAAGGGGCCCCTAGCATTCAAAGGTCTTTATTTTTTATTTTGGTCAATTTAACTTTTTTTAATTAAATTTGGTGATGAATCTTTAAAAAAAAGTAAAATTATTTTTAATAAAATATCAATTAAAAATATTAATTTAATAATATTAGTGTTGTAAATAATGTCACAATTTATATATACTTCATATTAATATAATACTGTTTATCTTATAAGTCATGTCAATAAATAATTTAATATTTATAAAAATATTCAGAAAATATAAATAATAAAAAAGTTCATTTAAAAATAATATGAAGTATATATGAACTAAATTGATCAGAAAATGTAAATATTGAAGACTAAATTTAGTATTATACCTTTTTACCAAAATTTTTGTATTTGTATGGGTTTTTATGTGTTAATTACACAAAACATTACTAGATTTTAGAATAAAATGTGCCATAAATGATCCAATTATGCTTAAGTTTCTTTTTTGGTTATCTAATTTTTAAAACTTAATAGTCATTCAACTTTCTTTTTTTCATTTTTCATTAAACAATAATAACGTGCCGTTTGGTTACTTATGTAAAAATCTTATTATATATGTTTCACAATAGCTAAACATAAAATAAAGAATAATTAGTACAATCTTAAACTTGAAATTATAAATATAAGTAAAAACTCTTATAAAAAAATAAGATTTCTTCAAAATAAGTGAAAAAAATTATTCTCTTTGCTAAAAATAAGTTACAGGAATAGCTGAATATTATCATTTGAATTAGTTTGTTACTAACTTATATATTGAAACGTATGTAAAAAATAAGACTCTAACTAAACTTAGCATAAGTGTTAAATAAAAAGGTGAGGCGATAGTTCAAAAATTAGTATAATGACAAATTTATCCTTCAAATTTTATCTATGGAGTCGAATTCATATCTTTTAAATTAAACCTAAACATTATTGATTATCTCAAATTGATCATAGTTCTAAAAATTCAAAAAAATATAATACATAAATGTTTAAAATATATTATTACGAAAATTTACTTTTTTCTCCTCCTTCACCACCACCATTGTTTCCCCACCCCACCTCCTCCTCCTCCACAATTTCCGCCACACCCTCTTCCCTTTAATTCAAAAAATTGTGGGAGATCAAAGTTTTAGCTTCGTATAATGATGATGTTTAAGAATATTGTGATGGATAATACAAGTTCACTACTAAGAAAGTGGGAAACAATATTAGTAAAGACACAAGAGATTCAAAAATTTGCATTATTCTTTACAAAGCTTTTGATCAATAAAATAAAAAAAATAAAAATAAAAAAACAAATGGCTATTGTTGAAATTTATTGATGGAGATGCCTTTATCATGGAGTTTGTTTTTTTTTTTTTTTTTTAGTGTATGCTAAAGATACATACACATCAACTCTGAAAATTGCAATATGTGTTATTCTCTTTTGCCGTGGATGTTCAATATTTATGGACAATGTTATGATAAAGCTGGTAATGTTCGCGAGGAATAGAAAGGATTGTAAATAATATCTCTTGATGATTGTGCTTTTATTGATTATGTGCATTGTTTTGTTCGTTGACTACGGTTGGCCCTTGTTAATGTATCTTCGAAGGGACATTATGCCAGTGAGTTTTTCAATAAATTAAGTTATATTATCAATTTTGCTGATGTCTCTTGCAAACAACATGAAGAGATACAAGCAGTTTAAGAAGCTACAACTGCACATGTGACAACTATTGACGAGTTTAAGATTGGAAAAAGTGTCAATCAAATTGGGACATTGGAATGAGTTCTCATTTTTATTATATATGCAGATTTGTAACCATGCTTGATGCAACTTGTTTCGTGTCTGGAACAACTAAAAAACAAGGATTCACATATTCTCAATAATGAGATGTCAATGATACATCCAAGTTGATTCAATTATTTGAATTCATTTTTATCATGCATTTTTATTATCCATATATCACCTTAATCTATGCAACAAAAGTCCAAAAACAATGTAAATGCTATACATTTGATTTTAAGTACAAACATGTTAGTTTAGGATTTAAGAAAAAAATGGTTGGAACTGAACTTAAGTGATCAAGTTTTTATTTTGTTTGGGGGGGGAGGGAAAATGATTTTGAGTATTCTGAGTATAAAGGCGTAACTTTTTGACGGTAGATTAAAAATAATTAGTTTGTAAATATGATAAATTAACTTTGCTTAATGTTCATTGTAACAACAATTAAAATGAAAATAGATAGTATAAAAAATAATAGCAAAAACGAATCGAGACAATAGATCTTTGTTATAGAGCAATTTAGATACAATGGTCATAAGTTTACAGAGTCATGTTCAGTAAACGGTTTTATTCAACAATTGTCCAGATCAACTACTGGCTTAAGCTTAAATTACCTTTATCTATGAGAAGTAATTATTGTCCCACTACCTTTATATATAAAATTCATAAATGACCGGTTAAAAAGCTAAAGAGTCTTAGAAAAATTCTATTGAATAAACATGATAAATTTAAAAAGAAATATTATGTACATCGATGGAAGCAAAGAAAGCGAAAAGAAATGAATTAAATATATTATTTCAAGAATAGAATGTTTTATAATTATTAATGAGAGAAAATTTAGAGATTTTTCAAATACTAAAATTATCCTATCAGTTCAACTAAAATACCAAAATTATCCCTATTGATATCTTTTAAATAATAGTGAATGGTTTTTCTTTTTTTTACCTTAAGTAGTCTCCATATGAGTTGGTTTTATACAATAGATGGACAAGTCATTGATTTTCTTTTATTACAACTTTACCTTTAAATTTGGCATCTCTGTAGTTTTTTTTTTTTTTTTTTTTACGAGCATCTTTCTAGTTTTTACCATTATATATATTAATGCCATATTTCCAATTTTATATAATCACATAAAATAGAAAAATAAAAACATTACAATTCCGGTAAAAGATTCTCAAAAGAAAAAAAGCATTAAATAAAATCTTAGTAGATTAGAATATTTCATTTAATAGATTAGAATATTCCTACTTCAAGCCTGTCTGCAGTATCTTTCGTAGCTCCTCGGCTACCACTGACATTATCAGATGGTCGAGTTGGTCTACCCCTCGAAATTGGATTACTCGACTTTGATGTCTGTTCAACTTCTTTTTCACGCATTTCTGGACAATCTCTAAGGAAATGATCAAATGAACTGCATCAGTAACAAGCCCTGTCAATATGTGAGAACTAACCTTGTAATGCAGCAAGCTCAAGCTCCCCCTCCTCCTCCTCTACCAGATCCTAAGATTCCACAGGGTATAGGTACCGGATCTATCAGAAAAAGGAAAGCTCCAGTTGATAAAATCAAAAAATATGGGGCAGAAGAATTCAAAGCTGCAGTTGATGATGATTTCGAATGGGCGGAATTTTGGTTAGAAAATACTACTCGGGTTTTGGAGGAATTATCATGCACACCAGAAAAATGTCTGAAATGTGCCGTCTCACTGCTAAAAGACACAGCTTATCATTGGTGGAACACTTAAACTTTTTGTAGTTTCGAAAGAAGATATTAGCTGGGAGTTCTTTCAGAACGAATTTAAAAAAAAAATCAGCCAGAGGTTTCTTTATCAGAAAATAAAAGAATTTCTTTAGTTGAAGCAGGGCAACAAATCGGTATTTAAGTATGAAAGAGAATTTGTTCAATTGAGTAAACATGCTAAAAAATGGGTACAATCAGAAGCCAAGATGTGCAAGCGGTTTGAAGAGGGACTGAATGAATATATCAAGTTACTGATTGGAATACTTGAAATCTGAGAGTTTGTTACACTGGCTGAGCGAGCTTGTAAAGCAGAGGAATTGAGTAAAGAGAATAAACAAATCGAAAGGGAAGCTCGACTTTTCAGCAAAAGACCGATGAGAAAATTTTAGTCATCTTCTGTTACAAAGAAATTAAAGAAGTACTCTAATCGATCTACTTCTATGACAGGCTATTTTGGAAAGGAATTCAACTTATTTTCACTCATTTCTGGACAATCTCAGAGGAAATAATCAAATGAACCACATGAGTAACAAGCCCTACTTTTCAGCCAGCATTCTCCAAAATGAGCTTTATTACAGTATTGACATCTCAGCTTAGGACTGCCGACACTACCCATACTAGTCATAGACAGAATGGGAGATCTCGGGTTAGTGCATTGGAAGCCCCCGTTCCTTTCCAAAATAACCCGTCATAGAAGTAGATCGATCAGAGTACTTATTTAATTTCTTTGTAACAGAAGATGACTGAAATTTTCCCATCGGTCTTTTGCTGAAAACCTGAACTTCCCTTTCAGCTTGTTTATTTTATTTACTCAATTCCGCTACTTTATAAACTCGCTCAACCAGTTTAGCGTTATTTCCGGATTTCAAGTATTCCAATTAGTAACTTGCTATATTCATTTAGTCCCTCTTTAAACCGCTTGCACATATTGGCTTCTGATTGTACCCATTTCCAAGCATATTTTCTCAATCGAACAAATTCTCATTCATACTCAGATATCGATCTGTTACCCTGTTTCAGCTTAAGAAATTCTTATCTTTTCTGATCAATAAACCTCTAGCTGATATATTTCTTTTTAAATTCGTTCTGAAAGAACTCCCAAGTAATCTATTATTTCGAAACTACCAAAGCTTTAGTGTTCCGCCAATGATAACTTGTGTCTTTTAGCAGTGATACGTCACATTTCAGACATTCTTCTGATGTGCATGATAATTTCTCCAAAACCCGAGTAGTATTTTCTAACCAAAACTCAGCCCATTTGGAATCATCATCAACTGCAGCTCTGAATTATTCTGCCTCATATTTTTTGATTTTATCAACTGGAGCTTTCCCTTTTCTGATAGATTCGGTACCTGTACCATGTGGAATCTCGGGATCCGGTAGAGGAGGAGGAGGAGGAGCTTGAGCTTGCTGCATTACAGGGTTAGTTCTCACATATTGATTAAACCATTTACTCATCATTTGAAAGAAAACCATTTTAGCCTCTTCACTTTGGTCCCCTGTCTCGGACCTTTTATTACTAGTAGCTTCAACTTCTCTTTGTTCCCTTTCCGAGGCCGGAGCATGACTCTCGGCTTCCTTGGATTGAGCTCGGTCGGTAAAAATTTACTATAAGAAAAATACATTTAAATGATTAGGAGATATCACACTATCAATAATAATTTAAATGACATGTATACTTAATCCCGTATTTGCTACGTCGGTCTGAGAACCGGCTAAACCATAGCTCTGATATTAATCCCGAACTTTTTCCTTTCCTCAATCTAACTTCGTATTTGAATTTTTTGGATCTAAATAAATAAATTTAATTATCAATTTAATACATTTCGTGTTCATATGTAACATTCTCTATAATTCCACTATTATTTATAGTTCATTCAAAGTTACTTACTTGAGTTGTAGTCACTAAATTATTTATATCTCAAGCTACAGAATTCCAAATTAAAAATCACTTAATGTTTCTGAAACTAGACTCAAATACTTTTCTACCATAAAATATTCAGAATTTTTGGTTCAGCCAATAAGTACAGTAAAATCTTCAAAATTTACCCATGTTCTGCTGTCTGACAGCTTCGACCTTTCTCTGCTAAAAATTAATTATCTCTTAGTAAAAAATTTGGATGATATTTCCGTTTGTTTCTATTGAAAATAGACTAATTAATAATTTAAACATGTAAATTTTAACTCCTAATTATTTTTCTTCAATTTTTGATGATTTTCCAAAGTTAGAATAGGGGAACCCGAATTCATTTTTACCTTAACTCACAAAATTTATTATATCTCATGATTTACAATTCTATTTATTACATCGTTTCTTCTATGAGAAACTAGACTAAATAAGGTTTAATTCCATATTTTGTTCATCCTCTAATTCGATTTACACAATTTATGGTGATTTTTCAAAGTTAGCTTACTGCTGCTGTCCAGAACTGTTTTAGTGCAAGATGTTTATTACTATTTTTTCCCTAACTTTTAATAAATGATAATTTCATCCATTCTCAATTAACCTCTCAATTGAGCTGATTTTTCTAAATTAACACTTTATTCTATCACTTTAAGCTACTTTATAACCTTTAGGAATAAGAATTTCAGAACTAGACTTTAATTCCAAACTTTTTCATAATTAAATCTTAAAAATCCATTTCTATTGAAATTACCTAATAAAATCATCTTATAAATAAATTAAAGCTTCAATTTCATGCTATTTCATCATAAACTTATAGCACTCAACCATAGTGACTTTCAATTTCATCTATGAAATCAAAAACTAATGAATTTAATAGTAGGACCTAGTTGTAAAAGTCTTAAAATTACAAAAAAAAACAAGAAAAAGACAAATATTAACTCACTTGGTGTAAAAATCATGAAATACCAGCTTAAGGAACCCCTCCGATGGCGTTTTGGCTGATGAGAATGAAGAGAAATCACAAGAAATTTAGATATTTCCACATTAGTCCTAATTTTATTTAGTTAATTATGCAATATTCCAATTTTGCCCTTATATCGTCCATTTTCTTGCTGATTTCATGCCGTCCAGCCCAAATAAATTTTAGGTCTAATTTTCTTTTAAATCCTTTCTCATTAGGCACTTAAGCTATTTAATCATCCCAACCACTTTTATATTTTTTTTTCCAATTTAGTCCTTTTTCATTTATTTGACTACCCAAACATTAAAATTTCCTAACAAATTTTTAATACCACATTACTAACATTTCATAAATATTTATAAAAATATTTTCGACTCGGTTTTACAAGATTGAGGTCTCGATACCTTATTTTTATCCAATTTCTTCAATAATTTCTTTTTCTAACTAACCACTAAATCGGTAAAATTTTTCTATCTATATTTTTATACGATTTTCCTATCATATCAATATTCATACAAAAATATTAAAATAAATTTCTCTTTAAATCGAATTTATGGTTACGGAATCACTGTTTCGATAACCTTGAATTTAGGCCATTATAAGAGTAGATATAATCAAAGTCAATAATGAAATTGTTGAAAAAAAAACTATAATTACGTGATTATCCTATATTTTTGCATCATTTGTTATTATATGTTCAAAAATTTTGATTTATAACTTACGTTTCAGCCATGGAGAGTGATAATTCATTCAAAAAATTTAGTGTTGAGGGTGAAGACAAAGGAATAAACTTGCGCTTTGAAGGTAAAATGTCATTTGAAGCAAGCCTTAGATTTATACTAATGTTAACATTGTATTTTTTTAAAACATTTGACATACACATTTTTTTTAATTGCTTCATGAATTTTTTAAATATTAATAGTACACAATTTAATTTCTCTTCCAAATTTATGGATTTAATTACTTTTTAAAAATTATTATATTAGTTCTTATTAAATTTTAATTGTTATATTTAGTTTCAAATAGAGGTATTCATGGGCCGGGTCGGGCTGGGTTTGGACTAGGCTCAACAAAAAAATCATGTCTCTTTATTGGACTCGGGCCGGGATGGCCCAAAAACGAGCCTAAAATTTTGCCCAAGCCGACCCGGATAAAAATACTAAAACCCGGGCCCGGCCCAGCCATATTAATTTTTATATTATATATATAATACATTAAAAATACTAAAAATATCAATAAATTGAAAATAAATTTTAAAAAATATGCAAACTTAAATAACACTAAGATAGATTCAACTTCACAAGCAAATAACTCTAAAATAATAAAAAAATTAACAAATGCCTTTAAAATAATAACAAAATTAATAATAAAATAAGTTTTATACAATATCCGAATAATAACAACAAAATAGTAGTAACATAATAGTAAAATGGTAGTAAAATAGAGAGAAAACAACAATAAAATAACATTCAAAAATAAAAAAATGCAGATTTTTTTGTCCTTTAGTGAATTCAGGCCGGGCCCGGGCTAAAAATACTTTACCCGAGGCCTGACCCATTTTTTAAACGGGCCTTATTTTTTGTCTAAATCCATTTTTCAAGCCTATATTTTTGCCCAAATCCTCCCACATTTCGGGCGGGCCTTCGGTCAGGCCGGGTAACCCGACCCATGAACACCTCTAGTTTCAAATAACCGCTTAATAGTAATTACAAATTTGAATAAAATTTTTAAAATATTAATTAAATCTAATATTTCTTAAATATTTGAAAAATGTTACATATTTTAAATTTATTTTTAAATTAATAAATTAATGAAATTTAATAGATACAATAAACTCATACATAGCACGAGATAAAAAATTAATTATCAAATAAATTAATTTACATAAAAAATCAAAATAAAGTAATATATGAATGTCGTCCAAATATTTAACACAAATTATTATAATTAGATAAAAACAATATGAAGAATTGATTTCAACGTTTAATCTTTAAATTTAATAATTTTTTAGGTAAACTATGAAAATGGTAATTCAATTATGTCTTTTATTGTCACTCAACTATTAATTTTTTATTTAATCACTAAACTATTCAAAATTAATTATTTTAGTCACTTTTAGTTAATGTAAGGTTTTTTTATTGGTCTAATAATAAAATTAGTCCTCAATTGTTTACACATTTAATCAATTTATCCTAAATATAAAAAAATTTAATAAATTTAGCTCTTAATGTACATAGTTTTGTCATTTTAGTTCGAATTCTAAAAAAATAAAAATTTAATTATTAATATTTACAAAATTTATTAATTTAGATATCAATATTGGTCTTTATTGTTTCATCCGTTAAAAAAGTAAGAACCAATGAAGAAGTTCCATGTCACCATATAATTAAAATTTAATTAAATAAAAAAATATGTTAATATTAAATAAAATAAAAATATTCCTCTTCCTCCCTCACCCCGTCCCTCTCCCTCTCCTTCTCCCCCTTTCCATCTTCTCCATTGCAATTCATTTAGTTAGAGGGACAAAGCTCGCTTTAGCACCCGCCGTACTTGCTAGCTAGTATTTGTAGAGACTTGTGTTTGTTGAAAGATGCAATTACAACTTCAACCAAAATGGGGAAAGAGGAGGGTTTAAGCTTTACCCTTGGGTCACCATTTTATCAATTAGCTCAGGTTTGGGCTTGGGGGAGATTTGCTGGGCTGAGACCAAAACCGAAAGGTGAGCCAAGGTTGGTTCAATGGCATGATGTGAGAGGAAAACGGTGGGAGAGAGGGAGGGAGGTATTTGTTTTAATTTTTTTAATATTAATGTAATTATTTTTATTTAATACTAATATAAATATTGATACATTTTTTATTTAATTAGATTTTAATAATACGGTGACGTGGTGCTTCTTGATTGACTTCAAATTTTTTTAATAAACTGTAATGATAGGGTCAATTTTGATTACAGAATAAAGTTTAGGTACTTGGTTCGATAAAAAAAAATTTAGACACCTAATTTAAACAAATGACAGTTTAAGGGCTTCTTATTTAATTAAAGGTGGGTTTGAGGCGGCGGTGCGGTGCGTTTAGCTTATTTTTTGTCTCACGCTACAGTATCGCTACAGTATCTAATCTCACCGCCACCGCTGTTTTTACACTAACCATAGGTAAACGCACTGCCTATCCAAACTCACCCTAAGCCTTTTTAACATTTAGAAGAAAAATGATAGAATGTGCAAATATTAGAGGGTTAATTTTGTTATTAGACCAATAAAAAAAGCTCACGTCAACTTAAAGTGACTAAAATATTTAATTTCGAAAAGTTTAGTTATTGAATAAAAAATTAATTATTAGGTGATCAAAATAGAACGAAAAGCATAATTGGGTGATCATTTTTGTAGCTTTCCCAATTTTTTCAACTTAGGCTTTGAAACTTTTTTGGGTTGATATTAGTCTTTAAATTTGACAATTTCTTTTTTCAATTTTGATCTATGTGATGATATAGTATTTTGAGATTGTGCCATGCCATTGTCTAAAATTTTCATTAAAAATTATAATTTTTAGGTGATCATGTGACAAAACCTCATAATGCTACATCATTACATTGGCAAAATGACAAAATTGCTAAGTTTTAAGACTAATGTGGATAAAAAAATTTCAGGGATTAAATTGAGGAAAATTGTCAAGTTTAGGGACTGTATAATGCTTTATCCATTTAAAAAAAATACCAGAAAAATTTGATTAAAAAGAAAAAGAAAAAGGAAGAAAAAATAAAATATAACCGGACGAACCGAACCGAACCGAACAGTAGAAAAAGGCGCGCTTCAAAAACAGGGTTGGCGCCATCAGACAGTCCTACTCTTGAAAAATACCACCGCGAGTAAAGTAAAACCCCAATATTCTCATCAGTCGCAGCCAACGGCGAAGATCGAACGGCCACGTTCGTAACAATATATATAAAAGACAGAAAAATACGAAGAAGAAGCTATACGGCGATGGCGGAAGTAGTTTCTCTGATGGACATCGACGAAGACGACAACCACCAGAAACAAAACAACTCTCAAAAGCTTAACAAGGGCAAAGGTCTCGTCACAGCTGCCGATACCAAGCCCACTCCCTGGGTCGAGAAGTACCGTCCTCAGTCACTCGCCGACGTAGCCGCTCACCGCGACATCGTTGACACCAGTAATTCATTTTCTCTCTATACCTAGGGTTTTTTTTTTTTAAAATGTATTTCTTGATTTGCTTCCCTCCTCCCACTTTTCTTAAAGTTTTACTGTGATTATAGGGGTAAAGAAGGGGAAATGATGGAGGAACGAAGTTAGCGACTTCGAACTTTTCGTATCCCTCTTTTATAGCTGTAATTTAGTAAAAGATTTTGGGTTAATATAAACAGTCTCATTCGTTAATTGAAGGGATTCTGGTGATGTTTTACTCGATATCTTGTAACAAATTATTTACTCGGTTTTTGTTGGTGTAAATTAGTTGATAGGCTTACAAGCGAGAACAGATTGCCGCATCTTCTATTGTATGGTCCTCCCGGAACTGGCAAAACATCTACCATTCTGGCTGTTGCACGGAAGCTTTATGGATCACAATATCGTAATATGATTCTCGAGCTGAATGCTTCAGATGATAGAGGAATTGATGTTGTTAGGCAACAGATTCAAGATTTTGCTAGCACCCAAAGCTTCTCATTTGGGTAAATTCCTTTTGTTGTGTGCAATTGATATGCATTAGATTGACAACAACCACTGGCTATTTATGAATTTGGAATTACAGAATTCACTTGTAGTTGTTTAAATCCAGCTGTTCTTTTGTGTTGCTGCTGATATTGCTCGGGCATTTGTGACTACCTATTTCCAGAGCTTATCATTTGATTATCTTAGGTTTGAATAAATGCTTTGCAAGGGTAACGTATTGATGGTTAATGTTAATATTCTTACAGGGCGAAGACATCAGTGAAGTTGATTTTACTTGATGAGGCTGATGCTATGACAAAGGATGCCCAATTTGCTTTGCGTAGAGGTATAATGTTTTCTTGACCAGCTTTATCTCGTTGACAAATTATTATTTCTTCATGCCTATGTTTGAATGACTGTCTGCAGTTATCGAGAAATATACAAAGAATACGAGATTTGCACTGATCTGTAATCACGTCAACAAGATCATTCCAGCACTACAGTCCAGATGTACTCGGTTCCGATTTGCACCTCTTGATCCTATTCATGTCACTGAGCGACTTAAACATGTTATACAGGCCGAAAGGTAACTATCATGTTTCATTTTGTCTTTCATTTGTTTTGCGCTAAACTTTGGGTTGGAGTGAAGTGTTCCTAATTTAAGTGCTCTCTTGTGTGGTAAAGAGGGGTGGGAATGAGTTGCTTTACTGGGTGAAAATCAGCTAAAATTATTCAAGTATATGAGCTTACTAGAGTGCAAGATAAGTCTTGCTTGTAGTTTTTACCTATGCTTCCTTTTTGCCAATACTATAACTCAATAGAAGTTTTCTTATAATTTATGTTCTCAATGTTTGGCTTGTTAAGGTTTTGCAGCTCACTTCAACTTAATTCAAAAACCCAGTTTGATACTTTGAGCCTTGATCACTTCCCATTTAAAACCTTTTCACCCTGTTGATTTGTCAGATTATAAATAACTTTTTCCTGCTTCCTGTTGTTACCAACTGTTCATAATCTAGTTCTTCTAATTACCAACTGTTCATACCAACTGTTAAACTGGAGTTTGCATTTTTCGGGCTTGGTTCAAGCTTGCATAAATATCTAACCAGTTGTGGGTTGAAAGTTTTAAAGCGTAGCTTGGCTCAAGTCATTTGCAATTTTTTTTATTAGAGTTGTAAAAGAATGAAAATCCGTGTGTTAGCATATTTAAATGGCTTTACCTTTTGTTCTTTGGATCATATCTTTGAATCTTTCACCTGAATACGGTTACCAATTTTCGCTTCATTGGACCAGGCTTGATGTACCTGATAGTGGCTTGGCAGCACTAGTACGGCTTAGCAATGGTGACATGAGAAAGGCTTTGAACATTTTGCAGGTGTTTAAACTACTTATTCCTATACTGTTTCTGCATAAATTGTTGTACAATAATAGTTACTTGTTTAAGAAGCGTAAGTCAGAGAAACAACAGGTTGGCTTCGATCTGTTATTTGCTTTGTGGCAGAAGTGGTGTTACATTACCACATTATCCCATTGCTCTTCAGAGGGGTGGTGTAGCCTTGTCTAATTTATGTGTTTAGGTGATGTGAACACTAGTTTTAATTGGATAGGATGGATTTCTTTTTTCAATTTGGGGAAGGGGGATTTAAAGCAGGCTCCTATGGGGATGTCTCTGAACCAAATGCTCAAGTGCATGAATAGACATTATTTTCCTTATTGACGGGGATTTGGGCGAGTAAGATGCCTATTTTTATGAAGTGGTCGCTGTTATTCATGAATGTGCAAGAGTGGCATTGTTAATGACTTTTTTGCTGCATGCAGTCAACACACATGGCTTCTCAGAAGATTACAGAAGAAGCCGTGTATCTCTGTACTGGAAATCCGTTGCCTAAAGACATCGAGCAAATATCTTACTGGCTTCTGAATGAGTCATTTGCGGAGAGTTTCAAACGTATTTCTCTCAATCTCTCTGTTGTGCAATTAGTAAAATTCTTGTCTGTAGATCTACTTATTATTCTCTTTAAAACTGTTTCTTTATTCTTTGGTTAACTCTCTGTAGGAGTATCTGAAACAAAGACCAGGAAAGGATTGGCCCTGATCGATATTGTAAGGGAAGTGACAATGTAAGTGCCATGTCTGTTTTGACTTATAAATGGCTACTCTTTAATTTTTTTTTTTGGGTGATTTTTCATGCACTACACTTTTAACAGGTTTGTTTTTAAGATTAAAATGCCCTCAGATGTTCGAGTTCAGTTAATCAATGACTTGGCAGACATAGAGTAAGTACTTATTTCTGCTGCTACTGCTCTCTCTCTCTCTCAGCTAACACATAAATAATTGATAAATATTTGATGCTCTGAACAAAGAATGTATCATAAAACTGGTTATGATTATAAAAGAACCAAAAAGAAAGAGAAGCACGCCCAAGACAATTTGGTAAATAAGCATAATTTATTTAGTATATAAGTATTATGAAGTGCTTGATTTGGAGTTTCATTTAGAGCATTCTTAGCCAAATGATGTTTTAGCTCCATTAGTTGATTTTATTTATTATTGCTAGCCACCACATTTGATATCTTGTATTTCCTTTACTAAGGCTTTTTGTTAGCTGTTGGAAGTTTTCCTTTTTCCTCAATTTTTTTTTTTAACAAACTTTTTGGCCAAGTTGTTGAATGTTCTAATTGGGGCATGAATGTGGAACTTTGCTTCATCAACATAAATACGCTTAGATAGGAGATTGAAGAACAATTGACTAGTAGATGGTATGTAAACCTGTAAAAATGCTATTGGCATTGTTTTAGAATCATGAAAGAAGTGACGATTAAATATCTATTTGTTTTCATATGTTCAAAGAGATGTTAATTTGATAGTCATATTTCATTCTGTTCCTGGTATTGTATAATAGGTGTTGATTGTGGAAAGTATATCAGATAGTAGTAGCTAATGGCTTCAATTGATATGTCTTACCATTTGCAGGTATCGATTGAGTTTTGGGTGCAATGATAAGTTGCAACTGGGATCTCTCATTGCTATTTTCACAAAAGCTAGATCTGCCCTAGTTGCGGCAGTGAAGTAGCTGTTTCAAGCTTGGCCTTGTTTCTTCTCCCAATCTCATAATGTTCTTTCTGTATGATTTAAGTCTCTGACAAATAGAAAGTGTTTTTGGTTGTGTAGTCCATGAGTCGTGAATACCTAAAGAATGTAGTTTTCAGTCCCTAAAGATGTTTATTTATTTATTTTTTTTTGCAGTGATTTTTGCTTCTTATGAGCTCTCAGATCCTTCATGTTTTGCTTCTTAAACAATGCTTAGCTTATGGTAAAGTGATTTATTTTGAGGGAACAAATGAGGCTCAAGGTTTAGAGGCATTGCACCTTCATTGTAGTTCCACATGGTTCTTTTTCAGTGCACCTTTCAGATGTAGTAAGTAGGACAAGAGGCCAAGGCTAGGAAGTAAATATAGTTGCCCTACTCAGTCAAAAGTTAGTACGACTTTCATGTACTTTGCATGTCAGCCGTTACTGCAACTACGTTATGCATTTTGATTGATTGGTTATTTTATTTTATTTTAAATATCATAGTATTATAGGGATGCAAGTGAATACAATCAACATTTTCTATAACATTATATATTTGTCTAAGATTTTGATTGTTATAAAGAAGTGATTGTTATACATCTATGGTAATATTTGAGATTTAAATAATATTTGGTTATTATTTTGAAGTTAATAAAGTATAATATTTATTAATCAGTGAGATTTAAATTATAGTTTTTAAAAAAATTATAGAATGCAATTTTCATTTATTAAAAAAAATATTTTTATTAATAAACGAGAGTAATAATTTTTTTAAATTTAAATATTTTATTAAAATAAGAGAAAATTATTATAAAGAATTAATTTAGAAAAAAAAATTCTACGTGTAGTTTATGGTAGTTAAATAGAAAATTGTTTAAAGAATAAAAATAAAGCATAAGAAATTAATTATCCATGAAATGCTTTTATACAATGTTATTGCAACTGTTAATAGAAAAGATTCAAATAATCGATAGTGGCAGAGAAAAAAATATTAGGGTTGATAATTTCCTCGTTAAAGTATGCTATAATTAGTTAATCTTCTAGTATTATAATTATCATCGGTAATTTTCGTCAAAAATTGTCAAATCTTATGCAATATCATGAGAACAATCTAATCATCAGAAAAGTAAGCAGACTTAAATTTTAACATTTTAAATAGACTAATTTCAAATTTTGTAAAAGTACAAAGTACAAGGACCTACCACATATCAATGGTAAATGCCTTTTCTTACCGGTTCATGTTTTTATACTTTAGTTATATGTACAGCGAATATAGACACCCAAAATATGACACATATTAAAAAGGAAAGGCACAAAATACAACCATTTCCACCATTAAACAAAGCAGAAATTCGTGTAAAAAAGAACCCATTTTCAATTTCATCACATTTTTTGCAATGCCATCATCCTTTAACAACACTTAACTCGCTTGTCCCTAAAGACTGATCTGTACAACTTTTAAACATCTTTTATGCTCCCTACACTAAAGGAACCTTCTTTGATTTCCCTTTTTTTCATCTCAAATTAATAAACATTTTATAATTTACATCCTTAAACCATTTACTACAAAAACTGGATCTTTGATAGACATATATATTATACTTGAAAACAAGCTAACCCAAACTCCTATTATATTGTTCCTCACCTGATTTCATTATGGTTGCTTGTAAAGAAATGAGTATGTCACGCCTTTCATATGTTTTCATCATTTTCTGTCCTGTTGGACCAAATTATCTCGATTTCAAGCGTTCTGGAAGACCCATCTTTGTTGCTATCATGATTCAGGCTGAATAAACCACTGTATACTCCCTCTGTTACGACTTTGTCGATCTGAATAGTCACCCTTCCTAATGTTGTCTGAAAAAAACATCTCTATCAGAAACCAGAAAGCAATACCAAAGATATGAAAATATAACTATTAGCACTTTTTTATCCCACTACAAAAGGAAAACTTTTCATATAAGTGCACCGAGTACCATCGACAACTGAATATGATACTACACTCAGCATTAGATCTCAAAATCTCATTTACCTTCCCAAAAGTATTTTTACTTTTGCATATGATATGGAGTTTTTGTCCCTTTGGGGGCACATCAAAAGCCCATGTGAATCCTTCTTTCCACTCGGGAGTAGTACTGTGGTTCACGACCTAATCATAGTACAAAACCACTCATGTTAAAGCACGTGCCATTGATAGTAATGGAATAACACATAGTCAGCAATGCAAGGGTACGGTTATAGCTTCGTATTTTTCCATCTGATATAAAATGCAGACTGGAAAATTTTACAAAAAGAGTGAAGATCTAGATGTGCTAATAAAATTTTCATGTGCATCAATGTTATAGAACATATTTTGATGGATAAATGAAATGATAAGCACGGACTTTCTTGATAAATCTATACTAGAAAATCCCAACAAGGTGATAAATTCATGCATGCCATACAAAGCGGCAAAGTCAGAGGCCAACAAGTAAAATAAGAAGTGATAATATTCCAAAGGCTCTATTTTCTATACCCTGGCCAATGATCATTAATGCAAAAATGCAACCCATAACAATATTAGAGATGAAAAAGGCCAGGAAATGGAGAACTTTCAAAGATAAGGAACAAACTATATTCCATTTGGCCCTAGACCAAACTTAAGTACCATATACAGTTTATTCGAATGACTTTCAGATAGAACTCTTACCTTGGTTTGCCGGGGTGGTCCATTACCGATTGTCAATCGGCAAAATGCATTTGTGGCTCCCATGGCTTGCTTTAGGTTGTTACCACGCTTGATGGTAACAGTCAAACAGCCTGGCAAGCAGTGCAATAGGCTATCTGCTCTCTCATGGAAACTTGGAGGACAGGTTTTCATCAGCATTTGCAAGATAGGAATTGCTTCAGCTGCAATCATTGATTGAGATCTTGCAATTTCTATTGGCATGGTTGACCAAGAATGTTTTAACAAGCACATGGTGTCTAATACAGATTCTTGGGCACCCTCACTCCCTGACTTTAGTGCTGCTACGAGATGGGGAATACACAGGGTAGCTGCTTCAGAAATTTGGAGCTTAGGAAAGTTGGCGAATATCACATTTAATGTTCTCAAGACTTCTTCATTAATAGTTGCATTAGACCACAATTCTCTCTCTAAGGCAGCTGCACAACAAAATGACTACACATTTCAATATCATATGCAATGTTGAGAACCAAACGAGAGGGAAAGAAGGAACTAGTACAAAGAGAGAATAAAAACTTATGCTAGATATTGCTTGTTGGCCAGAAGCAAATATGTGAATTTTCAATTAACCAAAATAATAATAATAATAAAGAAAAAGATTTAATGACACATCTAAACACTTCAAATTAAAACAAAAAAAGTATATCACCTGTCAAAGATCTGATGAGCTCGTTTGATACGTATTCTTGAAGTGTGTGATTAGAGAATAAGAATTTGATCAGCAGTGCTGCCTGAGAAGCGACTTCTGAATTAGGAGAAAGTAAAAGTTCCTGAATAACTAATATGCCACCTGCTTCAGCAACAGCTCGCCTATTAGTTCTACTCCGCATGACAAAGTTCTGCAATGCACAAATTGCAACCATTTTCATGTCTTCTGTTGGCTGATCTTCAAGCAAGCTTACAAGTGCACGACATGCAGAAACAGAATCACTTGCTCTAGCATGTCCTTCATGCTGGGAGAGGTCTCCAAGAGCTAAAGTTGCAAGAAGCCTGCCAGATTCTGATCTTGTCTGCGGATCTAACAGGTACTGTGCTAAGGGTGCAATGGCGTACTTAGAAACCTTCATCTCTCGTATCCTTACATTGTTAAATAAAGCTTCAAGCAGTCTGCCGGAAGCTTCTTCACACTGGTGAGATCTTAGTAGATTCAACAATGCATCTATAGCTCCAGCTTCAGTCATCTGTTCAACACTTGAAGGATCACTCCTTTCATGGACAATCAAGGCATTGAGAGCCACGGTAATGGTGCTCTCCAGTGTGGAGTGCAACATTTTGACCAGAACTATTATAGGAGCTTTAAAATAGTACTCAGCATTGGAATGCAGAACATTGGAGAGAATAAAAGCAGCTGATTCCCAAAGCGCATGAGGAGGCTGAGGATCATCTTGAATAATGACTTTTGAAAGCTCAAAAATACCTCCAGCATCAGCAACTGCCTTTGGCCAACTAGTAGAGATCTTTTCCAAAGCTTTAATTGCTGTTTGCTGCAGATTCAATATTCCAATTCCAGCAAGCTGTACCAGTGGCACAACTGCATTTTTCGTTGTAATGTCTTGCTGGAAATGTTCCTGTGCAAGAAGATGGGTCAATAATTCTGTTCCAAGCTGCTGAATAGCTTGAGATGGAGATTCCAAAAATGAAATCAGAGGCTCAATGACTTGACTCGGGGTCAATTTCAGAGCTGCAAGGCTTTGTGGCTTCTCCAAGATATTTACAAGTGCTTGCAAGGCACTGTGCTGTCCCCACAAACCGAAATCTGGTCGAAGTAAAACCATGAAAAGAGGCTCTATTATTTTTGCAGCATCTGAACTTCTAGCAATGGCGCTACTATTTGTCAAAATCCGGAACAACTCTGCGATTGAGGATGACAATGAACTGGAAGCGAGAGGGAGTACCTCAAGACAGTTATCAATAACTCCAGCTTTGACCATGTCTGATTTGAGTGGCGTGCGGTCTTTTCCCAACTTTATGAGTGCACATATGCTGGCCTCGATAAGCTGATGGTTTCTTCCAGAAATCAAGCCAACAAGGAGTTCCACAATGTCATATGCTGCAGCAAGCTCCACCTGTTGCTCATCATCCAACAATCTCTCAAAAGCATGGACTCCAGACTCCACTGCAGTACTGGTATCAGACAACATAAGAGTAATAAGGGGCTGTATGCATTCGGAGGCTATAGGATCTGCTCTAAATTTAGTATGTCCAAAGAGAACAAAACAAAGTTGTGCAGCATTTGTTTTCAATTCCAACGATGAAGCCGAAGACAAGATTTTGTGTAGACTCTCAAGCGGGTTTCCTTCCACATCAGTCATTAAAGCAGCTTTTGAAGCATTCCCACAAGTTAACTTGATCAAGGCAACAAGAGCAGCCTCTTGCTCAGTCTCTGATGCAGCACATAGCATGTCAACCAATGGTTGTACAGCCTGCCTGGCTAACTCGGAATCAATAACATGTTCAGCATAAAAAATTTGATGAAGAGCCCTCGCAGCACTGAACCTAGCATTTTTAGAACCCAGGCGCAGAACAGCTATAAGTTGATTCAAGGAACTAAGTGATGCCTCATATTGAATAAGTTCTTGATTTCTAAATAATATCCTGAGCAATTCGCATATATCAGCCTCTGTTGAGTCTTGAGGACTCAAAGACAGATATTTTGTTAAAGCATCAAGGGCTCCAGCTTCGCCCATGATTAATTTATTTGTATCACTTCCATCTGCAATGCGGGTTAAGAGTTGAACAGCAATTGGAGGAGCTCCAGGCCTATCTGGTATTGGTCTCAGGAGATCCACTAAAAGAGGAATAGATTTCCGTGCAGTAGAGCCAACTCTCACATCTTCAATTTCAAAAAGATGTTCTAAAACAACTTGACCAGGATTTTGTACAAGAGAAAACTCTTCAGACAAGGTAACTAAATTGGGCATATCCGATTCCCCATAGCCAATCAATGTTATCATTCCAGCAACTGCACCAGAATTTGCAATGACAAGACTTATTCCCTTGCTTCCGTTAGAAACTAGACTGGCCATTGCCTGAGCAGCAAAATATCTGTCAATAACTTCTTCAGATCTCAACAGAAGAGCAAGTGACGGTATGATGCGCATGGTTGCTGGAGATAAAACAACATTTTCATCTTGGAACAAAATAGCTAGAAGCAGGGCACTTATCCATATACCTTCTGTATCCTCAAATTCTGCCTGTAAATAAACAGTTTTCAGCTAGGCTACCAAAATTTTTGGCAAGGAATCTTATGTACCAACATACATGATGGAAAATCATATCAATGAAAACAATTTATGCAATGATTTCAGGAATATGGTAATTTATATTTTTATCTATTCAGAACACATTAGGTTTTGTCATATATATAGCAAAGAGGGAGAGAAGGAGAGCCATACCAGAGGATTGGAAGCATAATTTGCAAGCTTGTCAGATAGAACCTCAAGTCCACCAGCTTCCATTATGGTAATTCTGTTTTTTGGAAGACATGAAGACAGTATTAACAATAACCACAAAGCAACAGTTCCACCCAATACAATAGCAGGATCAGGGACATCAAACTCCTCGCCTTCCTGGAATGCCGTTCTTTCAATAAATTCTCTTGGGGCCCTACCTCTGACCTCAATTTCTAAAGAGGTACATCTTGAATTCTTCTTTGCCATATCCACTAAAGCTTCTATGAGAGGTTTTAAATATCCAGACTGATCAAGTACATCCACTGACTGCTGTTTATGTTCTTTTGCAGTACATGTGAGAAGTGCAGCTCCTCCAACTCTGACTTCCAAATTGGCAGAGTGCATTGTTCTGTCGGCTAATGAACATATAGATGTTGATCTCGCAACCAATAGATCACTGAGAACAACCGGTTGATCCCCACAAAGCCTAGACAGAATTTCTATGGACTTATCTTGAAGTGGAGGAGGCCCCTCAGCAAGGCATTGCACAAGAGGCTCTAAACTTGAAGGATCCTCAGCAAGCACAGACCAAGGTGGATAAGTTAAATTCACACCCTTTTTTGTTCTAGACAAGAGTGCAACCACTTCTAAAGCATCTGCAGCATCAGTGGTGTCCATATCCATTGCATTTAAGGAATCAACAAGTGCAAGAACAGCAAAACGACACTGAGAATTTCCTATGAGCACATCACTGACTGGAAAATGCTTTAGTAATTGATGAAGAGCCCTTGATGAATTCTTTTTACCTTCTAAACTTCCATCTCCCAGCACTCTTGTCAAAGCCAAAACAACATCTTCAGCTAGTGCTTCAGCAGCAATATGAGAATCAGAGAGAAGATTGGCCAAGGCAGCAACAGCGGTTTCAGCAGCCCCAATGAGAGAAGTTTTTGCTAATTTAATTAGAGGTTTGACATCTGCTGCTGCAATGTAAGACATCTTATTAGCAGCTTTAGACTTGCTTGGGTGAGAAAGAGCACCCAATACTCGAGCAGACTGAGTTGCAACAACTTGAGCCTTGCTAGTCAAAAGCTTCATGCAAGGTTGTACAATTTCATCAGCTACAAGACTATCGCATATATCTTTTCTCGTACTAAATAGATCAGCTAGGACAGAAGCTGCATACTCTTGAGTTTCTTCATTTGAGGAGTTGAGAACCTGGACAAGAGATTTCAGTCCTTTGTTAGCTGCAGATCCCTTAAACACAAGATCCTGATGTGGTGCCATTGTGAGTACATGGCCCAAAATTCTAATTATATGGGCCTTTGTGATTGGAGTATCTCCCAGGAGCAAAGCTAGCAATTGATTAATAGTGGCAGAATCAGCTGTTCGGACAAGCTTTGTAAGAGCCTTAGCTGATGCTTCCTGTCCTTTTGGTCCACCACTTCTTAAGAGCCATAAGAAAGCTGGTACCGCACCTGCACTTTCAACGCAGGCACGGATGTCTTCACTGTGACAGCATAAATTCCATAGAATATGTGCAGCATCCTCCCTTGCCTTCTGAGATCCCATCTCCAGCAACTGCACCAATGGAGGAATCCCACCAGCAGCAGTAATGGCCCACTTGCAGTCATCAACCTGATCAGTCAGGATGGCTAGCAACTGTACTGAATGTTCTTGGTGCTGTTCGCTGGATAAGCCCAACAATGATATGAGCAACTGAATACCTTCTCGGTTACCAATAGCATCCCAAACACTGACTTTGTCACAGCATAAGCTGGTTAAAGAAAGTATTAGATGCTCCTGGACATCAGCAGCAGCCATTGTTATGAGTCCAATAAGCACCCTTTTTGCTTCTGCATGATTGAGCCATTGTGAGAGGTACGTGTTACCATACAAGCTTGCCATGGCCTCAAGGACACGATCTTGGACTAGCTTATTATCACGAGGCTTGAGTAACATAACTAATACATCCTCTATCTGTGCTACATCAAAGGGTTCCTCATCAAGACCAGTAGTCTGCTCAAACACCATTACAGCGTAAGCAAGTGCTCCAATTATGTCAGCAACCGGTGCAGCTAAGCGAGAAGATTTTGATAATTCTCCAAGATAAAGTATCAAAGCAGACATCCCTCCACAGATATTTGCTAAAGCATATGTTGCATGGCGCTGCAAAGCTTGGGCATGCTCTCCTTGCATGCACTCTTTAGAAGGAGCAACAACAGCCCCAATAAGAATATGAATACCATTTGCATCTACGACTGCCTTTTTTGCTGCAGTTGACATTGAAGAAAGGGCTTCCAAGGCATCTGCAGCACTTGAACGGACAGAAGTTTCATTATTTTGACCTACAAGCCGAAGCAAGGCTTTGACAGCTCCAGAATCTATAACTTTTGGGATGCTATCACTGAATGCCAACATCAATCTGGCCAAAAGGGAAGCTGCATTGGATTGGGCAGCAGAATTATCAGAAGAGAGAAGACCCACAATTACATCTACTCCTCCAGCCTTAAGTGTTGCTCTCCAATAACCATCCTTCTCACTGCAAAGGTTCCTCAAAGCTCCGGTAACAAACCCTTCTACCACTTTGTCCTGCTTGCTTTTTGGACTGAGTTGTTCCCATAAAGTTGGCACAACACCTTCTGTAACAAATATTTTCATACCAACGTGATCATCTGAAAGACCACCAGAGGAAACTTCAAATATTGCCTCTGCTGCTGCCTTCCGGGCCTCAGTTGATTCAGACTTCAAAAGCGAGAGTAATGGTGGAATACATCCACCTAGAAGCACCTTCAGCCGTAAGTCCTCATCTTTGCATAACACAGTCAGAGTTGCAGCAACATTGAGTTTTGCTAAAGAGGTGCCGCTCCTGAGAATGGATATAAACAATGGCATTGCTTGGCCATGGGAACCAATAAGTGTTCTTGCCTCCTTTCTTTCTTTGGCAATACTCAGCACACGTGCTGTAATAAGTTCTTTCTCACTTGGTGAGGACGTGTAGGCATGCAGTTGCTCAATAAAACGAGCAACTGCTGCCACTGTATCGTCAGAATCATCCACTCCAATCGTTCCATTCAAATCCCTGGATATGAACAGTCAATTCATTAGTCCACAAATGACATTAACAGAACCAACCAAACTACAGATCCAAACCACTTAGAACTGTCAGAATAAATGAAAATGCATCAGATCTTTCAATTAAGACTTCAGAGATGATTTCTACAACTGGCTTGTTATATTCATTTCTTTGATTCCATTCTAATAATTTAGTAAACTAACGACTCACATAACTCACCTAAGCTTCGATGAAGATAAGGGTCCCCATTCTCGCGGTTCAGGGGACGGAGACTTTGACATTACCAACAAAGGCCACTTTAGGTTGCTCCTCGGCTTCCTGCAGAACCAGAGAAACAAACATTCAACTAAAAGAACGCTGGATCAACAGATGACGGCCGGAAAGATCTTATATAGAGAACACAACATGTTCATTGCAGCTTCTTTTTCTCCTATGTTTCTTTTTTCAGAAATAACATTCACCAAATGTTCAATTTCACCACAACTATGAAATACAATATCAATAAAAACTTTCCTTTACCGGATAAAGAAAAAGAAAAGGATAAATTTTAGGCCATTCCCATTTCCCAGATATGAAAACGTAACAGCTTAGACATAATCGCATAGCCAATTATAATCCAATTCCGTATCTTCTGTAAGAAGTAAAAATAAATAAAAAATAAAGCCAAATTAGCTGTCTAATTGCTATCTTTGAACACGCAATTAAAAAAGTTACCTTTGCTGAAAATGCAAATGCCAAAGAATGCTCTTTCCTTATGACCAATCCCAAACCCTCTGTTTCTCAGCCTAGAAGCAACTTCAGCTCTTTAATCCTTCACCATTTAACCCAGTTTTAGTACAAAACAACTAAAACCCATAAAATGTAGCAATCCTATAAGGCTAACTCAAACTACTAAAGATAGTGTCTTTTTTTGGTTGACTCTTTGTTTACTAAGTATCGAAATCAAAAACCCAAATTGTAGAAATGAAAATTGAGTTGAAAAGGAAAATCAGATCTCAAATGTAAATAAATGTAGAATTAAAGGAGATTAATAAGAGTGATATCATTGTTTTTTTTATTATTCAATGGAAATGTGATGACCAAATATAAATTGACAAAGAGTACAGAGATCAAATCACAATTAGGATTCAACAGAATCTAGGGCTAGGAAACACAAGTGTTCTTTTCTCAACTGTCATCGATATTTTTAGAAAAAAAAACCATTATTTTTATAAAATGAAAAAAAATAAGAAAGGAAAAAGAAGAAGAAGAAGAAGCTCTATTACCTTAAAAATCAGAGCAAATAAGAGCTCCCCAAGTGTAAACATGCAGTCACAGCGAGATGCATACAGAGGGGTATCAAAAAGGAGTTTAAGAGAAAGAAAGAGAGAGAAAAATGGTACACAAAAGCAAAGAGAGAGAAAGTCTGGGTCTTTTCATTTCACTTCATTTCTTTGTCATTTTTCATTTATTTTTTTTAACAAAATTAAATGTCATTTTGTCTGGTAGAGTAAGTTAGAAACAGTGATGAAATTAACTGTCATTTTTTTGGTATTATTAACAAATTTAAAATATTTGATATTTTTTAAAAATGATATTATACTAAACACAAAAAAATTAGGTAATATATACATATATATATATATATAAATTATAGGAGGTTTTGGTTTAAATACTTAAATAAAAAATTTGAAATTTATGGTGTTTGAGGTGAAAATACTATCATAGTAATATTTTATATAAAATAGAAAAAAATAAAAATAAAAATATACTTATATTAATATTTTTATTTATAAAAATAAAATATTTTTAGTAATTTTTCAATTAGGATTAATTATGCTTAAATAAAATATAAATTAAAATAATATAAAAAAATTTATATAAAATGAAAAATTACAAAAATATGATAAGAAGATATAAATTAAAAATTTGAAATAAATTCTAATAATTGAATTAAGTATAATTATTGGTAATTATTATAATGAGTGAGTTTCAAGATAAATATTAGCGAATATATTTCATTTATATTCTTCGAGGGGTACTCTTGTTATCCTCTTCAAACCTTATATGGATTAAGAAATGAGAAAATATAGTGTGCTTAATAAATCATTAAAATGAAATTTTTTAATTTTTTTTAATTGTATTTAATGTGCATATTAACTTTTTAGTTAATATAAAATTTTTAATAAAAAAGTGTTGAATATGATAAGTAGATAATACTTATCACTTAATATGGAAAATATTAAATTAATTTTATTTTTCAAAATTTTATTTATGATATAAATTATTTTTTTATTTTATTAAAAAATAAAATATTCAAAATTTATCATTAGTTTTTATCAAAATAAATAATATTATATTAATAATATTAAAATTATGAAACAATAATTTTTAAAAATTAATATTTACTATTATTAAACAAAATAATTATGTTTAATCTTAATTTTACTCATATCTCAAATACCACTTATAAAATTTAATATTTAATTTTTTTCAATTCATCAAACACACCAACATAAAATTAATCATAATGATTTTTATATTTTTTATTTTCTTATATATAATTATACTATGCAAAACAATCATGTTTTTAAAATTAAAATTAAAACTCTAATTTCTTTTTAAAGGAAAGAAACTCTATTTTTTTGGCATAATCTATATAATATTATTGATAAAATTATTAATTGAGTTGATGTTATGAATTAATTGAGTATCAATTCGGATAGAAAATTATTAATATTTTTTATTAAATGATTATTACTATTATTTTGATGATTTTTTTTATCATTTCCTACTTTTATATGGTTTTAAAATAAAATAAAAAAACTAAAACTAATGTTTGATAAATTTATAAATAAAATTTTTACTATTACACCAATAATAATTCTTACGTAAATTTCGGAAAAAAATATTTTTAACATAAAATGTTTCCCCCACCAAATTTGTATATATATGTTATTAATAAAATTCAGTTGGTGTCACGGGTTAATTAAATACCAACTTGAGTAGAAAATACCTAATATATCCTTTTATTAAATAACTTCTATTATTATTTTGATGACCTTTTTGTTTTTTCATACTTTTATATAGTTTTAAAATAAAATAACTAAAATTAACATCTCTAAGGTTTGAGACCATGCTATATTATTAGTTTTAAACATTATGTTTTATTATTTATTGTATGTTATTTTTAAACACGTATTTATATTTTAAATAAATGATTTTTACACGTATACACACGTGTAATAGGATTTCTAGTGAAATACATAGTTGTTAACATTTACTCTCTTTTTCCACTTTGTTATTTTTTATACTCATACTCTTAACCTTCAAATTTCAATCAATTTATTTTTCGTTGGGTAGAAAAAAATTATTAAACTGATAAAATTTTAATGATGTGATATAATAATTCACGTGACAATCTATCTGTGCTTTATATGATTAAAAAAATTAAATTATTCATAAAAATATGAAAAAGTATTCACGTAAAGAATGAAGTACTTAAAATTTTAACATTTTGATAAACTTTTTCGTTTAAAGAAAAATAATTTAATTAAAATTTAAAGGTTAAAAAGGGAAGTGTTGTAAAAAGGAATATAAAGTAAAAATGATGCAAACATTAATACTAAATTTATTATTACAATTTTTGTTTAGTGTGTTTTTTTTTTTTTTTTCACTTTAAGCCATTCTCTTCTTTATTTTTTGCCTTGTTTTCACTATAATTGGTTGATGCTCACAATGGTCCCTTTTGGCCTCTCTGAGTTTTGCTTTAATGATCTTGACAATGATAGATCTTAGAAATTAATATTTGGGAGTCTAACTAAAATTTTAAAAAATTTTGGAGGATTAATGAAAAATTTTAAAAATTTTGGTAGTTGTAATTAAAATTTTCAAAAAATAAAAATAAAAATTAAAGGCCAAAAGATTTTGAGGGATTTTATTAAAAATTTTGAAAGATTTAAAGAAAAATTCCAAATTGTTTCAGGCCTAACTATTTCTTTTTTTTTTTTTTTATAAATTCAAGGGTATAAAAGAATTAAAAAAATGATTACATTAATTTAAGATATAAGAGATCTCGCTTGGGAGAGTTTCAAACAATATCAAACCCTCCTCTCTATTTAAAGTCATTTTAATTATGCAATCAACATTTTTATTAGTCTCTTCAGTAACGTGCTCTAAGAGTCAGTGTCTAACTTTTATCAACAGTTGTTGAATTTACCTGATCAAAATATAATTTGAAAAAAATTCTAAATAACCTTCACTTAACACTCTTTCATAAATCAACTCTGCAGAATAATCAAATCATCTGGTGTGCAATCGGTGTCTTTGTCACATTGGAGGCAAAGGTTTGGACTGAGAATCTGTAGCATCAAGCATTCTCTGCTCGTCTTAATGGTTGATTGCCAACGTTATCGACATTGAGCTCTCACTTTCAAAATTATTGGGGTTTCACTATTGTTTTTCCCTTTTCAACGGTCAAAGTCGTGAAAACGAAAAAGCCTAAGGAACTGAAAATCAAATCACAAAATTATTTTATTCATGAGAAATGCCTACAAAAATATGTATAATTGTTTTTCCATTAAAAATAAATAAAATACGAGAAATGTTGGACAACACGAGTTTGCAATGCAATTTGTTTTTAATTAGTCCAGAAATCAATGAAAATTAAAAACAAAACAAAATGTGTTTTGCATGTCTGTCAGTTGTCATGTAATTATAAAAATTTATATATCTACATCTCTCTCTCTCTCTCTCTCTCTATATATATAAAACATAATAACTGAGCATGTTTTGACATTAAAATCTTTCATATTTTCTGAATCACATATGGTTCATCAGCACACCATTTTCCCTATATAATATTTATTATCACCTATCTTATCAATGTCCAATTTTATATATATATATATGATATTGGTAGATCCAATCTACTAAAGCATCACTATAGATAAGTATCTTTTTTCATTGATATATGCAGAAGATATTTTATAAGATTTTGGATAAACTATAAAATTAATCATTTTTATTTATTTTAAATTATATTTTAATTATTTATATTTAAAATGTTATGTTTTTAGTCATTTATATTATCGTTTTATTACGAAGTAGTCACTCTGTCGTTGAGCTTCGTTACGTCTTAACAACAATCTTACGTGGTAGTCCAAATGAGTTTTAAATGCCAACTTGAATGTCTAACTGGAATGTGAATATTTTCTTTCAGTCAAAATGGAAAAGAAAACTAAAAGAAAATAGAGACAAACGGTTTTTCTTTTCCAGTTCAATGTGTAATTAATTTAAAATTTTTAATTAATTAAATTTATTTAATTAAGAACCTATTTTTGTCCCAGTAGGACATCTAAGTTGGCATTTAAAATTTATTTGGACTGTCACGTAGGCTTGCCGTTAGGGAGTTAACAGAGCTTTAACGATAGAGTGACCACTACGTAATAAAACGATAACGTATGCGACTAAAATGTAACATTTCAAACATAAGTGACTATTTTTATAATTTACCTTAAAATTTTTCTCAAATTTATTTTGGTAAGTTGGAATATTTTTTAATTCAAATTGATGGGTTTAATTTATTTATTTTAATCAAATAAAATTTAATCGGATTTAGATTTATCAAAGTAATATTCTAAAGGGGGTACAAGAATAGATAGTAAAAATAATAATAATAAAAAACCATTTTTTTTAATCATTGGTCAGTACTGGTTTGACATATTATCAGAAATCTTCATGGGATCTGTATTGTTTGGTAAGAAGCAAAGCACAGCACAGCATGTGCATGGATTGGCATCTATTATTTTTATAATAATAAACAAATTGCTTTCTAAATTGTACTTATCTGTAAAGATCAATCTCTTACTTCTAAGCAATTTTTCCCCCTTTCTTTTTTGCTGTAAGAATCAATGGCAATATTCTATAAACTTTTCTCTCACACTGGGAAAATTTTTTTAAAAAAAAGGAGGTTGGTATCTCTAGGCTGGATGAAGGAAAATGTTGAAGTTTTGTATATATGTTCAAAAAATATTTATTTAAAAAAATTAATTAGGATTATTCATTTATATATGTTGACAGATAGGGTAGAATCGAGAATTTTAATTTTAATTTAGATAAATAGATGTAACATTAATACAATATATATATATATATCTAACCCGAATTTGACCCTGTAGAGGAAATGTACATGCATTTTTTTTCCATTTTCTTTTTCAACCAAATGCAATATTTCTGTACAAGATTATTTTAATCTTAGCATTGATGGATGGATGATGAAATTTCAGTGCTGCAAATGGGGCATAGCTTCTTCATTTGAAGCCACTTGCTTATGCAATCCAAGTGATATGGATGTTTACAATTAGGAAGTGCAACTAGTCCTTCTTCGTTTTCTCCGTATTCCACTTGACAAATTACGCACCGATCAATTTCGTTCTCGTGTTCGATGGATTGGAACTTAACCGGCACCAAGCATGAAGAAATTTCATTCTCGGATAACCCTCTTCTCTCTATTCCTATTAGTTCTCCCAGAGCGATCAATTCTTCATACGAAAAATCATCAAGATCGATGTCATGTTCTTCAAAATCATCGCTGTCATCATCATCATCATCATCGTAGTCGTCCTCGGAATCGTTGCTAGCTTGTCTATTGAGGAACTCTAGGTTACCTCCATCTTCAATATACTCGTAACTGGTATTGTTGTTTTGATCGTGGAACACATCGCTATCATCACCGACGTCGTTATCGTATCCATCCCTCTCGACGGTTTCGAGCAATGGAAAAACCCTTTCTTGTCCTTGCAATGCCAATGCGACCGCAAGATCCGAATCAATTAGATCAAGTTGGGTGAAGGGCAGCATTTTGGATGATTGTTTTGCTCCTTCGTTTTCCATTGAAATTAAAACGACACTTTTAATGCAAGTTTAAATATGTTTACTTGAAAAATTGCTGTATTATTATTATTCTGGAGATAAAGATTACGAATGTGGAAATTTAAATTTCAGATTAAATTGTATTATTTAGTTAAAACCAAAATTTTTTAGTTAATCCTTCTGCTATTAAAATTTGCTTTTTCATTAATTTGATATGGTTTAATGAATCCAACAGAATTAACCAAAAAAAAAAATTATTTGTTTTAAGGTTATAGTTTTTCTATTAGGCATTGCTTTTGGTATTTTGGATGTACAAGAGGTTTTAAAGTTAATTTTTGTTTGGTTTATTTGAATTTTGAAAAAACAATCAAAATAACAAAAATTTAATTGATTTGTTAATTCACACGTAATAAGATTGTTGATTGTTTAGCTAAAGAGACATGAGGTAGGATAAATCAATTTATTATTATTAGTGACCCGTTATAAAATGTGAGACACAGATTAAAAGAGAATATTTAACATGCGCTACATTCAGAAGTAGAATATGTTAAACTTGATAATTTTAGTTAATTGCTTATGCTTTATTTTGTACAAAAAAAAAAAAAATCGTGAAATGAGTTAATTTGGTTAATTGAAGTTTAGTTAGCTTAATAACCAAACTAACTACTATTTGAGAGGAGTAGTTGTATAACCTCAAACACCAAACCTTTTATTCTACCATTGCCTCGTAAGTTAATAATAATGAAAGATTAATAAATTTATTTAAATGTAATTAAATCTTAATTATAATTATTATAAATAAATATTATTATGTTGGATTTAAGGTTATTAGTATTTTTTTATAGTAATTATAGTTAATTAATTATTTACAAATCTTTCTATTAATCGTTTGTTTTATTCAATAATAAAATATAATATTATGAATAAACAATACTTAATATTCATATGCTAACAGGGCATCATATATTCTCGATGTGTATATGGAGGGATTCACTTGTACATTTTCGTAACTCCTATACTATTAATCTTTTAGTAATCCAGACTATGTTTGAAACATAAGAATCTAGGTAAAATAAGTGAAGGTATTCTTTTTACAATGATCTCCTGCTATGATAAGGCCTTCCCTTATAACTTGAACCTTTATGTGCAAATTTTGATGTATGTGTGACCCTAATGTCATGAACTGTGTTGATATGCTTAATGGGTTTCCTTTTATAAAGAGCATCTCTACTAATCCCTACATTAATCCTATGATTTCTAGGCCTTAAAGACCTTCTTAAGTGAACTCCTTTATAATTTCTTAATCTACCTGATACTGAATGATTGCTTACCTCCATTGGTCTAGAACTGCCATATGAAAAGCTTTCATCGTCTTCGCTTGTATCGGTTACTCTTTTTCTTCGCCTTGGTCGATGTCTTCGTCGATCGATTCGCTTGATGTTTCGAAGCTTATAGCAGAGGAAAGTGCAACAAAATTCCCAAGATGAGAACCAGCATGAAATGCATCCCCATACCATTCTACACAGACCATGAGCAATGCATTGGCAAATACCCACTTTATATAGCAGATAAAGGTATAAGAGAACTGCAAATCATTGAAAGGAACAATTGAATTTCTTAAATTAAAAAATGGAAGATGAAACGTTAGATTAGAAATAAATACTTTGAAACTTACCGATATAGGATAAAACCAATACCATGATCAATTTCAGTATATTGGCAACACAAAAATTCTCGATGTAACAGATTAAATCCCATGTTGATCCACAAATTGAACTGAAACATAATCCTCCAAACATGAAAAATAAGAACGCATTGCACAAAGAAAGGGGAAATTTAGTTTCTTAAACAAAAGATTTGCTTAATCAAAGTTCATAATGGCAAGATAAGAAAAACAAAAAGAAAATCTTTTACTCAAAACAACTATGAATTTTGAAGAGGCTCTGAAACGGGTGATGAGTGATTTTAGGATTGAAGGAAATTTACCTGCAGGATTTTCCAGCAAGAAAATCGAGTGGGGAGCGAAAAAGTTTGCCAATGGCTTGGATGAAACCTGAAAAAACTGAACTGACCACGTTCTCCATCGTAAAAAATTTTCAGTTGTAATGGCAAAAGCCAAACTGTTTCTTATGGATTCTGATTAACTTTTTCTTTTTGTCGTATGGATTCTCATTAACTGCTCATTTCAGTTGGAGAATTTTAAATAACAACCTAATTTAATTTTAAATGTATTAAATAAAAAAGTACATTTGTGTCTTTTTCTCGATAAAAATAACTATTCACCTTAACAAAAACTACCTTTACTTAATTTAATTATTATCTTATAAAAAATATATTTTTATTTAAAAATAATAATATATAATAGTATTTAATATATTTTATAATTATTCCAACATTATATTTATATTTTTACTTTAATTATACTAGCATCCATATGTGCCGGAATTTTTATAAACTTTTATAATAGTTTATTTAATTAATAATAAAAATTAACTAATTATATTAAACAGTAATCATTTGTTTAAATTTTTGTTAATTAAAAAATTTAAATTTATGATAATTGTGAAGGATGGGATATGGTTTTAAATTGATTTGTGATCTATATGCATACCAATAATTTCTTAAATACATTATATATTTATTTTTAAAAGTAAAATAAAATAATCAAGTAATACAGTGTTTTTTTTTTTTTTCAAATTGAATCATTTTGAAAAAATATTTGAATATTTTAAAATAAATTTAAAGTTGAAATAAAATTATTATAACAAAGAGGATAAAATATTTTTTTTATACAATACCTAGAACTATACATTATTCTTTCTCAATTCTTAAATAAGAGAATAAATGCATTTTCACACGCTCGAATCTACGTCCTCAACGTCCTCATGCTAACCAAATTAAGACTTCATCAACAAATAGTGTAAAATGTTGAATGAAATAAAACATGATCTAAAAACTAAATGAAAGAAATGATTAAACTATAAAATGGAAAAAAAAAGAGAGTAAAATACTACATATACACATACATTTTAATATATAAAATATTCACAAAATTTTTAATATTCAAAGCCCAACTAAGGATGTCAAAATTGACACCATTCTTGGACAACCCTTCCCTTCCCTTCTATTCTTACCAAGATACACACAAAAACCCCCTGAATAAACAATAAATAAAATTGCTAAATATTAACAAATAAATGTTATATATATATATATATACTTTCAAGTTATTCCACCTGAACTGTAATGAAGCTTTTGAAGAATCAACCTCAGTAAAGTAAAGTAAATAACACAAATGTATACAATTATCATGACTCAAACAACAACCAGCCAGCTTAATCAAATTCAATATGTTACATTAGAAAACCTAATGTGATAAAAATACAACAGTGGAACATCCAATAAATTACTATTATATTAAGATTAAGTTGTAGCCATCCGATTCCTAATGTTCGAACAAATTGCCGTAATGCTTGCTAAAACTATGAAAAATATAGAAAAAAATACCTGGCAAGTTGGGAGCATGGTTATAACAGCAACTTGTCGAGGCCACCTGGTTTGTCCCCCCTACTGCAGCAAGGTGCAAGAGTCCAACCACCGTTGATGTTATCTCCAAATTAATCATCCCGAGACAAGGAATTTCAGGCAAGCTTCTAGCATTCGGAGGTTGAGAGAGATATCATCTTTAGATCTTGCTCTTGGAAAAACAATGAGCCAATGGCAAAGGCTGCTTGATGATAAAGTTCAAATATCTAATCTCGAATGGAAAACGTTTTGGCGATTTCAACTGTAGTTTCCATCGATATTGCAACTGTTACTGTCTTCAATTTTGGCAGATTTTTTCTCTTTAATATCCCAAAAGTGGGATGGTAAGAGGGCCTTTTGTGAAGGTAAATCGGCGATAAAAAGGAGCGTCTGAGCCCACCCAGCATACTCCCCATATTTGCTTACAAATGCCTCTGCCACACGGCTGCAAAGCTTAGGTGTCAAACGGGCACCGGCTAGCTCAGGAAGGAGGTACTTTGTAGCAATCTTGCACACGAAACAAGTAGAACATTTCCATGTTAGAAATTCATGGATGCGTAGAATACAAATGAAGGAAAAAAAAAAAGTAATTTCCTAGTGATCTTATCAATAACCATTTACAAGTATATACAATGATGCTATACCAATCCAATCCATATTCAAGAAGCAAATAGTAGAGAGGAACAACATGATACTAATTCGAGCATTTAATGGAGCAATGGTTGTTTATTCATATTTCGGCAATATAAATGTTTATCAGCTAAACATCGAATGCCCCTCTATTCAAACAAGCAAACAGGTTTCCTTCAAATAGTGCAAGGATTTTAGCAAAAGCCCCAACACTCCCATCAATAACAGAAAGCAACATGATTTTGAATGGTTAAATCCACTTCCTAATCAAAGTTAGTATTGATTTAAGCATTATCAACCTAGTCAAGTCATTGGTACAGTGCTCACATATGTAACATGTAAAAGACTAGACTATCCAAGTTGCACGACTAGCTATATACATAAAGCATACCTGCCACACATGGGTGTCAACCGGAATGGCATGGTGCTGATCGAGAGAGAAGAGAGCAATACATGCTGCTACTTTGGGACCAACTCCAGGTAAAGTACATAGAGCATCAATGGCCTCTTGAAGATCCAATTTACGAAGAGAAAGAAGCCATTGAGCACCTCCATCCGGTTTTGATTGCAAAACATCAACTGTGCCAGTAATGTACTTGGCCCTGCTCACCCACATCATGAAATACCCACATAAGCCACGATTCCAATGAAAAAAAAAACCCACCGAAAACCTCTAATTATCAATGAACCATTTACTGACTGATCATTATCAAGGGACTATACATATATTAAGCACTACATTACTGTTGTTACTCTTCAATGTAATCCATGATTTCAGCAGAAGTGACTAGGTAAATTTCCCACTAATTATCGTCCTTTTGCCTGTTGGCATCACATATAGTTATTATATAAATTTAAAGATGGGAGATACCAATTAACAGTCAAAATCTATGTAATACAAATTGTTAATGTATTGAATTAAGCACGATTACAAAGCCGAAAAATGCATAAAAATGACCAAGGAGTATTATATGCAACAAGAAATTAAGGAACTTAAGCTGCTACTAAGAAGTATATATTAGTATTAATGCAGCAAGCAATCAGTTGAAGAATGCAAGTGAAGAAACTAATAGAAAGAACAAACTGATTTACCTGTAACCAAAACCAGCCTGTCTAAGCTCTTCCTCAGAGACAGCAGATAAACGTTCCAATGAAGGGAACTCATGAAAGTCAAACCCACCAACACTGCCCAAATGAGTACCCAAAGAGGAAATGAAATCCACCATTTTAGTAATCCTCCCGATATTATTATTAGAAGAACAAAGGAACTGAACCAAGCACTCAACCGGGTCCTGCCTCAAAACCCGAGCACCCTTCAAACACTTGGCTAGCTCGGCAAACCTGGAGTCATTCTCGGAGAAAACCTCCCAGAGCTTGGCCAAGGAAATGCCTACGTTGAGGAAATCGAGGAGGGCCAGCTTGGCAGCCGATTCGGAAGGGGTGAAGTGGATGAAGTAAGAAACGTCGCCGTTTTGGAGGTGCTTGAGGGATAGCAAATGGGGTCCGATGGTGCCGGTGTACTGAAGCGGGCCTGTTTGCTTCCAGCGGAAGGTTTGGCCGGTGGGGAAAGTGAGGGGAAGGGAGAGTTCGGTCTGGGAGAGGTTGAGTGGCACCCATTTGGGGTGGGATTTAGGCTTCTTGGAGGAGATTGGTGGGGTATTCGGGTGGAGGGATTTAAGTGGCGGCGGCGGTGGAGATGTGTGTTTGGTGGAGGCGGGGGAGAGCGGTAGTGGCGAAGGCGGTCTTGGTCTTTTCATTGATAGGGGAGGTTTCAGTGAGTGCATTTGCTTCCTTCCCCTTTCCCAGTTATTCCCTCTCGGCTCAACGATCAAAAACAGGAAAATCGACCCTTTAATGGGATTAAATTTCAGGGTTTTTTTTTTCTTTCTAATTTAATCTATTTAAAATAAAAGGTCAAATACATCTATTAGTCCCTCTATTCTGCATAAGTTACCGGTTTAGTTTTTATTTTTTAATTTGATTTTACTTTTCGAAATTAAAAAATTTACTTATCCTAGTATTTTTCGCGCCGTTCCTTTCTTCTTCTACAGTTTGCTTCTTCTTCCTCTATCTTCTTTCATAAACTTGTTAGATCGTTAAATGCATGGTAATTGTCCATCATAGTTTAAACGAAACTTGGTGAATAATGAGATTCAGCTCTAATCACTCGTCGTCATCATCCTCAGATTTGAGCAAAAAGCACAAAAAAATAGTCTCTGTTTTAGTGGCACTTGGTTCTTAAGTTCCGGCGAAACGGGTGGAGTTGGCCGAAATATAGCAAAATGATCCGTATTGAACAAAATTTGAAGCGGAATAAAATTTATAGGTGCTTGTCTAGGTTTCTTACCAGAACGGATTACTCTAATCAATACATATGATACCGGTACGAAACTGACTCATGAACTTTCAAGTGTTTAGTGGTTTTCTTTAATATTTTATTCAAGTTACGAAATGGTAAAAGCGACTTCATTCACCGTGAGTAGAGATTAGGCCCAATGTTCCGATTTGATATTCTAAATTACTTGAAAATATCATGTCATAATTTAAAAATTAAGTTTAGTTTATAGAATTAAAGGTAAATTATAAATTTAGTCGCTTAAAATTACCTTCTCTTTTTTTTTTTTATGTTATATAAAATATTATTATTTATTTAGTAACATTCTTCTCGCGAAATGTATTTAAAGACAAAGATAATATGCAACTTTAAGTTATCAATAACATATTTTTATGAAAATGACAAATCGATTCGAAATTTTTTTTGACACAAATATTCAACTAAGAGTAAAGCAACAAAAAAATTTCTGCCAAAGAGGTTTGTGCTTCAACAAAGATAAATTATTTGATTCGAGTTTTCCTGAAAATTAACTTGATGAAATCTCATGCTCTTCATATTAGAAAAGAAATAATCTATCAAGCCTAGATTGATTTTCGATAATAAGTTAGATTGTGGGATCGATTGCCTGTCTCGAAGAAATTTGACGGTATGAGCTTTAGAAATTTGCACTGTTTTAACTTCGACAACAAGTGGTTAACACCCTTTCTTGTTCAACTTAGAATATCTTAAAGCTTGTGATATTGATTCAGGATTATTTGTTGCTTGCATCCTACTTTAGTGATTTATTTTTCTTTACTTTTGTTGAGTGAAATACAGTGGTGAAGCCATAAAATTTTCTTAAGGGTTGAAATTAAATTATAATTTTTGCGATAGTAAAAATATAATTTCATCATTTTATTAGTCTATATATTTATAATTTTTAAAGGATTAAATCAAAATTTTATCATTTTTAGGGAGCAAAGTACAATTCTACTTTTACTAATTTAAAATTTTAAGAGATTTAAAGGATTTAAATGAAAAATTTTCTATTTTAGGGGGATCGACGCCCTTACTAGCCCCCTAGCTACGCCCCTGGTGAAATACTGTCCTCAAGTGTTTTCATTCTGCTCTCAAGTTTGATGCTTGTAGTATCTTTACCACTGAAATAAGGGAACTTAGGTTTAAGTGTATGGGGTAAACCTCTTGGGTTTGAGAATCAAATTAATATAATATGTAAGTATTGATAACTAAATGTATTATTATACCAGTTAGAAATGATATATGACCAAAATAGAATAAATTGAAATGTTAGTGCCTAAATTAAAATTTTTTAAAAATTAAGTCACAAAAATGGAAGCACATATAATTGAATAACCAAAAAACAAATGCCTATTTGACTATCCTTACGTATAGTTTTCACTAAAAATATTTATCTATCTCACTATAAAACTATTTTTACATTTTCCGACAACAGACACAGGTTAAAACTACAGGTGACATCGAAACCTGCAAAAAGAAAAAAAAAGCTTCTAAACATCTTCATCATCTCTATCTTGATACTTTCTAATACAGCTTAAGTAATCAAAGCTGATTTCAGAGATAAAAAAATAGCTACTCCGGAAACGGGATGTCAGCCAAATCCTGTCTATAAGGAGCAACATCAACTTGGAAGGAGACGTCGGGTTTGGCAAGCCCACTTTCCATCCGGCTTTGCACTGCTGGGTCGACATTCTTTTCAGGTTCGATATATGTCACGACTGTATCTTTTCGGAAGGTTAGATAGATGACTGCCAAAACATAAATCGCCATTAGAGGAAACACTATGATTCCTATGAACACATTCCCCACTTTTGGCAAATCATTGTGAATCAACCAATCTACGAAGGCCGTCGTCAGGTAATAGACGTTGATGCCTATGATTCCAATTCCTAAAATCCATGAAATCACAATGATCTGCAAGCACCCATCAAATTATAAAGCAACGTTTTAAACCCTGGAACTTCAAGTTCATCTCACATGGTCTAATGCGCCACGTCAATATTTTATGTAATAGTATTAGTTCATTAAAAACACTGGTTGATCTAACTACTTACGATTATGGAGTTCTTATATGGTCCCATCTTGGTTGAGCTGCTACTAAATTTAAGTAGTGGGATCAAAGCAAATGGTAGCTCAAATGAAAGGATCATCTGCAAAATATATCAATCATCGAAACTGCAATCACTTTACCTCAAATAAATCAAAGAATCGTGATGATGTTTTTATAAAGATCAAAATCATAAAAGAATTATTGTAATATCAATAAATCAATGTTGGATATTTTCTTACGGATGCAATGATGATTAGTCGACCGGCCCCTTGAGATCCACCGATGATGGACACAATAAGACTAGGTGTAATGGCAATACACCTAGTCATCAAATTCCTTACCCATTTCTTCATTTTAAGATTCAAAAAACCCTGACATAAATGAAAATCAATATATTAACGAAGACTAGTTAATAACTACTAATTAAGGTGATCATAAATATAAATTTTTTGTTTGAGCAAAACCTGCATGATAAATTGTCCAGCATAAGTGCCTGTAATGGTAGAGCTTTGCCCTGAGGCAAGAAGTGCAATAGCATAAAGGGTTGAGCTTGATTTTCCTAACACATTCTGCAATGGCCAAAAATAATAGATTTTGGGATTGTTAATTGGGAATATTATTAGCCTTCAAACTTCATATATTTTTTGGTTTATGTTAATGAATATTAATGAGCTAGTAAATTGGGACCTGAAGAAGAAAAGAAGCAGAGTTGAGGTTGAGATCGTTGCAACGATGGTGGTCATTGCTGGAGAGATTATCGATGGAGCAAACGGCGCCCGAAACTGAGACAACCGCCACGTTGATCAAAAACGCCACTAACAAGGCAAAGCCACTCTCTATCAGGAAATATCTACAGGCATCCTGATGATCACAATGAAAACAACGTACGTCAAACACGGTGGTTAGCACATTAAGGGAAAGAAAACGAATAGATCATAACTAAATTAAGCATTGCAATTACTAGATTGTTGTTTAATTTGCATATTTGGACTTACATTGACGCCACGAACGGAGTTGGGTACTTTTCTGGAGAGCACCAGCGCTGAATGGAGAAACAAATTGTGCCTGTTCACATTATTTTGCAGTTAAAACAACTCCCACAATATTAAACTTATTGTTTTTTTTTATCAATCTTATTATAGTTTCTGATCATATATATTCTTTTTGACATAATGCCTAAAACTACCAATATCTCTTGCCCAACCCATAAATAGGCGGATAATACATTTCAGCGCATGCACTCAAACCCATGTCCTCCTACATTAGCAACAATGCCCATGTCAATCGAGTTAAGACTCAATCGACAATATTAATTTTTTTTTGTGAATTACAAGATGAGAGCAAAACCCTAACAACAACGCGACTTAGGGCTTTTGAGAAGTTTTTTTTGAAAAGTTTGATTTAATATTTAAGTATTTAGTATTGCTGTTAAAAAATATTTTTGAGAAATAAAATGTTTATTTTAGACATAGTGTTACAAACTAATAAATAAATATTTAAATAATATTCAAATTAATTAATATTATGATATTTTAGTAAGAACATACAAAATAATTTATTATAATTTGTTGTTAATATTTTAATATATGAAAAATAAATTTTAAATATTTTTTAAGCAATTAATCAGAGGATTATTGTTATAAGAGAATTATTATTAGAATTTAATTATTGGATAATTATTGGTTACCCAATATGTTAATCCAAAATTTAGGAAGTTATTTATTCTCTTATTATTAGGTGACAACATTTATAATTTCCTATAAAAAATAGATTACAAAATCATTTTATTAACCTTGACATCAAAGTGTTACTGTGTAGGTGTTTAAAGTAAGGCGATGTTTGGAGAAACAAATATAAAAATAATCATTGCTTACGGCATAACGAGGGCACCCAAGAGGGCAATGGCATCAGCAGTGGCACCTTGGCCGGCAAGCTTAGGCACAAACATGCCCTTAATGACACCAGATGCTGGGGGCTTTACGTAACTCATTTCCCCAAAGAAACATCCAGCCATCACAAACACCAGCACTGCTATCAGCATTTCCAGCTTCCTCACCTTTTTTCATCAACACAAAATAGATATAACGACAGCATTTTCATTTGAAAATTACTTAATAATCACAGCAACATATGGGCAACTGCAAGTTGTATGAAAATGTGAAATTAAAAATTTAAAAATATCATAAAATATCTGCAGTAAGGCTTATCAAGATAATCTAAAGTAATCATATGCTTATCCATTTTGATCATATAGTCATCAAGGTATAAAATATACATATCAATATACTTAGTTTATTTCCATGAAACAAATAATGTAATTTGACTTTATATTATAGTGAGAATAGCTTAAAATAATAAAATACCCCATATCTTTGCAAGCCAAGGAGGAGGAGAGTGCTTAAACCAGTGCAAAGAACTCCAACCCACACTGGGATGTTAAACAGTATATTTAGTGCAAAGGCTGTCCCAATAACTGCAACAAATATATACAACTAAATGCATGAAAACACACCTTGAACATTCATTATGATTTATGCATAAATTTTGTTTATTTATTTATTTCTTCATGTATATTTATATTGGTCTTGAGTTATATTTGCATGTAGCTGAAGTTAAATTAGTCATCAATTTGATAACTGATATAATTATTATAGAAAAAGAAAAACCTTCAGGTATATCAGCAGCAATGACAGCAATTTCTGCAAGTAACCATAGGCAATACTTTATCAACTTTGGGTACTCAGCCTTACACAGTTCTGATAAGTGCTTGCCTGAAACAAACAAGCAAACGTAATTTAATTAAGTTAATTATATCAAAATGAAAGAAGATATAATAAGACTATAAGATCATTATTTACCAGTGCTGACTCCAAGGTTAGCAGCAAGAGATTGGATTATGAGAGCAAAGACTAAGCCGATTAACACCACCCAAAGCAGCTGAAAAAAATTATGCACTGCTAACATTAAGAAGATATAAACAAGGCTTTGTCTTTTTTTGGTTTCCCTCTTTACCTTACCTCATATCCATGGTTAGCTCCAGCTTGAAGATCAGTTTCCACTGTGACATGAAAGTGACACCATACCAGATGATGATCATAAGTTGCAGAAAAAGAAATAAAGATTATTGGTGGAGAGGTACGTAAGGGGGGTGACTTACGGTTGCCAGGATCGAGGTAAGCTAGTGAGACCAGGAAACCAGGGCCTACAAATGATAGAAACTTTTTCCATCCAGGTTTCTGTACATCACAAAACCATATGAATAATCCATGAGATATATATATGTAAAATTCAGAAAAGAAATGGGAAGGAACCTCGTGATTATTTGGGTGATCAATATCATGATGATGATGAAGATTGGGGAAGGAGAGTGGGGTGGTTCCTTGGACATTGATAGCAGTTATGCAGTTATTTCTTCCTACATCCCATGATTCAGGAACTGCAACTTCACTCTCTTGCTGTTGCTGCTGCAAATTTCTCATCTCTGTCTCTCAGTCTTTAATATTTAATTTACTGTGTATTATATGGATGGACACAGGGATTGAAGAAACCGAAAGAATATTTATATAGAAGAATGTGTGGAATCCATCGAACAAAAAGACGGCATAGCAGCTCATGTTTTATTCAAATTTTTGTTATCTTCTGTCCCATACGGTGATGACACGGTGCTCCCTGACCAGTCACTGTCTTTCACCGTTTTTAAATCCCGACTTCATTTTTAATTATTTGCTTCATCTAATTCTTTTTTTCAAATGATTCGAATTCATTTCTTTGATCATATGCCTAAACTATACATATACGTATGTATATATATAAACTCTTATCTGTATAATTGAAGAGCAGGAAAAAGAAACTAAATTAAAACGTATAACTTGTGTACGAGGAATGATAAAATATATGTTACTCAACTAACGAAGATTGAGTCTTAACTCAATTGGCATGAGTATTATTGTTACTGTAGGAAAATGTGGATTTAAGTGCGTTGAAGCGTGTATTATCTTCTTATTTATATGTTTGAGAAGGGTTATAAGTAGTTTTAGTCTTTGTGTGTAACAAAAATATTACTTATTAATTTTTAAAGATTTTATTTGTCATTTATTATATTTTATTTTTTTATCATAATATATATGCTATATAAAATCATTTAATATAATTTTGATTAACAAAAGGAAAGAAATAAATAAATAAGGGAGAAAACAAAAGGAAAGAATTAAGAAAAGAGTAAATCTCATTGACCTCTCAAACAAAATATTGTGACACTCACGTTTGAAGCCATCTGTTTGGAACTACTAATTATTTATAGATTTATATTCATTTATATTTCTGTGCGATGCGTGAATTAATTAATTTTATTTAAATTATTTAATGATTCATTTGTAAAAGTAATGTACTTAAAAATTAATTTTATTTGATCATAAACATATTTAATATTAAAACAGTACAAATATTTAATATTAATTTATTATATTTTAAATAATATTATTAATAATTTTTATAGGTTCTTTATTTTATATATATTGTTAAATTGATTTATTTTATTGTCAAAAATTGTTAATATTTGATTTTTATAATGTTATATTTATGTTTGTTTTATCTTAATCAATTAATGTAATTACTCTTGTTATATTTAAAAATATATAAATTTAATTTAACATATAATTTAAGTTTAACAAGTTAATATTAAGAAATTGTAATATTCTAACATTAAATGTTAATTCAATTCAATAAAATCGTATAATCAACTTCTTATTAAACATATAAAAAATCTGAAGTAAATAAATTTAAACAAAAGGTATAAAATAATTAAAAAATAGGGAGATAAAGAGAAATTTATCTAAAATAAAATAAATAATATATATTTTTAATGTTTTTAGGTAACATATACATAATTTTCAACCTTCTAAAAAAAACCTTAAATACTCTCTCAAATTCCAAACTTCGCTGCCATCGCCTCCTAGAGCCATCGTGATCACCCTTCGGGCAAAATTGCCACCAACAAGCTACTTCTCTCCCTCTAATCTATCAATCTACTGGTTTAGATTTATCTGAAAAATAAACAATATTTTCAAAAATCCATGTAAAGCTTTGAAACCAAAAGCTCCATTTCATTGCCATCTTTCATGGGATAAACTCCTTTTTAGAGTATGAGCTTTTCATCAATGATGGCTATCTCCCTTATCATTTGGTTTACCAAATAGAAACTCGAAGCCCCAAACGTTCAGTGGACTCGTGATGAGTTTTCTTCTCCCTTTTTGCTTCTTTGTTTCTCTATTTCCTTTTTGTCTTTTTTTTTTTCTTTTTAATTTGCTTATTGATTTGTCACTAGAAATGGGTTGGTTCGATTTTGTGGTTACTTGTAGGTTTTGAGTACAGAGTATTGCATAGTCTAAAATCGGATCGGGATTTATGATTTTAGTGTTGGGGTGATGACAGGGGCGGATATAAGGGAGTTCAAAGGGTGGTCCTTTTAAAATGAAATTTTTTATAATTTATAAAATTTATAAATTAGTAATAGTAAATTTGTACTTTAGCTTCCTAAATTGATAAAAATTTGATTTAATCCTCTAAAATTTGTAAAGATATAATTTATTAAAATGACGAAATTGTATTTTTATTAACATAAAAATATATAATTTAATTTCGCACTTCCAAAAAATATTTTTCACTTCGCCCTTGCCTCCTTAAATCGTCGTATTTTTAGATCCATCATGGAGTATATCAAATGATTAAAATAAATGTTGTTAAAGAAAATTTACACGAATAATTTTGTATTAAAGTGAAATTTTATGCAATAATCTAAATGGAGTGCTTTTTTTAAAAAGAAATATACGACTTTAATGAGATATTGCATCGGTCAAATTCATTGGAAGTGTATCCATCCTTTTATCATATTTGTATAAGAAAGAAAGATAATGAAGCAATGGTTCCCAACTTGTAACTTCCAATTCTAAAATAATCAACTCGATGACTCACATACTTCACAGGAAATGATAGATTAAACCCAACTTGTGATAGAAAATTCCCAATTGCTAAGTGATAAAAATTTAATTTACACACTGTATTTTTATTTTTTTTTATTTTTAAAATTTTAAAATTTAAATCTAATTATCAACTGTTTAAATTCATTATTATGACAATATGAAATAATAATAATAAATACTTATTTGGTATCCATATAAAAAAAATTTGAGTGTAAAAAAATTTAAAAAGTAAAAATGATATTTTATCATAAAATTAAATAAACAAACCACTACGAAATTAAATCGTTTTTTTTTTCTTCATAATAACGTGATCCATGCCATTCTTCTAAAAATGCAATAATTAAGGAAGAACAAAGAGATTCATGCCACTCAATGAATCATGCCTATCTTTTGTCATTTACATCACCAACGTAAGTGGGCCACATTTTAATCTTGATTAATATCTTTTAATTTTAATTTAAGAAAAAAAAAACAAGTACTTAAAAATGGAGGCCGGTTTTTAGCTCAATTAATCGAGTCTCCTAATTTCACATCATGTGTAAACAATATCTCAACCTTATACAAAGCAAGCATCACCACCGCTGCCGCTGCAAAATCCGCCATTGCCACCACCAGTTCCACAAGCACAACCAGCAGACATGCCACTGCTAACACCAACTAACTGTGATAACGGTCAACGAGTATACAAAATGGTCGGTTTCTAAAAAGGTACTTAAAAAGAGTAATTGACATTAATTCTGGTGAACCCAATCAAGAATTGATCAAGTGATGATAAAAAAGAGTCATTCTGAATGGGATCTTTTACTTTTCGGTTACTTTATGTTCAAATTAAGGTTATACAAAACAGTCCTTTTATGGTATTTTTTAAAATTATTTTATTTATAAAATTATTATTTTAATAAATAAATTTAATGTTAGAAAAAAAAAGTATTTATTTATAATTTTTTAATTGTTGAGTTTTTAAGAATAAATACTAAATTGACAGAATATTGTGCAAAGTTGACGGTTAAATTCGTTGAATTTTTTAAAATTAAAACCAAATTGATATAATTTATAAACATTGGATAGTTAAATTTATTATTATGTCAATAGAAAAATATAAGTCAAAATCCTCTTAGTATTTTGAAAAAAGATTAGTATGTAGATATGGAAGTTTAACTATATACAAATTTCGTTCCAATTGGAAACGGAACGAAAGATGTGAACTTGTAAAAGTAGAAAGTAAGAGGAAGAAGACACAACAAAACCAAACTTTGTTAATGTAATTTAGGCACAATGGCCCTCGTTTGCCAAGTCTCCCTTATAATATACTCTTATTCAAAGCTAAGTTCATACAACTTTAATAGAGAGCAACACCACAAGCAACATACACCAAATATAACTCTCAACTCCACTCAAGAGATTTTATAAACAAACAAACAAGACTATAAAATGCTCTACAATCTCATAAAATGATAAAGCTTCCTCAAATTCATCAATATAACCGATTGAAGAGCAAAAGAATCCTAGTCAAATGTTCGCTCTCGTTTTGTCAAATACTCCGTTATACATTTGTAGCCCAAAGCCCAAGAAAAAAAATGCTTCTGTTCAAACAAAACTTGAAATAAGCAAAATAAAATCTTTAATAGATTTAATCGAAGAGTAACTAAAATATTAAATTTTAATAACGTTATTGATTAAAGTAAAAAAACTTAAACATATGCAATGAAAAAGATAAACATTAATAGTTGAATGCTTATTTATATAGTTTACCAATTACTCTCTTTATATGTTCAATTCCTCTCATTTTGACTTTGATCAAACTTGCTTAATTTTATTATTTAAAATTTATTTATTGATAAAAATTTAAAAATATATTATAAAACATTCAATGAACTATTTTTAAAAAAAATAATTAATCAAAATACTTAAAATATTTGAGATGAAAATAAAATTATCATTTCATCTATTTTCAACGCATCAATTTTAGTAGTCTGACTTTGATGATTATATAAATATTTCTTTTAAATTTATTAAAATATTATAATTTTAAAATAAATGTGAGATACAATAATAAAATATATTATATTTTTAAAAATAGAATTTAAATTTAAATTTTGAAAATGAAAATAATGTTAATAGAAAAACTTACCAACAGTAAAACGGAGATAAAAAAAAAAAGTTTCACACTTGAATTTACGGCAAAACCTTAGGATTACATTCCAATTTTACTGGGCGCAATATCATTTGTGCCTGTGATAGGGATAAATGGAAGTAACAGATTATCCCATGTCACATATACAACTATCAAATTACCAAATTTCACATACCTTTATATAATAGGCATGATTTGATTACTTTCTCACTAAACAACTATACAAGCTAATTTTTTTTCTCTCAAAAAAACCCAAACCCGGCCCATTCAACATCAGCCACAGGTCGGGGCGATGACCTGAATGATGAAAAGGATGAAGCCGGCGAGCTGTAGAATGGTGAAACAGACCTTCGGCTCGACACCGACCATCGCCATCGTGTCTCAAGGTCCGAAACATAATCAGGTTCAGGTTCGAGTTTTTGTGTCCTCCTCTTGCTCCCTTTTCGCCTAAGCAAGGGCGACGGGAAGCACCCCGTTTGAACACATTCGGGCCGGAGTCGGGCAGGCTGGTCGAACCGGAAACTCCCGGATCGGGTACGTGGGGTAGACCTAAAAGAGTGACTCCGGGGCTCAGGAGATAAGATGTAGTAGGATCCAGCTGGTGGGGGTTTAAGCTTTTGTACTTTAGGCTGTATTCCGGGTGGAGGAGTTGGGAACGAACGTTGGTTTATAAAAGGCGACGCTGGTGGTGGCAACGGCGGCGGTGGCTGCCTCTGTTTCTGTTGTTTCTCTTTGTGTGACGATAGTTCACGTTGTTGGAGCTTGGGAACACCGGGTCGGATCTCCCACTTAAAAGGAACAGCTCCAGGTTTTTTGAAGGAATCATCGACCGCCATTTTTATTTACTGAAAACAAGTACCAAAGTTTAAAAAAAAAACAAAACCAACTGATCGTAGTGGAACGGAGCTTGATTATGTGAAGTGAGTGAAGGTCTCTATATATATTTATGATATGAGGATTATTAGGAAAGCTGAGTCTCGGCGGGATTAAAGGCATGAAGGTGGGGCTGGTGGGTCCTTCGACGTATTGAAGTTTTGACTTGTGGTTCAGTATTCAGAATATGACAAAGGCATAGTTTCGTTTAGACATAATCACTTATGATGCCTTTCAATTATGATTTTATAAGGAAAAAAAGTAAAAACAGGAGAAAAGTGAATGAGGAAGAAGATTCAAACATGTGGTCAGTTCTTGAGCTAGACTTTTGGGCATGGTATTCGAAATCAGAGGAGGGATTTTCCTTTGATTTGGGATTTTTTGATTTGTCATAAACAATGAATTTATTATTTTTATAACCATGTTTGAAGTATGAAAATTTCAAAAATTTTACCAAACACAATCATTGATTGTGATGATAGGCTATGATATATTGCAAGCAAAGGTAGGATAGGGTATTATTATTCCCTTGTTTTTGCCTTCATTAAAAGTAGAAGCAATGGACAACAATCTCATTACTCGCACTCTCAACATTATTATGATGAAAAAATAAGATCATTTGGTCCCTTTCACGATTTTTTTTTCACTATATAAAATAAGCATTGCCGTAGCAGCCAGCAGGCAAAAGAAAAACAAGAACTCGAAAGCTTAGTCCAAACTGATATTCAGTAAGGTTTTCTTTTTGCTATTGCCTTTTGGCATTAGATTATGAATGAGTTAAAAAGAGAGATGAAGGTTAAGATTAGAAAGCACATGTTAAAGTGAGAAGAGATTCAAAAAGGATGGGGCCCTTTTTCGGTGAATAGCAGATAAACAAAGTTTGAAAAGCCATTTTGTTGGGATTATGTACTGAATCTTTTCAATTGAAATCCCTCCCCTTTTGTCTTCAAAAGTCGCTGCATCCCACTCTAGGTTGTCCCGCTAACTGTGAAAAGAGAGAACAACACTTGTGGCATGGCATGCATAATGTGTTGCCGGCGACATACCGCAGCAAGACGGTTCAGGCCGTTGAGCAAATAATAACCAGCAATATAATTGGCTACTGAAAATGGTGTCTCGGGTGCTAACCTGTTTATTCTTCTGTCACCTAAAGTTCAAAAAAATTGTAAGTTTGTATTTTAGTTACTCAATTTCAAAATGTTATAAAATGATCATTGAATTATTTAAATACTTTTATTTAAGTCATTAAGCTGTTAAAATTATTATTCTATGGCTTTTTCCGTTTGCATCCCTTGCACCAATCAAAAGTTTTTCTTCCCCTCTCTTCTACCGTTCATTTTTTTAAATGAAACATATTTGAACGTAACAAATCTGTGAACCAAAATTCAAAAAAATTTCTTCTCCAATCTTTGACACTAACCATTAAATTAGCTTGAATCTAAGGTATGTTCTTCTACCCATCGATAGATATTGATCCATCATATCGTTAAATCATCACTTGGAGTCGAACTTTAAAAAAAAAACTTAACAACCCAACAACGTAAATGAAAACTTTCGAATAGTTTAATAATTATTTTGTAATTTTTTGAAGTTGATTGACTAAAATGTAAACTTACAAACATAAATATAATATATTGTATAATATAAATATAGATGGAATAATTATATATATATATAAGATTTAATTTTATATAAAAATTCAATAAGTATGTAAAAAATTTATTATGATAAATATAATTTTAACATTTGATATGGTTTTCATCATCTTTAATTATTATTGAAAAAAATTAATTTATACTTTATTATTCAACATAAATATATTTTAATTATTTATTGTATTATAAATATATTTTAAATTAATAATTTTAACTCTCATTTAAAATTAATATATATTTATTTTATATTTGTTATTTAATATACATATGGTTTTAATTTTTTTTAAATTTTTATTATATATAAACTTATTTTAATTTAGTGTCCTTTATAGTCATTTTATATTTTCATCTCACTATTACTTTTGTGATTGATTCTAAACACATATCTCACCATTATTTTTAATCTCACTGCTACAGTAATTAATTTAGTAGCTACTGCTATTTTTAACCTTATTGGACTCAATCTCATCGTCCGTCCAAGGGAAGCAAAATTAAAAAAATAAATAGTTAAGGGACGAAAACAAAATGAGCCAAATAGTTGTGTGATTATTCTTGTACCTTCTTCTTTTTTGTCCAAACTCATTTTTCGAACTTAAGGTAGTGTTTGAAAAGTCACCTAGTAATTGGATTTGAGCGTAATTGCTTTACACAAGAGTAACATATTTTGATAACTATAGTAATTGGTGAGTCTCACTGAATTGGTTGTAATTAAAACACTTCAATTACACTTTTCAATTTTTAGGGGAGGGTGAGAATTGAAGTAATTACACGGGTAATTACACCAAAATTCAATTATCTTATGACTTTCCAAACACTTATACATGATTTAACTTTAAGAAAATTATTTGTTTATACAATTTTATGTTATGAAAATTATATTATAAGCATGAACACGTACGAGTGCTTATGATGATTATGTCAAAAAAAATTCTAGAGTTATGTTATAAATCCTAAAAAAATATATATTATAAAAAATAATTTATTTGTATTTTATAAATTATAACTAAAGTTCATATTTTTTAAATAAAAAATATAAAGCTATGATAAAAAAAAGTATATTATAAAAATAGTTTAAATGTTATAAAAAGTATTATAATATACTCATTTATTAAAAATTGTGACAAAAAGATATGAACATAACTTATTTATGTGTCCACACTATATATTATAAAAACAATGTATTTATTTAAAAAAATATTGTTATAAAATTTGGCCATTACTTATTTATTAAAAATAATTTTTTAAAGTTATGGCCAAAAACTATATTTTTATAAGAGTAATAAAAATTATTGAACACTTTATAAAATCTTTTTTTATAAAAGGTTATATATTATAAAATTTATATTATTTTAAACCTAATATATATATATTATAAAAAGGTTATAATTTAGCATAAGTATTTTTTTTTTAAATTGAGTCTATATAAATTTTTATAGTTAAATCTAAGACTCTTTACACAATGAACCCAAATATGATGTGATAGATACTAGTTATTAGGGTTTTCTTACACCATATTATAGGGTATAATACCATTTAAGAGAATGAAGCCAGACACAAGTCTTAGAGTAGCTCGTGAACTCTTTAATTTGAGACATTTAAAGCTTTGAAATGTAGTTGAGAGGATATTTGTTGTTCTAAATAGGATTTCTCATAATAACAACATCATTACAAATAGCATAAAAAATCAAAGTTGGATCGTACTAACATGTTGCATGCTTCATAACGTCATTCATAGGTGGAATTGGATGATCCATACTTTGAAGAGTACATGGAAGAAATATATATTGATCATTTTAATGAAACAAATTCAGATGATAAACTCGATCAAAGATCAATGAATGATAATAAAGAGTATATGTTAAAATTTTAAAGAAGGAATAGCCTAATAAATATGTGAAATACTAGAGTAATTAGATAAAATTGAATATGATGTAATCATATTATCGACTACTTTTTTAGACTATTATATTGCATATGATGATTTGATTTTAATTTTTGTTGCTCGTTTATAAATTTTTTATTGTATTGATAATTCTTATAATAATTAATATATATTTTTTTAAATATAAAGAATGTAACTATGTAATTACAATTTTTACTATTAAACATGACATAGGAAATTACGATTTAATTACATTCTATCAGCCAAGCACGTTTAGGATTTACAATTTTTTGTCATTATAAGAGAATGTGACTACTACCCTATTAATTACATTTTCATCAAATTACTCTATGTTGTTCAAACAAACCTAATAATTTTGTTAAAAATTCTCCCAAATACTTGGCAAAATCTTTGGGCTTAGACAAATAAATTTACATTTAGACATGTGTAATTTATTGTAACACCCCTGAAATTAGTATATTTTAAAAACAATAATAAATCGAGATTGTGTACAATTGATTTATCGATAAAGTAAAATAAGGAAATGAAAGTGATAAAAGAGAAGGTTGAGGAGTATAAAAAAAAAGTTGAATTGAGAAGTATGTTGTGGTATACTAAATTAAATTAAGGACTAAATTATAAAGATGTAACAAGTTTTGAGGTTTAAGTATAACTATTCAAAATTTGAGGGGTTGAAGCATAAAAATAAGAAAATTTAAGGACCAAAAGTGAAAATAACCCGATTTCTTGTGACATGAAATTGGTGTGCAGGAACCAAATTGAATAAGTGGAGAAACACGATGGAGTAAATAACATTTTTACCAAAAGTGAGCAGTGATTCAAGGATGGAATTTTGAAGAAAGTGAAGGGTAAAATGGTCATTACTCAAAATAGATAATTATATGGTGTAATAATTAAGGAAGAAAAGTGTTGAAACATGATTAGTTGAATATTTTATTATTATTTTATTATAAGATATTTATTAATATTTTATTTAATTAAAGATTAGTATAAAATGAAAGAAAGATGGAGAAAAATCTTCATACTCGCAACGTCCATGAAAGAGAGAAGAAAGAAAGTTTTGCTTTCTTTACAATTTGGTCCTTTAATAAAAAAAATCCACTATTTTCACCTAGAAATCAAAGGAATTTCCTTAACCACCAAGAGAGAAAAATGATAAAGAGACTATGGAGAGTAAGAATATCAAATTAGATTTAAGAATATCAAATTAGATTCAAGAAAACAGAACTTGGAGAGAGAGAAAATCAAGCTAAAGCTTGATTCCAAGATAACAAGGTATGGATATTAAGGTTTAATATTGTTAGAAAAATATAGAAATGATGTTAAAGGAAAGTTCACTTATATAAAGTTTTATGTTTTTGCCATGTTGATGAAGAAAGAGATTGAGAAAATGAATTAAGTGATGAGGAAAAAGGAAGAGCAAGTGATTTGAAGTTGGAAAAGGTAAGTACCTATGAATTCTCTTGTTAACTAAGAACTAAAATAAAGTGTGAAACAATTTAATCTGTGAATAAGGAAAATATGATAAAATTTTAATGAATGTGTTATGAGATGAGGAAATAAAGTATTGTAAAATGTGAAATTGTAGAAAAATATGGAATTTTTATGATGACAAGGACTAAATTGTCAAACTTAAGAAAATATGTGGATGAAATAGTAGAAGTGAAATATATAGAAATTGATATGTGAAACAATATATTAATATAAAATATGTTATTAAAGTGTAACAAGAAAGAAAAATGATTTAATATGATTAATTCGTGAATATTGAACTTTTTATGTCAAAAAGAGACTAAATTAAAAAGTTATGAAAGTTTACAAGAATATATTTGATAAGTGAAGAATGTTGTTGAAAATGAAAAAATACATGATTATTGTAATTTAAATTACAATTGTTCTTTAAGTTGTGGAAAGATAAGGATTAAATTAAAAAAAATAAAATTTTAGTTAAATTGTGAAATATTATATTGATAAACAGAATGTGTAAGAAAGTGTGATGAAATAGTATATGTAAGAAAAGTGAAAGTGAGATTGAATTACAAAGAATAGTGAATGATAAAAATAATTATTAAATTATATTTATTATGTGAATTATTTTAGTGGAATGAAAGAATTATGAAAAAGAAAAAGGACTAATTGCAAAATATGTAAAAGTGGAATGTGAGGAGCTATGTAAATTTTATTAGTGAATATGAAATTTTTATTAAGTATGTGATATGTTATAAAGAAAGTTGAAAATTCTGTTTTTGATTTGTTACAATGTGGACTAAATTGAAATAAGTGTAAAGTATTTAAATTATGTTCTGAAATAAGGAAATGAAAATGATTTTGATATAATTGCCCAAGTAGACGAGATGAGAACTAGTGGAATCATAGATGACATGTCATTAAGGAAAATTTAATGCGTTATCTGTTCTTAATACGCATTTCGATATTGTCATGTTCTCTTTATTGCACTTCGGTGCATTATTGTACTATTTTCTTATATCCTATGTGTTTTGTTAAGTCCACTTTGGGCCTCTGTTGAATAACATAATATAATGATAAAATAAAAAAGTTATGGTAAGCAAATTCTGATTAAAAGTTCTTGTTACATATTGAGATGACAAGTAAAAGATTCTGATAACAATTCTTGTTAACCTATAAAGTGATAATGTAGTAAATTAGAGTGGTAAAAGTTTTGTTCCTATGCATCCATAAAAACATAAAAGTAATGAATTATGATAATAATGAATCCTATAAATATGGAATGGTCTGTTGATTATTAATATCAAGAATTGTAATAGTAATAATGTTTTTAATATATAGAAATCAATGTAAAAATGATATTTGGATTTATGAGTACTTACTAAACTTTCATGAGATTAACGTGTGTTTTAAACACGTAGGTGGAAGATCAAATTGAAGCTCTAGATCCAGGCTTGAAGAGGGTACAAATTTGCTATTTTAGTTATAGAATATGACATGTACATAAGTTATTGCAAGTGTTTTGATATAATTTGAGTTTTATAATGATTAATTGATGTGAAATCGCAGAAGTTTGTAACATCCCAATGCTTTGACCCAATGTTTGGACCGAGTATAGGATATTACATTTATACCTATCAAATTATAATCACAACGCAAAATGACAATTACAAGATATTATTTAAAACAAATTTATAATTTATGTTATAAACATTATTATTAGATTTTTAAAACTATATTAATTTAAATTTGAATAAATTTGATTATTTATTTATTTATTTTGAATTCAATTTATTCTGGGTTAAAATAATTTCATACAGATTTTTTTTTTTTACAATTCGAATCCGTATCAAATAAGTATCTGACAATAATTTTCACTACATTAAAATCAAAACATATCGAATTATTCTCTAATAATTTCCTATAATTAATTCAAATGAAAAAAAATTAATATTGAATTATTCAAAACAAATTTCAAAATTCAATTTATGGAGTTGTTCTATAATGGAACTCATAATTTTTGTAACACATTTTTCGACTCAAATTTGAATTTGAATTTAATGTAGAAAGGAGCATATAGTATTAATTAATTAATCAACGGAACACCAATAAATTAAAAAAGGCTCCATATTTGCCTTATCCTTAAAAAAAGAGCTCCCAATGTAGTAAAATTTTTGAATTACTTAATTGTAGACAAAAAAGGAAAGAGAAAGAAACCTTTTTTTTTTTGAAGTTTAAATAAAAAGTTTATTATATATTTACCAAAAAAAAATATTTATTGTACTATTTCCATATTCATTAAATAATTGTTTTAAAGTTTTTTTTTTACCTAAAATTTTCTATCTCAAACTATTTTTCTTGTTTTCCATTAATTTTTTATTTATTATTTTCAGAATTTGTATCTACTTTCTATGTAAAAGACCTGCAAAAGTTCAATTATTCAAAAAAAATTGTTTTTTGTGTTTTTTTTATTATATTTATATTAGGTGGTTACCCTAGAATAGAGTAAAAGCAAAGTGACCGTTTGAAATTCGAATTCAAAAAAACCAACTGAATTTAAACACACCCTGCTGTGACTTTTGCGCCCAATCACCCCACCAATCAAATCGACTCACTCCGTTGAAAGCCCAAGACCTCGAATGGAATTTCAACGTGTCATTAAATCATTGGTTGCTGTGACCAATAAACAACCGTGGGTGATAAAACTCCAAAATAGGGCAAGTGGTCCCCACATCACGCTCCTAACGATTGTCCAGTGGAATCAACGGCTAAGATCTTTCGCCAATTCAAACGTCCAAATTTCCTTTGCAACGTTATGAAAATATAAAATTTCAGTGAAGGGAAACATTTTCGAATAAAAACCTCGACCAAATTTCTTCGCAACAGTCTCTCTTTCGGATAAAAGAAAGCTGAGTAAAATGTCGACGCAAAAGGGTAATCGGCGATCATCCTTTTCTTCATCGACGACGTCGTCTTTAGCCAAACGACATGCATCGTCATCGGAGAATGTGGGAAAAGTCATGGCTTCTTTGGCTAAAAAGAGAGTCCCTCTTACTAACATTACTAACCAAAAGCAGAGCTCAAGCTCAAAAAGCTCGGCTTTGGCCTCCTCTTTGGTGGGTCTTAATTCCTTCTTTGATATATTTGGTTTTTTTAATAAATTTTTTCTTTCTCATTGTTCTTGGATTCTTATTTTCTGAGACAGTGTGTGGAGAAAGAACTGTTCAAAATTTTAGATTTTTTGAATTTGATGGGGAATTCAAAATTTTTTCCCTGAACTTCTTTTTACTATTAAAGGAATTATGAGCAGAAAAAATTTGGGTTATCATTAATTTTTCATTTTTTTCCTCCTGTTTAAAAGGTTTTAGAACAAAAAATGGAAAAAAAAAAAACTATGCTTAGCAGCTGGTTCTGCTTACATTTAAGTAGAAAGCTACAATTTTGATTGATTATGGCGGTTCTGTTTATTTTATGTATTTGATTTTTTTGTATTCATGGGTGATCCAGCTTTTGATTTTTTATTTTGAATTCATACTTAAAAGGTACCAAGTACAAACAAAATCCAAAAGGCAAGGAAGACACAGTCTGTTACAAATGTAGGTCTTTCAGGACATGTTCTGCCTCCTACAAATGAAAGACGCAGTTCAGTTTTGCCTCCCAAGGTTGTTCCATCTCTGCCAACAGGAAATGAAGTGGTGTTACCTCCTCCACCAGTACAGTGTAGCATGGAGTTTTCTCCTATTAAATCAGATGGACTATCATCAGTTTCCTTGGATGAGACAATGTCCACTTGTGATTCTTTCAAAAGCCCTGAAGTTGAATATATCGACAACCATGATGTTTCAGCTATCGGTTCCATTGAGCGAAAAACATTCAGCAATCTCTGTATTTCGGACCATGATGTAGTAGCAACAGGTGCAGTATCATGTTCTAAACAAATTTATTTGGTACTTCAAATTTTTATTTCTTGGTTTGCTCAATTGGTTTATTTGAAAACTGATTTTGCTTGCAGGAAGTATTTGCAATCGAGATGCTGTGGCAGAGAAGGAAGCTGATGATATGGTAATTGATGTTGATGACAATTTCATGGATCCCCAGCTTTGTGCAACATTTGCTTGTGATATTTACAAGCACCTACGGGCATCCGAGGTATACATTTGAAATTTTGGTTAAATATATAAGCTATACATAGGGTTTGTTCCTGAACTTTCCTATTCCTTTTGGTTTAAAGGTGAAGAAAAGGCCTTCGACCGACTTCATGGAGACGATTCAGAAAGACATAAATTCCAGCATGCGTGCAATACTAATTGATTGGCTTGTAGAAGTAATTTTCTGTCTGTCAACAGAACTTGTATAGTTATTTACAATCCAATACACAAAAGGCTAAACACATTGTCTTCTGTTGGCATAATCTCTGCTTAACATTTCTAAGATTCAATGTCAACTGCAGGTGGCTGAAGAGTATAGGCTTGTGCCGGATACACTATACTTGACGGTGAGCTACATAGACCGGTACCTCTCGGGGAATACCATGAACAGGCAGCGGCTACAGTTACTTGGTGTTGCCTGCATGATGATTGCTTCGTAAGATAGAATCATACCCCTTTGTTTTGTTTCTTTCTATAGTATCACATCCTATGTTTCCTGTACATATCCGCATCAAATACATAACAAAAGATCGTATCTAATTTTTCAGCAAATATGAGGAGATTTGTGCCCCTCAGGTGGAGGAATTCTGCTACATTACTGATAATACATATTTCAAGGATGAGGTTTGGCCTCTGTTTTTTGGACTATAACAGGTTACCTTTTTTTATTTATTTATCAAATTTGAGTAACCCATTAAGCTTTCCAACTTGTATAACAGGTTCTAGAAATGGAATCATCTGTTTTGAATTACTTGAAGTTTGAAATGACTGCCCCAACAGCTAAATGTTTCTTAAGGTAAATATTTTACCCCGTTATTATTGAATAATATACTTCCTGTTATTTTTTCTTCATGTTTATGATTCTTGTTTCAACTTTGTGATCATTGGTATGACAATTCAGACGGTTTGTTCGTGCTGCTCAAGGGATCAATGAGGTATCACACAAATCTTGTAAAGCTTTAATATCTCTACAAAAAAGTAACATAGTTGCACTATTTGAGACCATGCTTAAAATTATATTGGGTATCAATTGAAATCAATATTGTAAATACTTCTATCCATCGTATATCCAGACATGGCTTTGGAGATTTATGGATAAACTTGGAAAAAAATTTAACATACTCATGCTAGAGAAACTTTTATTCATCACCGAAACCCAAGTTTGAGTAACACAAGTTATTTCGTTTTTCTACACCTAACTCCTTGATTTTCCGTTGTTGTTGGTGTGTTTTTCTGATTAGGTTCCATCAATGCAATTAGAGTGCATGGCCAACTACATTGCTGAACTGTCCCTCCTTGAGTACAATATGCTTAGTTACCCTCCATCACTCATTGCTGCATCCGCAATTTTCCTGGCCAAATTTATACTTCTTCCATCAAAGAAACCTTGGGTATGTTCGTGTCTGCTCGGACACAAGCAGCTTCTTCTTGCTGTTTTTCTTATTTGAATAGACTCTTTTTGTTGATATTACTTAGACTGATCTCCATTTATTATGGTGCAGAATTCTACCTTGCAGCATTACACACTGTATAAGCCCTCTGATCTATTTGAGTGTGTTAAGGACCTTAATAGACTATGCTGTAACAACAACAATTCTACTTTGCCTGCAATCAGGGAGAAATACAGTCAGCATAAGGTAAACAAAGATTGGGTGCACCAAATGTTAATATTAGACTCGGTAATTTTAGATATGATACAAAAACACAACACAAACACCATGTTTGATAAATGCGACAATATTGTAATAAACATAACTTTAAACACGACAAACAGTAGAAGGCATTGGACAGCTTTTAGGAGCTGTAAAATGTTATTTGCTGCTTTGCATTGCTGAAATGTCTTAATTTCTTTTCTTTTTTTTTTTGGCACAGTATAAATGTGTTGCAAAGAAGTATTGCCCTCCTTCAATACCTTCAGATTTCTTCCACAACTGAAGAAGGCATTGGACACCATCAGCAACAGCACAACTGTTCCAATTCTTTGTTGGATAAACTTTTCACGGGTTGAGACCACTAAATATAAATTGTTACGTTCTAACTTAATTAAATAGTAGTATAAAGTAGTAGGTCGATCAGACAGGAATTAGGATTTCTAATTTTCCTGTTTTTGTAATCAAATTTTTGAAAAATAAATAAAAAGGAGGGGTTTTAGTTGATAATAATAATATAAAAACAAATATAAAATAAACTAAAAACATAATTGTGATTGCAATATAAATTAAGTGGAATAAAATAAATCAGTCAACTAAAAGTTAGATTCATACTATTCATAGAATTTTGACAATTTTAAAATAAAAATCTGATTTTAATCGGTAAATTATTAATTCTTCAATTTTTTAACTTGACTCTCCTCTTTACTTTTCGTTCCAATTTAGTTAATTTTGTTTGATTTTGAATTTTGGTATTTCAATTTCATCTCCGCGAAGAAAGATTCGTTTAGTAGCATTTTATTAGAACTAGTTAAAAATAAATACATTAAAAGCAAAAAATTAATCAAATTCTACCTACTTAGCCAATGTTTGTCTTCAAGCAATTGTATTCCTACACCAGAAACTATCCGATAATTTATCAAAAATTAAGTCTCTCTTCCGCAACCATGATCAGTGCAAACAATTTAGGTGAAAAATAAATAAGAATTTAAATACTCAGTTTAATCAACAAGTGTCCATAAAGTTTAAACATTTAAATTCAATCATTTCACTAAATTGAGAATAGAACCAAACTTTGCAAGGTATTTATTCTCAATTAAATGCAGCAAATTTGGGACATAGTCAAACCTTTTTGCGCAAAATTATATGACCACCCAAGTACCTCATCCCGGTTACTCAATTTGACACGTCTCTAAACGAGCTATTTTTTCCTACTAATGGTAGCTCGGTTAGCGGAGTGTTTGCAAGTTTTTGATTCGTCACTCGAACCTTTTTATGCAAAATGAGATGACAACCCAAGCACCTCATCCTGGTTATTAAATTCAGTCACATTCCCGAAATCTTCACTCATAACTCAAGCTATTAGTGGAGTAGATTTTTTTTAAACATTAACAAATAAATTTAAAATCAAGTAACTAAGAATGATATACTTACCAAGCAAATTTATAAAGAATCAATTTTCATTAAACAATGTAATTATAATATTTCAACATTATAACACGTTGATTAAACTAGACAATGAACATTTTAATTCAAGAACCACCCAACTATCTAAATTGATTAAGCATAGGAATTAGAGGCTCAATGTCAAACAACTTAACGAATAATCCCAGCATAAGAATTAACAATACGAAAGAGAAACAATCATGCATACTTACTAATCCAATACCCCCTACTTAGCCTACATTGAGAAAGAGAAGGGTCAAGTGTACTCCACGTGCATGTTTAATTTGGCAGAAGGTGGTGGAAATGATGGCTTTGCAATATAGTGAGGATATTTGATATTCAAGTCTCTATCATTATTCCTAGAAAGCAACACATTAAAATAGATTAAACAAAAATCTTATTTTTTTTCCAACATAAACTAAATCAAATTTAAAATTAAATAAATTGAAATAAATATTTATAAGTTGCCTCCCAAAAAGCGTTTTTGTTTGATATTGTTAGCTCGACGACCTGAGTGTTGTTCATTTGGTTTTTTGAGAATTAATTCTTCCACCATATATAGTTGGAAGTTCTTGTAAAAAGGTTTCAACCTTTGCCCATTGACCTTAAAGCAATTTCTGGATTCTTGCATCATCGATGGATTGAGGCGTATTTGAGCTTCTCCATTCGGGTTTGCCTTTTCCTCTATCAATATCTTTAAATGTTTCGGTAACGGTTTGAGTTTCAATTCCGAGGCTTGCAAAATGGAAAACAAAAGTTTAGTTTGCAAAGGAGATAATTCAAAGGTTTTACCTGAATTTCTATGAAATTGCGATGCCTCCATATGAGCAACCGTTTCGTAAATTAACTCTTAAATCGTCATCCATTCCTCTAGTTCTTTCATAGTATCAAAATCTAAACTTCAAGAAAGAATTGTTTGTAACTTATCTTCTTCATGGTATTCAAAATGCAGCTTAGTTAAAGGCTCAATTATATCAACATTAGAAATATTTATAATCGTGCTGGAACGACCTATGACCTCATAAACATTAAATTTCACCACTTCTCCATCGAACTCCATAGTGAGTGTTCCACTCTACATATCAATCTTTGTCTATGCAGTACTCAAAAATGGTCTCCCGAGTAGGATATCGAAAAAAAATTTGAGTTGTCATTCTCCAAGTCGGTAATGTAAAAATTTGCAGGAAAAATTAGTTCATTTACCTTGACGAGGAAATCTTCCAACACCTCTTCCGAATATACACATTACCTATTTGCCAATTGAATAATCCCCTATATTTATTTCAAATGACCCATATTTCTTTCAAAGGACCCGTGTTTAACAATTTAAAAATAGTTATATGCATAACGTTAATAGATGCTCCTAAATCACACATGACTTTCTTTATGCCAACATTATCTATTTTGCAAGATATAGAAAACATACATTAGTCCTTACACTTAGGTGAGATTTTATTTTGTAAAACAACGAAACGTTTTCTCCCACATTTTCCATTTCGTTTCCTTAGAGTTTCTTTTTGCCAGTGCATAATTCTTTCAAGAATTCTGCATAGCGGAGAACTTGTTTCGTTGCATCGAGTAAGGGAATATTAATTTCTACATTTTGGAACGTTTCTAGAATTTCTCTTTCTTCTCATTTCTTCTTACATTAAGCGAGCCTTCTACGAAATGGGGGTGGTACCACGAACAGTTTCTGTAGTGCCGACTTCGTTGGAGCCTCTGTGTGAAGTTTGTTTTCTTCTCGTCCAGTGTTGTGGGCACGATTCATGTCAGGTTCTGGCTCTAAAACCATTCCATATTTTATTATCATAGCACTTGTATTTTGTTATGGGTTTGGCTCATTTTGAGATGGCAAGTCTCCAAACGACTAAACGTAAGCACAAGCTTACTTATTTGTTAATCTATTTCTTGGAAGTGCACTTCGACCTTTTGTTGAAACTTTTCGGTGCTAACAGCTAACCTCTCTAGTATGGTTTCAATAGATGACTTTGGAAGTTAATACTGTTGAGGCGGAGATGGCATTGGCTAATACGGTTGATTATATTAAGGGTTTGATCCATAACTTGGATTTGGGTGGTCTGTACACCTTGCATTATAAGTATTCGAAGGTGGATCATAACGCCTTTGAGGTGGGCCTGAGAAGTTTCCAATGGCATCTACTTGTGTTGTTGTGTCATTGTGTAAAATCGAACACAAGTCTATTAGATGATAGGCATGGTACAAATCCTGCACAACCAAGCTGGGTTCGATTTTCCTGCAAGCAAATTTTGAACAACATTAGTGAACTTTTCAATTTTTTCTTCTAAGGATGGAGTACTTAGCTCATGAACCCTTCTTGTAGGTTCTATAGTTGGTAGAAATTGTTGAGAATTTGCAGCCATCGTCGAAATTAACCCTCTTACTCTTTGAGGTGTCATATTTACAAGTGCCCTTCCACTAGCAGCATCTATCATCTTCTTTTCCATTAGAAGTAACCTCTCATAGAAATACTGCATAAACGATTGTTTAGCCTGGCCATGTTGTTGACAACTTGCACAAAAGTTTTTGCACTGCTTCCAGTAATCATAGATTGATTCAGTCTCATTTTGTCGAATTTCTACAATGCCTCTTCTTAATTCGGCTGCCGGAACTATTGTAAAAAATCTGTTAAGAAATAAACTAGATATATCAGACCATGTATTAACTGAACTAGGAGGTAAATAAAAAAGTAATTCTCTAGCAGAGTCGACTAATAAAAAAGGAAAAGCTTGAAGTTTAATTTGATCCTCGGTTACTCCCTATGGTTTCATACTTAAGCAAACCATGTGGAATTTCTTAATATGAGTATGGGGGTTCTCGTTTTTCAAACCACGAAAAGTGGGCAATAAATAAATTAAGCTCGACTTTAATTCAAATGGTGTTGCTCTCATCTGATAAGTTATGCACAACGGTTGTTGCTCATCCGGTGTCTCAGTGAGTTGTCAAATGGTTTGACTTGCCATTTCTTCAGGTTCACTAAGTGTATCGTCTATTACTTCTGTGTAAGATAGTGTTTCGTATTTGTCCTCTCTCACTTGTAGTTGTTTTCCGCATCGAATAACTTCTTTTCGTAACGTTTGAGCTAATTTCTTTATTTCCAATTCAAACTCTAAGGTTCCTAGTTCTGACCCGGTCATAAGTATAAATATAAATTAGAATAATTTCCAGTCCCTAGCAACGACGCCAAAATTTGATGGACATTGAAACCACCAAATATAAATTCCTATGCTCTAACTTAATTAAATAGTAGTATAAAGTAGTAGGGTTGATCCCACAGGGACTGAGATTCTTAATTTTCCTATTTTTGTGACCAGATTTCTGAGTCTAGACAACTATCGTACCCTCAAGTTGAATGTGCAAAGCTGAAAAATAAATAAAAATTAGGGGGTTTTAGTTGATAAAGATAATAATATAAAAACAATTATAAAGTAAAGTAAAAATAGACTTGTGACTTGTAATATCCCAAAAATTTTTACAGTAAAATATTATCCGTGATATAGTAAAATAAGGAAATAAAGTGACAAAAAGGGAAATTTTGAGTTATGTTAATATTGGGAAGTATATTATGATATATTAATTCAAGAAAGGACTAAATTGTAAAAGTGAGAAAAATTTTGTTGCACAAGAGTAAATACTCAAAATTTGAGGGGTTAAAGTGTAAATATGAAAAAGTTGAAAGACCAATAGTGTAAATATTTTAAGGGTGGAATGGTCTAGAAACTAAGGAAAATGGATGAATTAGGACCAAATTGAATAGATGAAGAACTATGAGGGACTAAATTACAATTTTACCAAATTAAATGATGACTCAAAGATGGAATTTTAAAAGATAATGAAGGGCAAAATGGTCAATTGGAAGCGAGAGAAATCTAGAAAGCAATGATGATGTTGGAGATATTTTAGATTAAATAAATAAATAAATAATAGTTTATTAATATTTTAATTTAATTTTTAAATGATATTTTATTATTTTATTATTATTTTACTTAGTATATATATAAGGAAAGAAAGATGAAGAATCATCATTTTTTCCATGCACCCAACGTATGAAGAAAAAAAGGAAGAAAGAAACTTTCTTTTCTTTACAATTTGGTCCTTCCACAAAAAATTCACCATTTTCACCTAGAAATCAAAAGAATTTCCATAGCTACTAAGAGAGAGAAATGTTAATGAGACCATGGGGAGTTAGAATATCAAGCTGGATTCAAGAATAGAAGCTGGAGGAGAGAGAAAATCAAGTTAAAGATTAGTATCAATAGAACAAGGTAAGTACATCAAGATTTCAATATGTTTTTAAGTTTGATATTATTGACAAAGCATGGAAATAATGTTATAGTAGAGTTTTCTTACATAAGGTCCTATGTTCTTGATATGTTAGTGAAGAGAAAATAAGAGAAAGTGATGAGAAATGGTGTAGAAAAAGAAAATAAGGGTGTTATAACATGGTAATTAATATTTTGTACCAAAACAGTTTTGGACAGCAGCAGTAGTCTAACTTTGAAAAATCATAAAAAAATTTAGAAATCAAATTATAGGATGAATAAAGTCTAAAATTAAATCTTATTGAGTCTAGTTTCTTATAGAAGAAATTATGTAAGCAATGGAATTGTAAATCATGAGATATAATCAATTTTGTGAGACAAGGTCAGAATGATTTCGGGTTCCCCTGTTCTGAATTTTGAAAATCATCAAAAATTGGATAAAAATAATTATGGACTTAAATTTATATTTTTAGAATATTGAATGAGTCTATTTTCAAGAAAAATAAATGGGAACATCATTCTAATTCTGTACGAGGAGATAATTAATTTTTAGTGTAGAAGGGTCAGGACTGTCAGACAGTAGAATAGGGGTAAATTTAAAGAATAAACTGTACTTATTGGATAAACCAAAAATTCTGAAAATTTTATGGTAAGAATATATATGAGTCTAGTTTCAGGGAAAATTAGCGGATCTTAATTTGGAGTTCTATAGCTCCAGATATAAATAATTTAGTGACTATGACACAGATGGACAGCTTGAATATTCATAAAAGTAATTAATAAAAATTATAGATAATATTATTTACAAGTGTGTTAAATACATTAAGGATGTGGAATGAAGAGGAGGAGGAGGAAAATATGTATGAATATTCATCTGGCATGGCTAATTTGCATGTTTTAGGCTCAAGGACTATATTGAATAAAAGTAAAACTTTATGGGTAATTTTGTAAAAATGTTAGAAACGACCAAATTGCATGAAATGAACTATTTTATTATTTAAATTACAAAATTGAATGAAATTATTAATTTAGTTCAAGATCGGGGGAAAACATGTTTTAGGGATTAAATTGAAAAGTGTTGAAATTATGGAAAATTTTGATATTTTATAGAATTCATGGGCTGTTATTAATATGCATGAGAATAATAGCTGGAAATAAGGATTAAAATTGCAAGAATTTTATTTTCCTGACCTTAAGGATGAAATCGTCATTAAATAAAAGTTTAGGGGCAAAATGGTAATTTTGCCTAGAGCATTAATTAAATACATTAGAATATGAAATGAATGAAAATGATGATCAAATTTATTTATAAAGATCCGGACGACTCAAATAAGAGATTTGATCGTGGAAAAGAAAAGATATCGGATTAATAAAATTATAAACACAAACAAGTAATGAGGTAAGTTCATGTAACTTGAATTATATTCTTAAATGCTTGAAATGTATATTTTTGATATGAATATGATTTGAATGTTCATTATATGAAAATTTATAAAATACTGACATATTGATAAAAAGGGGAAGAAATCCCGGTTGAATGAAAGGAAAATTCGATGGATCTCTGAAAAGGAATTGACGGTAAAAAGGATCAAGCCCGGACGGATGATCCTATCCTGATATAGCCCTCCCGAAGAATATGTGAAAAAATGGATTCAGCCCGGACGGGTAATCCGAATTAGGGTCTGAATTTAGCCTGGACTGGTAATTCAGATCCAAGCTCATTAAAGTAATTGTCGTTGCAGGGGATTTAGCCTGGACTGATAATCCCACTGTAAGGATGAGGTTCGCGGGAGTGTGCTCTCTGATATGAAATGTGTAAGACCATGGTTGAAAGATACCATGGCAACCTGATATGAAATGTGTAAGACCATGGTTGAAAGATACCATGACAACCTGATATGAAATGTGTAAGACCATGGTTGAAAGATACCATGGCAACCTGATCTGAAATGTGTAAGACCATGGTTGAAAGATACCATGGCAACCTGATATGAAATGCGTAAGACCATGGTTGAAAGATACCATGACAACCTGATATGAAATGAATAAGACCATGGTTGAAAGATACCATGGCAATGTGATATGAAATGAACAAGACCATGGTTGAAAGATACCATGACAACATGACAGAAAATGAGTAAGACCATAGTTGAAAGACACTATGGCATCATGTCAAAGATAAATAAGACTGTGGATGGGAGATGCTATGACATCTATTGAACAATTGATATTCAGGTAATATGTATCAGATGATGAATGGTTATATGAAATGGTTGTGTGAAATATTTACAAGAACTGGTCATATAGAAATATATGTACAAAATAGTTGTATGAAATAATTATGAAGATAGATAAACGAAATAAGAATAAGTACATGGAATATAATTTATGTTAAGTTTGATATAAACTTTACCGGAATAAATATACATAAAATATATGGAAATGATGGAGCATGAACTATTGATATAATGAAATGATTGATATACACTTATGAAGAAACGGTAAGAGAATGATATGTTTCATAACATGTGCATATATGATTATCTTTGATATGTTGATACAAGGAAATTATGTAAGTAAAGACAATTATTAAACTCAAGTGTGACATGTCGATAAAATAAGTATATCAATGTTGAATTTAGATGAAATATGTGCAAGTATACTAACAATGATGTTGTTTGACGCTTAGACAAGTGGTAAGCTATTGATTGAATGGTAACATGTTTAATTATAAGGAGCATTGAAATGGTAAGTACTTAGATGAAAATAAAATTTAAGATTTTGCGAATTTTTTTTTATGATCCCGATTTAATTCCGGTTGGTTTCTATTGTATGTTTGGGGCTTTGAGGGCCCAATAGAGAGACGTTATGATTATTTTCAAAATATGAATAATAAATGACTCAGAATTTTCTGAAAATGTTCAGTAAACTCCGGTAATGCTTCGTACCCTATTCCGGTAATGGATACGGGTAGGGAGTGTTACATGATTGCAAATAAATTAAGTGGAATAAAATAAATTGGTGAATCAAATATATTAAAGCTTAACCTCAGCCTTGGTACACTACAAACTTAAATCGATCATTGAAAAATGGTTTTTCCTTTCTAAGTGATAAGTTGGTTATAGCAATTAAAGACGCCTCAACCGCCAATTTTTCCTTGTGTAATCGGTTCCGATATGACCTACAAAGCAACCCTTTTCAAATTTTTAGCCACAAAGCTCGTGCCCGTAATTTAAGATTTCGACAGTCTTGATATCTAGAAAGCCCAACTCAAATCAATAGCCTCAACCGTATAGATCGTTTAAATTCAATGACTATCTCCCTTGACGGAGGTCCAACTAGCCCTTACCCACTTGAACACACTAATTTGTTCATGAGAATTCGAACTCGGCAAATGATCAACTCGTTTTCGCAATTGTACGCCAAACAACTCCAACCTAACGCATGTTTTTTGAATTAAAATTGAATTAACTTTAAGGGACAAACTTATACTATCCCATATACCGAAGAGTAGCGAATACCATGTTGAAATTTTTTTTAGTGCGGGTTCATATCTTATAATTTTTTTGTTGGAGTGATAATAGAGTTAAAGCTAAAAGGGACTTAGTAAAGCATGAGATTAATCATGCTAGTTGGTGTATGGAAATGATTTTAAATGAAAATAGTGGAAGGTGGAAAGAGAAAGGGACTTAAGAATCAATTTAACCAAAATAAAGAAATGGAAAAAGAATGGCAAAATGTCTGCACTTAGCTCTGTGTGTGAAAGAAAAGAAAGGAACAAAGTTCATTCAATTTGCAAGTGTGTTTTCAAAGGCCACTAACACTAAATATTATATACATCTCTTATGCTAAAATTAGTAAGATTTTTTTCCTAAAAATATCAAAAAAAAAAATCATATTCATACTATTCATAGAATTTTGACAGTTTCGAAATAAAAATTTGATTTCAACCAGTCAACCATTAATTCATCAATTCTTCAACTTGGCCCTCCTCATTGCTTTTCATTTCAATTTAGCCCATTTTGTTTGATTTTAAATTTTGATAATTCAATTTTATCATTGATAAGAAAGACACAAGTTTAGTAGCATTTTATTCAAAAATTAGCTAAAAATAAATACATTAAAAGCACAAAATTAACTTGCTATCAACTGTTCCACTCAGTTCTAAGATGAGCTCACTCATAGTACTAAATAGTCGTGCAGATTTCGTTGAGGATGGTGATCTGCCATCACAAGCATTATGCACAACAGTTGTGGTAAATTTAAGTTGGGTTATGTTTCAAGAAATATCACAAATGTTACCTAATGGATAAAAGACACAATTGTAACTTTTATTACATCGCAACTGTTACTTTGTGTGAATTTTAGAACCATGAGTATATCTTGTAAATTATTTATCAAAATTTTCCTATTTAACTATGTCTTCATATCTAAACAATTTCTTATTTTTAGTAAGGTTTAATTATTATTATATAGTGTATAAAAATATCAAAATTTCCTCTCTTTTTTGGCACAGTATCAATGTGTTGTAAAAAAGCATTGCCCTCCTTCAATACCTTCAGATTTCTTCCATGACTAAAGAAGGTACAGGACACCATCAACAATAGCACAACTGTTCCAATTCTTTGTTAGATAAATTGTTCCACTCAGTTCTAAGATGAGTTCACTCCTAGTTCTAAATAGCCGTGCAGATTTCGTGAAGGATGGTGAACTGCCATCATAAGCATTATATGCAGTGGTTGTGACAGATTTAAGTTAGGCTATGTTTCAAGAAATGTCACAAATATTACCTAATGGATAAAAGATACTGTAAGGCCCAAATTTTGCCCGGGACCATAAACAAATAAGCACAACAGTCCAGTTATTTACAAGTCCAAATAGAATAAACCTACCCATTACCCAATTCATAAATCAAATGACAACCCATTACATATCAGGCTTAAACCACCCAAGCCCAAAATTTAGAACCCAAAACAAACCCAATAACCTAAACCCTAATAGCCCAAATAACCCAAACACATAAACAAAACAGCAAACCCTAGCCCCTAAGCCTCAGCTGCCGCATGCTAGGCAAACCACTGGCCACTTCGCACGCTGCCTCCTCGAACGCCACCCCCCTCCATGCGCCTAGCACTCCTCTGTTACCTGCAAAGAAGGATTCACACACAAGCAGTAAATAGCAACAAAAAAAAATAGAAACAAAGGGTTGTGATTTCGGCTATAAGAGCCACATTGATTTCTCTTTACTTTTTTTTACAAATATTGAGCAATCAAAAAGCAAAACACAAGAAAAAAGGTTGATTTTTTATTTCCATTTCTCGTTTTCCTTTCATTTTTTATTTTTATTTTTATTTTATCCTTTTATTTTATTATGAATCTATTTTAAACCAAAAAAATATAAAAGAAGAAAAGACTTACCTGAACCCCGCGGTCGTAGCATCGGAGAACCCTTCTCCGTCGTCGAAGTCGGGACCAAAAGGGGCTGCGAGCCTCCTCCCTTCGGTGTCTTCGGGTTTTGGAGGTATGGCCTTCAGAGGCGCTCTAAAACAGGGCTAAACAAGCCCATCTTCGCGCACCGTTGGCCAGCGAGAACGGTGGTGGTGCGGCGGTTAGACGGCGGCAATGAGGGGTTTTCATAACCCTAGTAGAGAGTTGAGAGAAAAGGGGGGGGAGGTTCTTTGAGTTTTTTTTTTAAGCCTGGTAAAAATGAAATTTAAAAAAAAAATTAACTTAAGTAATAAGAAGCAAAATGCGCCGTTTTGAGATGTGGGTTCAGAGGCCAAAACAACCTTGTTTTGGCCTCTGACCTGTGACTTGACCCATCTCCCTTGAGGATCCGCGTGTTTGCGGTGAATGGAAAAATTGTGCACGCGGTCCTTCTACTTTTGCGGCACCTTACAATGTAGCCCTTGCTTGCTTCTTTTTTTTAAAAAAAAATTTTGTCGCATGTTTTTGCGTTCGTTTCAGATCGATCCCTTGAAACGCTGCGCTTAAAGGGCTGGGAATATTTTCCCAATCAGCCCCTCAATGTTTCAGCGCGTTTCAAATCGGTTCGCTGCTTCAATTTTACGTCCGAATTCCCCCTCTAATTTTATTTAGATTTTGATTTAGTCCTTTTAATATACTCGCACTTATTTTATTCGAATTTGGACCCTAAAATTTTGTTTATTTGCAATCTAACCCCTTTTCATGTAAATTTGGACTCTTTGATTTTCTTTGTTTTTTTAAAACTATTTTATTTATTTTAAATTTTATATATTATTTGTTTTAAACTTATTTTTATATATTATTTAAAATTGTTTTATTACTTATTTTAAATTGTTTTTTAAAAACTTATTTCGAACTTTTTTATTTATTCTAAATATTTTTTATTACTTATTCTAAGTTTCTTTTTCACAAAATATATATTTTATACTTTTATATTTACACATATATAGTATGTATTTAAATTTTTTTTTATATATAACCTATGTTTAAATCGTTTTATACATAATTAATTTTAAATTCTTTTTATATTACTTTAAACTCATTTGTAAGAAGCCTATTTTGTCCGGCCCATTAGAAACCAAAAAACAAAACAACAATAAAACAACCTCAAGCCCAACTAAACTAAACTCTAAGCAGCCCAATAACCAAATTTAAAAAAAAAATCAACCCAAAGCAAAGCCCAAACCAATTTTAGACCCTAGCCCACACTAAAATTTTCAAAAAAAAAAAAGAAGCCTAACCCTAGGTGCGCCGCACCTAGGTCTGCCTTCTAACCTGCCGCCACCTGCTCCACCGCCCGTGTCAGCATCGCCCATCCACCTGCAAAGATCAAAAAAGGAGAAGAGACAGATAATAATAAAAAAGGCATGTAATTTGGCTTTCAAAAGCCAAGCCAAAATCAGATAAAGGATTCAGCAATTTGAAGAATAAAAAAGAAAAAGCATTCGATTTCTTTTTAGGAGCAAAAAAAAACAGCAACTCTAGCAATATCATAACACGAGAATAGCACCAAATCAAGCAACCAAAACACCAATATCGTAATCAAAAGCCTAAGGTGATTTTAGTTTTTTTTTTGTTTGTTTTATTTTCGAATCTACTTCCTCATATATATATGTATATAAAATATATAAAAAAATAAAAGGCACCTTTTTGGAGGTCCAGCCACCGCGCGATGGACGGTGGTGGTCCGGTGACCGGGACTCTGCCGAAGGGGAAGGGCTTGAGAGGTTTTGGGGGGAGAGATTTCAATTTTTTTTTTGAAGGAATGTGGAAAATGAAATTTAAAAAAAAAAAAAAACTTTGCTTTTATAGAGGACTAAAACGACGTCGTTTTGGTTTGGGTTTTTAAAACCCAAAACGGCATCGTTTCATGCCTGACCCGCGCGACCCGACCCGCTCCAGTGGGAGATCCGCGTGTTTTTTTTTATGGAAGGGCTAATTCACTTTTAGCCCTTTCGCTTTTTTATAGTTTTATAATTAAATCTTTCGTTATTTTTTGATTTTGCCCCGAAATTTTATTTTGATTTCATTTTGATCCTCCCTTATGCTGAGCGTTTCAGAAGGAGGGGAATATTTTCCTTTTGGCCCCCACTTCTTTCGCGCATTGCAATGTGGACCTCCCATTTTCATTTTATTTCAGATTGGCCCCGAAACTCTGTTTTAAAGCCCAATTTAATCCCTTTTCATTATTTTGCTATTTATTTTCAAATTAATTATTTTTATTATTACTTTCCATTATTCTGTTTATTATTATTGTTTCATTGCTATTACTACTAACACAGTATATTTATTTCTATTATTTTCTATTACTGTCATTATTAATATATACTATTATTAATACATTGTTATTATTATTACTAATATCACTATTATCATTTTTTATTACTATCTAATATATTATTATTCCCTTATTATTATTATTACTATTGTATTATTACTATTATTATTATATTTTCTTTCTTTTTGTATTTACTTATACGTTATTATTTTTATATTAACTAATTTAATATATATATTTTTAGCACACTTATTTTATTTATATATCATTACTCTTATTATTATCATTTCATCATTTATTTTATTTATACCTTTCCAAATAATTTCAAACTTTAGATTATTTATTATTTGTATTATTGTTATTATTACTATTTATTATTACCATTATTATTACTATTATTTTTACTTTTATTACTATTACTATATTATTTTTATTGTTATTTTCTATTACTATTATCATTATTATTATTAATACTAATATTAATATTCTTATTATTACTATTGTTATTATCATTAGTATTATTATTTTTTACCACTATTATTATTATTATTATCAATATTATTATTATCGTTTTCGTTAACATTGTCATTTTTATTTTGTCATGTTTTATATTTTTTATTTACTTGTGTATTTGATTATTTCATTTTCCTTATGCATTTGTTTTATATTTTTATATTACTAGCCTTATTTTTATTTCATCTTTTTATAATTGCTCATATTATTGTTATTGACATTGTCGAACCTATTATTACGTTATTATACGTATTAGTACCATAATTTGCTTATTTGTCACTATAAATCACGTCATATTTTTACTCGATACATTAAAATAACTCTATCATAAAAGCAATATTTTATATTTAGAAATCTGAGGAAATCGTGCCCTAACTTACTGTGTTTTGATTTTTCTCATTTAACCTAAATTACGGAATATTCTTTTAAATCGTAATACGGGTTTTGAATAAAAGTGCTTATTCTAGGAGATACGAGGTGTTGTGCCCTAACTCACTGGATATGACATCTCGTTACCTCGAAATAAGATTTTTTGTAAATAAAGGCAATGTTCGGTATTTGGAAGTTCGAGAGATCGTGCCCTAACTTACTGAGTTTTGATTTTCCTTGTTTACCCTAAATAATCGAATATCCTTTCAAAAAGGGTTAAAATACACAAATTTTAAATAAAAGGCAAGCTCACTCTCAAAAGTTTAAGATGTCGTGTCCTAACTTACTGAATGTGACGTTTTATTACTTCGAGATGAGAAGGTCTTTAACATCCGTTTCAATTTATTCAATCATTTTTAATTAACGTTAATACAAAGAGGGGTCGTATTTTAAATTCTTTCAAGTTTTCAAATATTTGACACTAAGACACTGATTAATCAACTAGGTACAAATTTTGGGCGTATCGAGGGTGCTAATCCTTCCTCGTGCGTAACCGACTCCCGAACTCGTCTTTCTGATTTTCGTAGACCAAAATCGTTGTTTTGATAAATCAAACTGATTATTAAAAACAACCACCTTTCGAGGTGACCCGATCACACCTCAGCAAAAAGGATTGGTGGCGACTCCTGTTCCCCTTTGTTCGTTTTCATTTTCAAAATAAAAAGTCGACTCCGTTTTCAAAAGAATCGTTTCGACATCATTTATTACCATTTCAAAATTGTTTTACATTTATTTATTTTTACTTACTTTATACCTTTTTATTTTTAAAATTGTTATATATATTATTCAATTCATTTGTCTTTAATCATTAATGTTAGTTTTTAAATGATGTATGTTGTGGCCATTGTGTATTCTTTAATTTGTTTATTCTTGTTCATATTTTGTCATTCGCTTGCGTAACATTGAATTCATGTATTATTGTCCACGCTCATTACTATATTTTTATTTTTGTGTCATCGCATCGTGAAGTAAACCCCAACATATTTATCCAACTTAGATCACTTTATTTTATTTCAAACAAATAAATGTATGCTTTCAAATGTTGTACTTGCTATTATTCAAAAAAAGGAAAATTTTTCTAAACAATGCAATGTTTCGCGTTTTAGGAAATTCGAGAAATCGTACCCTAACTTACGGGGTTTCGATTTTCTTGTTAAACCTAAATAGCCAAATATCCTTTTTAATTTTAAAATACATGGAATTTCAATAAAAATCAAAGGCAAACTTATTCTCGATGGCTTGAATGTCACATCCTAACTTACGGGGTGTGGCATATCGTTATCGCGGGACAAGTGGACCTTTGGTGCTCTTTTGACTTAATCCAAGCATTTTTCTAATCAAACGTTAATAAAAAGGATCGTATTTTAAATCCGTTCCCGATTTTCAACTTTCGACATTAAGACACTAACTAATCAATTCGGTACCAATTTTGGGCGTGACGAGGGTGCTAATCCTTCCTTGCACATAACCGACTTCCGAACTCGTTCTCTCGAGTTTCGTAGACCAAAAACATCGTTTTAATAAACTAAAACATTTTATTAAAGCAAAAATGATCCGATCACACCTAATAAAGATCGGTGGCGACTCCCGTTTTAATTTTCATTTTCAAACAAAGTCGATTCCCCTTTTTTCAAAAAATAGTTTCGACAGATACAATTGCAACTTTTAATACACCGCAACTATTACCTTGTGTGACTTTTAGAACTATGAGTTCATCCTGTAAATTATTTATCAAAATGTTCCTATTTAACTATAATTTCATATCTAAACAATTTCTTGCTCTTAGTAAGGTTTAATTATGATTATATAGTGTGCAAAAATATTAAAATTTAAGTTTAATGTATGAGTTCAGTTGTTGGGTTCAAATGCTGACAACCCCTTCCACAACTAAAAAAGGCATTGGACACCATCAGCAATAGCACAATTATTCCAATTCTTTGTTGGATAATCTGTTCCACTCAGTTCTGAGATGAGTTCACTCGTAATTCTAAATAGTAGTGTAGATTTCGTTGAGGATGGTGAACTGCCATCATAAGCATTATACGCAAGGTTGTGGCAGATTTAAGTTGGGTTATATTTCAAGAAATGTCACAAATGTTACCTAATGGATAAAAGACACAATTGTAACTTTTATTACATCGCAACTGTTATTTTGTGTGACTTTTAAAACTATGAATTTATTCAATAAATTATTTATTAAAATTTTTCTATTTAATTATGAATTTATATCTAATCAATTTCTTATTTGGAGGAAGGTTTAATTATTATATAGTGTATAAAAATATTAAAATATAAGTTTAATGTATGAGTTGAGTTGTTGGGTTCAAATGCTGACAACCCCTTCCCTCATCTATAAAAAAAATTTATGAGCTCATAAAATCGAAGTTTCAATTTTTATTAGAATATTTAAATTTTTGCCACAACGGTTTAAATGGGCTCGAGTAAAGCTGGGGTCAATGTTTCATACCATTACAATTCAACTCAGGGGTTTTTTACTAATATGGGTTTAAAAATTTTATTATATACCAAAATAGGTTGTCAGATAGATTATTTACGAAAATAGGTTATTTTTTTTAGTCGCGCCTGTCAGAGAGGCACGACATAATATTTTAATAATAATTTTTTTAATAATAATAATAATATTATTATAATATTTAAAAAAATCGGGTAAAAAACGGGTCGTGCCTGACCCGTAGGTGCCATATGTGGCGCCTGCTGCAGGGGCGCCACACCCTGCAGTCCCATCACACTCCAAGAGCAAAGAGAGAAAAAGAAAAAAGAAGAAGAAAAAGAAAGAAGAAAGAAAGAAGAAGAAAAAATTAGTAATTTTTTATAATTATTTTAAAATTAAATTGTTAGTAATTTAGAATTATTTGATAAATTTTTATATTTATAATTATTTTAAAATTAATTTATTAGTAATTTAAGATTATATATTCTAAATTATTTTGTTTAGTTTAATAATGTTAAATTTATTTTGTTAAATATTTTGTTATAAATAATTTGCAACTGTAAAGAAAATAATTTAGAAATTTTTAGAAGTCTAGAGACTAGAAAATCGAAAGTAAAAGAGATTGAGAATAAAAATTAAAAAAGATGGACGAAATTGAATGGAAAAAGATGATATGGTAAAAGGTTTATATAGTATTAGAGTTTGAGGGCAATAAAATTTGTAAATGTTGGTGCATTAAAATTAATTTCTAAAATGATTGTGCAATAAAATTATTTTTTAGTAATGTATTAGTGTATTGTGATTTTTTGATAATGTATTTTAAAAAAATATTTTTATAGCTATTTTATTAGTAATTTATGATTTGGTTATATAAATTGTTAGTGTTTAGTGGTTTTACGGGTATTTTACCTATTTCGTATAAAAAAATTATTATATACGAAAATACGATAACATACGGGTTGAGCCTCCTAAGTAGGCACGACATGTCGTGCCTACCTGACAGGCTCGACATGTCGCGCCTACCTGACAGGCTCAACATGTCGCGCCTGTCAGGTAGGGGCAACATGTGGTGCCTCCTCGTTAGGCGCAACTCATTTCCCCAATATATACCCCCTCTCTGGAAACCATGAGCAAAAAAACTAGTAAAAAAAATTAGCAGAAGGAAAAAGAAAGAAAGAAGAAGGGAAGAAAAATAAGGTATTTTAATTTATTTATTTTTAAATAGAATGTAAAAACTTGTTAAAAATTTTATTATTTAATATTATTTTGTTGGATAAATAATTTTGTTTGTTAGGTTCTGGATGAAAAATTTTGCATCAAAAATTTTGAAAATTTTGAACTTTTTTTTATCGATGAAGTGTACACCCTTGAACGCACGTTGCGTGTATGGGAGAATGAATTTCCCGTGCTTCCTGACTTATCTACTTGGGAGGTTCCTCGGATGAACTTTGAGCTTATCCCAGACAAAGGGTTGCGTAGGAACCCGAAAGGTCGTCCGCAATCATCCAGAATCCGTAACGAAATGGACATTAGAGAGAAATCCGACGGGAAGCTGTGTGGATTATGCAGAGTAGTCGGACATAATCGGAGTAAATGCCCGCTCCGAAACTACCACACTGGACAATCATCGCGATCGGATAGAAATTGAGATATTGTTCATTACAAGTTGTTCATTACATAATGAAAGAAAAAGTCTTGTCTCTTTAATTTTTAAGTATTTTAAAATTGATTAATTTTTAATACTACTCTTTTTTTTCTTATTATATACTTTAACCAAGTAATTCCAAAATTCACCCTCAAATTCATAAATAAAATGCCAAATAAAATTCATTACATAAATATGAAGTTATTTATATTACAAAACCCCTTAAAATTGATGGTTTGATGGTGTCGTTCTAGGGGTATATCTTTGTGGAGCTCGACGTTCATATTGCGGACGATTACGACAATCAACGTTCTCTTCATCCATATCAAATGCAATTGATGAACTTAAGTTGGGGGGAGTAGAGAACGACGATAGATACGACTCTGGAGGAGTAGAGTATGGTGGTGGATACAAGCCGGGAGGAGTAGAGAATGTCGATGGATATGAGCCAGAAGGAGCGGAGTACGGTGGTGGATACGAGCTAGAAGGAGCGGAGTACGGTGGTGGATACAAGCTAGAAGGAGCGGAGTACGGTGGTGGATATGAGCTAGAAAGAGCGGAGTACGGTGGTGGATATGAGCTAGAAGGAGCGGAGTATGGTGGTGGATACGAGCTGGAATGAGCAAAGTACTGTGGTGTATACGAGCTGGAAGGAGCGGAGTACGATGGTGGGCTAAAGATATCAAACTCTGAATGATATCCGTGGGATGAAGAGCCCGGGAAATAGTTATCGCCTCCTAAATCTAGATGATAAGAACTATTCTCGGAGTGTAGTTTCGGCTCTGGCTCCGACTCCGGCTCCAGCTCTGGTGCATGATGCGGATGTGGTAAATGCTGCCCAATTCGTGTCGTATGCAGGGGGACTACCATCGACTGCCGACCAAATAAAAATTATTTCCCCTTCTTATAGTACCACTGTAGGTACTGTGGCGATGGCTGCAGATCCAAACAACGATCCATCTGAGGTACCCTACTAAACCGGTTGTTCCACATCGTAATATATTGTTCATGCTCATCTTCCCAATCAGTTCCATGCCTCCCTCTCCTAGTCTTTCCATGTAGCTGTGCATCCAATCGTACTGGCTGTGTCGGGATATATTGTATACAACCGAACTGTCGGAGTACCCGATCGCCATGATACCACTCCACGTCTGAAAATGGATAAGGGGTGCGCTAATGCACCATAAGTGTGAGTGGGCCTGAGCATACGATGGAATAACAGCTGTAACTTCAGGAACAGAATATGGCATCCAAATGAACTGCACAGTTCATAACATTTTTATATTAACGTGGGTCAAGTGAGATAAAAAAAAATTAATATTAGAAAAACTTACTCCCTCTCCAGAATGATTCTCAATCATCAGACGGTATATTGGAACCGTGTATGACCTCCCGATACCTGGATTCGTGCTCCATCTATGAAAACAAATTGTTAAAACAATATAATCTGAAAAAAGAGACAATTAATTGTTGTAACGCGTAAAGATTCATCACCTATTAACGAGTGGAAATGTATATGATTGGTGACTAATGGATGCCAAGAATGGCATCCAATAAAGCGCCCACGACTGCAGTAGTATGAGACATCCACCTATGTCCACCGCAGAGGGATCTGTCGTCCGACAAAGTTCGCAGTACAAAATGGCTAACACTGCGGACTCCCAACTGTGTGAACGCGTGTTATGCAAATCGGATAATAGCGGTAAGTACATCAAGTGGACGCCACTGCCATGTGTATCTGTCATGAGTACACCTTCTATAAGGTGCATAATATAAGCTCGAGCGACCTGCATAACCTCTAATTCAGTGCTAGTACTCGGCAAATGCTAAAATTGGCCTTTAGCCATGAAAACCGCAAGGTGGCAAATTTTCCCTCACTTGGCGAGAGTCCAAGTAAGTCATAGCAAAGGCGAGCCGGCCTGGAGATCAAACTTACGCCCGTGACAGCGTTCCCATCGATGGGGAGCCCCAGCTGTAATGCAACGTCCTTTAGCGTGATGGTGCACTCCCCGCATGGCAAATGAAATGTGTGGGTCTCTGGACGCCATCGCTCTACTAAGACAGAAATCAAGTCATATCGTAGATTAAAAGTCTGGATCAATGTTGCTGATCCAAACCCGACTAACTCTAAGAATGGTATTAGGCGTTCATCCGGCTGAAACCCTACACTATGAATACGACCCTTCAATACGCGGTACTCGACCTGACATTATTATATTAACGAAATAGTTAATACAATATAATTTCATTCAACAAAAAATGTGACTATCAAATAAAAATTTCATTACCATCTCATTAATGTTACTTGATATGTGATTATTATTATCGATCAATGAATCCATTTGTCGCAAATCTGCAATTAAAAAAATTAAATTTATTTAATTTATTTCAAAAATTTCAATACATTATTTCAAAATTTTAGAAACAAAATACGATAAATATCTCATAATTCTTCATCATTTACATACAATAAAAAATAAATATAAATTATCTAAAGATTAAAAAACATATGAATTAAAAATAATTGAAATTGAAACATACCTAAGTAGTTTCTTTCACACAACCTATAAAATCATATAATAACAAATTTAATCAAAATTTTAATGAATCAATAAAAATTATCAAATAAATAAATAAATAAATTTATATAACCTAATCATTTTTTTTAAAATACATTATAAAAAAAGTCACAATACACTAATACACTACTAAAAAATAATTTTATTGCATAACTATTTTCGTAAATAATCTATCTGATAATCTATTTTTGTATATAATAAATTCTTTTATACCAAATAGGTAAAAAACCCGTGTCTTTTTCCTTCAAAATCAATCTCTGCTATTAGTCAATAATCATCTCATTAGAATTTTTTTAAAAAAAATTCTTTTTCTTTGCTAAATTCGGATTTTTACTAATATGGGTTTAAAAAATTTATTATATACGAAAATAGATTGTCAGATAGATTATTTACGAAAATAGATTATTTATAACAAAATATTTAACAAAATAAATTTAACATTATTAAACTAAACAAAATAATTTAGAATATATAATCTTAAATTACTAATAAATTAATTTTAAAATAATTACAAACACAAAATTTTATCAAATAATTCTAAATTACTAACAATTTAATTTTAAAATAATTATAAAAAATTACTAACCTTTTTTTCTTCTTCTTCTTTCTCTATTTTTTTTTCACTCCTTACTTCTTCCTGGACGCACAAACATTTTAGAGACCTTATATGGTCCCCAATTTTTGTCCTATACAAATTATTTTCATCTCTCCCCATATTGACATGACAATACACTGGGGAGAGTTAAAGGTTAATGACAGTGCATGATAAGGCTGCAGGGTGTGGCGCCCCTGCAGCAAGCGCCACATGTGGTGCCTACGGGTAGGCGCGACTCATTTTTTACCCGAATTTTTTTTAAATATTATAATAATAATAATAATAATACTAAAAAATATTATTAAAATATTATGTCGCACTTCTCTAACAGGCGCGACTAAAAAAAATAACTTATTTTCATAAATAATCTATCTTACAACCTATTTTAGTATATAATAAAATTTTTAAACCCATATTATACTGAATCTTCCTCTGCAAGGCAAAGTCTAGTCAAAGCAACCTCTTTGACAACGCCCCCCTTCCACTCTCTTTCCAAGTAAACTTTTAAGTGCTGAGCTTCAACCTTTTTTTTCATTTTTGTTTTCTATCATTTGCATTTTGGGGACGATGAGTTTTCTGAGACCATGTGCTTTGTACAAGTTATTTATAACTTTCCCTTCGCGACGATGGATGCCTTGCCAGAGTTGGGGTTTCCTTAGATGGCCTGGTTTCGATGGCTTCTTTAGGTTCTTAGTCATAGCTCTTTTATGGTCCACCTTTTCTGAGATTCGTTTCATTCCTTCTTCTTCTATGTACCCTACTCTTCGTGTTGGTGATCGAATCATTGTCGAAAAGGTAAATAATAATAATAATAATAATAATATTATTATTATTATTATTATCTTGATGGTTTTGTTCGTTTAATGGTGGTTAATACTACGATCTTTGCAGTTCAACTCAGTTTAGGGGTTTGTAGCTTTAGAAATCATGATCATCTGTAGCTGTCTTATCCCATTTCTTCTGATTTAATTCTGTGGATGATCTCAAATTTTGGTTCATCATGCAATCATTTCGTGTTATTTGAATTTCTAGGAAGTAATTTTTCTGAATTTGCCGAGTACAGTGGCTACTTGAACAAGAACGTGATTTAAAGTTATTTCATTCACTATTCAATGGCATTCTTATCAGGGATGTTTCACTAATGTTTTGTCCAAAGATGGATTTGCTTACCCTACACTTTTCTCAGGAATCGATTGACCTTAAGGGGAAAATTAAATGAAATGGAAACGTCCTTTCCTAATCTGCAAACAAACCCTGTTTTTCCCTTAATCTTCTTCACACTAATGCAAATTTAAAAGAGCTCTGTCATTATGCCATTCTTGCATAGTAATAGTATGCATCATGATTGACTTAAGGGTAATGATTCTGATTTGCTTATATGCACCATAATGTTGCTTGTTCTCATTTTAGTTTTTCACTTTACAACTTGTGCAGGCCTCGCTCTTTTTTAGGAGTCCTGCAATAAATGATATCGTCACATTCCGACCCCCAGAGCAGGTTTGTTGGTTTCGTATGGCTGTATTACTATGTGTTTAACCCGGGTATGTTCAATTTGTTTCTAAGATTTTCCATATATTTGGAGAGTTCTTGATGGGTTTTACTTATACTCCATACCTATGTTGTTCATATATGCATTGAACATAAATACTTCAAGAAGAACAAAGAGTCGTAGCAACATAGTATTATAGAACTGCCTAATTGTTGGCAGCTGATAGAAAACTTCAACTAAGTATTCTTATCTTCATGTTGTGGCTATAGGAGACTGGGTTTGGGAAGGATGCTGTTCTTATTAAGAGAATTGTGGCAAAAGGTGGAGATTTGGTTCAGGTATTACTGATTCTGTAACCAGTTTTCTCCATTTATACATTTTTTATCTCTTTAGGGAAAGCTTTTGAAGCTCCTTTATTCATTTAGACATTTACTCGTATAGATCCTAATATCTGCAGCACAGTGTCTCAATCCAAACTGCTAAAAAGAAACCTACTTGTGGCAACGTAATGCTGAAGGCTCTTCTTCTTCTGAATTATTTTCCTTTGATACTATGCAGGTTCATCATGGGTCACTCTATGTCAATGGTGTTGCTCAAAATGAAGATTTCATAGCTGAACGACCATCATACACATTAGAGTTAAAGGTGAGTCCCCCTTTTTTTTCTCTCCATGTAATCATCTAGTTTTCCGGTATTATAAGCTCGACATTATGGGGTATGGACCACCATGGTAAATTAATCACCAATTACCTAGAAAATCTCCTTTACTGTTTTGCATTAAATGTGAGCATGAAAAATCCCGGTGGATTCCATGATGTAGGCATCCGAGCCTCCGTCATTCAGATCATTTTAGTTTTGGGTTTATCATATGGCTTTGGGTGGTACACTGTTTGCAATTGTTGTTTAATGCCGACTACATCATTTTTCTTGTATCTGCAGTATGTTCCTAGTGGTCATGTTTATGTGTTGGGAGACAACCGTAATAACAGCTACGACTCGCATGACTGGTATATCCACTCTTTTTCCTGTTCTTTTGTATTCAGTTCTATTTTCTTTTGTTCTTTATGATTTTTGATAACATAGATATGGTTTAAAACATACTCCACCCTTGAAAAGGCTCCTTAAGAGCTTAATGTTCCATGAGAGTATCTTCTTGAATGTTTTGATTTGGCTATATATATATATAGATATATAATACTGTGCGTTCCTCTTATTGTACTTCATCATTTGAAATGTGATTCATGATGTGATATGTCATCAATGCTGATTGATAACCAGGGGCCCTCTGCCTGTGGAAAACATTGTTGGAAGATATGTGATGGGCTGTTATAGACCATCCAACCATTGAGACCTGCTGCAAATTCAGAGATGTAGTTTAGCTGAAGTGTAGATACATGGAGTTGTACTCGTGTCGCCAATTTTTTCTATGGATTTACTTCAGGATGCTATCGATGTGAGCTTGTTTATATGGCTGTAAATTGAATCCTAGACAGTCGTAGTTTCATGATTGTGGATGGTTAAGAGTTGAGAAACACTAGTGTTTGTTTCATACTTCCTTCTTAGATGGATCAGTAAATAAATTAGAATTTATTTTTAATTACGGTTAGTGCATCAAATATTATTCCCATCAAATTATAAACATTTTAACGATGATCCGGTACTTGGACTCGGTACCATTCTTCACTTTGGAGTTATGATTGTTAATTCAAAGCCATCAAACGGTTGACATGCGCATAAAAATTATAGTAGATTAGTGAAATTTGGGTGTGAAAGTCCTTGATAAGGTCCTTTCCTTCCAAATCAAATAATACTGTCATTGCCTTGCGAATCTCTATACAGAACAAAGCCCAAGAATCCCTCCCCACATCACCTTTGAATAAGAAGATTCCAAAAATAGGTGTTTCCAAGTCTCCAAGTCAGAGTAACAAAGACTTCAACATCCATCAGCTTACAAGCCTCGAGCCAACAACCTGTTGGTTGACAACCTAAATTGCCATCCAAGCAATGACTGAATGCTTTGGAATATGAAAAAAGAAACTACAGCAGTGATCTTCGCATTCCTTTCTCAAATACCATTCCAAGCTAAACTCACTGGTTACTTGTAACTAGAAACAATAAGCTCCCCTAATTGGAGATAAATAATGCGGTCAATTTTACACCTCAACTTAAGAAGTTTCCTCCGACTCCAATTGCAGCCTTGAGGAGGAGAAATCTGGAATAGATTCCTAGCTTTTACAACATAAGCTTTAACCCACTCCACCCAAAGAAATCCTACTTGGATTAAGTTGGTCCACAATTGCTGCATCACTCTCGCTTCATTCCAGCTTCCTAGTTCCTTAAGCCCTAAATCATCTTCACATCTAGGCTTACAATTATCCTTCCAACTAACCTTTGCACTTCTTGCTACTAATATTTTTTTCTTTTTTATTCTTTCATATATTATAACATCATACTTAGGGTAAGCAAAACTTGATTCAACTAAAAAAAATTTTAAAAATCGAATTTCGAGTTAATCAAATTGAGTTTTTCGAGTCAACTCGAAGAAATAATTTAAGTTTCAAGTTCGAGTCGGGTTGAACTTCACAATTTGAATAATTCAAATAATGGATTAGTGTAAATATCTATTTGGTCAATGCTCAATTTTGAAAATGAGCAAACTAGTCTCTCTCAAAAAAAAATTTATTCAAAACCAATTTTTAAAAATCCATATATTTATAAAAATTTCAAATTTCATATTTTTTAAAAAATTATAAAAAGTTAAAAAAAATCCTAAAGAATATATAAAAAAGTTTTTAAAAGAATTCTAAGACAATAATTTTAGGGACTTAAATAAGTTTATCATACTAAACTATCTTATTTTTTTCAAATTGAGTTAGGATGATAAAATAAGACTCATCAACTCGATTAATTCAAAAAAAAATTCACTTAATTCGATCAAACGCTGACTCCTAATCATTCCTTTATACCATATTTTAATATATATTAGTCTTAGCTGAATGTCAAAGTTGAGGTTTGAAAATATTAACAACATAAGTTTAAGTTTCATTTTATGTAAATGTATTATCAATTGGATCTAATGATATAGTTGAAGACAAGGGTGCACATCATGTTGGATGGTAATGAGTAGGAAAATGGAAAATCCAACCTTATCTTCCATCTTCAATGTTTTTCTTTAGTTTCTGGTTAAATCTGGCATGCCAAGTACTACTTAAAAAAATTAGGAGATATACTGTTTTCTCCAACATGAAAATTTCATGAATATCCATAAAACTAGAATTTTCTTTAATTTTCAACATTTTCAATTTCCTTAATTTATTTATACACAATTATCTCTTTTATACCAATAATAATAATTTTCTTTTACGAGGCAAATAAGGAAAATGTAAATTTCCTTGAAAAAAAAAACCCCAAGGAAATAACAAACATGTAACTTGATTTTGCACAAAGAAAAAGAAAATCATTTTGGCATACTTTCTAAATGTACCATCAAACCCTAAAATTAATTTTAACATTTTAAGATTTAAAATTGTTGATAAAAATTTTGGAATGGGAGGTTAAGGAAGGTTTGCATGACATTGGAGAGACGTTTCTTAACAAATTCAGTATCATTCGTGATCAAGGTTTTATCTCTTAACTTTATCGAGAGTTCAAAAATTTGAGCAAACGAATAGTCCATGTGAAGTTTTAATGTATATTATGGGTCCAATTAAGTCTAAAATAAAGTAACAAAATATAAAGTGATTAAAATTATTTACTTTAGACCAACAAGTGTTGAGTACAATGGTATAAGACACATTGTATTCTCAAGGGGGGATATAGGTTCAAACCTTGGAAACGACATTATTGAGAGAGATAGCCACGAACCTCAAATATGGACTGTAAAACGGAAATGTGAGTAACAAAAGAAAAAAGATCGAAAAGGAGAAATCAATTATTATAATGCTGTTTGTTATCAAATCCAACGGATAAAGTTATTATTTATTTGATTTAAATAATATCAAAATTATCACATGAGGAATATTAAAATACATATGATTTTTCATTTAAATTTTATATTGTTGGTTTACATCGTATTTTATGTTAATGAATAGCGTTTACTGACCATCCAACCATTGACCACCTACAAATCCAGGATTAGCTAGAGATGCCAATCTTTCCCCCAACTATTGGCTATGGCAGGTCTCATTAGAAAAGTAGTTTAGTCAAATTTTTTATCTGTGTATAATTGATCGAATATATATTTATATATGTGATCTTTTTTAATCAGAATTTGATACTTGTTGGTACCATTCTTCATTTTGGAGTAATGATGACAAGCATGTAAAAATCATGATACATGTGTAAAATTTGGGTGCGAAAGTAAATTAATGATTATTGATCAAAGAAGATAACAGATGGATTTGGTGCGTTTTATAAAAGTTTTAAAAGACAGAAGGGGAAGACAGCTGGTAGTGGCGACGGCGGCAGCAACAGCAGCGGGCAGTGGTGGATGTGAATAATATGGGTTTGGCGTGGTGATTAACTGATTATATATTTTACCAACTTGGATGGTATATGTTTTATCCAATTGGATGCTTTGATATGAAGATAACCAATTGGGTACTTTTAGCGTTTCAAAATTGAAGGTCAATTATACGAATATTCTTTATCCGTAACTTTTTTTGTTTGTTTGCCCATGCTTCTTTTATCAAATGCTCGTCGTTTGTCTCGTCTCAATCAGCACAAAGTCCTGCAATAAGCGTTAGATATCACTGAACGCCGAGAAAGTCTTTTAGTTTGTCTTTGATTTTCCTCTAGTAATATTCCACCATCTCCTTTCCCTGTTTATCAGCCTACAATTCTGAATTGCTCAGACATGTAAAGTAGGATGAGACGAACTTGTAAGATCTTGCTTCTGGCGTAGATCCAACCTAAAGTCTTCTTTAAATCATGGCCCTATCATCTCTTCAGTCCCTTTCAATAGTGGCTCCCATGGAGCATTTTTCTTCTTCTTTCTTTTTCTAGATTGATTATCGTCAAGTAGGCATGTTCATGAGTTAGGCATCCGTCCAAGCTTGAAGGTCTATTCGGAATTTAGAAAGATTTAGTCTCTTTTTTTTGTAATATTTATATTATATAATTTGTAACTCACATAAAAATTAAATCTATAGTAATTATAATGTAAACATTAAAAAGAAAGTTAAAATTATTATATATAAAATTTTAATAAATAAAAAAATTCAATTAAAAATAATATAAAAATATTTTTAAAATTAAAAAAAGTAATATGAGCGGGCCTAAAATGAGTAAATTTGGACAAAATTTTAGTCCATATTTCATTCCAAATCGAGATTGAATAAGTATAAAGTATGTTAATATCATATTTAAGTCTAAATCAACTCATAAACACCTCTATCGTCAGGGTCAAGGATAAGGTGGATATCATCTTCACATCACTTCCTTCAACATCATATTCTCTATATATGCACTAAAAATATATCAATCACACTCGTTTGATTTACGAGACTCAACTCTTGTCCTTCCAAAAAACTTCCTTCCATGATAGAAGTGTACAAGTTCCTTATCATACCTAAAGTTCTTAATAGATCGAGTTTTGATTTTTAGAAGATCACCTTGTCCCTCCTTTTTCCAATTTCCCCCAAAGTAACAGTAAAGATAATGTATAAAAGTTCTAGCCTCCTCGCTTTTTAAGTCATCTCGTCCTAGCCCTTGAAAAATCTATTTTGATATTGAGTTTATGCTAAAGTTCTACATTCACAAAGAGAGTTTTTCTTTGAGATGAATTTGAACTGTTTTTAGTTTTCGGGAACTCTTAGTATTAATTGATTATCGGTTTGAGATTAGTATCCAAAATGAGCATTTGTTTAATATAGGTATACTAATTTTATTTTTTTTTAAATTTTCATATATTATTAGATTATACCTGTATACTCATATTTGTCAATAAAGTTTTAGTTTAATGATAAGATAAAGTTTAAAAATTTTGAGATCTCAAATTTAAATTTATTTTATGTAAATAGAAGATTTCTCGAATATCATGTTAAAAAAAAATGTATGAGAAGATAAGGGTGAACATCATGTTGGATGGCAGTGAGTAGGAAAATCCAACCATATCTTCCATCATCTATGTTTTTCTTCTCTACTTTAAATTTGGCATCTTCCCATTTTATTTTGTCCATTGAGTTTAGATTTGATGTATTTAGAGAAAAGCATATAAAAAAAAAAAATCCAGAAAGGGTAGGTAAGGCCTCAACTCCACTTGGTATTGAATTTAAATCTTTTAAAATTTTTTATTTAAAAGTAAAAATATATATATTTAGGGAGAGATTCACTTATACATATGTAAAATTAAAGTAGTTTTATATTTTTTTCGTATTTTTTTGTATGATTAAAATTTTAATAATCTAATTATTGAATTTATCGATATAATTGTACTTGTCATGAATGTAAATTTTTAAATCAATCTGATATAGCCATTATATCAATCTAAAAGATTATATACATTAATTTTAAATTTACGTCAGCTTTGACATGCATGATCTATATGAATGAAATAATAAATTCAACAATTGGATCATTAAAATATTAATCGTACAAAAAGATACGAAAGGTTGTAATACAAGCGTAAACGGATCCCTCCCAAATTTATTTTTTCTCTAAAAAATTATTATTTAATATTTTAATTTCAACTTCACTTATATAAAATATCTAGTTTTGCGCTTGTTATTTTGATATTTTTCATATTCGTTTTACAGTCTTTTTTAAGTTGATAGTTATCTCCTCCAATAATATCGTCCTTAAAATTTTAAACTTACATCTCTTTTTAATAACACAATATGCTTTACTATTGAATTCAATACTTGTCGGTTCATCGGCTTCTCCCTTGGAATAACATTCATATCCCCTTTTAAAATTAATTAAAAAAAGCAAGATTTTAAAACAAATTAGAATTGATCTCGAAATCTAAAAAAGAAGGAAAAAGAATATGTTTAGAAATCAACCGAATTATCTTGGGCCATTAAAATATTGCAGAAATTTGGCTCCAATGCACGTGAGTTACAACTTACAACACATAAATGGCCCGTAACTTGCTCTTTATTCCTTTGCTTGCCTTTTGCGGCTGCTGCTTCACCTCCATGTTGATATCTCAATAGATATCACCATTTAGTGGATTGAAAGAAAAAAGAATACATCATTGACATTTTCTTATTTAAATTTTCTTTTTGTTATATACCCCACCTTTCTGCTTATTATTTCATTATGATTATTTTAAATCTCCTTTTTAATCATGTACAAAAATAAACAGACCGATAATTAATATTTTGGATTTTGATTTTTTTAAAGAAAGTCTAATTATTTAAAAATATTGATATCTAAACTTGAATTTCTTATTTTAATCAAAATCAGGGGAGAAAGTTATTCAAATTTGAACTTAAGATTTGATATTATCAAAGACTTAAAACGACGCAAATCATTTACTATTACACCAATAGTTAATTTAACTCTAAACTTAAATGTTAATTTATATTTTTTTTTTCATACTTATATTACAGTCCATGTTTGAGGTTTGTTATTATGTTTTTTTTTTTTAAATGCAAATATGTTTTATCATTACATCCCACTCGTTGACTAAATATTAAATTATATTCAATTTTGAAACAACATGCCAATGATATATTAATATTAAATTAATTCTTATTAATATTTGTCGAACTTGCTCTTAATTCCTTTGCTTGCCCTTTTGTGGCTGCCGCTTCACTTTCACGTTGATAACTCTTGAGATATCACCATCTAGTGGATTTTTTTAAAAAAAAATACATCATTGGCATTTTCTTATTTAATTTTTTTTTGTTATATACCCATATTTTGGGTTTATTATGTTAAAAAAAATTAATTACAATAATAATAAATTACAATTAATATATCCATATAATTATAATTAAAATTAATCATACACAAACACATAAATTAATAATCGAAATACATTTGGTTTTGATTGCTTGTAAAAAGAATCTTATTGAGTAAATTTATCCCGTGTCCCGTTAAAGGGAACATTTGAGAATTTATATATATTATCACTGTTTATGATTTGACTCTACTATTTATAGACTTGAACCTCTGAGCATAGTTCGGGCATGCTAGACACGTGTGTCATTTTGGGTTGTCTGCCAGACCTTACGGTCCCCCACATGCAAGCTCCTTAAGTATGGCGAACTGAGACTGCGACTCTCCTTGGCTCGCGCAAGCTGATATTGCGAGCTACCCTTGCTGTCCTCTCGCTGTATGCCTCACACATGCCCATCTAGTGAGGCTAAAATCTTAAACCCTAAATAATAGAGTCAAATCATGAACAATGATAATATGTATAAATACTTAAATATTTATTCCCTTTAAAGGGACACGAGATAAAATTACTCAACAAATTTACTTAAATTTTTTTTTTTTAGAATTAAATTTTTGTTTTTAATAAAGATGAAAGGGAAAAAGTTATGCAAATTTTAATTTAGAGACTTAATATTAACAATGACTTAAACAATGCAAATAATTTTTATTAAATGTTAATTTATATAACATGTCACTGGTATATTAATATTTAATTAATGATTAATAATATTTGTCATACTTGCTCTTTATTCCTTTGCTTGCCTTTTTTGGCTGCTGCTTCCCCTCATGTTGATACCTATTGAGATACCACCATCTAGTGGATTTAGGAAGAATAAGAATACATCATTGGAGATTTCTTATTAATCTCTTCTATTTTTTTTAATAAATTAATTTTTTTTACTATATATCCATTTTGGGTTTATTATTTTATTCTATTTTTTTTAAAATTATAATTACAATCAAGAATTATGATCAATATATTCATATAACTACAATGAAAATTAATATTATGATGAACAGACAGACAGATTGATAATGAAAATACATTTTAACCTTGAATTTTTCTCTTTAATCAAAGTCAAAGGGAAAAAAAGTGATTGAGGTTTGAATTTAAAATTTAATGTAAACAAAAATTTAAATAACGAAAATTATTTATCATTACATTGATGATTAATTTAATTCTAAAGTTAAATATTAATTTCTATTGATTAATGATATATGAATATAATTTTTTTTTTAAATATGAATATTAAATTAATGAAAAATAATATTTGTCAAACTATAGTCACGATGAGTCAATATGTACGGTCATTTGAACCTTCACCACACCACTCACACAAATAGACTCATAAGAAACACAAACCACGTGAGACATGGCTCCTCCATTGTCAAATTCTCAAGCGACTGAACCCCAGCCCAACATCCACCCATGGGCCATGACCCACACTTCCACACTCTACTCTCAACAACTCTAAATCATAGAAAATATCTTCATTTATCATTCTTGTTTACATACTACTACTTAATGATATTAAGATGTTATGATAAGAGGTGTTCTAACGGTTAATTGAACCGAATTAGTATTAATTGAATTAAAATTAATTGAATTTTTAATTTTTTAAGTGTTAATCAAACGGACTTTTTCAAAAAAAATGAACCAAACTAAAATCTTTTGATTAATTCGATTAATTAACCAAATTAATCAAAATTTGTTTTTTTTTTATTTTTTTTGTTAAAACAAGTATAAAACATATAAAAAATTAATGATGTTTATTTGATCGAATTATCCGAATTAAAACCACATATAATTTGTATTATTAATTATTAAGTTCGGTTAATTATTTGATTTTTCAAATCGAATTAACTGATAGCCGAACTTCAAAAAAATCATTAACCGATTTTTGGCCGAATTAGATCGATTAACCAAATTAGACCAATTTGGTCAATTAATTCGATTTTAACCGAAATTTGAACACCCCTAATTATGATAAATCTTTTCGAATTAATCAATAATTTTTTAAATATTCTCACACAAAATTTATTTTCATAATTTTAATAGAATATAATATATTATATAAACAAAGAATACTACGATTACGATTTATGATTTTATTCTGTTTTACTACAAATATTTAATGTTAATATTCTCCCTAATACATACATTAAGGCCGCCAGCCAAAATGAATCATTTATGTAACCAAGAAAGGCATGTAAAACAGCAAGGGTTGACAGCAGTTGCGGTTGCTGTGGATAAATAGTCAACGACACAGACCGCGCCATCTTTATTGAACAGGTTCGTGTGCTTTGGAGGAAAGTGGTTTGTTAGGTCGTCAGTTTTGTACTAATTTTTCAAAACGCACCTTACTTTCACGAAACAGAACAGCCATTGGTAGTGGGAAAAACAGAACAGGCAAAAACACGAGTTCATTACTGCCAAAGTTGACTGGAGTAGCAATCGATCATTGCTTTTTCTTTTTCTTTTTTTCCTGATGGTCTTAGAATTGGGGGCCTACATTTGCAAGTTGCAACATGCTTCACTCTCTTAATTACCATACATGGAGGGAGCCATTTTGCATTGCGCAATGCCCAAGTCTCGGCAGTTGCTACACATCACACAGCATTTGGTATCAGACAAAAAATATATATTATAAAAAAATATTGTATGTGTACAATATATTATATTTTAGGTTAACGGTAAATTTAAAGTTTAGTTTTATTTTTATTTTTCTTAATTTTGTTACTTTTCAAATTTAAAAAAAAAATTAATTATTAATACTGTTAAATTCTTTTCATTAAATTCAAGTTAATGTCATATTTTTGTTACATAGTTACCAAATGAATATATATTAACTTACAAAATTTTGTACTAGTCAATTTAACAACAAAATTTTAATAGCGTTAACAATTGAATTTGAATTTTTAAATTCAAAACAATAAAGAGAGAAAATTCCTGAATTAAAAGTAAAAGGACTAAATTCTAAATGCACAAAGGATATAGAGACTTAAAGTATATTTTAACATGTAATTCTTACTATTATTCAAATGTGAAATTACTAAAAAAATATTTTTTAAACAATCACATTCATACCTATTCCTTTTGACATAATACTTAAAATTATTTATAGTCTCTTCCCAACCCATAAATAGGAGGACAATGTGTTTCAACACACTCGAACTCACGTTCTCCTGTATTGACAACAATATTCATATCAATCGAACTAAAACTCAATCGACTTTTGTAATTTTTTATTAAATCAATAAAAACCCACCTTTAATTAAAATCAAACTTAAATCCGTAATATTTAAAATTTCAATTTTACCACTTAGATTGCATGTGCTGTCATAAATTTTTAATATATATGAAGGTAATCAACTCAAGAAGGAATTATATTCAAATTTAAATTTAATAATAGAAATAGAAACGTACAAGTAAGAGGTTCTATACATCATATTTGTTAGAAATTAAATTAAAAGACATAATGATTTATTTAATCTTCTTATTTTATAAGAATAACTATTTTACCTTTTATTTAATTTTTTTTTATTTTTGTTTGTCTTTAAACTCGTTTTTTTATTAAATCATTCTAAAATAGATGAAAAAATTAAATATTTTTTAACTTTCCTAACATGACATTATATGGATGACACACGTCAGCATTTTATTAATTTTTTAAAATTTTAGAATTCAAAAAAATTAGAATCATTAAAATTATTAAAAAGGTATAAAAATATAAAAATTAAATATTTTTAAAATTTAAAAAATAATTAAATGTTTACATGTCATCCACATTGCAATTTAAAGGCTAAAACGACATTTTTTTTATAAAGTTAAAAGGTCAAAAAAATTATTATTCCAAACCAAAATAATTTAATTGCATATATACAAGCAACAAAATTAATGTGTCTTTTTTTCATTGATTTAATTTGTTTTGTGCATTTGAATGAACCTTGAGTTTGGCATTCGCCAAAAGATGATATTTAACAATTAATTAATATTTTATTTAAGAAATAAAAATAAATAATTAATAAGTTAATATAATTGGAGTTGCTCAGCTGTCACATATAATAAACGTAAACGTACAAGAATCAATTTTCAAATCCTATGATTTTGTCATCCCAAAGACTTTCAGAGGAAGACTATTTATTACAATTTACACTTCTGAATTTAATTTCATAGGTATGTGAAGTTTTCAATGTTGAATTTGACTTGCATGTCGCCGCATCCGTCCATTTTTCAAATCCTATATTGTTATTATTTCTCTTAACAAATGAGGTTTAAGATATAGGAATATATATATATATATATATATATATTATATTCAGGGATGACATAAGGAGGCTGCAGACAGTGCCTTTGCTCTTATAAAATTTCTTTTTAGTCCCTTAATATAATAGTTTAATTGTACTTTTGATCCCTTAAAATGGTAAAAAAAAAAAATCTATAATTATTTTAAAAAATTATGAAATAATGTATTAAAAATATAATTTAATCTTGAGACTCTTAAAATAAAATTATAATGGAAACTTTAGAATAATATACAATAATTGTAGCTTCTATTCTAACAAGTTGGTTGTGGTATATGAATTACGAAAACATGCTATGGTTAGCTAAACAGCTCATTTCCAACATGGGTAATCGTCAACGTCAATGTGTAATGTAATTTTTAGATCCCACCCAAGTTATACCCTAAGACCTAAAACCAATACTTGATTTCATGATAATATATATATATATACACACTTGCTTGAGTGGTTTCATGGTATTTCTTCTATTTTAATATATTTATTTACAATGAGAACAATAACTCCATGATTATATGGAGAATCAATAATTAATGGTAGCTTGTTATTACATTTAAATTTATGTGTAATATTATAGCTGAGAATAAAATCTGCTTTCACTTAAAATATGTTATCTTTAGGAAAAACATGTTGTAGAGTTTTTATAAGTGAATTTAGAGGATGACATATGCTTTAAGAGTATGGTAAAATAAATTAAAATTATATTTATATATATATATATATAAAGAGATAGATATCAAAATTTCAATTCTACTTGTGACTATCAAATAATTATCCTTTTTTTATAAATAAAAAAAAAGCTATTTGCTGAAAATGTCAATAGGACATATTTTATTTTTTGTTCAATAATTATTTGATATGGATATTTAAAAAAATAAAAATAAATGAAACCCAAAATAATTTATTAATCTAATTTAAAAAATTCAACCCAACAAATAATAATTTTTATTATTTTATTAAATCTAAAAATAAATAAATGAACATATATATATATATATATATAATAATCTTAACTCTGAAATCTACTTAATAATAACCCATATAATACAAGTTTATAAAATTATTGAATGGTGTGAATCAAATGAAATAACATTATACAATAATAGAGTAGAAATGGAGTTTTTTGTGAAAGGACAATTGGTAGATGCCATTATTGCATTTTTTTTTTGTCCTTTTCTTATTCTTCTACTTCTTTAATCCAATCTTGAAATTACTAGTGAATGAGGAATTATTTCAAAAATTATTGTACTAAAAACAATATAATAATTTAGTGGATTTTGGCAACATGTGGTAGTGTTTTTCTTATGATGTTGATTTGGTATTTCATTTCCTACATATATAAAATCATTCATTAAGTAAAAGAAAATAATTGATAGAAATATGTAGGAAATCCTTATCCAATATTGTTGAAAAAGTAACTCATTCAATTTCAAAATAAATCCAATAATTTACTTCTCATACTATTTAAAAAAAAAAAGGCAGGTAAGAGCAATTGATGACGATGTTAACTATTTGCATTATATAAACTATAGGAGAAAAATGTAATTTAGGGCGTGTAAAATTTTCGATTTTAATAAAATGAAAATTTTTAATATTTAATATTTTTTTTAATAAGTGATAGAATCTGGATCAGACAATCTCTAACAATATAAAAACGTCAAAATAACTGTTTTCTCTTTTACCCTGTTTAGTATTGTTAAAATAAAATGCTAAATCTTTCTACTTTTCAAAAAAATTTAAAATTATTTATCCAATTAGTGTTGAAGCTTTGTGGGAAGGTTTGAAATAAAATCTTGAAGCGTCATTGAAATCTTTCATGGAGAGGATTATACTCAAAACAAAATATTGAAATCCTTTTTTATTGCGTTAATTCATGTATACTTAACTGAATTTAAACACACATGTACACATTTTACTCCAATAAATAAGTACGTTTTTCATTTACTAAATAAGTTATAAAAAAAGTTTATTTTTAAGCCTTTTCTTAAATTTCGAAAATGAGAATGATGTGATGGTTGTTAGGTACATATTGAGATAGTTTAGATTTGAATTTTCTTATGTTATCTGCCTAGGTTTTAGATTTAAATTTTACTACGTATGAGTTGTATTTAAATTTATTTTAGTGTAAATATCAATATGTTTTAATTTTTAAAATATGTAGCACTATTTAGTTGTTAGAGAATATTTGAAAAGTTGTTCCTTTCACACTTTACATTAATTAATATACAAAATCTGCTGGCCAAAAATAATATACAAAAATTGTTCTCAATTTTTTTAAATAAACAAACAATACACACATGTAACACTCCTAACTCGTATTCGTTGTTTGAACAGAGTTACGGAGTATTACTAAAATTTACAAATCAAGTAAACAGATATTCCACATCATATAGTATTCATATCAGAAGTCAATCATAAAGTCTCTTATATGATCCCTCGAAGCCCAAAATACATGTTAGAAATAAGTCGAGACTAAACTTGGTACTCAGAAAATTTTTCAGAAAACATTACAATTTTTCAAAAGTGCAGAGGACACACGCCCGTGTGGCCAGGCCGTGTGAGCATTCGAATTAGTGACACACGATCGTGTCCCAGTCTGCGTCCAAACTTGGGGGCTCTCTGACCTGGGTCACATGGCCAAGTCACAAGCTTGTGAGCTAGGCCGTGTGAGCATACTGACTTGCATTAATAAGGTGCAAGAGTCATACAGCCAAGTCACACGCCCATGTGCTAGGCTTTATGAATAATTTGGGTATTATGTTTTGCAATTTAAAATATGCAGGGGACATACGGCCAAACCACACGCCTGTGTGCTAGGTCGTGTGAACAATTTTAAGTATACTGACTTATGCAAAATTTAAAATACAGGGGACACACGGTCGTGTCTCTGCCCGTGTGGACGAAATAGGCCATTTTTCTAGCCACATTTCTCACCTAATTTGTCTTCCACCTACATTAACACTTTAACACATCAACAAACCATAACAAAGCATTCAAATCAAGTCAAACCAAGTCTTATGCATGACATATCATTATATATGACCAAGTATTCATGCTTATCAAATTGATCAATTACATATATACACATATTTGTACCAAATATACCAAATCAAACCATGCCTTAATATGCCTATTAGTTAACCATCATTCAATCATACCAAAACACACATCACCCATGATAAGGTCATATACTTATATATCAAAATATATCAAGCATAAGCCATTCAAATGGCTAACAACAACATGACATTTACATGTCAACATTTGGCCAAATTAACTTATACATGCCATTATATCCAAAATAATTTACTATATATATACCGAAATAGGATGATGGATTGTGTGATGTGGCTCCGACCAGCTTCCAATCTTAGTAAGCTTTCGAATTACTATAAAACAAGGAAAATAAAATAGAGTAAGGATTTAATGCTTAATAATTTCGTATAACATGAAATTTAACTTACCATTTAATCATATTAAAGGTAAGCATTCTAAGCATTTTCAAATCAAATTGGCCAAAAGCCCTAACACATATCCTCATCAACCATGTTAGTCGTATATTTCATATGAATATCAACAAACATGTATCAGCTCAACAATAATCAAATTTCCATATACATATAATTTCCACATCATGTATCCATATAACATGTACAAATTATATCCATGTATTTCAAATATATTTCCGTAGTAATTCATCTCGAATTCAGATTGTCTCATATCAGAACTTTGCCCGTTGAACCATTTAAATATCGTTAGATACATAGGTAGTACACACAAAGTGTACAAATTTGTAATCCGTCAATTCATATACAGGTATGCCCGTGTGAGCATGTAATCGGGAAGCTCTTTCGAGCCATATAACGGGAAGCTCATGTGAGTTGTATAACAGGAAGTTCATTCAAGCTGAGTATCGGGAAGCTCATTTGAGCTGAGTATCAGGAAGCTCATACAAGCCATAAACGGGAAGCTTAAGAGAGCCAAATTCGGGAAGCTCATGCGAGCCAATTATCGGGAAGCTCAATAGAGTCATATAACAGGAAGCTCATAAGAGCTAAATAACAAGAAGCTCGTGAGAGCCTATTATCGAGACGCTCATAAGAGTTGTGATGTGTCCACAACACATGCAGGGCCACATCCAATCGGGAACCCTTAATGACAATGTCATTGTATCCATCGAATTTCTTAGGTTCAAACGAGACTTGATACTTGTCAGATATTTTCGGATATGTGATCAATAATATATATGGCAATTTATACAAATCACACACACAATAATATTCAATTTAAATCAAACAAATATACAATTTAGTTACACAAACTTACCTCGGCAAGTGTTCGTAAATTCGTAGGCTACTAATCTAATACTTTCTCTTTTCCTCGATCTTACTCCATATTGTGTCTATTCGGATCTATATGAATAAATTTAGCTCAATTTAATACAATTCACATTCAATTAAGTCCAATACACATCTTTGGAAAAAATACTATTTTGCCCCTATACTTTTAATTAATTACGATTTTGTCCCTAGGCTCGGAAAATGAAATTCATAGAATTTAATCCTTATTCCAAGCCTAGACAATTTTCATATATAACAATAGCAGCCCATGAATTTCATAAAATTCATAATTTTTTCATGAATTTTCTATCTTTTTAATTTAGTCCCCAAATCATAATTTCATCAAAATTCTTTTTACAAAAGTTGTCTATCTATCAACAACCTTTCATTTTCTACCATAAAACTTCATAATTCAACTATACTCATCCATGGAAAAACCCTAACACTTTAATAGTTTTGCAAATTAATCCCCAAGATAGCTAGATGAAGCTATTACGATATCAGAAACATAAAAATCATTAAAAATGGGACAAGAATACATACCTAATTAAGCCAAGTTTGCTAGAACTCAACTTCCATGGCTAGGGTTTCCATGTTTTAATTTTAGGAAAGATGATGAAAATGATGATATTTTATTATTTAATTCATTTATCATCTTTTATTTAATCATCTTTCTAAAATTACCTTTAATAATTTTTCCAATTTCCAATTAAGAATAATCATTCTTATCTACTAACTCCATTGAATGGTCTAATTGCCATATAAAGACCTCCAATTTTGAATTCCATAGCTATTTGATACCTTTAGCTACTAGAATTCAACTTTTTCACTTTATGCAATTTGGTCCTTTTCATCAAATTAAACGTGTAATCAATAAAATTTCTTAATGAAATTTTCATACGATATTTATATCATACTGTAGACTATAAAATATTATTGAAATAAATTTTCTTTCGGCCTCGAATTTGTGGTCTCGAAACTATTGTTCCGATTTCACTGAAAACGGGCTATTACAACATTATTTTTTAGTGATACACTTAACAACTAGATTTATTTAAGAGTTAATTGGTATAACTTATTCATTAGCTATTTGGTTATTGTTCTTGTTTTGAGATAAATTTGACTCTTAATTTTTTTAAAATAGTCAAATTTAATCATCAATTTAAAAAAAAAATTTTGAAATGTTGTTTTGTAACTAAAATGCTAAACTTTTAAATATAGCAGCCCGCATGATAATCTATATGTACTTTTTTTTTGGAATTTTATGATCTTTTTTATAATTTTTTATTGATGTAATATATAAGACAAATAATGTCATGTCAACATGAAGTACATGTGACCTGCAACGTGGTTGCTTCACCAACATCATTAAAAAGATTAATGTTTAAATAGACATTTCTATTAGAAAAACGATTCGACTCTTTTTGAAAGATTAATTATCAAATTTAGTTAAAAAAATAAAATTCAAATCGACAAAAATTTATAAACCTTGAAGATTAAATTTATCACTATGTCTAAATAATTTGATGAGACCAAAGACTCTACATAACTTTGCTTAAAATATTAAACTTAAATATTTATATAATTTTTATTTAAAATTTAATTTACCGGCAGACATTATTAGTCTTTTTTTATCAAAATTTATTTTTAATATATTGATGTAATCTAACCAACTTTTAAAAAGTAAATTATTATAATTTTAATAAACACACCAAATAATAAACAAACATTATTAACAACTTCAATAATTATAATAAAAAATTTAAATTTTAAATTGAAAAATATGAAAGTTTATTTTTTCAACTTTTTTAGTAGGATTGAAATTTAAACATCATGGAAGTATAAGGTTGGGCACATATTTTAACTATTAAATGAACACCTTTTGGCTGCATGATAGTTGATGAGGATGCTCTCCATAGTATATATATAGTGGAACTAAAATCAACCGAGATTGATCTAAGTAAGTATTCTTCATATATATTGCTTATCAAGGGCTTTAAAAAGTGTGAGACAACCACTTCATTATTCTATTTGTTCTTTTCGGTATGATAGATAAGACATTCTCTTAACTTTTTGAAATTAAAAAATTGAAAAAAAAATCTCAATTATTCAACAATTTCAGCTCTACCTAAAATTTTTTGACCAGGAAATTTAGGGTTTTTTTTTAATTTTTAATTATGTTTGAAAAGATAATAATTGAATTTGAGTGTAATTATTTGAATTATATATAAATTATATGTTTGATTAATTATTGTATTCAGTGTATTGTATTGAATCGAGTGTAATTGAAGCACAATAATTATATAATTTAATTTTAAATGAGATACGAAAAATAGAATAATTTTTTTTAAAATTATTTGTAATTCCTTTATGGAATCCAACCAGGCTTATTTAATTAATTCATTTTTCTTATAAACATTTATAGGATTTTTCCTTTTTATGCAAAGCCTATTTTTATTCATATATAATTCCTTTCCACCTTTAAATTGGAGGAACAGACGCGTTTAAATACATTCAAATTTATATCCTCTTTATTAATAAATTGAGTTAAAGATGAATCGGTATTAATAAAAGATGGTTAATTATTAATTTAAGAAGGAAAATGTTAATAAGTGTGTAATGGCAACGATGAAGGTGATATATATAGAAAGAAATATTAATAATAATGCATTAAATGTAAAAATAATATTAAGTTAATTAAATTTAAGTCATCTTCAGTGACAATTATTGGAATTAATTCAAAGGAGTCGCTTTCTTTCCTTAGTATTATTCCATACATAATTTTATCAGCATAATTATTATTGATCATCTTTCAAAAGAATCTGATGTCCCATTAGAAATCTAGCTTCTTCAAGTGATCGATGATGAATAATTCTTAAAAAGCTTTAACTTATATTAGACCCATTATATAGGTCAAACGATTTTTTTTAAATAAATATATATTTATGGTTTTATTTTTAATATTAAAAGGATTATATTGTCTTTACTTAATATTTTTATGTGAATTATTTTAAAGGTTTTATACAAATTATTAAAAAAATAAAATACACTTATAATAATATTTATTGTTTATTAAAAAATTTATATATAAAATTTCTTTTTATCTAGAAATAAGTTAGAAGATTAAATATTATTGCAATATACCAGTACAAGTCTAAAGTGGTTTATCAATAAATTTCACTTAATTTAATTTAATGTGAAAATTATGTAATCTAAAATCGTAATTTGTATTATAAATTATATAAAGTGGTGAGATTAATTTGAGTGAGGTTAAAAATACAAGTGCTATAAGATCAGTTATTGTTAGAATTGTGTGACTCGAAGCCTGTCACTTTTTAAAAATACAAGTGCTATAAGATTATACATTGGTTATAACAGGGTTGGTTAACCCTTCAACTATGTGCGCAGTTGAACTCCTTTTGAATTGTTGTTTTTCAACATTAATGAATTTTTCTTCCTCTACTCGTGAATCTTCTTGAAAAGTGTTTTCCACATAAAATCTGTATGTTCTTATATTTATTACTTTGCGATAATTCTTACTGCCATTATCAATGTAAAGTATAGCAATTATTGTAGCAGTGAAATTAAAATCAATTGCGAGATGTGTGTTTGAATTCAAACACAATTGTAATAGTGAGGTGAGGATGAAAATGACTATTAAAAGCATTAGAAATTTTGAATTATTTTATTTGTATGAAATTATTAAAAATATGTAAAACTTTAACTTTATTTAATAAACTAATAATAGTTACCAAGATATTTTTTTAAATGTTTTAATTATTTATTTTAAATTAATTTTTTATGAAAGGAATAATATTTTATACATTGTTAGTGGAGTTCTTAAACGAATAAAAAATATATATTAAATGGTAAATTATATTTAAATTAATTTGTAAAGTTAATACATTCCTTTAGAGATAAATGTTGTGTTAGATATTTACTATTTAAAGTTGTGTTAGATTTTTTTTTTTTTTAAATTTTGAAGCAGAGGTAAAAGTTAAAAAAATTTTAGGGCGAAATTAAATTGTATATTTTTTATAAAAATAAAAATATTATTTTATTATTTTAATAATTTATATTTTTTAAATTAAATTTGTATATTTTTTTATAAAAAATATTATTTTATTATTTTAATAATTTATATTTTTTTAATTTAAAAAATATTATTTTAAAAAGTTAAAATATAATTTTACTAGAAAAAAATGCTCCAATTGAAAAATACAGGTCTAGTTGCTGAAACGCAACACACTGATGTTTACTTCAACGCCTAATTGCTTCACGATCATTGACAGGAAGACCGAGTCAAAGTATTGAGTAAAGTATAGTAGAATGACGAACCAAGTGACATCTCTAAATAATATTCCACTTTTAGCATGCTTTTGGTTCCATTTTAAATTCTTATATTAATTTTCAGTAATTTAAAAATATAGTAATATATATATTTCTATATTAAGAAATTAAAATAACTAATTGAAAATCATATTACTTTTATGTTGGAATAAAACCCATTTTGTCTCCATTTTTTTTCAACCCTAATAACAATATTCCTTCTTAAAAAACAACAACAACAACAATATTCTTTGGGAACTTAATTTTCATGACAAAAAACTGCTAAACTCACTTAGCATGCCCATGATTTTCAGACAGTGAAAAAAAAGTTTAATTTTTGTGAAATTTAATATTATAAATTTAAATAATAATTATATTAAAATAATACGTAGATAATAATGAAATTATAAATTTGAAGTATCTAAGACTGTTTTTATAAAGCATATTATCTCGAAAAATAAAATCAAGATTCTTGAGATAAGGAAAAAAAGTCTAAAAATGTCGAAACTTGGAAATGATCCTAAAAAGGAACCGCTGTAACTACATCGAGTTGTTGTCTTAATTCAACATATTTGTAAAGAATTCCAACTTACTTAGTAGTGGGATGGTCAAAACTGGCAACCTTTGCTTATCAACGGAACATCATTTTCTCATATGCTTCTTTGCTCAACATGAAAACAAGCCAAGTTTTATTTTAAAAGTGATTAAAGAAAAAAAAAATTAAATCTAATCGGAGATTAAATCAATTATATTTTCGGATTTATTTTAAATGAAAAATTAATATTTAAATTTATTTTCATGTTAAATAAATATTAAATATAATTAATAATTAATAAAAAAAGATGTATTTGGTTTGATGATAACGTATTTAATATAAATTTTAAAAAGTTAAGGGTCTCGATTCTCGTTAATTTAAAAATAAAAAAATAATCACGGGAGTTAGGTGAGATGACAAGAGTCTCTTCTACCTTAATCAATACTCAAGGGTTCGATCCTCGTCTTGGGTATAGAGCAGCTTTAAAACTTATGGCCAGCATCAACCCTCTTAATGTGCCTACAGAATGCGAAAAATTAATTACTAAGCTCGTTTCGACAAATACCTTGAGAAATAAAAAATAATAATGAACTATATATTAATTACACAATAATATCATATATAATAATTAAAAACAATTAGTCTTGATAATGAATTTCTTGAGTTTAAATAAGGGGTGTAAATGAGATATTATTACTTGCAAGCTACTTGAGTTCGACTCGAAAAAAATTCAAACTCGATTTAAGTAATTATCGAGCCAAGCTTGAGCTATCAGTCAAGCTTAATAATACTTGATTCGAACAACTTGTTAGCTTTATCAAGTTTTTCATTTTTGAGTTGAGCTCGAGCTCAAGTATAAAATTGGTAAATGAGCTTAATCGAGCTCAAGTAACTCGATTATATCTTGAGCCAATCTTGAACTTAAAAATAGATGTTCGATCGAGTTCGAGCCAAATATCAAGCTCCGAATATTGAGTAGAGCTCGAGCTTGACAGTATTCGAATTCAACTCGACTCGATTACAACCCTAGTTCAAGCAATAAATTATCACGTGAGTACATGACATCTATTGGCTGGATATTTTTTTTTTGTTAAATTATGTTATTAATATTTATATTATGTGTAAGTTATGGATTCAGTCATTATATGCTAATTCAATAATTTTTAGTCCTTGTACTTTTTCAAAAACTAAAGTGTTAAATCTTGATCAATGGTAGCAATTAAATTTGTTAATTTGAATTTTGTTAATTCCAGACTCTTAAACAAAAAACATATATCAATGCCATGTTAGCTTTTTATTTCCATATAATACTCACAGAAAACTCCTATCATTTTAGTTGATGGATATATTTAAAGAAAAATTCTCAAATTCAAGTTTCCTACCTTGTATAAATGATGTGTAAGTGTTTAGTTTCATTTTTATTATAGTTTAAACCATACTAGTGCGAGCTATAATCGGATATATTTCGGCTTTAGGTCAATTTATTTTTATAATAGTTAATTCTAGCTATAGTTATTTACAGGGCGGTGGTAGGGGGTTGATAGGGGCCTGATTCCCTAAAATTGGAAATTTAAGATTTGATCCTTTAAAATTTATGAAGTTTAAAATTAATATATGATAAAATTACACTTTGACCCCTAAATAATAAAATTTTGATTTAATTATTTTAAATAATTATAAAAACGTAAACTGTTAAAATGATGAAATTACATTTTAACTTTTATTCAATTTAATAATTAAATTAACCAATAGTCAATTTTTTATTTAAAAATATTAATTAACTAATTAATTAAAATTAAAAACAAATTATGCTATCCTAAATAATTTGTTTAGCAAACCCAAGGTCAGTGAAAAATAAAAATGTCGGTCCAAGAGCATCTAATTATATAAAATTGACTACCATTTCCTCAAAGAGGAAGGAGATAGTGTTCTATTTTTCTCAAGAAAATGAAGGGTGTTCAAATCACTTGGAAATTTATGCTTTCATTAGGAAATGTGAACCAAAGATAGGAATTAGGTGCTATAATTTCCCTGTCCACCCACAAATGGCAATGCTTTTTAAAATCTTACAATAAAAAAAAAAAAAAAAAAAAAAAAAAACCTAGTTAGAAGAAATTTAATTATATTTGTGGATGATGAAATTGAAAATTGAAAATTTTAAAATATCATGGTTTTGCAAATCAATTTAATTAAGTTGGAATTCACACTAAATTTGATCAGCTTTGTTTAATTATGTTTGCTTTAAGGAGTTAGATGTGAAAAATGATTGCTTAATTAATTTTTAAAAAATTTAATTATTAATTGTACCTTTTAATAGTAAAATAAAAATAGTATCAAGAGAATTTTATCAAAGAAAAAAAAAACCAAATTTTTAGAATTTTATCAAAATTATATAAATACACATGTGTTCATACATATTGTATTGTACTCAAACAAGTTTGTTTTCCCTTTGTAATAAAGGGCTGAAATGGTGGAGCCTTGTTTATTGTTTAGGGTTATGATCATTTAGTTAAACAAAGTATTTGACTGTCATTAAGTAATTATAAATATTAAAATTCTGGGGTTCATGCAAATAAAGAAGAAGGAACCTTATTCCCCTTCAATAAGGGATGGAGGAGAGGTAATGACCAAGAGAATTTGAATCAAAGGTGGTCCTTTAAAGACAATAAATTAAAATTTTAATTATTCTTGCAAAAAGCTCTTCCCTTCTACTATATAAGCAACCCAAATTTCATCACCTAGACTCATAACCAAAAATATATTAAAATTTATTTCTTGTTAGCATCTATCCTTGTAGAGAGGTGAGGGTACCTAAGGCACAATAATGAAGGTATGAATATTTTAAGCTCATTTTTGTTTTGTAGGGTATAGCATTTACTTGGTTTTCAAGGAAGTAATGGTTAATTAAGCTAATTGTTATTTATAATAAAAATATATAAAAGCTACAAGTTAACCATGAAGTCTATTAGTAAGTAAATCAATCTGCTTGATTAAGGTATTTACTATGTTTGAAATTCAGAGATAACCTTCTTCTTTAAACTATCATAAGAACACTTGGGAACCAAAACAGTGAATCAGGGAGCGTCTGTAATGGATTAATGACTGTTGCAACTTGCAAGCAACTAGGAAAGTGAAGTGATATGCATGCCTAGTTTGTGGGGTAACCCTAAGATTGTTAGGAAAGATTTTGTGATATAGGTTAAACACGGAAAGAGAGGCTGATAGGCTATGCCTAGTAGTTTTAACCGAGTGAGTGGTCTCTGGGGCCATTTTAACAATATATGGTCTGTCATTTAGAACACGTGCTAGTCTTTGCAACCTTTGTTTTTAAACCCACAGCAGCTATATAAACTCCAACCCCCAAATTCAATTCCCCATATCTCTATCCCATCTCCTGGAAGAGGGACTTCATTGCTCTGAATATTGGGTTTGGAGTATTGGGAAGTGTATAAATCTCAGTGTCAGTGAAAAACAACTGTCACTGCCATAACCGGACGTTGATACCTCAATGTCAAAGACCCATCACCTTTGATTTATTTATAGAGGAAGCTTGCAAGGCTATAGTTGAAGGGGTTCTTTTCATCATTTCGTTTATCAGACAAGAAGACGCAGGCTTAATTTTTGTTGGGTGTTTTCTGTTCTTTTCTTTAACAAAAGATGGGAGAGGATGGAGCTGCAAGAAATCACCTTCACAACAACCAAGTGTTCGACCTCTCCATTGATGTGCTTCCACAAGGTGGGACCAAGTGCTATGATGACGATGGCCGCCTCAAGCGATCTGGTAAGTTCCACCAAGTTGTAATGATATGAATCTTTTTGGCTTTTTGTTTGCCTTTTTAAATTTTTGTACTTGGAAGGTAAAAAGGGTCACTTACACATCCTATCAATGGGGTATCACTAGAGGTGTGCACAGGCCGGGCTATCCGGCCAGCCCGAAGGCCTGCAGAAATGTGAAAAGATTTGGGTAAAAATATAGGTCTAAAAAATGAGTTTAGATAAAAAAATAAGGCCCGGGTAAGATATTTTTAGCCCGAGCCTGGCCCGGCCCGGCCTGAATTCACTAAAGGACAAAAAAATTTGCATATTTTTTTTATTTTTAAATGTTATTTTCTTGTTGTTTTCTCCATATTTTGCTACCATTTTACTATTATGTTGCTATTATTTTGTTGTTATTGTTTGGATATTGTATAAAATTTATTTTATTGTTAATTTTCTTATTATTTTAAAGGCATTTGTTAATTTTTTTTATTATTTTAGAAGCAATTGCTTGTTAAGTTGCATTTATCTTAGTGTTATTTAAGTCTTCATATTTTTTAAAATTTATTTTCAATTTGTTGGGAAATATTTATTTTGATATTTTTAGTATTTTTGATGTATTATATATATTTAAAAATAATAATAATATAATATAAAAAATTAATACGGGCGGGCTGGGTTGGGCCCGGGTTTTAGTATTTTTATCTGGGTCGGGCTTGGGTAAAATTTTAGGCCCATTTTTTGAGCCCGGCCTGGCCCATGAACACCTCTAAGTATCAACCAACGAAGTTCGAAGATGATTTTGAAATTTAAGAGCGCTTGGATAAAAACATTGCATACTGAAATTGAGTTTTTATAAAAAGATTGGGTGCATTTAAAATATAGTTTGGTGCTATTTTTTAAATTTATAATATTTTATATTATGTTATTTTTATATATTATAATAATTTATTATCTATAAAATTAAATATATAGTAATATATATTATTATAATATAAACATAAAAAATATTAAGATAATTATATATAAAATTTTAATAGATTAAAAATATATAAAATTATTATACATTAAATTAAAAATAATATAAATAATATGGACGAGCTAAAAATGAATTTTAGTTAACTATTTATAAATATAGTTGAGTTTTAATAAAATTTTACGTTCATATTTTAGATTGGTTCAAGCTTGAGAAGCATATATAGTATTAATATCACGGTTAAGACTGATCCTAATCCAACCTAGCCGATAAACACTTACTTGGAACTATAGGTGCTTATGGATTGAGGTGTGTTGGGTTCGAGTCAAGCCCATGTAAGGTATCTAGACTATTTTTTCAAGCTTAGGCCAATCTCGACCTAAAAAATAGGTTTATATTTTTGTCCAAGCTTGACCCAATTTAAAAAAGGTAAATTCAGACCCGACTTAGCCCTCCCATATTTAATTTTTTTAGATTAATTTTTATTTAAAAATATATTTTTTTAAAAATATAATACACTAAATGCACTAAAAAGGTAAAATAAAAATCTTTTAACACATTAAAAATATTTATATTAAAAAAACAATACCATAAATATAATAAATGTTTTATTTTATTAAAAAAATAATACCATAAATATAGTAAATGTTTTATTGTATTAAATATAATTTTTAGGACTTTATATTTTGGGTTAGGTTATTTAGTTGACTAAGTATTTTTTTTAAGTTTTGGGTAATGAATTTAATTGAGATTGATTTAGTGATTTAATATAAATATAAATAATTATTATTTTATATATACAATTAATATAATTATTTTTATAACATAATATATTCTGACCGGATTAAGTCAGGTTTGAGCAAAAAAATCTTACTTAAAACTCGACTTATGTAAAAAAAAAGAAAAATATTAAAATTTATCCAAATCTTTTTTCGAATGAAACTTCATACCTCAATGGGTGACTCGATCTATCAGCATGTCTGAATTCACTTTTTTTTTTTTTTTTTTCTGACCTTAACATCGCTGTTTTGCCTTTTTGGCAGGAACCGTGTGGACCGCTAGCGCACATATTATTACAGCAGTCATTGGTTCAGGAGTCCTGTCACTAGCTTGGGCCACGGCTCAGCTGGGATGGATCGCTGGTCCAATAGTGATGATTTTGTTTTCTTTTGTAACTTACTACACCTCCACTCTTCTTGCTGCTTGTTACCGCTCTGGTGACCCTGTTAACGGCAAGCGAAACTATACTTACATGGATGCTGTCCGATCAAATCTTGGTATCTATCTATACAAATCAAACTTTCACTTCCATTAGCAAATCGGATTTTCTTTTCTAAATGTTTTTAAGCTTAACATCTTTGTTTTCTGCTTTTTCAGGTGGGTTTAAAGTTAAGATTTGTGGGTGGGTTCAATACTTGAACCTTTTTGGAGTTGCCATTGGGTACACCATTGCATCATCAATTAGCATGATGTGAGTTCCCAACTTCAAATTTGTAGATTTAATGAAAGAATATTTGTTTTTGTTTTTCTTTTATTTGTTGGGGAGCTAAAATATTTGGATGTTTTGATATAACAGGGCTATCAAAAGGTCGAATTGCTTCCATGCTAGTGGTGGCAAAAATCCATGCCATATGAATAGCAACCCTTATATGATTGCTTTTGGTATTGTTGAAATCATTTTCTCTCAAATTCCTGACTTTGATCAACTATGGTGGCTTTCCATTGTTGCTGCTGTCATGTCTTTCACCTACTCTACAATTGGACTTGGCCTTGGTATTGCTAAAGTAGCAGGTATTAATAGCTCCGTTGCTACGACTCTTCGTTTTTCTTTTAAGCATCAGTGTCCGACACTTTTATCTAATAACATTTTTTAATTTACCAGAAACTGGGAAAATTAGGGGAAGCCTGACTGGAATCAGTGTTGGAACTGTGACTCAAACCCAAAAAATATGGAAGAGTTTCCAGGCACTTGGAGACATTGCTTTTGCCTATTCATACTCCCTTATACTCATTGAAATTCAGGTATATATAATTTATCCAAACTATAATAATATTTCTTCTTAAAGCCATTAGAACTTGTTCAACTTAAACAATATGGTGACTTTTTTTTATAGGACACCCTTAAGGCTCCACCAGCAGAATCAAAGACAATGAAGAAAGCAACCTTGATAAGTGTTGGAGTGACAACCTTGTTTTACATGTTGTGTGGTTGCATGGGCTATGCTGCTTTTGGAGACTTGTCACCTGGAAACCTTTTAACTGGTTTTGGATTTTATAACCCGTTTTGGCTCCTTGATATTGCCAATGCTGCCATTGTGATTCACCTTGTTGGTGCATATCAAGTTTACTGTCAACCTCTTTTCGCCTTCATTGAGAAAAGCGCGGCCGAGAGGTTTCCGGACAGTGAATTCATTACCAAAGATATCAAGATCCCGATCCCGGGTTTTCGCCCTTACAATCTCAACTTGTTTCGATTAGTTTGGAGGACAGTTTTTGTGATCATTACAACATTGATCTCCATGCTTCTTCCTTTCTTTAATGACATTGTTGGACTCCTTGGGGCACTTGGATTTTGGCCATTAACAGTTTATTTCCCAGTTGAGATGTACATTTCACAAAAGAAGATACCTAAGTGGAGCACAAGATGGGTTTGTCTTCAAATCCTTAGCATTGCTTGTCTCTTTATCACCATTGCCGCAGCTGCCGGTTCGATTGCCGGGGTTGTTCTCGATCTCAAGTCGTTCAAGCCCTTCGCGACAGTATACTAGTTCGGTAGAATTGACCCGGTATGATTCGCAACATTCACGGAAAGTAGAAGGCGAAGAAAAACTGATCTTTTAGGAACAAATGAAGGTTGTCGTTCCTGTTCATATGAAGCCAGAATTTGCAGTTTTTAATTACCTTATAAATTCAACAAAAAATGGAGGCCATTTGGGTCACCATTTCCACTTGTAAGTTGTAACTTTCAATGTCACTCAATCCAAATGGAAAAAGAATTGAACTCAAGTTGAAGGTTTTATCATACAATTAAAGCTAGAAATTTAAAAACTTTACTGCATGGTTCATGCCAAAAACTGCTTAATATCTAGTGGGGAAATCCTTATTTTATATAATATGACAACTCCATTAAAAGCAATATAGCATTGAAAGTGTCAAAGTGCACATGTCTATTCAACAGTGGCACCAGCTTATCTGCAAACAGAGACAAAATTTATCCATAGAATTTCAGTATCTATTATCTTTATTGAATTTATTCTTTTTAAATAATGGTGATTTTTACTAATCCATAGGCCATAGGAACAGATTCTGATTGTCACTGTCCATCAATTAAACAAGGTGATGGAAAGAAGCTCACTTTCAGTGGCTCTCAATAGATTTGACCTTTTAACACTTGGACCCCTGGATTTTGGTGTTATTAAAAACTAAAAAGCTGGAGAAAGTAGGAACCTTTTATCATGTTATGCTACGATCAATTTAACTTCAATTTCAAGGCAAAATGATTCACACCATTAGAATCTTGTTTGAGACTTTTCTACTCCACTACTTGTGCTCCCACTTATTTCTAAAATGCCACTACCATGTACCACTAATAATATAATAATAATGCCGCATCCTAAATGAGCCATTTTTTTTGGTCTTCAGTATAATTGAGAAACGTGCAAGTTTAAACCTTAAATAAGGCATAAAAGGTTATACAATGGACAATTCATCATGTGTTGCACATGTAAAAGCTCCGGTTTGTGGTGAATGGATGCAAAAAGTTAAGCGGCGGTAGTGACATGGTGAGGGGCTGTGGAAGAGCGTAGGTAGACAGCCGGCAGCCGCCAAGGAGAGGCTGAAAGTGGTAGGCCCTGCACAGATGGATTATTAGTGGGTTGATAGTAGTCATCAATGGGTCCATTTTGCCTAGTACTGCTAAACTTTTTGAGTCTTTTTTCCCTATTTATTGGTAATGATTGTTTCCAGAGTTTTAGAGAAGAATCTACAAGAGATTCTTTATTTTACTATTTCCTTTTTTTTTTTTAATTTTCAAATGAATTAATTATTTTATATGAAATACGAAATGAAGTATGGTTTTATATTATAAATTATGGGTAAAAGTTTTTAATTTGTGGGTGGATTGTATTTCGATCTCTTTACTTAGTAAAAAATAAATAAATTGTTTTTATATATTTTAAAATGTGTAAATTAATCCTTTGGTTAAAATTTTTTTATTAAATGATGATGTGGAACGTTAAATCCATTCTAAAAATTAATTTTTTTTATGGGTGAACTATAAAAATGGCCACTTAACTATGCCTTTCGTTTTATTTTGGTAACTCAAGTATTATTTTTTTCAAATTAGTCACTAAACTTTTTCAAATTAAATATTTTAGTCAGCTGATGTGGGTTTTTTTATTGGCCTAGTAACAAAATTAGCCCTCTAATGTTTGCACATTCTATCAAATTGATCCTAAATATAAAAAATTCAACAAATTTAGTCATTGATGTTTACAAAATTTGTCATTTTCATTTTAATTCTAAAAAATAAAATAAATTTGGCTCTCAACATTTACAAAATATATCAATTTAGTCCTAACTTTAAAAATTTAAAAATATTTAAAAAATCATTTTTAGCCCTTTATAACCCATCGGCTCATTCATATGAGATATTAAAATAAGAAAAGAGTATATTCTTTCAAGTCACTTGCAACAATTTCTTTTACTATAATTTAAGCTTCACAGTGGAGCAAACAAATTGATTTGGAACCTATCTGAAATAATCGCTACACGAACAAATAACACTTTTAATGTCTTTATTTTCTTTTGGATCTTAATTTTTTTGTGTTTTATCCCAACTTTTTAGAGTTCTTTTGAAAGTGACTTGGGGTACTATCTTTTTTTTTTTAATATCTCATATGAATTAGCCGATGGGTTATAAAGGGTTAAAAATAATTTTTTTTAAATATTTAGAGTTAGGATTAAATTGTCAGATTTTGTAAATATTGAGGGTCAATTTTGTTTTTTAGAATTAAAACTAAAATGATAAATTTTGTAAACATTGAGGATTAAATTTGTCAATTATTTTATATTTAGGATCAAATTGATAGAATACGTAAACATTCAAAGGCTAATTATCTTACTAGACCAATAAAAAAATCCACATCAATTCAGAGTGACTAAAATATTTAATTTCGAAAAGTTTAGTGACTAAATTAAAAAAATTAATAGTTGAGTAACCAATAGTTGGGTGACCATTTTCATAGTTCACCCATAGAAGAAAAATTTTGAACATGAATTTAATGTTCTACGTCATCATTTAACAAATAAAGGTTAATGAATGGGCTAAATTTCCACGTTTCAAAATGTATAATGATTAATCAACTCATTTTTTAATAGAGAATCGAAATGCAATTCACCAATAAGTATAGAGGTTTTTCATACTTTTACCAAAATCATCACATGATTTGCAAGTAAATTTTGTGAGGAAAAAACAAGAAAGTGAAAGGAAAAAAATTGTGAGAAAGAAAATAATTTATGGGTATTTTACTTGAATAGTTAAAGTTAATAAAAAATGAAAAAAAAATTATTGACAATTTTTACTTGTTAAACCGTGAAAAGGAAAGAAAATCGTTGATTATAATATTGTTATACTATACTCATAAGCATGACGGAAGACCTAGCAATGCTGATGGCAAAAGTTGACAAAGGATTGAGCTGCCAAGGCTAACAGCAAGAAGAAAAAGGATCGACGCGATCAGTTCATTATACAGAGCAAGCAGACCTGAAAGATAAGAGCAAGGTAAGTATTAAAATACCCAGATAGATATTTCGTTTCATCATCTCATTCACTAAACTCATCTCTGAAAATTCCTTTAGCATCAAAAAGCAACTCCAACGCCGTTTTAACTCATCCTTTGGTTTTGCAGATCGTATCAAATCTCTTGAAGTATCTTCACCAGCCCAAATCCATACTAGCTCAAACAAAACTCTGACAGATACATTATACATCAAGCTACATACTTAAGTGAATAGCTCTATTTAATGATGCATGGATATTCTAGAGTAAACATGATTATAAATTAATTTATATTAACATATATCTAATTTTTTTTATGAGTTAATTGCACCATACATCTTCAAACATCGGCTTTCATTCTAAATTGGTCCTCAAACTTCAAAATATTCCAATCACATCTCTAAACTATTGATGTTATACTAATCATGTTCTTTCATTATTCAAACTGAATTTAACCATTAAATGAAAAATAAAATATTATGTGACATAATTTGAAATAAAATCTTTAAATAAAAAAATAAAATGTTGTCATAACTTCTAAATATCATATTCTACTTAATTTAGAATTTAATAATAATCGTCTTCCATATACGACCTGATAGAATATCGTAGCCTGCATTGTTTGGGTTTGTGTGCAGGGAAATTTGGCAGCAACGCAATTTGTTTATCTTTCAACAAGCGGACTGTAGCACGGACAGGTTGATATCTCTTTCTTGGAATTGGACTTGTGGGGTTGAAAAAGCTGCGGTCGAATAAATGGACATTACCTGACCAAGGATGGGTAAAAAAACAATATTGATGGAGCAGTAGAGGTCGGGACGAATCACGGTAAGGATTGGAGTGTTATACGAGATTCACAAAGTGTATGGATTTCGGGATTTAGTAGGAACATTGGGATTGCATTGGTTCTTCATTTGGAATTATAGGCTATCCGAGATGGGTTGGAGGTGGCTCGAGGCTTTCGAAAAATTATGCTGAAAAATGTTTGTGCTGAGTTTGTGCAATTGGTAACATATTGAAATATGGCTGTTAACATTTGTTCACTAGGGAGACATACAAGGAGTCTACTTCTTCGATAGTGGGAAGTAATCGTTGGGCATATTTTGCGGGAGTGCAACCGAGTAATTGACGCGATGGCGAAATGGGTAGGAACGGAGAGATATATGCTACAATTATATGATACACCAAAGTCTACTTTACGAGGGTTGTATTGTCACATGCCACTAATCTTAGTTGTTGATGTAATTCTATTTATACTATTGGCAGGGGCTCTGACTCCCCTAAAATGAAAAATATTTCATGTAAGCCCTTTAAAATTTTTAAAATTTTAAATTAGTAAATGTAAAATTACACTTTAACCCCTTAAATTTAATTTAATTTTTTAAAAATTATAAATATATAAGCTATTAAAATGGTGAGATTGTATTTTTACTATCGTAAAAATTATAATTTAATTTCGACCTCCCAAAAAAAATTTCTAACTTCTCCCCTAACTGTTGGATTTGCTGGGCTCAACTATAAATAGAACCCTTCCCCATCATTTGTAATCATTTAGTTATAGTCCTTCAAATTAATAGAATATTTTTTAGTGCATTTACTCAAACTTATATTATTACTCTTTTGGCTTTTCTGTTTAATACAAGTTCTTTTGTCTTTTCAAGTTTTGTTTTTGGTACCTTAAAATTTTTTTACAATAATTCTCGTTTTTTGAGAGTAAGATTGACTTAAGCGAATTTGAACCCAAGAAATTACTTAAAATTACACGGCTTTGCCAAACTAAAGTTCTAACCTCGTGACAATTGTAAAAAAATGTTTACACTACTGAAAGGTTCTATTTTCTATAGGATAAGGAGATAAAAGCCCTAAGCCAAACTTCCATTCAAAAAATTATAATGATAATTTCAAAATACAAAATAACTTTTTTTTTATTGTAAAGCATTTTAATTATATTTTTTTAGATTTTATTTTTTAATTAAATAAAATTGTGTAAACATATATTAAACAAATAAAACTAACACATGCATGGTGTGAATAATAAACTAGTGTATATATGTTGAAAGTTATTATAACATATTTTCTTTCAATTATATCTTTTTTTTATAAGAAAATGTTTAAAATATTTCATTTTTATCAAATAATTAATCTAGAAAATTAATAAAATAAGATGATATTTCACATTCTTTTATCTTCCCTTGCTTATATAAAAGACTTACCCAAAAAAATTGTACTTACCCTTTGCTTTCTCTTACTTTCTTTTTCCTTGTTTCAATTCAATCCAAACATAAGTTTAACTTAAAGCGCATTTAAGTACAAAAAGTGGAAAAAGAAGAGAGTGAAAGATGAAACCAAAGTAAATTTTCAATATGAATGGTATGAAAGAAAAATGAGATTTATTTTAAAAAAGAATTATTCTGTATATAATTAAATTATTCTAAATTGAAATTCTACATTATTTAGTTCAAAATTGTACACTTTTTTAAAAACATTCATTTTCTTTCCACTTATTTTTTCAATTCTACCGAGCATTGAATGAAAGAAATTTACTTTTTTTTTCTATTTTTCCTACCAAACACAAACATATTAATGGAAAGAAATTATATTTTCATTATATCTTTCTACTCATTCAATCTTCCATTTTTACAATTTTATTTTCTAATTCATCACACTTCGCCATGGCAGGGCATGAAATCAAAATTCTTCATTCAAAAGAAATAAAGGGTGAGGAAGCAGAGTGGGGTGAAGATCTATCTGCCATCCACACATGTACAAGTCCTTGGAGCCAATAACAAGTGAAAAGCAGTAACGTCTAAAGGAAATTTTCTAAATTGACATCACTGATAACTTTTGATTACATCTTAATCCCCTAATAGCACAAACAGGCAACCTTCTAATCAAATACCTTTTATACTGAAAAGGAATTATTAGCTCAGTGCCTCTTTGCTTTCGATTCAATTTTAGAAACAGTCACTGCTGAAATCTTGTTGACCTCATAAAGTAACCCGGCCGAGAACAAGAAACTGCATTGAACATGAAGGTAGTCATTGGTAAGCATTTTTGTAAAAAACAAAATGCTGGTTCGCCATTAGTTGTACTAACAGTCCATATTATTCATAAAGTTTCTCGTACCAAGCAAGTTTTTGTGCTTTTATACTTAGATTGGCACTCATTTCCATAGCATGGAACAAACTTACTAGGAAGCATACTTTTCCTCATTTTAACATTCATGTTTAGTCATAAGCCTAAAACTTGTCAAAAGGAAGTCTAAGGTTCAAATCCATCACCCTGGCTTCACCATGACTCTATTCCATAGCAACTACTGGTTTCACTTTCACATCGGTTGGTTCTCAATTATATGAGGACTTTGCTTAAGCATATGCTTCCTTCCACATAAATTAAACTCATAAAACCACGATGTTCATGGATTAAAAAGTTTTTCATCAAGAAAACATGGTAGGAACATGAAGTATAATGCAGGTAATGAGTCAATTATTAACATTACCATGTTGTGATACACACTCGGTGGACAGTGCTAGCAGCAATCAGTGCTACAACTTCTGCTAATATGACTGCCAAAGGAAAAAAATAAGAGCAAATTCAAGTTAGTCTTTTTAACAAATGATAACTTCTGTAGCAGAGAACCCAGTGCATTGTAAAATATGCAAGAAGAACATGCTATCTACTAAGATGGATTCTTAAATTCCATTTTAAATGAAAAACTATGCCTGGTTGATAAAAAATAAATAATGTTTTCTTCCAAATAAAGAAAAAAGTCAATATCGGGTTTCAATGAACTTAAGTAGCTGTTACTGAAACAAGGAAATTACGACACTTAAATATTAACCTCTGAGTTTCTTACTGCTGTTGTTCAGCAGTGAAACTCATGAGCCATGAGTGGCCCATGCATGCTATATTCTCACCAAGGAAAGTTACAATAAAATGTTAAAAAGGTTTTTTGCTCTCTGACCTTTGTCACCATAACTAATGAAGAAGAAAAGAAAAGCAGACAAATTAACTTTAAAAAATGGGTATTTATATGCTTACCAGCACCCCAGCCGGTCTTCACTCCACTTGCTTCCTGGAAATTCCCAATGAACTGAAAGAACAGAAGTCAGGAAAAATACGGATTATATCGCCAAATCAAGTAATGCAAGTCACACAAAAACAACAACTAGTTCATCAGCTAGTAAATTCACTAACAAGAGGATTCCCACTTGTAAAATCCAAATAACATGATAGCTATAGGAATTAGGATCAACTTAATGTACTAAAATAACAAGAACAACAATTCATCAGCTAATGTATTCAAGGAAATTTGAAATTCATATCATAAATCAGAGGATTATGAATCTGGGTGATTAACAAATGAGAAAAGGGTAGATTCAGGGCCTCTAGAGACTCACTGTTAGTAACACGAGAAACAAGAGGGAGCTGATGAATCCTCCAAGTATTGTAAAAAGCTCCGACGATGCTAACTTCCCTCGATACATTTCTTGGAGTGAAAGAATGACAGTAAATAAAAGAAATGAATACAGCATCGAACTTCCTGATCCAGCCATGACTAACGATCTACAAACATGTGAAAATTTAGATAAACCCTATTTGAATCATAATCTTATAATCTATGTAAAATTTTGGATCTTCATCAAATAAAATTGGAATTCAACTTCGCAATCCAATAAAACCAGATGAAATCTCGGATCTCCTCAAATAAAATTGGAATTCAGCTTCGCAATGCGATAAAATAAGATCAAGATTTGGAATAAATGAATGCTAATAACATAATTTTTTTTGAAAAAATTCTAAAATTTCCGTACCTTTTAAACCCTAGCAATGCCCTGATCCTCTCTGTCGCTCTGCCGATGCGTAAAAATCTCAGAATAAGGGAAGTAAAAATTTACTTATATATAGATATAATATTTCCAGTTTCACAGGTAATAATAATTAGGGGTAGTTTAGGGTTTTCAAAAGTTATAATTAATTTCTTTTATATAATTTATTAATAATAAATAAATCTCAAAATTATTCATGAATTTTAATTAAATATTTAAGGTTAGAGATGATTTTTTTTTAATTTTATACATCACATTTTAATTTAATTTAATTTTTAGTTTTTTAAAGAAAAAAATTCAATTTTTAGTTTTCACAAATTTTTAATACTATTTTTTTATTTAGCAATATTATTCATATAATATTATTTTATGTTTACATGCATAAATGATTATGATTATATAATATGAAATAAATTAATGTATTTATTTCTTTAAATATATATACAATTGAATAAAAAATAAAATTTTTATACATACATTTGATCCATAATCAGTTACATGTGTAATTGTGTATGATTGTACAAAACCTAAGTTTATGTATCAAATTGTACATTAAATCAAAATTCACATCTAACTTTTATATTTATCCCCAAAAAGAGATAAAGATTTTTAGCTCTTGAACCGTGTCACTTTTCTTATGTTGGTATTTAAAGTTTTTTTTAAAGTAATGTTTAAAAAGTCACTTAGTAATTGGATTATAATACAATTGCTTATAATTACACAAGCACGGCACGGTTGAATAACCATTATAATTAGTCTGTCTCACTAAATTAGGTGTAATTAAAAGCCCAATTACACTTTCCAATGCTAAAGGGAATGTGATAATTAGAGTAATTATGCATATAATTACACGCAAAAAAAATATTTTTATACAAGTTATATTTTTATAAAATAATTTGTATATTTTATAAAATTATAGTAAAAAATTATATTATTTAAATATTAAAAAATTTCTAAAGTTATGGTAAAAAAATTATTATAAAAAAATAATTTATTTATTATAAAAGTGTTATAATATATTTATTTATAAAAATTTATGATTAAGAAGTATGGACATAACTTATTTATGTAATCATATTATACAAAAAAAATTAAAATTTAAGTTGAACTTTACTAAAGAAAAAACTATTTATTAGAGTATCGAGCTCCATATAATGCATTGATTACGATTAAGTTCACAATGAAAACTTAAATATATATATATATATATATATAAACTCGACACTTATGGATTTGAGTTTTATATAATGCATTTATTATGATTGGATTTAAGATAAATAATGCATTTATTAAGATTAAGTTTACCGTAAATGATAAAATTTAGACATCACTGACCTTGATATAATATATCTATTGTAGTTTTAACTCTCAACCGTGAGAATCAATTTCAATATTGGAATGTAATTATTAAAAAAGTCGCATTTTAAGAAATAAAATTTGGTATACCTAGGATGAGAAATAATTTTATATAATACAATATTAAAGTTAAAAACCATAAAACGACATTCCAGTTCTAGTTTTTTATTTGAAGAAAACTATAATTACAATTACATTTAGTTTTTTTTTTTCTGCTACTTAACTTTTCTTTCTATTCTGAATTTTTTGGGGCAGGCACTATTTTGAAGTTCATAAAAACCAGATTACAAAAACAATACATGTTTACAAGATTATCTTAGTAGTTTGATCTTTTTCATTTAAATGAATTTCTTTTTATTTATCAATTCTCCTATTTTCACTTTTTTTTATTTTTCTAATATAAATGTATTTTTAATAATTATTTGTTTTACTCACAAAGAAAGTGTACATAAAGATTAATATATATGGTTAAATGATGCTGTTACGCTCCATGCTTTGCATAAGCTTAATATTTAATCTTTATATTTTAATTGATGAATTTTAATTTTTATATTTTTTAATTTGATCAATTTTAATTATTATATTTTTACAAGTTTTAAAATTTCAATTTTAACTCAAGCACTAACAATAAAATTCATTTTATTTAATTCAACCATTAATTTTGTTCTATGCGTAAATTTATAAATTTAGTTCATGTTCTCCAGTTACATTATTTTAGTCCCTATATTTTTCGAATTCTAAAATTTTTATCTTAACACAAATGATAATCGATAAATCCATTAATTGATTTTTTTTTTTAATAATATGTGAAGATAACAATTTGATATGACATTACTCATGTGATAGTATGTTTGTTGTATCATGTTTTGGAAATAACACATCTTAACAAATTTTTTAATCATGACTGAGATTTTTAAATTCAAAAAATACAAAGACTAAAAATGATAAAATTAAAGTGCAAAAACTAAATTCGCAACTTTAGCATAGCAAAAAAAAACTAATAGTAGAATTTAAACTATATTGTATGACATCCAATAAGAATATTTGAACATGCCACGTCATATTTCTAGATAAAATGAAGCAAATTGATAATTTAAACACCACTTTTATTAAAAAATTTAGTACCTCAGTGAAGCAAACTATATACTTTGAAGACCTGTTTAAGCCTATAAATATCTAACTTTGAATACTAAGCCATATGGGGCCTATAAAATGTATACCTAAGGCTGGATTCTTTCAATAAAGCAAAAATCCTTTTGAACATGATATTTGGATTTGTAACTAATGAAGTGCCATACAAATGAAATCCCATAATAATAAATTCGTAAATTCTTTTGGAGGGGAAAGGGAAAATCTCAAGTATTGATTTTACCAAGAATAATTCAAAGGCAAAAGTCCTTATATTTAAGTAAAAAATTTAAGCAATTTTTTTTTACCCAAAATCATTCAAAGCAAAAGCCCTTAAATCAAAGCAAAAATTTTACCCAAAAACTTCCTGTTCGTCAAAAGCTTTCCCCTTTCCTATTCTTATGCTGTCGAGCATGGAATTACAAACAAAGAAATAAGAGAGAGCTGCTAAAAGATGGAGTTGAAGAAAGCATTAGATTTATTTTGTACTGAGTTGAGGTTGCTTGGTAATAGCAAAGTCTAGAGCTGAGGAGGACAAGCAACCGATTAAAGGAGCAATGGGTTTCCTAAAAAGGGGAGTTGGATGATCGATTTACATGCCAAATTCAAGTGCTAAAATCTACATTAACCCTATATAGCCAATATGAGATTCTGCATGGGCAAATTGAAATATCAATGTCATACACATACCCGTGTCCCAAACTCTTACCTAAGTTGGAGTAACAAAGTTTTGTACCATTCCTTCATTTAGTTGCAAAAATACACAAAAGAAAAACTACAAGGAAAAAAAATGCATGTAACTAACAGAAACAAAACACACAATGATTAGATCCTTCAACAAAAAATAAATATTAGATCTTTTTATTTACTTTAAAGCTGTATCATGACTAAAATGTCACTCTTTGTCAATTGACAAACTTTACTTTCATGGTGAAGCCTATCGTGGTAATGAATAAAATGTCACTCTTTGTCTGTTAAACTTACTACTCTTTCCAATTTAAATCTATACAGCAATTTACATTAACCTTTATCGTATGTTAGAGGACGAAGAAACTTACTTTCCCATGTCTGAGGACCTTACAGGGCTTTTTGATCCATTCGCTCGTTCCAGTTGAGGCAACGAATCAAACTGTGGAACCAATCACCAGTTTGATCGCATTTATTGACAGTTGGAAGGGGGTGCTGGCTCATGGATATTCTGACAGAATGTCCTCGTGAGAGTTGCTGCCTTCTTTTCCCATCAAAAGAAACCCAAGCATTACTCCTAGCGTCATCAGGTATCTGTGAAACCACAAACAAAATTGTGTCTCAGTGCTTTATATAATGCACATAACTTGGCTAAGAAATTTCCTTCAAATGCAGATATTGTGATGTTATTGTTAAAGAAATGTAAGACGAGAAGTGGCAAATTCATACATTTTTTATGCCTTGTTTAGCAACAAGTGCTCTAAGCTCGTGCAAAAGAAATGATCTTATTCTTATATGCCAATGAAAACTAACAAGTTTAACCAGGGATTAGGAATAGCAATAGAGGAATCCTTAAATAATATAGCAAAGACTGGATAACGTCAAATTCTTGAAAACAAAACAAACCTTTCACATGAAGTTTAGAAGTGTGGACTCCAATACCAATAGACATACATTATCATACCCACACCTATATAATGTAGGTAATATGCTGACAAACTAAGAGTATCAACAGACCGAACTTAAAATTGTTCTTCCCATGTTAACATCTTTTGACAAGCATTGAGCCATCATGCACGACAAAAAGAAGTAATGAATCTTTTCTAATATGCAACATGATAAACAACATTCAATTGAAAAAAATAGAATGTTAACCTAGTTTGACCGCTTAAAGCAAAAAATGTACAGTAGTTTAAACCAAAGCATAAAAGAATTCTACTTTGTTTCCATTTTTGGGAAAAAATTATAAAATAAACTATAAGCGCATTTACCTTCAATTCAAGCCTTGCAGAATCTGGAAGTATAACAGGTCTAAATGAGAGGGAATGTGGGCAGATAGGTGTGAAAAGCATGCAAGGAACATTTGGATGAACCTGCATCAACAACAGTATCTTGTTACTTACAGGATAACCAGTGATACCAAAAATGGTGTTATATAAAATAAACCTCACGTGTATCTCTGAAACTTGAAAGGACAACCTACCATGGAACCTCCGGCAGCTGTAGAATAAGCAGTACTCCCTGTAGGAGTAGCTACTATGACTCCATCACCTTGCACCTAGAGGCATATCAATGACATTATATTAGAACGAAGCTTTTATATATTTTAAGGCCTCAATTAGGGCCACAAATGGCTGCCATTTTGCATCCAACTAATCCCTCTTTTGAACAGAAGGGGGGGGGGATTCAATTAGCGAAAACAGTTGTCACAAAATCAGTAAAATAAATCATATTAAAACAGTTTTTATTATTTTACAGCCTCAATTATGCGTAATTGGCTGCCAGCCATATTCAAATGTTATCTAAAAAAGAGAAATGAAATCAGTATAAAAAATACAAAATTACCAAAAATATATATATAGAACAAAATATTAATAAAATCCAATTAAAAAGTAAACTATCAACACTAAGAAAAATATGGGGAAAAAACATTTTATTAAATAAAAATAAAATAAAAGCATTGTATTCAAATACGCACATAATAAAATACAATAAATATCAATCAACTATTAATTTTGTGATGAAAAAGAATAAAATATATAGAAGTTAAAAAGCACAAATAAAAATTTGCTCTGCAGCTAAGCGCAGGCAAATTTCTGATTTTTAGTTAAATGAAAGCGTCAGAAGGTCATAAAAGATTGGCCACCTCTAAACTTAATTAAGATCATATATTTTAACAACTAAAGCATAAATAAATAAATAAATAAATAAACAAATAAAAACTATGATTGAAGCTAAAATTTTCTTTCTTTATCTTTTCATGGAAAATAATTAACTAACCTTCGTTATTAGTCGGTCATGTTCATAACATTCAATCTTAGAAAGGTATGGATTAGAACCCCGATCAACAACGACCTCATTTAGGACATCAAATATTTTCCCTGGAACTGCTTTACCATTTCGAAAAATCTCACATCGCAGGCGCATTCTAAGAGTTATGTAAACACCTTCTGCTGTGTTATTACCATGGATAACTTGTTTCAAGTCTTGCCTATAGTCTTCAAACTATAGTAATAAATAGTTAGAAAGTATTGAACATATAAAAAATCATAAGAAAACTCAATATCCAGTAACAAAGATCACATAACTGGGCAACTTACAGTGTGGGAAGTGAGGAATCCAAGAGATCCAAGATTAAATGATACCACAGGTGGTACAGCACCTCTAAATAAATTTGATGCATGCAATATAACCCCATCACCACCCAAGCATGCCACAAAATCAACCCTCTCATGGAGATCACTGTCATGAGAGCATACAATAAGTAAGATTCTAACTCAAGTTTAAGGAATACTAGATTATCAACTCTATTGCACATTAAATCATAGTGCTACCTGGTATCTTGAGTATAAAAGGTTTGAACAAATCCAAACCCAGGGATTCTAGCAAATATGTCATGGACCTCAGGTTCAACAAGGACATTCATTTTCTCTTGATAATACAAGAAAGAAGCAACCTGAGCATCAAACACAAAAATGCAGTTACAACTGCTACATACCAAACGAACAACCGTATCAACTGCAGAAAAAAATGGGATACATTTGCAACTGCCAGTTCAAGAAACTATCATTGCTCAAGTTAGATTTTGAAGATGTTACTTATTATGCCTTACATTGACTTCCTAACAACATGATCCTTTGTCAACCACCTGTTATTATCCACAACTTACCCTCAACATGTCACAAGTTTAACATACCAATTCCCCACTCTACCTCCATCTATGTCTTCTCAAAAATTCCAATGAAAATAGTGAAACCATTTAAATAATATGATTGAATACTTGTATAAGAAACAAAAACAACAATACTAAGAGGATTGAAAACTGAAACCAATTCAAATAGTACCCTAATAGTTGGAACAATTCAAGCATGCAAAACATCAAGGTTACAAGTGTCTACATTCAGCCCCATCAACATCCACGGAATCTATAAGTCTGATCCCAGTGTCATTCCGTTTTCAGATTATGCATGCACAAACCAATAGAAATTAGAACTGACTAACATAGAAATACTATAATAGTTACTTTTCAAAGTGCTAGGAGGTAATTATTCGCATTAACAAACAAATTCTTCATATGGTACCTCTTTAGCTTCTTTCATCAGTTCAGGTCCCAGCTTCTTTAACAGTAATACAGTCTTTGGTGTAGACTTCCACATAAGCATCTGTTGTTGGGTGCTAGGATGAGTGAAGGCAAAGGAAGATTCAGTCACCTTTTCCCTGGCACAAGAGAACCCATCTGTCCGCACTAAAAACATCTCCGCTTTCTTTCTTGACTGCACTCTTACAACACCAGTTGCAGAAGCACACATATTTCCCTCAATTGACACCGATTCATCATCGCTTGAATAGGAGGCGGCATTTCCATTGCTCTTCTGGATCTTGCTAAAAGAGTTAGATGTAACATGCCCATCAGAACTCCCGTCTAAAGTTGCGACCTTGGTTTCAGTCATGGAATATCTCTCACCTTCAACAAATCCATTCACATTTAGGCTACTGGAAGCATAACTAGTTCCATTCATGCGTTTCTCATTGGCAGCAGCAAGGTTCTTATTCTCTTGAGCTTGATTTTTATCACTAAATACTCCATTCGAACTTTCAGTCTCTACAAGCCCTGATTTAGTATTAGCATGAACCACCTCACTTCCCCATGTTCCTCCAATAGAAATCTCTCCTGAAACAGGCTGGATCTCCAATCTTTTGAATTGACGATTAAAATGCATTGGAGGAGAGATCTTTTTACTCCTTAGAAACTCGGACATTTCTTTTCTAGAGAAAACATTGCAAGGAGGAAACTGAGCCTGTAGGGGATTGGCATTCTCATAGATGTTAATCTTTGATCCATTCTCATTATCAACTGCTTCCCCAGATGTCATAACTTGGCTGGGAACAGGGTCATTGTTGGCCTCACAAATTCTGTGATCTTCTTTATCGCTGCCTGAGAAGGCTCCTTTTAGATGTTCCCCATTAGAACTACAAATCAAAATTGAACTTTCTTGCAATAGCTTATTTGTCTCTTGTAACTTGAACTTTTCTTCTTTACTAGAAGATGGCCGAAGTGTTCCCGATCCATTTGCATCCAGTGACAATGCATCACTTGGACTTGCTGACTGATTTGAAACAGATGCAAAGCGAGTCATGTACTGCTGCCATCTGGAGACCATTGCAGAAGTTCTCCATACTCCTTCCTTACTATGGAGATAGACTGGCTTTTTGTTGCAATCTGAAACCAAAGACGCAAACTTCTCAACCTGCTCCATGGAAGGTGCCGTTCCAACCTCCACCGGAATTTTTACAAATTCAACTTTCCCAGATAAAATAGCATCATCCAAGGCTGATTGATAAAAGTTGTCCTTTACAGTCTCAGCTCTTAGATCAACAATGGTTTTAAATCCTCTGTCAATCAACCACTTCAGACCTTCCTCTGTCACTTGACCACCCCTCCAAAATTCTATTTCACAATCTTTTGACTCTACCTCTTCTTTAGAGGTGGACCAACAAACAGATTGCCAGTTGGCGAACAATGTCTGGCATGGATGGTTATCCTTGCGTGGGAAACCCAAATCGTAACAAGCATTCTTCAACCTTTGCAACTTCCTCCAAACATGCAGATTTCGATAATCATCAGGTGTCAAATAGTTCTCAAGAGCGACATGTAAGCTCTCACAACACCTCTTCATCTCACTCCTGAAAAAAGCAAGTGGTGGAAGCTTATCCTCCATAACACGCATATCTGCCATGCGAAAAGTATTCATAACTGAAACTCTTCCAGAAAGAACATCTTCTCTTCCTTTGTTCAAAAGAGATAGCATGCAACCAAGCACAGACACAATCTTATCCTCTGCCACTGGTTTTTCCTCTGGTGTGAAATCATATGAAACACTACATTCGCCTGTTAGTGGATTGCATAGAGTCTCCATCAAAGCATTATGGAGCCTTTCAGCTGCTCTAAATATTCTACAATAAGCCTCAACTTCTGCAATATCCCCAGGAACTGGACCAATCCACCTTAATTGTGATACATCATGAGACTGGGCAGTCTTCTAATCCAAATAAAGCAGTGTCAGATGATGCAAGAAAAGAGAATCCAATTTCTTCTCTATGGAAAATAGACATTAAACAAAGCTAACAAAAACAGTCTACAATTGTTTTGGGGGGGAAGAGCAGCAATGTAACTCAAATGTATTGATACAAATTATTGGCATCAAAAGACAGAAACAAGACACCAACAAGCGTTGGATGTGATGGTAAGGCACATTGCACTCTCAAGGACCTTGGAGATGACATTGTTGGGAGGGACAGCCATGAACCCCAAACATAGACTGTTAAATGGACATCGAAGATAAACAAAAAAAAGATGGAGACAAGGCATTAAAAAAGCTTAGAGAAGGATAATATTGACCAATTATTGTTGCTGTTTCATTGTGCTCCGCAGATATGCATAAAGAATGTGGTTAATTCACAGGAGGACATGGATTGGATGTCACAACAGAATATCAATAATCACTGTATTTAATCCAGCATGAGTTCAGTAAAATGCTTGAGAGAATCAAGAGACCTTTCTTCCTTTTTTAAAACTACTTCCAGCTCTTTTGTTCATACCAATAGACCTTAATGGCATATTCAGGAACAAATTTATCAGTGCGTATTTTAACAGAAACAATGACAAGGATCATAATCAGCTAATTCAGTGAAAGTAAAAAATCACACCATGTTAGCAGCAATAGGAATGACTAGGCTTTTCTTACTTAGAAGAGGTATGAACTATTATACACATTCTAAAATTGGGATATTGCACAAACAATACTTCATACAACAAAACAGGAACCCACATTCAGCTCATTCAGATATTGCCAAGCTTCTTACATAAAGGAGGGAACTATCCTACATCAACTAGCTAAGGATTAGACTATGGCTACATAAAGCAAATAACCACCTTCCCCTCATGAGACACTTTTTCTCAAATGGCAAAACCATGAGGACAGTCTTCTCCAAAGCAGACAATACTTAAATGCAGACGCAGTCCATTGCATCAACTAGTTGCCATAGAAATAGCCAGGCTTTCCTACTTTAACCAGGTATGAAGCATGAACTATCATAAAAATCTTAAATTTGACAAATTGCATAAACAAATAATTTATAGAACAAAACTGGAACCAGGAATCGAAGCTCATATAGAACATTTAGAAGCCATAGATCAGTATTGTCCTTAAGGTTCTTAAACTAAAAGCAGGGAGCAATTGCAATGTCTATACAAATCAAAATCAGAATATTTCCAACAAATTAGATAACACCAGCCCTAAGACTATGCCAGTCATTTCAACCGAGTAATATTTGTTTCAATAACAAAATACACTTGAAACTAACATAAAATCAAGGCAGAAAAAAAAAAAGAAAACAAAGTGAGAGGAAAGTAAAAAAGACTTAAGTGAGAGAAAATAAGAAGAAAAAACCTGGGAATCCAAACCGAGATTGACAGAGAATGACTTGGATAACTCCGCCTTCACTTTAAGCTTCGGCCATTTCCTTATCGCCAATTTCCGCTTCAACCCGAATCCGAACCCAAACCCGAAGACTTTGCTTTTTCTATGGAAGTTGAAAGACGATGAAAGTCCGGTCACCGGAGATAACCTTTCAATGTCGAATACAGCCATGTGGCACACGTAAGACATTCCACCATAGGGAAAAATTATAATTAAAGTCGGCAATGGTGTATCTGTTTATCAAAGAATTTTTTGTGGACAACAAGGGAATATATCAAGTATTATTGGATAATACCCAAAGTCGAAAACGTTAGAGATCTTTTTGTCTTTTTAGATTTTTTGAAGTGATATTATTGGCTTTTTGTTCTGGTTCAAGCACTGATTTTCTTTTTAGATGGTAACTCAAACATTCCTCCTACTGCTCCAATTCAATTTATAGGAAAACAAATTGCATTTTGGATTTTGGATTTTGGATTTTGAATTTTGGTATTAAAAATTTACTACTTTTACATCCACCATCAATGCGATAAAAGTATTATATTAATATAAATTTTCATCATATTTATTTTTTGTTTGGGTTAATAATTGAGTTTACTTAAGCTCATAGAACACCCAAATACCATGGTTAACATAATTTGAATGATTAACACTTGATTACATGTGTAAATGTATGTATACTATAAAATTGAATGTAGTATGTTGTAACTCGAACCAGATAATTGAGTCGGAAAAAGGGTGTTATACTCATGTATGATATTAATACCATACATAGTTGCCTAGGCTCTATCCAACTAGAATTATTGGTATTAAATTTTGTCAAAATTTACCCATATTTATTAATAACTAACTCAAACTTATCTAGATCCGCCTATATCATTCTAGGTAAACAACAAAAATAGTAATTTATGTATGATCAGTGAACTTTAATTTGTTACAAAATAGTTACTGATGTTATTAATTTGTAACTTTTTGATCATTGAATTGTTATACGTTGTTAATGATGTAATGTAACTATTTTATTTATTTTCTTCCAACTTCAATTTTCCTTTCATTTTCACTTTTCTTTCTTTCTTTATTTCTCTCTCTCTTTCTTTATTTTTTCTTTCACAAAATATTTGACAAGTAAATGAGATGAACATAGTTTATTGATTAATATTATTGTATTTTACTTTAATATATTTTTTAACATGAATACCGCAGGGGCGAAACTAGAATAAATTTTTAGAAGATCAAATAAAATTTTAATTTTTTATAGTCTATATCTTTATAACTTTTAAAGGATTAAATAAAATTTTTATAATTTTAGGAGGATTAAAGTACAATTTTATTTTTATTAATTTAAAATTTTAAAAAACTTTCAATTGCCTAAATAAAAAAAAAAATTATTTTAGGGGAGGCCAAGGCCTTTGCCACCCTCTGTATCTGGCCCTGGAATACTCAATCATGAACTTGGAAAACGAATAAATTCCTGATATGTAATTTTCAATTGATTTCGGAACTAAAAACAATAATTTCCACTTACTTCCTACGCTTATTTCAAATCTTAAAAAAAAATGTTTAAGAAATACATCTAAAATTTCAACTAAAAACGATAATCAACTAAAACCTCACAAATTAATCCAAAATTCCAACTAGTGCATTTCCACATTTCTTTATGGATAAAAAAAACAAAAGAAATATTTTTTTACAAAAAGGCAAATATAGAAATTTTAGTTCACGTATAAAATATCTATGCCAAAACCAAAACAGATCAACAAATGTATACTTTTTGAAACCAATAATAGCAGAGCTTTAGAAAAAAAAAGAAGAAATCATCAACAACAAAACCCAGGATCTATTGGATTATGGGAAACCATATACTTATGTAAAACAACTTAGGTTATGTAGGAAAAAAAAAAACTACCTTAATGAGTAGTGTTGAGTAGTGTTTTTTTTAAACCGGACGTTAAATCTGTTATACTATCGATTTGTTGGTTTGATAAAAAAATATTAAAATTTAAAAAATAAAATTCGATTCAATCATCAATTTAATCAATTTTTTAGTTAATTCGTATTGACTCCTGATTTAAACGATTTAAAACTATTTTTTGAATCGATATTCAATTAATCTGACCTGTCAATCCAATTCAATTCAAATAACCTTAGTGGTTAGCAATGAAAAATGGCAGAGAGAATATGGGATGACATGAAGGAATTGTACCTAGAGAGTTTGAGGGTGGAGTTTTTTTATTATTGCGACAACAAAAAAAAAATCAAGAGAACGAAACAGAGGTAAGTGATTGGTGGAATTATGGATGATTATCAATTTTGTTATTTGAAATCATAAAATACAATAATATTAATCAATAAATGGAGTTTATTTCATATCATTCTTGTAACACCTCCTACCCGTATTCCGAGCCTAGAATAGGGTACGAGGCATTACCGAACTTAATATGATCAATCATGTAAAAATCAGCCATAAAATTTCTTCTAAATTAAAAACTTTCATACATATATTTAACGTCCCTTATATGGGCCTACGGGGCCCAAAACATACATTCAGGGTGGTTCGGGACCAAACCGTAAACATATGAAACTTTTGCAACACTTAGAAAATTTTCACACTTTGGAGAGTCACACGCCCATGTTTTCAACCCGTAACTCTCTATTTATAACTTCATCACCCTTGATGATGTGACACTTCATATAAATAACAAGAAAAACGTATGGGCTTAATTCTCAATAAATTTCTCATATATATATACAATTTCACGTTATGTAATCATACAACATATATCAGCCATATCTCTGTAATCTAAATATGTTTTTATAACAACTTATCTTGATTTCATACTATTTCATATTTAAGCTTAAATAACCAAAGTATTTGAAATATCATCTTTATGCAAATAGTACACATGAGGTATATAATTCCATAATTATGAATAAACACATTTATCAAACATTTTCCATATTCATATATCAATCTCTCATGTCTCCATATATCAATAACTCATCATTTTCATGAATTCGAGTTCAATTTCATAATTATTTATCTCGTGTTCAATTTATTCCATGTCGAAACTTATTCATTAAAACATTTGAATTATCAATACATATTGACAGTACATTCAAGATGAACAATTATATAATCACAAATGAATTCATTTATCAACCAAGTTCTATACTCATATCTTATCAACTCGTACTTTCTTGTATCACATAATTCCATGTAACACTTACCAAACTTTGTCAAATTAGTGAACGCTTTACGGAATTGAGTACTTCGTTTTCTCGATGCCATAGTTCAACTATGGTCTTACACATCTTCACATAATGATGCCATAGCCCAGCTATGGTCTTACACATATTCATATATCGATGCCATAGCCCAACTATGGTCTTACATGAATCACATATCTCACTGACGCCATATCCCAGATATGGTCTTATACATAGCATATATCACACCAATGTCATATCCCGGATATGGTCTTATACGGAAATCACTTGTCACTTGTAGTCGGTACCACTATTCATCGATCGTGTGGCCGAGCTACCATTTTTTGATCGATCGTAGTCTGAGCTACCACTTTTCATCGATCGGTGCGTGAAGCTACCACTTTTCATCGCGATCGTGTGCGCGAAGCTACCACTTTTCATCGATCGGTGGCCGAAGCTACCACTTTTCACTTGTCATTTGTCCTGATCGGATAAGTGTAGCCGAGCTATCACTTATCACTTTTATTTGTCCTTGATCGGATAAGTGTAGCGAAGCTATCACTTATAACTTGTTGCCATGGTCCAACCATGGTCTTTTCCTTCAATTCATCTTGTCACCGAATCAAATACTCAATTTGATCATTTATTCAATTTTCATGCTTTTACATTATTCACGATTTTATCATCAATACATATGAAATAACACATCATGAAATTCATAAAATTAACAAATAATCACTAAAATTTAGCCATATAAACTCACAAGTTCAATTTTTGTATTATAACAATAATTATAATTTCATAATAAATATTCCAAATAAAACATTATATCATTTCTAATCCAACACTTATCGATTATAATCGGGCATGTGATCAATTTATACACGAGTCATTCGTATATTTTTGTATATTTTCCTCCTCCTCCTCTCCATCCACATCCTTAGTATAAACAACATACTTGTAGGTAACATTATCCATAATTTTCACTATCTACTTAGGTGAATATTCAAGCTGTCCATCTGTGTCATAGTCACTAAATTATTTATATCTGAAGCTACAGAACTCCAAATTAAGATCCGCTAATTTTCCCTGAAACTAGACTCACAGATCTTATTATCATAAAAATTTCATAATTTTTGGCTGGGCCAATTAATACAGTTTATTCATTGAAACCTCCCCTGTTCTGCTATCTGACAGTTATGACCCTTCTTCACTAAAAATTAATTATCTCCTCGTACAGAATTCGAATGATGTTCCCGTTTGATTTTCTTGAAAATGGACTCATTCAGGATTCTAAAAATATAAGTATAAGCCCATAATTATTTTTATCCAATTTTTTATGATTTTACAAAGTTAGAACAGGGGAACTGGAAATCATTCTGACCTTGTCTCACAAAAGTTATTGTATCTCATGATTTACAATTCTATTGCTTACATAATTTCTTTTATAAGAAACTAGACTCAATAAGCTTTAATTTCATATTTTATTCATCCTCTAATTCCATTTATACAATTTTTGGCGATTTTTTTAAAGTTAGACTACTGCTGCTGTCCAAAACAATTTTAGTGTAAAATGTTGATTTCCATTTTGCCCCAAATATCACAATTCATACAATTCAGTCCTTACTCAATTAACCCCTCAATTAAGATAATTTTCTCAATTAATAATTTTTCTAGACATTATAATTTATTTCATAACTATTGAAATTCAGAATTTCCACATAAAACTCTAACTTCAAACTCTTTTACAATTAGGTCCCAAACATTCACTTTCTATTCAATTCTTTCAATAAAATCAGAATATAAACAATTTAAAGCTCTAATTCCATGCCAAATCATCATATATTTCCAAAACTCATCCATAACAACTTCAAAAATTAGCCATGGAATAAAAAACTAATGAAATAATAAGTTGGACCCAATTGTAAAAGTCCAAAAACATAAAAATTTCAAGGAGAAAGCAAGAATTAAACTTACATGAAGCTAGAGTATGAAAACCAGCTTGAACCTTTCTCCATGGTTGTTTTTCAGCTGATCAATATGAAGAGAAATGAAGAGAATTCTAGATATTCCAATTTAGTTCCATTTTTATTTAGCCAATTTTGGCAATTTTTCAATTTTGCCCTTATTTCACTCATTTCTTGATTTTTCTCAGCTATTGCCACCCAAAATATCTCCTTTGGGCTTATTTGCACTTTAGGTCCTTCCTCATTTGACAATTGAGCTATTTAATCATTTTAGCAACTTTTACACCTTTTTCAATTTAGTCCTTTTTATTTAATTAACCACCCAAACGTCAAAATTTTCTGACTAAATTTTATTATTACCTCACCAACACTCCATAAATATTTATAAAAATATTTATGGCTCGGTTTATGAAGTCGAGGTCTCGATACCTCATTCTCGACCCATTTTAGCTAATTAATTCTTTTAAATCACCAAATTCACTAATTCAAAAATGCTTTTATATTCATATTTGACTCATAGGTATTAATTTATTAAATTTTCAACTCACCCGTCGGATTTAGTGATCTCAAATCTCTATTCCCGATACCACTGAAAATTAGACTGTTACAATTCTATAATATTTTGGAAAGACAAAAAAAAAAAGAATTAATTTTCTCAAAAGAAAATATATAATGACTATATATGTAAATTAATCTAAATTTTTTATTTAAAATAGTGATTTAACGTGTCATGTCATTGTCATTACATCTAAGAAATAGCAACAGTTCAATGAATCGATAACATTCGTGACTATTTTGTAACAAATTAAAGTTTAGTGAACAAAACATAATTTAAACCATACACAAGTGACCATTTTTGTAGTTTATTCTATTTTTATTTTTTAAATGTATAAATATTTTTATTAAATATCCAATAATTATATGTTTTTTTTCTTTTATTAAATCTTTTCATGTGTATTGTCATGTTATCGTTCTGCTTCTATACATTACAAACAAAAAAGATGCTAATTAATGAGTTTTATTGCTATCATTTTTGTTAATTTAGAAAATTTGAAATTCAAAAGTACAAGAACTATGAACATGATCGATTTGGAGAACATTTAAGTCTACAACTTTACGCATAATATAATATTAATAGCAGAATTTAGCTAACTAGATTTAATTGCTACAATTTGAGTTAGGATTGAAATTTTAGAATTCAAATGGACTAAAATTAATCAAATTAAAATATAAAAATTAAATCCACAACTTACACGATACAATGACTAATAGCAAATTTAACCTAAATTTTAATGCACACATATGCAAAAGATTTTGTTTGATAACGTGTATTACGTATACTAGATTATGTCACACCTACAATGTGAGTAAAATAAAACATCTTATGTAATAGATATTTTCTTTTAAAATTTATTCAACAATGATCATTGGTGGAGATGTAAAAAACTTGCATATAAATCATATAAATCTTATTAAACATGTGTCTGATATTTTAATATATGATTTTTAATTGCTTATTTAGAGATTGTATAAAAATACAAAAAGATAAAAATATCATTATAATAATATTAATTATCATTCAAAAGAAGTGATATATTAATTTTTTTAACCGAGTTGATAATTGGTTAACCTATGACACAAATTCGATAAGGAATTTTATAATAAACATAGACAATAAATTTTAAGAAATTTTAACATATTTTTATTTTTTACTTAATAAATTATTCTAATTAGATTCACATAAACATTAAATACAAATTGGTTTAAAGAATGAAAATATTTTTTTATTTTAATTAAAATTAAGGCTTTTATGATAAAATAATAAAATAGGGTTTATCTATAATCTATCTTTTTATAATATATAAAAAAGTACGAGTTTTAAAAAAATTCGAACTTATGAAAATACACTTTATTTTCCATCATATTATTAGATTTACATTTAAACATAAAAAATTGTAGTAAAATAGAAGAGGAAGACAGTAGCCATGTCTTTTGTCTTTGTCCTGCAATCAGTGAAATATGGAATCTCATCAATCTCTCTTGGACCAGAATTCATGGTAATCAAAGTTTTTGGGAATGGCTAACCTGGGTTTTTGAAAGGGGTACAACAGAGCAATGTCGATTCTTTTGCTATGCGTTATGGTGCATATGGAGTTCCCGAAATCAGTTAGTACATGAAAAGAAGATTATTCCAGTTAGGGAGTTAGCAAGGAAAGTAAGTAGTTACATAGCAGAACTGGATGAGATCCGAATGAAAACACCTACCTTTTCTTCTAAAAGGGCAATCAGTTATACCGGGGCGACGGAGGGCATCATAGCTCAGTTTGACGCAGCCTTTGACAGAAGAAATGCTAAATCTGCCTCAGGTATAGTCGTTCGAGGCCAGATGGGAGATTTAAAAGCCTCAAAGACAGTCATACATGAGGATATTCCCACCCCGTTCGTAGCAGAAGCCCTCGCAGGATTAGACGCCATGAAGTTAGTAATAGAAATGGGGTTCACAAAAGTAACGATAAAAGGGGATTCGAAAATAGTCATACAAAAATGCCAAAGGACGGAAATGGATAAATCGGTTCTTGGAGCGATTATTTATGACATTCAGAGCAGGAGATTCAGGGTAAAAGAAGTTATTTTCAAGTTTATCCATAGAACGAAGAACATTCAAGCCCACAATCTAGCAAAAGCAGCTTTAGTGGGAAGGGAAGACACATACCTGAGAGGGGAAACGATGATCCACAGAGTAGCAGAACCAGAGGGGAGATGGAAAGAACCTCTGGATTGAAGATGAAAGGACGCAAAGTAGGGAGCAGTTCAGGATAGCAAGATTTGGGCTTTTTTATTAAACTAACCCCAAAAAATAAATTAATTATCAAAATAACCCACTTTTTTAATTAAATACAAAAATAACCCATTTTCTACAGTAAAAAGTGGTTGAGCCATATGATATGGCGCCACCACAGTGCCACGTCAGCAAGGGGTGTTAAAAATTATTTTTTGGTGGAGCCATGTTGAATGGCGCCACCAATATAAAATACCAGGGAAATACTTAAAGTTCTGGAACAACAGGGGACTTAAAAAAAATTTACCATTTTCGGGTGGAACCATTCTAAATGGCGCCACCACTTTTCTGCCTTCTGACACCTTTTTGTTTTCTTTTTCTTTTATTTTCGTATTTCTTTTGTTTTTCTTTTCTTTTATTTTCATATTTCTTTTATTTTACTTTTTTTATTTTGTTCCTTAATAAATTTTATCTTTTTAATTTTTTACTTTTTTGATTTTTTTTCTTATTTCATTTTGTTTATTTTGTTTTATTTTTTATTATTAACTTTAAAAAATTTGTAATGTATATTTAAAATGTTTTATAATATTTTTTAAAATTTTAATTATTATTTTTAAAAATATTTTTTAACTTTAGATATATATTTGTGAATTTAATTTTTTATATATTTTAAAAATGTATTTTTCAAATTAATTTTTAAAATTTTAAATATTAATTTTTAAATATTAACCATATTTTTAATATAAAATCATTTAAACTTTTAAAATTTGTAAATACAATTTCTTTAAATTCTTTTTACATTTTTAACTTTTTAATATTTAAAGAAATTAAAGAAATTTTTAAAAATTAATTTGAAAAATACATTTTTAAAATATATAAAAAATTAATTTCACAAACATATATCTAAAGTTAAAAAAATATTTTTAAAAATAATAATTAAAATTTTAAAAAAATATTATAAAACATTTTAAATATACATTACAAATTTTTTAAAGTTAATAATAAAAAATAAAACAAAATAAAAAAAATGAAATAAGGAAAAAAATAAAAAAAGTAAAAAAAATAAAAAGATAAAATTTATTAAGGAACAAAATAAAAAAAGTAAAATAAAAGAAATATGAAAATAAAAGAAAAAAAACAAAAGAAATATGAAAATAAAAGAAAAAGAAAACAAAAAGGTGTCAGAAGGCAGAAAATTGGTGGCGCCGTTTAGAATGGCTCCACCCGAAAATGGTAAAATTTTTTTAAGTCCCTCATTTTTTTAGAACTTTAGGTATTTCTTTAGTATTTTATACTGGTGGCGCCATTAAACATGGCTCCACAAAAAAATAAATTTTTAACACCCATTGCTGATGTGGTACTGTGGTGGCACCATATCATATGACTTCACCACTTTTTACTGTAAAAACGGGTTATTTTTGTATTTAATTAAAAAATGAGTTATTTTGATAATTAATTTATTTTATTGAGTTATTTTAATAAAAAAGCCCAAGATTTGGATATGTTTTGGAATGGGTATCCATTAATGCGTGGCTGTTGGGAAATGAAAGGACTAGCAAAATAATAAATGGCCAGGTGGCTGATGTGACTGGGTGATTTTCTTTGATTTCATTTTGTTTTCCATCTATTTATTTTATTTCTTTAATGTCTGTCATTCTTTGCTTTTAGTTATGGGTTAGGTAATAGATACTTTCTTTTCTTTGTTTTGTTTTGCTTTTGTAGGCCGACGGACTTAGCCCAAATGTTTATTTGGGTGTTGTTTTATTATTTTATTATGAGTCCAGTCATATTATTCAAAAAAAAAAATTACAATTTAATAGAAGTTCTAATAAGAATACATTTAAAATAATTATAAATCCATTGACAATTATTAGTTACAAAGTTTATGCTAATTTAAAAATAGTGTTAATATTTAAATGAAACTTTAAACATAAAGTATAGGAAAAAAATATGATAATTATAATTATAACTATAAAATTTAAATTACAATTATTAGCTAAAAGATTTTGGTGAAAAAATTGTGCTAAATTTAAAAATATGTGTTAATTTTATTGATGTAAAATGTAGTTATTACTTGAATGGAATTTATTATGTTATTATTTTGAATAATCTTATTTTACACTAATTACATAAAGTTAAATTAATTGTAAGTTAAATACGTTAAAAAATGCATTTGAAAAATTTCTTATTATAATATTTAAATTGATAAGTTAATATATTGTAATTATATAATTCAAACATGAAATATTGTTTTACATCGATTATTGCAATTAAAAATATAATATTAAAAATTGTAATTAAATATTAAATATGTAAAATCACGTATTAATTTAATTTAATTAAAAAATATAAAATATTGTATAATAGTTCAAGTGTTTTTTAATAGGTTGAATGATAAATTTGACTAGTAACGTTTACATTTTGTCAAAATGGTTTTAATTGTATTTTTTAGTATTTTTTAGCCACTAACCTTTGTTCATTTTTTTCAATCTACATTTTCTAACAAATTTAATAAAAATACCATTAAAAAAGTTAATAGGGATGATGTAAAATTTCATATTTAGAATCTTTTTAATGAGATATAATTTATTATTTAGATAATCTAATAAGATAATACTTAAAAAATAATAAAATAAATAATAAATTAAATTAAAAAAACTCTTAATTTAAAGAAAATAAGTATAATTATCTAAAAAAATTAACTCAGTAAAAAAAAATGTCAGTAATCAAAGATACGAAAAATTGAAATCTGAAAAAAAGATTGATGGCTAAAAAATTCAAAAATACAATTAAAACTATTATAACAAAACATGCAAACGTTATACACTAAATTTATTATTAGTCATTTTTAATATATTAACCATTATTTATCTATTAAAAAACTGCTATAAAATAACTTCCGTTTTGATTCATAGGAAGACAATAATCACAAAATTCAAACCCTAATTTTTAAAACACAAATCACTTCTATTACGTTGTTTGTTGGCTTTATGGTTTATTTTTTAAAACATACTTATTATCCAAAAGCCCAAAAAAGGAATATAAATAAGCACTTCGCGGCTCCACCGAATTCCCTCTCATTCTCTCTAAAAAGAATGCGAGATTTTCTTCTTCAACGGCCTGCTTCGTCTCCTCTCCTCTCTACTATAATAGGTTTTTTTTTTTTTTTTTTTGCCTTTCCTTAATTTTATTTTTCTTCAACGGTTAACTATTACATTGTATTCTCAGTTTTTCCCCCTTTTCACTTATGTCTGTCTGTCTGCATTAATGTTTATATTCTGATTCTGAGATTAAGGGTTTTTGCATTACGCAGAGAAAGGGATTCTAGGGTTTTTCGGGTTTCTCCTCAGAGAAAGCGTGCTTCGAGAAGGTTATATTTAAAAACCTTTTATAAAGTTCTTACTGGGAATGTTTTGGTAAGGGGAAAATAGGCAGGGATTCTTTTGCGGTGAACTTGGGGGGGTGCATTGTTTTGGTGAGGGGGATATACTTGATTTTATTATTGGAGTTATTTTTTTGTTCTTTTATTATTTAGGTTGAAGCAATGAGTTTGCTGCTTTGTTGATATTTTGTTTGGGAAGAACTGAGATGTGTTTGTGTGAGAGTACGGCATTGGTTAACGAACCTTTGAGTGTAGTTGCTTCTGCAGAGCAACATTCATGCTCCGAGTCAATGGAAAACCTTGTTCCTGAGCCACGGGATTGCATTATCAGTGATTCTAGTGGGGATTCTACTGGAAATAGGTATGATGATACTGTGATTTATTTGGAAGAAAACCGGGGTGAAAGTGATGGTGACAGTGCAGGTTATTCATATGAAAATCATTGTGAAAATGTAGACTGTTCTGGTTTAAAGGAATTGTTGGGTGCTAGGATTGACGATCACATGGCTTGTTTGAATGTAAGTCAAGGTAAGATTGATGTTCATAATTCAGAAAATGATCAGTTGTGCTTGGAAAACAGATTATTTTCAGGTAAATATGTTCCAACTGCCATTAATGGATCCTTAGGCTTGTCTCAGGATGAATTTTCTGCTTGTTTGAGCAGTGGTACAGAGATTGAGACTGAAATTTGCAACAGAATTCAATCTGTTAAGGATAGTAACTTGACTTTAGAATCAATAGCCATTGCTGGTTGCAGGAGTGGCTGTGCCCAACAAAATGGCCAGAATGATAACAGCATTGTCAGAGGTCCTCTTCTTGATGGGAAAAATTGTGCTTCATCCATGATAAAATCTGTTACGAGCAGTGAGATATCAGCTATATGTTGTGCCCAGACACTTTCCAGTTTACAAGGGTCAGGTGATTCAGTAAGTAGTTGTGACTGGCTGAACCAGAAAGATGATATGAGTAGCAGAGATTTCTCATTGGAAAGTTTTAATAAAGCTGTAGAAACTAAAAGTATTGGTGATACATATAGTGAGTTATTGGCTTCAAAGGGTTGTGTAAGTTCATTTGAGACATTACATAGGGCTGAATCATTGTGCACAAAGCAGAATGCACAAACTGACAATAAGAATTTTATCGTTCTATCAGGAAATAGTGTTGCAAAGTTTTCCGAGGAGAGGACTGACATTGCTGCAGGTGCAAAAGTTGAGACTTCAAGTGAAATAATGAATGCAGGGGATTCTTTTGAGCTCAGTGAAAACTCTCTTTGTGATAAGCTAGTTTCATTGTCTTGTCGTCCATTTGATATTGTTGAAAATGGTTTGTCTGGAAGGTTGGATCCACCTGATTGTCTGACAAAGCGTGCTTATAGCAGTTCAATTGACTTTTGTGGACAAAGGCAAAATGAAGGGAAGGTTGTTGTCAAGGCTGATTGTGTTTCAGAAGTTAAACATTATCCTACAGAATCTTCCTCTTCTAGAAGGGGTGGCCGAAAAGGTAAGTCTAGTCAAAAGACTAATGCAAAAACTAGGAACTGCAGGAACAAGCTGCAACAGCCACCTGAAAGTATTGAACTTCATTTTAGAGCTTCAAGAAGGAAGAGAAGCTGTGCATCCAGACCTGGTCGTTCTTCCATCCAGGGGTTGTTCAGTAATATTACACAATTTCTTGAGCCATGTGATGACCCTGAGTTTAATGAAGTGCAGAATCAAAAACCATCCAATGCTAGGGATGGCCAAGGAAGCAGGAAAAGTTGCAAAGATCAGTCTGGTCAAAGCATAAAAGGGTCAGGTGCGCTAAGTAAATCTTCAACCAGTTACTTGCGCTTTAGGATTAAAGTGGGCAAGGGAGTTGGACCAAGTAATCTGAATAGTGTGGTTGCAGAAGTTGTTAATCTGCCGGTTTCTGTTGATACTTCTTTTAGTGTTTATGGAAAGGGAACAGGTCTACAATTTCCAAAATTAGCCAATGTTGCTGAAGATAAAGTAGGGGAACTGGGTATTGAAAGGCAGTTTCTGAACAAGGAGGACCAAGAAAAGGTGAAAACATGCTTAGATGCTTCTTTTATGGATTTAAAACTAACAAACAATGTTTCAGGAAGTCCTGAATATCTTAAAAAGTCTGCTGAAGGTGCTTTAGGTGATTACCTTGTGAGTAAGCCAAATGCAGTGGCTGAATCATCTGGAAGAGCAATAGATAACAAGTATTCAGGTTCTGGAACTTCACCAGATTCCGTAGTAATCAATTCAATTCCTGACGCCCAAGTTGGCTTAATACATCAAGAAGAGTTGCATGACCCTGTTCTGAATAATTCTGGTTTTCTTGCTTCTCCTGGAGGTGTTAAGAGTAGTAAGGTTAGCAAGAAGGGAAAGAAGGATAATCATAGATCTCCTCATACAGTCTGCTTAAGGAAACCTAAGTCATCCAATAATTGCAGAGGTAGAACAACAACAAGAGATAATGAATTTATCTCTAACAAGGCTATTAGTTCTTCTGCTGGTGCAAATTCTTCTAAAGGAAATGGGCTCGGAGTTTCTGAAGAGGCCATGAAAATGGATATTAATATGGATGCTAAAGCATGTTGTAGTCATCATGTTCCTGAAACAAAGAAATTTAAGAATTTGTCTTCCTCTAAATACACACTGAATCAACTTTCCAAAAGTTCAAAATCTCAGGGAGTGAGAAAGGGAAGGTCCAAAGTTTCTGATTCCGCAGGTAGCAGGAAAGGAAATGCTTGTAAGCAGTGGGGAGATGAGTTGAAGTCAGTCAGTAAGATCAAAGTAAAGGAGAAAGGCTCTAATCAAGAGATTGTAACCAGAGGAGGAAAGCATCCACTAACAGGTACTGGAATTATAAGGATGTATACTGTTTCTTCCCTTGTATGTTGTTGTTGTTACTATTATCTCTTTAATCTTTTCAGATATTAGTTGTCATTTTCTTATATCTTGCCAATGGGATAAAGTTGTAATAGAAGAAATTGGTGTTTGTTTTAATTAATTTTATGATTGATGCTGCAGGAAATCACATTTCAGATGATTTTGAGAACTCAGATACTGGCAACAGCAGTGCATCTGCTTACATGATTAATATTGACTCGGTATCAGATGTCATCAAGCAGCACACACAGCCTGATAATGCTTGGGTCTGTTGTGATGATTGTCATAAATGGCGGAGAATACCAGTTACACTTCTAAATTCAATTGATGAGGCATGCCGTTGGTATATTATCCATGCATAGAACCCTTTATCATCTTAGAATGCAATTTGTATGAAAATTGTTGTTCAGTAAGTGTTTTCCATGTTTGTTCTGTTGGCTCTTAAATGATTGACTAGTCAATCATTTGGTGACAACACATATCAGGTGTAGTATGCATCACCTGTTTATTTTTTTATCCGCAGATTTTATGAACTGCAATGATCAAATTGGTTATTTATCTATGGATCTTGCACATTTTAATCAGTCAATTTATACTTTTCTCAACCTATTTCTGATATCTATGAAATTAAAACTGGATCTTGCTTCCTTAGTTTAGTGAATTTATGGAAAATGCTTGGTAAATATATATACATTTTTCTGAGGTGTAATACAGCAATCTTTTAGATTCTTGCCACCATAAGTTTCACACTCAAAATTCTGACTGTTGCATGTTACTGCTTATATGTAAGATAAATGCAAGAACTTTAAGCCATGATTTACTCATTTTAAAATCTGGATGCTTTTAACATATGATGAATGCATTCTTCTTCCCTTTTTCTTTTGAAAAGAAATGTGGAAGTTGTTTGGAATAATATGCTTTATTTATCCATCACTGTTTGTAGAGGTCTGCTCTATTTGTAGTCAGATTTTACCTTTGGGCCATTTTGATGGAATGGATGTAATGTAATTGATCCTCTCTCAGAATTTTCCACTACCTCTTATAGTTTTAAGGATGGAAGTTGTATCGGAACATGCACTTAATCCTATCCGTTTTAATTCAACTGTTCATCATATAGATTTTTCTTTATGCTCTTAGGATTCCTGGGTCCTTCAGAATGTTTATATAGAAGATCTGATTGAGATGTAGAGCTTGTGGTTTGTCGCATTTCACCTAGGCCAAAAGCATACTCAACCAACTTCTAGTAATACAATGGGGTGTTCTTTTGATGTATTAGTCTTCATAAAATGTGACATATTAAACTAATGTTTTCACTTCCAGATGAGCTATGTTGTATGATATGTTTTCCATTTCAAGTTTGTTTTCATGTCATATTTTTCAAATTTGTTAGCATGTTTCTGTCACAGCCATTTAGATGCATAAAAGTTATCATTTTTCCTATAAATTTTTTATTCTGTTTGTGATCTATTTTTCTAATGCTTTCGTGGTTTTTTTCTGGTTTTTCTGAGAAAATCTGTCTTAATTAAAATTTTCTTTGTCATTTACTTGGAAGGATCTGTGGGGACAACATGGATAAAACATTTTCTGATTGCTCAATCCCTCAAGAGAAATCCAATGCAGATATTAATGCGGAGTTGGGTGTATCAGATGCTGAGGAAGATGGTTGTGATGGTTTAAACTATAAGGAATTCGAGAAGGGATTCAATAATAAACGTGTGACAGGTATATTTGTTGCTTTTGATAGCCAAATGGCATGAATTAACTGTAGATAGAAATGTTATTCCAGTTAATGATATCATTTGTCATGTTCCTTCCTTCTTGATATTCAGTTCTTACTCATTTTCCTATTTATTGCAGTGCCACCACCATCACATTTTTGGCGTATTGATAGTAACAAATTTTTGCACCGTGGCTGTAAAACTCAAACCATCGATGAGGTCTGAACCTAACTTGATTTCATTCAATGCTTGTATGCTTTTTAATCTGTATCTAGATTCTTCATTCCTTCTAGTATAATCATCTCTTATCATTGTAATGCTAATAACGGCCTGTGACTTCCTCTGGTAACTCGATAAAAGTAGTTAGAAGTGTAAGATGGAACATTTTGGTTCTACTAATGGCAGGTGCTTCTAAAGATTAAGTATCGGCAGTTTGAAGATCTGTTTGTTACAATTCAAATAAAATGCGTCATCTACCTTGGTTGTGATGGCAGTACGATTTTATCTGTTAGCATATTAATTGTTTCAGCTCTTTTATTTTGTAAATAGTGGTTATTTTCATCCTTGTTATTAAGCGACTAAAGTTTTCCCTATACTTTATTTTGGTCACTCAACTATGAAAAGACAATTTGGTTGCTAATGTTCCAAAATTTTTAACTTTTTGGTCACTTAATCATTAAGAAGCTAATGGCTGGGCAGCTGGCATGTCAGATGACTGGCAATCTATGTCAACCTACTGGTAGCTTCTAATGGTAATTTTTGAAACCTTAGTGATCAAATCATAACTTTTCATGTTTGGTGACCAATTTTTTTTTTTTTTATTTAAAAAAGCAAAATATTTGTTATTAAATATGCAGTTTACCCAAGTTTTGATGCTAAGTGAACTTGTCATGATTTCTAATGTAGTTTTTTTATTATTGAAGAAGTGTTCAATCGAGATTGGTGGGCTCCTCTGTTTCTTATTCTTCCTTCTTTAGGGGGGGTTGTCTTGGGGAGTATTTGTAGAAATCAGAGTATTTGTAGAAATCAAAGTCCTAATCTGAATAGAACATATTACAACTTTTTATATACAACCTATGACACTACTTTAGGAAACTCTAAGTTTAGGAAAGATACTAAATAGGAGATATGATCCCTTAAAATAAGGGATTTTAATAAAAGAAAATATCTACAAAATATTCCTAAAATATTTACAGAATATTCCTACACTCCCCCTCAAGCTGGAGAATATACATTGTATAATCCCGGCTTGAATAGGAATTTATTGAACACGTGTTTTGCAAAGCCTTGGTAAGAATGTCGACAATCTGTCCTTCGAAGGAATGTAAGAAAGAGTGGTCATCTTTTTGTTGACTTGATCAAAGAATAAAATGCCTATCAATTTCAACATGCTTTGTTCGGTCATGTTGAACTGGGTTCTTGGCAATCTGAATGGCGAGATTGATTATCACACAAAACTTCAAAGTGATCCTCCGATTTTGTGCCAAGTTCTTTTAGTAATTTAAGTAGCCAAATTCCTTCGCATATCCCCAAAGCTAGTGCTCTAAATTCAGCTTCAAAGACTACTTCTTGAAACAACAGATTGTTTCTTACTTCTCCAAGTTGTAAGGTTACCCCAAACAAAAGTCAGTACCCACTAGTGGATCTTCTTTCGAGTGAGATCTCCAGCCCAACTAGAGTCTGTAAAAATCTTATGATTCTGTCTTGTGTCTTCTTAAACATTAAGCCGTGTCCTGAGTTTTCTTCAAGTACTTAAGAATTCTATTTGTCACTTTGCCATATGCTCTTCATAGGATTAGTCATGTGTTGACTTATCACATTTACTGAAAAAGCTATATCCGCCCTTGTCAAGGATAAATAGATGAGTTTCCCAACTAACCTTTGAAATTTCTCTCTGTCTACTAAGGACCCATCTTCTTTATTGAATCTCAAGTTTGCTTCCATTGGTGTATCAGTAGGCTTACATGACCAAGAAAACCGCTTTCTTTGAGTAAATCAAGTACATACTTTCTCTGGGTTGATCACAAGTTCTTCTTTTGATCTTGCCACCTCCATTCCTAGGAAATACCTTAGCTTTCCCAAGTCCTTGGTTTCATTCCTGTTTAACAACTTCTTCAAATTGCTAATCTCTTCCTCATCATCTCCAAAGAAGAATGATGTCATCCACATACACAATTAGGATAGCTTTCTTATTTGTAGAAGTTACCTTGATGAAAAGCGTATGATCGGCAAGGGACTGATTGTAGCCGTTTTGAAGAATGACTTTAGTGAACCTCTCGAACCAAGCTCTGGGTGATTGTTTTAACCCGTATAGAGACTTGTTGAGCTTGCAAACCTTGTTGCTACCTTCAATAGACTTTGAGCCAGGTGGTAATTGCATATAGACTTCTTCCTCAAGCTTGCCATTAAGAAATGCGTTTTTTACATCAAGTTGGTGTAATTTCCAATCGCAATTTACAGCCAAACTTAGGAGTACTCGAATAGTGTTAAGCTTTGCCATAGGTGCAAAAGTTTCTGTGAAGTCTATCCCATATGTTTGCGTGAAACCTCTAGCCACTAGTCTAGCTTTGTATCGTTGGATACTGCCATTGGAGTTATACTTTACAGCAAAGATCCATTTATAGCCGACAGCCTTTTTTCCTTGAGGAAGGTCTGTAATGGTCCAAGTAGCATTTTTCTCTAGTGCACAAATTTCCTCTTCAACAGCCCTTCTCCATTTTGGATCCTTTAGAGCTTGAAATATGCTTGTGGGAACACATTTTTTTATCCAAAGTTGCTGTAAATGCTTGAAAAGATAACCATAAATTTTTTCAATAGGATGCTTGGTGCACTGTCTAACCCCTTTTCTAATAGCAATAGGAAAGTCATCTAGAGTAGTGGACTTACTGATTTCTTCTTCCATTTCGGCAGCTGGACCCAAATCCAATTCTCGGCAAGAATCAGATTGCAAAACAGTCTCAGGGATATGTCTTCTTTTTCTTGTATAGACACGAAGCTGTTTGGGTGGTGGTGTTTTTTGAAGACTGTCAATTGGAGTAGGTGTATTTTCAGGAAGAGTGTTTAAAGTGGGTGTAGATGAATTAGTCATAGTCATAGGTACTACAGGAGAATCAACGGGGGCATTCACAGGTGACAGATCTGCAGGTAATGGCGAACAAGATGGCAATTCTGAAGGTTGAGAATGAAGATTAGGAGGAGATACCTGTTGTGGCTGAAAATCACTCCATGTTTCCCCTTGAATTTCAGCCTGAGTGAAATAGGAATCCTGCTCATAAAATGTTATATCCATATTGGTGAAAAATCGTTTAGAAGGAGGATGATAGCATTTATAACCCTTCTTAAGTGAAGAATACCCAACCAATACACATTTTAAAGACTTAGGATCTAACTTGGACTTATTAGGAGCAATATTTTGGATAAAAACAGTGCAGCCAAAAATTTTAAGTGGCAGAATGGAGGAGATAGGCTTAAAATGAGGAAAGTGCTGCAAAAATATAGATTGAGGCGTTTGAAATTTTAAAACCTTACTAGGCATCCGGTTGATTAAATATGTGGCAGTTAATAAGGCTTCCCCCCACAAATATTTAGGAACATTAGTGGTAAATAGAAGAGAACGAGTACCTTCAAGAAGGTGCCTATTTTTCTTTCGGCAATGCCGTTTTTTTTGTCATGGGGGTTCCAACACAAGAACTAATTTGAACTATGCCCTTTTCCTTAAAAAAATCACCTAAAGACCTAGCAAAAAATTCACTGCCATTGTCAGATTTAAAGAGCTGTATTTTAGACCCAAATTGAGTAAGAACCATGTTATAAAATTGCACAAAAACACTAGCAGTTTCAGATTTATCTTTCAGCAAATAAGTCCAAGTTATCCTCTTTGTGATCGTCAATAAAAGTGATAAACCACTTACAATTATCAGCATTCTTCACCCGAGAAGGGCCCCAAATATCACTATGGATCAAAGCAAAAGGGTAAGAAGGCTTGTATGTAGAAGGAAAATAAGATGATTTTGTATGTTTTGCAAGAGAGCAAACTTTGCAAGAAAAAGAATTAGGCCTTTTATTAATGAATAGAGCAGAAACAATTTTGCCAGAATTGGAAACTAGGATGGCCTAAACGAAAGTGCCATAACATAACAATATCAACTTTTCCTAAAGCGGTAAATGACTTGGAGATCTCGATTTTAGGAGAGGTAGGGAGGATGTAGAGACCATTTTGCAAGTCGGCCTTACCAATCATCTTCTTGAGTTCGATTGCTTGCAAAGTACAATCACGATCATTAAAAATTATAGAAGCGAAGTGCAAATCAGGGACAATTTACTAACAGAGATGAGATTGCATGCGATTTGGTACAAAAAGAACATTTTTAAGTGCAATGCTTTCATTGAGAATAACGATGCCATGTCCTCTATTTTGCACAAGGTACCATCACCGCTTTGACAAACTTTACCAAAGGTATGGAAAAAATTGTGAAAAAATGCCTTGTTACCACTCATATGATCCGTAGCACCAGAATCGAGGATCCAATTAGGAGTCAACTGGGAGGAGAAAAATGCAGTAGAAGAAAGGTTACCTTCTGGATCTTTTATGACCAGATTACCCTCACAAGACCCTTGAAACTTTCCAAATAGTTTTTGAAGTTCAGCAATCTGTTCTTTAGTGAAACTAGTGACAGAGGTGGCAGCGACAAGGCTTGATTTATTATCTCGAGAGTGCTTGGACTTCCAGTCCTGAGGCTTACCATGAAGCTTCCAACACTTCTCCTTAGAGTGGCCGGGCTTTTTGCAATGATCACACCAAGGTCTCCCCCGTTTGGAAGAGGGAGATGATTGATGGGTCAGTAAGGCAGATCTTTCAGAAGTGGAATAAGGTTCATCAGACAGGTAGAAATCAAAGTTCTAATCTGAATAGAACATATTACAACTTTTTATATACAACCTATGACACTACTTTAGGAAACTCTAAGTTTAGGAAAGATACTAAATAGGAGATATGATCCCTTAAAATAAGGGATTTTAATAAAAGAAAATATCTACAAAATATTCCTAAAATATTTACAGAATATTCCTACAGTATTTTCTGTATTTGAACAACTTTGATACCTTCTTCACCTGTTCTATTTTAGTTTCTGGCCTACACAAATAAGGTTAGACTTTGTACATTATATAATCTGCCCTTCCCCGTCTTTGGTGAAGCTAGAATTTGATTCCAAGTCCTGGATAAACAATCTTTATCTGTTAAGCTTTTTGACACCTTTCTTTGCTTGCTTGACTCATCTTTCAAACTGTAAGAAATATTGGTATACAGGCTGTCATAGAAGTGGGGAAAAAAAGAACTTAAATTGACTTTTTTATCTGATTGTATTCTCTCATTATTAGGTTGATAACTTTTGTGGTTATATCATCTGGGCTTGTGTTTCTGTAACCAACATTTCAGTTAAATTTTATGCAGATAATGATTTGCCATTGCAAACGACCTCCTGATGGTAACCTTGGTTGTGGGGATGAATGTCTAAATCGAATGCTGAACATTGAATGTGTTCAGGACACCTGTCCCTGCGGGGAGCTTTGCTCAAATCAACAGGTTCTTCCATTGTTTTTAGTAAATGAATTGTAGTACTCATTTTTTATGGTGGCTGTGTTACTAAGAGGATTTATTTTTTTCTTTTTAGCTTTTGAAGAGAATGATATTTTATTCTAAACATCTATTTTACAGTTCCAGAAGCGAAAATATGCAAAGATGATGTGGGACAGATTTGGTAGGAAAGGTTTTGGTCTGAGGATGCTTGAGAATATTTCTGCTGGCCAGTTTCTTATTGAATACGTTGGAGAGGTATCTAGATTTGTTTTATATTATTTTAATGTTTGTTGATCAGGAAGTAGCTGCCTTTTTGAAATTGTTGTCAAATTCAAGTCTTGGCCATTTAAAATTATATTTTTGTATTTGTTAAAGCAAATGGTACATTTAATTTTGAGAAAACCCAGTCATAATAAAGATTTTTGTTGAGGCTTCCACATCTTATGATGTGGTGCAGGCCAAATCACCAAATATACTGTTAAATGGGGCATGTTTAAAGCAATGTTCTGCTGTGTCATGGCTAGTGAGTTGAGCATCATTATTTAGTTGATATGGTATATGCAGTGTTTTAAGCAGTCAAGGTCTTTGTCTTGTAAACATTCTTAACGGTGGGGATTAAGTATTCATGTTTTGGAGGAAGGATAATTTGGTCCATTGAGTCAGTATATGCGTTGATTATTTAAAGTTGTATCTTATCATATGGTCTGTTGTTTTTTTTTTTTCATATGCTAGCCATTTCCCAAATTTGAAGACCAAGCAAGTTAATCATTCCTCTTGTAGTCAACTGAAAGCTTCTCGTGCTTTTCATGCATGTGAAAGTCACATTTGCGGAAGGTCACTTTTGTCTAGGCCATATTAACCTTTTTGTTATAGTTGGCTTATTCCCTGTTGTTCGAGTATTTGGAGTATATGAAGTTTAATATGCATATGGCATTACCTCTACGTTCTAGAAACTTTTTATTATATATATTTACCAATGCTGTTTCAATTATCTGGTTTATCAGGTGCTTGATATGCAAGCTTATGAGGCTCGACAAAAGGAGTATGCTTCTAGGGGTCAGAGGCACTTCTATTTCATGACATTAAATGGCAGTGAGGTTTACAATTTACCTTTCTCTAGATTTTATTTTTTAAATACTGTTGATACAAAATGTGGAGTCTGGTAGTTGGGTGGTTCATACAGTGCATGTACAGAGAGCTGCTGATAGTTGCCTTTAGGAGTAAGAGATAGGTTCAGGTTGTTCGTTTTGTGGAAAAGAAAATTCCTCCATCTAACTTCTATACCTTTTAGAACAAGTGTCCATCATAGAAAGCTTACAGGCCAAGTCAGTGTGGGCCTCCTGCACTTATGTTTGGACGTGATCGGGTGGACAGTTGTCTCTCCCTCAAGTGTCTTTTATTCTTGTCCACTAGACAAATGGTGAGATGGGGATGAAGAGTTGACTTTCTAGCAAAGTCACTCTGGCAAGGTGGTCACAACCGCCAATAGATTTGACCGAGTGAGGTTCCTCTGACCGCGCATGGTTAGAATCTCCAGCTATAACTCCGCTCAGTCTGATCGTTTGGTCAAACCTGTTAGCCGTCATGACACCTCGCTAGAAAAACCCTGCTGCGACCAACTTGCGAGAGAGACCCCGCTAGAAAGCATAGAAGTTAATTCCGTACCGGCCGGAATATTCTGTTCTGGTAAGAAACCGGGACACATCTAAAAGTTTTGTTTGCTTCACAATTCGTTTGGTACCAGTTGTTTCACTTTGTTCCGGCCAATTTCGTCCATTCCGCTGGAATTTAAGGTACTGGGCGGTACCAAAATAGAAACTGTTTTTCTTTATGTTTTCTCAGATTTGGAGACGACGAAGTTGGCTCTCGATAGTCACCATGTTTCATTTAAACCGTGATGAAAAATGACCATGCATCAGCAATCTTACCTGCCACAGATATAAGAGGAATGAAAACAAAATATAAGAGAAGACAGGAGCTATGGCAAAAGTATGAAACCACACAATCAAATTAAGACAACCCTAAAAAAATATAGAAAGAATTGGGCCGGGCTTTAAAAAGTAAGTGCCGAAATATTAGGCTAAAAATCCATCTACAAAACTTAAAATTAATTTTAACAAATAAAATAGTTCCAAATAATGTTATTTTATTTTTGTAAAATATAAGGAGAATCTTTTTTATATAAAATACAAATGTATTATATTATCGATAAGTCCGAAATGGTACACTAAAATATATTGGTACTGGTACATATATCAGTACTAGTCGTAAAACGGTACGTCCACCGGTACGGGATTGACTACCTTGTTAGAAAGTCAATTCTTCATCTTTGTCTCGCCATTTATCAAGCAGACAAGACTACACCATGCGTAATAAAAGATATTTGAGGGGAAGACCTCTCTCCCTATGATGGACACCTGTTCCAAGAGGTATAAAAACCTTTCTTGCAGTTAGATGGAGGAAGGACTTTACTTTTCCACAAAGAGAACAACCTGAACCTGCCTCTTACACCTACAGGCAACTATCAGTGGCTTTTTGCATGTCCATCATGTGAACCACCCTTAACTACCAGACTCCACATTTGGTACTAACAAATATAATTTGCTATTGAATAGCATGTGATTGCACAAAAGGCCATTGCAAATGAATAAAATTTCAACTCTATCTCGCCTATTTGTTTTTGTTAATCATTTAACGCTCAGTACAGGTTTGTTCACATATCAAGAAAAATTATTTTGTTGGTTATTATTATTTACCTAGTAGATTGTTTTCATGGTTCTTGTAACTGGGCATACTATTTTTTTCATGGTTCTTGTAACTGGGCATACTTTGGAGAAGATGAGGTCGTTACTTGCTTTTTTAGATTTGGCTTCCAATTTACCCTTTATTTGCCCTTCAGCCCTGTGTTTGCTGCAGACTTGTAATTATCCATTCATCTTGAATATGTTTGCGTAATTTTCTTTGTTTCTTCTGTATAACATTATAATCCATTCTGTTGTATGATTTTTCTGTCAATTATGCTTCTATGTTTCACTTTCTGAGGAATTTTTTTTCCATTTCTAACAGGTAATAGATGCATATGTCAAAGGGAATTTGGGGCGCTTCATTAACCACAGTTGTGATCCAAATTGCCGTACTGAAAAGGTAAATGGGATCCTTAAAATGTGACCATGGGCCTTTTGTTATCATATCAGTTAATAAGAAGATGAGATTGTTTTTTCTAATGGAAATAGATTAGATGGAATAGTTACAAATAGCAGAATGATGGGATCTTTTGGTGAAATGTCTGCTTTAATACCTTTGTAATCCAAGCATACCTCCACTAAATGGAACCCTTTTTCTAACTAAAATTTTGGTGGAGAAGTTTATGTTAAAGGTCACTCTTTGTAACTTTCTTCTGGACTTGATTAGCCAAATCAACTAGGTGTCCTAATCAACTTTTTTCTTTATTCTTTTTTGGCGAGTTTGGGCTTCAAAATCTTGATATTACTAATATATTAATTGTTAATGTGAAATATTGATTTTAAGCTTGCAATAAAGTTAGCTGCTTTGATTTGCTTTTTCACCCACTGACTTATGCACCTTTGATATTGCCAACTATTTTGCGATTTATTTTGACTTTTTGGACATCTATGTTCCATGAATATGAACATGGTTGTCTTGTTTTACTGAAATTTGCTTCTTAAATTATGCTTTGTTAACATGTTCATTTCATTTCAAGAAGGTTAACCTTTGTATCCATTAATTTTGTCTTTTCCATGAGCAGTGGATGGTTAATGGAGAAATTTGTATTGGACTATTTGCATTGAGAGATATAAAGAAGGTATGCTTGCATAATATGTTGTTCTGTTACATCGAATTTCATAATTAACTTCTGGTTCGGTTCATACATGTTACTAAAAACAATAGTGTGTTTTTTTTATATAAAAAACAACCGTGTTTGGTGCTTACTATATTCAATTTCTTCAAAATGATATATTTTAGATTTTGAAAATCATTTAGGGAGCTTACAATTTTATAATCCTTATTTGGTGAATTTTTGTGAAGTAAACCATGGAAATTGAACAACATAAAGGAGGTTGAAAATTTAGGTAGATTGAAGGTGGAAAAATAGTAAGTACCTTTATATTGAGGAATAAACTGCTCAGAGAGAAAGAGAGTGTGTGTGAGGGAGATAAGATGCTAATATTGTCAAAGCAGGAGCAAGAAGAGGGACCTAACTTTTGATTGAACTCCATCTGGTTACATTCCGGGTGAAGAAAATTAGGAAAAAAAAATTGATGCTGAACTGCTCTATTCCAGAGGACAATGCATGCTTAATGCATACGATCATCGAGCCTTTTTTTTTCTGGATAAAAAAAGAAAGAAAGAAAGATAAAAAGGGGAAAACCAAAAATAAAAAATACATAAAGGGGGGAAAATGAAGAATTGGTGGAGAGACCGATTTCAATTGGTACTCTAAGGCACCAAGAAATCAAAGTTTTGATTCAACAACCATCAAGTTGATCAGTATATGTTGCAGATTTCCAATGCATCCTTTCACGGATTCTCAAATGTCAGAAAATTTAATTGCAGGTAGCAGCATCCTTTGTGTTAGATATTTAGTTAGTAAACCCAAAAATAGGGAGGGTCAAGAGTCAAGAGAGTAATCTTAAGGCAAAACTTGAGCAAGCAGAATCTGATGTTTATGTGGCGAGTTTCTGGAGAGTAGGGCACATGTAGTGAATCTGAAGAAATTGTATTTTGTCATGTCATACCTACATAAATTCTCTCTATGCTTCTCCTGTCTCCCTGTTACATGCATGGAAATCATCTTTTTATATGTTACAAGCTTGTTGTATTTGTCAGGGTGAAGAGATTACATTTGACTACAATTATGTGAGGGTATTTGGAGCTGCTGCCAAAAAATGTCATTGTGGTTCATCTCATTGTCGGGGTTATATAGGTGGTGATTCACTTAGTGAGGGAGTAATTGTTTATGATGATTCTGATGAAGAACCTCCTGAACCTATGATGCTTGAAGATGGTGAAACCTGGAATGGTTATGCTACTGTTATTTCTAGATATAGTCCCTTCGTTGGTGCAGAAATGCAACCTGTGGAGAGAGTAATAACTGATGGTGTGAGAAAATTGGAGAAAGTGCCAGAAGCTGAGGGCTTGGTTTACCATTCTGCTTCTGCTTCTTCTCAATTGGACATTTCAGCTGAAATAGAAGATTTGCAGGGAAATTTCCAGTTACCCATTCAACCTGAAGAAGTTTCCCCTTTGACAGCTCCCTATGAAGCTGTTCAGCAAGATGATACCATTGAACATAAGGCTATGAAGAAAACCTCACGTTTGATTCATATATTGGATACCTCTCTAAATATGTCAGACAACAAATTACCTTCTGTTATTATTGATGCTAATAAGGAGTCAAAGTTTAACACAGCTGAAGACAAACAGGTTCCTCCAAAATTGCACCCCCTGATGAAGACATCATGTTTATCTAGCTCCCATAAGAAGGGGAAACTTAGTAGTAATTCTCTGAATGGAACTAAGGTTCGGATGATATCTGACAAATCTCAAGTGCCTTCTTTCAAGCTCAAAAAATTCTCGGAATCTTCTAGTTCTTGCCGTTTTGAAGCAGGTTAAGAATCCTTTTATGTTAGAATGAGATGGCTGTGCAGTATTATATTGTACTGATACATGCATTTGGATGCTTGCAGTGGAGGAGAAACTTAATGAATTGCTGGATTCTGAGGGGGGAATAACAAAACGAAAGGTTAGTGCTTTGACATCTTCTAAAAGTCATAGTGAGATGCTACTTATTTGATGAGGAGTTAGGTTGACTTTCTTGAAATGCAACTTGCTTCTTATTCCACCCTCCGCTCTCCCTTTTTATTATTATTATTTTTATACTTGATTACGTTTCTCAGGCATTTTGATTTTCATCAGGATGCTTCTAAAGGTTACTTGAAGCTTCTGCTTCTCACAGCAACTTCTGGCGATAGCTGCAATTGTGAAGCAATTCAGAGGTCAATTTAGTTTCTCTTTGTTTGGATGCCTTGAAGACACCATACTTTGTGTTCATGCTTCAATTTTCCAATTTTTGATTCTTGTTTTCTTTTAGTGCAGCACTCGTGAGCTTTCAATGATTCTTGATGCCCTTTTAAAAACCAAATCACGGTTGGTGCTGACCGATATAATTGACAAGAATGGTAGTGTTTCCTAACTGTAGCTATTGTCGCATCTTTATTGACATGCAAATAAATGGCTGTTGCTCTGCTTTTCAGGTTTGCAGATGCTGCACAACATAATGAAGAAATACCGAAGGGACTTTAATAAGATTCCGGTTCTTCGGAAGCTTTTGAAGGTGCGATGCTGGACATGATATTATAATTTGTTGTGATTAATAGCCATACTTGTTAATTTGCATGTCATGTCAATTATTAATAACCATAGTTGTGGAAAATTATATTTTTCAACTCTAACCAAGCGGTGGATGAACAAAAGTACTTTTCTTTCCATTTTTCCATCTTTCCAACCAGGCCTATGGAATTAGAATTTTTTTATTTATTTATCTTTTCACTATTCTCTACCACCAATGTTTTATCTTTCCATTTTTCTGTTCACTCAACCAAGCATTGCCCAAGTCTCATAAGATTCATCGAACATGTAGCATTCATTTATTTTTATAGATAACGTGTTTTGCTTACATAGTGTTTTATTCTAACTTCCATCATCAGCATGATTCTTTTTTTCTCTTTTTGGTATGTGCAACAATTATATCTTGAATAACTAAAGAAGTCGATTTGAGACTGTTACTGCATTTGATCGCATGAGTTGTAAGTGTAACTAGGATATTTATATATCTAACTAACTTTGTGAAATCAATCAACTAACTTTGTGATTTCAGTTAATTTTAAGCATAATTCTATCTGAATATTTCATTTTCTTTGGACAATAAAAAATTGTTTTTCTTATGCCGGTATCTGGAGCCTTTAAATTATGATGATCAAGTACCACTTATGAGAGCTTGAAAATAAATTACAAAACTCTATGTAAGATATGGCAAGACTACAGCTTGCAACTTCTTTTACAGGTTTTAGAATACTTAGCAAGGAGGAAGATACTTACGGTAGAACGTATTAATGGAGGTCCTCCCTGTGCTGGAAGGGAGAGGTTAGAGGATACGGCTGAGTTTGTTTTATTGAACATATTTTCAGTCCTTTTTATTCCCCTTTTCTGAAAACTGTACTTTCTCATGCAGCTTTTTAGAGTCAATACTGTCATTCACAGAGCACAATGACAAAACGGTATAATATTTCTATTATTGTCTTGTTATTCATGGACTATACCTCTTTTCTTGAATTGCTTTCTATTGTGTGAATGTCATATCTAATTAGTCAAACGTGCTTTACAGGTCCATGAAATAGCTCGAAATTTTCGAGATACATGGATTCCAAAACCCTTTAGAAAACATAGCTACAGTGACAAGGTTGAGAGAAGGATGGAGCTTCGCAGGTACTTGGACTGTAACAGGGTTTCAGCCTCACACAATCATTCGCGGGACCGGGCCATAAGATCTACTGAAGCAATTACCGTTGTTGAAACAACTACACTGGATACTTCCCATGAGATTTGTTCCTCATCTCCCACAGGCGTTTGCCAAACCAATGGCACCAAAATTCGCAAGCGTAAAAGCCGCTGGGATCAGCCTGCAGAAACAAAGAAAATTGATTCACGGTCACCAAAGAAACATGAATATAGCCAATTAACCATTTTGGGTAAACCGACATCAAATCACATGAACAAGATGAGTAGATGGGATAAAGAATGTCATGACATCCTATGCAAAGGTGAAGCCGTTAATGTAGTCAATGGAAAGCACAGGTTTCAGGGGGATGCTCCACCAGGGTTATCTCCTTGCAGTGCATCTTTGGTTTCCTCGACTGCTGCATTAACTGCCACTAGTTTTCCTCAACCAAAAACTTGTCAGTTGAAGTGTCCGGAAATGACCATCGCTCATCCACAGACAAGATTAATTTCCCGTTTGCCAGTCTCATATGGAATTCCATTACCCATTGTGCAGCAGTTGGGAGGACCAAAGGATGAAAGTGTAGAGAGTTGGGTAATTGCCCCCGGCATGCCATTCCACCCTTACCCACCTTTACCTCCATCTCCATATCCCCATGGTAAGAAAGACACTCCACCTGTTTGTGCTGCTAACTCCATTGGAAATAATGAAGATGCAAAAGATGAGCAGCAGGACTGCTGTCGGCCTGCCACAAGTTATCCTGAAAATAGCATTCGTAGCACAGCCCATTGCAACGAACCAAATTCTGAAATTTCATGTGCAAACATCCAACGTACATCGAAAAGAACTAGGGAATCCTCCAATGATTTAGGTAAGTACTTCAGACAGCAGAAACGGAAAGGGCCTCTGTGGCATAAATCCGAGTCCACTGGAAGCAAGCATAATAATATTGGTGGGACTGGCTTTCTAGATGTAGGGAATGTAAAAAATGATGTGAGAAATTCTTGATATTCAGATTATATAAACCTGTAGAGTTGAAGAAGGCAGCCATGATTTTTGTCAGCAGCCATAGTACCCATTCAACATTGATTAATGGTATATATATACGGCATTTGTTGCTCGGGTTAATGCCCGCACTGGAAATTTGTAATTTTATTCAATTTTCAGCTTGAAGTAATTAATCTTAGGTTCTGTTTGATTATGGTATCTGCCTTCTTACAAATGGTAACTTTGAAAGTAGCACTTGTATTCACTTTTCCCTGGAAGACGATTACCGGACTAAACTTGGATCAAGTGTTTGTTAGGGAGTTAAGATAATATTCGAATTTGAGTTCGTATTCTGTCAAAGTATAATGTGAGTGCCTTTTGTTACGTTTGGTGATGGGGGAAAATCCTGTTTTACACATCTTAATCCACCTTTCAAATTTGTGCCTAAAACAAACCAAAAAATGGCCTTTTCTTTTTCCAGGCAAAACCAATTTTTATTGGTGGGATGGTTTCAGAATTAATAGATTCATTGAGTGGTGGCTATGGTTTGTACTTAGAGGTGCCACTCGTGGTGGGGTAGAGACCTTTACATGAGTGGTAAGTACGTCATCTTTGATCCTTTGTAATTAGACTTGGTGCCTTCTCTGGTAACCCAAGCCTTTGTGGTGGAAGGGACAAGCGAGATAATCGGTGTCTCTTATTAAATTTTGCTTTGATTTTTTTACCAAATTTCAATTCAATAAAATATTTTCTTCAAATTCCTTTCCTCATAAATGTGATGAAAAGATAATTTAAATTTACTCTGAGTTGAATAATATGAAATGAAATTATTTATGTAACTTTTCTATATTATGATTCCAATAAAATATAATTGATGTGAATGTCATTACTAATAAAATTATCTTACAACAAATTTATTTACATTAAAATCTTAGAAAAGTTAATATATTTGGTGTAAAATTACTCTTACTAAATAAAAGAAAATATTAATGTATTTTAATATTTTTTTATTATTAACAAATATTTGAACTAAACATTTAATAATAATTTTCAATAATCTTTATCATTAGCAAAATATTTGCATTGATCCACAAGGTATGATTTCTGATGTTTTGATCAAATCTAATACATGGATACATTTTAAAAATATTTTGCATATTAACTCAAGATTTTGAATATGCGCAATTTGTAAATTTTTTTCATTACAATGTAGGTATATTCATGTATCGTATTTATGGCTTGAAATTAACTTAATACTCAATCTATCTAAAAAAAATTTATAACAAATGAAAATCTAAATATTTACTTTGTGGTAGCACACGTGTATCAGCTATTACAAAGGAAAAAACGAATATACATAACACAATTTGCAGATTGAGAATAAAATTAAAAAAAAAATTGGAACAACTAATAGCACCCTAGTTTTTCTTTTTGCTATGAATAAGTTAATACTCCAAACCATAGAAGTTAATTCCATACCGGTACTGCCCTTACCGACTAGAATATTCCGTTCTAGTAAGAAATTGGGACACTCATCTAGATATTTCTTTTCGCTTCGAATTTTGTTCAGTATTGGTTATTTCGTTTTGTTCTGGTTAATTTTGTCCGTTTTGTCGGAATTTAAGGTATCTAGCGGTACTAAGATAAAATTATTTTGTTTGTGCGTGTGTTTTTTCTTGCCTAAGAAGAATGGATTGTATGAAACTGTAATTCTACGTTAAAATCTGATTTATAATTCTCCTATTGAAAATGAATGAATAAAAATGATGTTTCATATAATCTTTTCTTAGATCTGGAGACAACGACAATGATTGATCGGAGTTGGCTCTCATTACTCACCATGTTTCATTTAAACCATGATGAAAAATGACCATGCATCAACAATCTTACCTGCCGCAGACATAAGAGGAGGAAAAACAAAATATAAGAGAAGAAGAAGACGGAAGCTATGGCAAAGGTAAGAAACGACACAACCAAAAAATAATAATAATAATAAAGAATTGTGCTGGGATTTAAAAAGTAAGTGCCAAAAATATTAGGCTAAAAATCCATCTACATAATTTACTTCATAGTCCAAAACAATTTTTCAATGAGTTCAAAATATTTTTTAATTTATTTTAATACATTAAATTTAATAATAATTAAAAATAATTTCAGCAATTAAAATAGTTCCCAATAAATTTTATTTTATTTTATAAAATATGAGAATCTTATTTATATGAAATACAACTATATTATTTATATTTAAAAAATATTGATAAGTCTAAAATAGAGGTGTGCATGGGCCGGGCCACCTGGCCCAGCCCGAAGGTCCGCCCGAAATGTGGGAGGGTTTGAACAAAAATATAGGCCCAGAAAATGGGCTTGGGGAAAAAAAGGCCCGTTTAAAAAATGGGCCAAGCCTCGAGTAAGGTATTTTTAGCCCAAGTTCGGCCCGATCCGGCCCGAATTCATTAAATTCCAAAAAATATCTATTTTTTAAATATTATTTTCTTATTGTTTTCTCCTTATTTTGCTACTATTTTACTATTTTGTTGTTATTGTTTGATATTGTATAAAACTTATTTTATTGTTAATTTTTTTATTATTTTAAAGACATTTGTTAATTTTATTATTATTTTAGAGGCATTTGTTCGTTAAGTTGCATCTATTTTAGTGTTATTTAAGTATACATATTTTTTAAAATTTATTTTTAATTTGTTGAGAAATATTTATTTTGATTTTTTAGTATTTTTTATTGTTTATATATATTTTAAATTTATATATAAAAATAATATAAAAATTAATATGGATGGGCCGAGTCGGGCCTTAATTTTAATATTTTTATTCGGGCTGGGCTTGGATAAAATTTTAAGCCCATTTTTCAGGCCGGGCCGGGCCGAGCCCAAACCTAGCAAACGGGCCTAAATTTTTAGTTAGGTCTGGCTGGCCCGAACTCGACCCGACCCGGCCTATGCACACCTCTAATCCAAAACAGTATACTAAAATATATTAATACCGGTTAAAAAATAATACTTTATTGATACGATATTAACTATCTTACTCTAAATACAATAAACATAAAAGGTGTTTTGGTATGACAATACTAAAAGTATTGGTGTTGGACATTAAATAATGAAATGATCATAAAAAAGATAATAAAATTTTTTTTTAATCTGCATCTATCAATATAACATAATCCCTGCTTCAATAAATAATTCAACCCTTGATGTTGAATCAAACTGGATTTTATTTGCTTTCCATTATTTGAATCCATTGTATTGATTAGAAATTAAGATATACATAACATAAAATTTAGTCTCAACATTCAATTTCCCCCCTCTTTTACCTAAATTTGGTATATTATTTTTATATATGTCAAAATTATAAATAAATTTAATTTATTATATTATATAAAAATTTGATTTGATGTAATTATATATAAAATTTTTATTTTAATTAGATTATATATAATTTTTTATTTTTATATATTTAAAAATTTAATTTTTATAATTTTATTTAAATAAATATAATTATTTGTGTTTGTAATAAATATAACATAAATAAAAATGTTTGTGATATATAATAATTAAATCAAATATATATAATTTCATCAAGTCAAATAGGATAATAAATTTTGAATGGAAGTTTATATGTATCATAGAGATTTTTTTTTGAAGAGATTTTGTATTGGAGTTTAATTATTTTTTAATTTGTAAAAAAAATTAAACTTTTAATTTATAACTCTTATCTATTTATTATTATTAAAGCAATCTAGTTATATATGTTTCGCAATTACATTTATTAAATATGTGTATGTGTGTAGAAATAACGTATTTATGTTACATAAATATATGTTTAAAAATAACATACAATAAATAATAAAATATATGGTTTGTAATTAATTAATAATCGGCATAATGACTTTTTTGGTCCTCTAATTTTACAAAAAAAAATTTATTTTAGCTATCTATTTGATTTTTTGTCTCTTTTAATCCTTAAACTTACAATTTTTTGTCAAATCACCTAATGGATAAAAAAATTAACGTTTGTTAACTTAGTTAACATGGCATATATGTAGATTGTCACGTAGATGATATGTTAATATTTAATTAATTTTTATAATTTTAAAGATTTTTATTTTAAAAATAGTTTTTTTATATATTTTATTTTTAAAATTTAAAATTTTTAATTAAATGAAGACTAGTCATCCATGTGACAACCTACGTGTATGCAATGTTAGTAAAGTAAAAAAAATATTGTTTTTTCATTCATTTTAGGGTGATTTGATAATAAAAAAAATACAAGTTTAAAGGCTAAAAAAGACAAAAAATTAAATAGATGAGTAAAATGACATTTTTTTATAAAATTAAAAAGTCAAATAAGTCATTATGCCTCAATAATCTATACTATTTATTAAGCCTTTTATTGAATTGGAGTCACTCATCAAATAAATCTCAATTCAATTAGGGAATTACTAAAATGTCATTTTATTTTCCAAGTAAGTTATTTATTACCAGAATGCCATTTTATTTTCCATGTGAGTTATATGAACTTGAAAAATAAAATGACTTCTTGTAATTCTCCAATTGAGTTGAGACTCGATTGATGGTTGATATAAACTCAATAAAATATTTAATAAATAATATAGATAAACAAATATATTTATTAAAATTTCATTTAAAATAAAAAAATTATTTAGTTGAAATAGTAAATGAAAATATGGCTCAAATCTTACATAATTAGATAACTTATTTGAAAAATAAAATGAGATATTGAGAATATTTGAATTGTGTTAATAAATAATATAAATATGATTAGTTGTGATTTAAATTTTATTATGTTTGAGTATATTCAAAGATAGGAATATATTTTATATTATAAATCAAATTATATTTGGTAATTATAAAAAGTGTGGTGCCACAAAGAAAAATAATAGTGAATACTTAATAGCCAAGTCAGAAATATCAGAAGGCTCAAGTCCAATCCAGCCGACAATGGATCCTCCCTCCTACATCCACCACCACCACCACCACAACCACAACCACAACCACCACGCCAACCACCCCAGGTACGTCCCTTTCTCTCCAACTCCTCCTCTTCACCCTCATCGCCCTCCCCCTCCCCCTCAGCCTCTACCTCCCTATCAACAGAGTCCTACCAACCTCCACCCTTCCCGCCACCACCTTCCTCCACAAATTCGGCCGCCTCCTCCTCCTCCTCTACCCCAACAAAATCAACAGCAAACTTACCAACCTCTTCCTGCCCCACCCCCTCCTCTTCCGCGACAGCAGTATTCTAATCATCCGCCTTACAACCCTCATCATCCTCAATACTCATCCAGTTCCAATTTCAATTCTAACCCTAAGCCTACCCATGTTTCCCACCAATTCCACGATGTCCCTCAACGGCGTCTACCCGAATTCGATACCCGCCCTGATTACTGGCCTGAAAATCGGGTACCGAGGCCCCATCCCGCTTCCAATTTGGATCGGGAGGCCCTTTATCATCAGTTTGATCGGAGACCCGTCTCTCCTGTTATTGATAGGTTTATGCATGATTTAGAGGGAACTTCTAGGTTTAGAGATCTAGAGCTGAATCAGAGAGAAAGAGAGGGTAGGGTTCACAATGATCGGTGGATTTCTGATAGATCTTCTAGGGATTTTGGGATTGTTTCAATTGGATTTGAATCCAATTCGAATAATTCAAGATTTGATCATGAGACTACTGAAAATATTAGATGGGGATCGCGTTTGCGTGAACCGTTGATTGAAAGTGGAAATGATGAGATAAATGAAAGAGATGAGATGAGAGTTTTTTCGAGAAAAAATGATTATTGTGATCCAGAAGCAGAGAGGTTTAGTGATAAGGGAAGTGGTAGAGAGGGTAACCATGAATTTAATCGCACTCCACGGAAGCAAATACAGAAGAAGAGTGCTTTACTTAGGATTCAGAAGGTGAAACCTAGTCATAGGAGTAGGGAAGATGAGAGATCACATTACTTGGGTTATCATAATGAGGGGAAAACTGGTACTTTTAGAGGAAAAGATTCGGTCTTACAGTCAGATCATGGGATGGATGAAAAAAAGAGAGAAGGTACCCCTGTAGAGCTTGATGTGTCTTTCAAATCAAATTCTTTGGTGGCAAAGGCAATTGTAACTTCTAGTCCTGCTCCAAATTTCGATTCGAATTTGATGCCTAGGAACACCAAAATTAGGAAACTTACAACATTTGATATGGTTAGTTCGAGTGCTCAACCTAATAAGGGCAGCGAGAGTACTGCAAAATTAGGTGGTTCCACTTCTGCTGTAAAGAGTGGTTCTGGGTCTGTGGAGTTTAGGCAGTCTGAGGGAAAAATCAAATCTTCTGATACTGGTAAAGCTCAGGATGGCATTAGAAAGCCTTGCTCAAAAGGAACCAAGGTTTTCCTTAGAAAGGGCAAGGTCAAAAAGTGTCCTAAGGTTACTGTAACTGAAGATGCTCCCAATTCTGACAAGAAACTGAGACCATTAGAGGGAAAAGGTACTATTCCTTGTATTGGTAGTAAGGGAGATGGTGGTGTGGAAACTACTTCTAACAGTGTCAACATTTCGGTTGGAGACAATAAAGTGGGAGGGACTGTTAAGAGCACTGTTTCAGATAAAACCACTGCTACTGTTGGTAAATCATCCTCCCTCAAGGCTAACAAGAAGAAAATAATTGTGAGGAAAGTGGTGAAAAAGGTTGTTAGTTCTCCATCGAATCTGGGAAATTCTGAATTAGCAAAGAAGGGTGATCAACTTGTTAAGACAGATATCTCTATTCGACGTGCATCTGCTACCCCTGTGGCTGAAAAATGTGTTTTGCCTCTTAAAATGAAAGTTTCTTCTGCCTCTGGGGATTCAGTGCAGGGTGTTGATTCAGAGTGTTCTCCTGAAGAATCAGCTCTGATTCTTGAAGATGACAAAGTGAATGAAGCGTCAAAAGGCACAGGGTCAAAGAAGGTTTCCACTGATGTTGATCCTGGTAGTTCAGTTTCACCTAAGATTAAGAGAAAGAGAAACAGCTCAACTGTTGCTTTGAATTCTTCAAGTCAGGGAGAGACCAATGTTGATCAGGGTTCTACTAATGCTGTTAATTCTGCCCCTGGCCTGCATATTATTTCAAATATCAAGGAGGATCATACTGAAAAACCAAATGAGACTATTACATCTGGCAGTTTTGGTGTTGAGGATCTAAACACTCGGTTTTACCATAATGAAAATAACATTAATTATGGTTTGTCAAGATCAGAGGACATCAAAGCTCATGGGGGTATTGTAGATATAGGTAGTTCTTCTGTTGCAATGCCTATCTCCACAGGTTTTGACTGTGGTTCATCTAGCTCTCTGGAGAAAAATATTGTTTGTGACATTGGCGATGCCAATTCCGGTAGCAGGCATGTTTGTACAACTCCTTCCGGTCCAGTAGTTGAGGATCGTGCTAATGGGGGATTACCTGAAGCTAATTGTTCAGTAGGAAGTGATAAAATGCCCCTTCTGCCATGTATGGAGGAAACTTATGTTAGCAGTGGTTCCATTTATGGAGATTGCTCCAACCATGACAAAAGTACAACCAGCACTCCTGATATTGTTTATGTTAATACAGGGGAGAGGAACCATGTGATAGGCCATGATTTAGTGCTATCTCTCGGGTTTTCTGGCACAGGAATCCCAAATGCTGTGGAATCAGTAGAATGCAGAGATAAATATGCAGCTAACATCCATAAACGAAAAGTTGGCATTAGTGAACTAGATTTGTCAAGCTCAGCACTTGCAAGCATTTCTGTAGGATCTGCAGATGTGCTTACCTCTGCAAATGCAAATTGTGTGGACAGTACCATATGTGCATCTGAAATAGATTTGAATCCTGTTGAACCTATGGTTGGTGCTATTGGGTTGCTTGATGTTGGTTTACAGCATTCTAGAGATAAAGATAGTATTTTGCAGGGGAGCAGTTCAAATAATACCTTTCCAGAGATTGGTGGTAGTGCAGATGGAAAGTCTCCTGAGAAGAAAAAGAGAAAAATCTCTACCTCCAGTTCTAGTTTGACATCAGCTGTAATCAGCCAGAGTGTTGTAGTTTCTGATATCTTTAAATCTGCTGCACAAATACCTTCTAACTTTGCTGATGATCTACTGCAATTGGAACCAGAAGTTAAAGTATCTAGTACAGACGATCTTCATGCAGAGGGGATTGATTTGTTGCATGTAAACAGTTCAGCGGCTGGACCTTCTGAGGATGTTGAATCTTTTAGTGATGCCTGCAGGGGCAATCCCCCAAAGATTGATCCTTCAGCTCTTGCTGAGTCAGTTGCTCCAAGTTCCCCATGCCTTCATCCATTAGAGTTGGGAGGTGAGCAGTTTCCAACTGGAACACCAGTTTCTGCTCTAAGTAACCATCAAAGTGATGCTATGGATATTGAAGGTGATGACAGGGGGAAAGTGCTTGTTGATACTTCAGAAGAGCAAAATATCATTTCTAGTGAAGTAACTCAATGCAGAATTATTCCAAAACATGTGTCTTTCGGCTTGGATAAAAGGTTAACTAGAATAGATGCAGATGATGACAATCATCTTCCTCTGAAAGATGATTTACCTTCCACCTCAAACTCTTTGATTTCTGGTGTTGATGCTAATGAAGTTTCTGCAACCAACTCCAATGATGAAGCTATGCCTGCACCTGATATACTTTGTGATGTCGGTTCTCTCAGTAACCTAGTTTTAACCACATCAACTTGCAAAGGACATCTTCTTAATTCAGAAGAGAAGACTTACGACAATGAAAAACTTTCATATGATAAGCCTGTAATTGAAGGTTCTTGCAACTCATCTGCCCAAATGTCAGATCCACAGCATAGCAAAACTATTTTGAAGTCAAATGATGTAATTCAAACCAATCAATCAAGTGCTGGGAAGGCAGGTTTGTTGCCATTGTATGATTCTGAAAGTACTATTTCCCTCAATTTCCTTAGTGGAGAAACACAGGGGAGGAAACCACAGCTTAGTCATGTTGGTCCCAGGAGTTATCCTACGCGTTCTTCATTTGTTTCTTCTGCTTCCAAGAATACTGCATCTTCTACCAAAATCACAAAGCCCCGGACATGGCATCGAACTGATAATTCTTCTGCCTATCCTTTATCAGGAAACAAACCTTCCTTAAGTGCTAATCCTATGCAAAGGCAGATGCCGACTTACATTCGTAAAGGTAACAGTCTTGTTAGAAAACCTACACCAGTCCCTGCTCCTCCCCAGGGTTCTCATTCTTCGAGTTCATCGGTTTACCGGCTTAAGTCTGGGATAGTGGATGAAGTGAAGAAGGGTACAGGACCAAACAATAGAGCTGATGCTGTTGACTTGAGAACAGCAGGTGCAAATACCATTTTTGAGAGGCCCACAACACCCCCATTATCGAGTGTCACCAAAGTACCAAAGCATATTTCTAATTCATCAGGAGAGTGTACATCTTCCCCTTTAGCGGAGCCTTCTGCTAGTGATTTCAATGAAACTACAACAAATCATCCAAGTTCTATGGAAATAAATGATGAGCTCAAATCCCCAGAGGATGGACCGAAGACTTTAGAAACATTAAACAGAAATGGTTCAGCTAACAATTTGGAAATCTTGAATGAGCAAAATGAAAGTGGCTTGGTTCCTTCAAATGAAAAGAGGGTGACATATGTAAAGCCTAAATCAAATCAATTGGTTGCAACTTCAGATTCTGATCATACCTCTATTGTTGATGTTGATAAGAACCAATCCCTTTCTGCTTCCTCTGATGGCTATTACAAGAAAAGAAAAAATCAGCTAATTAGGACTGCCCTTGAGAGTCATATGAAGCAGGCAGTTACCTCGTCTGATGACACCTCCAACTCAGTGAGAGAAATAGCTGCTAAGGTTCTTTCCAGTAGAGCTTTTGGTAAGAGAAGATCCAATAAAGGTATGCATTTATGAGCATTCTGTTATCAGAGCATTGACACCTAGCAAAATACTACATTGAACTTTTGGCTTTTAGACATTGCTTGGCCTTTTATGACTTATTTTGCTTAATTTTATCTGCGAAGCATTAAAACATGTCTTCTTTCATCATTATTCTCCTCTTTGTATCGGTTGGTTGTAATGTTTATGCTTATTTTCTGTACTTGCAATTCTAGGTTGTTTTCACTTTTCCAATGCTATGGAGTCATACCAGACTGATGCTAGTATTGATTTGGACAAATATACTTGTGTCGGAACTTTTTGCACTAACAACTGTGAGAGATGGCTATCTGAAGACTGCCTAAACAGATTTATATACTAAATTTGAATAATATTTTCTTTCACCTAATTAACTATCCTTTCGCCAATTCTTGTTGCCTATATTTGTCGTTATCAAACTTTATATTTTAGTTCCCAATCTGCTTACCTTCCAAGTCCCAGGTGACAAAAATGGTGTGAACTTGTCAATAGTCAAGGACTTATATTGCCTCTGCCAAATTGTCGAGTCTCAATACATACTTCTATCTTTTATAAGCTATCTTTTTTAAGTAATTTGTATTGCATTGTGGTTATCGTTGCTGGTTATTTATTTTGGGCCATCTCTAAATGTTTATTGTGTCCATCAACCTCTACGTATTAAAGTTATAACCATTAGTTAGTGGATGGCTTAAATGGCTAGTCGTTTTGCAGTTGTAGCAAAGACCCATAAACCTTCCAAATTCTCTCTGGTCTGGACTCCACATAGTGCAAGGTTATCAAATAATGATGGGAGTTCACTATGTTACCCGAAGGTCCGCCCGCAACTGTTTCCCTGGAAAAGAATGGCACACAAGAGAAGCTTTAAGTTGAACTCAGTTTCTTCCTACAGTAGTTCTTTATCTACAATTGGGTATAACTCTTGTTTTAGACTTTTAGTAGCTTCTTGTTTTTATCCTGTTGTCCAAGAAAATAAAAGAATACATTTCTTTTGCAGAAGGAAAATGCTGCTATTGAGAAAGAGAAATACTGTTTATACACGGTCAATTAATGGATTTTCAATTCACAAATCAAAGGTGTTAAGCGTTGGTGGTTCTAGTTTGAAATGGTCAAAATCTATTGAAAGGCATTCAAGGAAAGCTAATGAGGTAAGGTGCATCATGTATTGGTGGACCGAGTTCTTACATCTATCGTTTATACTTCAAAACTGAAGTGATTTGATTTCTGAATTAAAATGGCTTTTTTTGTTTGTAAAATTTTATGTTACTGTTTAATAGGAAGCTACTCTAGCAGTTGCTGAAGCTGAAAGAAAGAAAAGAGAACAAAATGGCACTGTTTCTAGGACAGGCAAAAAAGGTCTCTCTTGCCACAAGGTTCATGGTACAGAAGTTCGGCGAGGTAGGCAAATTAACAATATTTGCGAATTAATGGCACTTTATCTAATGTGCATGATGTACGATTTTGAAAAGAATGCTTCAATGGTATGTTTCATGTGAATATTTGGTACTTTAGGTGAACGAATATTCCGTATTGGTTCAGTGCGCTACAAAATGGATTCTTCTAGGCGTTCCCTTCAGAGGATATCAGGTTTTTCTTAATTTATCTCATAGTGGATTTAGGGTCCTTTTTGTTTTCTTTTTCTTTTAAGAACTCCCAACATTGTGTGCCGAAGCAAACCTAATTGAGATTGAAGTTCTTATCGGAAAACGTTTACTTCCCTTGCAATGCTGCTTTCTGTTTCTTATGGTGTGATGACATTTTTGTGCTTTGGAAACATTCTTACGAACCACTTTTGGGTATTGAAGGACCTTTGTTTTGCTGGCATACCTGTTGGTGCTTGCTTCATCTCATGAGGCCTGTGACATTTTGTGTTTTTTTTAAAGAAAATTGGTTACAGTAACAAAAAACATCTGTACTAAATAACTTGTTTCTTTCAGTTTCTGATCAGCACCTACTGTCTGCACTGAAGCGCATGTCCTTTTTCCCTTTTGATAAGTTTTTGTGCTGCTCTCTTAACTCTACCTACTTTCTGTTTAGATGATGCGTCGTTATGCTCTGCTAGTCAGCAATCAGAAAACAGTACCAAAAAGTCTTATGTCCCAAGGAGACTAGTCATCGGGAATGATGAGTATGTTAACATTACCATATAAAACATAAACTTGACGGAATTATCTACAATATATAAAATTTAAATGAGCTCTGACATCTGCAGGTATGTTCGAATTGGCAATGGCAACCAGCTTGTTAGAGATCCAAAGAAGCGTACTCGTGTTTTGGCAAGTGAGAAAGTTCGTTGGAGTTTGCACACTGCAAGGTTACGGTTGGTTAAAAAGCGCAAGTACTGTCAATTTTTCACAAGGTTTGGGAAATGCAACAAAGATGATGGAAAGTGTCGCTATATTCACGATCCCTCCAAAATTTCTGTATGCACAAAATTTCTCAAGGGTTTATGTTCAAATCCCAACTGCAAATTGACTCATAAGGTCCATCACTTGTCTGGTCAATTTGACATTCTGCTGGAGGTTGACTCCTTGGTTAACATCTGACCTTTTATTGAATATGTTACAGGTCATTCCAGAACGAATGCCTGATTGTTCATATTTCTTGCAAGGTGTTTCCTTTCTCAATTTTGCTTTTCTTTTTCTAATTTTAGATATGCAGATTCTGACAAAATTACTGGCAGGTTTGTGCACAAACGAAAATTGTCCTTATAGACACGTGCATGTGAATCCAAATGCCTCCACTTGCGAAGGATTTCTTAGGGGCTATTGTGCTGACGGTAATGAGGTAGTGCCTTATCATCTTGGAAATGCTATTTTGGTAATTATTTTGCATTTTATGCCACATCCTGTTTCATATCATGTTATGGAGATATATCTTTATATTCAATTTGTTTGGTTGGCTCATACTCTCTTAATAATTAATTAATATTAGAATGGTTAAATCTGAGTTTTGTAAAATTAAGGTAACATTTTGTTCTAAACTTTTGAAAGAAAAAGAAGAGAATATTTCACAACTTGTAGTCTCTGATATGCCTTCTCAATGTGTGCAAACCTTTGTAACCTGATTGTATTCCGTTGCACTGATATTTATTTTATTTTGATTCGCATGAATGTTTCCCACGAAAGGACAACATTATTTAGAATAGTCTCATGGTGTGTATGTGTGTGTCTATGTATATTCGTTTATATGGATTCACTTGAAATTTCTTCAAAATGACTTGAATAGGCAGTTTTAATGATGATTATTATAAATTCTAACATGTCTAGACTGTTTAACGTTTTCTTTCTAGATCTAACTATAGTCGTTTGCCCAAAGGAAAACCTTATTTATATTCTTCGCCCCCTCCCAGTGCCTCTTCTTAGGAGGAAGTCCGATAAACTGATGATCATCCATCATTTTTGATATTCTCTTAGCTACCCCTCTTCTCTAATGCACACACAAACCACAACATTGAATAAGTGAAACGGAATGTATCTCTGCTCTCAGTGTCGGAAGAAGCACAGCTATGTCTGTCCGAATTTTGAAGCAACAGGGTCCTGCCCCCTAGGATCTACATGCAAGCTTCACCACCCCAAAAACCGAAGTAAGGCAAAGAAAAGCAAAAGGTCAATGGAACACAATACTGCTCGTGGGCGTTATTTTGGTATCGACATTTCAGAACCGAAAAGAATGGTATCGGAAAGACAACAGGAGGTACTAGAGGAAGACAACATTTGCTTTGATGGGAAATTCTCTGATTACATTAGCCTTGGTGTTAGCGAAGATGAAGTGGGGGGACTTCATCAAGCGAATTGTGACGAAACAAGCTTTGGTGACAATGATTCGACAGATTTACAATCTGAAGATTTGGATGAGTTAATCAAACCCATTCGTATAATGAGCGAGTGTAAAATAACGGAATCATTTCTGGTTACTGAATATTCAAGTGGTAAGCATTTGGCCATCCAATAGAGGAATTGAAAATGTTGCATAGAGAGAGTGAGCAACCTTTTTATGTATTTTTACCTTTCTGAGAAATATTTAGCATCCATCCATAGGCTTTCTTTTTTCTCTTTTGTTTAAAATTTGCATTTTTACAGCATAGTATATGTTGTCTTGTGTACCTTGTAACAAAACAGAAATGTAGAAATAAAAAATGACGAATTGGAGTTGAGCAATATATTTGACCATTGTGAGCAATTTTCTTTTCCAGAATCTTATGCTTTGGAAAATTTTAAATAGTACTTATAAAAATTTGCTGATGTCTCGAGCAATCCATGGGGACTTTTAAATTGAAATGTATTATTAAATTTAAATAAAAAGTTCACCATTAAATAACAATTCAAGTAGATGGGATCAACAATTTTCTCAAACTGAACTTATGGGAAATGGAAAATCAGTTGGACGGTGGAGGGATGCGACGTAGACCCATATGAAACTAACGGTATGCTAACTGGTAATCGGTCACCATTATTGGATGCGATGTGAAGACAACATTCTCACTGATCTGCTTTCATCTCCTTTCTATCTAATTCACTTTTCATATTAGTTCAGTTCCCTTGTGAACCTTTTTTACGTAAAATTCTTCTCTCCTTTTCTTTTTCTGCATATTTCATTTGAAAATTACAATTCTGGGTTGGCGACTTCCGATTCAGCGGCGAAGATTCTCCCCCAACTCAACATCAACGCCGGAGATTGGCCTCCTAATCTCGTCAACAATTGTAACGAGAGATCAAGAAGAAGATAACAGAAAAAAGAGGAGAGAAATGGGAGAGAAACAAAATCCGATTAACAGCCTGAAAATTGGCATGCTTTTCCTCCTTCATTCAGCTTAAAAATGAAATAACTAACAGCGTTCATGACCGTTACAGTAGCCGGCGAAACAGCTGTGACAGTGCCAAAACGCACCGTTTAACTAAAAGACAAAAACAATCGTTTCATTAAAAGATAAAACTCACTGTTTTAACCATTTAAATCCCCCCTAGATGCAGCGTATTATACAGTAAGCCAATAGTCATAACAGAGTTTCAAACAGTATCAAAATTACAAAAGCTTCCATATCAATTACTCCCTCCCTCGAAAGATCCTTTTCCTCAAGGATTAAAAGTGGGAAACCTCTGCTGAAATTCCGACCACAATTCCCATTTGAAGTTCTTAGGAAAGGTATCGGTCCACTTGACCAAGACTTCGGTGCTGGTTTGATTCTCTTTTCTAACCATCCTTCTATCAATGATTCGAACTGGTTCTTTGGCTAAGGCTCTATCAATGCCTACGAAAGGAAGATGTTCCTGGCAAGGAACCTTCCCAATGTGTTTCTTCAACTGTGAAACATTGAATGTAGGATGGATGCGAGACCCTGGTGGAAGATTCAAATGCAAAATATCCAAAACTTTGGGAGCCAACTTCTGATTCAGGATCCTTCTGACTGTAGCCTGCCTGTAAGGTTGGAGCTTCAAGTAGACATGGTCTCCCACTTGGAAGGACCTATCACTCCTCTTCTTGTCTGAACACTGCTTCATTCGATCTTGTGCTCTCCTTAAGTGAAATTGAAGAAGCTTCCTTGCAAATTCACTTTGCTGTAAGCTTCTATCAACCTTATCCACAGTTGACAAACCAACTATATAAGGCAAGTGGTGGGGTGGACTTTGGCCATATAGGGCCACATAAGGGGTAGTCTGGATGGCTGAATGGAAAGTGGCGTTGTACCACCATTCAACCAAGTGCAACCACAAGGCCCAATCCCTTGGGTTTTCACCACACATACACATCAAGTATCCCTCAGAACAACGGTTGATGACCTCTGTCTGACCATCATACTTTGGATGATAAGCTGTAGAGAGGTGTAGCTTAGTCCCAAGCCTTTTGAATAACTCTTGCCAGAATTGGTTGACAAAATTGTCTCGATTTGAAACAATGGTTTCTGGGGCTCCATGTAGCCTTTAGATGCCATTCAAATACTCCTAGTCCATTGACATGGCTGTAAAAGGATGTGATGGGGCAGCAAAATGACCATATTTGGTCAATCTATCAATGATAACCAAAATAGTGTCCTTACCTCTTGAGCTGGGAAGACCCTCGATGAAATCCGTGCTCATTACTGTCCATGCTTGTTGGGAAATGGGCAAGGGCTAGAGTAAACCAGGAGAGGCAGAATAGTCATACTTTCACTTTCGACATGTGTCACATTCCTTTACCCACTACTTGACAGCTTTAGATAAGTCTTTCCAATACACTAGGCTAGCCAACCTGTGCCTTATAGCATGCACTTCTGAGTGGCCCCTTACTGCACCAGTACGAAAATAATGGAACAATTCCTTCCTCAGGCCACCAAGAGCCCCAATCACCAACTTCCCTTTTCTTTTGAGAACCCTGTCATCCCATGAGTACTTGGGATGCAAAGAGGCCTGTTGCTGGATATCTGAGTAGATCTTTTGAAGCTTAGGATCCATTAGCCAAAAGTCTTGTGCCCTGCTCCAAAGGTCAGAAATGACTGTGCTACCAGTGAGTTGTAACAACTGAGTTGCCTATTCTAGAGGCCTTCTTGAAAGAGCATCTGCCACTACATTCAGTGCTCCTTTCCTGTATGTGACCACAAAATCATTCCCCAACATCTTAGCTACCCACCTTTGCTGGTAAAGGGTAATGGCCTATTGCTCATTCAAAAACTTGAGACTTTGGTGGTCAGTCTGGATCTGAAAACACCTCCCAAGCAAGTATGGGTGCCACTTCTTCACTGCCAAGAGGACTGCTAACATTTCTTTGTCATAACCGGAAAGAGCATGATGTTTAAGTCCTAAGGCCCTGTTGAAAAAGGCTAAGGGCCTCCCTTTTTGGTGCAATAAAACTCCCACACCATGAGCAAAGGCATCAGCATCAATGCAAAACTCAGCTAAGAAATCAAACAGAGCCAAAACTGGTGCTTGACAAATGGCCTCGTTAAGCTTCTAAAAGGCTTCACTAGCCAGATCAGTCCACTCCCAGGTCACATGCTTCTTCAACAACTAAGTTAAGGGTTTGGAAACAGTGTCATAATGTTGAATAAACCAACGGTAATAGCCAAAGAGACCCAAGAAACTCCTCAATTCTTTGGCACAAGTTGGAGTGGGCCACTTGAGAACACAATCAACCTGAGAAGTATCCATTGCCACTGACCCTTTAGTGATAACATGTCTAAGGCACTCGATTTCGGAAGCACCAAATCTACACTTGTTTTGCTTAGCATACAGTTTGTGTTCTCTTAACAACTGCAACACTGCCCTCAAGTGTGATAAGTGATTTGACCATGTGACAGAATAAAGCAATATGTCATAAAAAATACTAGCATTGACTTCCTGACTGATGGCTTGAAAATTGCATTCATCAGAGCCTGAAAGATCGAGGGAGCATTAGTCAACCCAAAAGACATGACTAAGAATTCATAATGTCCTTTTCATGAGTTCAAAAATTTGTCTTGTGGATATATGGCGCCCACATACTGATTTGATGATACCCTGATCTTAAATCTAGCTTGGAGAAAAAGTGAGCTTGACCAAGCTCATCAAGCGGTTCCTCTATCACTGGAATAGGGAACTTATCTTTGACAGTTAGCTCACTGAGCTGCCTGTAATCAACACATAGCCTCCGGCTCCCATCTTTCTTCTAAACCATTATAATGGGAGAGGAAAAAGAGCTGTTGTTGTCTTGGATAATGCCAGCCTGAAGCATTTTTTGGATTAGTTTCTCTATCTCAGTCTTCTACATAGTTGGATAATGATAGGGCCGGATTTTTGCCACTTTGGTTTCATCTTTTAAAGGGACTCTGTGATCCTACAGCCTACGGGGCGGAAAACCTTGAAGGACTTGGAAAATATCAGCATAATCTTCCAAGAGTAGTTGCAACTCCCCATTAGGAACATTGGTAGGCAGTGTCAAAGTTGTCTGCTCATTGGTAGCCATAAGCAAGGTATAGGGACCTTAGGCATTTAGAGAGAAACACATGGGTGACTGAGAAGCTGAAAGAATGTGGATGGATCCAGGTTGGATCCTATGTAAGATGCAAAGGTTGCCCTGATGGAGGAAATTGATGGTCAGAGATGCAAAGTTCTAGACAATTGATCCCAATGAAAAATACCGTTGGATGCCTAAAACAAGGTCACAACCTCTCAAAGGTAGGATCATAAAGTCAGTGGTAAATTGATTACCCTGAGCACTCCAGGATACCCCTCTACAATGTCCGTGTGTCAATAAACACCCACCATTAGCCACAATCACCTTGAGTTTGTCAGTAGGATCCACAGACAAGTTTAGTCTCCTCACCAGTTCAACATCCATAAAGTTGTGGGTACTATTAGAATCAACCAATATTATGGCCCAGGTGTCACCAAGTTGAGTTGCTAGTCTCATGGTGTTATGACTTTAAGACCCTTGTATAGCATGTAGTGACAACACAGGTGTAGTAGGAGGGTCTCTTTCTGGTTCTGTATGCTCGAGAGATTCCTGGCAGTCTTGGAATTCCTCACCATCCCCTTCAATCTGAGGCTCCAGCAACAACTGGTACAGTTGAGGCTTCCTACACTTATGGCCAGGACTATACTTAGCTCTACACCGTAAACAAAGTCCTTTCCTCTTTTCTTCCATTTCAACTTGAGAAAGGGTCTTGGTTGGAGGTTTCTGTCCACTTGAGCCTGGATTTTGGTGAGTACTCAAATTGGGAGAGGGAATTGGTTGAGTCTTGGCAGGAAACAAGAGTGGTGGATGAGGTTGTACTCCACTTCCCACTGGGCCCAACCGTTTACCAGTATTGACCAAGATTGACTCAACTTGCCTAGCTATCATATGCCCTTCTACTAGATCCTTAGGCTTAAACAAATTCAAGTACTGACCAATTTCAAGCTTAAGATTGCTAATAAAGATGCTCAATGCATAATTTTCAGGTAAATTGAGGTGGTTCAACAAACTTACAAACTCATCATGGTGTTGATCAACAGAGTTCACCTGCTTCGAAGAGACTAGATCTGCCATAGGGTCTCTGAAGGAGTTAGATGCAAACCAGTCCTTCAAGCTACGAGAGTAACTATCCCATGTCAGCAAATGAAAACCCCCTTGCCTCTGAGTGTAAAAGTGCTGCCAGTCTAAATCCTTCCCCTTCAAATGAAGCATTATAGTGCGAACCTTAACATTGTCAACTACTACCTCAGCCTCGAAATACCGGTCGAGTTTTGAACACCAACCTCGATAGTCTGTACCATCAAATATGGGGCAGTCTAGTTTATGAGAACGAACTTGACTCTCCAAGTATCCACCACGGATGGGAGTTCCTAAACTTCCCAGTTCCACCATTGGTGAAACCATCATAGTATCTCTTGGTGGGAACCCAGAAGGAGGGCTTCCCAAGATACCCTTGCCCCTATCCTGAGATGATCCCACAATAGTTGTAAAAGACAGGTGTCCCAAGTACTGCTCAAATAAGCTCTGCAACTCAGACTTAATCTCGTCTTGTACACCATCACGGAGCTCATTCATTCGACTGTCAAACTTGGTATCCATCTGTGTCAGCTCCACCTGAAGCTGAGCTATCTCTTGCTGTAAGTGCCTAACCTCCCTTTGAAGCCTAATGGAGATCCCATTGTCGGCCATAGAGAATTACCTGGCTCTGATACTCTTATTACGAGCAATCAAGAAGAAGAAGATAACAAAAAAGAGAGGAAAGAAACGAGAGAAATGGGAGAGAAACAAAATTCGATAAACAACCTGAAAATTAGCATGCTTTTTGTCCTCCTTCATTCAACTTAAAAAGGAAATAACTAACAGCTTTCATGACTGTTACAGCAGCTGGCAAAACAGTTGTGACAGTGCCAAAAGACTAAAACGAACCGTTTCACTAAAGATAAAACTCACCGTTTTAACCATTTAAATCCCCCTAAATAACAACAAACAGTACAAAATTATAAAAGCTTCCATATCAAGAATCTCCACCTCTTTCATCCGGATCAGGTTTTGCATGACCTAAATTCCGTTCATCCTTTGTAAAAGAAATTACTCGTTCATCCGGATCACGTATGAGTATACTCTATTTTTTGTTTTGTTAGATAGAGTTGGCGAAGATGTTGTTAGATTTGGCGGAGAGCCATTTTTTTCAGCATTGGTCGGAGCCTGTCGCCGATGACAAACGAAAGAAAGCCTTTTTGGTTCAGGTCTCTATTATTATTTTAAAACTGTGGAACTCTACAGTATCCCAATGTGATTTTTAGAAAAATCTTTTAATTATCGAAATGAGAGATTTATTTATCTTTTGCTAAATTCAGTTAAACCATGGATGAAAAGAAAACTAATTAAGGGCATGAAAGGAGTGTTTTCGTTCCCTCTGCTGTTTTCGATATGATTGAATTGTGTTTCAGTGATTTTAATATTATATATCATAGAGCTTAGTCTTGAACTTTTTCTTTTCAAGATTGCTAAGCTCAATTCAAGCTATCCTACGTTGGAAAAGAAATTCAGAAAACTTTTCAACATTTTGGACTTATGGTGAAAATACCCCCGAAACTTTTACTAGTAAAAAAATAATGGTTGATGTTAAAACATTTCATCTTTTTTCTACTGTCCAACTCGACTAAAAATAATGGAAAATCAATCCAGTAAACACTGAGACAAGATGGTAGATAAAAACGACAAACTCCCTTACAATTGTCACAACAATAGCTAAGTAAGCAGTGCCACACCCCAACACGTGTTTTCCTCTTCCTCAACCTCACTGCATGTAACGGCACCGCATATGTTTAGCTTCCTTCATCGTATCACTCATTATTTCCTTCCCTTCTCTTTCAGGCATTTTAACAATCATTTCTTCTTCACCTACAGAAATCATACGACATTGATGATGGACTTAGTGACTTCGTTTCTGAACTTAGTGGTGCCCCCTGCCACCATGATGATGCTGGCCTTTTCATGGCCAGCCTTGTGCTTTATCAATGCATGTGAATGGGTTTACAACACCTTATATACTATTGAGGATATGGATGGCAAAGTTGTCATAATCACCGGTGCTTCTTCTGGTATTGGAGAGGTAAACATATTTATGTTGCTCTGAATTTTTTTTTTTATCTTTAAATATCCGTTTCCGTACATATTTAGACTTATAATAAACATGAGGTTAGCTTTTTATTTATTTATTTATCTTTAAATATTCCATTCCAATTACCTTTCAAAGGTGTTGGGATATCCTTCAAGTGCATAAATTTTTTTAAAAAATTATATAAAAAATTTGACCATACTTGGATCTTGTAGACTAGTACATATTTAGATCATATCTAACAGGATACCTTCAAAGTTATGGAGATACTCTCCAAATATGTAAAAAGGAACACCTAGAAAAGTTATACCTCATATCATGTTAACACAAAATCACATCATATACGATATATGTGCCTACTTCATCATTGCCATATTAATCTTTTGAGTCCAATACCATGAAGTATTGTGTTGCTACAAATGGTTTATAAATATTGCAGCAAATTGCATATGAATATGCAAAGCGGAGGGCTAATCTTGTGTTGGTTGCGAGGAGAGAACAACGGCTTCGAGCAATTAGTGAGAAAGCCAGATATCTTGGCGCAAACAGTGCCATTGTAATTGCTGCAGATGTTGTTAAGGAAGATGATTGTAGGAGATTTGTTAATGAAACGGTAAACTTCTATGGGCGTGGTAAGTCCCATTCTTCTCTCTCTTTTTTATTTTTTATTACAGTCTACGATTTGGTTTAGCATTTAACTCCGATAATCATTGATGTTCTGATCATGTCTCAAAGTCCTTTGCATAAAACGCAATTATTTGCAAAAATATGTGGTAAAAAGCAACTAGCAATTATGTTTCTCAAACTCGGGTGTGGGTTAATATTGGAAATGGTATGTTTATTTCTTGTTTTTCAAAGTTGCATATATTTGGAGTCTTTTAAAGGATTATATCTTTATATTTTTTACGTCTATAAGTAATATCAACTGTTAAGAACCATTTTGGTATTAAGACGTACATTTCCTTAACTTCATCAAGCTCGAACCATTTTGGTAGTCATTCTGTTGTTGCTTCTGACATTTTACTCAATCTGCAGTGGATCATCTGGTGAATGCGGCGAGTTTGGGACATACCTTCTACTTCGATGAAGTTACAGACTCCTCAGTGTTTCCTATTTTGTTGGTAAGGCTTATAGCTGCCCTAGTATGATCTTGAGGAGGTTTTTTTGTTCCCTAATTATTTTGAGTTTTCTTTCTGAACTAGTATTAAGGTATTATCGGTTTTGTTAATTTTCAGGACATAAACTTTTGGGGAAATGTTTATCCTACATTTGTCGCTCTTCCATACCTACATCAGAGTAATGGCCGAGTCATTGTGAATGCATCGGTGGAGAACTGGTTACCGTTACCAAGAATGAGTTTGTATGCTGTGAGTATTCATATAAATTTACTACTGCATCATCATCATATTCAAATATCAAGATTATGGTCATTTTGGTGGCTTAATAGGTAGAATTTTCAATTCTAATCTGAATCTACTTGAACCCGAACCTGACCCAAAAGCCAACTCGACATGTCTGATTGACAGGCCATGTACAATATAAGCAATCCATATTCAATACTGATGTGGACCGACATAGCTCTTTCTAAAGAATAACTCTTCAATTTTTTTGTTGTAATGAATTACTCTTCAATTTTAGTGAACTATTAAGTTTTATTTATGCAGAAAGATATATCCAATAATTGATGCATTGGTTTGAACTTTTAACTCTTCCTTTTATGAGTATGACCCTGACCCTTTTTCGTATTTGTGTTAGGCTGCAAAAGCTGCTCTTGTGAATTTCTATGAGACCCTCAGACTTGAAGTAAATAATGATGTTGGGATAACGATTGCTACACATGGATGGATAGGAGGCGAAATGACAAGAGGAAAGTTTATGCTTGAAGAGGGAGCCGAGATGCAATGGAAGGAAGAACGAGAAGTAAGTACTAACTAGTTGGCTGCAATATATCTTGGAAGTTCACATGATATCGAGGTCTTCTATAATGTAATTCACTAAACCGAATTAGTTTAGTTAATTGGTTGGTGATCAAATAATTCCACTTTAAATTAAGGCAGTGAGAATTGTAACATTCCTCATCATGAAAAGGATGGGGAAAAACGAAAAGTGGGATGTAATACTGTTGCGGATCCATTTCCTCTGACTGGTCTCACATCACATTTATTGCAATTTTGATTGTAGCCGTAGAGGAATATCATATTGGAATAGTGGCAACCTAGTTAATGCATTGACTTGCATGTACTAATTTGTTGCAGGTACAAGCAAGTGGTGGACCTGTGGAAGAATTTGCGAGGCTGATCGTCTCAGGGGCATGCCGGGGCGATGCTTATGTCAAGTACCCGAGTTGGCACGACACATTTCTCCTCTTTAGGGTATTCGCACCCATTGTACTTAACTGGAGTTTCCGACTCCTGCTGTCAACTCATGGTACAAGAAGAACATCAATGGTGGGTGTCGGGAAACTGATATCCGAAGGTGGCACAGGCAGGTATTTAATGGAGACCACTTCTCCTAGGAAGCTTCCTGCTGGTCCGATAACCTTTTCGAAGACGGAGTAGTGGCATCCATGGCTGCCATGTCTTTGAATTGCACTTTGCTGGCTTTTTATTTAGTTTGTAGGTACTGTTAATTTGGCACACACTTTGGTACAATAATAAGTGTTCGATCAGATCAGGAAAACTTGGCCACCAGTTAGTAGAATAAGCCTTGCGCAAATATATGCTTCTAGTGTATGTATGTATGTACGTATAGAAATACTTGATACTGTTTCTTAATTAATTGCTTTTTCAGTTGCCCTGAAATTGGACGATTTTTTTCGATATGGTCATTTTATTTAAAAAAAATCTAAAGTACATAAGTTTTGAAGTAAAGTCATTAATTGAGCTAGGGAATCTAAGGTGTTCTAGCAATCATGCATTACGAAATATTGACCTTACCTTTTCTGCTTTATGTCTTGTATAAATTATGCCACTCAACTTTTAAAACCATGCAGGGTTTTTTTTTTCTTGAAAGGGTTGCCCTTATTTTTTAACTTCAGTTTGAAACGGGGAACATTTTTTTATATTCTATATTATTTTTATGAATTTTTATATTTTTAGGGATGAAAAGTATAATTTTATTTTTATTAATTTTAATTTTTTTAAAGATTTAAATAGTAATTTTTTAAAATATAATTTTATTTTTATTAATTTAAATGTTTTTAAAAGATTTAAATAGTAATTTTCTATTTAAGTGGCTACTGCCCTACCCTATGGTTTAAAATAAATAAATAATAAAAAGGAGTTTTTCTATACATAACTAAAAAAAGGTAAAAAGAACATTTTTTCGATTGAGTAATTTTTTTTTTAAATGGGAGCAAGTGATGAATTCAGAATAAACAAAGGGTAAGGAAATAATTCTTAGAACTTTAATTACCCTAAAAACCCGAGTGCAGTGCAGCACCTCTTACTCAGATTGATGACAATTTCAAATATATTACGTGTAGATGTCTAGGGACGACATTTTATTTACAGTCACTTAAGAACATTTTCAGTCAACTGATTATCACATTTAAAACTCATATCATATTCTATTTTGTACCCAAAACATCAAACAACAAAAATTAAGCACTTTTGAGTAAATTTGCAGCACTTTGACCCTAAATAAAACAGAGATATGAATACCAAAGTGCTAAGTATCAATAGCTAAATTTGGGGATTTACAATCGAGCCTAGAAATAATATATACATTCATCCCAAACATTCTCACATCAAATCAGTACATACCCAATTCTTCAAAACCAGTATAACGATATATTTAATTTTTAATTTATCATACGCTCAAATTCAAAATAAAAGATATCAGATTTTATATTTATTTTCATTCAAAGTATCTTAAAACATCGTATAATTTCTATTATTCATATCAAATTAAGCTCATCCTATGTACATACCATCTAAATTTCATAGAGACATAGTCAATAAATTCTTAAAAAGAAATGTGATCCAACAAAAAAAAAAAGTCAAAATAATACTGATATTTAATCAACTCCTCTAAAATTAATAATTTATTCTTATCCAGTTTCTCACAAAATCTATTCCGTACTTTCTCGGAGTAATGTCATTTTCATTACTGATAATTTTTAGGATGCTACACAAAGGCTCTACTTCAAGCAGCAATACACTCTCTGTGTGGAAATTTAATTTAGCATTCTAGGGAAGCAATGGGAATCCAGAAATCTAAGTACCAGAATTTTCAGACTATTTAAGTAAATTGTCTATACAGCACCAAGTTCTACATGAATTATATTTATATTGACAATCATTTGTGAATGTTGATTCAAAATAACACCTTGATTTTTTTTAAATAGTTAAAACAAATTAAAATTAATTGCAAAAAAATACTAAAAATTCTCTAAATAAACAAATGATGAAATATCAATTTATTTTCTTCAATCCGAGAATACTTTCTTCTTCAAATATATCCTTACAAAAGTAAACACCATTTGGTCATGAGTTAAGAATCCAGACCAGCTACTTAGTTGAAAATGTAAATTGATTTTCTTTTTAAGAAAAATATATTTAAAAATAAATGATCTCTTTAAAAAAAAAATCAAATTATTATATTTAAATTCTATATTATAACTATTAAAATTTAAAATATATCAAAACTTATATTCATCTTAATATATATCCACTATTCATGACAATATTTACTGTAATCAAACATTACACTCTCATATTAGCATATTACGTCCCTTTTGGACAGTTTTTACGTAAAATTCTTCTCTCCTTTTCTTTTTCTTCATATTTTATTCGAAAACTACAATTTCGGCGAAGATTCTTCTCTCCGACCTCAACATCAACGCCGTAGATTGGCCTCCTAATCTCGTCAAGAATCTTCACCTCCTTCATCCGGATCAGGTTTAGCATTACCTAAATTCAAGGTTTTTTTTTTTTTTTTTTTTTTTTGTAAAAATTATTATTATGTATATATATACACGCACTAGTGTAAGTATACTCTGTTTTGTTTTTTTGGCAGATAGAGTTGGCGAAGATGTTGTTAGATTTGAGGCAGAGCCATTTGTTTCAGCATTGGCCGGAGCCTGGCGTCGAGGATGAACGAAAGAAAGCCTTTTTCGCTCAGGTCTCTGTTATTATTATTTTAAAACCATGGAACTCTACAGTGTTCTAATGTGATCAACTTTTTTAAAAAAGAAAATAGCGAAGTTGGAGATTTATTTATCTTTGCTAAATTCAGTTAAATTATGGATGAAAAGAAAGCTTAAGGGCATGAAAGGAGTGTTTTTTTAAAGAAAAAAAAATCCATTTCCTCTGTTGTTTTTGATAGGGTATGATTGATTGTGTTTCAGTGATTTTAATACTATATATCATAGAGCTTAGTATTGAACCTTTTTTCATTTAGGTTGCTAAGCTCAATTCAAGCTATCCTGGGGGTTTGGCATCCTTTGTTAAAAATGCTAAGGAGCTCTTAGCGGACTCAAAAGAAGGGAAGAACCCATATGATGGCTTTACACCTTCGGTAAGGAATTTAGTCTTTCACTTTGTAACTTTAATTTATTATTCACATTTTTAAATTGTACTAAGTTACATGATTCATATTAATGTAAATTGAATTGGAATTAAGTTTTCTGTACCCTGAGTCACATTCTTTCCAGTTTTCTCTGCAACTTTGTCTTAAATACAGTGAATTTATTTTGCAGGTTCCAACTGGAGAAGTTCTTTCTTTTGGTGATGATAATTTCATCAGATTTGAGGAGGCTGGTATCAAAGAAGCCCAAGATGCAGCATTTGTTCTTGTTGCAGGTGGCCTTGGCGAACGTCTTGGATATAATGGAATTAAGGTAGATAACCTATAGACTTGCAGTTAATATTTTTATCCTGTTAATTTCAATTATTTGGTTTCATAAGAGCTACACAAGTCTAAAAAGTTAAAATATGTTTGATAGATACTTTTGTGTTAAGTGTTGGTTCCCATGGCTCATGCTTTTTTGCGTTAGAGAGATATTGGATTGATGCTTCTTTCCTTTTTTTAAGGATGGTTATCATATTTTATGTACCCGTTCAAACGTGGAGGAGCTAAATATTTGACTAGATACCTTGTACACCTTGTAGGCAGCACTTCCAGCAGAGACCACAACACGAACATGTTTCTTACAACTCTACATTGAGTCTATTCTGGCTCTTCAGGAAGCTAGCAGTAGGCTTTCGCAAGGTTTGTGTGGCTTCTCATTATTTTATGAGGCATTACACTTTCAATATCCATTTTATAAAATTTGCTCCTCCACTTGATGAAGAAGGATCAAGAGGTATTGTTCTTCTGTATTATGAATGGAAGAAGCCGATGGGAGATTACTGAGCGTTAAATAGGCCATTTTTTACATGGGAAATGTTCAATAGAATGAACAAGTCGAAAAGAGCTCCGAAAGTACACTATAATGAGGTTCCATAGAACCAACCTCTTACAATAGTTCCTAGGGATAAGAAAGGCACAACAGATATCTGTTTAAAGTTATAGTTTATGTAATGAGCTAGGTGCAATTGTCTAAGTCACCTGAGCCTAATAAATACTTTGTAAACAACCTCTCTGGTCTAGAAAGTAGTGTTGCGTCATAGACATCACATTTTCCTACAAAAAAAAAATAGTCCAACCTCCAACCATTTAGAAAAATATTCCACTGTTTATTGCATTGTACAACTTGTTAGTTCTCTTTATCTCTTAAGTTTGTTTCTCTTTCCCTCTTCTCTCAATTTTTAGGCGCATGTCAAAAGGAGATTCCTTTTGTTATCATGACTTCGGATGACACACACGGCCGTACTATGGACCTTTTAGAATCAAATTCTTATTTTGGGATGAAATCTACTCAAGTTAAACTTCTTAAGCAGGTAAGTAATCACTTCTTATGGGTTCTTTTTGAGAGCTTTTGTTTAGTTCTTTTACATGAAGTGTCATATCATCAGGAGAAAGTTGCTTGCTTAGATGATAATGATGCTAGGCTTGCTTTGGACCCTCATGACAAATACAAAATTCAGGTAATCATCATAATGCAATATACAAAAGCAACATAAAACTGAGAGGTCCTTTTCCTTAAGTGTTTTCTGGTTTTGTCTTGTCAGACAAAACCTCATGGCCATGGTGATGTGCACTCACTTCTATATTCAAGCGGCCTTCTGAAAATATGGTACGTCTCATATGCTTATATTGCTTCTAAAATCTGGATTCTGGATTTTTTATGTTTATATATTACCAGCTGCCATTATTTTATGTCTTTGTGGCATGGGAACTCCTTATATGATGATATTTGTGTCTGTCCTTGCCCTTGCCTCTCTTTAACAGGTGCTAATAAAAAATTTGTTTTCTAGTCCCTTAAGCTATAACAATGAAAGAAGCTGACAATATCCATGCAAATATGATAGTAATTTAGCTGCCATACACTTATATCTATTTTCTAACTCTCCTTGATCTTAATTGTCTTGACATTTATCTGCTCTGCATCAGTCACATTGCATAAAATGCCAACTGGCCCTTTTTGGAAATTGATTTAATGCATAATTTCTTATATTTAATGTCATACTTTTTTCTAGGCATGATGCTGGTTTGACATGGGTTCTCTTTTTCCAAGACACAAATGGACTTCTATTCAAGGTTAACCGCTAGAATTTCCATCATTTCATGGTTATTTTTTTTATTGTGAATAAATTTTTTACCATTTCAATGTAGGCCATTCCAGCTGCACTAGGAGTCAGTGCTACTAAACAATACCATGTCAATTCTCTTGCTGTTCAACGAAAAGCAAAAGAAGCCATTGGAGGAATTACCAGACTCACTCACAGTGATGGTATTTATATATGAAACTCCTCTAATTATTGGAAACTAGAACTGCCAATGGCGTGTCAATGTTTGCTTGTAGACCTATTTCTCTAGAGATGTTCATAGTTGACTAAAAGAAGGTCTATACTCCACTAATTTCTGATTTCTTGAGTGTTTCTTTTGTTTTGTGCTTGTTCATGCTAAAGTTTTTTTGAGATGATAGGATGGTGCATAATTGCCTCTTTCTTCTCCACCCCCTCTGTCCATTTCTGTTGTTGGTTTACATGCATGTATGATGCATCTATGCTATAAAAGGTGTTTTAGGCATCAAATTCCTATGCTTCACCAGTACCAGTAACAGGACATGAAATTGACGTCAGGGAGATTGATGGTGATCAATGTGGAATACAATCAACTTGATCCTCTGCTTAGAGCCAGTGGACATCCTGATGGAGATGTTAATTGTGAGACTGGTTATTCTCCTTCCCCTGGAAATATAAACCAAGTAAATTTTCTAGCTCAAAATCATTATTTAGAAATTTAATTCTTGATGATAATGTGATGAATAAAGTACTTGAGCCTTTAGAAATTCAATCAAAATTTTCACGTTCGGACTATAATGTGAGTTATGTAAGCACCAGTCAGAGTATTAAAAGCTATAAAGTTCTTTACATGATGAACTGTCCTTGTCATCATTATGACATTTATAAAATTTGATCTGATTCTTTTCTAGTGTAAATATCATTCACATATATTAACTTTTCCATATCTTATCTACTTGCTCTCCCTGCCCTCTTATGTATTTGTTCTATGTAACAGCTGATTTTGGAGCTTGGTCCATACATTGAGGAGCTAAAAAAAAACAGGAGGTGCTATTAAGGAATTTGTTAACCCCAAGTAATTATTCTTTTATTTTTCACTAATTATCATTGGAATTTTTCAGTGTTCTGCTTTGTGGATGATTTTATTGCTTATTTCTGCATATAACAATATTTTGGAATAAAAAATTGTACTTCATTCTTTGTTCTCAAGTCTTTTCTAGACCTTGAAGCATATATGCCTTTAATTGACATGAGGGTTGGAGTTAAACTGAATTTCCAGGAAAGATGTAGCATAACAGAATTTTATGTAAATGGTAATCTTACCAGCATCATCTTTTATTCAAACTTGGGTGTGAGTGTCGGACGCTAGGTATGCATCCGATACGGGTATGTTAAATATTTTCCAAGATTTTCATATATTTAGAGAATCTTTGCAGGATCATAACCCCATGCCTATGTCCACATATGTGTTAGACACAGGTGTCGAACATGGGTACTTAAAGAAAATTTTGAAGTCAGGCAACGTAGGTGTCATGTCCAGTTATAGCAAACATTTCAGAAATGTAATTTGTTCCTAGATTTTTCCTGCTGTAGGAAATGCCTTCTTGTCCTTGAAGTTGTTATGATAGTCAAACATCAGGTCCTAGCAAGTAAAAGTCACATTTGTGATTCCAGATCATGGTGGAGAATTTCTACAGCTTGATCTGATTTTATTGGAATGTTGATGTCCCAAGATCTTTTAGTATTAACTTTTTATACTCGGTTCCTTCTAAAATAAGAAAGATAATCTAGACCATTTCATCTGTTTTGTTACCGCAGGTATAAAGATGCTAGCAAAACATCATTTAAGTCCTCAACTCGGCTTGAGTGTATGATGCAAGACTATCCTAAAACATTGCCTCCATCAGCAAAAGTTGGATTTACGGTAATTGGTGGTTTCAATCATTTACCGTTATTGCAGTTAAGCTTTTGGTCTTTATGTAATATTAGCCGTCAGATAGTACCTTCTTCTCACTGTGGTCCTATGATCAGTATTCCTGATTTAATGCAATTGTGTAGGTGATGGATACATGGCTTGCTTATGCACCGGTGAAGAACAACCCTGAGGATGCTGCTAAGGTGAAATTATATTTTAATAAGTTCTGAAGTCGACCTCTTTCTGTTTATCTGCCCATTTGCAATTATAACAATCTGGCACGTCAATGGATAGCAAATCCAGGATTTCTGGTGTTGGTTGGTATATACAAAATGACATGACAGTGTAATTAGGTACTTCCGTTAAGATCTAAATATAGAAAAGCTGAGATATCTGGATATGTTGTTCAATTCTTTTAGGACTCTATTTCAGAGGGTGAACAACTCTTGAAAATTAATTTTCTTTTGTTCCCTTACATCATACATGTTTAAATATGCTAATCATCCTGTTAGTATTCTGCTGCTGCTTCAAGGTGAATTTTGTCAAGTAAATTAGTTCCTTTTACATTCATTACCTGTCTTAAATACATTGTTCTCACTTGACCGCTGTAGAGTTGTTTATAGTGAAATTCTACAGTTCATTTAGATGGTGCTCATCATCTTAAATATAGTGCTCACACCTGACCAATGTAGAGTTGTTTATAGTGATACTCTATAGTTCATTTAGATGGTGCTCGTCATTCTATCATGCTAAGCATCTGTTTCTTCACTTTTTGTCTCCCTTAAACTTCTTGGTTAATCTTTGAGCAAGTAGCCAGTGGGCAATGTATTGTCTTTCTACCTCTGTACCAAGGCTTCTGTTTGGATATCTGTAGTATCGTTGTTTGTTGCCCTTGCTGATTCAGGGTATGTTCTCGGTATCTTTTTCAGTTTGATTTGATTTATTAACGTTAAATCAACCTTTAATTAAAGGTATCAAAAGGGAATCCTTACCACAGTGCAACTTCTGGAGAAATGGCTATATATCGTGCGAACAGTCGCATCCTTCAAAAGGTGCTCATGTTATACTTTGTTAAATTCAATTGCTAGATCTCTATCTCATTCTGTAGCATCCTTATTATTTTAATCTCTTTATAACCCTCATTTTACTCACAAATCCTTTGGGTTCCAATTTTAATCTGTTTTCCAGGCCGGTGTCAAACTGGAGGATCCAGTTCCACAGGTATTCAATGGACAAGAGGTGGAAGTGTGGCCACGTGTTACATGGAAACCTATATGGGGGCTGACGTTTTCTGAGATCAAAAGCAAAGTTAGGGGAAGTTGCTCCATTTCTCAAAGGTCTACCATGGCTCTTAAGGGTCGCAATATATTTCTAGAAGATCTATCCTTGGATGGAGCTCTTGTCATCAACTCCATTGATGGTGCTAAGGTATGCCACAATAAACTAATGTTAGATTCATTACATCGTGTAAATCTGTTATTCCCTTTTAACTGGTTTTCTTCCTTGCGGTCTTTGCAACAAATTGAATTGATTTGTTTTAAAATTTGATATTTTAAGCATCGTCTATAAATGCCAATTTGTTGATACATTTCTTAGTCTAGTGCCATATTTTGAAATATCATCACTCATAAGAGATGATCTGTTGGCTTTTCGACTCTGATCTTTGCCTTCCTTATCATGTCATAATCCTCACACAGTTCATCCGTTACCATCATATTAGCAGAGATGTTCAATAACTTTTCGAATATGTGACCTCTCTGTGCCTGTAAATCTGGAATTCGATTTTTCGAATATTTGAAGTAACTTTAGTCTGGGTTTTGAGCTTAATTCAGTTTGGTAATAACATGGTTTTGGAAATAGGTAAAAGTGGGAGGATTGATACAGAACAAGGGCTGGAGTCTTGAGAGCATAGACTACAAAAATAGTGGTATCCCGGAGGAACTGAGGACCAGAGGGTTCAGAATCAACAAAATAGAGCAGTTGGAGAAAACTTATAGTGAAGCTGGCGAGTTCAACTTATAGCCATGAATTTGAACATAATATTCAGGGATAACAACAAGTCGTTTCTTCTTTAAGGTTAAAGATAAAAGTCAATAACGGAGGAATTTGATCTCTTTCGTTCAGTAGCTTGTATTTCTATCTAAGGTTTAGCAATAATGAGGTTAGAGGAGTGCTGAAATTTTGTATAATGACCCCAAACCTTCCTCTGTCTCCTACTAGACTCTTCCATCTTTTAATTCTCTCACTGCTGGGGTTCAAACAAAAATTATGTTGATGCTACCTATTTTGTACCGATATAGTTAAGATAAATCTTCAATTTTTAATACCATCATATCATATATATTAATTAAACTTAAATTATAAATATTTAAAAATAGAGTTTACATCATATAAATTCACATTAAAAGTAATTATATAATTTAAAATTAAAATTTTATTAAAATTTAAATGAACTAAATATATGAAAACAAAGTTTAATAAAATTGTAAAAAAAAAAATAATGCATAATAAATGATATTAATAAAAAAAAATTACACATAAAATCACTCCAAAGTTTAACTTAGCAATCAAACTATCCATTTAAGCATCAAAGTTAGTTAAGGACACTGAAATTTTTGATAACTTGGTCGTTAGTTGCTGATAATTGGAAGAAATAATAATGCAGTAACTTTTATCAAATATTAGATGACTCTGTCATAATATTTAACATGTTATGAATTTTGAATTACACTTTTGATCACTTTTTTTTTTTAATATTCATATAACAAAATAATTAATTTAAGTATCAAAATTTTTATCACTATGATTAGTTGACATGACAATACAACATCTATTAAATTGCACTTTTAATTATTTTTGTCTATGGTCCAGCTCACGGTTCGATTTTAAAAAACTTTTCAAGCTCAAGCTTAGTTTTGGGCCAATTCACCACCTATCATGCTTAGCCTGGGAGTTGGTTGGGAGTTGCAGTCGCCTAGAGCCCAGGGTTAGAAAAGGGTCCAAAAATATTATTTCTTCAGCTTTTAATGTGAGAAAAAAAATCTTTAGTTTTTTAAATCTTTTGGTCTACGCTTTATTACAAGCAGGAAAAGAAAAGAAAATGGGCTTTCAATTTTTCACCATAAATGCTTAATTTCCAACTCTTTGACTTCTCCAAACCTCCTTTAGTTCTCAAATTTCAACTCTTACTATTAAAGTTAATGGAGAATTTCAATTTTCTCCAAAAAAAAAATCAACGGTTACTAGCAATCAACCTTTTCAATTTTCCTATAACCATGGCAATGGAAGAAAGTTTCTCCAAGTTAAACAAGGTCAAATTTCATTTGAGTAATACACCATTCACCAGTCATCAACATCAATCAATTGAAGTTATTAATTTTTACTTTATATCTGAGAGATTGAGAACCTCCTATCTGCAGTCAGCCGGATCTACCATTGTTGCAGGTATAATTCTCACTCATCCCTTTTCTTTTTTGTAATCTTTTCATTCTTAACATCTTTGGATTTTAACTAATAAAGTCATTATGTCAGCCTTATATTTAGCTTCTCCCCCTAATTCCTTTTTTGATGAACCATAGTACAGTATACTACTACGTACACGTTCTTTATGGCTTTATGCGATTGAAATTTTAATTGTTTTTGTTACTTATCTAATTTTTTAGTTGCATTTCACTTACAAATAATTGGATATTGTTAATTGCAGTGTCTATTTGTAATTGATTATTATAATTATATTTATAAAATTTCAGTGACTCGATTTGACTTTTGGAATTAGCAAATGTCAAAGTCAATATCCAATTTGAAATTCTTCTATCAGGTTCTATTGTTTTATTTCTTTATGTTACTTGAGTATCTGATTTATCTTTTATATATAATGATGCTTAAAAAGTATTTATCTAAAATTAAAAAAAGGAAAAAGAGAAATCGTGCTAAAGAGTTAAAAAAATCACAACAAGGTTCTTTTGATAAATTTGTTTTTTAAAAAAGATTTTTTAATGAAAATTTGGATAAATCAAATGAAAGTTTGCATAATTATGAGAATGATGAAATTAATGATCCAAATAAGCCTAATGATGTGCCAAATGTATCTATTATCAAAAATCTTGGTCTTAATTAAGAACAAACAACTCCTCCTAATATTGGCATTGATAAAGAACAAACAATTCTTTTTTTGGATATTTATGATCCTAAAAATTGAGCTAATCTTGGTAACAAAACAACGGACATTTTAGTTCAAAAGGGGTCTATAAGAAAATGAATCTTGATTTTCCTCTCTATAATAATAATAGACATTTTTCATATGCTTATTTTTCTAGGAAGTTGAGTAATAGTGAGATTAGCAATAGAAAGTGGTTGGTTTATTCCAAACATGTTGAGAAAGTGTTTTATTTTTGTTGTAAGTTGTTCAAATCTATTAGTAACAAAAGTTTGTTAGCAAATAAGAGTTTAAGTGATTGAAGGCATATTAGTGAGAGGTTCAAACAATAAGAAAACAATGCTGAGCATATGACTAAGATGAATACTTGGAATGAAATGAGAGTAACATTTGGATAAAAATGAAACAATTGATAAAAACTTACAAGAATATATTATGAAAGAGAAAGAGCTATGGAGACAAGTTTTACTTAGAATATTTTCAACTGTGAAATGTCTTGCTACTTATAATTTGGCTTTTCGAGGATCCAATGAAAACCTCTATCAGAATAGCAATGGTAATTTCCTAGGATGACTGAAATGATTGCGGAATTCGATGTGATAATAGAAGATCATGTTAGATGCATTCAAAACCGTGAAATTCATTATCATTATCTTAGACATAAAATTCAAAATGAGTTGATTTCTCTTTTGGCTGGTAGTGTTAAAAGTTCTATAATTAATACCATCAAAGAGGCGAAATATTTTTCTATAATTCTTGATTGTACCCCTGATATTGGTCATCAAAAACAAATTACTCTAATAGTATGATATGTGAATATGTCAACTAATAAAATAAAAATTGACGAGTACTTTTTAGAGTTTTGAAAGTGGATGACACATCTAGATGGAAACATTTTAATGAATTACAAGATGTTTTGAAGTTTCTTGATCTTAATGTTGATGATGTAATGGGTCAAGGTTATGATAATGGTTCCAATATGAAAGGGAAGCACCAAAGTGTTCAAAAGCGATTTCTTGAAATAAGCCCTAAAGCATTATATATGCCTTGTGCTTGTCATAGTCTGAATCTTACTCTTAGTGATATGACACATTCTTGCATTAGAGCTTTTTCATTTTTTGGAATTGTTCAACGTATATATTCATTATTTTCGGGTTCTACAAAAAGATGGAAAATATTGCTTGACAATGTCCTTGAATTAACTATGAAATTTTTACCTAATACTCGTTGGGAGAGTCGAATTAAAAGTGTTAAAAACTATTAGATTTCAAACTCCCCAAATAAGATTGGTTTTGTTGGAATTATATAAATCTTGTGATGATGCAAAGTCAAATAGTGAAGAGAGTTTGGTCAACGCACTTTGGAGTTTTGAGTTTTTGTTTGATACGGTAATTTGGTATAAAATTTTATTTGCTATAAATATGGTGAGCTAGAAATTACAATCTAAGTCTATGTGCATTAAACACCATCATAAAACAATTAAAATGTGGATTGTCATATTTTAAAAAATATAGAGATAAAGGCTTTACTTCTAACATGAATATTGCTAAAAGTATTGCACTTGATATGAATGTAGAGCCTACCCTTCCAACAAAGCGTCCTTTTATTAGAAAAAAAAATAAATTTGATGAGAATAACCAAAAGGATGAAAAAATTTAGTCGGCTGATGAATTATTTAGAGTTGATTATGTTTTAGTTATTGTAAATATGACAATTACTTCTTCGAAGAACAGATTTGATCAACTAAAAACATTTGAAAGTATTTTTGGGTTTTTGTTTGATTCAAACAAGTTGAAGTAATTGGATGAAAATGAATTGAGAGAATGTTGTGCTACTTTTCACTCTACATTTTCTCATGGTGATTGATTAGATGTTGATTTAAATGATTTTTTCTCTGAATTGGAAGTGTTGCAATTTACTTTACCGAATGAATTAATGTCAATCATTGAAATTTTTGAGTTTGCCAAATTTGTAGATTGCTATCCGAATATTTTAATCGCTTATAGAATTTTTCTAACTGTCCCTGTGATCATGGCATCAGTTGAAAGAAGTTTTTCAAAGCTGAAGTTAATCAAAACCTAATTGAGGTTGTCAATGTCACAACAATGGTTAACTGGTCTGGCAATTTTATCAATTAAGAAGGATTTTTTTTGGAAAACATTGATATTAATGTTATCATTAATGGTTTTGCATCTAGTAAAACCCATTTTTTTTTTTATAAACTTTTGTGTTTTTATAATTGATGACATAGGAATAGATTGAATGAATTTTTTTTTAAAATTTTGTTAGAAAATATCTTATTCGCTTAATGTCATAAAACGTATTATTTTAATGAAATTACTAGTATATGTTTTTATTTTATTGTATTACATTTTATAATTTTTTAAAAGACACCCAATTTATTATTTCGCCTAGAACCCAACAAATATATTCAAATTATTATATTTATCTTTTATCTAAAACTATTCAAAATAATATAAAATATTACATTTATAATATTAAAATTACAAAATTTATATTCAGTACTTTTTTTTTACTAATATACCAACAGTTTTATAAGATAACTTAGTGTTAAAAGTTTAAATTTTAACTTTTTTTAGCATTTAATTTTTATTTTATTTTATCAAACAACACTTTAACTAATAATAGTGTATTTTAAAAATTCACATGTAAATGTACATAAAAAACAAATTAAAAATATATATTTATTTTTAATTCACATGTAAATGTACATAAAAAACAAATTAAAAATATTTATTTATTTTTATTGATATTATACTTTAAATTACACATATAATCCAGGTTTGATAATTGAACTCCAAAATTAAGATTTTTGGTAACCTAATTATTAGTCACAGTGTCATGGATATCTAAAACTATTTATCATATATATGTAACATTGTCACAACATTTACATGCTATATGTCCATTTCTATTTAAATCAAAAGGTTTACAATTTAGTCATTAAAATTTATAAATGATTAATGTTTTGTTTTAACATAACTAAAATTTCATATTTCAATTAGAATTTTTTTAATTCATGTAGTTTATGGTCGGTACTTAAATTTATTTGGATGAAAAGGATTTAAAATATTTCAAGTAGTGATTTATTTTTTTATTAACCTTTAATTAATGAATTTTAATAATTTTGATAATTAAATTTATTTATCTTAATTTTAAATTTAAAGAATAAAATTATAATAAAATAAAAGTTAAAACCCAATGTTAATTTTGTTAAAAACATTGATAGCTACTCAAGATGGCCAACAATGGATCATGGACAAAAGGAGTACTCACAATTTGGCAGATATGGGAAACACTGGAACAGTGTTTGTTTTTCTGGCTATAAGCCGGATCCCTATCAAGTTTTAGAATGCATAAATGCTTTGTGGATATTAGTGTATTCGGCCTTCCACAATGATGCCTTCCAAACTCAAGCACACCAGCACATCTCAGCTTGGAGTATGTTGGCTACTAGTACAATAGTAAGGCCTTTCGACATCAAACCATTTCACAGTAGCAACGCCAACTGTACCATTGGTCTATGCGTTTTAGTCAACCACGCTACTACGTATCGAATAGTAGGGGCGATTGGAATCACCAGACCGACTTATGACGAGTGCATGCCTTTCGACAAAATGATGGCTCTTTCCCTTACCTTCTCCTTAAACTGGTAAATATTTAAATTGATTGTGGATTTATTATTACCAGTGACAACAAATGGAAATCGGTACTTTCTAGACGCTCCTGTGTGCCTTGGAAATTAGAACCATTAAATGATGATTTCGCTTTCTACTACAACAAGTACATCATAGGACACAACATGGATACTATCAACCGGATCACTTCATTTAGAGAGCAGTATCGCAAATGTCAACATCTGGTTCTGATATTCCATGGCACTAATGCTTGTTCATGTTTTTGCCCTTGTATTAAAAAAAAAAAAACATTGAAAGGTTATTTATTAATCATATAAAATTAAAATGCTTACTAACCTAGAATGCATATGAAGGAATATAGGACAAGATTTGTCATGCCCAATTTGTCATCATGAAGCAGAAGATATTTTGCATGTCTTTAGAGATTGTCCAGTCGCTAGATAAATTTGGAATTACTTGATACTAAGGGTCCATCGAACACAGTTCTTCTCAAGAAATCTTTCGAAATGGATCAAGGCGAACATGGAGAGCTCCGGCTGGAGTTTGAGGAACGTGATCTCATGGTCATCCCTCTTCGAGTTGCTAGTACGGCTTATGTGGAAGAATAAGAATCTTTTTGTCTTTCAAGACCTTTTTTGAAATATTTTGGAAACTATTAAGATTTTATTATGTTAGGCAATAGAATATACTTAGTAAAAAGCTGAGATCAAAGTAGCGAGAATAACATAGAGGATGAAAGTATTTTAGGGAATTATAGGATTATTAGGAATAATGAGTGATTATTTTAAGAAATTAGTCAAGTTTTTTTTACGCCAAAAAAGAATTAAAATGCTTGCTTTTAAGTGTTATCTCAATATATTTTAAAATAAATAATAAAATCAGATGGTTTATACTAAATTTTGATATAGATAATAGTTATGGAGAACAAATGTTAATATAAACATAAAAATTAGTATCCAAATATAAACAGAAATAAAACTTTTTGAAAATTTAAGTGGTAAAAGGTATAAATGATATTCTTTTAATTTCAAAATTGTAATAGTACGTGAGCAATTTTTTTTTTCTATGTTCATGTAAGCAAGGCTATGTTATATGTTACAAATATGTATTATTTAATATGTGTCATTACATCGTCATGTCATTTAATCATTATCTTTTAATGGTTAGATAGTAAATATATATATATATATCTTTGATAACATTTTAAATAATTAAATGATTTTCTTCGTAACTTAATTTTCATATTGTGATAGCCAATTTTAGCCTGGGCAAGTAAAAAATAAAATAAAATTCTAATTTCTTTAGTCCATTTACAATATGTGTGACCCAAATTACTAAACCCAACAGGCCCAAACCAAAACCCTATTAGCCCATTCCCTACACTAACCCTAATAGTCCACTATCTTTATTTTTTCAGCAGCCACCAACCCTTCCCCAACAGCAGCAGCCGCTCAGCCCCCACGCGAGCCGCCTCGCCTTCTCACCAGCCAACCACCGGCCTTTCACACCTCTAACACTTGCAATCAAATCCAACACAACAACAGAGAGCATGCAGAAGAATTAAATAGCTAAATAACAAAAACCATGAAAGGAACAGTTTTTAGATTGGCTTTAAAAGCCAATATCTCTTCTTTGTAAAGTTTTTTTTTTTTACAGGCATTAAGCAATCGAAATAGCAAAAGACCAAAGGTTGATTTTACTTCCATTTTCGTTTTATGTTCTAAGTTAATATATTTTGTTTTGTTTTGTTTTTTTCTTTTTTCTTTACATACGAAAATAAACAAAAAAAACAAAGAAGGAAAGGGAACTCACCCGATTTATGCCGTGACCACGCCATCGGAACCTCCTTCTCTCTCGCAGGACTCAAGTCCAAATGTGGGGAAGAGGGGTTTTCTCTCCTTGGTCTTTTCGGGGCTAAAAGGGGAGGGGCCTTCGAGCATGTCTAAACAGGGGCTAAGGGGCCCATTATCGAACCTCCGACCACTGCTTATGGCGGCCGGTGCGGAGGTAAATCGTACCCTCGGTGACTAAGAGAAAGAGAGGAAGAAGAGAGAGCTAAGAAGCTCTCTGTTTTTTTTTAAGAGGAAGCTGAAAATGAATTTTAAAAAAAAAATTGGGGTGTAAATACAGACATGAAACGGTAGCACTTTGGGGTGGCCTTCCCAAGTGCAACATGCACTTTGGGCTTGGGATATTATCCCATTCAGTCCCCGCAAATTCATGCGTGCCTTGATTTAGTCCCTGTTAACCTTCTTTTTTTATTTTTGCAATCGATACTTCAAATTTTGATTCCTTCCAGCCACGCCCTGAATCTTTATATTTTATTTATTTTTTATTTAAAAATATCTTATTATGTGTTATTTCAATATTTATAGAATGTTTACATAAGATTGCTTATATGCATTATTTATCTTGGCTTGTTAAAATATGTTGATGATTTAAAGTTGTAATTATTTGTTTCAAACTGTTTCTTAAGCATTATGTATTCTAAATTGTTTTGTATATATTATATATATTTTGGCTTTCTTTTTACACATTATCTATGTAGCATTTCAAATCTTTTTATACATGTAATTAAAAAAACTGTTTTGTATATTATCTTTTAAATCTCTTCTACTTTAGATTCTTACTTATTATTTTTAAAATCGAAACTTACAGATATTATTTATTTAAAATTGTTTTATATCTTATATTAAACTCTTTTGTTTATTTAAGAACGTTTTTATTATTTACTTTAGGTTTTTATATATATCATTTATTTTACATTTTATGTGTATATATATTATTTATTTTAAAACTACTCCTAGGGATTTTCTTATACTTGCTTCATATAATATAGATTTTAAAATTCTCTTACATCATTCATTTTACAAACTCGCTTCATGTGTCATGCATTTCACATTGTATTATTATTTATTGTAAGATTTTATATATATTATCAATTTCAAATCGTTATAACTATTTTTATATATATACTAATTATTTCTTGGACGTATTGTACATCACCTATTTTAAATTTTCTTTTACCTATACTCTTTTTTTAAATCTTTTTGTGCACATTATTGATACTAAATTCCTTTTTTTACATTATTTATTTTAAATTCATTTCTCATCATCATAAAATTTGTTTTATACTTTATTCATTTCAATTTGCTTATATTTTTAAAATGGTTATATCTTATTTAATTCATTTGTCTTTGATTACTAATGATTAATGCCTAAGTGATATATGTTGTGTGAGTGTTTCCATTGTATGTATTATACTTGGTTTATTCGTATTTTCATCATTGTCATTTGCTTGTATAAATATTGTACTCATGTTGTATTATACGACGCTCTACGATATATCTTTGTTTTGTCTAGCCTAAGTTGTATCATACATTAAGCCCAATACATTTATCCAATAAATCATTTTATTTTAATCTAACAAATACACGTCGTTTAAATATCGTACTCGTTACTATTCAAAAAAGAAATTTCCCAAATAAGGCAATGTTTTGAGTTTTGGAACATCGAGGAATTGTGCCCTAACTTACGGGGTTTCGATTTTCTCGTTGTTTCTAAATAGCTAAATATCCTTTTTGAGTTTTAAAACAGATAAAATTCTCATTTAAATTAAAAGACGATCTTGTGCTCGAGAATTCATGGTATTGTGTCCTAACTTACAGGATGTGATACTCCGATATCTCGAGAATAAGGAAATCTTTAAACAAATCGTTTTGAACCAATTTAAGAATTTTAAAATCGATGTTAATAAAAAGGGACACATTTCAACTCATTCCCGATTTTCAATTTTCGACACCAAGACACTAATTAATCAATTCGGTACCATTTTTTGGGCGTGTCGAGGGTGCTAATCCTTCCTCGCACGTAACCGACTCCCGAGCCTATTCTCTTGGATTTCGTAGACCAAAATGTCGTTTTAGTAAACTAAAATTGTTTTGTTAAAACAAAGGTGATCCGATCACACCAAATCAAGATCAGTGGCGACTCCCGTTTTAATCTTCGCTTTCAAACCAAGTCGATTCCTGTTTTCAAAAAAAATGGTTTCGACACATATCATATGATAAATTTCATACTTAAAAAATAAATAATTATAAAATAATAATATATGATAAACAAGATAATAAAATAAATTATTTATAATTAGCAGTGAATGATTAATAGTAACTATAAAATTATTGTAAATATCATATCATAGTACATTATTGATAGCATAAGAATTATTCATTATGTACCATGATTTTTATAATACAAAATGTAATTATACTTTAAGCTTTATAATATAATAATTAATAGATTAATTCATCGAGTGACATGTTTGTAGATTAAATTTTTTATTAATACATTAGTTCGTATCTAAATTTCAACTTATGTGTGCTTCTAAATATTTAAATTTTTATTAAAAAATAATTGGTTCTAATTTTTTGCCACAAAAAAAATATTTTGTATTTAATAATTGATTGATAAAAAATTAGTAAATTTTATAATTTTAAAAATAAACAATTATAAATTAATAGTATATGATGCATAAGTAAATAAAAATATTTTGTAGTGAATTAATATACAGAAGTAACTGTAGTAATAAATAGTTTACAATATACAAGTAAAAAAATTATGAATAAAATAATAGTAAAATAATATATAACATAAAAGTAAATAATTGATGGTAAAAGGTAATAATAAATCTTGTAATTGCAATCGTAAAAAGCTATATAATCTATTTATTAATTAAAAAGGTACATTTTTATAAATATCAGTATCTTTATAATAACTAATTGAAAATATATATTCATATTAGAATTTATAATTTTAAGAAATTTACTTGCAATTAAGTTATCAATTATATGTTTTTAAAATTATTATATCAAATTATTTTATTATAAAACATTATATTATTCATATTTTAAATAATTTATGTGTAAATACAAATTAAAAATTTAAAATAGAGCAATGTTATATATGTATTTATTTTGTTGATATTAAGCTTTAAATTTTTTTTGTAATTATTTTTATTTTGATTTTAAATTTAAAATTTTATACTAAAGCTAAAGAGCATTTTAAATAAAAGTTATTAAATTAACTTATCATGTTATATGGTTAGATAATAGCACATGCATAATACATATTAGTCAAGCCTAAAACTACTTGTATCCCTCCCTAATTTTTAAATAAGAGGATAAATTTATTTCAGCACACTTGAATCCACATCCTTTTGCACTAATAATATGTTGATGACAGATTCAATCACAGGGGCGAATCTAGGGGGCTGGTAGGGGCCCGGTCCCCTCCTAAAATAGAAAATTTTATGTTTTAGCTAATTTTAAATTAGTAAACGTAAAATTACACTTTGACCCTCTAAAAATGATAAAAAATTATATTTTTACTATCGTAAAAATTATGATGTAATTTCGACCCCCCTAAAAGAAATTTCTAGCTTCGCCACCAGATTAATCTATTCTTGATTATATCTACTCTTTTTGACACAATTCTAGAACTATCCATAGCCCTTCTCAACCAACCCATAAATAGGAGAATAATATGTTTTAACGCACTCGAACCCATGTCCTCCTGCATTGGCAACAATGCCCATACTAGTCAAGCTAAGACTTAATAGACAACTATTTTAGTGTTTTTTAAGTATAAAGATTTTCTTTTATGGATTTTCAATTTGTTGTAAAATATGTATTTTAATATTTGTAGTATATTTGATGTATTATATTTTTTGAATTTATTTTTATATAAAAAATTAATACGGATGGGCCAAGTTGAGCTCAAATTTAGCATTTTTAATTTGGACTGAGCTTATGTACGTAAAATTTTAAGTTTATTTTTTAAGCAGAACCTAAAAAACGAGACTAAAATTTTACATCAACCCAACCCAATCTATAATTAACTCTAATCATAAATACAACTTAATTTAATATATACAAATTTTCGTACAAGTTCCTATACCCCTAATCCAATATTCTCACTGAAATCCAATTTAGGGTCAGTTTTACATTGCTTTTCAAAAGCACGTCTGGCTTCAAAAGTACTTCTAGAAGAAAAGTTGTGCAGAACAAACTGCTTTTGGCTGAAATTTTTAGCTTTTCAGAAATACTTTTGAAAAGCACTTTTAGCTTTTAGTACTTTTGAAAAGGAGAAGCTAAAATTTTTAGTTTTTCCTCTCCCAAAAGCACTTTTAGTGCTTAATTACTTTTTCACCCTCCAATAATATAGTACTTTTCCTTTTTTTTCTTGGTACTTAATTACAAATGTGTTAAAATCATTAATTAAAAATAAACAAATATTTTTTAAAATACTAATTACAAATATTTAATAGTTATATTTAAATATTTAAAATATAGTTTATATTCTAATTAAATTTTATAAATAATTAATATTTATTGCTTAAAAATATTTAAAATTTATATTTTATATATTAAAATACTTTTTAAACAAAAATATTTAAAAATACTTTTTGACAGTAATGCTAAACACTCAAATTTTAAACCAAAATTTTCAAAAGCACTTCTCAAAATCACTTCTCCACTGCACTTTTCAAAAATATTTTTCCACTATACTTTTCAAAAGCACTTTTCAAAAATATTACCAAACTAGCCCTTAGAAAAATTACCGTTGCTGCAAGAGATCAGAAGACTGCAGCAACTACCACTGCAGTTGGTACTCGTCCTATCACAGAATAATTAGTTGCAGGGGCGAAGCCAGCAAAATTTTTTAGGGGGGCAGATGAAATTTTAATTTTTTATACTTTATATATTTATAATTTGTAAAGAATTAAATCAAATTTTTATAATTTTAGAGGGGTTTAAGTACAATTTTACCTTTATTAATTTAAATTTTTTTAAAAATTTTAAGAGCCTAAAATATAATTTTACATTTTAGGGGGGGTCAGAGCCCATGCCAAGCCCCCTAACTTCGCCCCTAATTAGTTAATGATAAGTTTCATTAATTCTAAAAGCGAGAATAAATAATTGTTATGTATTTTTAATTGATGTTTTAAAAACCAACTAAATAAAACATACAATTTAAAAATTTAAAAACTCTTTTGTCAAATTATCAAATAATATTTATATAGAGAAAGCTAATAATGTTAAGAGACACAACATATGTCGGTTAGAGGCCCCTGTTGATGTGGAGGGGTCCCCGACTACACTTGTGGTCTGTGACTGTACGTACCAAGATGGATCTTTTAGATATAAACTTCAACTACAAGTCTAAGAAGGAAAAGATATAAAACAACTTTATATGGCTGATGATTATTGTTTATAAGTTGTCGAAACGCCGGAACTACCGGCCACTCCATTATTGGCTTCCTTGAACGTTAGGGCTACATATAACTTGTGTGCAGCAATGAATACGTACGGTTGAGGTTCATACGCAACCTACAATCAAATCAAAATTTTAAGTCATTTTGGACACTTCAATACGACCCAATAACCTTGAGAGCAACATAATATGAAAATTAAGGTAATAAACATATCAATATATTTTTTTCCGATTGCCTCATCACAAGTAGTTTGAGTACAGAATAAAATTATTTTATGATAATTTTTCTTTTCCTTGGGAAAGACAAAAGGGTTGGGATTTGAATATCAAATAATAATTGTATGATTTTTTTTTATTAAAATTTGTTTATTTTACATTTCTTCCATGTCATTCCTATTTTGTGTTTGGCGGTTGGCCTTTCCAAATAGAGAAGGGTGGTTTAAAGTGGCTTTACGAAGACTTCAACTTCTACGCTTGAAACTTTCTCAAAAGGTAATAACAAACGTGGTCATTTCTTCTGGTTTGGTTTCGGATTACAATCTACTTAATCAAGTAAAATTTTTTTATATATATTTACTTTGTGTTATAAAATAAAGAGAGATGGGGAGAATAAAAAATAAAGAAAATATGAAAGTAATTGAGAATGTACTTTATTGTTCAAAAGGAGTGATTACAATGTTTCATGCATAAAAAGTATAAAAGAAGTAGAGATCTAATTCTAATAATTATCAGAAATTAAAGTATATTAAAACTTTATCTTGATCATGATGGACATCCACTTAATAAGATATTCATAACAATTTGTAATTTAAGATATCGAATACAAGCAATTTTTCTTGGAAAGTGGATAGTTTTTTATCGACTTCTTAATTTAATTCTATTTTGAAACTATTTCAGAATAATAAATAATTTCATGAGTTGATTTGGACTCATGTTATCTTTTAAGTTTTATTTTTTTTGTTTGTTTTCTATTGTTTAATAAGTATTCATTTTGTCTGCTCTTGTAGCAGATTTTTTAGCATTGCTAATGCATATAATCTTGCTTTTGCAAGTGATTTTAGGATAGTTTTGTCGTCATCCTCTTTAGTTTGGTGGATGGTTATGCTTGAGTTATAATAAAGCTAATTATCAACGCGCTAAAATGTTCTATTGACGCTGAGGGTGAAACATTTGTTGTGCTGATGAAGTTTGTTTTTCACCGTTTACGATTGATGTTTACTACTTTTTTTTCTTAAGTTGTATGTTCATATTCAATTTAGTATTATCATTTGAAACACGTTATATTCATATTCTTTTCTTTTCTTTTCTTTTCTAGGCAAGAATAATGAATTTACGATCTTAACAAAATAAAAGGAGAATATATAGTTGATACATATGTGAATTAGAATTATAAAAGTTTTGTAGGTTTTAAAATAGGTTTAATATATATTTGTTTGGGGGAGAATTCACTTACAATGTAAAATTAAAATAGATAGTATATTTAAATATAAGAGTGATTTTTTTTGAGTAAAAATTATTACAGAAAATTATTTAGTGATACATCCATGTCTTCAAGGAGGAATTTCAAAAAATTGGATACAACCATTATTACTAACTATCATTTTGGTTAGACTATCAACCTCTTTATTATAATCTCTGGAAACGTGTTGAATTGACCAAAAATTCATTTTAACCAAAAATTCATTTTAGCCAAAAGTAAGATGGTTCTTCTAACCAATGCGGAATTCGACATATTGGTAACACTTCCTTGAATCACTTGTATCGCCTCTTGATTGTCTGATGTTATAAGAATTCTGTCAAATCCCTTATAAATAGCAATCGCCACACCTTCAAAAATACCCTACAAATCAGCATCAAGAATTGAACATGTGCCTACCAACCGCTTACACCCAATAATCCAACTTTCGTATTTATCACAAAGAATTCCCCCAATCGTAGCAATTCCAGTACTCTCTTTTACAACTCCATTGGAATTTAACTAGATCCAATTGTCAATCTTAGGCGGAGCTAATAATAGGGTCTGGCAGTTGGAATCATTTACCTTAAGACCATATGTGTATTGTTGGCCCAAGTGAAAGAGTCTTTGATTATGTCCATATAAGAGTGAATATTTGGTAGACTAGCAGTGTACTTTTTTTTTTTTTTGGTGAAAAAAGAAACTTACAAACTAAGTTACATGGATGGAAAATGGAATACAAAAGTTCTTCTCTTTATCAACTTTGATGAGTGCTGAGATTGCTTCTGGGGGGGGTTTCAATTAGTTGAAGGTCTTCATTTTCTCTGAAAGCCAATCTAGCTATAAAATCGGCACTTTGATTTTGCTCCCTAGGAATGTAGCGTAAGATCCAATTGCTTTCTTGGGATATGATGCGTTGTATCCTTCTGATAAGAGCAGAGTGTGAGGACTTCAGGACACTTCCGCGAATAGCTTTGACCGCCTCCAAGCTGTCAGACTGAATTACAACCTTGACCTCGCCTCTTAGCTGGACGAGTTTTAGGCCGTCAAGAAAACCCCAAAGTTCTGCATCTAGGATCAAGCAATTACCTAGGTATTAGTTGTAACCTAGGATCCACTATCCATATTTGTCTCGCAGCACTCCTCCTGCAGCTGCAGCCATTGAGTCTACTCGAACAGCACCATCTGTGTTAAGATAAGTCCACTCTCCTTCCAATGGTTCTCCACGGGTCGATTCGATTTCAGTATCCGTAACTTGTCTGCTTCCCAAGGACAAGCGCTTGGCCAAGACACCAAGGTTTTAATTATCTCTTCCTGGCTCCATGATTTTCCCTGAAAGATAAAGAGGTTTCGGTTCTTCCATAGGCGCCAAGCCAAAAGTCCGAAGAGACACAACCAACTAGTTTCCCCACCATGGGAATTTGGGTTGGCCTGTAGATTAAGAGACAACCATTTGTGCAAAGTGTTAGAAGAAAAGTTAAATTGTTGAGTTCTCGGGATTACCTGTTTCTACACTTCCTTAATGAAAGTGCAGTTTCAGATGACGTGTAAGATATCCTCATACGCATGCCCACAAAATGGGAAAGAAGGGTTCTCTACTAGTCCATGCCTAGCTCGTTCTGCATTGGTAGGGAGTCTCTGCTTAAGGACAGTCCAGAAGAAAAAATGAACTCTTTGCGGTCCTGGTAATTTCTACACTTTTTTCCATAGCTCATATTTGGGACTCCAAGACTCCTTCTTCAACATTTTGAAAGCACTTTTGATGGTGAAAGCTCCGGTTGAAGTATGACGCCAGGAGAGCCTATCAGTTTCTTCAAGTGGATGAGGAGGTGGGATGCCCTTGATTAGGTAAATGATCTCTTTTGGTAACTAAGCATATAGGAGTTCAAAGTCCCAATTGCCCTCATTTGTGGTCAATTCTCTAAGTACACTGTCAGGTCTAATATTGGCGTGGGCAGGTATATAATTGATAAGGGGACCAATATTGGGAACCTAGGGGTCCTTCCAACATTGGATTTTGTTCCCATTACCAGCTGACCATATTATGTTCTCACGCAAGAGGACCCAAACTTTAGAGAGAGACTTCCAAAGAAAAGAGCTACGAATTCTCTCAATGCTGTCAGGTAGAGAACTGTCCAACCCGTATTTTGATCTGATGACTCGAGCCCATAGAGCCTCTTCATCAGAAACCACCTTCTATCCAAGCTTTAATAGGAAGGGGATGTTTTGGTCACATAGCTGTCTCATACCCAACCTATCACATTCCTTGGGTTGGCATACAGAGTCCTAACCTACAAGTGACATGCATCTTCTTTTTACCATCGGTGGTGCCCTAGATGGACGTACGTGCCAAACTTTCAATTTCGTCATATATTTTTTTAGAAATCATCACTGACTGCATGAAATACCTCGAGATAGAAAGGAGGACCGACTGCGCTAAGGTAGCCCGACCAGCGATGGACAAATGTCGAGTATCCCAACTTTGTAGCTTCCTTCTAACCTTTTCCACCACAAAGTGCATGGTGCTATTTGTAACTCTTTGGTGGAAGAGAGGGACTCCAAGATAATGCCCAAGATCGTGATCCTTTTGAAACCCAAGAAGATTGCTAATCATAGATGACACGAACTCTTCAACACCTTTAGAGAAGAAAATATTAGTTTTCCTGGGGTTAACCTTGTGTCCGAAGAGCTCATAGAATCATGGAGGATTTCCTTTAGTAATCTGTCGTGTTTTGCATCAGCTTTGCAGAAGATGACAAGGTCGTCTACAAAGAAGAGGTGGGAAAGAGACGGTCCCGAGCGAGAGAAGCATTTAGGGTTCCAGATTCCTTTAGATAATGTCGAATTAATAGAGTGTCCTAACCATTCCATGCATAAAACAAACAAATAAGGAGAAAGAGGACATCCCTGTCTAATTCCCCTAGCAGGTTTGAATTTAGAGGTCAGGACACCATTTCATAAGACCTGCATAGAAGAGTTAATACTTTAACATTTCTGAGGTAATCAGGGATATCTACCTCCTGAAGAGAAGCATCAATGAAATCTCATGGCACCAGGTCGTATGCTTTCTCCAAATCAATTTTGATAGCCATCCACTTTCTACTTTTGCTGCTTTTCATTGAGTGGATGACTTCTTGAGCTATGATGATGTTGCTTGTGATATTTCTACCCTGAATAAATCCAGCTTGTTCTTGCGCAATAATTTTTGGGAAGATGTGCTTGAAACGGTTGGCAATAACCTTCATCACCAATTTGTAGAGGACAGTGCAAAGGCTTTTGGGACGGAATTGAGAGAAATCCTCTGGGTTTTGAACTTTGGAAATAAGAACAATCAGTGTTTTATTTAGCTCAGCATCAATATTACTACCAAATAAACTTAAAAGATTGTCATATGTTTCTCTTTTTTAAAATATTTATTTTTTTAATACTTATCAACTTCTTAATTTTACTTGTAAAGTCTAAAAACTTAACTGATTTTATTTTCCCTAAATAAAATCCTTAAATAATAGATAATTTTAGAACATTCAAATTTTTGGTTCCAGAATTTTCACTTACACAATCAAACTTCCGAATTATAATTTTTTTATTCTAGAATATTCACTTACATAGTCAAACCTCCAAATTATAAAAAAGGAAAAAAAAAAAGATAGAAATTAAATTCTACATCTTATAGTTAAAACTCAAGGAATAATTATACATATTTTCCATCAATAAATATAAATTATATAGGAAACTTCTTGCAAGCTTCCTTTCTCCGTAAAGTTAAAATGATTTCTGATAAACCACCAATATCTTCAGCCATTAGCATATATATATATATAGGAAGAATCTTTGATTATGCAGTATCATACGTTCCAAACCAGAAACACTAAATTACAAAAGCTACAGCAGTTGAAGAAGTTAATGGTCGGTAGAAACATGTCAGGTACAGCCCTTAGCAAGAAGGACCTACAACGGATATTCGAGAAACTGGACAAGAATGGGGATGGCTTGGTTAGCCTGGAAGAACTCAATTGCCTACTGGACGGAATCGGGGTCCAGTTTAGCCTCCAGGAGCTGGAGCCCTTAGTGGGAAAGCCATGTCTGAACATGCATGAATTCTTGTCCTTCTGCGATTCCATCTCCAACCACAGCGTTAATGGCGACATCATTGAAGAAGAAGAAGAAGAAGATGATGATGATGATGATGATGATGATGATGAAGATGACCTGGCCAAGGCTTTCGAGGTGTTCGACTTGAACGGGGATGGGTTCATTTCATGCGAAGAGCTGGAAAGCGTGTTGGGAAGGCTTGGGTTGTGGGATGCAAACAGTGGCAAAGATTGCAGGAGCATGATTTGCTTCTACGACACCAACTTTGACGGCATGGTTGATTTTCAAGAGTTCAAAACCATGATGTTGCACAACATAACTTCCTAGTTTGGTTTTCAATATTGTGTGTGAAAACTACCAATGATATCGATTTCCATCTTGAGCTTATGCAGGTCAGACCAATTATTATATTTGGTTTTTGTAACCAAAATCTCATGTATTCTATTATTGTTTTCCACTTTTGTTCATGGTTGTAATATCAATCTATTCCAATTTTCCTTCCACCATTAATTATTTTGGGTCTACTTAATTAGGACACAAGCAGTACGAAGGGTAGGTACGTGCTGGAAGCGTGTACGATGTTGTACCTTAAACTAATTCCGCCCACTTCAACATAACTCAAATGATGTCAATGTTCAATCATTTTTGGGAAATTACCAATTTGACTATATTTTTGCCTTTGGAATTGGTTTGGTAACGGATAAAAATGGATTAAGAACTTCAAAACATAATTCACTATTTAATGTCAATTTCCATTTTCTATAGCGTGTTTAATATTCCTACTTTGAAATAAATAAAGAAATAAAATTTACGCCCCAATTAAAGTCAAGGGAAAAGGGGAGGAAAAATATTTTAGGTCAATCTTCATCCAAGATTATTAAATTATTAATAAATTTATGTTTTAATCACTCAATTTTAAAAAAAGTTACAAAATAATTATTGAATTATTTAAAAATTTTCATTTAAGTGACTAAACTATTAAAATTATTTTTGTATGACATTCTGTATTGACACCACCCGTATAAATTGAAAGCTCTCTTTCTCATTCTTTTCTATAATTCAATTTTTTTTATGAAACAATTTTAAACTTCATGCATCTATGAATCAAAATTCAAATAACTTTATCCTTCAATCTCCAACATTGACCGTCAGATCAACTTGGATCTACGATGTGCTCTTCTACTCATCGATGGGTATTGATCCATAATATCAATTATCGAATTGTCGTTTGGTGCTCGCTAGTTGAACTTTAAAAAAAAAAAAAAAAACTTAGTAGTCTACTATCTTAAATTGAGTGACCAAAATATATATTTACTTACATAAGTAATTATACATTTTTAGAGCAAAAGAAAAATTTATAATTTTTCATAAAACCTTTAATCATTTTTGGCGAGGATATAGTGACATTGCATTTGTCCCTATTTGAAGTGATAAATCTAGATAGGATTAACAGTTTATTTTTGGCAACTTTAGATTAAAAGCATGCATGAGAGACATTTAGGGGTAGATGTGTGAAGCGATTAATGGAGGGTTAATAGGTGTAGATTGAATTCAAGTTAATATCACAAATATTTGTTGAAATTAATCCAATTTTATATATAAATTTAATCTCCAATCCTATGAAATTAATAATTGCAGAGGCGATAATATTGAAATGATTAAAATATGAAACGTACAAAAGTAAAACATTATAATAATTGCAAATATCTATCATTAAAAAAATATAATTATCCTTCCAAAGCATTAATATTGACTTGGCAATGTAATCTTTCATTGTTTTACTCAGAAATTGGGTGTCTTTATTTTCCTGCCCATTGCAATGAAAATTATCTATGGATTTTTAGTATATTTGGGTCTAGTTTTCCACCTGCATGCTTCAGAGACTTTGATTATTATAATTCCAAAATGGAAAATTAAATTAACATTCCTCCAACGACTATTAATTTATGTGGAAAAGGAATCAAGATTTGTAGCAGTACTATGTGTAGGTTTTGTAGAAGCCCAAATTGCCCGGGCCCATTTACACAAAACCCACCAGACTCAATACAGCAGCCCAAACTCGGAGCCCACTTATATACCTAACCTATTTAACCCACAAACCCTTGGCCCAACTAAAATAGCCCAACATAAAAAATAAAAAAATAAAAAACAAAAAGAAACCCTAGTCCCTAATCGCCTCTGCACCACTCACTGCTCACAGCACACCTTGCCAAGGGTCACTTCCAGCACCTGCTCCATCGGCCATCCCCAGCAAGACCAGAAAAGAGACAAGACAACAAATATTAAACAAAGCATGTAAATAGGCTATAAAAGTCGAAACAAAATCTGAAAAAGGGGTCAGAGAAATTTCTAATGAAACACGAATATTAGCTTCCTATATACAAAAAAACAGCAACACCAAAGCAAGGTTTAAAAACCCTAAATCTAAAGATCTAAAGTCCGAGAGTCAGATTCGACCTAAAGGTATTTTTTTCATTTTTATTTTTTTCATCCTTATTTATCTTCGAGTAAACACATATATATATACATTAATAACAAAAAAAATTAAAAAAAAAAAAAAATTGACATTCTCCCCTTTCCCCTTTCCCCTTTCCCCTCTCTTCCTTCTCCCATCTCTCCCTTCTTTCTTTTTTTTTTCTTTCAGCTGTTGCAAATGAAAAAAAAAAAAAAATTTTTAATTTATATAGGGGACCAAAACGGTGCGTTTTGGTCCCCCCCTTTAACCAAAGAAACGACGCCTTTTTAGGTCATGGGTCGGTCGACTGACCCGCTCAAACAGAATCCAGCGTGTTTTTAAGCGAAGAAGATTATTTGTGCGTTTGGCCCTTCCGCTTTTTCAGGCTCTTTCAATCAAATCTTTGCTATTTCAATTTTGGCCCAGAATTCGTTGTGTTATGCAATTGGGTCCCCACTGACACGCTGCGTTTTGATAAAAGGGGGTATTTTCTGTTTAGGTCCTCCCATATTGTGCGCATTTTGCAATTTCATCCTCTTCCTTTATTTTTATTTCAAATCAGCCCCAATAACTAGTTTTTTAATTCAATTTCGTCCTTTCTTTTCATTTTTCGTTATTTTTCTTTAGTTTTATTATTTTTATAATTTTATTATTATTATTATTATTATTATTATTAATGCATGTATATTATACATGTATGTATATATATGTTTATATATAATCCTATTTTAATTACTTTATTTAAATAATACTATTATATTATGTATGCTTTTTATATTTCATTATTATTTTTAATATTATTATTATTAGTTGTTATTTATTTCTAATACGTATATATATATATTATGTAAATGTTTTGACATTGTATTATTATACATATATCATGTACAAATATTAATACTTTATTACATATATTCTTATATATCATATGCATATTTTAGTACTTTGGTTTATATATCTATGTTTTTATACCATACTATGTATATATTTTTAATAGTATTATGTATGTATATCTTATGCAAATATTTTAACTTTATATTATACATGCCTTTTATGTATTATATATATCTATACACCTTCTAGTGTTGTATTATTATATATCATGTATATATTTCTAATACTATGTTGTATTTCCACATATTATCTTACTTATATATTTTTCATATATGTTGTATACATGTGTTTTTTTTTTTTTTAGTTTATACATTACTATGTACATATTCTGATATCATTAGCTATATATTTTTATCTATCACGTATATTTCTTTTGCTACCCCATTTATATTTTTATTCCATCTCATGTATAAATTCTTTGAATACCATGTTATACATATTTTTAATACCATCTTATGTATATTTCTCCTTTCCTAAATATTATATACTCATGTATGCTTTTATACCATATATACATTTTTCATATATCATATTATATATATACATTTTTAATACCGTATTATATATATATTACATTATTATTATTTTTATCCCCATTACATATATAATTGATATTAGTACATATATTTTACTATACATATATATATACTTTTTATATTAGTATTTTTCTCATACATCATTATATTATTTATTATACATATTATTTTCATCATTTATTATTTTATTTTAATATTATTATGTATACATTTTTCATACATGTTATGTAATTACATTTTTAATATTTGTTTTGTATATATATGCATATATATTGTATATAGATATTTTAACATTACAAGTTATATCTATATTATCTTAAGCATATGCTTCAAACACTATATAGTATATTTCTAACACTATTACTATTTATATATGCAAATACATATATTTTATGTACATATACTTTTCAACTATATTATATATAAAAATCCTTTCAATATCATATTGTACATATTTTCAATATAACATTACATAGATTTCTTACCATGTTATGTATGTGTCTTTCAACATCATTATATACGTACTTTTTAATACTATGTTATTTATATGTTTTCATATGTGTCGGGTACATGTTTTAAATACCATTATTACACATGTATACATATACACCCATTGTTTCCAGTTCATGTTTAATTTTTGTATTACGTTTAATATTGCGTATATCTTTATTATTTGTAATATTATTGACGCACTTACTCGCTTAATATATCTTTAGCTCTGTCATTTATTTATCATTTTGCTTTGTGTTATTTCGAAATCTTATTCTTATTTTCCTAAATATACGAGGCAGCGTATCGGTTTGACACAAAGTCGTTGATTTCATCGCTATGTTGGATGAATCATATCGGCTCGTGTTGAAAACGGAACGCCCTTCTAACAAATCAAAATTTGAAATCTCTCGTCTTTTCAATCGGATCACGATTAAATTACATATTGAACTCGTATTTTTGAAAATCAAGACAACACGTGTTTATGAGATACCAATTTTGGGCGTCGCGAGGGTGCTAATACCTTCCTCGCGCGTAACCGACTCCCGAACCCTAATTTTTCTCTGGATTTTAACCTAGACCTAAACCCGTCGTTCTTTTGTTCCTAAAATAAATGTATTAGGTGTCCGATCACACCTAGAAAAGATCGGTGGCGACTCCCCTTTTATTTTAAAATCAAATTTCGATTTTCAAGTTTTCACTAAATCGCCACAATTAGCGACCAAGCTAAAATTTTACGTCGCTACAGGTTTCGTATCATCTTCCACTTTCTACCAACATCCAAAAACTTCATTATTTTGTATTATCAAACTACAATTTATATAATATTTATTTTAGAACAGACCATATAAGACTAAAACTAACTCCTCATTTCTTTTATCTAATTTAGCATTATTTTTAAAATGGTTAATTAATGTAATATTTGATCCCTCAACTTTCACCTAATTAATGTATATATATTTGTTAATTTTGGTATTTCATACTATTATTCTATGTTTACCACAATTAGTTTATTTGCTAACTTGGTAACAACGAATAAATCAATACCAAATATTTCCTCTATATTAAAATCTCTAATTAAACTCAATTGAGAATTTATTAAAAATTCATTTTTATAAAATTAAATTATTATAAAGGTATTTTTTTTATAGTTTATTACATAATAAAATTTATTTATGAGGAGATTTGAACTCCAATAACACTTTACATATAAAAGCTTTAACTTATTATTTGGTTTTGTATAGGAATACCGACCGAGTACACTTTTTTTTGCTTGCATGATTATATTTACAGGTGAATTAAATGAGTTTAAGTTTCATTTTTTTTATAATAATTCATTTTTCAGTGGTGTCGGAATTGGTGGTTTCAGGACCACAATTTCGACTAGTGAGTTAGTAAATATTATTTATTTAATATTTACGAGTCTATTAGAGTGTCGTATTAAAGTTTGATTTTGTGGTTTTGATGTTTGGTTGGTTAATTAGGTAAAAAGGGCTAAATCATAAAATTTAAAAAAGTTATTTGTCATTCATTTAAATCTGCTAAGTGACTATAGCAGCATGATTGAATCATTTTAAATAGCAACTAGCCATATTTTGAAGTGTGTGGATGGTTCATGCATGTTTTTGGTCATATTTTAATTAAATTACAAGGGTAAAATAGTAATTAAGTAAATAAAATTATAAAAACTAGAAAACAAAGCTATCATCTGCTCCATTTGAACTTTCCCAACTGAAAACACCATTAGAAGACCTTAAGAGAATCAGCCAAGCATTCATCTTACATGTAAGTGAATTTTGCTTCCATTTTTAATTAAATTTATGTTTTTGAGATCGTTGTAGCTTAATCTAGCTAACCTAGGGACTATTTCATAAAATTGTTAAAGGTTTTGAAACTTGCCATTAATGGCTTTTACATGTTCATGAGGTTAAATGATAGATTTATGAGTTTGATCGTTAAATATGGCTATTTTGTAAAGTGATTTTAGTTAATTTTAAGTTTAGGGGATAAAATGATAAAATATTAAATTTAACAAGGAATTTTTATAAAATTTAGTTACTTAGGAGCTGTTAAGGGGTTATATTGAATTCAACACTAAGGTTTTAGGTTGAATTGTGAAAAAATATGTAAATTTCAGTTTTATGGACTAAATTGAATAAAAGGTAAAAGTTAAGGGAAATAATGTAAATTGTTACTAAATGGTCATGTGCTTGTATTTAAACATTTTAAAGTATTTTGAATGGTTAATTGAATTAAATTATTATATAGATCAAGAAACGAATCAATCTGTAAATAAACACGGAAAGGGAAAAATTGTTGAGTAGTCCTTGGTGACCTGTTTGTTACTATTTCGGTTTAGGTAAGTTCGTATAATAATTAAACTGATTTATATTTACCTTTTTGGTTTGATGTGTATACTTATATATGTCTTACAATTAAATATTTATGGCACATTAATGTTTATTGTTAGAATGACTAAATTATGAAGGTTGGTATAATTGATGTTTGAAATTGAAAATAGAATGTATATAGTTGAATTCTTGTCTAAATGATAATGTTCAAAGGTCTAATTGATATGGATATAAACTGAGGCCCGTATGAACTTAGTAAACGGCCAGGATATAAATGACATGTCATTAAGGTTATTACCATTTCGGGTGTTGGTCTTGAATGTCTTACTGATGGCTAAGATCCTACATTTGTTGTGGACTGTTCACAACTCATGTGAGCAGCATCGTGTAACGTTATTATCCCAACCCACAGCTTGTGTGAGCAGGCCCGTTTTCACAACTCATGTGAGCTGACCCATTTTCACAACTCGTGTGAGAATTGTTAACCTACGTATCCAATGTTATTTCACTATAGTTAATCGGGTGGAAATTGGATAAGTGTGAAATGAAAATGACATTTGATTTAAGTACCAGGGAATGGAAATGAAATATGATTGCATGTGGACTATTTGGTATAAAAGCATGAATTATGATTTATGTCATGGCTGTAAGTATGCTAACCTTGTTGGGTTGTGATGCGCATAGGACAAAGAATGTCGTGTTTCCAATTTGTATATAGAAGTGTAACTAATGCTTAGGTTATACTAAAATTAGTAAGTTATGTTTAAATTTCATACGAACTTACTAAGCACTATGTTGCTTATGTTTTCTTTGTTTGAATTATTGTAGATTATTGGAAATTTTACAGTCGGTTGGAAGTCAAATCGAAGCTCACACTATTTATCACACCCCAAATCAGGCTGATCTAAATTGAAGGCAGATAGATGCGAAGTTGACTGTTTTGACGCACTTTGGTAGTTAGTTTGCCAAATTGTAAGCTTCTCGCGAATTAATGTTTTGGGCGAAATGAGTATCTGCCTATGGAAGTATATCAGGATTTAGTATTGGACGTGTTCTTCAATGAAAGAAGGAATTGGATAAAAGAAATGTAAGATTTGTGTAGGTTACTGCCAAAAGCATAGTTCTCCTAGTTTGTTCAAACACTATGAAGAACAAGTTTTGGTAACTAGATTTGGTAATAAACTAACTGAACTGATTGGTCTAATAGCATATGAACAAGACTCTCATTTATGTTTCTTCTGGATTTTGCATGCCATTAAGAATGGCAATTTTTGAAATATTAGGACACTTGTCAAATTTCACTAAATGGTATGGGGTGATATATATGTGTTTGTGAGTGAGAAGGTTCTAAAAAAGGTGTGCCTTTCTACAATATTACTCTTTGATTCTTTATTCTCAAATCTAATTGTATTTATTCTCCATTAAACTGAAAGTTAAAGTTATTAGATAAATCAGTGGTTGTTCCATCTCCAATTGTTGTTTCTGGTTTGAAAAGAATATCTGAGTCTGGAGCTTTGAGCTGCAGTAGGTAAGTCTCAGGTGAGTCCTTGATATTGACTTTTACAAGTCTTTCTAGATAAGTTTCTTGTGATCGATGTTCCAAAAACGGTGAACAAGTACATGAATGATTACTAAAAATATGTATTCTTGATATAAGTCCTTGTGAGTTCAGAATATAATGAATTGTGTGTATAAGTGTATGTGATTTTGTGAAGTAACTATGTCTGTGTTTGGAATGTATACTATGAGATGTGATTATGTTGATGTGTATGAAACATGTATTGATGTATGATTTGATTAGGAAAATGAGTCAGCCTACTCGAGGGTGTGTGTACTGTGTGATGTGTGATTTGAAATGTTTGAGAATGGAGTGTATCTGAGTGTAGAAAGATTGTGATGTGAATTTGGTCACCGCGGTGGTATTCAATGAAGTTCGTCAGAACAGTAAAAATGAATTATGATATGACAATTCTGAAGACAAGTCCATGGCCATGGCATATTCTGTAAAAGGGCGAATGATTTGTATTTATTGACTAGGGTTCTCTGCATGTCCCAGCGCGATGATGGGCAAACCTCGAGCGAAGTGCGTTTAGGTAAATCCATATTGTAAATATAACAGTTCTTGAAATGCCTGAGTGACATTTTGCTAGCTTTTGTGGCGTATTCTGATTTAGTCTTTGTGGCATTCTGTTAGCCTTTGTGGCGTATTCTGATTTGGCTTTTGTGGCATTCTGCTAGCCTTTATGGCGTATTATGATTTGGCCTTTGTGGCATTCTGTTAGCCTTTATGGCGTACTCTGATAAGTTACGACAAGGATATGGAATGTCTGTAGTTTTGCTTTGAATGATTTTGTGTTATAATCGAATAAATTTAGATGTTCAACGAAATTATCCACTGTAGTCATCTATTGGTATGAAATGTGGGCATATTATCGTAAGAAGAGTTATACAAGTATTCAATGGTTTAATTTCATTTATGTAAAGTTGGAAAATCTAAGTAGTTAGTATTTAACTAAAACAATTAAGTTATAAAAATCTAAGAATCAAATACGCATTCAATAATATTTAAATACAAGTTTATTACCATTCTATCTATATTCATTTTAAATAAAAATATTTTTTTTTTACTTACAGTTTGGGTGTGATAAAATCTAATATTTATAAAACTATTGACCAAATTAATATCACAAGTTAAAAATAATTATTTATATTATTTAAATTAAAATATAAATAATTAAATTAAAATAATTAAAATCGTAAATATACGTGCGTGAATTAAGAAACTAATGAAAATTTTAAAATAATTATTTACTTTAATTGAGTAAGATAAATATATAATTATTAAATTAAAATAAATAGACACGATAATATAAGTGCGCACGTGATTTAAGAAATTAATAACTTTTAAAAAATAATTATTTACATTAATTGAGTAAAATAAATATATAGTTATTAAATTAAAATAAAAAAACACATCAATATACGTGCGCACGTTATTTGAGAAACTAATAATTTTTTAAAATAGTTATTTAAATTAATTAAGTAAAATAAATATATAATTAATTAAATTAAAATAAATAAACGCGTCAATGGACATGGGCACGTGATTTAAGAAATAAATAAATTTTAAACATTTAAAAATTAATATTATATCATTTTAAAGATTTTTAAATATTGTATCATATTGTATCTTTACTTGTTATACAGCTTATGAATATGTTTTTTTTTTCATGCTTCTATATAATTTTTATATTAAAGAACATAAAATTATATATCTCATTTTTTTTTAAGTTCATTTTACACTTACCTTTTTTTAATAATATTATTTTTAAAAATTTAAATTTATGTTTTTAAAAAAAAAAATATAACTTATCATTAAATTCAACACTTAATAATAATATATCTAATAATTGAATCGATGTTAATAAAATTTAAACACAAATCTTAAACATTTATTGTTAAACAAATTTAAAACATATTATATAATCTAATATATTTTAAATAATTTTTTGTTGGGATAAATTTTAAAATTATACATGAACTTTAATTTGATGCAATTATACACGTCAAACTCTAATTTTGATTCAAATATATACTTAAAATTTTAATTTTGATTTAATCATATATATTTAAAGAATTAAATAGATTAATTTATTTTTATACTGGATAAATATAATTATTTATGTATGCAACATATAAACATAAGATAATTGGATTAAATCAAAATTTTATGTATAAAATTACACAAAATCAAAGTTTATGTATACAATTACACATTAAACCATAGTCCATATATAATTTTGATATTTATTTCTTAATTTTTTTAATACAAAAGTAATTTAACTTATAATTGTTATTTTTAAATATGTTAAACTAACAATCAAACTGAAAAAAGTTTTTTTTTTTTTTTTGGTGAAACAAAACCAATTTGATTTCAGGAGGTTAATTCGGTTAAAACAGATTTAACTGACAACAAATTTTTTCTGGAACTCAAAATCTGTCGTTTTTTTCACTCGCAGGTTTTCCATCAATTTCCAGGGAGAAATCATAAAAACTCCAAAAGTTTTTCACAAATACAAACAAAATGAAGCCGACTGCCCCAATAACCAGTTCTACAACAACAACAACCGTGGCATCATCGATGGCGACAATAACTGATGTCTTTAAAACTCCGAAGTTCGTTATATTTTCGGCCATGGTTCTCCTCTCTTTTTCCTTCGTTTTCCTTGACACTTACTTCTCCTCCTCCTTCTCTCCTTTCTCCTTCAGTTACTATTCACTACCTCGGCAAATGTCGCCTCCGCCTTTACCACCTTCACCGCCGCCGCGTCTTCCGGCAGTGAGAAGGACGGGGATAATCGACGAAACGGGAGCAATGTCGGACGAATTCTTTATCGGAGAGTGGGATTCAATATCCATAAGTGCTCTTACAGAGCTCAGCGACGGCAACGAGTTAGGAGGAGGGGAAGACAAGGAAAAGAAGAATAAGAGTGGTGGTGAAGTTAAGGTGAGGTTTGAGAAATATAAGGTATGCGAGAGGAGTAAAGTAGATTATATACCGTGTTTGGATAATGAGGAAGCTATTAAGCTGTTTAATAACAGTGAAAAAGGGGAGAAATACGAAAGGCATTGTCCTGGAAATGATAAATCGTTGGACTGTGTAGTTCCGAAGCCGGAAGGTTACCGGATTCCTATTCCGTGGCCTCAGAGCCGTGATGAGGTTAGTTTTCGCCTGAAAATTCTTTTTCATTTACATTTTTGTAAAAAAATTAATTAGATTTTGTAGTAAGAAATTTTTTGATGATTTTAATAAACTGTAGCTTTAGATGGGAGATTAATACAGGTAATTTTTCTCGAGCAACTGCATTTTGGGATTTATTTGTTCCTTTCATTCCAGCAGACATTTCCGTGAGATAATTTAAATGAAGCAAATATATGCTATTCATGTAACCAGAAACCAAATAGAAAATGGCTTCTATCTCTCTATATCTGTTTACGTGTTATTCATCAAATTCAGTTTGAAGGTCCGACTTATGATATATATATATATATATATATATTTATAATTCAAGCTTAAATAATTATAATTTTTTATTTAAATTTAATTATAAAAATATATTACTATTAATAATAAACTGATTATTATTATTTTTAATATATTTTAAATAATAAAACAAATTTTATAGTTCTATCCCAACTAGAATCTGACTTCTTAATATGAAATTTTTTTTATTTAAGCTATTTAAAAATTTTAAAAATTTAAATTAGTAAAGATAAAATTATAATTTTATTATTATAAAATTTATAATATAATTTCGATTCTCAAAAATTTTTTTGACTACGCCCCTAAACTCAACTTGAATTATACTTTAAAATTTTTTTTTTTAACTCCAACCGTTCCCAAGTTCCAATCTAAAAACAGATTTAATATTTAGTTGTCTAATGTGTGAAATACATTCCCTTTGCCATTTTTAGTAAAGTTGATGAGTTATTTGGTATTAATCCTTGTGTCTAAATATGGTGATTGTTTTTATTGAAATACTTCAAATTTAACTGAATTTTTTATATAGACCTTTTTTACATATGTGCTTTTTTTTTTGGTTAAGTTAAGAAATTTATTCAATAAGCAAGAGGTTACGCAATTTAACTGAATCATTACTTCTATTATGAATAAATTGGATATTAAAATCTCCTTTTGGTGCTATACCTCAAAGTAACTATTTTACTTTGTCAAACATTTCATCGAAGGTTTTTTTTGGCTAATTGTGAGTTATAATTGCAGGTTTGGTTCAGCAATGTGCCGCATGCTGGTTTGGTTGAAGATAGAGGTGGGAAAAATTGGATATCAATAAAAGAAGATAAGTTCATTTTCCCAGGAGGTGGAACACAATTTATTCATGGTGCAGATCGATATTTGAATCAGATTTCACAGGTTTTATGATTTCACAATCTTTGCTTGGTTTTAACACTAATCTTTTGCATGGCATTCATAACGATCTCTTTGCATTCAGATGGTTTCCGAGATTTCGTTTGGCCACCATATTCGTGTTGCACTAGATATTGGCGGTGGAGTTGCCAGTTTTGGTGCCTTTCTCCTGCAACGCAATGTTACCACCTTAACAATAGCACCTAAAGATGTTTATGGAAGCCAAATTCAATTTGCACTGGAGCGTGGAGTGCCTGCCATGGTTGCGGTATTTGCTACACGTCGCCTGCTGTATCCAAGTCAGGCTTTTGACCTGATACATTGTTCAAATTGTGGAATTAATTGGACTCGTGATGGTACGCTCTCTTTTCTTTAACATATCTCGTATTGAACAGCTACTACAACTTGAAATATTTGAGAACTTCTATTTGCATTAATTCAAGAAGCTTCTTTTTTTTATGCGATTACTGCAACCCGGTTAGGATTGCATGTATGCAGATGTGTACTTGTATGTGTCCGTGTTTCACATGTATCTGTTTGCATGCTGAGTAAGTTTAATTAATTGATTTTGTCTGTAAGTTCTTGTATGGTTTATATTGACCTTGGATCTTTGATGTTGACACTTCTTTGTATTTTTGCCTGCGATGAAGATGGAATTTTGCTTCTCGAGGCAAACAGGATGCTTAGGGCTGGAGGATATTTTATCTGGACTGCAAAGCGTGTAGATAAACATGAAGATAACCTACAAGAGCAATGGGAAGGTAGCTCCCCATTTCAAGTTTTTTGCTGCCTTCTCTCTCTTTTTCATAGCTTTTGTACAATGCTTGATATCCTGAGACAGTTTTTGATGCTTCAAATGTTTTGAATTGGTTATTCTCTTTCTCTCTCTATTACTCGGGTTTTTTACAGTTCTTGACATCCTGATACCGTTTTAAATGCTTCAAATATTTTGAACTGGTTATTCTGTTTGAACCTCCCCCCGTCCCCCCCTCAAATGCATGTAGTATATACCTTGATCAACCATGCCCTTCATTCCACCATTATCATCGTTTTAGTATTCAATAATACTGCAGCATTAAAAAAACATGATTGATACCTGGCAATCACTTATCATTTTTAGCTTATCTTCTACAGAAATGGAGGATCTTACCACTCGCATTTGCTGGGAACCAGTAAAGAAGGAGGGATATATTGCCATATGGAGGAAGCCTTTAAACAATAGTTGCTATCTTAATCGTGATGCAAAAGTGCTACCTCCCCTTTGTGATCCTGATGATAATTCAGACAATGTTTGGTATGCTTTTCTTCAATACACATACATTCACCAAATATAATGACACTAGAAAAAAAATACAAGAATGAATTTATTTGGCAGTGGATTAATCTCTTTGACTAATTATCCTGCACTATTCTGTTAAAATTTCTCTTCTGATCATGGCTCTGGTGTAGTGAAGCATCAATAGCTTTAGGTTTAAACTTCTGAAACCACCCATATGTTCAAAAATATTTGGGTTTATTTTAATTCTACTTTGTGCACCAAACCAACTCTTAATGTTCTTAACGAATTTGTTATCAAACACAGATAACTTCAGTTAGTGATTAAAAGATAGAAATTATTTTTCTGTAGCCATTTACATATAGATATGAACTCTAATGGTTAATCCAAGTGGTTAGACCAATCTCTTTCGTTTTTACATAAATAGTTAACAAATAAAGTCACAAAGTGGCATAGAAGAAGAATTTAGAAATCCTTGTTTAAGACTTGGCATTTAAAAATTAGAGAGAGTAGGGAGTCGGAACGCTTAGGAGAGTTCACACCGCTTAGGGCAAACTTCAATAATATTCTCTTACGCAGTAGCTGGATGCTTTCTTGTTAGTAGTGTTTTCTTTTCAACAAAATGGCACTTAACTAGTGAAAGTTGAACTGCTCATAAGAAGTTACAAATATGACTATTGAAGGTACACTAATTTGAGGACCTGCATCACTCCATTGCCAGGGAATGGTTATGGCTCAAATGTTAGCGCATGGCCTGAACGTCTTCACTATCCACCTGAAAGACTTCAAACAATAGACATGGATGCCCACATATCCAGAAAGGAAATCTTTAGAGCAGAGTCAAAATACTTGAACGAAATAATAGAGAACTATGTACGTGCATATCACTGGAAAGATATGAAACTACGTAATGTGATGGACATGAGAGCTGGACTTGGAGGGTAACATCTTATACATCATGCCACTTCATACACTTTTTTAAAAAAAATGCATTGTTATTATTTTGTAATTTTTGTTTATCTCGACTCTGACAGGTTTGCAGCAGCATTACATGATCTCCAGGTTGATTGTTGGGTTATGAATGTTGTTCCTGTTAGTGGGTTCAACACCTTGCCTGTAATTTATGATCGTGGCCTTATAGGAGTTATGCATGACTGGTATAGACTCAACTCTTATATTCAAATTCTTCTTCTAACACAATGCACTTGATTTTATTTTCCTATTGCTTTAATAATCATGATTCTCAATTTTTTACACAGGTGTGAGCCATTTGATACTTATCCAAGAACATATGACCTACTGCATGCAGCAGGTCTTTTCTCCGTTGAGAAGAAGAGGTAATTTATTCATCCTTCTTTTTCCTGCTTGTGCCCTTTGTTAATTCACATTCTTCATGTAAAGTTTCTTGTGCCCATATCTTGTTTGTTGCAGGTGTAATATCTCAACCATCATGCTCGAGATGGACCGGATATTAAGACCCGGTGGACGTGTATATATACAGGACTCGGTAACCATAATGGGTGAACTTGAAGAAATCGCAAAAGAAATGGGTTGGGTGCCTGCACTACATGAAACAGGTGAAGGTCCACATGCAAGCTGGAAAGTTCTGATCTCTGAGAAACGCATCTGATGTCCTTATGAACATCAATGAGACCATGTTTTAGCTGAATGTCTAGGACAAAGGCAGAAAATTTTTCAAGGGGTGACGAATGAAATTTTAATTTTTTATATTTTATATTTTTATAATTTTTAAAAGATTTAATCAAATTTTTATAATTTTAAAAGGTTATCAATTTAATTTTTTTAAAAAAATTTAATGACTTAAATACCCCTGCCACCCCTAAATTCGCCTCAAAGTATGTGTGTTTCCCAGCCTTTTGATATATGAAATGAAAGCTCACGAACAAACTGCAACTCATTGCATGTAAAATCATGCATTTTCATGTCTACCTTCAGCCCTCAAGCCTTTAACTAAAATATTTATCCGAAGAGGACATGACACGACTAGAACTCGCAACTTGCAAGAGTTTGCAACATTATTATTGTTAATTGAATTAAAAGTCTGTTGTATATTATTTTTTGATGAACCCAAAATGAGAAATGTGTATAATTTTTAGAATGATATTGTTTCAGCTTATTGCCTAGGGCCTAGGGCCTAGTGCATTAATAGCATAGGTTTATACTAGCAGAATTCTTTCCATTGTAACTTGTACATTTACGAAAGTTGCTATTTAGTAAGGATACAAAATAACTTTTGATAAATAATTTATATATACACATAAAATAACCCAGAAATCTCCAACCAAAAGATCATCAAAATTTTCAATCTTTAACTACTTTCCTCAGCAAGTTCTTTTAATAAGCTTCTCCATATTATTAAACCCAAAAAAGCTCCATCAAGCAGGAGTTTGGCGCTTTGCTGTTCGACTATCTTTATGAAAACTTGTGGTGATGGATTGATTCACTGATTTCACATCAAAATGTGTCTTTTTTTAACCATATATATTCGTTTGAAAAATTATTTAACAAATTAGTGGGGTTAATGAATTATTTATTGAAATAGTTAGAAATCGGGAATTGGAGAGCGGACTTTGGAATACAAGACTAGGGAAGACGGCACCTCCACATGCCGACTTCGCCGTTCCCATAACTTTCTTTTTCCTTTCAGTTTTCATGGTTGCTTATCTTATTAAAAGAAGGGGTATTATCATAAATAATCCTTGAAAGATCGTCAAATTTTCAATATAGTCCATTCATTTTTCAGGTTTAAGAGTAAATCATAATATTCATCTTAAAAATTGTACCTCCTTAACAAGTAAATCTCAATTTTTCATATTTTAGTAATAATTTTATTTTTAAATAAAAATATACTTTAATATTTTTAATTAAAAAATAACAAATTTTAAATATAATTTTAAATTGAAGCGAACATATAAAAATTTGATAAATTTTAGGGACAATATTGAAAAATTTAAGATTAAACTAATAAAATTTAAATATAAATTTGAAGTGGATGGACTAAATTGAAATGTTAATGAATTGTCAGGGACCATGTATGATATTATTCCCTTTTTAATTAAGATAAAAAATGGAAGTCGGATATTAGAGGACCCGACCCGACCTCCCCTCCATAGTCTAAAAATTGAATAATATCATAAATGAACATTAAAAATTTATTAAAATTTTAATTTAGTCCATACACTTCAAAATTATATTTAAAAATTTATTAGTTACATCTTAAAATTTTCAATATATTCCTTAAAATTGATCAAATTTTTTACATGTTGCTTTCAATTTAAAATTATACTTAAAAATTGTTTGAATTTAAAATTATACTTAAAAATTGTTTGAATTAAAAATTATACTTAGAAATTGTTTGAATTAAAAATACTAAACTATATTTTTTATTTAAATTAAAAATTATTATAACACTTAAAAAATTAAAGCACTGAAATACAATTATTAATAAAAATGAAAATTTAAGATTTACATGTTAAAGAAATACAATTTTTAAGATGAATATTATGATTTACTTTTATGAACTACATTAAAATTTTGACGAGCTTTCAAGGATTATTTCTGATAATATCCCATTTTTTATAAGACGCTGAAAATTAAATCCACCCTTTATTTCTTCCATTTACTTATTTTTTTTAAAAAGAGAAGGAATTTTTTTAAATTAAAATAGAATCAAGTGATGATAATATAAAATAAATTTGAACTTTGATGAAATATTAGAATAAATAGAGTAAAATTAGAGTAATCTAGAAAAAAATTGGTTCATATCTGACAAAAAAAAGAAATATTAAATATATATGTTTTTCCTTATTGGCAACGTGACATCCAAATTTTAAATATCGCATATTCAAAATTTAATAAATAAATTAAAAATTTTAAATCAAATATAGAAAGATTAAATTTTAAAAATACAGAGCATAAGGATTATAGACACAATTAAACCCTATACAAAATGTACAAACCAAAACAAAAGTAAACTCAAACTCTGTAGTAGTCACCTATTTTCTTTCTTTTTCTTTCTTGAGAAAAAAAAATACATGGATAAGTAAGTTTTTAACAAATAATAGTGAAACAATTTCCCAATTTTTTAGGGTTTCAATTTCAGGTCTCAAATTTTCAACTCAGGTTAACCTTCCTTCTTCTTCTTCTTCTTTATTTTTATCTTCTCTTTAGATTTCTTCTTGGTATTCGGTGTTCGGTACTCGAGAAAATGAGGGGAGGGAAAATAGACAGAGAATAATGGTGTTGTTTATTAATTTGATTTATTGTTTTTAATCTTCAAATTATTCTTAACTTAGTAAATAGTGAAGTTCAGTTTAATTACTTAGCTTAGTTTGGATTTCTTTTATCGTTTTTTGGTGAAGCTAAAGCAGGGGATGATTTATTTAGAGTTCAATTTTCTTTTTGGATATTTCCTTTGTTTTCTGTCTACCTAAAGTTTTTTTTTTTACTGAATTTGCTTGGTTTTTTGGTCTAATTTAATGATTTTTGAAAATGTGAATTTGAAAGACAATGTCGGTTTATTACAGAGATATCCTAATTATGTGGTGAAATGCTTGCAAAACTAGGGTTTTGTACTGTTTTGTGAAGGTGGAGATGGGTGTTGAGGAGGGGACAAGAAACGGTGAAGGAGCAGAGATTGGGGAGGAGATTAAGTGCTTCAAGAGTGAACCAGTGAATAATGGGTTTGGGTCTTTATTTGTAAACGATTCTGGTGATGGGAGCTCAGGAGCAAGTGAGAGTTTGCGAACATATAAGAGACGGAGACAGTTAAGGTCAACTTCAAATATCGAAGTGCAAGATGGTGGGAGAGCTTCTACAGACCAGGTAGATTTTGATTTATGTTTTTGAATATGTATGCTTGAAGTGATAGATGCTAAGTATCTTTCTTTATTGTACTATTCAAATGTTTAGATGGGCTTATTCTGATTATGTTCACCAATTCATGTTACAAGATTTGTTTTTCCTTTAGTTAAAGAGCTTTCTTATTGTAGATTTGGATTATGGATTGAAAAATATTAACTTGTTTTCAATCAGATGGAAAGCTCTGCCTGGAGACTATCCTATGAGTATGAGCAGAAGGTGTGACTGGGTCGTTGGGTACATAAAATACAATTTCAAGCTACTGTGTTAAGTCTAAAACTGGTTTGCATAATATGAGATAAATATGTGATTTTTTGATGTCTAGAAATATAATGAATAGTTGTTATGTAATGATGGTATTTGGAAAGTCAAATGATTTTCAGGATGGCTTTGTTGGTTGAATGGTCATTTTTTCAACCTGTTTTTTTTGCCCTTTGAGCAATGAGAGTGTTAGAAAATGTTTGCAAGAGATATTGATTCTACAAATCCTCTGAAAGCCTCATGTATAATTCTGTAATGCTTCATCAATATGTGTATCTTAATCTCGCTTGCACCTGTGAAAGTTTCAGCATCAGACACGAATATGTTTAATTCTTCTCATATGGACACATATTTGTCAGCTGAAGAGGAGAGATGTATTTCACAAATTTTAGTCCTGTATCACAAGGAAAGTAATACTCCTTTTGTCAAGTTTCCTGTTTTTGTTGCTATGTAATCCCATATGTTTTATGAAAAAATATAATTCCAGCATCAGAAATAAGTCACACAGCATGATCTAATTCCTGCATTATGACTTCAAGCCCCCTTCAGGTAACTAATAGATAATGATTAAGCAGAAGCTTTTGAATTTAGTGAAGCAAGATATGGTCCCATATGCCACCCTGTCGTGGAACACATGGATGATGAAACCGGAAAAGTTTCTCAATATCTAAAGCAAGATTTCATGTTTTCTTTTGCAACCACAATATGGTACACAAATATGCAGATTTGCATATATTCTTTAGCAACACAAATGATACCAAACAATGAATTCTTTTATTTAAATTTGATGTAATTTTATTAATCTTTGGTTGGTACATGGCATTTGAGTAATTAACAATGATTAAACTTTTATCAGATTGGCAGCTGAAACTTTTTCTTCTCTAATGTGGCTTTTGACTGACTCACTCTAGAAAAACCCTTTTATGTAAGGCTTCTAGATCTTGTGACTTTGAAGCTGGGATTTCCTTCTTTAAGGTCAGTCAGAGGTTTAGTAATGGAAGTCTTAATTGTAAGGAAAAGACAGGGCAGATGTTTGAATTTAAGATGTTATTTTTTGTTACCTTTTATGGATTAATTTTTTCATCTTGTGCTTTTGTACATCCAATGTTGAGGGGCCTGGTATGGTTAATTGATTTGTATTTCAGTTATCCTATAGATTTAGTTCTACGATTCTTCTGGTTCAGTAATGAAAGGTATACTTTCTTTCTTCTTGTGGGAAATTTGTAGTTATATGATTTGTTTAATTGCATTAGTCATACATGCGATATTGTCTTTCTTTTCTTTTTTTTAATATGAGTACCTGAGTATTCTATTTGGGCTGACATGTTGTGGTCTTTGTTATTCTTTTGTCCTAAGAACAGTTGGTTTGTTTGATTTGTTTAACATGCTAAGGGATTCTAATTTTTGTAAGCAGGTCACACTTCCTTTTACAGATCATTGTGCTTCTTTAAATGATTCCAATTATCGTCTACAAAGGAAGTGGAGAAATGTTGTTTTGGAGAACATGCATCAGTTTTTAAGTGGTGATGAAGGTGGTATACGACGTTGCATTCAAGATGCACTTTTATTTCATCAAGAAAATGATTGTAATGTGACAGTTAAGGTTTGTGCTGTTATCTGAACTCCATGTGGTCTATGACGTATTCCAGTGGTATTTTTCTTGTTGGTTTCCTTTATAATATATTTGAGAAGTTGTTTTATGATTCTTTCACAGGATTCTGATACTTGTCATGAAGATAAACAGAACTGCTCTCCACAAGCCGGGCAGATTCCTAATGGAACTCAGCATACTGCTGAGAAGCTGGAGGGTGTTATATCTAATGGGTCTTATAAGGAATTAAATCCTCAAACTACCACTGAGAGGTGTCAACGTGTTTTCTTTGATGTTATAATTTCAGAAAAGTTCACATCTTTGTGTAAGCTTCTGTTAGAGAATTTCCAAGGGATTAAGCTTGACAATCTTTTTCACTTAAGTTTAATAAACTCAAGGATGAAAGAGGGAGAGTACGAGAGATCACCTATGCTTTTTGCATCAGATATTCAGGAGGTAATTTATTTAACCATTTTTATTTGTATGCATTGCTTGAATGGAGTTGCTTAGTTAAAAGGTAATAATGTTTGGCTTTTTCATTACCCCTGAAAACCAAGATGTTGATAAGTGAAACAGCTTCATGCTCTGTGTGTGTGTGTGTGTTGGTGTTCGTTAAAACAATTGAAGAGTTTGGACTTTAGTTTATTTTCAATGGCTATGATTGTTAAAAGTTTACAAAAATGAACAAAGGAGAGCTTATAAATAGGGGAGTTACTCTTTGTCAACAGCTTGAATTTAGAGAAGTTCCCATCTAACTCATAGTTAATTATGTGTTGTGAGAATTAGGGTCATTGTGAGACTTCTGATAAATTCTTTGCCATATTTGATGAAGAGAGGTTTGTTGTGAGACTTCTGATTAATTCTTCTCTTCGTCTTTGGCATATTTGCAATGATTCAAGAATCTGCTGTTTACTGATATAGGCTTTTACTAATTCTGTCCAGATTGAAGTCTCAATGTAAGGGACCTTTTAATTTCTTGAAGGTACTCTGTTTATAATTGTAAATGCATTGATAATGAGCCTTTCCTTTTTTACTTCAGGCAAAATTAGAGTGACCGGAAGCATTTTGACACTGTTTTCCATAGAGTTTACCTACAAGCTATTTCTTTTTTACAGAGAAGGCCAATGTTCCACCTTAAAAGGGATACTTTCTTTTGTCTAAAGCAGCTACTAAACTAATCTAGTATAATATAAACCCAGTATGCCTACTAGTAAAAAGACACTTCTGCTCCTTAGGACTTTGGTGTATTTGATCTCTTCTTGCCTGTTTACGACTTCGGTGTTTAGGAGTTCTGTTTGAAGATTAATAATAGGGAAGAGTGACTGTAGAATTGGGGTGCCTTGCTTATGACTAGAACAGGGCTTAATGGCCAATTGAATCGCTAATTGCTTCACAAAGCTTTTGAATCTGATTCATTCCTACGACTTGAACCAATTGCTCTTGTGCAGTTAAATTCCTGCCTTTAGTTTCATTCATCTAACTGTGCTGAATGATGGTCACATGAGGTTGGCTGGAGGATTAAACCCTATATATTGTAAGTCTTGTTGACTGCTTAGAGTTAGAGAAGGAGGTCGTAATAAGAAGAATGCTTAAAATTGTTTATTATCTTTCTAAAAGAAAGTAAACTGTTCTTAATTCTAGTTCTATGCATAAAGAGTAATTATTTATATTTGATTATCGGCTTTCTTTTAAATCTTCTTTCTACTTGATTATTGCACTTTCTCTCTTTTTTTTTTTTTTTTTTTTTTTGAGGGGGGGTGGTATAGAGTACTTGGTATTCCCTAAGTTTTTGTTGCACGCAATAAACCTGTGCAAATGCATTATTCCTTTTCTGTTAGGTTTAGGGCAATACAATTTGAGGCGATAATGTTCTTATTTGTCTCTTGTGGTACCCTTTCTTTACATTACTACAGATTTCAAATTATTTTTCTTTTCTTCTGCTTCACTAGACTGAAGTTACACATCTCCAAAGAATCTAATTAATAATATCTCTTTTGATACCCTTACTGTTCATTCTTTCTTTCTTCCCATGCCAAATTTTTCTTTAAATTGAACATCTCCAAACAATCTTTGTGGTTCTTAAGCTGTTATCAGACCATCTTAGTTGATTCGTTTAGTTCCATTAATTAGTTTGTATGTTGTTAGAAGGAAACAAAAAACTTTGGGGTTTAACATGTTTTAATATACACACGCAACTCTAATCTAAAGTTTGATGCATTTTCTAAAGAAAAATGAAATTCTTATAAAGTAACCAGAAAAAAATCAAAATGGCTGCTCCCTGTAGTAGATTCAGTTCTTTTTGTTATCATTCTATATATATATTTCTGTTAACCTAAATACCTCCTGTGCAGGTATGGAGAAAACTTCAAGTACTAGGATCAGAAATTATATCCCTTGCGAAGAGCCTTTCAAACATCACAAGTGCTTCCTGTAGTGAACAAGTGAGTTAATGAACATACACTGTGCTACTCTTGTTATTTTAATTTTAGTAATTTGCTTAAAAAAGAACTATTGCATTGATAATGAGTTATGATTTTATTGTGATGCTTTTTCTTCAATCTTTCAGGTTGGATGTTCTGGTGGCAGTGCTGAAAAGGAGGAACATGAGGTAAGCATTCATGAATTAGCTTATAGTGTGCATTGGCTAGTTGGTTTGCTTCTATCCTGCTTGTTTTTATGACCGGATGAGGCATGTTTCCTGCTGGCATCTTGTAGTCATATTCTGTTCTGCGTTGCTGTCTGAATTTAGCATTTGTAGAGCATTTTGAGGGATATTTGAATTCAGCATTTGTATAGAATCTTGATTTTAACACAGTAGGACTCTGACCTGAACTGTTCTCTAGCTTTTTATTGCATTACATGCATGTAGTCTGTATTACATGTTAAGAATCTGATTTAAGGTTGGGTTCATCCCTGAGAAATATTCTGAATTTTGTTCTATGAAACAGTTCTGTACTCGGGAATCAGAAATTCTTGCTAAACGGGAGCAAATTGAAGCTTGTGGTGTCTTTAAAGTTTGCACTTGCAGGTTTTGTGGGGAGAAAGCAGATGGGAAGGATTGTTTAGTATGTGATTCATGTGAGGAAATGTACCATGTTGCCTGTATTGAGCCTGCTGTGAAAGTGATTCCTCCAAAAAGTTGGTATTGTGCCAGCTGCACCAGTAACGGAATGGGATCTCCACATGAGAACTGTGTGATATGTGACAGACTGAATGACCCACGGACTCTCAACGGCAATGTTGCTGATGAAAATTATAATGAACATTTTGAAACATTTACTGAATTGGAAGAAAATTCAAACTGTAGTGTTGGTAGTTGGCTTCAGTTATCACCAGGGAGCAAAACCCGGCTTGTTTGCAAAATTTGTGGAGGTAATTTTGTAAAAGGTGAGAAGTTAAGGAGTTGCGAGCATCCTTACTGCCCCAATAAATATTACCATGTTAGGTGCCTGACAATGAAGCAGTTAAAAACATATTGTTCTCGCTGGTACTGCCCTTCTTGTCTGTGTAGAGCTTGCCTTGCTGACAAAGATGATGATAAGATTGTTTTATGTGATGGCTGTGATGCTGCATACCACATTTATTGCATGAAACCACCACGAACTTCAATCCCAAGCGGAAAATGGTTTTGTAGAAAATGTGATGCTGGGATCCAGCGAATACAGAGAGCTAAAAGAGCATATGAAAGTAAGCTGAAAATGAAGGGCGTAGGAGGTAAAATGGCATATGGTAATCTGGAATTGAGCCCGAATCAGAGAGAGGAAGAGGAATCTGATAAAAGTAGAGGTGGAATGGACATGCTTCTATCTGCTGCCAGTACTCTACACTTTGTGGAGAAGTTGAATGCAAATCGCAAGAAGAGTTAGAAAGACCTTGCACTAGGAAGACATAACATGATATGATTTGTTTTTCACGGTATAATGCCTTTACCTTTTCTATTTTGGATAGCTCAGATTGACAACTTATTTTCACTTCATTTTTTGGGCTGGGAAGCAGATTGGTGTAGATGTAGGTTATTAACTTCATTAGATTTTACTAGCATTTGGATGAATAGCTATGATCAAAAAACGAATTCAAAAATGAATAGCATTTGTATGATCTCTGCTTGATCAATGGGATTGCCAAACTGTAAGATCCTGTTGGTACAGAAAATCATCCACTAACAGGTATGATTGAGCTAATGTTAGTTTGTAGTTTGATAATAGATAGTTTTAGCGTCAAAAGTGAATGTTTCCCAACAATGTTGTATAACTGTGGAGAAAACTCTAACCAAACAGCCTGTTGTAAGCTATGAAAAGTTTAGTCTAATTGGATGATTACCTTTTGTTATGCTTTTGGATATAATTTTTGCTTCACTAGTGGAGTTGGCTCTATGCTTTATCCTTGTTATTTCATTAATCTTTGTCCTTGTTTTTCCTAATCTCTCTTTTTCATTAAATTTAAGTAGGGAAAAAAAAATCAATTGAAGCAGATTCTGAATTTGTAAGTTGTAATGTATACTCTCGCTCTCTATTGTTGTTTGCTTATATATTTTTTAATTTAGCTTTTGATATAGAAAAGGGAAGACTACATATACACTGTTTTGACCATAAGAAAAAAAAGTTGCAATGTTGAAGCTTGTAGATTCATTAAAAAATAATGCCCTTGTTGTTTAGAATCCTGTATGTATTAGGTACATGAATGTGTTACATTTTCATCTTTTTATGACTATATTTCATGTGACTGGCGCTTCTTTGGAAGTTATTTTATACCCATGTTTGAATATGTATTTTTTTTTGTTGGAAAAGAATATTTCGACATAGATGCATTAAGTGAAGAGTGCTATTGGTGGATAGACTCTGTTAACTTGGAAGCATTATGTTGTTGCTACATTTTGAACAAACTAATGTATTAGTATTTTAGTACTTTTTTTTGCCTATAGGGAATTAAAGAAAACAATGTTAAATAACTGAAAATGATTTTGATTTTGATTTTGACAACAGAAAAGATGAGAACATTTTAGCTATGTCAATTTAAGTAATTAATTTGTATTTTTCAAATCATAACAGAAATATTATCTTTATTATATTTTTTGGGGGGGGTTTTCAGTCCATCTATTATAAAATGGAACATGGATGGTATTGTGTGGGTTCAATCCTGGATGGGTACTTTGAGGGTGCTTCTTTTATTAAATTTTTGGTTTTAAGTAAAATAATCGGTCTTGAGATATTTGCTAAATGCTGTTTTTTTTTTTTAAATTCTAATGGCAAATGCTGCTTTTTAACCCTAAAAGAATGCTCTTTTCCAAGTTTTATAATTACTATTTTTATATATTTTAATTGAGAATTTTTATTTTTGGCAATTTTAGAACTTGTATTTTTTTAACCTTAGGAAAAAATTAATAAAAAACCTTTTTTTGATACATCTATTATTGATTTATAAAGGCTTGGGTATGTGTATATATAATATCGTCACAGAAAGAAAACTATATTGGATGGAAATTCTCTGTGATCTTTATGTAGAAAATAAAATAAATAGTATATATAAATAATAATAACTACTCCATTTGTGGTCCGACCCACAAGTTGACTTCATCGGATTTTTCTTTCCTTTTTGGTTTGTTGACCTCTTTTCGGGTTTTCGGCCATTTGAGCAACCGACACCTGTCAGTTTTTCCTTACTGGCAACCTGAATCAACCAGTTCCAGATCCGACCCAACTAAGCAAAGGTCTAACTTTGTCCCAGTCCCTGTACTTTCTGAATTCCTGAAATTTAATCCGTTTATTTTTTCTTTAAAAGAATACGTAATTCTTAAAATTTAGTTTCTCTACTTGTTTGATTTATTTAATTTAAAAATTAAAGTCTAGTTAATAAATTTATCAATTAAAATTGGTTAACTTTGAATATATATTCAATTGAATTTTAATTTTTAAATCAAGCATTTGAATATTAAAATATCACATGTTCAAATTTAATAAAATTTTATTAATAGTGGTATCAATTGATTTCAACTTTAATTTTTTAAATAAGATAAGTGCATAGATTAAATTTTTGGAATTAAAAATTGAAAGATTAAATTTTAAAAATACAGAGAGTACAAGGACTTCAGATAGAATTAAACCCTAAAAAGAAGTACAAAGAAAAATGCCAAAACAAAAGTAAACTCAAACACTGCTGTAGTTACCAAATTCATTTCTTTTTTCTTGAGAAAAAAAAATACACGGATAAGACGGGGAAGCTGCACGGCAAAGCTGAAGTTTCTCACGGAAAATAATAGTAAAACAATTTTCCAATTTTTTAGGGTTTCAATTTCGGGTCTCATATATTCAACTCAGGTAAACCTTCCTCTTTCTTTACTATTTTTTTCTTGTTATTTGGTGTTTGGTACTCAAGGAAATGCAGGAGGGAAAAAAGACAGAGAATAATGAAGTTGTTTATTAATTTGATTTATTGTTTTTAATTTTCAAATGATCCTTAGTGAAGCTCATTTGAATTACTTAGCTTAGTTTGGATGATTTCTTTTATCGTTTTTTGGTGAAGCTACGGGATGATATATTTAGACTTCAATTTTCTTTTTGGATATTCCCTTTGTTTTCTGTATGCCTAAAGTTTTTTTTTACTGAATTTGCTTGTTTTTTCGTCTAATCTGATGATTTTTGAAGTGCTTATGTTATAATTTAATGTGAATTTGAAAGATAATGTTGGTTTATTACAGAGATATCCTAACTCTGTGGTGATATGCTTGGAAAACTAGGGTTTTGTTCTGTTTTGTGAAGGTGGAGATGGGTGTTGAAGAGGGGACAATCAACAGTGAAGGAGCAGAGATTGGGGAGGAGATTAAGTGCTTCAAGATTGAACCAGTGAATAATGGGTTTGGGTCTGAATTTGCAAATGATTCTGGTTATGGGAGTTCTGGGGCAAGTGAGAGTTTACGAACATATAAGAGGCGGAGACAGTTAAGGTCAAGTTCAAATACTGAAGTGCAAGTTGGTGGGAGAGCTTCTATAGACCAGGTAGATTTCGATTAATGTGTTTCCATATGTATGTTAGAAGTTATAGACGCTAAGTATCTTTCTTTCTTGTACTATTTAAATGTTGAGATAGGCTTATTCTGATTCTGTTCTCCAATTCTTGTTACAACATTTGTTTTTCCTTTAGTTAAAGCGCTTTCTTATTTTAGATTTGGATTATGGATTGAAAAATATTAACTTGTTTGCAATTAGATGGAAAGCTCTGCCTGGAGACTATCCTATGAGTATGAGCAGAAGGTGTGACTGGGTCGTTGGGTACTTAAAATACAATTTCAAGCTACTGTGTTAAGTCCAAAACTGGTGTGCATAATATGAGATAAATATGTGAGTTTTTGATGTCTAGAAATATAATTAATAGCTGTTAGTTACTCTTTCTCTTTGTGGGAAATTTGTAGTTATATCATTTATTTGATTGCATTAGTGAAACATGCAATATTGTCTTTCTTTCTTTCTTTCCTTTTTTTAATATGAGTACTTGAGTATTCTATTTGGGCTGACATGTTGTGGCCTTTGTTATTCTTTTGTCCTAAGAACAGTTGGTTTGTTTGATTTGTTTAACATGCTAAGGGATTCTAATTTCTGTGAGCAGGTCACTCTTCCTTTTACAGATCATTGTGCTTCTTTAAATGATTCCAATTATCGTCTACAAAGGAAGTGGAGAAATGTTGTATTGGAGAACATGCATCAGTTTTTAAGTGGTGATGAAGGTGGTATACGACGTTGCATTCAAGATGCACTTTTATTTCATCAAGAAAATGATTGTAATGTGACAGTTAAGGTTTGTGCTGTTATCTGAACTCCATATGGTCTATGACGTATTCCAGTGGTATTTTTCTTGTTGGTTTCCTATATAATATATTTGAAAAGTTGTTTTATGATTCTTTCACAGAATTCTGATACTTGTCATGAAGATAAACAGAACTGCTCTCCACAAGCCGGGCAGATTCCTAATGGAACTCAGCATACTGCTGAGAAGCTGGAGGGTGTTATATCTAATGGGTCTTATAAGGAATTATATCCTCAAACTACCACTGAGAGGTGTGAACGTGTTTTCTTTGATGTTATAATTTCAGAAAAGTTCACATCTTTGTGTAAGCTTCTGTTAGAGAATTTCCAGGGGATTAAGCTTGACAATCTTTTTCACTTAAGTCTAATAAACTCAAGGATGAAAGAGGGAGAGTATGAGCAATCACCTATGCTTTTCACATCAGATATTCAGGAGGTAATTTATTTAACCATTTTTATTTGTATGCATTGCTTGAATGGAGTTGCTTAGTTAAAAGGTAATAATGTTTGGCTTTTTCTTTACCCCTAAAAACCAAGATGTTGATAAGTGAAACAGCTTCATGCTATATGTGTGTGTGTGTGTCTGCGTTCTTTAAAACAATTGAAGAGTTCAGAATTTAGTTTATTTTCAACGGCAGTGATTGTTGAAAGTTCACAAGAATGAACAAAGGAACACTTATAAATAGGGGAGTTACTCTTTGTCAACAGCTTGAATTTAAAGAAGTTCCCATCTAACTCATAGTTAATTATGTGTTGTGAGAATTAGGGTCATTGTGAGACTTCAGATAAATTCTTTGCCAATATTCGATGAAGAGAGGTGTGATGATCTTTGGCATATTTGCAATGATTCAAGAATCTGTTGTTTACTGATATAGGATTTTACTAATTCTGTCCAGATTGAAGTCTCAATGTGAGGGACCTTTTAATTTCTTGAAGGTACTCTGTTTATAATTGTAAATGCGTTGATAATGAACCTTTCCTTTTTACTTCAGGCAAAGTTAAGAGTGATTGGAAGCATTTTAACGTTGTTTTCCATTGAGTTTACCTACAAGCTATTTCTTTTTCACAGAGAAGGCCAATGTTCCACCTTAAAAGGGATAGTTTTCTTTTGTATAAAGCAGCTACTAAACTAATCTAGTATAACATAAACCCAGTATGCCTACTAGTAAAACGACAGTTCAGCTTCTTAGGACTTTGGTGTATTTGATTTCTTCTTTCCTGTATACGACTCAAGTGTTTAGGAGGTCTGTTTGATGATTAATGATAGGGAAGAGTTACTGTTGAATTGGGGTGCCTTGCTTATCACTAGAACATGCCTTAATGGCCGGTTCAATCGCTAATTGCTCCACAAAGCGTTCAAATCTGATTTGTTCCTACAACTTGAATCAATTGCTCTTGTGCAGTTAAATGCCTGCCTTTAGTTTCATTCATCTAACTGTGCTGATTGATGGTCACAAGAACTTGGCTGAAGGATTAAACCCTCTGTATTGCAAGTCATGTTGACTGCTTAGAGTTAGAAAAGGAGGTAGTAATAAGTAGAAGGCTTAAAATTGTTTATTATCTTCCTAAAAGAAAGTCAATTGTTCTTAATTCTAGTTCTCTGCATAAAGAGTAATTATTTATCTTTGATTATCAGCCTTTTCTTAATCTTGTTTCTCGTTGATCATGTTTGTGCATACATGGTGTTATTCCTTTTCTGCTAGTTTAGGGCAATATGATTTGTGATGATAATGTCCTTATTTGTCTCCTGTGGTACCCTTTCATTTCATTACTACAGATTTCAAATTATTTTTCTTTTCTGCTTCACTAGACTGAAGTTACACATTTCCAAAGAAGCTAATTAATAACATCTCTTTTGATACCCTTACTGTTCATTCATTCTTTCTTCCCATGTCAATTTTTTCTTTAAATTGCACATCTCCAAACAATCTTTGTGGTTCATTAGCTGTTATCAGATCATCTTTGTTGATTCGTTTAGTTCCATTAATGAGTTTGTATGTTGTTAGAAGGAAACAAAAAGCCTTGAAGTTTAATATGTTTTAATATACACACAACTTTAATCTAAAGTTTAATGCATTTTCTAAAGAAAAATGAAATGCTTATAAAGTAACCAGAAGAAATCAAAATGGCTGCTTCCTGTAGTGTGTATATATATATTACTCTTAACCTAAATACCTCCGGTGCAGGTATGGAGAAAACTTCAAGGACTTGGATCAGAAATTATATCCCTAGCGAAGAGCCTTTCAAACATTACAAGTGCTTCCTGTAGTGAACAAGTGAGTTAATGAACATACACTGCTTCTCTTGTTTTTTGAAATTTAGTAATTTGCTTAAAAAAACTATTGCTTTGATAGTGAGTTATGTGATGCTTTTTCTTCAATCTTTCAGGTTGGATGTTCTGGTGGCAGTGCTGAAAAGGAGAAACATGAGGTAAGCATTCATGAATTAACTTATAGCGTGCATTGGCATGCTTGTATCAGCAGAATGCATTACTGTTTTTTCAAACTTTAGTTGTAGATGCACTCTTAACTTTTATGTCAAAAAAGAGCCATATTGGGTAATTTAGGGGTGCATTTGGTGTTTCAGAGCTTGGATAAAAATTGATGTAAGCCTAGACTTCGGAATTTCCACTGCTCTTATGTTTGGACTGATTTCAACGGAAGTGCTGCAGTGGACTGGTGGGTTAGGATTCCCATATATAGAATTTCGTCTTTATTTTAGGGCTTCAAAATTGTCAACTGGGCCCTCTGTTATTTTGGTTTCCTTATTTAAACACCCTAATGATGTGGGAAATTCAAGTAAACCTTTATAGCCTTCGTGCTGGCTAGTTGGTTGCCTTCTATCTATCCTGCTTGTTTGTATGACAGGATCCGGCATGTTTCCTGCTGTCATCTTGTAGTCATATTCTGTTCTTCTTTGCTATCTGAATTTAGTATTTGTAGAGCACTTTGAGGGCTATTTGAATTCAGCATTTGTATAGAACATTGATTTCGACACGGTAGGACTCTGTCCTGAATTTTTCTCTAGTTTTAATTGCATTACATGCAAGTAATCTATATTATATGTTAGGAATCTGATTTAAAAGTTGGGTTCATGCCTGAGAAATATTCTGAATTTTGTTCAATGAAAAACAGTTCTGTACTCGGGAATCAGAAACTCTTGCTAAACCGGAGCAAATTGAAGCTTGTGGTGTCTTTAAAGTTTGCACTTGCAGGTATTGTGGGGAGAAAGCAGATGGAAAGGATTGTTTTGTGTGTGATTCATGTGAGGAAATGTACCATGTTGCCTGTATTGAGCCTGCTGTGAAAATGATTCCTCGAAAAAGTTGGTATTGTGCCAGCTGCACCAGTAATGGAATGGGGTCTCCACATGAGAACTGTGTGATATGTAACAGACTGAATGCCCCACGGACTCTCAACAGCAATGCTGCTGATGAAAATTATAATGAACATTTTGAAACATTTACTGAATTGGAAGAAAATTCAAACTGTAGTGTTGGTAATGGGCTTCAGTTATCACCGGGGAGCAAAACCCGGCGTGTTTGCAAAATTTGTGGAGGTAATTTTGTCAAAGGTGAGAAGTTAAGGAGTTGCGAGCATCCTTACTGCCCCAATAAATATTACCATGTTAGGTGCCTGACAATGAAGCAGTTAAAAACATATTGTTCTCGCTGGTACTGCCCTTCTTGCCTGTGTAGAGCTTGCCTTGCTGACAAAGATGATGATAAGATTGTTTTATGTGATGGCTGTGATGCTGCATACCACATTTATTGCATGAAACCACCACGAACTTCAATCCCAAGCGGAAAATGGTTTTGTAGAAAATGTGATGCTGGGATCCAGCGAATACAGAGAGCTAAAAGAGCATATGAAAGTAAGCTGAAAATGAAGGGTGTAGGAGGTAAAATGGCATATGGTAATCTGGAATTGAGCCCGAATCAGAGAGAGAAAGAGGAATCTGATAGTAGAGGTGGAATGGACATGCTTCTATCTGCTGCCAGCACTCTACATTTTGAGGAGAAGTTGAATGCGACTCGCAAGAAGAGTTAGAAAGACCTTGCACTTGGAGGACATAACATAACATGATATGATCTGTTTTCACGGTATAATGCCTTTACCTTTTCGATTATGGATAACTCAGATTGACAACTTATTTTCACTTCATTTTTTGGGCTGGGAAACAGATTGTTGTAGGTGTAGGTTATTAACTTCATTGAGATTTTACTAGCATTTGGGTGGATAGCTATGAGCAAAATACAAATCCAAAGGCTGTATATTTTCTGCTTGGCACACATTAGGAGTTGTATGATCTCTGCTTGATCAATGGGATCGCCAAACTGTTAGATCCTGTTGGTACAGAAAATCATCCACTAACAGGTATGATTGAACTAATGTTAGTTTTTACTTTGAGAATAGATAGTTTTAGCGTCAAAAGTGAATGTTCCCAAGCAATGTTGTATAATTGTGGAGAAAACTCTGACCAAATAGCCTGTTGTAAGCCATGAAAAGTCTAGTCTAATTGTATGATTACCTTTTGTTATGCTTTCGGATATCATTTTTGCTTCACCAGTAGGTCAGTTGGCCCTATGCTTCATCCTTGTTATTTCATTAATCTTCGGCCTTGTTTTTCCTATTCTCTCTTTTCCATTAAATTTAAGTAGGGAAAGAAAAAAAAATCAATTGAAGCAGATTCTGGATTTGTAAGTTGTAATGTGTACTCTCTCTATGTTGTTGTTTGCTTATATATTAACTTAGTTTTGATGTTGGAAAAGGAAAGCCTACATTAAGAAAGTAAGTGAAGAGTGTTAGTGATGGATAGACTCTGTTAACTTGGAAGCGCTATGAACAAACTAATGTATTAGTATTTTAGTACCTTTTTTTTGTCATATAGGGAATTGAAGAAAGCATTGTTAAATAACCAGAAACATGGTTTTGATTTTGTCAACAGAAAGAAGAGAGAATGTTTTGGCAATGCCAATTAATTTGGATTTTTAAAAATCATAACAGAAATATGATTTCTTTATTATACTTTATTTTTGGGTTTTCAATCAATCTATAAAATGGAACGGGGTGGTATGTTGTGGGTACTTTTGAGGGTGCTTTTACTAGAATTTTGTGGTTTTTAGTTAAATAATCGGTCTTCAGATATTTACTAAATGATACCATATAAATTTTTTTGATGTATTTACCATTGATTTAAGAGCAAATCACAGTTAACTCATGCACTATAAATGATGTGATGATAAATAAGATCAGAGAGAAGATATAAATAATATTTTTATAAAATGATAACTTTGTTGTAGTCTAGGTGGTCAGGATGGATTTAAGATCTGGCAACGTTAAGCATTATCCATAATATAATATCGTATTAGCATTCAAATAGGAATATAAATATATGTTGTTAAATGAGATTACGAATAATTATGATATTGTTAGATATGGCTTTAGAATTATATTGGTTTTGCTATATCTTTGATTGAAATTCGATATTTCTTAATTTTCAAACAACCACCTCTTTAAATTGAATAAAACAAGTTGGCATCGAAAACTATCCATATATTCTACAAAAAATTTAAGATTGCCCTAAGCTAGCTGGGGTTTAGACTCCTAAAGGAGCTACCAAGTTCTAACTCATAATACCTCCATTTTCTAGCTTCCAAAAATATTTTTTTTATGATAAAAAACAAACAAAGTTTACATCAAATTAAATTGATCGAAAGTAACTTTAGCTTTATCTTGATTTAGAACTTCAAATGCATTATGAGGAACCCATAACTTCATTATAAACTTGTTTGTCCTCCATCTTAAATTCAACTTAGTCAAACAGTCTGCAACTCAATTATCTTCTCTAGGAATATGCCGAATCAACTATTGCCTTTCAGTTCTCATGATTTGTTGGACCCTCCTCAGCACAATAATGCTCAATTTCACTAACATAATATCCTATATGGGTCGAGCTACCTCCAAGATATTCGTATGAATCATAATTATATTAAACCCTTTACTAAGTAGAATAAGCATGCCATCCGAAATACCTCATAGTTCAGCCTCAAAGACCGTGTATTTCCTAAGGTAATGATTGTAACTCAATATCCAATCTCTATTCTGATCTCGTGATACTCAATCAGTAGAAATAGTTCTAAACCCTCCATCCACCGCACCATTAGTGAATAAATGCATCCAATTACCTGGCAAGAATGTTCGAGTACCAAAGGCATGATTATTTAGTTTAGCTCCATTATGACTTAGCTCATATTGTTGTGCTCAACTATAGAAAACTTTAACCTCAAAGGTACTCCAAGTTATGCCTTGAAAAATAAAAAGATTCTTATTCTTCCAAATGCGCCAAGCAAGTATCCCAAAATGACACGACCAAGATGTCCCTCCTCTAGACAGCCTCATGGAACAACAAAGATTGAAAGTTAACCAGTTCTGTAAATCCAACAAAAAGAACCTGTTCTGTTGATCAGCTGGAACGATTTCCAACCACACCTCTTTTGCTGTCAAACAATCCCGTAACACATGAAGAATACCCTCTGTTCTAGCTTCCGAAAAAAATCTTTATGTTACAAATATTAATTAGCTTTAATTTAGTTCTGTTGTTTCGATGAACAAAATACAGATCAATCCAATTGTAACCTCAAGTAATTTAACTTGATAAATAACAATGCTCAATTACACTAGAACAAAAGGATAAAAGAATCAGAATCAATAGAGCACCAAATTGAACCCCGCTCACAATTGCTTACGTTGATTGCCCTTCCATTGAATCCGTTCACACGAGGTCGCAAATCAACCATCAGTCGTCATCTATGAGAATCACGACAGGCCACGTGATGTCTGTCGTGGCACCAAATGTCCCTGCCACGTATTGCGGAAATGGTAATGGATGGGGTGGATCCTGGGAGAGAAACTAGTGTGAGCGAAGATGGTTCATCACTTGGAGCAATAGTTTTCAGAGGGCCAGTAATGGTAGGTTGCCTAAAGGACCCAACACCTACCTCTTCATTCATGCCAGAGGATGTGTGGGGTTTTATACTGGGGATGTTGGTGTTGCATATCCTGATGGGTATTAGAGATGAAGGATCGATTCAAGGATGTGATTAGTAGTGGAGGGTATATAAGCAGCGCCGGAGTCTAGTCTGTTTTGTACTTGAATCCGGAGGCAGCTTTCGTAAGTTTGAAGGAAGTCGAAAAGACAACAGCGAAAGAGATGATAGAATATTGCCGGGCCAAGCTCCCGCATTATATGGCATCTAAAACAGTGGTGTTCAATTAAGTTTGAGCTGAGGAAAATGGCCAAGGCTTTTAGGCTAGATTGTTTTAAGATCATAAGCCATAAGACACACATACAGTAGAATTGCCTATTGAATAGCCATAATTTAATAGTTTATACCATTTTGTCTAACAATGACTAATATTCATACGTGCACTTGAGAGAATTTATCTGTACATGGTCTCATGGTTTAAATTTAACAAAGGTTGTCCTTCAAGTTCGAAACAGCACACCCTATTTGCATAAGCTTTTAGAACCCATACTACTGTCTGATATTATGCCTACAAAGTTCTTCCTTGATGCCAAATTCTAAGCAAATCCAAAAATTTTCAATTGTATAGCTTCGTTCATGCTCCATGCTAGGTTGAGGAATCCTTGCCCGTGCTATATCTTCATCTACCGACTGAATTCTCAATTACAGAGGGTTGATGACTCTACCATCATTCTTCCTGTCAGTAACAACTGCTCTTCATGTAAAATCAAGAAGACTCGGTACTATCACCTACCATATAACGGTTTTTATCAGTACTCAGGCCTGAAGAATGAAGCTGCTTTCTTTTCTTTATAAGATGCGATGCAGTTTTCCTGTCGTCTTGTGCCTCCACAGAATCAGGCTGCATAAAAATACAGCTTTAGTAAACCCGACTACTGCAGTCTACTTTGCCCGAGGGTTTCCCTCTTTGCCCAGGACAAGAATACACGGCTAGAGAGTAGAGACCAATTTAACCAGAGACATTAGACTTCAAAGTTATAAGCAGCAGCTTAAAAATCTGCTAAAGCACACTTCCTCAAAGTATGAGGCCATGCAAAGTAATACGGAATGAAAAGTACCAAAAATGTACCTTGATAGCTAATGCCCTGCCAAAACTCTCAATGGCACTATCAGGCTCTCCGAAGTTTAATTGTGATCTACCAAGAGTAATCCATGCCTGAAACAAAATACAACCTCATAAACACAAAAGCACTTTGGCATTGAATGTACGCTGCAATAACAGTGGTACTTCTGACTAAAAATTCTTTCTAATGAAGTTACTGACAGAAATAACAATTCAAATTGCAATCTCTCAGCATTAGCTAGCAGCCACCATACATATAGCAGGGACAGGAAATCTAGGGAAACTAGTTGCCCATGTGGAAAGTCAACCACTTCTAAGGATTAGAATACAAACTATTTTCCTCCTCATTAGCTAAAATTGTGCAACATTATGGTAGCCATTAATTTGATGATAAACTACAAAGTACCAGGGGTAAAACAATGGAAATGAGCTCAAATTTTGCATATATATATATATACCAGAATGCAAGTTAGAAATGCTCCAAATACTTTGAGAAATATGAGCGTCATGTTTATGGAACATAATTATAAAGGGGTATGATGTTTTTCAAGGTATATAATACAGCTTAACATTTGATATCTCATTCAGGTTACAGGTTTGACATACCTCAGCCCATGATGGTTCCAATTCAGTGGCTCCTGCCAAGTAGAATCCACAGATAAGCAGACAAAAGTTTAAACTTACATATTCGTTATTTCACATTGCAACAACAACAACAACAAGAAGCAATAAAACCATAGTGCATTACAGATCAGAAGGCATAAACATGCTGAATATACTGTGCATTGCATTCTATAACTAGTCATCTTGTCTGAGGAATTTTAAATAAAATAAGCAGTTAAACAATGTCACCAAAATACAAGTAACTGAAAACTGCATCAGAAACATGAGTGAAAAAGAAAGTGAAACTTACGAGTGGCTGCCTTCAATGCACTCCATGCATCCCCTAGTTCGAGTAGAACTTGTGCCTTCTGTTCAAGCAAAACTGCATTTTCAGGCATCAAATTAAGTGCTGTCTCCCACTTCCCAAGTGCTTCCCGGTATTTCCCATCCTTCAAAAGAAATTATCCATCACAACAAATACATCCTATCAAATATGACAAAACAAAAAAGTACCACCGTTTCATGCAAATGGAAAGACTAGTAAATGACCCATTTAACAATATCTAAAGCTGAACTCCCCCTTTTCCCCCGTTAGATGGCTAAAATCCTATCGGCGGCTGAAAATGAATCCAACTTGGGTTATTTCATCTCATAGCACTATAATTGAGCCAAATTCAAGGTAATAGAAATACCATAAAGAAAAGGGCCCAAAAACCTCATGATCAACCAACAAAATGATAAAATTCGTCATTATCAACACATTAAGTTACATCAATAAAGACAATACAAGATCTTCACCGTATTCCCAATTTGATAATTCAATCAAGACTGTATCCCTTTCAACACCGAAAATCAATCAATTGGAAACAGGGCAGAAGGAATAAGAAAAAAAAAAAGGAAACCTCAGCAAGCTTGTTGCCTTGGGCTTGGAAGGATTGGGCAAGTTGTTTAAAGTCAGAATCCAAAGCATCAGCAGAGGGTTTGTCTTGATGTTGAGAATGGGCGTGTTCTTGATTCTGCAACTGCATATCATCATGAGAGGGATCTTGTTGATCAAAGGGAAGATTAGGGTAGCTTGCAATAGCTTCCCTGGACCGCTTTTTGTTGTTGCTCTTGTTCTTGTTCCACGTTAGCTTCATCTCTTCTGCAACTCCTTGTTCTTTTCTCTTTTTTTTCACTTGACACTTCGATATCCAGCGTCGTTCATTGTCCAAATAGAGAGATCAGTCGGGTCGGATCGGGTCAGCTCATCTTGGTTTCAAATTCTGGTCCAGTTTATATTCATGATCCTAATCAAGGCCCAATTCATGACTTTTCTTTTTGTTGTAAATGATTACAATTGATTTTGAGTTTAATATTTTTGTAAAAATTGGTTTTAAACTAAACATTTGTATGCTTTTTTTTTTCTATCGGTCAATTGGGATTGATTCAAGATACCTATGAGTTAAAACTAAAAGAAGTTAATTGGGTGTATTGTTAAATTAATGGCAGATAATATTATTAGGAGAAATCGAATATAAATCGTAAAACATATATGAAAAATATTAAAATAAATATAGTACATCTAATATATATTTCACTTCTAACCCAAATTCAAATCTTAAAAAAAAAAATATATATATATATAGTGATAGAGAGAGTGGGCATAAATAAAATAAGTGCAGGTGGGAAAGTTCAGTTTGAGGTGGTGGTTTAACCTTACAAAGCTTTCACATCTAACCTAGTCATAAATGGGCGGTGAGGTTTGGGCCCCAAAATCTGAAATGGGAGAAGCAAGCACCTGGGTGCTTTCTTGGTATTGAAACCAACACTATTTCTTTTATCAGACTTCCTTTATATACACGCCTCGACTTTCACTCTGCTTCTCAATTGATTCCCAAGCCTTTGTTTTTGCCTTTCTTGATTATGCTGCATTACTCTTCAAGTTCCACCGAAGATGGTTGAAGATGTTGGTGGTGGATTCCAAGTTAAGAAGTGGGGGGTTATTCCCCCTAACAGGAGATCTGTGAAAAGGATGATGTTCCATAAATTTCTCATCTCTGCCTCTTCTCTTTTCCATGCCTGCTGCCACCCTGTTGTTCACCCTAAGAATTGTTGTTCCAAGCATACCAGGATTTTCGCAACAAAAATACCATCACCCCACTAGCCATTATTAATAGCAACCAACTATGTATGCGAAATATCTGCTATAGGCCATCATATCATAGACATAGAGGTGTTTTAATGTTAGTTCCTCTGATCCTCAACACACTTTCACTCTGCTTCTACTATTCAAGAAACGTATATATATATATGATAGACTCAAGAATTCCACGATCTCTAGGCTCAACTCCTGGGGCATTGAGTTGAAGTACAGAAAAGACTATAAGTTGGTTGGTTACAACAGCCACTCGGGAGTGCATACATTACTTTCAGGAAGCTACTATATAGAACTTACTGGCTACCCAAGTCTTAATTAAAAGGGAAATCTTTTTCTTCTAGCTTAGATTGCCTATATCCATTACTACATTGTCTTTTCTTCTTGTTTTGAAGCTTTTGCAATGTAATTTCTACCATAGTTTCCTGCTTTTCATTGAGTACATCAATCAAGTTTCACTTATCGTGAAAGTAGATTAGTTTTAAGATTCTATTTCACTTTTTCTCTTTTACTACTATGATGTTCATTCTAGTGACAGCAACATCCAAATTACAATATTTTCGATTCTATTCTATTCTTCTTTTTTTTTTTTTTGAAAATAAATCTTATATTTAGATATCGTTTTTAATACATTTATTCTTAAGTGTACATCAAAATACAAATATCAAATACCAGCATGTTAGAAAAGTGAAACAAAAAATAGATGACATAGTAAAATAATTTGAAATGGTAAACGTCAATTAACAGAATCCAAATTCTAGGGAAATTTGGAAATTGAGGATTACTGAACTATTTAATATGGATTCTTGGGACTCCCCCCAAAAAAAAAAAAACTAATATACACTTTTTCTTCATCCTTACATATCTTTAACAAAAGTTATATTTCAATAATAAATCTATATATATTTTTTCAGTTATAGTTGTTCTTTCCATAAATGTAATGCAAATTAGTTAGTGTAGAGGTGTTCATGGCCGGACTGGGCTCAACTAAAAATTTAGGCTCATTTGCTAGGTCCGGACTCGGCTCAAAAAATGAGCTTAAAATTTTGTCCAAGTCCGACCCGGATAAAAATGCTAAAACTCGGGCTTGATCCGACTGGCCCGTATTAATTTTTTACATTATTTTTAAATATATATAATACATCAAAAATACTAAAAACATCAAAATAAATATTTCCCAACAAATTGTAAATAAATTTAAAAAAATATGTATACTTAAATAACACTAAGATAGTTGCAACTTAACAAGCAAATGCCTCTAAAATAATAACAAAATTAACAAATACCTTTAAAATAATAACAAAATTAACAATAAAATAAGTTTTATACAATATCCAAACAATAACAACAACATAATAGTAAAATGGTAGCAAAATAGGGAAAGAACAACAAGAAAATAATATTTTAAAAAAAAGAGCAGATATTTTTTTGTCCTTTAGTGAATTTGGACTGGGCTGAGCCAAAAATGCCTTACTTGAGGCCCAACTTTTTTTTTTAAATGGGTCTTATTTTTTTGTCCAAATCTATTTTTCGGACTTATATTTTTTCCTAAACCCTCCCACATATCGAACGAGCCTTCGGGCTAGGCCAAGTGGCCCAAACATGAACAGGTCTAGGTTGGTGGGTCTATCGAAAGAGATGCAACATGTATATATATAGACATATAGAAGAATATTCAGTTCTTTGTTTCCTTTCTAATTTTTGGTCTCTTTCTGTTTTTGATGTCCAATCAATAGGTTTAGCCACCACCCACTCAGACTTGAAAATCCGTCCAAAATGTGAGAGAGATAGAATAAAAATACAGGCCTAAAAATTAAAGTTAGACAAAAAAATAAGGTCCGTTTTCTAAATAAGTTTGTCCTTAGATAAAAAAAATTTGGTTTGGACCTGACTCAGCTCGAATTTGCCTAAAAAGAATTTTCACTGTTGTTTGTTGCGGTTTTGATGTTGTTTTGCTGTCATTTTGCTATTATATTACTATTATTTTATTGTTATCATTTGGATATTGTATATCTCTTTTTTTATTATTCATTTTTCTACCATTTTAAAAGCATTTGTTTGTTAAGTTGTAATTATTTTAGTTTATGTAAAAAAAATTAATACAAGTTTAGCTCAAATTTAACCTTTTTATTTAAATTAAACTTGAGTATAAATTTAAACCCATTTTTTAGTTGGGTCGAGTTGAACTCAATCCTAAAAATAAATCTAAAATTATGTGTTGTCCCAACAGTGAATCTACGTGACCAATCATATAGTTTAGGGACAATCCATACCTACCTCTGCTCTATTTTCATGCATGTATTTTAGGACCAGGGAGAAGAGAACTTCAACAGCAAAACCTAATCTCCATGGCAACAATCAACTATACTAGACTATACTTTCCAGCTTCTTTGTTCAGTAATATATTGGCTTTATTACTTGAATTTTTCTGCATTTCAATAGGGACCATTTTGTCTCTTTATTATTATTATTGTCTTTAATGCAAAGACATGTCTTTAAGGATAAAATACCTTTAATTCCCTTTCTGATAGTTGGCATTAACAAGGACAAAGCCCCCTTTTTTTCTCCCTCAAGAGCATCACAGCTGGAGAAAATCACTTTCGAGTAAAACTTGGATAGAAACTTGATGAAGATGGTCGATGCACCTTAATTATTGACTGCTTTGACTGTATAGATTATGTCCAAATTTTAATAAGAAGAGGTCGGTTAATTAGTAATGTTTATAAACATTATTTAATGAATAATTTACTATTGAAAAAAAAACCATTTACAGTGCATTGTTTTATTGAAATAAAAAATTTGTGATCATTCCAATCTAGACTTTGAATGAGTGACGTTATATGATTCTATATTATGTTTTTGTGATTAGGAGAACTTTGCTTTTTATTTTGGGTCCCATTGGAAGCTTAGTATAAATTTTGATCCATATTCCTAGATCATGGTCTAAATATGTAGGATTTTTGTTTTACCATCAAAACTAAAAAGTTGAGCGTGCATGTAACACATGGTGAAGGGTTTGAATGATAGGAGAAAATTGGACCTAATCGATGGCTACTTTTATTCTGGGGTTTAGTTGGCAATGCTTTCTTTCACTCTCAACTATTACTTGTGTTGAATTCCAATTTTTTATATATTTATATTCCAACATAATTATTTGATGAAAAGTTTTAACCTTATAATCAAAATTAAAATTTTATTATATATTTTTAAGTTGTATTTATTAAATTAAAAAATAAACACGGCCTTAAGCTTTCATCATTTTTTTTCTCATATATTAAACATAAATATAATATTTATAAAAACTGAGAAGCTTGTACTGTAACATAAAAGCAAAATCAATATAATATTAAATTATTAAAAATGAATAATATTCCCGAAGTGCAATAAAGAAAAGTCGATTGAGACTCGAGAGATTCTTGATGATGTCTTGACAAAGCTAGAGACCCCACCAGAGCAGTACCAAATTCCAAATAATCAAATTCATCATTATCCTAACTGTCCTTGGAACACAACAATATTATCCCCATTTTACGATTATATATATAAGTCAACAGCAACTTGTTTTCTGCTTTCCAACTAATCCAATGTAGCAAGAAAATTTTGCCACTCCTTAGCTATTTCGGATTTGAGTTTAAACTCATTTTTTATTTACTTACTTAGTTTGCAAATGGAAATACCAAAAAGGAACACACCGACCTTCTTGTGATCAATAAGATGTGAATTAAGATTGGAAAAAATAATATTTATAATTGAATTTGAATTCTTCATTTTGGAAAAAAAAAAAACTTATCCCCACTCATATTATGAATTTTCTAAGATACGTTAATTTGCGAAAGTGGCAGTCAATTAATGTACCTTTGTAAAGTTTGATTAAGACCATTCAACCATATGATCATACAATCATTCTCATTTTTAGTATTTATCTTTGTTGACCAACTCTTTTATATGATCTTTACGTTGAGTCCCTATTAAAGCATTTTTAAAATAACCAAATTGGGCCAAGAATTAACTGCAGAAACTAATATCTAATAAGATAATAAAAATCCATTATCTTCTTCCTTTCATTTCATATAGCTCTTGGCCCTTAACTATTGGGAATATGGTAGGAGACAATATTACTGTAATCTCGTCTTAATGATTTAACCTTGGACCTGACCATCATTTCCTATTTTACTGTTTAAAAAAGACAAGGAAAAGAATGAACTTGGTCGACTTATATAACACACAATGGGTATGTTAAACAAGACTCGTCAAATAAAGAAAATATGTAGAGAGAAAAAGGAATTGTTCTTCTCTGAGGACTACTTGTTTATGTATTTCCCAGAAGGCTAAACTATTTTTGTAATGATTGATCTTATCACCATGTCTGACACCAAATGAACTTTAGGGTTGCGATATTCAACATGGTGCTTCAGTGAGAAGATTCATATTGCTTGAAATATATAATAAAAACAGAAAGAAAAAAAAGAAAAGTGGATTTGGGAGGCTTTTCAATCATGCAATGATGCAAGTGAGATAAAATCATAAAATTCAAGGATGAAATAAGTGGGTTTGTTTTATATATACTATAAAGTATGTAATTTATTAATATAATATATTAAAGTTAAGTTGAAATGGAAAAAATTGAAGTCTCAACCTAATGCAAACAAGATTTAAAGCATATGTTGTGACTTACATCAGCATACCGCTCAGATTCTGACACGTGGTATCAACATTATTTCAGATAGGAAGGCAGTATAAATCCTCCTCCACCCTTTCTGTCAGAAATGAGAAATTGAGAGAGGAAAAAAAATGGGGGTTGAAATGAAAGTGCACCCTGTTAATGTTTACAGAGAGGCAGGAACAGGAAGAGCTGAGACAAGGTTCATCAAGGCAACCAATGGAAGTGTTTTTCCAAAGAAGAGGAAGCTGGTGAAGGAGATGATGCTCCACTCCATGCTCAAGTTTTTTATTTCTCTGTTTTCTTCATCCAAACCTTTTCAATCCAACGATAACCACATACAAAATGTTTAAGTAGCATCCCCACTCACACCATAGCTTTGTTTCCGATCATTCATCAAATGTTACCTCAAATTACCACAACTTGTTCTGTTCTTGTTTATTCTGTTCTGTTCTACTTGCTTTCATTCATTCCTTTGGTTTTGAAGAGATAGAATTTGGGACAGAGAATCGTTTTCTTCTGCATCTTGAAATTCAACCGCTGCAAGCTTGTCTTTGAATATATGGTTTCCAACTTTAAAAAAATGAATATAGGATACTTTTTATGCTTTAAGCTGGTAATGGAAGGTTCGTTTCATGAAGAACCCCAAATAGGGAAATCATTTAATTTCTATGAATGTTTGGTCAAAAGGAAAAGTTTTTCTTGGTGTATTTGATTATTTCTCCACTAGTTTTAAGGCCAGTTATTTTATTTTGAATCCCATACACAAGGAAGGAGACAAACAAATAAAGGAGGACAAAAAGCAGGGGACTATCTTGTTCTTTTTTTCCATGTTCATACTCAGCTAATCTACTAAACCATCTCCAGTTATTATCTCATCTCTTCTAATCATGTTCAGATTTAGTTAAATGTCTTATGCTAAATGTTTAGTAACCGTACTTTTGTTTAATAAATTAAGCCTCTATCAGGAGATGAATATATCCAACCATCTATTTTTAGTTAATTCAATTAATTTATCCTTAATTTTTTAAAAAATTTGGATTCATTTATACAGTAAATTAAAAATAATAATAAAAGAATATTGGTGGCATTTCCTATTTTTTAATCATGACGGCTTAGAATTGAAATGTTTAGATGAAGCATGGATTTGGCAGAATTGGGGGTTAGTTGGGTGTGTTTGTTTATTCAACTACTTATTGTTTAATCATTAAATCAATAAATCAAGATTTGAGGATTTTTAGGACAAAGAGCTCCGGTTTCCTCTTTTGTTTGTAGTAGATGTTGAAAGGAACATGGCAATGTCCTCATACACCATCTCAGTGTCGAACTCAAAATTTTTTGTATAGTTAAAAATTAAATTATAATATATACAATAATAAAAATATAATATTATCATTTTAATAATTTATATTATTATAATTTTTAAAAGATTAAATTAAATTTTTATCTATTTTAAGAAATTAAAATGTAATTTTATCTTTAAAAATTTTAAGAACTTAAATGAAAAGTTTTTTATTTTATTTTATTTTATTTTAAAGAGGGTTGAGATCCCTGTTAACCTCCTAGCAACATCCCTAGACTATTATTTTCTTAATTCGTAAAAAAATTAAAACTATATATACGATCACTTTCAAAATTATGATGACTCGTAATATATAATAAAATAAATTTATTAAAGAATCTAGTTTTAGATTGGGTTTCAAAACATAAGTTTAGGTTGTTATTTTTTTTTCTGAGTTGTTGTTGTTATATTTTAATGAATTGAATAGAGTTGTTTAATTAAAATAAGGTTTCCCTTCTAGGGCCACCCAAGTAGTTATCAGCACCCCACCAATTCGATGGGAACAACTCCAGTTTTCCCTTTTCACCAGATTTTGTGCAGATTTGGCCAATTCAGTCGGGATGCAATTGGTATCTTGATATGATATAAATATCTACCTGACTTCAATTTATTAGTGATGAATATGATACAAAACTGTTTGGTCAGTTTGATAAGATTACAAAAAGAAATCATTATATAAATTTAAAAAAAATCATAATATTAAAAATCGTAAGATTACAAAAAAAAATTATTATAATAAAATTTTAATATAATCTTTTAAAAATTATAAAAATATAAGCTATCATAAATATAAAATTACATTTTAATTCTCATAAAAATATGCAACTCAAAAATTTACTTTAAAATTATTTTTGACCTTGGTAAATGACGTCAGTGTCTCATTATTTGTATCTTTTTTATAATTAATAATTATTAATTTTAGAAGAAATTGTATGCCAAATATATCAATTTAAATTAAACCATTACTTTGTTAGGGTTATGAAACCTGTCCACAACTAAAGGAGAAAGCTAGCAATGGCAATGGCATTGTTACATTATAAACTGATGAGAACTCCAAGGACAAATTTTGGAGCATCGAAAAAAAAAAAAAACACATTACTATAGTTCACAATTGAAGCATGCCTTTTTATCATTTTGGTGGCTTATCCAAAGGTCGACGTCCTTTTTGTCATAAAGGATGTGCCCAAAGATCCAAATATCTATCTTTTGGAGACCACATAGTAAAATTTACTATGAAACCCTTTCTCAGTTTCATATTAAGACAAATTACTATAGTACAATAGGGTCCTTACAAAATTTCTAAAAGATATAAAAAAAAAAATTGGTTCAATGATTTTGGACACAGTAAATGTTATAATAATTGATGAAGATATAATCTAAAACATACATTGCGTCCAATATGATCAGGTGATTAGGGCAAAAACAACATTAATATTGACAACATATGGTCGGCCCCGTCCAAAAATACAACAACTTAATCATACATCTTTATAATTGTCATGTGTTGTTTCATGTTTACTATAAATAGGAGTTGCTATGATTTTAAGTAGACAACTTTTTTTACTTTAACACATTCGATTAATATGATAAATTTTAGAATTTGATTTAATCTATTTCAATTTTGCTTACAAAAGTTTTAATTTTGTTAATATCGATATTACTGTGGATATAAAAAGGCATGATTTCAAGTGTATTGAAACCAGTTTATATTCATATTAAGTAGTTGAGGAGGGGTTATGGACAATTTTAAGTATTGTATATAAAAATTAATTTTAATTTTAAATTTAATTTATACAAATTAATTTTAGCAAATTATAGTGCTCTAGATTTAAGGGGTAGACAAAAGCCTTGGACCTCCAAAGATGAATATATATATATATATATATTTATAATTGATATAATTAAAAAATTAAAAATATAGTAAAATTGTACTTTAATCTCAAAATAAAATTTTAATTTAATCCCTTCAAAATGGATGAATTATAAGTTAATACGTTTAACCTTTCAAAATTAAATTCTGACCCCCCCCCAATCAATAGTATGAACAAAGGCAATCTGATCTCATTGCTCTCGTCATTCCAAAGTCGTTATACTATTTGCATGTTCACTGCATCTTAAATAGACTTTTGCGCCATTTTATATTCCTCTTATGCTTATATGTTCATACTTAATTTTAGTTATATTCAGAGTATATGATATTCATGATTCAAAAATAGTAAATTTGTAATTAGAGTATAAGTTTTTCAAAATTTTATAAAAAATAATTAAATTATAATTCTTTTAAGGGTAAACTGGTACTTAACTATCAAAATATATATATATTGCCCTCCCCCACCCTCTCTGTTGCTGCAATAAACAAAGGCAGTTTGTGAAATTGGACAAGTGACAGGCCAATGGAATAGAGTACATAGTAGTAATACCTGGTGAGTTGATCTCTTCAAGAAGAACAGAAGCAATTTTCTCACCAACAAATTTTTTTATTTTTATATATTTTTAAATTTTATTGTAAATTTCTCTGAATTTTTTTAGAATTAAGATTAAATTGGGAATATTTATAAATTTTGAGGGTTAATTTTTTAAAATAATGACCAGATTGATATAATATATATGTAAAAGTTGAGGGCTAAATTTATTATTATATCGATTTTTTAACTGCCACGTCAGCTTGTTATTTGTAATTTTAATAGAAATGACTAAAATGACTGAATTATATAATGTAAGTATTTAAATTGCAAAAAAAAACAAACTATGTTATAGGTATTAGAAATAATTTTTTTTTCTATTTATCTAAACTCAAATCATAGGGTAATCTTTTATGAGTCAAGAATTTTCATTAATTAATGGAAACATATTTCTATTTAATTGTTTAAATTTATAAAATATTTAAAATAATCATGCCAAAATTTATTTTATATTAAAAATTCCATATTTAAGCGTAAACATAATTTGGAAGAAAATCCTTTGATTTATTTGGGAAATCAATGCCCACTGAATTTCTTATGGTAGGTGAGTTCTACAATCACATTTTAGCTTTATAAGAACAAAGATTCTAGAACGATTAAGGGGGGGGATTAATACTTAATCAAATATGATTTAGACATGAATTGCGCCCATAAGAGGGACCTCATGAATCAAAGTCAATTTAATTAATGTAAAGACGAAAAGACTTAATCCACTTTTGATGATGTCCTAACTATCCATGTGGCAAATTTAGTAATATATGTGGTGTGTTCTAGGAGCGATTTATGACCAATCTCAGCGTGTAAAAGTAATTTATAATTAATGAGTAGTGCAATGAAACAGTGAGAGCGGACCTGGTCAAAAGATATGAAGTCTTAAAAGTTTGAAATTTCAAGGAAATATCATGGTTTAGCAAAGTCCAAAATTGACTTGGGAAGAATGTCTATAGGTTTGGGAGGGTAGCCTAGTGCATACCAACAAGGCTTCCAACGTCAAACATGTCCCAAGGCATTGCATTACAGCTTTCCTTCATTTACAATTCTACTTCAACCAATGACTATAAACTAACCACACATCATTTATTTGCTTGCATTATATATATTTTACTTTCATTTTGGTGGTGGAAATGAAGATTACATATGAAAAGCCACTATGAACTGGAAAAAACCCAAACAAAGATTCTGTTTTGCTTCTTAATAACATCAAATTAATTAGGGGAATGAATGGATCACATTCTGGCCCACACTCACATGACTACTTCTGGTTGTCAGTGATTCTCTCTCTCTCTTACAGTGCAGTGAGGTTATGACAAGTGTCAAAGCAGCATTTGTTTTTGGTGAATTACCAAATCTAAACATCAATTCTTAATCTACAAGTTTCCCCACTTTTTGTTCTCTATTTTAAATCCTTTCTCTCAGTTCACTTGACCCCAATCACCCTCACGTTCCAACCCAAAGATACTTCAATCATGGAGTCTAGGCTAAACCAAGGTGGAGAAGGCGGCCGGGCAGAAGCAGATCCAGCCAGAAAAGAGGGTGATAAAAAAGGGGCATATCGGTTCCAAGAGAAGAAAGGGAGTGTGTTTCCAGTGAAGAAAAAGCTTGTCAAGACAAGGATGGCTGAATGCATTGCTAATTCTTTATCCAGTAAAATGGGTGGATCCTCCAACAAGACTGTAACTAACACTACTCCACCAAAGTCCTCCAAAAGCAACAAGATCAGTATTGTGAACATATCCCCAGACCCTTGATTGTTCAATACAACATTCATCAAATAATTTATAAGGTAGTCTTGGTTCATAACACCATGGTTATCTTTAAGTCAGTTGGGAAAATTTCCTCTTTTTTTTTATTGTTTGCATAATTTCCAGGTATGAATTGAATAATTTGGTTTCTGACTTCATTTGTCTTTATAAGGGAAGTATGTCGTAAGATGTTGGTTTCACTGTCACCTATATGTTCACGTTTTTATTCATATATTAATTCAATTGTATACTTCTAGTTGAGTAAGAATTCTCTTGCAGAGTTTGAGTTTGAATTTGGAGCCTATTTAATAAGTAAACAATATGATAAACTTAATAATTAATGCAAAAAGAAAATAAAAAAACATAAAGTATGATCAACTTAGATGGTGTATCCATTTTCGAGAATCTAATAACAGTAGAAATATGTTGGATTTAATTGAACAAAATAGATTTGGTGTTAGTAGATGGTACATGGATGGAGGACTACTTAAAGCAACGGAATTAAAATAACATAAAGGTGATATAAGGACAATTATAGAAGGCTTGAGGAATAATCTTTATAGCCGTATTTTAAAGAAGAAAAAAAAAGGAGTAATGTTAATTTAGAGAGTTATTTTATAATATTTGTGTCTTATTCCCAGAGTTGGAGTTGGAATATTTTGGAAGATTCTCTTCACTTGCCACCAATTTCATTTTTCTTTTAAGAAAAGAAGGGTATAGTAAGTAAATGAAGGAGAGGGAACAACAGCATCTAGCATGATGGAATGTAGCATCTGCGTGTGGAATAAGATAAGGGAAATTTTATGCGCCACAAAAGGCTGCACTTCACATATATATTAATAAGCCTTCCTAGTATGACAGCTCCGAAGAGATTGATGTTAATCTTGGTCTTCGGTCAGAGATTTTGGAGGGATATGCCCACTCTTTCAATCTGCAAATTACTCATTATTGTGTATATTAGTTTAGTAACTAATCTTTATGTTTTATATAAACTTCGAATTTTAAAACTGTCTCATATTCAAAATAAAAATTGAACTCTTAATTACTAATTAAGATAAAAAATATTTTTATCATCTCATCTAAATCACTATTAATTTTCTCTCTTTTTCATTTCTGATTTTAGGCGGAAATGGAAGGTTAATTTCATGATGATGTCATTACCAATACAATAATTAAGAACCCTATTATTTCATGTCTATGAGTTTCTCGTGGAAAGGAAAAGTTTTCCTTAGTTTCTTTGATTACTTTTCAACTACCTAAAGTACAGTTACCTTTTTTGTTTTATGGTTTGAATTCCATGAATATGAAAGGGGAGAGATAAATAAAGGGAGACAAAAGGCAAGGCTCCATTTTTTACCATTTTCACATTCCGTTAATCTACGAAGGCATTTCCAATTATATCTCATCTAATCTAATCAGGTTCATATTCATCTAATGTAATTAAATTTGTTATGGTAAATGTTTAGTAGGAGTACTTTCGTTTTTCATTTTTTTAATAGTTCTACCTCTGTGAAATTAAATACTAATTACATTTTGTCGGACTTAATTTGTAACACCCCTAACTTGTATCTGTCACTAGAATAGAGTTATTGAGCATTACCAGGGTTTACAGATCAATCAGACAAAAATTTCAAACGTTTCATTACATATCAATATAATTCATAATAAAACCAATGAAAAATCCTATATATTGTCCCTTAAACGAGCCCTTAAGGCCCGAAATACATATTAGAAACAAGTTGGGATTAAATAAAAAAACTCAGAGAATTTTTTCAGAATTATTTAAAATTTTCAACACTGCAGGGGTCATACGGCCGTGTGGGCATTCAAAATAGGGACACACGGCCATGTCCAGCCTATGTCTGTACCTGTGTAACTTTTTGACTTGGGTTACACGACCAAGTCATACGCCCGTGTGCCAGACCGTGTAAGCATACTGACTTATATTCTTAAAAGATATAGGGGACACAAGGCTATGTGTCACACATAACTGAGACACACGCTCGTGTCTCTACCTATGTGGACGAAAATAGGCCATTTTCTATGTCACGTTTCTCACCCAAATTGACACCAACCTAGCCTCAACAAATTGCACATCAACAAGCCATAACAAGGCATTCAACACAAGCTAAAATTAGGTCTTAAACATGTATTATCATCACATACAACCAATATGGCATTAAATACCTTAAATGATAACTTTAAAAAAAATGTCCAAACTTCCCTAATTATTTACCCAACCATGTTACCAAAGTTCACTATAAGTCAATTACATACATACATACATACATATAACACTCATACTCATATCACAATATACCTCATTCTCATACCAATATGTAAGTTGGTTATTTAAACAAAATACTATCATAATATTTTCACAAGCCAAGCCTTGACTAAACCGTACAAAAACCTGTACATGTCATATAAATCATATTCAATGTTTCAAAAACTACCAGAATAAGCTAAATAGTTTGTCTTGAGTGTTGATCCAATCGTCCAACCTTCCGAAAATCTATAAGGACATTGAACAACACATATAAGTTTAATGAAGCTTAATAAGTTCGATGAGTTAAACATAAATCTTACCGAACCTACTATAACATGTCAAATAAATAAAATCATTCATGTCAACTCTCTGTTATTCACAACTTCAATTGATAAATACCTCCGTATTCAAATCAATACAAAAATACATAACATGTCTTTCAAATTCATTAAATAAATTATTTTACCGAAATTTTCCATTCGAATAACGACTTATGGATAAGAGTACATTGTCAACAGAAGCTCATAAGAGCTGGGCCTCCTAAATACGCCAATCAGCAGCTCGAAAACTTAATAGAAGCTCGTAAGAGCTGAACAGAAACTCATAAGAGTTGAACAGAAAGTAAAACACGAGAATTCACAACAAATGTTGAACCCCAGCTTACTTGGGAAAAATGTCATTGTCTCATTCCAATACCATCATACACCAAAACACGAATGTACTCAAATCCCGTGTTTCATTCAAATCGAAATCCAATTCAATATTATAATTCCAACAATAATTCAATTCCAACAATAGAATAAATAAATAATACCATTCATCAATTTATAAAAAATATTAAATTTTTTTAACTGTACGAACTTATCTGTGCTGAATTGTAGTAATTGCAGAAGTTTAGAGACTATTATGCTATTTTTCCTTTTTCACGAGTTTCTACGGGATCTTGATCTAAAATATAAAATTACCCATTCATTAGCATATATTTCATTTCCAATTCACTTTACAATTAATACCCTTTTATTTTTCGAGTGTATACAATTACCCAAACTGTTACAATTTTTGCAGTTTAATCCCTTAATTAGTTAATCTATCAATTTAACTAATTTTTCAATCAATAATTTATCCATATATTCTAGGCCTTCATACAGCTCCTAACAAACCCAAAATTCACTATCAAACCCTAATATTTTAACCTTTTCACAATTTAATCCTAAAATTAATATTTAACAAAATTACTTTATAAAATCATCATACAACATAATCAAAGCTCTAAATCCATATTATTCATTAAAAACATCTAATATTTATCAATGAAAACTTCCAAAATTTTTAATAAAATAAAAAAAGGTATAATTTAGTTGGACCTAATTGTAACAATATCAAAAATATAAAAATTATAAGAAACTAGTAAGAATTGAACTCAAATGAAGCAAAAGTATAAAAACTAACTTAAGCTCTCTCCTATGGCTGTTTTTGGCAGAAAATTAGTAAAGAAATGTCTAGAAAAGCTTTAAATTTACTTTGTTTTATTTTTTAATTTCATCAAAATTATCATTTTGCCATTGAATCATTTTATTTTATTATTTTCCCTTCATATGCTGCCTCACCTTTTAATTTTGATTTATTTATTTCTTAAGTCCTCATTCATTATTTATTTCTTAAGTCCTCATTCATTTATTAATTAAGCCATTTAATCACTTAAATATTATAATTAGCAAGTTTTGTACAATTTTCAATTTAGTCTTTTTTAATTAATTAACTATCGAAATGTTAAAATTTTCCAATATAACTTTAATACCACCTTAATGACACTCCGTAAATATTTATAAAAATATTTACGGCTCGGTTTATAGAAACGAGGCCCCGATACCTCACTTTGTAAAATCACTTGACCTAATAAATCATAATAAAACACAAATTACCAATTCAAAAACCTTTTTAATACCATATTTGACTCGTAAATATTAAATAATAATATTTACGAATTTACTCGCTGGATTTGGTGGCCTCGGACCACTGTTTCAGACACCACTGAAAAATTGGGCTATTACATAATTATTTTCGGATATGAATGTACATTTAATACAAGTATTTTTTTAAATTCACATATTTATATGATGATATTTAGAGGTGTTTATGGGTCAGATCAGATTCTACCAAAATTTTAGACCCAATTGGTAGGTTTGGGCTGGGCCTGCAAAAATAAACTTAAAATTTTGTTCAAGCCCAGCTCGGATTATAGATGCTAAACTTGGACATGGCATGTATTAATTTTTTGTTTTAAAAGACTAAAGAGAATTTCAACTCTTCGTTTCTCGTTTCCAAGAAATATACATATAATTATACATAAAAGAAATATTTGTAGAGTAAGAGAGACAGACAAATGCTTGAAGAAATGTTTAGGGGCCATAGTTTTTTCTCGAGAAATAGTTGGAACGAATGCGAGTTTTGCTTGTTTTGATGGCATTATATATGAACTGTGGAAGTAGCATTTAAAAATTTCTCTTTTTTTTCCATAAGAAAAATAAAAGAACAAAATATATGAACTGTGGAAGCAATAGCGAAAGTAGTGGAACTATGGTGTATACATACCGAGCAAATCAGTGGGACGACAATGGCTGAAGGTTGGAGCGGAGAAGGTGACAAAGGAAGTAGCAATGGTGAACATCGATGATAAAGGAAGCAACAAGAAGATGGATGACACAAGTTGCAATGCTGATGGGTTGGAGTGGGACGATGCAAAGGTGATGGGCACCAACGATTGAGGAAGCAAGAGACGGACAGGCAGTGACGCTGGAGATCACTGATAGAGGTGGTGAGCGACACTTAAGGATTTTTTTTTTAGGAACTAATATTGATTATGGATTGGGAATAAGGGGAATTAGGGATTGACACTTGGCAGTAACTTAGAATAAGTTAAAAATTTTAGTTTAAAAAATTCGGGCCTGGCTGAGCCATGCCCGGATTGAAAAACCTTACCTAAAGCCTAACCCGTCTTCTAAACGAGCCTTTGTATTAAGTCCAAGCCTTTTTTCGGGTTTATTTTTTTGCCCAAGTCCTCCTACATTTCAGGAGAGCCTTCGGGTCAAGCCGGATGACCCGGCCCATAAACAGGTCTAATCATATTAAGTTTATTTAATTTATTTAAAAATTGATTAATTTATACAGTCAAATATTGGTGACATTTCAATTTTTTTGGATTTGCATGTTCATTTGGCGGAATTGTTTTGATGAAACATGATTTAGGCAGCATTGGGGGGTTAGTTGAGTCAAGGAATGTGTTAGTTTGTAATCAATAATTTAAGATTTTGACCCATTTGAGGATTTCTAAGACAAGGACCTTCCACTTTCCACTTAACTCTTTGTTTGTAGTAGATGTGTTGGGATAAGAAAAGTAAAGGAATTGAGACAAATGCAATTGCAGCCATTGAGCTAGCCTAAGGAGACATTGCCAACTTCCTTAACGTCTATTGTTTGCATAATATGATTCCATCCTTTTTCTTTGTTCATAACAAGTTAAATTATTAGAAAATGTACCGGCAATTCTTTCGTCAGATATTTACGGCATAATTAGTTTGGTGGAATAATTATTTCATTTCATCATTATTTTACACATTACGATAATTCTCTTATTTAATTCATCATTTTGCGTGATTGTGTAAAATAACTTTCCTTCAAGTCCCATAATAAGGACTCAGAGCTCTAAATAGCTATGGAAACCACTAGTAAATAGAAACAAAAATGTTCTTCCCAAAATCTCCTTAACAAAATTGCATCTTCACGACCTTTGTTTCTGCCACAAATCATATATTAAAGAAAATTAATAATTTCCATTTTTTCAAAAAAAATTAATCGATTTAACTATCAAACTTACTAAACCAAAATCAACTTAATTAACTCGATTAAGTCTAATTTAACCAACTTTTGTTCTCCCTTAATTATGAGTTTACTGAAAGTCCCTTATTTTTTTTACAGAAGGGGAAATTTTATTTTGAGGATTTTTATTTTTATTTTTATATAAAATCTAAACAGTACATGCACATAATAGACTTTGATTCCAAAATATCATAAACTTTAATTTTTTAAATTTACTTGTAATAGGCCAATTTTGGTGGTCTAATTTACAAAATAAAGTCCAAAAATAAACATATTAAATAAAGGCTCAAAGTTTTAACAGTCCACAACCCCAAAATTAAACCCAATTCAATTACAATAGGCCCAAACCCAAACCATTCAGTCTAACCTTAGCCCAAAATGTTTAACATTTTTCGGAAGAACCCTAGGGCTCCCCTCTCCAGCGCTGCGCTGCTCCTCACGTGGTGTCAGCGCGTTCAACGCCCGAGACAAGCGCCTCGTCCCATCGCCTGCACCTCTAAAGACCTGCAAACAATGAAAAAGAGGACAGAAAAGCAAAAGATGGCAGTAAAGAAACAAAAGAAAAGGAAATAATAGCATAGAAATAGCAGAATAGAGCAGCATGAACAGTAGCAAAAAATAGTGACTTGTGAATCGACTATAAAGCCACGAAAAATCATATTGTAAAAGGGGGAATTTGATTTTTGAAATAAAAATACAAAGAAAATCGAAACCAGCAAAGGTGATTTTTTTTTCGTTTCATTTCTCGAAACAAAATAGAGAAAACAAAAAACTCACTGATCTCCCTTGTGTCATGCCGTTGTCGGAGGTACCCTTTCGACCGTGAAAGCCACGAAAACACTTTAGGGTTTAGATCGGGCTTTGAAAAAGGAATATGGGAAGTCAGAGGGCCAAAGTCGTTTATTTCTCGCTTTCTTTTACTTTTTTGGGATTTTACATGGAGATTTGAAATTTTTTGGTTGAAAATCAGATTTTTGAGGTCTCCGGCCACCGTGTACGGCGGTGTCGTCACGGTGGTCTGGCGATAGTGATTCGGCCAGAGGGGAGGGCTTGAAAGAACTTTGGGGGGTAAAGTTTCAGCTTTTTTTTTTGTGAAGAAGGAAAATGAATTTTTTAAGAAAAAATTTGATTTATATAGTGCCCTCATACGGCGTCGTTTTGGAGCAAGCATCAGACGCTCAAAACGGCGTCATTTCACCTTGACCTGCGGAGACCTGACCCGATGGAGGCCATGACCCTCGTGTTTTCACGCCTTATGGGTTATTTATGAAATCGGTCCTTCCACTTTTTCGGTCTATTTCGATTAGGTCTTTTTTTTTAAATTTTAGCGTAGAATTATGCTTTTATCTCATTTCAGTCCCGCATAAAACGTTGCGTTTTAGAGCATAGGGATATTTTCCCGTTCGGACCCTCTATTTCATTCGCGTGTTATAGCTTGATCCCTCTGCTTCATTTTATTTCTTTGTTTTGCTATTAAACTTCCTTTTAAGTGTTAATTAACCCCTTTCTATTTTAATTCTTGTGTTTGTTCTATTTTTTTTTTATATTCATTATTCTTCTTATTCTTTTATTTCATTCGTTTAATCATTTATTTTCTAGTTCATATATTGTTCATACATTCATTTTCTTTAATCCTTATATGTATTTATTTTCCTTATTTATTTATACTTTGTTTATTATTATCACCTTATTAACTGTTATCATTTTATAATCATTCGTTTATTTATTTATCACCCTTTCCATATATTTTTTACCTATTGTCCTTATTATAATTAGTATTATATTATTATTATTACTTTTATCTTATTTAATGTATTATTTTTGTAGAAGCCCAAAATTTGCCCACCACCCCAAACCCAATACATTAAAACCCAAACCTTACAAACCCATCAGACCCATTTACAACCTACCCTCAGCCCAACACTAACCCAAAATCCAATTATCCCCTAACCCAACTAACCTAAACCCACAACACCAGCCCAAACCCGAATGGCCCACTAAACCTAACCCTAGCCCCCCACTTGCATCTGACCAGCGCCGAACTCGCACCTGCCCCTGTCCCATCCACCACCGACGTCTGCCACCTGCTCCAGGGTCGCCTCCACCATCCCTCTGCACCTGCAAGAAGTCAAAAGAAGACAGAATAGCAAAAAGAAAAAAACAACTTGTAAAAAAGGGTTATAAAACCCGAATGAAAAACAAAAAGAAGGGTTAGATTTTTTCTTTGCCATCAATACAAAGAACAGATTTAAAATACATATGCAAGCAGTAGTTCGAAAATAAGAACACGAGTATAATACGAATCAGAGAATCAAAAGCCGAAAATCCAAAAACTTAAGGTGATATATTTTTATTTTTTTTATTGTTTTACTTTTCTCTATTTTTTTCTTCGAATCTATCGATCTACATAAACATATATAAAAAAATAAAAAAAAAAAAGAGAAAAAAAAATACCTTTTCCGGCCACCGCGAGTGGCGACCGACGACCTGCCGGTGATCGGCCCCCCTGGCCGGATCCTTCCCCCCTCTCTCCCTCTTCTCTACCTCTTTAACCGGGGGCAAAAGAGTAATATCAGAGAAACGTAGATTACTCCTGAAGCTAGAGGACGGGCACAGAGCCTGAAGAAGTCAAGAGTCAAAACAATGAACGCAGATCATCAAAAATCATGACGGAAAAAGGACATATGACAAACAAGCCCTAGGCGCATAGCATAATCATGTAGGCATAAAGGCATTTAAGACCAACATGTGCATATCATGATAGCATCATGCATGACATATACAGGTACTCTAGCAGAGCAAGAAATTTTGAATGATAGTTATACTGGATCAAGAAAAAGACACCTGAGTGCCACCAGATGACATTCTTTGGTATTTTTGATGTTTTCATTTCTGTTTGTCAAAAATCAACTCATACTGCGAGAGGTGAGTTGAACCTCGGGTCACATGCCGAGTTATTTCCAAAATCTGCTTCTCAAATTCTGTTTTTAATTTTCTTTTCAAAAAAATCAACTCATGTTGCGAGAAATGAGTTAAGCCTCAGGGCACGCTGAGGTATTTTCGATTTTTGTTTGTAAAAAAAAAAATCAACTCATATTGCGAGAAGTGAGTTGAGCCTCGGGGCACGCTGAGGTATTTTTATTTTCTGTTTTTCAAAAATCAACTCATATTGCGAGAGGTGAGTTGAGCCTTTTAATTTCTGTTTTTCAAAAAAATCAACTCATATTGCGAGAGGTGAGTTGAATCTCGGGTCACATGCTGAGGCATTTTCAATTTATGTTTTTTCAATTTTTATTTCTCAAAAAAAAAATCAACTCATATTGCGAGAGGTGAGTTGAGCCGTGGGTTCACATGTCGAGTTTTAAAGATTCAATTCATATTGCGAGAAATGAGTTGAGCTCAAGATCACACGCCGAGTAAAGAATAAAGATTGGAGCTGATTGAAGACACCAGACTTTGTCTCCCTGAAGTTGTAGTGGAGCTGATCGAGAATATCAGATCTTGCCTTTCTGAAGTCGCAGAAGAAAAGACCACAAACCTTATTTCACTGAAGATGCGAGCAGATTGAAGCTACAAGTCATATCAGAAAATGCAGTGGATTGAACCAAAGCTACATGATGCGGTGAGCTGGAAAGAGATTACTTGAACAAGAAGAGTACCAAAGCAAGTCAAAACTTGGCAAGACTGGACAAATTTGGTCTTCCTTAAAAGTCTTTGCTCTATTCTCGTTGCACGACAACAAGCAAAGAGGGGCAGCTATAGAAGCCCAAAATTTGCCCACCACCCCAAACCCAATACATTAAAACCCAAACCTTACAAACCCATCAGACCCATTTACAACCTACCCTCAGCCCAACACTAACCCAAAATCCAATTATCCCCTAACCCAACTAACCTAAACCCACAACACCAACCCAAACCCGAATGGCCCACTAAACCTAACCCTAGCCCCCCACTTGCATCTGACCAGCGCCGAACTCGCACCTGCCCCTGTCCCATCCACCACCGACGTCTGCCACCTGCTCCAGGGTCGCCTCCACCATCCCCCTGCACCTGCAAGAAGTCAAAAGAAGACAGAATAGCAAAAAGAAAAAAAAACAACTTGTAAAAAAGGGTTATAAAACCCGAATGAAAAACAAAAAGAGGGGTTAGATTTTTTTTCTTTGCCATCAATACAAAGAACAGATTTAAAATACATATGCAAGCAGTAGTTCAAAAATAAGAACATGAGTATAATACGAATCAGAGAATCAAAAGCCGAAAATCCAAAAACTTAAGGTGATATATTTTTATTTTTTTATTGTTTTACTTTTCTCTATTTTTTTCTTCGAATCTATCGATCTACATAAACATATATAAAAAAAATATAAAAAAAGAGAGAAAAACGGTGGCCGGCGCCGGCGACAAGCGGCGGCCGACGATCGGCCGGTGACCGGCCCCCCTGGCCGGATCCTTCCCCCCCTCTCTCCCTCTTCTCTCCCTCTTCTTTTCCCTTTTTTTTTTCTTTCCCCGTTTCAAATGAGTTTTAAAAAAAAAATTGTCTTATATAGGGACCAAAACGGTGCGTTTTGGTCCCTCCTTCCCCATTAATGAAAACGACGTCGTTTTGGCCCCGGGTCGGATAGACCCGACCCGCTCCAGCTAGGGTCCGCGTGTTTTTTTTACGGGAGGGGTTATTTGCGCGTTTAACCCCTCCGCTTTTTAAAGGTTTTACAATTCAATCTTTCATGTTTTTTAATTCAGCCCTGAACTTTGTCACGATTTTCAATTTAGTCCTTGGCCAAACGCAGCGTCTTAATGACTGGAAATATTACGCTTTTGGTCCCTTTACGTTTCTCGCGTGTTCAAATAAGTCCCTTTTCCTCGTTTTTTATTTCGAATTGGTCCCAAAATTTAGTTTCTTAATTCAATTTCGTCCTTTTTTCGTTATTTTGCTTTATTATTATTATTATTATTATTATTATATATTAATATATATATTTTCCGTTATATAGGTATATGTATATATTTACATATGATTTTATTTTTAATTACTTTATTTCAATATTTTATTATATTATTTTTGTTTTTTCTCTTTGTTATCACTATTGTTGCTATATTTATTATTAGTATTAATGATAATGTATATTTTATAAATATATATTATTTTTAAAAAATATATATACTTTTTTAATACCCTATGCATTATATGTACTTTCTTAATAACTATATTATATATATATATATGCTATGTACATATTTTTAATATTATTATGTATGTATATGTTATGTAAATATTTTAACATTATATTATATATGCCTTTTTATGTATTATATATATCTATACACCTTTTAGTGTTGTATTATTATACATCATGTATATGTTTCTAATACTATGTTATATTTCCACATATTATCTTACGTATATATTTTTCATATATGTTGTATACATGTGTTTTCTTTTAATAGTTTATACATTATTATGTACATATTTTGATATCATTAGTTATATATTTTTATTTATCACGTATATTTCTTTTACTACCCCATATATATATTTTTATTCCACCTCATGTATAAATTCTTTGAATACCATGTTATACATATTTTTAATACCATCTTATGTATATATTCTTAAATACTATTTCATGTATGTATTTCTTATATTATCCATATTATTATTATTATTAATATATAGTTTATTATATACGTATAAACATGCTTTTCACTATTATCACTTATTATTTTAATATTATTATGTATATACTCTTCCTACATTTCATGTACATACGTTTTTTCACATATGTATATGTATTTATTATGTAAATATTATGTAAACATTTTAACATCATACTGTACATGCTCTTATACATAGTTTATATATATTGTCAATATTATTAGTTTTATCCCATTTCATATACATATATCTTCACTACTCTTTTGTCATTATTAATATTAGCATGTGTTTATCTATACATCTTTATCGAATGTATGTATATATGTATCTTTAAACGGTGTATTTTATTTTATTTTAATTTTTTATATATACATATATTGTTGTGCATGTATCGTAATACTCATATGTATATTTTAATTAATTGTATATATTCCTCATGTCATTTCATGTATGTATTTTTATATAATCCTTATTAGTGTTATTAATACTATTATACATTTCATCATATACGTGTATATGTATATATAGTAGTTTCCATTATTTCATCTCAATATTTTGTATTACTTATTTCTTCTTCGTGTTATTATATTAGTATATATATTGGTGCATATTTCTTATGTGCATACATTTTTCAATATTTATTTTATATAAGTATATGTATATATCATGTATATATTTTCACATTACGAGTTATATTTTATCACCTTAGACATATACTTCAAACACTATATATGGCATATTGCCAATACTATTACTATTTATATATAATTTTTTACATATTCTAAATATCATTATTATGTAGATACATTTATTGTTTCCATTTCATGTTAAATTCTAGTATTACATTTAATATTGCATATATCTGTATTGTTTTTAATATATTCGTCACATTTACATTCGCTTCAATATACACCTAGCTCTTTCATTTATTTATTTTTATTCCATATCAAATTTGCTTTGCATTACCTCGAAAACCATATTCTCATTTTCTAAGTGATTTCAATAATCAATGCAACATACCGACTTCACATTAAGTCATCGATTTCATCGCTATGTTGGGTGAATATCAATTGACTCGTGTTAAAACGGTATGACCTTTCCAAAAATCAAAGAATTGAAAATTTTCGTGCCTCAATCGGATCACGATTGAATCTTACGTTGAACTCGTATTTTTTGAAAACTAAGACAATGCGTGTTTAATGAGATACCAATTTTGGGCGTCGTGAGGGTGCTAATACCTTCCTCGTGCGTAACCGACTCCCGAACCCTACTTTTCTCTGATTTTAACGTAGACCTAAACTCGTCCTTCTTTTGTTTTAAAAATAAACTTACTAGGTGTCCGATCACACCTATAAAAAGGATCGGTGGCGACTCCTCTCTTTATTTTGAAATCAAACTTCAGTTTTCAAGTTTTCAATAAATCGTCACAATTAGCGACCGAAAGCAAATTTTTACGTCGCTACAATTTTTATTATCTTCTATTTTATCATTATTATTCCTACTATCTTTTTTATTTGTTTGTTTTATTTAATATTTTTCATCATTTTCTTTACTTAGTCTTATTATTATCATTCGAGCCCCTTTGCTTTATTAAATAATTTTGTTTATTTACTCATTGTTTCCGTTAACTCCTTATTTATTTTATCGATTATTTTGCACTCATTATCGTCATTTATGTTATTGAGTTTATTATGTTTTTTGGTATGCATGTTAACATTACAATTTCATTTTGCATAACACAACAAAATCGTGTCACAATTTTTATCTGATACATAAAAAATGGATTTTTAAATAAAGGCAATATTCTGTGTTTGGAGATTCGAGAGATCGTGCCTTAACGTGTTGGGTTTCGATCTTTTTTTTTTCGTTTGACCCAAATGACCGAATAACCTTTTGAAATTAAAACGCATGAGTTTTGAAAATCAAAAGACAAGCTTATTCTTGAGGTTTTAAAATGTTGTGTCCTAACGTACTGGACGTGGCATTTTATTACTTCGGGATAAAAAGATCTTTAACATCTGTTTCGATTTATACAAGCAAATTTTTCATGAAAAAAAATCAACATTAAAAAAGAGAGGATCGTATTTTTTATTCTTTTCGGGTTTTCAAATTTCGACGTTAAGACATTAATTAATCAATTAGGTATCAATTTTGGGCGTTACAAGGGTGCTAATCCTTCCTCGTACGTAATCGACTCCCGAACCCATTTTCTCGATTTTCGTAGACCAAAATTGTTGTTTTAGTAAATCAAAACGCTTTATTAAAATGATCAATCATAAGGTGACCTGATCACACCTCATAAAAAAGGATTGGTGGCGACTCCCATTTTCAATTTTCGTTTACAAAATATATAAGTCGACCCCTTTTTCAAAAAAAATAGTTTCGACATTACTATCTCAACTAAAAACATATTTAATATTTATATAATTTTTTATAAAATTATTAAATAATAGTATGATAATCTAGTATATGTTATGATAAAAACGTTGTCCATAAATATATCATTTAAGAAATTGTAAGAATAAGTAGAATTACAATTACAAATAATATACAACTAAATAACTATAATCATAAATAATCATTTCAAAGTATAATTATATTGAAATCAAAATATACTCAAATTTATATTAAAATAAGTGTGGACGGAATTTAATATAGTGTGATTTCAATAAGAATAAAATTTAAATTGAAAATCCATACATTATATACATAAAAAGTCGCCTCAAACTTGAGATTTCAAAATTATCAATAAACCAATATCTCTTTCATATTCGTTGCATAAAAATTAGGGTAAATTCCTCAATTTGTCATCCAATTTTTAGAGCACTTTCGTTTTGGTCATTCAAAAAGTAATCATTGCAATTTTCTTCCCAACTTTAGGGTGCTTTCATTTTAGTCACCCAAATGTTAAATCTCCAATAACGATTGATTGTATATACCACTTCATGTTTACACTTTCATTTTGGTCACCCAACTTCTAAGTTGCTTTCATTTTGGTCACAAATTTTTTTTTTCTTTTAAGTATTATCGAGGTAAAATAAATAAGCATTGAAGTGAAAAAAAAAAGTAGAAAATAAAATAATGCATTATAATTTTTTCATATTTTACTTGTTTACCCCTTGTCGAAAGTTCTACATTTTCTTCCAATATTAAAAATTTAAATTTCAAAACATCAAAATCAATAAAATAATTTGATGACAAAATTTTATCCATTGATAGTGTCAGTTGATTTGTTACTATAAAATATTAAAATTAATTAATTTAATTTAACATCCTAAAATTTAAAATTTTATTTTATGTTTCCAAATCAAAATCAAATTAAATAACTCATCTTTAATGAATCTCAAGTTGTGGCCTATTAACCGAGTGTACACCTTCCCCAAGATTATATAATCATCATTATGTAAAAAAAAAATCATCTTTAATAATTGTCTACTAAACCTAAATTTCTTCTAATTATATAATCTTGAATATTCCATGCTAAGCTAAAAGCAAAAAAAAAAAAAAAAAATCCTTGCAATTGCTTGTTCTTAATTTAGGTAAAAAAGTGCTCTGAAAAAAATATGATTTTTTAATTTTTAATGTTCTCTATTGCTATCAAAAATTGTGGTTGAAAGTTAAAATATATTTTTTAGACATGATAATGGAAGTTAAAAATTAGTTAAGTTATATGATATTTAAATAATTTAATATATTGTATATGAAATATAAATTTTAAATATCTTTTTAAGTTATTAATATAAATTATTTGTAAAAATTAATGATACATAAAATAATTTAAAAACTTAAATATAATAAAAATGGTATTTAAATAATTTAATATAATAATGAATTATATTTAAATAATCTAGTATAATAATATATAAAATGTAATTTACTCTATTTTTTTAATACACTTTTTAAATAGTTAATATAAAATAAAGGTATTTTGATGATTTTCACCTAAAAACGCAAAAATCAAGAGTGAAAAACACCAAAATCATAGCTTTTACATTTGTGTGGATAAACTTATCCACAACAGTTTTGACCCCAAAAGGCAGGTGTTAATAAAATTGAAAAGCAACTCTGTTGAGGAATGGAGGAGTACAGGTGTTATTCATTGCTTTTGCAGTACTTTTGGAACTCCAAGCTCAATAAAATTGAAAAGCAATACTTTTGAGGAATGGAGGAGTATGAATCCTTGTACTGCTCCACAATTTCATAACTCGTATCAATTCAACCAATGCTAATTAATTTTCAGTTTAACTGATTGAATCAACTGTTCAATCATAATAAAATAAAATAAAAAAATTTGTAACAAATTTTTTTAAAAATAAAACTAAATAATAATAGAAATATAAACATTTATTTTATAAATTATAATAAAAAATATTTAAACTAATTTCAACCAAATTTTAATTTTTTAAAACTAATTTCACCGGTTTTTATTGATCCACCTATTCTTATTATATGATAAAAGGTAAAATTAAGGTAGTCAATACTGCATCGGTAATCGTATCATTTTTTTAGTAAAATTGTTACGTGCCAATAACAGTCTATTTCGATATACCGTTTCAGATTATTGATATTTATAAAATATATATATGTATATGTATATAAAATATTTACAAATATAATATAAATGATACTTAATAAATTTCAAATATAAAATATTTATCAATTATATAAAATATTTATAAATAAACTCCACAAATAAAAATTCATTATTCAATAAATCTAAAATTAACAATAAAAAAGAGGTTGAAGGGAGAGTAGAGATTTTTACTTTGATAAATGGGTGAGGGGATTTTTTTTATATTATATTTTAGTTTATATATTTTAAATGTGAAAGTATGTCAACAAAAAATGTTTTTAAATTTTAAAATGTTAAACTTTACTCTCCGATTTAGTTTTTTTTTTAATTGATGAGTATATTTCAATTAAGTCTTTTGTATAATAATAAATAATTACAAATTTTATAATTTTTAATATTATTTATGTACCAACCGATGCACCATGTTTCAATTAGAATGATCAGAATTAACCGAAACAAATTAATAAAACTGATATAAACCAAAAATTTTATTGGTGCGAAAAAAAGTATCATTCCTTACGCTTTAACATTAAAAATGTTTGCACCGAAATGGGAACCGACCACCATAGTGTAAAACCATTAAACTTATAAAATTTTAATCCAATCCACCCATCCAATCAATTTCTCATGACAATCATGCGAGGTAGAACCCAACTGAACTACTGGGGACAAGAGAGAGGTTTTGCTAAAATGGAAAAAGTGCAGATAGACATGGAATGGAAGGCTGTCCGGTTTATTACATTAGGTAATTATTTATCTCAGACTCAATGAAAGAAGAACATAGGGTGGGTCCACACGGTGGTGGCTTATCCCATTTCACACTGCCAACAATCATATTTAGATATCCAATCCTTCCAGAAGGAGAGGCTTTTTGCCTTTTCTGATATCAGATCAAACTCCTCCTTGGCTAAATTATCACACACTTATTTTTCTTGTTGTAGGCCAATTTTTGACCCAAATACATTAAATCCCGAAACCCAATTACAGAAGCCCAAAACCCCAACAACCCAATACCCCTGACCCATTTACACTACAACACCCTCAGCCCAACACCTAACCCATTAAACTAACAGCCCAAAACACACCTAAACCCAACTAACTAATCCCCAAAACCCAACAACCCTAATCATACCTAACCCCAAACCCTAGCCCCACTTTCGGCACCCACTTGTGCCGCCATCATCTACCAAAGACTCCACCGAAGGCCGAACTTGCACTGCGCCTCTGTCCCATCCACCACCGACGTCTGCCACCTGCCCCAGGGTCACCTCCACCATCCCTCTGCACCTGCAAGGAATAAAAAGAAGACAGAATAGCAAAAAGAAAAAAAAACTTGTAAAAAGGGTTATAAAACCCGAAATCAAAGACTAAAAAGGGTCTTCTTTTTTCTTTTCATTCGGCAGTAAGTAAAAAACACAAAATCAAGAAGCAAAGACATTCAATTTCGAAGTCAATATAGTGACTCAATCAGCGTTTAAACACAGATATAGTATTCAAGCAAACCGAACACCAAGATCGAAGGATTAAAAGCAATAAAAAAACCCTAAGGTGATTTCTTTTTTTCTATTTCTATTTTAAGTTCGTTTTTTTAACCTATTTTCTTACTTATATATATATTAAAACATAAAACTATAATCTAAAAAAAAATAAAAAAAAAAGTAAAAAAATTACCTTTTTCGGCCACCGTGTACGGTGGCCGGCGCCGACGCCGGCGACGGTCCGGCGATCGGACCGGAGCCCCCCCTGGCCGGAGCACCTTCCCTTCCCCTCCTCTCTTTCCCTCTCCTCTTCTCTCTTCTTTTTTTTTTCTTCTCCCCCTCACAAATGATTTTTTTTCTGAAAAATGGCCTATTTATAGCCCTCTAAAACGACATCGTTTTGGAGGCTGCCCTTTAGCCCCAAAACGACGTCGTTTTGCCATAACCCGACCCGATCCGACTCGCTCGGGACAAGGATCCGCGTGTTTTTGCTCGTAGGGATTATTTACGCAATAGGTCCTTCCGCATTTTTGATGTTTTAAATCAGGTTTGTATTTATTTATGAATTGGCCCTGAACTTTGTCGCGCTTTTCAATTTAGTCCCTGGCCAAGCGCAGCGCTTTAAAGGCTTGGGAAAATTGTCTTTTTGCCCCCCACTGTTTGCAAGCGCATTCAAATAGATCCTCTGATTTATCTTTTATTTTAAAATTCGCTCAAAACTTTGCTTTTAATTCGAATTTAGTCCTTTTTTGTCATTTTTGCTCAAATTAAATTTGTAATATTAATTTTATTTAATATTAATATTATGTTTACTATTAATATTTTTAAATATTAGTATGCTTTGTATGTATATATCTTTTAGTATGTATATATATTTATAAAGTATTATTACTAGTTGTTTATAACATTATTATTCTTTAATATATTATGTATATGTTTTAATACTATATTATATATATATTATTTATATTATGTATACATACTTATAGTATTATATTCTATATGAATACTCTTAACATTATATTATTATATATATATCATGTACAAATTTTTAATACTTTATTACATATACATTCTTATATATTATATGTATATTTTAGTACTATGGTTTATATATCTATGTTTTTTCATACCATACTATGTATATATTATTTATATTTATTATTAATAGTAGTACATATATTTCATTACACGTATGTATATATACCTCTTCTATTAGTATTATTTTTGTATATTGTATTATTCATTATTATTCATGTATATATATGTATAGATATTTTTAGTACTTATTATAATATTTTTCTTATTATTTATATATATTCTTTTAAAATATCATAGTATTCATGTATTTTATTATAGATGCACATTGTATATGTTCATTTTAAATATATTCTGTATATATATATATATATATATTATTTTTCTTATATTATCTCATGTACATATATTACATCATCATTTTTAGTATCACTGTTATATAATATTAGTGCATATTTTTGTATGTGTACATATATGTTTGTACATAGTATCATTTTTTTATTTTAATATTTTTATATATATTATGTCTATGTATGTGAACTTAATATGCTTATGTATCATATTACATATATCTTTTATGTACGTTATGTATGCCTTTAATACCATACTTTTATATATTGATACGTCCATAATATTAATGTCATTTTTTTTATATGTATAATCGTTGTGTTCTCGTATTTGATATTATAATCATATTTAATCTTGCATGCATGGTTAGCGTTTTAATATTATTGTCATATCTGTTATTTGCTTTAATATATTTCTGTTTCTTCCATTTATGTCGTCTCAATTTTGTTTTACATTCCTTCGAAAATCTCATTTGTGTTTTCTAATTAATTTCAATAATCAAGGCAATGTATCGATTTAATATTAAGTCATCGAATTTCATCGCTATGTTGGATGGAATTTGTCAGTTTGTGTTAAAGACGGAACACCCTTCTAAAAAGAAAAAACCAAAAACTAAAATTTCTCGTCTTTTAAACAGGATCACGACTAAATGTTGCTTTGAACTCACATTTTTGAAAATCAAGACAACACGTGTTTTAACGAGATACCAATTTTGGGCGTCGCGAGGGTGCTAATACCTTCCTCGCGCAGAATCGACTCCGGACCCTTTTTTACTCGATTTTAACGTAGACTTAAACTCGGCCTTCTCTTTATTTTAAAAAATAAATTTATTAGGTGTCCGATCACACCTGAAAAAAAAAGATCGGTGACGACTCCCTTTTTAAAATCGAAAGTTGATTTTCAAATGTTTGATAAATCGCCACAATTAGCGACCGAGCAAAATTTTTACGTCGCTACAGCTGGCGACTCCACTGGGGACCCTTTTTGAGAGTCGTGTCTGGAATTAAGCTCTCGTTGTCAAAATTTTCAAGTTCCTTGTTCAAATTAATATTTAGACGTGATCTTCAAATCTTGTTTTCAAAATGTCATGCATTCGCATTATGTTGTAAATGTTTTTCTAACTCATGTCGTCTGTTCTATTTTTCGGCTTTAAATTTTTATGGTTTTAGTTTTGGTTTAGTTTTTAAATAAACGTAAAGGTTTGTGAGTTTCTCCTCACATACCGTGCACTTGCTTTTTGCATAAACATGAGCTCTCTACCCGGGCTCCGTCCGTTTAAGTGAAAGTAAACGCTACGCCTTCGTGAGTTAACTCGTCCCTCCGCACAGGCTAGTGAATACTTTCGGGTTACATATGACTTATGCTTTCGTGAGTTAACTTGTTCCTCCGCATAGGCATAAGTAAATGTAATCCCTCGAATTGAACTCGTGAGCCTGTGATGGGCTACGATCGAGGCTTCGTACTAGTCTTAGTAGACGATAGTACGAATAATTCGAGTACCTGTCTAGAACCGAAACCACATATAGTGAACCGTATGAACCACCTAGTTAGAGCCATGCCGAACCTCTGTCCGTTAATGGTCACCAAAATAAGTGCACGGGAGGAACGCCTCTTACCTTTTGTATTTTCACTTTCTATACAAAGGAGATTGGGTCTGTTTAATAAACTAGTTCGAATTGTTGAATTTTCCATGTTTTTCTGCCTGTATTTAATTACTAATCAAGGTTGTTTGCCTTTGCCTTATTGTTTTTTTGTTTCTTTCATCATGCATTATAGGCATCACATTAGGAGGGTGTTAATTAAAGATTAGTGGCCAAAAAACGGGTTTCTAATGGAAGAGTCAATTATACAAACAGTCGAGAAGAATGCCGTGGTTCGGGACTGGGCTCTAAGAATTCAGAAGGAAAAAGGGGATAGTCTAGTGGAGGGATGTTTTGTCAATCTGCCTGAGCACGTAACGGTCAATGTTCGCCAGAATAACCTTGAAGACTTGGTTCGGATTTGGAATCAGTGGGACTCGGACATTAAAGGTATATTCATTGAGAAGTACGGAGATATAGCCCACTTGATCACTATCAATATAGATGAGTGTTTGATTCAAGCCATGATCAGATTTTAGGATCCGGCCTACCAATGTTTTACTTTTAATGAGGAAGACATGACCCCAACTATAGAGAAGTATACTGCTTTGCTTCGTATTGATAATGTACAGCCCTATAAGATATATGTGAAGAAGCCTAAGCCGATGACCTTCAAGAAGAAGCTAGTGAGGTTGACAGACATGACTGACGCTTGGGCCGAAAAACAGATAAAAAAAGAAGAATGAAACCATTTGCATTCCATGGTCTTCCCTATGAGATTTGGTTCTGAACCATCCTGACATAATGAAAAGGGTGAATCTATTCGCTTTGGCCATCTACGGTTTGATCATCTTTCCGAAAGTTCTCGGACATCTTGAAGTCGCGGTAGTTGATTTCTTTAAAAGATTAAAACAAGGAATCAACCCTGTCCCGACTATCCTAGCCGAGACCTTCAGATCCTTGAGTAGTTGTCGAAGAAAAGGGGAAGGACGATTTATTGGATTCGCACAGTTGCTCAATGTTTGGATTTTGAGCCATTTCTGGAAAGTAGAACGCACTCCGTTCCACATGTTTTCAAAAACATTTTCCCCATTGGAAGCCTATCTCAAAAAAGATTGGCCTAAGGAAGTCACCGAGCAACATTGGGTCTCAGTTTTTCAAAACCTCCGCACCGAGGATATAACATGGAGAGCACCGCGGATATGCCCGTCAGTTCTGTTATACAAGGTCGGAGATCAATACTGGGTACCACTACTTGGTTTATGGGGAAGAGTCAGCTATGCCCCGCTATTAGTCCAAAGGCAATTTTCTTCGCGACAGTTCATACCCGCCACTGGAGGGTTAGCACAGTCCGAGTTCACTTTTGCGGGGGAAGGATACATGAAGAGGGTCCGAGACACTGCAAAATCTTGGAAGAAAATTCATCTGGTGGAGTTGGCCCTGTACGCTGACACTCTCACTCAAGACTATGACGTATGGAGGATTCAGCGGATAAGTAGTCAGCAAGTCTCGTCAATGAGTTGCGCTTTTCAGAATCCCTTCCTAAAAGAATTGCCATCCGAGTTAGAAATGGCAAGGCAAGAATTCGAACGCGAAAAGACCAAGATGTCAAGGGATCTCAGTGCTCTGCAAGAGGAAAACTACTAGTTAAAAATCGATGTTCAGATTTAAAGGTCTAAAACCGAGAAAGTGCAAAAGGAAGTGGAAATTGTAAGAAATGATTTAAGGGACCTTCATCTGGATCGGAATGGAAAGAGGAGATAAGCAACATCAAAGGGGGGATGGAGTTTTGGAAGGGAAAAGCGAAAAAGGAAGAGGAAAAGGCCGCACGGACTATGATGGAGTTAAGAAAGAAGAACGCAGAATACGAAGTTGTGTCTGCCGAGGTAATGGCTAGTCGATCTAAATTTCAAGAACTAAAAGAAAGGATACGGGATTTAGAAGACATACTGCAAGATCGTCAGCAACAATTAGATAGTCTCTTAAAACCCTTGGAAGAAAAGAACGATCAATATGATAGAGACATTCACGCTTATAAGATGGACCTCCACGAAAGAGAAATGCAACTTGGCTTCTTGATCAACAAAATCCATGAAGCGGCCATACACATGGTACAATTATCAGATGAAGCAGAGGATCTCAGCTGCCAATTTTCGCCGAGTCAACGATCGAGCATATCGGAATTCTTAGAGCGAATAAAGAAATATAGCGAAGTAGCTAGAAAGTTCGTGTAATAGTCAAATCAAAATGACGAAATGTTTTTGTAATGAACTCTTTTGATGAATGAAATGCCTAAATAGGGGCTATCTTGAAATCAACACCAAATTCTTGCATATTTATTCATAACCAACATTCATTCGTCATTTATTCAACATTTATTTGTCATGCATTCATCTCATTCATTCATTCATTCATTGCATATTCTATAATTGTTCGCTAAGGTTAGGATCATATAATGCGCAGTTGTAATACTTCAAATCTGAAATCATGCCACTCGTATAGAACGCGTCGACAGGCTAGAACAATGAAGGCTGAATTCAATTAAAGGATTGAAAGAATGGAAAGAATCCAAAAGGAATTACAAGAACAATTGGCTAGGTCACAGCAAGAGACGAGAGACTTAATGGTGAGATCACGAGAAGAATCGCTCGAACAGAAAAATCAAATGAACAAGATGATGGAGATGATGTCAGCTTTAGTTAAAGGAAAAGGACTCATGCAGAGCCCTGACATCGAGGAACCTCGGTCAAGAGTTAATCACAATCAAGACCCGCTCTATCCCCCCGGATTCACTCCGCCACACGCCCATGCAGCATATAAAGAGGGTACACCTAAGGGGAACCCACGCACTGCAGAGCAACGGCGGCCAGGTGCCACTGCTCATTTAGGGCAAGGAATATTCATATCAAATCCACAGGGCCAATCCTCGCCAACCCGATTGTTCCGATTTGGGCGATCCAGTGGGAAATAGCCGGAGTTGAGAATGGAGGATCACAAGGCTCAAGAGAAATATAAGAGTTTGGAGGAAAGACTTAAAGCAATCGAAGGCACTGAAGTCTTTTCGGCACTAGGTGTTAAAGAACTCAGTTTGGTACCTGATCTAATTTTGCCTCCGAAGTTTAAGGTACCGGATTTTGAAAAGTACGATAAGACAAGATGCCCAAAAGCGTATCTCATCATGTTTTGCCGGAAGATGACCGGCTATGTGAATGAAGACAAACTACTCATACATTGTTTTCAAGATAGTCTAGTAGGATCGGCCCTTCGGTGGTACAACTAGCTTAGTAGGGAAAAGATCCGATCTTGGAAAGATTTGGCATCAGCATTCTGTGAGCAGTACAAACATGTATCGGATATGGTGCCAGACCGGATGACCTTGCAAATGATGGAGAAAAAGCCGTCAGAGACTTTTAGACAGTATGCGTAGAGATAGAGGCACGTCTCGGCCCAAGTGGAACCCCCACTAACAAAAACGGAGATAATTGTTCTCGTTATCAACACCTTAAAGGCTCTGTTTTATGACAAACTAGTGGGAAGCGCTATAAAGGATTTTTCGGATATCGTAATATCCGGAGAGCTTATCGAGGGTGCAATCAAAAGTGGGAGGATGGAAGGTTTAGAAAGTTCAAGAAGGACAACACCCATGAAGAAGAAAGAACCAGAAGCCCACATGGTGGGAATGGAAAGCCGTTATACCCCTAATTCGTATCCAAACCAACCCCGACCTCGAAACTATCCACCTCCGAATTTCTATTATCCCTCTCAAACCCCGTACTACCAAGCACCACCTCCTTCCTACCCCGTATACGCCACGAACCACCAAAGACTCGTCACCACATTCCCACAAAACACGGTACCCGCTCAAAGCCAGCCCAGAAATGAACCAAGACCAGCAAGGCCTAACCCCGAGAGACCACAATTTACCCTCATCCCTGTGTCGTATGGGGAATTATATCCAAAACTTTTGGAAAAACAGTTGATCTCTCCTTATTACATGGCACCCCTGAAACCCCCGTACCCGAAATGGTACGATCCAAATGCCAGTTGTGCATACCATGCCGGGAACCAGGGGCACTCTACGGAAAACTGTCTGGCCTTCAAAAGGAGAGTTTAAGGACTCATCGACGCGAGCATTCTGCGATTTGATGGTACTGGCAGTACGGCCGGGAACCCATTCCCAAACCACACAGAAAGGAATGTGAGTGCAGTGGGAGAGGAGGACAAATGACAAAGTAGAAGATGGGTTTCTGAAATAAGAGCACCTCTGTAGAAAATCTGGGAGGTACTAGTTGAAAAGGGTTTACTCTGTCGTCCTAACAGAGTGTTCAAAGGAAAAATTGCAAAAGGTCAAAGTTTCTGTGAATTCTATGGTTTTGAGAGGCACGACATTCAGTCCTGCGAAGAGTTCAGGAGATTGCTGCAAAATGTGATGGATAATAAGGAGATCGAGATCTTTTATGAAAGCGAAGAGACCGATAGAGGAGAAATATGCGCCTCCGACAATCAATCGTCAGGTTTCCCGTATAGCGCCGATCGACCGTTAATAATTTATTACGATGCGAAGAAAGAGCCGGTAAAACCGAAGATGATCATTAAAGTACCATATCCTTTTCCCTACAAGGACGACAAAGCCGTACCATGGAAATATGATATCAATATCGTCATACCGGAAGGTGGAAAGTCCGAAGCCACGACTGGAGATGTTGGGAAGGTAAGTCATTTTACCCGAAGTGGGCGGTACTATTATAAAGAAGTCGAGCCAGCAAAAAAAAAACAGTAACTTGAAACAAAAGGGAAAGACAGTTATGAATGAGGCCGAAGTCGAGTAGGAAATTTCACCCGTACAAGAAACTAAAAAGCCTGTGGATGAGGAAGAAGCACAGGAATTCTTGAAATTTATCAAGCATAGTGAATACAATGTGGTGGAACAGTTAAATAAGCAGCCAGCGCGAATCTCAGTCCTATCTCTACTGTTAAACTCAGAGCCACACCGGAACGCTTTGTTGAAGGTGCTTAATCAAGCTTACGTAGCAAACAACATATCTGTTGAGAAGCTTGATCGGTGGGTAAATAATCTGAATGCGGATAATTTCATTTCTTTTAGTGACGATGAGATACCGCCAAACGGTAGAGGCTCAGTGAAGGCACTGCATATTACGACTCGCTGCAAGGGCTACATAATACCGAACGTGCTCATAGATAATGGGTCGGCACTCAACGTTATGCCTTTGGCCACGCTTTCCAAGATTCCGATGGATCTATCTTATTTAAGGCCTTGTCATTCCACGATAAGGGCTTTCGATGGGACGAGGCGTGAAGTCATGGGAAAGATTGAAATCCCTCTAGAAGTGGGCTCGTATATATACGATGTTGAATTTCAAGTCATGGACATTACACCGTCATACAATTGCCTTTTGGGAAGACCTTGGATTCATTCCGCTGGAGCAGTCCCATCATCCTTACATCAAAAGGTGAAATTTATTATGGATGGCTGTTTGGTCACCGTCGAGGGAGAAGAAGACATTGTAGCATCTATTTCTACCGACGCACCATACATTGAAGTGAATAAAGATGCTGTGGAATGTTCCTTTCGATCCCTTGAATTTTTCAATGCCACCTTCGTCGCCGAGGGAAACAGAATTCCTGTACCAAAGCTGTCAAGAAATACCAGAATGGGTGTCAGGTTGACTGTAGGAAGGGGAGCTCGAACAAAAAGAGGTTTAGGAAGATATCTACAAGGGATAGTCAGGGCTCTGAAGCCAGTGCACCACAAGGCCAGATACGATTTAGGTTTTCAGCCGGACATACGTCAAAGAAGGAGACAATGGAAGAAGGATCAGGAAAGAAGGATCGCAAGAGCCTTAGGGCGGGAAATAGAATGGGAGCCCATAGCATACCCTCCTTTGTCAAAAATATTTACTTCTGCAGGAACGATGTACCTCGAACAAGACAGTACACAAAACACACTGTTAATCATTGAAAGGGGTCTCCAGAATGTCAGTATAAATGTTATTGACAAAGGAGAGGGCGCAAGTAAAGACATCTCAAGGATACGCCCTTGTATCCCGGGCTTCATGTTGAACAATTGGACTGCTGAAGACCTTCTTCTAGTTTATAAGTCTTCAGAGTAATGCTCAAACATTAACCCTCTATTGTGTCCTTAGATATAATAGAATTCTTTTGTAAGAGCTTGCATTCGCTCTTTATCATTCAAATGAGTATCAATGAAGATGCATTTTGTCACAATATTTCGTATTATTACTAATTTCATAATCATTTTCTCATTTCATAACCTATCCTTACATCTGCCTCATACCATGCCATAACATTTCGTCTTGGTTCCAATACTTGGATGCCCCTCTATAGTTTCCTTTTCCATTCAACTTTCAGGTGCTCAGATATCAACGGCATGAACGAACCCGTTACGAGTTTTGAAATTGATTTTGAGAAGGCTGTTTGTTTAGGAGAATTCGAAGCCGAAGAAAATGCTGAAGACTATGTCTCGTCTCCCGACTTGTTAAGAATGGTGGAACAAGAGGATAAACAGATTTTGCCTCATCAAGAATTTTGGGAACTGAAGAAAGGAAGCAAGAAGTAAAGATTGTGACCTCTATTTCGAGGGACACCAGGCATAATTTGATTACTTTGCTCCGTGAGTACAAAGATGTATTCGCATGGTCATATCAGGGCATGCCAGGATTGGATGAAGATGTGGTGGTCCATAAACTCCCATTAAAACCAGAATACAAACCCATTCGACAAAAGCTAAGACGGATGAGACCTGAGATGTTGTTGAAAATAAAAGAGGAAGTTAAGAAGCAATTTGACGCTGGCTTCCTGCAAACCTCCAAATATCCTGAGTGGGTGGCTAACATAGTCTCGGTACCAAAGAAAGACGGCAAAGTACGAATGCGTGTGGATTATCGTGACCTGAATCGAGCAAGTCCTAAAGATAATTTTCCTTTGCCACACATTGATACATTGGTGGATAACATAGCCAAGCATTCATTGTTTTCGTTCATGGATGGATTCTCGGGTTATAATCAGATAAAGATGGCTCCGGAAGATATGGAGAAAACTACCTTCATAACGATGTGGGGAACGTTCTGCTACAAGGTGATGCCATTCGGATTAAAGAATGCCGGGGCAACATATCAGAGAGCTACGGTAACGTTATTCCATGACATGATGCATAAAGAAATAGAGGTCTACGTCGACGATATGATTGCTAAATCCCGAGGGGAAGAAGAACATGTAGTGAACCTGAAGAAGTTGTTCGACAGACTAAGAAAGTTCCAGCTAAAGCTCAATTCGGCCAAATGTACGTTTGGGGCTACCTCAGGAAAATTGCTTGGCTTCATTGTCAGCGAGAGAGGCATTGAAGTTGATCCATATAAAATAAAAGCCATTCAAGAGTTAGCACCCCCGCGCACGCAAAAGGAAGTCAGAGGATTTTTAGGGAGATTAAACTACATCGCCTGATTTATCGCTCAACTTACCAACCAATGCGACCCAATATTTCGACTCCTTCGAAAACATAATCCCGGAGAATGGAACGAGGAGTGCCAAGTGGCTTTTGAGAAGATAAAACAATATTTGTCTAGCCCTCCAGTACTAGTACCACCAATTCCGGGAAGACCACTGATATTGTATCTGACTGTGTTCGAGAATTCAATGGGTTGCGTACTGGGGCAACACGACGAGTCAGGAAAGAAAGAAAAGGTGATCTACTACCTCAAAGAAAGTTCATCATCAATATGAGGCAAAGTATTCATCCATTGAAAAATACTGTTGCGCTCTGGTTTGGGTAGCTCGGAGACTCAGGCAATATATGTTGTATCATACGACGTGGTTAATCTCGAAGCTGGATCCAATAAAATACATGAAGGAATTGTCTGCACTCTCAAGAAGAATGGCACGATGACAAATCTTATTATCGGAGTACGATATCGTCTATGTGAGTCAAAAGTCGATAAAAAGAAGTACAATAGCGGATTTCTTAGCGGCTCGAACGACAGATGAGTATGAGCCCTTAAGATTCGATTTTCCAGATGAAGACTTAATGTGCATCACAGAATAGGAATCCGAGTCATCAAATGAGAAGTCATGGAAGATGAGCTTTGATGGTGCATCAAATGCATTGGGGCATGGGATCGGAGCAGTCTTGGTATCGCCAGAAGGGAATCATTAACCGTTCACTGCCAGGCTGAATTTCTTCTGTACCAACAACATAACAGAGTATGAGGCCTGTATCATGGGACTTCGTGCAGCGATTGAATGTAACATCAAAACTTTAGAGGTATATGGAGGCTCAGCATTGGTGATATACCAAATTCGTGGAGGTTGGGAAGTGAGAGATTCAAAATTTGTCAGATACAGCGATCTAGTGGCAGGACTGATTAAAGAATTCAAAGAAATAACTTTTAATCACTTCCCACGAGAAGAAAACCAATTGGCTGATGCCCTAGCCACTTTGGCTTCAATGTTCAAAGCAAACAAAGAAACAGAGATAATGCCTCTTCAAATGAGCATATATGAAGTCCCAGCATATTGTTTCAGTATTGAAAAAGAGCCAGATGGACGGCCGTGGTTCCATGATGTCTTAGAATATATCAAGAATCAAAGGTATCCCGAACAAGCAAATGAAAACGACAAAAGAACAATTAGAAGAATGGCAACGGGATTTGTTCTTGATGGGAACATCTTGTACAAAAGAGGAAAAGATCAGGTGCTCTTGAGATGTGTAGATGCTGTCGAAGCCAGAAAAATACTCGAAGATATCCATGAGGGAATTTGTGGGACACATGCCAATGGTTTCACTATGGCTAGGAAGATTATGAGACTCGGCTACTACTGGCTGACGATGGAAAGCGACTGCATTAGTTTTGCAAGAAAATGCCACAAATGCCAAATTTACAGCGATAAAATTCATGCAGCCCCTTCGCCCCTTCATGTTATGACTTCCCCGTGGCCTTTTTCCATGTGGGGTATGGATGTTATAGGGCCAATTTTCCCAAAAGCTTCTAACGGACACCGGTTGATTTTTGTGGTTATTGATTACTTCACGAAATGGATAGAGGCTGCATCGTTTGCCAATGTGACGAAGACTGCAGTTTGTAGGTTTTTAAAAAAGGAAATCATTTGTCGATATGGTTTACCCGAAAGAATCATTTCAGATAACGCCTTGAATCTGAACAACAAGATGATGAAAGAAGTGTGTGAGCAATTCCAAATAAAGCATCATAACTCCTCGCCCTATTGCCCAAAGATGAATGGGGCCGTTGAAGCAGTGAACAAAAACATCAAGAAGATCATTGGGAAAATGACCGAGACATATAAAGACTGGCACGAAAAGCTACCATTTGCTTTGTATGCATATCGTACATCTGTACGGACATCAACTGGGGCAACTCATTTCTCTTTGGTCTATGGAATGGAAGCTGTACTACCTATCGAAGTTGAGATCCCTTCTCTACGAGTCTTAATGGAGTCGAAATTAGAGGAAGCAGAGTGGGTTCAAGCTCGATATGACTAGTTAAACCTCATTGAGGAAAAACGTCTAAAGGCAATTTGCCACGGACAGATGTACCAAAAGAGAATGATCGCGGCCCATGACAAGAAAGTACGGCCAAGAGAATTCCATGAGGGAGAACTCGTGCTGAGAAAGATTCTCCTAATACAAAAAGATTTGCGAGGAAAATGGGCACCAAATTGGGAAGGACCATACGTTGTGAAGAAGGCTTTCTCAGGCGGAGCTTTGATTCTCACTGAGACGGATGGGAATGAGTTACCTAATCCAGTGAATTCAGATGCTGTGAAGAAATATTATGCTTGAAAAAAAAAGGGATCAAGGTGAAAACCCGAAAAGGGCGTCTTGGTTAACACAAAAATTAGGATGAAAACCCGAAAGGGCGTTCTAATTAGGCAAGCACTGGCTTAAAAAGTAAAGCGTTTGAACGGGGGGCAAATAGTGAGATTACAGTATTTGAAACATTTCTGAAAGCTCAAAATCTTTCACGCAAGAAGCCATGCTCGAAAAGATTCTCGACCGAGGAACGTGGAAGAGTTCATGCGTTGAATATCTAGAGCATTTGTATTTGTTGAAATGTTATCCCTTTTCCCTTTGTGACATTTTTACTAGCATTTGATTGACTTTCTTTGTTTGTTACACTTGAAATGAATAAATGTGAGGTATCCTTTTGTCCCTACCTGACAATTTTCATGCATCTCATTATATGTTTATTTACATGATAAGTAGTGAAATGACATACTCTAAACAAGAGAAATGTTAAGCATTACCCGGATAAGAATTTGATAAGTACAAGAGCCTCAAAGCAAGGACCAAGTTCAACCGGGGGCAAAAGAGGGATATCTGAGAAACCTAGATTACTCGTGAAGTCAGAGGACGGGTACAAAGTCTGAAGAGAAAGTCATGAGTCAAAACAATGAACGCAGATCATCAAAAATCATGACGGAAAAAGGGGCATATGACGAACAAGCCCAAGGCGCATAGCATGATCATGTAGGCATAAATGCATTTAAGACCAACATGTGCATATCATGATAACATCATGCATGACATATACAGGTACTCCAGCAGAGCAAGAAATGTTGAATGATAGCTATACTGAATTAAAAAGACACTTGAGTTCCACCAGATGGCAGGTTTTGGCATTTTGATTTTCTTATTTTCAAAAATCAACTCATATTGCGAGAGGTGAGTTGAGCCTTAGGACACGCTGAGGTATTTTCAATTTGTATTTTCAAAAATCAACTCATATTGCGAGAGGTGAGTTGAACCTCGGGTCACATGCTAAGTTATTTTCAAAGTCTGTTTTTCAAATTCTGTTTTTTTTTCAAAAAAAATCAACTCATACTGCGAGAGGTGAGTTGAGCCTCGGTTCACATGCTGAGGTATTTTCAATTTCTGTCTTTCAAAAAAATCAACTCATATTGCGAGAGGTGAGTTGAGCCTCGGTTCACATGCTGAGGTATTTTCAATTTCTATCTTTCAAAAAAATCAACTCATATTGCGAGAGGTGAGTTGAGCCTCGGGGCACGCTGAGGTATTTTCAATTTTTGCTTGTCAAAAAAAAAAAAAAAAATCGACTCATATTACGAGAGGTGAGTTGAGTCTCGGCTCACGTTGAGGTATTTTCAATTCTTGTTTTTCAAAAAAAAATCAACTCGTATTGCGAGAGGCGAGTTGAGCCTCAGGGCACGTTAAGGTAATTTCAATTTCCATTTGTCAAAAATCAACTCATATTGCGAGAGATGAGTTGAGCCTCGGGGCACGCTGAGGTATTTCTAAATTTTATTTTTTAATTTATGCTTTTCAAAAATCAACTCATATTGTGAGAGATGAGTTGAGCCTCGGGGTAGGCTGAGGTATTTCCAAATTCCGTTTTTTAATTTATGCTTTTCAAAAATCAACTCATATTGCGAGAAGTGAGTTGAGCCTTTCAATTTCTGTTTTTCAAAAATCAACTCATACGGCGAGAGGTGAGTTGAGCCTTGGTTCACATGTCGAGGTGTTTTTTTTAAAATCTGCTTTTTAAGTTAAGTTTCAAAAATCAACTCATGTTACGAGAAGTGAGTTGAGCCTTGACTCACGCGTTGAGCTATTTTCAATTTCTGTTTTTAAGAATCAATTCATATTACGAGAAACAAGTTGAGCTCAGGATCACATGCCGAGTAAAGAATAAAGATTGGAAATGATGGAAGACACCAGTTTTGGCCTCCCTTAAGTCGCAGTGAAGTTGATCAAGGATGTTAGATCTTGCTTTTCTAAAATTTACAAAAGAAAAGATCACAAACCTCATCTCACTGAAGCGATAGAGAAGCAGACTGAAGTTGTAGACCTGATCTTTATGAAGCTGCATGGAAGCAGAGCAAAGCCACAAATCTCATATCTTTGAAGTTACATCGGAATAAATTGAAGCTACAAGCAAATATCAGAAGATGTAAAAGATTGAACTGAGGCTACAAGATGTGGTGGATTGGAAGGAGACTATCTGAACAAAAAGAGCACCAAAGAAGTCAAGACTCGACAAAACCGTGCAAAATTGGCCTCCCTTTATGTCTTTGCTCTATTCTCGTTACACGACAATGAGCAAAGAGGGGCAGCTGTTGTAGGCCAATTTTTGACCCAAATACATTAAATCACGAAACCCAATTACAGAAGCCCAAAACCCTAACAACCCAATACCCCTGACCCATTTACACTACAACACCCTCAGCCCAACACCTAACCCATTAAACTAACAGCCCAATACACACCTAAACCCAACTAACTAATCCCCGAAACCCAACAACCCTAATCATACCTAACCCCAAACCCTAGCCCCACTTTCGGCACCCACTTGTGCCGCCACTATCACCAAAGACTGACCAGTGCCGAACTCGCACCTGCCCCTGTCCCATCCACCACCGACGTCTGCCACCTGCCCCAGGGTCACTTCCACCATTCCTCTGCACCTGCAAGGAATAAAAAGAAGACAGAATAGCAAAAGGAAAAAAAAAAACAACTTGTAAAAAGGGTTATAAAACCCGAAATCAAAGACTAAAAAGGGTCTTCTTTTTTCTTTTCATTCGGCAGTAAGTAAAAAACACAAAATCAAGAAGCAATGACATTCAATTTCGAAGTCAATATAGTGACTCAATCAGCGTTTAAACACAAATATAGTATTCAAGCAAACCGAACACCAAGATCGAAGGATTAAAAGCAATAAAAAAACCCTAAGGTGATTTCTTTTTTTCTATTTCTATTTTAAGTTCGCTTTTTAACCTATTTTCTTACTTATATATATATATATATATATATATATATATATATTAAAACATAAAACTATAATCTTAAAAAAAATAAAAACCCCCCTGGCCGGAGCACCTTCCCTTCCCCTCCTCTCTCTTTCCCTCTCCTCTTCTCTCTTTTTTTTTTTTTCTTCTCCCCCTCACAAATGATTTTTTTTTCTGAAAAATGGCCTATTTATAGCCCTCCAAAACGACGTCGTTTTGGAGGCTGCCCTTTAGCCCCAAAACGACGTCGTTTTGTTATAATCTGACCCGATCCGACCAGCTCCGGACAAGGATCCGCGCGTTTTTGCTCGTAGGGATTATTTACGCAATAGGTCCTTCCGCATTTTTGATGTTTTAAATCAGGTTTATATTTATTTATGAATTGGCCCTGAACTTTGTCGCGCTTTTCAATTTAGTCCCTGGCCAAGAGCAGCGTTTTAAAGGCTTGGGAAAATTGCCTTTTTGCCCCCTACTGTTTGCAAGCGCATTCAAATAGATCCTCTGATTTATCTTTTATTTTAAAATTTGCCCAAAACTTTGTTTTTAATTCGAATTTAGTCCTTTTTTGTCATTTTTGCTCAAATTAAATTTGTAATATTAATTTTATTTAATATTAATATTATGTTTACTATTAATATTTTTAAATATTAGTATGCTTTGTATGTATATATCTTTTAGTATGTATATATATTTATAAAGTATTATTACTAGTTGTTTATAACATTATTATTCTTTAATATATTATGTATATGTTTTAATACTATATTATATATATATATATATTTTTATATTATGTATACATACTTATAGTATTATATTCTATATGAATACTCTTAACATTATATTATTATATATATATATATCATGTACAAATTTTTAATACTTTATTACATATATATTCTTATATATTATATGTATATTTTAGTACTATGGTTTATATATCTATGTTTTTTTCATACCATACTATGTATATATTATTTATATTTACTATTAATAGTAGTACATATATTTCATTACACGTATATATACCTTTTATTAGTATTATTCTTGTATATTGTATTATTCATTATTATTCATGTATATATATATGTATAGATATTTTTAGTACTTATTATAATATTTTTCTTATTATTTATATATATTCTTTTAAAATATCATAGTATTCATGTATTTTATTATAGATGCACATTGTGTATGTTCATTTTAAATATATTCTGTGTATATATATATATATATATATATTGTTTTTCTTATATTATCTCATGTACATATATTACATCATCATTTTTAGTATCACTGTTATATAATATTAGTGCATATTTTTGTATGCGTACATATATGTTTGTACATAGTATCATTTTTTTATTTTAATATTTTTATATATATTATGTCTATGTATGTGAACTTAATATGCTTATGTATCATATTACATATATCTTTTATGTACGTTATGTATGCCTTTAATACCATACTTTTATATATTGATACGTTCATAATATTAATGTCATTTTTTTTATATGTATAATCGTTGTGTTCTCGTATTTGATATTATAATTATATTTAATCTTGCATGCATGGTTAGCGTTTTAATATTATTGTCATATCTGTTATTTGCTTTAATATATTTTTGTTTCTTCCATTTATGTCGTCTCAATTTTGTTTTACATTCCTTCGAAAATCTCATTTGTGTTTTCTAATTAATTTCAATAATCAAGGCAATGTATCGATTTAATATTAAGTCATCGAATTTCATCGCTATGTTGGATGGAATTTATCGGTTTGTGTTAAAGACGGAACACCCTTCTAAAAAAAAAACCCAAAACTAAAATTTCTCGTCTTTTCAACCGGATCACGACTAAATGTTGCTTTGAACTCGCATTTTTGAAAATCAAGACAACACGTGTTTAACGAGATACCAATTTTGGGCGTCGCGAGGGTGCTAATACCTTCCTCGCGCGTAACCGACTCCCGGACCCTACTTTACTCTGATTTTAACGTAGACTTAAACTCGACCTTCTCTTTATTTTAAAAAATAAATTTATTAGGTGTCTGATCACACCTGAAAAAAAAAGATCGGTGACGACTCCCTTTTTAAAATCGAAAGTTGGTTTTCAAATGTTTGATAAATCGCCACAATTAGCGACCGAGCTAAATTTTTACGTAGCTACACTTCTCTTTTGCTAAACATATTTTGTCATTATGTTTGCAGCCTCTAACTGTCATGACTTCCCATGTGGATTGACAGCGTAATTCAAATTTAATCGTGATATACCCTTATCAAATCATCCAATAACTATGTTTCCAGGAAAAATATGGTCAAGCTCAACCTTGTAACTTCCCTGAAAGAATAGCTTTTGCCTTAAAGTCTTATCCCATCAAAGCACCATGACACATAAAAAGAGCTTGCCCGGCCTCTAAAAATAATACACGGAAGAGTTATTGTTAGCACCTATTAATCCATCACTGAGAACAATAGAGTATCAATCATGTAGAGTCAGTTGTACATATTTAAAAAAATAAATATCTATATTTATTTTCATATTAAATTAATATATTGTTTGTGTATGTAATATATCAATCTAAAATGGTACTAATTCGATAATGGTCAAGTCAACATAGTCATAGTTAACGAAAAATATTTGTTAGTCATATGACTTAATTGATGCTTTTCAACATCTAAGGGCTTAATTGGGTGCTTTTTTGCGGAGAAACTTGATAGATTTTTTTGAGAAAGTACACGAACTTTTTTTAACCTTAAGCCTAAATGTTATAATGATTGATCACAGGGGCGAAGCCAGGGGGTTGGCATGGGCCCAGCCCCCCTAAAATGTAAATTTATTCTTTTGGCCCTTAAATTTTTAAAAAAATTTTAAATTAGTAAAGGTAAAATTACACTTTGGCCCCCTAAAATTATAAAAATTTGATTTAATCATTTACAAATTATAAAGATATAAACTATAAAAAATTAAAATTTTATCCGGCCCCCCTAAATATTTATTCTGCCTTCGCCCCTGATTGATCACAATAAAATATCCATAATAAATATATATACATTTATATACACACACAAGTGATAATGCTTTTTAAAAGTTTGGTTTAAAATTTAAGTATTTATTATTGCTATCAAAATGTGCTTTTAAGAAATAAAATATCCATTTTAGACATGAAGTAATAAAGTAAAAAACTATTTAAATAATATTTAAATTCATTAATATTATGATATTTCGATAAAAATATAAAAATAATTTATCATTACTCATTATGAATATTTTAATATATGAAATATAAATTTTGAATATTTTTAAATATTTAATATTAATTATTTATAAAATTCAATTGAAATACATAAACTATATTTTAAATATTAAAATATAACTATTACAAATTTAGATATATAATTTTTACATTTGAAATAAATTTTCATAAAATTTTTTTTATATCTAATATAAATATTGCATAAAATACATTAAATTATAAATAAAGATTAAAAATATCATTTAACTTTAAAAACATTTTTAACTCAGAAAATTACTTACTTATATTTCAAAAATATTTTAAATAAAAAATGCATTTTAAAAACAATGCTAAAGTTAAAAGAATTTAGAAATATAAAATTGCCAAATTTAGTGAGACACAAGGCAAAATCTACATAAATATTCATACTATAGAAAATATCATCTAACAATAGAACCGCGTGGAATTGGAATTAATTGTTGTTGTAAGGCCGGTGGAAGATGGTCCGAAAAGTTTTCTTTTTCTTGTTTAAGGTGAAAAAAATTTTCAATTTAAAAAAAAAATAATTAAGTTATTATTTTTTATTTTTATACTCAATTGAGTATTTGAACTCTTAAATGCATCAAAAATGTTCTCAAATATTTTCAAAAAAAAAAAACAATTAAGTCCCATTTTTTTCACTTAATTGGGTACTTGAGTTACCTCAAATTTTTTCAAAGAAAACAATTAAGTCCCTATTTTTTTTCATTCAACTGAGTACTTAAACTGACAAAATACATCAAAAAAGCCAAGGGCAGATCTAGCGGGTTGGTAGGGGCTGGACCCCCCTAAAATGAAAAATTCTCATTTAGGCACTTTATAATTTATAAAATTTTAAATTAATAGTGGTAAAATTGCACTTTGGTCCTCAAAAATAATAGAAATTTGATTTAATCTTCTTAAAATTATAAAGATATAGACTATTAAAATGGTGAAATTGTACTTTTATTATCATAAAAATATATGATTTAATTTCGCCCCCAAAAATATTTCTGACTTCGCCCCTACCCCCTAAGTCGTATTTTTGGATCTGCCACTAAGAAAAACCCTTTGACCATTAACCGTTAAAGTTATAAAAAAATTATAAAATGTTTCTTTTGGTACGATAATTTTTATACTTTTTTTTTTAAATTTTACATTTCTTTACATTTTTTTTATAATTTTCTCACAACTTTATAAAAATTTATAATTTTTTCTATATTTCTATATATTTTATATTTTTTACGATTTTTATAATTTTTTCTTCTAATTTTTAATAAAAATTTAATATTTTTATATTTTTATTAAAATTTAATATAACTTTTATTGATTTTTTTTTGCCACATGCCATGCTGCAGTTGACACGTGGTGGCTTTATGACAATACCTTCTCAAGTATCTTTTTATCCTAACCAAGGATATTACATTCCATATCCAATGGTAAGACAACCAGTTGGAACTCAATTATCATTTACACCACAACCGGTAAGTCAATTACCCTAGTCTCAGGATCCAAATTCAGCATATCATGCTAGTTATGCTGAAATCATAAAAGGAGCAAAAAAGTTTTGTGCATCAGAAAATTTGTTGAAATCACAACAAATTCAGGAAATAAAATATTTTTATAATCCAAGTTTACCATTAGAATTATAAAATTTTATTAATAAAATATGAAAAACTCATTTTACTGAGCAAAGAGCTAATTTCAATAGAGCTCTTACTAAGCTTTCACAATTTTTAGTTGAAAAAGAAATTAAAGAACAAGAAGCTCATGATTTATTATTAAAATCCATTTTATATCGAGATAGAGAAGAACTAGAAATTAGTTATTTAGATATTAAAGAGATAAACAATCTTCTTGATATATTTCAATATTTTATTAATAAGGGAACAAATAACCCGATTATGAACAAAATGTTTAGGTTAGGTTTATATAATAAGGCTAGGAATATTCTACCTGTAGAAATATTTACAAAAATAAATAGAGCTATTTGCAACCAGCAAGGTCAATTTCAAAAAGTTTTTTCAGAATATTTTATACAAGCTTATGTTTTCACTAACGATTTAAATGAAAAATTTCCTATTATAAAGTTTAGACTTGATCATGAACCATTTGATATAAGTAGTATTGAACGGGATTTTGTGAAAGAAATAACAGTTCAAAATTTCTCTTTCCATTTATTAAAAGATTTTTCTGCATTTATCAAAACTATGTTATTACGTATAGTATATGAAGATGATTTTTATTATTATTTTCATCTTGAGATCAACAATCTTATTGGTATAGCTGAAAAAGAAAAATTTTATCAGCCATATCAAATTTGGATTCTTAAAAAAATGATTGGAGATCCCAACCTTTCAGCAGTTAAAGAAGAGAAAAGACACTTGACAAAAAATATTAACAAGTGTCACAATAATCCCAGTTATTATCAGATCTAAGCAAGAATAGATTTAATGACCAAAGTACAATATTTACTTCAGCAAAAAACTTATAGCTTCTGGACTGATGGAAGAAGAATATTGGCATATGACATAGGAGTCAGATACACTCTGTAACACCCCTAACTCGGCCTAGACGTTATGACCGAATCTGGAGGTGTCACAAGATAGGAGTTTTGAAAATAGAGTTTTCTCGTTAGAACATTCACATTTTTACTTGAAAACACCGTTTAATTAGTCCATTTGCTAAAACTTATTATAGCGGAAGCTTTAAAACAATTATATTTAGAAAATGCCGTCGTCTTTTAGAAAAACTTTTGTTGCGCATAAGTTGTCATTTTTAGAGGAAAACATTATGTTTAATCATGCAATTTAGCAGCATATAAAACGATAAATTCCAGAGAGTCCCAGAATTTTACAAACTCTCAAATATAAATTAAATTCAAAAATAGCCCATAAATAACTAAGTTTTATCAATTTACGCTCGAGTGGTCACTGCTTAGTCTCTATCAATGGACATTATCTACCAATGGACATTTAAGGGGGAATGTTATGAATATTTTATTAAGTAGATTTCTATCATGATTAAGATAAAGTTTTAATGTACTTTAAATTCTAATAGTTATTAGAATTTAATCTCTACTTCTTTTATACTTTTTATGCCTATAAATAGAGACTCTAATAAAGCATTGTAATTACACATTTTGATTAATAAAGTATCTTCTCTATTGCTTTCATATTTTCTTTATTTTTTATTCTCTTCATCTCTATTTATTTTATAACAATTAATTAATAAAACATATTTCAATGTGATTTTAGTTTTTATAAATATTTAAAATAATGATAATGTAAAATTTTAATTTATATTCAAAGCATTCAATATTTAAATGTTATAGTCAACATAACTGGAAATAGATTTTTGGATTTATTCAAGACTTTAATGCCTACATAATTTCTTATTAGACTGGATATATTTTCTTGGTGGGTTCTTCATATATGTACTGATTAACTTGTGGGGGCACAACCACGTTTAAACTGAATAAAAACAAAAAAAAGATTCTTCTAAATTAGTGAGGGTTACTATATATATTTTTGGGTAATAAAAGAGGGGAATCAATTACAAATTAATAGAAGTAACATTTGAAGTTGAAGATAAAAATTTAATATTTAAATGAATATCATCACCAACTTTAGTTGGAGGGACTTGAAATACTCGTGGATCATGTGGGAAATCCTTCATTAAGTTTGTTAATATGTGCAATGCAAAATTTGTATTTCTTTAAATCTGTTTGATGACCACACGCTAATCATGCTTATAGAGTTCTTAAATTCTTGTGACAAAATTTCTATTCGTATGTCTCTTAAGGCCATCAAAAATATCATTAACAGCTGTATTACAATCAGTCACTACTATAATATTTTTACATTTGGCTCTCCATACAAGTTATAACCCATCATAAATAGCTCAAAACTCGGCTTGTTGAATACTACATCTATCAATATTCCTCCCAAATCCCCATAACCATTTGCATGAATTGCAAAGTCCATAATTACCTGAAGTGTTTCCTCATGAGTTGATTTGGTGAAATCAAGTTGATTTAATTAATGTAAAGACCGAAAAGATATGGTGGATACTTAATCCATTTTTGATGATGTCCAAATTATCCATGTGGCAATATGTTGTGTCCTCTACAAACCATTTAACACCATTTGTAGCACGTAAAAATAATTTTAATTATCAGTTGAGGTGGTATCAACCACGTATCTATAAAGGTGAAAACAAAAGTTTAAATTTCGTAAAAATAGACTTAATTAAAAGATGTAGTTTCGATGAGTATACAAAGTCCAAAGTTGAGCCTAGCCTGATGTGTATTAATTAAGCAGACATCCATGTCCCAAGGCATTGTATTTGAACATTCTTTCATTAATAATCATGTATTTGGTTGTATATATATTTATATATATGTATATGTTAATTATGCATTTTTGAGGTGGAATTGGAGATTAAATGTGAAAGCAATATGAGGTGGAAAGATCCCCAAACAAAGATTTGTTTTGCTTCCTACTCTTAATAATAGCAAACATCATCTTTCTTATTAGATTAAATATATAGGAAAGTAAGGTCCTCAATTTTTGGCTTTATAGTGTCAACAAATTTATCTTACCCAATAAGTTTCCCCACTTTTTGCTCTCTCCCCTTGCTCTTGCTCATGCTCTTGCTCATGCTCATGCTCATGCTCATGCGTTTAACTTTAAACCCTTTCTCTCAGTTCTCTTCACTCAATTTCAAAGATACTCAAAACTTCACAACAATCATGGAGTTTAGGCAAAACCAAGGTGGAGAAGGCGGCCGGACAGAAGCAGATCCAGCCATAAAAGAGGGTGTTCAAAAAGGGGCATATTGGTTTCAAGAGAAGAAAGGGAGCGTGTTTCCAGTGAAGAAAAAGCTTGTCAAGACAATGATGGCTGAGTGCATTGCTAATTCTTTATCCAGTAAAATAGGTGGATCCTCCAACACGACTGTTACTAACACTACTCCATCAAAGTCCTCCAAAAGCAACAAGATCACTACTTTGAAAATATCCCCAGACCCTTGATTCTTCAATGCAATATTCATCACTAATATATATGGTAGTTTTGGTTCATAAAAGGCATGGTTATGTTTAAGGCACTTGGGCAATTTTGATCTTGTTTTTATTGTTTGCACCAAGTCCTTGTGTTGTATAGTAGTTTGTTTTTAGTTAAGTAATTTGGTTTCTGATTTCATCTGTCTTTACTAGGGAAGTATGTTGTACGCTGTTGCTGTCACTGTTACCTTAATGCCAACTGCAGTGCTGTTGATGTTTTTATTCATATATTACAGTTGAATCCTTAAAAGTATAAAATCTCAATTGTATCCTTCCACTTGAGGAGAAGAATCGCAGAGTTGAGTTTAATTTTGAAGTTGATTTGATTATTTTATACGAATCATGAATCCAACTTGTAAGTGATGTGAAAAAAAAACCATCAAGTTGTAAGACGTATTTAATAAGATGATGAAAGTATTTTAGATTTAATTGAACAAGAGTGTTAATAGAAGGCGGGGTTGGAGGAATATTTCAACTTTCAAGCAATGAAATTAAAAGTAATATGAAAAGCTGACCTTGAGGATCTTTGAAGAAAGTAATATGAGATATAACGACAAATATTATAGAAGACTTGAGGAATGATGTTTATGTCCCCAATTTGAAGAAATTTAAAAAGGGACTAACTTAAGTTTATAATGTTAATTTAGAGAGTTATTTTAAAATATTTGTGTTTTGGAATTTGGAAGCTTCTCTTCTCTTGCCACCAATTTAATATATAAAATTCCTTTTTTCTCAAAAAAAAAAGTTTAAAGTAAATGAAGGAGAGGGATCAAAAGGATACGTAGCATCTATTTGAGGAATAAGACAACGAAATCTTTGTGGGGCAGAAAGGACCACAACACCGCACATACAAATTAATAAGCCTTCCTACGTATGACAGCTCCGAAGAAATTGATGTTAATCTTGGGCTTCAGTCAGAGATTGTGGAGGGATATGTGGCTGTGGCTGTGGCTGTTCACAACTCTTTCTTTCAATCTCCTCATAATAACTCCTCGTTTTTAAACTCCAAAATCAAATAACTAACCAGTATTTTTAACAACTCCAGTTTATGGCTTGCCGGATTCTCCTTTCCTCAAACATCAATAATTGCCCTTCACCTCCATGCTTCTGTTCTATCTATTTACAGACAAATATGTACACGTAACAATATGCCTCATAATATTTGGTGGATTCAATAAAATAACAGTTAAAAGTTGAGTCGTTTTAAGAATAATTAGGGAAAATAGTTGACATCCCAAAAATTGGGTTAGTAAAATTGAATTAGTAAATTGAGGGTTAGTAAACTGAAAATTGAAATTAGGTTAGACTGTTAAAACAAATAGGAATAAATAAAAATAAAATATTAAAATAATTAAAATTAAAAAAATTAGGTTAAGAAATTAAAATTAGGTGCTCAAGAATTAATTTGCTTAGAACGGACTTTAAAAATAAGATCAAATTTGAAAATAATTTAGAAAATAAGTTTTAGTTGAAAACAATGACTAATTTAAAAAGGGAAGAAATTGGAAGTGGTTAAAAGGGCAATTGCCTAATTTTTAAAAATTGGTTGCCTATCTAACAACCCCATCCTCCCTTCCTTCTCATTTTTATCTCATTCAAAAATTTTCCAAACACCAAATTAAAACTTCTCTCTCAAAATTAATTCATCCTTTTAGAATTTCTAATCTTCCGAACACGAATTCCTCCTTCAATCTTAAAGAAATTCATCTTTTCTCCTTCAATTTCACCATTGCTCTTCAACATGTTTTTGGCCAAATTTGATCCTAAACTTATCAACTAACATTCTGACTTTTTTTTAAGTAAACTAAGTATGTTGTTAATTCAATTCAAGTTTTAATTGATTTAATCGATATTTCAATAAATCTAATGATTTAAAACCAATCTTTGGCTTGAAAATGGTAGATATCATAATACTAAGCTAAGTTGTTGTTTTAAATTGGTTTTCAACTTATTTTGATGTAATTAAAGGTTTTTAAACATAATTTAACAAATCCTCAAAGAATTTAAAGGAATTGGATGTTTTCCCCTTTTATGTGTTCTTATAAACTTGACTTTTTCGGAAGAGTTAGATCCGTGTAACTAGATAAAATTGATGGTTTAGATCTATAATTAAATGATATTTAGGATGTTTAGAAACTTATTTAAGGTTTAGAAACGAAAATTAAGTGATGAAACCTCTTATTTCGATAAATCTAGTTAGTTTTTGATATTGTGAATGAGAAACTTAGATTTATGATTTTACTGCTATTTTTATGAATTTGTTGTTGTTCATCATATTTTTCCAATTTCTTTAATGTGTATACAAAGTGCCAAATCAATCAGAAGCCTCTACAAGTAAGGATAAGGGCAAGCAAAAGCTTATTTGAGCTTTGGTTTTGAAGCAAAGTTTGGTTAAGGTGAGTGATCTGGTGTGTTGTAATTAATGCACAAATCATTGTGTTAAAGGAGAGCCTAGGTAGTCTAAACACCTATCTTAAGTTCCAAGAGTAAGTGTTTCTTCCTTGAGCTATAATACTTTGCAAATGATGATGAACTGTGATAAGATATGTATGTGATATGTTAAAGAAATGGATGTGAATTTGTCAGAATATGCCTATTGATCTATTGGTTTAATGCACACTGTAGCGATGTAAACTTTTTTTGCTTTGGGTCACTAATTGAGGCGATTATTTGAAATTTTGAAAATGGAATTTCGGTTTTAAAGAAAAAGGGAGTCGCCACTGATCTTTTTTCTAGGTGTGATCGGACACCTAATAAATTTATTTTTTAAATAAAAAGAAGGCCGAATTTAAGTCTACGTCAAAATCCAGAGAAAAAATAGGGTTCGGGAGTCGGTTATGCACGAGGAAGGTATTAGCACCCTCGCGACGCCCAAAATTGGTATCTTTGTTAAACACGTGTTGTCTTGATTTTCAAAAATACGAATTCAATTTGACATTTAACAGTGATCCGATTGAAAAATGAGAATTTTTAGTTTTCAGCTTTTTTTTTTAAAGGGTGTTCCATTTTCTACATAAGTCGATGAATTTCACCCAACATAGCGATGAAATCGATGACTTTGCCTTATTTATTAAAATTAATAAAAATGAATCAAATATTTTTAAAATAAATAAAAAAATCATAAGTAAATAAATGGTACAAACGATGATATGATGAGTGACAAATGTTAACATATAATATAAGAATACTAGGATAAAGATAAAAAAAAACAATATTTACAATAAAAAAATAAAAATAATGATATGCTAATAGTATAATAAGAAAATCAAACTAATACAGAATGGGTAAGAACCGCATTGGAAATACATCGAAACAAATATTAAATATGATAATAAAAATAACCATGCATGCGATATTAAACGTAATAATAGTGTTAAACGCGAAATAAAAACAATGAATATATATATAATAATAGTTAGTAAAGTGATGGAAACATGATATTAAAAACACTAATAATGTTACCTATATACATACGTATATATATTTAAAATATAAACATAATAATAGTATTACAAAGTATATACATAGTATAAAAAATACATACATAGTATAATATTAAAAATACACACATAATATATAGTTATAAAAAAATATATTTATATATATATAAGATAATATGTAAGAAAAAATATAATAAGGTATTCGAAATATATACATGATATATATAAAAATACAATATTAAAAAGGTATATATATACGTAATATATAAAAATACATATACATAATATAATAGTAAAATATCTACATAATATATACATATTAGAAATAATAATGTTAAAAACACCTATTAATAATATTACATAAATATATATACCTATATATATTAAAAAAATATATATATATAATAAAACATATACTAATATTAATAATAATAAGGATAATATAAAAATATATACATGAAACAGATAAAAAATATATATAACTAATAACATTAAAATATATACATAACATATATAAAATATATCATTGATAATATTAAGAATACATGCATAATATATGAAAAACGTGTACAATATATATATTCAAAATGATAATAATAATATTTAAAAAAACATTAATAGTACTATATAAATATATACATATATATACATATAAACACATAAATACTAATTGAAACTATATTAGTACCGATAATAATAACAGAATATTGATAATAGATATAATAATGATATTAATAAAATATAAATAATATTAAAATAAAATAAAATACGTAAAAGAGGGTGAAATAGGATAAAATTTAAATTAAAACAATATTTTTGGTGTAATCTTAAAAAAGAAATAAAGGAAAATAGGATAGATTTGGATGCGCGCAAAACAAGGGAGGATTGAATTGGGAATATCCCCACACCATCAAAATGGTGCCATTCCAACAAGTACTAAAATGTAATTAAAATAATATTTTGGGCGAATTTTAAAAGTAACAATGAGTTGATTTGAAAGGACCAGAAAGGAGAAGGGACCATTTGCACAATTTGTCCCAAAAGCAGAGACATGCTTGGCCTAGGGTTTGTGACGCCGTTTCATCTTTGTCATTTAAGTTATTTTTTCTATTTTTTTTTCATTCTTTGTTTCATTCTTGTTTAAACAAAAGAGAGAACACCCCCACCCTTTTTCCTTTTTTGGTTAAGGTTTTAAAACCCCTTTGTGCCGCCACATCATGGCTCTCTGAAGCCGCTGAGTTCTCCGTCGGCGACAGTGGTCAAAGCCACCAAGATCTAAGTTTCTTTTTTTTTTTATTTAAAAATGATTTATAGTGAAAATGATGATATAAATCAAGAAAAAAAGTAAATAACGAAATGAACTAAAGAAATAAGGGAAACAGAGGTTAAAATCCACCTTTTTTCTTCTGTTGTTTTGCTTTTGATTTTCAATATACGTGTCTAACAGTCTTTTTCTTTTTTTCAAAACAGAACAATAGCCAAAGAAAATCAAAACTCCAAAAAAATCCCCCTTTTCCTATCCTTTTGTTCGGCTTATATAGCCGTTTACATTGTTTTTTAACCATTTTTGCTGCTTGCGTGTCTGCTCCATCTTGCAGAGTAGTTGATGGCGGTGGAATAGGGGTTGACAGAGATGATGAGACAGAGACGGCGGCTGGTGGAGGCAGGTGGCTGCTAGTGCTAGAGTTTTTCCTTTTTGCTATTTTTTTATTATTGGTTTGGGCTAGGGTTAGTGATTTGGGCTGATGTAATTTGGGTTTGGGTATTTGTATTTGTTTGGTTGGGTTTTATTGGGTTCTGGGCTGTTGGGGTTATTGGGCTGAAGGGTTGAGGTTTAAGTGTGGGTAAAATTGGGCTATAACAACTGCCCTTCTTTACTCATTGTCGTGTAACGAGAACAGAGTTGTTGTCGTGTAACGAGATTAGAGTAAAGACTTTTAGGAAAGACCAATTTTACCCAGTTTTGTTGAGTATTAACTTCTTTGGCACTCATCTTCTTTAGGTAGCTTCATTCTAGTCCACCGCATCTTGTAGCTTTGGCTCAATCCATCGCGACTTCAGAGTTATGACTTGTGGCTTCACTCTACTCGTATCTATAGGGATATAAAATTCATTGTGATCTGTTCTTCTGCTGTATCTTCAGGAAGATAAGATCTACAACTTCAATGTGCTCCACCGCAACTTCAATCAGCTCCAATGTAACTTCAGGGCTCTGCTACAATTTCAGGGAGATAAGACTTGTAACATTCAACTTGCTTCTCTGTAACTTCAAGGAGGCAAAATCTAGTGTCTTCAATTAGCTCCAATCTTTATTCTTTACTCGGCATGTAATCCTGAGCTGAACTCATTTCTCACAATATGAGCTGACTTTTTAAAAAAACAGACATCAAAAACAGAAATTGAAAATAGCTCAGCGCATGAGCCAAGGCTCAACTCACCTCTCGCGATATGAGTTGATTTTTAAAAAATATAAATTGAAAAAACAGAAATTGAAAATACCTCAGCGTGCCCTGAGGCTCAACTCACCTCTCGCAATATGAGCTGATTTTTTGAAACATAAATTAAAAAAAATAGAAATTGAAAATACCTCAGCATGTGAGCTGAGGCTCAACTCACCTCTCACAATATAAGTTGATTTTTGACAAACAGAAATTGAAAATACCTCAGCGTGACCTGAGGCTCAACTCACCTCTCGCAATATGAGCTGATTTTTTATTTTATTTTATTTTATCTTTTTTTTTGTAAGACAGAAATTGAAAATACCTCAACGTGCCTTGAGGCTCAACTCACCTCTCGCAATATGAGTTGATTTTTGAAACAGAAATTGAAATTACCTCAGCGTGTCCTGAGGCTCAACTCACCTCTCGCAATATGAGTTGATTTTTTGACAAATAGAAATTGAAATTACCTCAGCGTGTCTTGAGGCTCAACTCACCTATCGCAATATGAGTTGATTTTTTTTGAAAAACAGAAATTAAAACATCAGAGTACCAAAACATGTCATCTGGTGGAACTCAGGTGTCTTTTCTTTGATTCAGTACAGCTAACATCGCATCCTCTTGCTCTCCTGGAGTACCTGTATATGTCATGCCTGATGTTATCATGATATGCACATGTTTTTCTTAAATGCCTTTATGCCTACATGATTATGCTATGCGCCTTAGGCATGTTAGTCATATGTCCTTTTTCGTCACGATTTTTGTGATGATCCGCATTCATTACTTCGGCTCTTGACTTTCTCTTTAGGCCCTGTACCCGCCCTCAAGTTTCACGAACAATCTACGTTTCTCAGATATCGCTCTTTTTGCCCCTGGTTGAACTTTGTCCATGCTTTAAAGCTCTTGTACTTATCAAATTCTTATCCGAGCAATGCTTAACATTTCTTTTGTTTAGAGTATGTCATTTCACTATTTATCATGTAAATAAACCACATAATTAGATGCATGAAAATGGTCAGGTAGGTACAAAAGGGATACCTTCATTTATTTATTTCAAAGGTGACAAACAAAGAAAGTTAACCAATAATAGTAAAAAAGTGTCATAACGAGAAAATGGATCGCATTCAATGGATACAAATGCTCTAGAATTTCAACGCATGAACTCTTCTACATTCCTCAATCAAGAATCTTTTCGAGCATGGTTTCTTGCGTAGAAGATTTTGAGCTTTCAGAAATGCTTCAAATATTGTAGTCTCACTGTTTGACCCACCGTTCAAAACGCCTTGCTTTTTAAGCCAGTGCTTGCTTCATTAGAACGCCCTTTCGGGTTTTCATCCTAATCTTTTGTGTTAATCAAGATGCCCTTTTCGGGTTTTCACCTCGATCTCTCTTTTTTTTAAGATGCCCTTTTCGGGTTTTTATCTTGATTTTCTTTTTCAAGCATAATATTTCTTCACAACATCTGAGTTCACTGGATTCGGTAACTCCTTCCCATCCATCTCGGTGAGAATCAAAGCTCCACCTGAGAAAGCCTTCTTTACGACGTATGGTCCTTCCCAATTTGATGCCCATTTTCCTCGTAAGTCTTTTTGTATTGGGAGAATCTTTCTCAGCACGAGTTCTCTTTCGTGGAATTCTCTTGGTCGTACCTTCTTATCGTGAGTCGCTATCATTCTCTTTTGGTACATCTGCCCATGACAGATTGCCTTTAAGCATTTTTCTTCGATAAGATTTAGCTGGTCATTTCGAGCTTGAACCCATTCTGCTTCCTCTAGTTCCGACTCCATTAAGACTCGTAGAGAGGAGATCTCAACTTCGATAAGTAGCACAGCTTCCATTCCATAGACCAGAGAGAAAGGAGTTGCTCCCGTAGATGTCCGTACAGAAGTACGATATGCATACAAAGTAAATGGTAGCTTCTTGTGCCAGTCTTTATATGTCTCGGTCATTTTCCCAATAATCTTCTTAATATTCTTGTTGGCCACTTCAATAGCTCCGTTCATTTTCGGGTGATAGGGTGATGAGTTATGATGCTTTATTTGAAATTGCTCACACACTTCCTTCGTCATCTTGTTGTTCAGATTCAAAGCGTTATCTGAGATGATTCTTTCAGGCAAACCATATCGACAAATGATTTCTTTTTTTAAAAACCTGCAAACTGCAGTCTTCGTCACATTGGCAAACGAAGCTGCTTCTATCCATTTTGTGAAGTAATCAATAACCACAAAAATGAACCAGTGTCCATTAGAAGCTTTTGGGGAAATTGGCCCTATAACATCCATGACCCACATAGAAAAAGGCCACGGAAAAGTCATGACATGAAGGGGCGAAGGGGCTGTATTAATTTTATCGCCGTAAATTTGACATTTGTGGCACTTTCGTGCATAACTAATACAGTCGCTCTCCATCGTCAGCCAGTAGTAACCGAGTCTCATAATTTTTCTGGCCATAGTGAAATCATTGGCGTGTGTCCCACATATTCCCTCATGGACATCTTCAAGTATTTTTCTAGCTTCAACATCATCCACGCATCTCAAGAGCACTTGATCTTTTCCTCTTTTGTATAGGATGTCCACATCAAGAATAAATCCCGCTGCCATTCTTCTGATTGTTCTTTTTTCGTTCTCATTTGCTTGTTCGGGATACTTTTGGTTCTTGACATATTCTAAGATATCATGGAACCATGGCCGTCCATCTGGCTTTTTCTCAATGCTAAAACAATGTGCCGGGACTTCATATATGCTCATTTAAAGAGGCATTATTTCTTTTTCTCTGTTAGCTTTGAACATTGAGGCCAAAGTGGCCAGGGCATCAGCCAATTGGTTTTCTTCTCGTGGGAAATAATTAAAAGTTACTTCTTCGAATTCTTTAATTAGTTCTGCCACTAAATCACTGTATTTAACCAATTTTGGATCTCTCACTTCCCAATCTCCACGGATTGGTAAATCACCAACGCTGAGTCTCCATATACCTCTAAAATTTTGACGTTTCGTTCAATTGCTGCACGAAGTCCCATGATACAAGCCTCATATTCTGCTATATTATTGGTACAGAAGAAGATCAGCCTGGCTGTGAACGGATAATGGTTCCCTTCTGGTGATACTAAGACTGCTCCAATCCCATGCCCCAATGCGTTCGATGCACCATCAAAGCTCATCTTCCATGACTTCTCTTTTGATGACTCGCACTCTTTTTCTGTAATGCACATCAAGTCTTCGTCCGAAAAATCAAATCTCAATGGCTCGTATTCCTCTGTTGTTCGAGTTGCTAAGAAATCAGCTATTGCACTCCCTTTTATCGACTTTTGGCTCACATAGACGATGTCGTATTCTGATAATAAGATCTGCCATCGTGCCAATCTGCCATCGTGTCATTCTTCTTGAGAGGGTAGGTGATTCCATCATGTACTTAATTGGGTCCAGCTTCGAAATTAACCATGTTGTATGATACAACATATATTGCCTGAGCCTCCGAACTACCCAAACCAAAGCGCAACAGATTTTTTCAATTGACGAGTACTTTGCCTCATACTCTGTGAACTTTTTGCAGAGATAGTAAATTGCATTTTCTCTTTTCTCTGACTCAACGTGTTGCCCCAGTACGCAACCCATTGAATTTTCGAACATAGTCAGATACAATATTAATGGTTTTCCTGAAGTTGGTGGTACTAACACCGGGGGATTAGACAAATATTATTTTATCTTGTTAAAAGCCTCTTGGCACTCTTCGTTCCATTCTCCTGGATTATGTTTTCGAAGGAGTCGAAAAATTGGGTCACACTGGTTTGTAAGTTGAGCAATGAACCGAGCGATGTAGTTCAACCTCCCTAAAAACCCTCTGACTTCTTTTTGCATTCGCGGAGGTGGTAGTTCTTGTATGGCTTTTATCTTATCTGGATAAACTTCAATGCCTCTCTCGCTGATGATGAAGCCTAGCAATTTTCCAGAGGTAGCCCCAAACGTACACTTGGCTGGATTGAGCTTTAGCTGGAACTTTCTCAATCTTTCAAACAACTTCCTGAGTTTCCCAACATACTCTCTTTCCCCTTTGGATTTGGCGATCATATCATCAACGTAGACTTTTATTTCTTTGTGTATCATGTCATGAAACAACATCACCATGGCCCTCTGATATGTTGCCCCAGCGTTCTTTAATCCAAACGGCATCACCTTATAGCAGAATGTTCCCCACATCGTTACGAAAGTAGTTTTCTCCATATCCTCAGGAGCCATCTTTATCTAATTATAACTCAAGAATCCATCCATGAATGAAAACAATGAATGTTTGGCTATGTTATCCACCAATGTATCGATGTGTGGCAAAGAAAAATTATCTTTAGGACTTGCTCGATTCAAATCGCGATAATCCACGCACATTCGTACTTTGCCGTCTTTCTTTGGTGTCAGGACTATGTTAGCCACCCATTCTGGATATTTGGAGGCTTGTAGGAAGCCAGCATCAAATTGCTTCTTGACTTTCTCTTTTATTTTCAACAACATCTCAGGTCTCATCCGTTTTAGCTTTTGTTGAATGAGTTTGCATTCTGGCTTTAATGGGAGCTTATAGACCACTACATCTTCATCCAATCCTGGCATGTCCTGATATGACCATGAGAATACATCTTTGTACTCGCGGAGCAAAGTAATCAAATTATGCCTGGTGCCCCTTGAAATAGATGTCCCAATCTTCACTTCTTGCTTTCTTTTTTCAGTTCCCAAATTTATTATTTCAACAGATTCTTAATGAGGCAAAATCTGTTTATCCTCTTGTTTCACCATTCTTAGTAAGTCAGGAGACGAGACATAGTCTTCAACATTTTCTTCGGCTTCGAATTATCCTAAACAAACAGCCTTCTCAAAATCGATTTCAAGACTCGTAACGGGTTTGTTCATGCCGTTGATATCTGAGCACCTGAAAGTTAAATGGAAAAGGAAACTATAGAGGGGCATCCAAGTATTGGAACCAACGAACGAAATGTTATGGCATGGCATGAGGCAGATGTAAGGATAGGCTATGAAATGAGAAAATAATTATGAAATTAGTGATAATGCGAAAGATCGTGACAAAATGCATATTCATTGATATTCATTTGAATGATAAAGAGTGGATGCAAGCTCTTACAAAAGAATTCTATTATATCTAAGGACACAATAGAGGGTTAACGTTTGAGCATTACTCTGAAGACTTATAAATTACAAGAAGGTCCTCGGCAATCCAATTGTTCAACATGAAATCCGGGGGACAAGGGCGTATTCTTGAGACGTCTTTACTTGCGTCAGCTCCTTTGTCAATGACATTTATACTGATATTCTGAAAACCCTTTTCTATCATTAACATCGTGCTTTGTGTATTATCCTGCCTCGGGTATATTATTCCCACAGACGTAAATGTTCTTGACAAATGAGGGAATTTCATAGGCTCCCATTCTGGTTCTCGGCCTAAGGTTCTCGCGATCCTTCTTTCCTGATCTTTCTTCCACTGTTTTCTTCTTTGACGTGCGTCTGGCTGGAAACCTAAACCGTATCGAGCCTTATGATGTACTGGCCTTAGAGCCCTGACTATTCCTTGCTGAAATTTTCCCAAACCTTTCCACGCTCGGGCTCTCCTCCCCACAGTCAGCTTGATACCCATCCTGGTATTTCTCGACAGCTTAGGCATGGGAATTCTGTTTCCCTCGGGAACAAATGTGGCATTGACAAATTCGAGAGATCAGAAGGAACATTCCACTGAGTCTTTGCTTACTTCAAGATATGGTGCATTAGCAGAGATAGATGCGACAATGTTTTCCTCGCCCTCGACTGTGACCAAACAGCCATCCATGATAAATTTCATTTTTTGGTGGAGTGTTGACGGGACTGCTCCAGCGGAATGGATCCAAGGTCTTCCCAAGAGGCAATTGTATGATGGTGTAATGTACATGACTTGAAATTTAACATCGTATATATAAGGGCCCACTTCTAGAGGGATCTCAATCTTTCCCATGACTTCACGCCTTGTCCCATCGAATGCCCTTACTGTGGAATGAAAGGGCCTTAAATAGGACAGATCCATCAAAATTCTGAAAAGTGTGGCCAAAGGCATGACGTTGAGTGCCGACCCATTATCGATGAGCACGTTTGGTATTATGTAGCCCTTGCAACGAGTCGTAATATGCAGTACTTTCACTGAGCCTCTACCGTTTGGCGGTATCTCATCATCACTAAAAGAGATGAAATTGTCCGTGTTCAGATTATTCACCCATCTATCAAGCCTCTCAACAGATATGTTGTTTGCTACGTAAGCTTGATTTAACACCTTCAGCAAAACGTTCCGGTGTGGCTCTGAATTTAACAGTAGAGATAAAATTGAGATTCATGCTGGTTGCTTATTCAATTGTTCCACCACATTGTATTCACTGTGCTTGATAAATTTCAAGAACTCCTGTGCTTCCTCCTCATCCACAGGCTTTTTAGTTTCTTACACGGGTGGAGTTTCCTGCTCGACTTCGGCCTCATACATCACTGCCTTTCCTTTTTGCTTCCAGTCACTGTTCTTCTTTATAGGCTCAATCTCTTTAGAATAACATCCCCCACTACGGGTAAAATGGCCTACCTCCCCAACATCTCCAATTGTGGTTTTGGATTTTTCACCTTCAGGTGTGACGATGTTGATACCGTATTTCCACGGTACCGCCTTGTCGTCCTTGTAAGGGAAAGGAGATGGTACTTTAATGATCATCTTTGGTTTTACCAGCTCCTTCTTCGCGTCGTAATAAATTATTAACGGTCGATCGGCGCTATACGGGAAACCTGACGATTGATTGTCAAAGGCGCATATTTCTCCTCTATCGGCCTCTTCGCCTTTATAAAAAATCCCAATCTTCTTATTATCAATCATATTTTGCAGTAATCTTCTGAACTCCTCGCAAGACTGAATATCGTGCCTTTCAATACCATGGAATTCACAAAAACTTTGACCTTTTGCATTTCTTCCTTCGAAGACTCTGTTAAGATGACAGAGCAACCCCTTTTCAGCTAGTAACTCTCAGATTTTCTACAGAGGTGTTCTTATTTCAGAAACCCATCTTCTACTTTGTCGTTTGTTCTCCTCTCCCACTGCACTTACATTCCTTTCGGTGTGGTTTGGGAATGGGTTCCCGGCCGTACCGTCAGTACCATCAAATCGCAGAATGTCCGCATCGATGAGTCCTTGAACTCTCCTTTTGAAGGCAAGGTAGTTTTCCGTAAAGTGTCCCTGTTCCCAACGTGGTATACACAACTAGCGTTAGGGTCGTACCATTTCGGGTACGGGGGTTTCAGGGGTGCCATATAATGGGGAGATATCAATTGTTTCTCCAAAAGTTTTGGGTACAATTCCCCATACTACACAGGGATAGGAGTAAATTGTGGTCTCTCGGGATTTGGCCTTGCTGATCTTGGTTCGTTTCTGGGTTGGCTTTGAACAGGTACAGTGTTTTGTGGGAATGCAGTGACTGGTCTTTGGTTGTTCGTGGCATATACAGGGTAGGATGGGTAAGGAGGTGGCGTTTGATAGTAAGAGTTTTGAGGAGGGAAATAGACATTTGGAGATGAGTGATATTGGGAGTATAACGGCTTCCAGTTCCTACCATGTGGGCTTCTAGCTCTTTTTTTCTCATGGGTACTGCCCTTTTTGAACTTTCTGAACCTTCCATCCTCCCACTTTTGATGGCATTCTCAATAAGTTCTCCAGATATTGCGATATTCGAAAAATCCTTCGTAGTACTTCCCACCAGCTTGTCATAGAATGGTGCTCTCAGAGTATTGATGAAAAGGACTGTTATCTCAGTCTTAGTTAGTGGTGGTTCCACTTGAGCCGAGATATCTCTCCACCTTTGAGCATATTGCCTAAAGGTTTCTGCTGGTTTCTTTTCCATCATTTGTAGAGTCATTCGATCAGGCACCATATCCGATACATGCTTGTACTGCTCACAGAATGCTGACGCCAAGTCCTTCCAGGATCGGATCTTTTCCCTATTAAGCTGGTTGTACCACCGAAGAGCCGATCCTACTAGACTATCCTGAAAACAATGTATGAGTAACTTATCTTCGTTCACATAACCGGTCATTTTCCGGCGAAACATGACAAGATGCGCTTTTGGACATCTTGTCCCATCGTACTTTTCAAAATTAGACACCTTGAACTTCGAAGGCAGAATTAGATCGGGTACCAAACTGAGTTCTTTAGCACCTAGTGCAGAGAAGACTTCAGTGCCTTCTATTGCCTTAAGTCTTTCCTCCAAGCTCCTATACTTCTCTTGAGCCTCGTGATCATCTATTTTCAACCTGGCTATTTTTGCTGGATCATCCAAATCTGGAACAATTAGATTGGCAGGATTAGCTCCAAGATTTGATATAAATATTCCTTACCCTAAATGAGCAGGTGGCACCGGCCGTTGTTCCAGGTCTGTGGGTTCCCTTTGGATGTACCCTCTTTGTGTTGTGTGGGTGTGCGGTGGAGTGAATCCTGGGGATAGAGTGGATCTTGATCGTGATTAATTCTTGATTGAGGTTCCATGACGTCAGGGCTCTGCATAGGTCCCTTTCCCTTAACTAAAGCTGACATCATTTCCATCATCTTGGTCATTTAATCCTTCTGTTCGAGCGATTCTTCTCGAGATCTCACCATTAAGTCTCTTGTCTCTTGCTGCGACTTGGCCAACTGCTCTTGTAATTCCCTTTGGACTCTTTCCATCCTTTCAATCCTTTCATTGAATTCAACCTCCATTACTCTAGCTTGTCGGCGTGTCCTATACAAATGACGTGGTTCCAGTCTTGTGGTATTACAACTGCGAGTTGTATGTTTTAACCTAAGCGAACGATTATGGGATATGCAATGAATGAATAAATGAATGAATGAATGAATGATAAATAAATGTTGAATAAATGACGAATGAATGTCAGTCATGAGTAAATATGCAAGAATTTAGTGTTGATTTCAAGATAGCCCCATACTTAGGCATTTCATTTATCAAAAGAGTCTATTACAAAATGTTTCGTCATTTCATTTTTTTTATTCAACAGTTACACAAATTTCCTAGCCACATTGCCTTGTTTCTTCACTCGCTCTAAGAACTCTGACATGCTTGATCTTTGGCTCGGAGGGAATTGGCAACTGAGAGCTTCGCCTTCATCTGGTAATTGCACAACTTGCATAGCTGCCTTGCGAATTTCATTGATCAAAAAGCCGAGTTACATTTCTTTTTTTTGGAGGCCCTCTTCATAAGCACGAATATCTCTATCATACTGACTATTCTTTTCTTCCAAAGCCTCTAAGAGAGTATCTAACTGTTGTTGAGAATCTTGCGGCATATCCTCTAATTCCCGTATTCTCTCTTTTAACTTTCGGCATTCGAACCGACTAGTTGTAAGTTCGGCAGACACAGTTTCATATTTGGTGTTCTTCCTCCTTAGCTCTATCATAGCCCGTGCAGCCTTTTCCTCCTCTTTCTTCGTTTTTTCTTTCCAAAATTCCATCCCGCCTTTGATGTTGCTTAATTCTTCTTTCCATTCTGCCGACGACTTGCCCAGCCCACTATTCTTTATTGTGCCTCTTAACTTCTTATTTTCCAGATAAAGATCTCTTAAGTCATTTCTTACGACTTCAGCTTCTTTTTGCACTTTCTCGGTTCTGGATCTTTCAATCTGAACGTCGATCTTCAGCTGGTAGTTTTCTTCTTGAAGAGCACTAAGGTCCCAAGACATCTTGGCCTTTTCTCGTTCAAATTCTTGTCTTGCCATTTCTAGCTCAGACGGCATTTCCTCCGAGAAAGAATTTTGGACGGCGTAGTTTGTCGACGAGATTTGCTGACTGTTCACCAGTTGCTTCCTCCATATGTCGTAACCTTGGGTGAGGGTATCAGCATATAGAACCAATTCCATCAGATGAATTTTCTTCCAAGACTTTGCAGTGTCTCGGACCTTTTTCATATAACCTTCAGCCGCGAAAGCAAACTCGGACTGTACTAATCCTCCGGTGACGGGTATGAATTGTCGTGAAGAAAATTACCTTTGGACTATTAACGGAGCATAACCAACTCCTCCCCATAATCCGAGTAGTGGCACCCAATCTCGATTTCCCACCTTGTATAACAGAACCGAAGGGCGTATCCACAGGGCTCTCTAAGTTACGTCTTCAGCGCGAAGATTCTGAAAAATTGAAACCCAATGCTGTTCAGTGACTTCCTTTGGCCATTCTTTCTCGAGATAAGCTTCTAACGGGGCGAATGTTTTAGAAAACATATGGAATGGTGTGCGCTCTACTTTCCAGAAGTGGCTCAAAATCCAAACATTGAGTAACTGCGCACATTCGATGAAACGACCTTCCCCTTTCTTCCTACAGCTGCTTAGCGATCTGAAGGTTTCGGCTAGGATAGTTGGGACATGGTTGATTCCTTGTTTTAACCTTTCAAAGAAACTCACTACTACAACTTCTATATGTCCGAGAACTTTTAGAAAAATGACCAAACCGTAAAGGGCCAAAGTGAACAGATTTACCCTCTTCAACATGTCGGGGTAGTTCAGAACCAAATATCGTAGGGAAAACCATAGAATACAGCTGGTTTCATTCTACTTCTTTATCTGTTTTTCAGCTCATGTGTCGATCATGTCTGTCAATCTCATTAACTTTTTCTTGAAGGTCATCGGCTTGGGCTCTTTCACATATATCTTGTAGAATTACACATTATTGATACGAAGCAAAGCAGCGTATTCTTCTATAGTCGGGGTCATGTCTTCTTAATTGAAGGTAGAACACTGGTAAGCTGGATCCCAAAATCTGACCATGGCTTGAATCAATCGTTCGTCAACGTTGATGGCAATCAGGTTAGCTATATCCCTATACCTTTGGGTGAAGATCCCCTTAGTGTCCGTGTCCCACTGATTCCAGATTTGAACCAAGTCTTCCAGATTATTCTGACAAACATTCACAGTTGCGTGCTCGGGTAGATTAGAAACACATCCTTCTATTAAATTATCCCCTTTTTCTTTCTAGGTTTTCAGAGACCAATCCCGGACCACGGCATTTTTCTCGGTTGTTTGTATAATCAACTCTTCCATCAGAAGCCCATTTTTTTGGCAACCGATCTCTAGTCAACACTGTTCTAATATGATGCCTATAATGCATGTTGAAAAATAAAGCAAAGACGAACAACCCTGGTTAGTAGTCACAACAAATATAAACTGAGAAAAACTATGGAAACTTCAACAAATTAAGCTACCCAGTTCAATTCTTTTGTATAAACAATGTAAATGTAAAGGAAATGAAAAGCAAGAGGCGTTTCTCCCGTGTACTTATTTTGGTGACTATTAAACAGACGAAGGTTCGGCATGGCTCTAATTAGGTGGCTCGTACGGTTCACTATATGCGGTTTTGGTTCTAGGTGGGTACTCGAATTGTCTGTACTGTCAACTACTAAGATTAGTACAGAGCCTCGGTCATGGCCCATCATAGGCTTACGAGATCAATTCGAGGGATTACATTTACTTATGCCTATGCGGAGAGACAAGTTAACTCACGGAAGCATAAGTCATATGTAACCCGAAAGTATTCACTAGCCTGTACGGAGGGACGAGTTAACTCACGAAGGTATAGCGTTTACTTTCACTTAAACGGACAGATCCCGGGTATAGAGCTCATGTTATGCAAAAATCCACGTACACGGTGTGTGGGGAGAAACTCACAAACCTTTCATTTTATTTAAAAACTATAAACTAAAACCATAAACTTAGAGCTGAAAAGCAAAAAGACAAAACAAGTTAGAAAAATATCAACATGATGCAAGTGTATGATTTTTCAAAAACGAGATTTTCGGATCACGACCAAATATTTACTTCAACAAAGAATTTTCAAAATTTCGACAATGCACGTTTAATTCGACTCGACTCTCAAAAAAGGTTAGGGTCCCCAGTGGAGTCGCCAGCTGTAGCGACGTAAACTTTTTTTGCTTTAGGTCACTAATTGAGGCGATTATTTGAAATTTTGAAAATGGAATTTCGGTTTTAAAGAGAAAGAGAGTCGCCACCGATCTTTTTTCTAGGTGTGATCGGACACCTAATAAATTTATTTTTTAAACAAAAAGAAGGTTGAGTTTAAGTCTACGTCAAAATCCAGAGAAAAAATAGGGTTCGGGAGTCGGTTACGCACGAGGAAGGTATTAGCACCCTCGCGACGCCCAAAATTGGTATATTTGTTAAACACGTGTTGTCTTGATTTTCAAAAATACGAATCCAATTTGACATTTAACCGTGATCCGATTGAAAAATGAGAATTTTTAATTTTCGGCTTTTTTTTTTAAAGGGTGTTCCGTTTTCTACATAAGTCGATGAATTTCACCAATATAGCGATGAAATCGATGGCTTAATGTTAAATCGATGCATTGCCTTATTTATTGAAATTAATAAAAATGAATCAAATATTTTTAAAATAAATAAAAAAATCATAAGTAAATAAATGGTACAAACGATGATATGATGAGTGACAAATGTTAACATATAATATAAGAATACTAGGATAAAGATAAAAAAAAACAATATTTACAATAAAAAAATAAAAATAATGATATGCTAATAGTATAATAAGAAAATCAAACTAATACAGAATGGGTAAGAACCGCATTGGAAATACATCGAAACAAATATTAAATATGATAATAAAAATAACCATGCATGCGATATTAAACGTAATAATAGTGTTAAACGCGAAATAAAAACAATGAATATATATATAATAATAGTTAGTAAAGTGATGGAAACATGATATTAAAAACACTAATAATGTTACCTATATACATACGTATATATATTTAAAATATAAACATAATAATAGTATTACAAAGTATATACATAGTATAAAAAATACATACATAGTATAATATTAAAAATACACACATAATATATAGTTATAAAAAAATATTTATATATATATAAGATAATATGTAAGAAAAAAAAATAATAAGGTATTCAAATATATACATGATATATATAAAAATACAATATTAAAAGGTATATATATACGTAATATATAAAAATACATATACATAATATAATAGTAAAATATCTACATAATATATACATATTAGAAATAATAATGTTAAAAACACCTATTAATAATATTACATAAATATATATACCTATATATATTAAAAATATATACATATATAATAAAACATATACTAATATTAATAATAATAAGGATAATATAAAAATATATACATGAAACAATTATAAAAATATATATAACTAACAACATTAAAATATATACATAACATATATAAAATATATCATTGATAATATTAAGAATACATGCATAATATATGAAAAACGTACAATATATATATTCAAAATGATAATAATAATATTAAAAAAAACATTAATAGTACTATATAAATATATACATATATATACATATAAACACATAAATACTAATTGAAACTATATTAATACCGATAATAATAACAGAATATTGATAATAGATATAATAATGATATTAATAAAATATAAATAATATTAAAATAAAATAAAATATGTAAAAGAGGGTGAAATAGGATAAAATTTAAATTAAAACAATATTTTTGGTGTAATCTTAAAAAAGAAATAAAGGAAAATAGGATAGATTTGGATGCGCGCAAAACAAGGGAGGATTGAATTGGGAATTTCCCCACACCATCAAAATGGTGCCATTCCAACAAGTACTAAAATGTAATTAAAATAATATTTTGGGCGAATTTTAAAAGTAACAATGAGTTGATTTGAAAGGACCAGAAAGGAGAAGGGACCATTTGCACAATTTGTCCCAAAAGCAGAGACATGCTTGGCCTAGGGTTTGTGACGCCGTTTCATCTTTGTCATTTAAGTTATTTTTTCTATTTTTTTTCATTCTTTGTTTCATTATTGTTTAAACAAAACAGAGAACACCCCCACCCTTTTTCCTTTTCGGTTAAGGTTTTTAAAACCCCCTTTGTGCCGCCGTCATCATGGCTCTCTGAAGCCGCTGAGTTCTCCGTCGGCGACAGTGGTCAAAGCCACCAAGATCTAAGTTTCTCTTTTTTTTTATTTAAAAATGATTTATAGTGAAAATGATGATATAAATCAAGAAAAAAAGTAAATAACGAAATGAACTAAAGAAATAAGGGAAACAGAGGTTAAAATCCACCTTTTTTCTTCTGTTGTTTTGCTTTTGATTTTCAATATACGTGTCTAACAGTCTTTTTCTTTTTTTCAAAACAGAACAACAGCCAAAGAAAATCAAAACTCCAAAAAAATCCCCCTTTTCCTATCTTTTTGTTCGGCTTATATAACCGTTTACATTGTTTTTTAACCATTTTTGCTGCTTGCGTGTCTGCTCCATCTTGCAGAGTAGTTGATGGAGGTGGAATGGGGGTTGACAGAGATGATGGGACAGAGGCGGCGATTGGTGGAGGCAGGTGGCTGCCAGTGCTAGAGTTTTTCCTTTTTGCTATTTTTTATTATTGGTTTGGGCTAGGGTTAGTGATTTGGGCTGATGTAATTTGGGTTTGGGTATTTGTATTTGTTTGGTTGGGTTTTATTGGGTTCTGGGCTGTTGGGGTTATTGGGCTGAAGGGTTGAGGTTTAAGTGTGGGTAAAATTGGGCTATAACACACACATTTGATATAAAAGTGTATGTGGCTCGATGAGCAAAGTGATTGCACTTGAAAGTGCATTACATGAACATGTGATAAGTGTTTTTGATCATGATAAACATGATAAGTGTTAAGTGTAAGTGTGCATAAACCAGAAAATGGATGTATAATATGAATATATTAGCCTTGTGATCTCTTGAAATCATTTAATATAGTTGACATGCCATAGGATTTGATTACTCATATATGTGTATTGATATTGAAACATGTTGGAAGGATATGGGAATGTGATCTATGCTCCATTCTAAGGGACATGTATGGTGTGTTGGAGAGTGTTAGCTTAATGCTGTACTTACTTAGGACATGTTAGACTCTATGAGTCATTGGTGTGATGGAGATCCAATTATCCGATGCGTTGTATTTCTATACATATTTCATAATCACAAGAAGCCAATGTATCAACATTAAATGATTAATGGTGATAAGTGTTATGTGCTTTCTAGTCTTTCTTTTAACCCTTGATATAGTGGTTTATTGTAGCATTTTGAGCACTCACTGAGCTTGTTTAAGCCCACACTCTCTTGTGTTTATTTTTGTAGAGAAATTGCTTGTGTGGAGTGGTGAAGTGAGCAAGCTTGTGATCCCAAGGCAAAGCTACTTGATTGTGTACGTGAGGTGGTTTCTTGAAAAATAAATGATGGCAATGTGGGATTAGACTTTAATTTTTGTTTTGGTTTGTAAATGGAAATTCCATGGACTGTTTAAGGACTTTTATAACTGGTTTTTGGATGCTTTTATTTCTTGGATTTTTTCATGAATGATGCTAAATGAATGGTTAGGTTATATGTTTATTTGCATGCATGTGCCTTAGTGATTTGTTGTTATAGATGCTTAAATGACTGGATGAATGCTTGGACAAATGCAAAATGACCAAAAGCCAAGATATGGACCTATGATGCTCTTAAAATTTCTTTATATGCAAATTTGGTATGTTGAGTAGATTGATTGGGACTTTAGAAATGCATGCTAGTATAAACAATTGGATTGAATGCCAAAGTATGTTAATGTATGATCTTGTGTAATTGAGCATGATTTATATGATCTATGTATGTTATATGATATTTTAGAATAGGGAAATAGACATGAAAACACGAAATTATTTTTCTAGTTTGGTGTCAAAGTGTCATATGCAAGTTGCTTTGATTTTTCTGCACATATTGCAGTCGATGTCGTGACGAGCCATAAACAACGTTATGACGAGGGATTGTCATCAAGACGTCATTTATTTCATCTTCAGGATGAAAGGCCCCCTCCAGGCGATGTCATGATGTGAATAATCGTGTCGTCACGACATGGCAGGCTTTGTGTCTTGGGTATGTTTTGTTATATTTACAATTTAGTCCTGATTTTGTACTATGCAATTGGTGTCGTTTACATGTTAAAATATCTTGAAAAATTGCATGATTAAGTCATATATGGTAAATTTCATAATTTTATTCTCGATTTTACAAAATGATTTTTCAAAATATTTTGCAAATCTTACAATTTAATCCTTTAAACTTCGTTTTAAAATTAAACGAGTTTTACTCATCATTTTGATCTGAATTTTCAAATATAGTCTTAAATAAGGTGTTTTGACTATAGGTAGGTTTGATTGGATAAATTATGATTGTTTTGCACGGTAATTGTAAAATAATATTTTTACCCCTATTCTTATTTTGTTGTAGATGAAGCATGACTTAGGGTTGTATGTATATTTTTTAATAGCTAATTGAATATTATGCATGTACTATGTGGTGTGAATGGTGGTTTCTGTGGTGCGTTTTGGTGGTTGGTAAGGAGAATCATGTAAGTGGCTAATGTGACATTTCAGATTCGGGTCGGTTCCTTTCGGTCGAGTTTAGGGTGCCACAATTATGCAATCGATTTTTTTTATTCATGGATATTAAAACCAAGATGAAACATATCTATTTTCAAAAAAAAAAAGAATCTAATATAATATTTTTTATAATCTTATATTCATTCACTCTTTTCTATTATTATCTTTTAACCTAAAAAAAAAAAAAAACAAATTCATTCCTCCTTTATATATATATATTTTTCATCAAACACAGACTATGAAGTGAAGCATACAAAGTTTTAACCAATGGGCTAGGAGAGAAGCTAGCTGAGATGCTTGACCTAGCTTGTTCGAAAATGTTTTGGGCTGTCCTTCATGAAACAAAAAGATAGAGCACGTAATTTCATGGATTATCACAATATAAATGTTTAACATTGAGGAAGCTGTATCCATAGATTCTTTTTTTTTATGTCAAATATAAATAAATTTTATGAAAAGAAGCAGTTGAAAGATTAAAAGAAATGAGGTTTCAATTAGAATAATTATTTATTGTGTTTAATGCTTCTTCAGAATTTGATACAATGAGACAGGGAATATTAATAAATTAACTGCATAAGTAGAAGAACAGTCAAAAAAAAAGTTAATGAATGGCTTCTGTTATTATGAAATTTTAAGTTTTAAATTTTTGAAAAAATATGCTTTTATTTCCAAAACAACTATTTACATATTAACTTTGAGAAGCAGAATTATGGGCATAGCCTTTTGTCTTTTTTTTTCTGTCCATGTCTCATAGTAATGGTTATGTACTATGGTAGATAATTGATTATTTCGTTATTATAATATGTATGGTTGATTTGATTTTAATTATGAAAATTTTATTTATTATATCTGTTTTTTTTTTATATAATACTTAAAACTATCTATAGTTTTTCTTCAACCACTTAAATAGAAGGATAATGTACTTCAGCACACTTGAATCCACATACTATTGCACTAACAACAATGTTAATACCAATTGAACTAAGATTCAATCAACACTAAAACCACTTTTAAGTAATTCTAAAAAAAAATTATATAAAATTTTTATTCATATTATAAACAAATAAAATTAACAAAATGATATTAATAAGTTAATATTAAAAAAATGAGAAATGGAACAGTAAAAACAATTCAAGTTGAAGCACTATAGAAGATTCTTGGGTGGTGGAAAAAAGCAAACATTCATCATATTCATTCCCATTTTATGTGTGACCGTTACCCAACGGGCTTCAATTTCAAACCCGGTAACAAAATTCAAAAAATCCACAGCATAATCTAAAAAAGTGAGCGCAAAAGCAAAAGCTACACACTTTACCTTTTGTCCAAATCCAACAACCTTCCACTGTATATAAAAACAAGTTATTTGATGTTATCTATGAACTCACAAACCAACAAATTAAACTAAAATGGGTTCTTGCATTAGCAAATGCAAACCCAAGAAATGTTACATTGAAGATTTCGGTCATGTTCAAGACAAGATTGTGATCTCATCATCACAACCTCCCAAAACTCCCATTCCTGCTGTCTCAAAGAAAATCTCCCCATTACCTCTTTCCCCCACCATTTCATCTTCTTCTTCAATTTCTTCCTTTACTTGTTCCACCGTCAAAACTGCAACTAGTTCGTGTTCTTCAGTTTCAAGCTCGGCTTCGGTGTTAAGCTCCAAGGATCGGTCTTTTTCCAATGAGTTTTTGTGGGCATGTGTTAAGGAAAACCCTCATATTGTTCGTATTAATTCAATCAAGGAAGCTTCTCGTACGTTAGCTGCAACTAGATCTCCTTCTCACATACCCGAGTACTCCCCGGTTAAACCAGCGCCAGGGAAACAGGCGATCCCGGCGAGGGAGAAAGGCTCTACATCGCAGAAAAGAGGACGGTCAAGTTCACCGTCGACGTTAACGAGACAAAAGAGCTTTCGAAAGGACCCTGATCTTAGGCTTAACTCTCCATATAATAATTATTTACCAAGTAGGGGTTTGAGGTCGCCATCACCAAGCAGGAGATTTAACGGAGATAAAAATAATAGTAGTAACTATCGAGGATTATTGGCAAGTACGTCCAAGGATATGTGTTCATCAAAGCGAATTGTTGGTCCCAAGGTGAATGCACTCAATTCAGTGTCTCCCTCTCAAAGAAGGGAAAATTTGAGGGTTTCGAGTCCGAAGCTGAACAGCTATGATCGAAATAGTCCATTGAAGTCTTGTTTGAGAAACCGGGAGACTTTTGTTCATCGAATTAGTTCCAAAATTGACGAAACTGCGCTGCGAGCAGCCTTCTCGTCACCGCAGCAAGAAAATGAGTCCATTAGCATGGAGGACATGGACAATCCTCTTATATCCCTGGATTGCTTCATTTTTCTGTAGATAAATAGTTGGCATGCATGCATACAGAACATCTTTCATGTTCATTCATACATTTACTCGTATTCTTTTTTGGTTTTGATGTTGGTTCATTGCTTTTTCGGTTTGTTTCTCCACAAACAAGGATCAACAAGATCATATATCTAGAATTGAGATGTTGAAATTTCTTGTTATATAAGATGGAAGCGTGAAGATTGTTTTTTTTTTTTTTTTTTTATCTGCTGGAAATCCAATATCCACAAGGTCTAGTGGCAGAAATTAATATGTTATTGAATTAATAAGCTATACAGCCACTAATAAGAAATTAGGAAAAGTATTTTTATTTTATTTTATCCATATTAGATAAAATAATAACTTATAATATTTCTTCAAATCTTTGTTAATTACAATAGTAAAGCTAACTGCTTAAATTCTTCTTCTTCTTCTTTCAATAATCAACAAAAATGGAAAGTCTTGTAATAAAATTACTATGATAAACTTAGTTTTATTTTTTAAGAAGGCATGGACAGGCAGCGAATGTAGAATAGTATATATAATGGATACAAGGCAATAAAGTGGTGACGAAATCAAATTATTGGATTAATATCAACTTTTTTAAAAACATTTAAATTTTCAAATTAAACTTAACATCCTACAATTAGTGAATTATTTAGAAATTTCTCACTTATAAGCTATGCGCTACAAATTTTGATTGATTTATAATTAATCATAATGCAACAGTAAAGATGATACACATTTCTTCCCCCCCACAAGGCCCTAATTGGATGATATCAGACGTTAATCTAATTGGAAGGTTCTGTTGCATAAAAACATTCTTTACCCATTACAAATTATTTCACAAATAAAAAATATTCATAAGCAATTCATTACTCATCATTTCCTTGTGCTTATAATTCATATGAAAGATTAAGATAAATTTAACTCTTCATTTTTATTTATTTTGTGATTTTAACTTTTCTTTTTTTTTTTCGTCCTCATCTTTAAAATTTAGTTAGATTACTTGTTTTTTTATAACGAAAAAATTAACTGAACTGTTAAGATTTTAAGGTTTAATACTCAATTTGGCTCTTGAACTATGTTTGTTTTCTCACATTCATACCTAAACTATTTTTTATCCCAGATTAATACTTCAACTATCCTTTCGTTATCCGGTTTAACTTTTTCTTAAATTATCCTTTCGTTATTTTGTATAACTTTTTTTTTGTAACGGTGTTAAAAAAAATCTGATCGTCATATGCCGCCAATCAAAATGTGTCATGTGACACCTTTTAACCAATCTAAATATGCCACGTGACATTTGGGTTATTTAAAATAAAAATATTAATCCACCATTGACCGACATTGATTGCTGTTGACCAGTTGTTGACCATCCACGTGGCACTATTAGAATGAGCCACATCACCCTTCTATTTTTTAAAAATATTACACATAATATGTTGTTTAAAAGTGAAAAAATATCATATATAATATATAAATAATTCAAAAAAATTTTAAAGAGTTTAAAAATATAAAATATAAAATTCTAAAAAATAAAAAAATAAAAAAAATTTTAAAAATAAAATTATTATATAAAAATTAAATATTTGTCAAATTTTATTTTTTTAAAAAGAAATTATAAATTCTAAAAATTAAAAAAAAGTATATCTAAATATCTAAAAGTTTATGACAAATTTTCAATTTTTATATAATATTTTGATTTTCTTTTTATTTATTTATAATTATATATTTTATAATTTAATAATTTTTTAAACTTTTTAAAAAAATTGAATTATTTATATATTTTATATGATTTTTTTATATTTTAAAAGAATATATTATATATAATATTTTTAAAAAAGAAAGGTGACATGGCACGTTCTAATAGTACCATGTGGATGGTCAATAATGGTCAGCAGTCGATCAACGCCAATTAGCAGCTTGTCAATAATGGTCAATGTCAATCAACATTTAGTCAATGGTGAGTCAATGTTTTTATTTTAAATAATCTTAAGTGCCACATGGCACATTTTGATTGGTTGAAAGGTCCCATGTGGTCATTTTGATTGACATCATGTGGCAACTAGTTTTTTTAACACCATTAAAACAAAAAAGGCTAAATCGAGTAACGAAATGATAGTTTAAGTACTAATTTGGGACAAAAAAAATTTAGGTACCAAAGTGGGAAAACAAACATAGTTCAAGGACCAAATTGAGAATTAAGCCAAATTTTAATTGTATTGACATAACAACTCGTGACATTTTACGTATATTTCACTGCTAACATGGATAAATTTTTAAAATTTTTTATGATTTTTTTCAAATTTGTTGAGTTTTAAATAAATATTTATTTTTTAATTTTTTATGAATTATACATGGACTTCCTCACTAGTGGTCACATCAATACTGTTAAAATTTTAATAGTTCAATCACTTATTTCATTAAAAAACGAGCAATTGTTCGTAAAAAAAATGCAATTTGACAAAATTTTAAAAATTGAGGGCTAAAATAAGATGTTAAGGACTAAATTCATCTTTATGTCGAAAATTAATATGAAGATTTCTTTAAATATTTTTTTTGAGACATTTTGATGAATTCTCAATTACTTACATTTTTAATAATTATAATTTTTGAATAATTTTAAATAATTTTTATTTATATTTTTTTGAATTTTTAATAATTATTTATATTTTAATAATTTCTATTAAATTTTTTAATTTTATAATTTTTAGAAATATTTAATATTATTATATAATATTTAATATTTTTAAATAATTGCTAATAATATTTTTATATATATTTTTAATTTTGCATTCTTAATGAACTTGGACAAATGAATATTCAATTTAAATGAGTATGGACATCCATAGGTCTATAATCATCATGGAAGTATATTTCTTTGTAATTTTTAAAATAAAATATTAGAATATTTTATTAACTTTTTTTAAATTTTTGTTAATGTGACATAACGCTTGTTAATTTGTCATGACTTTCATACACCACGTCAGTGATTGTTGACTATCAAATCGGTTGAAGATTATATTACATTAATGGAAAGAGCCAAACAATTTTTTAGATCACTAAAAGCTTAATTGGTACACTTGTTTTTTTCTTATAAAAGCTTAACTAATCTTCTAAATTTATTTATTTATTTTTGGCTTTTTAGCTTAAAGAAAACACTAAATGAATTTTGGATAATGTATAATTTTTAATATAAATATTTTAAAGTTGTTGGTTAACAAAAGAATGACATCCTTATTGTATAAGGTAGTTTCATTCATCACTTTTCATCTTGCTTAACTAACCTTCAATTAAATTGTTAAGAATGCAAAGACCAGTTGTCTTTCCCTCCTCTCATCCATCAAATTCTGCTTAAGCAAAAGAAGGAATCCTAAACTAGTTGCTACCTCAATTACAACTAGCTCAACATTTGATATGCGACCCAATACTGATAAACCCATACTTATGGCTTGGTCTATATTGACAAATAACCATACCACTTAGAGAGCCAAATGAAGCTCCCCAGCAAGCAAAATACTAGCTTTCTCTGTTACAAGTCAGTTTTGCTTGCTCAGGATTTTTGAAGCCTTTGCATTTTTAGCAAAAACAGGGGAGAATAGGTTGTGGGAGTTAGGCCTTCGGGGGAGGAGTATGACAGATTTTATTGTTTGAATTTGTTTAGTTGATGATCTGCTGATGATTCTTGTACTTTAGTTTTTGGATTTTATTTTTGGGCGTCTTCTTGTTACTGCTATCATACTATGTGTTTGATTATTAATACTATATGTTTCCTTTTCTTTAATGATTGATTCTATAATTATAGTTCATAATCGTATGATAGATCAATAAGGAAAAGTGTTTTGTTGAAAACCGTACTTATCTTGCTTGAATATGTTATTTTCCCTATATATATACTAAAATGGGAGATTGTTAATGTCAGTTACATTGTACAATTGTAACTCAACTTGCATTTGGCACATTATATAACTTGCCATATTTAGTTGATATTTTCTTATTGAAAAACTTTGGACTCTTTATAAGCACATCTTTGAGGTGTTTTCAAGACTTTATCAAATTACAACGTGAAAAAATCAAGTCAATTAAGGGTTTTATGGAAACTTTTAATGTGATCAAGTTTGATTATTTGAAGAGATTTGATTTCTAAAGGAGACTACACTAAGAAGATCTCTTCTACTTTTTTTTCCAAATTGAAGACTTGATTGAAGTGATTTTTGAAGAGATAGTGATTCAAATTAATTATAATATTTAGACAAGCCAATTCATGCCTATTTAAAAGAAGGCTTACTTATGATTCATGTATGAGATTGAGAGCACTTATATTGTTATTGCGAGGAATTTATTTCAATGCATTATTGTTGTAAATAAATTGTCCTCATTGTTCAGTTTATAACTAAGCTTTCAAGTAGAAAGTCTTGGTAGAAAGAGTGATCTAGTTTATATATGAGTAAGGTTTCAACTTGGTAATATTGAACTTAAATCATATCTTGTACAAGTAGACCGATAGTGGATTACTCTTTAAGTAAGACCCTTTAAATATAAAAAATTATCGAATTTTGTAACCAAACTTCTGTAATCATCTTCTTTTTCTACTCTATTAATAAAATCAATTGCAGCTAAATGTGCAATTGAAAGGTAAAATCAACTAACTCTCAAGTTCAATTAAAACATATATATATATATATTTGATACTTTAATTTTTAAGATGAATTGATTTTGGTTTTGAGCATGACATATATGTCTTAAAATTTATATATTATTAGTATAGTTTTAGGTTTTCACTTTGAATTGATTATTTGTTTGTGTTAAATCATAAAGTAAAACTTTGAAGGTTAAAATATATTTTAAGTCCTATACACTTTTTTCATTTTGAATTTAGTCCCCCTACTTTATTTTTAAGAATTTAATCTCTCTACTTTTCGGATTTATAATTTTAGTCTAGTTCTCACCACTATTAAAATTCTTCTATTAAATTTATTTATGTGACATTTTTAAATTTAAAAAAAAAATCACTTGATAATCATGTGACAATAGAAAAACACACATTCTTACTTTTTATGGTAAAATAATTTTTTTTGTTGGAATAGTATTTCTAAGAAAAAATGATGTCAATATTTTTATTGAAATAATTAACAATTTTAACTATTTAGATCAATTAATAACATTACAAAAAGTAGTGAGACCCAATTATGTAAAAAAATTAAAATATATAGATGAAATCTCAAGTTTTAATATAATTTAAGGGCTAAATTAAAATTTGACCATTACCTTATAATATATATAAAAAAAAAAGGAGCAACATGGTGCTCTTTAAGACCTTCAAATGTAGCATTTTAATAGAAAAATTAATTATACTAACTAGTTAAAGTAATTATAACAGAAACTAATTTATGTAAGAAATTGAAGCTCTCTAACTATTTTTTTATAATATATATATATATATATATATAAAGAAGTAATATAGTCGTACGTGTTAATAGAGAAAAGCCCAAAGACCTTTCCGATGGAATCCCTCAAAAACAATGACGTCCGAAAACAATAGGGGGATTAAAACCAATCAGACAGAACAACAGTGCAGCCCCTTTCCCAGCACCCAAAACGAGCCTTTAAAAACAAGCCACTTTGAGTCAACCATCAAAACGAAAAAGCAGCCATTTGCGACACCTCAATTCCAATGATTAACAAAAACTCGCATCACATAAAAGAAGAGCATTACCAAAGGCCAACAAACAAGAACCCAGGCCAAAAAATTTGATATTCAGGTCAATGAGAGAAAACCTGGTAACAAGGACACCAAAAACCCAACTTTCTAAAGATCGATATTCAGTCTCCTTGCTTCAATGAATTACGTCATCCTCATTACCAACAATCCGGATTCCTAACCTCTTTCCAAGCTCCCAAACCTTCTAATTCTTTTACGATTTTGAAAATCTGAGTCGGATACAGATTCATTTGCTGCTGACTTAGATTTTGGGAATTTGTTTTTATGCTTTCTTCCTCTCCCTTTTTTTCCAATATCCTAGTGCCCATACTTGCAAGTCAGCTCTCCTCAATCTCGAAGAGAGATTTAACTTTTCTTTCTCTTCTTTTCTTTTTACTCTTCATATTCATACTCATACTCAATTCACCCCCCTCAGATTTGTTATCCCCTGAGTCGGCATCATCATCAAATCCCTGCCCTCGATACTCATCACCCTCTTCCAAACGAACAGATGCAATTTCATCTTCAGAATATGATTTATCCAAAGCCTTGCTATTTGTCTCTGGAATTGGGCTTGAAACAAGTGAACAACAGTGTTGAGGCTCCAAAATTTGACTTATAATAACAGGACTGCTAGGAGACCATCAACATGGACTAAATGGGCCAAGCTATCAATTGCCCCACCCACTTCTTGGGCTAAGCCATCAGTATCGAGATCCATATTTAGGCTCGCCTGAAGCTATTGCCTCATCAATGAATCCCTAACATTATGAATATTACCGCCAAAATATTTCCGATTCTCACCAGATGAATTAGCAGCTTTGAGAACCTGCTTATCATTATTATCAACAGCCTTGGGCCCTTCAAACACTCAATGAGCGCCGCCATTTTGAGAGAACGCATGAGATTGTTGGGTTTGGAATCCACTTGTTTTTGCTTTTCAACTTCCTTCCATCTTTTATTCACACCATTACCATAATCATTTGTATGAGAAGGCAAGTCTGAATTTTCACTATCAATTATATCGACCCAACCCTTAGATTCTTTATTATTTATCAAAACCACCGGTTTAGTCTCAACAATGCGAATCTCATATGATGAATTACCACAGTTCAAGGTGAAAGAATATGAATATTGCCTCTCACCAAAGTTTGCTGCAATATTTGAGAATCTAAATATTCCACAAGTGAATTGGTACTCCATAGCAGGAAATCCAAACAACTCTAGTTTGCTGCATAAGTCATGTCCCTTTATTAATTAACCATTATCTTCAATCTTTATATTCAAATAAAAATAATAAAAAATTAATTAGTTATGCAAATATTTTAATTCTTATTAAATTAAAATATAATTTGCATTATATCCTAACCATTTGTTTTATATTGGAGATTTTTTTTTTCCTTTTCTGAGTTTTGTAAATTTATAGACATGAAATGTCTTCGTTTTAAAAGTTGAAAGCTTTGGTTAGAAAGTTTGAATATTAAATTGATAGAATTTATAAATGTGAATGGTTAAGTTTATTAAATTATTTAGACTTATGATCAAATTGATAGAATATGTAAGTATTAAAGACTAAATGTGTGATTATACCAGGTAGAATAAATCCAAATATTAATGCCTAAATTAAAAAAAATTCTAAAATTAGGTGAACAAATGTGAGCATAGTTATCATTTATATAGTCTATACCCTACAAATAACAATTGAGCTGAGCTCAAAGGCTTAAAAAGTTCAACTTAGACTTGAATTAAGCTACTTGAAGTTGTTTAATTAGGGTTTTTATTTAATAAGAATTTGAGTTGGTTTTTATATTTGAGTGTTGAAGCTTGAGTTAGAATTGAAGGTTTTTTTTTTTAATATTAATTAAAAATATAAAAATTGTATATTATAAAGAATAAAAGCTCCACTAGGTTTTCAAATTATTCAAACCTTATTAGTTATAATTTAATGTAATTTTCTTGAATCAAATTTAAAGTGTGTAATTTCATTTAGTGTGATTAAACAAGATGAAGACACATAATTGAAAATAAAGTTAATTTTATAAATTTATAATAGTTTATCATGAAGTAATTAATTGAGTTAATAATTCAAAATTAACCCAAGTTATAATAACAGATATCTTAATTATTGTAGTTATGTTGTTTTGGACATCTCAAATAAGGTTAAGGTGAAGTAGGTTTGGAATTTGGAAGTATTAGGTAGCAGATTGGTAAGTGGTTGTCTGTTGGGCGAAGTATAGGCAACAAAAGGGGGAAGGGGGCCTCCTTCGAGGTGATACAACATTTGAGGAAGTGATTGATGTAATAATTATGATAGAATGGAAAATCTTTTTCTTTTTTATTTTTTTTTATGATATTCCAGTCACTCATCAATACCTCTATCTCTATCCAATAATGTTGATCTATATCTTCCGCAATTTTAAAGTTCCAACTATTACTCAAATGTCGTATGCCCACAAAGAAAAATGTTGCTAATCTTTTTACACCCAACTTTGTCTTATAAGCAAAAGGAAGAAACAAAAAAAATTCTTGTAATGATGAAAAATATAATATGATTGAGATGTGTTTGAGGAAGCTTAATTTATAATTTATTGAATTAGATTTTTGGGTTATATTAATATTTTGAATTGTATTTAACTCATTAATTAAGACAATATCACTTTGAGAAATATGTTTGAAGGATTGGATCGAACTATGTCTATCTAATTCTTTAGATAGAAGAAGTTGGATTGAATTGGAATGTTGGAGACTTAGCCAACAACAGTCCTTGTTTACCTTGTTTGTTATAATTATATTGCATTCAACTAGTTTAGCTGTTGTTAAATAGGGGTTGATATAAATCTTCATTATGTTGAGAGATCTGTATAGATTATTGTACTAATTATTGAAAGCACTTAATCTGTTTAAGTAAGAAACATTGTTTGTGAGAGCACATTTGATTGTAAAACTTTTGTGTTGTGGTTTTACAAGCTAAGTTCATAGGGGTGAATTTAGTGGTGAGAATACTGGTCTTTTAAGGGTACAAAAGTGAGAAAATTGTTATTGGAGTGTGTTTGATTTTGGTTCACTTATCATAAGTGTTGAGGATAGTGAATATTTTTCAATGAGTTAAGCTCCGCATTTGTAGGGAAAGCGAACTACGTAAACAATTTTGTCTCCTCTATTTTTGCTCTTTGTTTGTAGTGATTGGAGAAGTGTCAACTTCCCCAGTCACTTCTCCCAACACTTAGCTTGTTACGTAGCAACTGCTTCTAGGCTAACATCATTCACATATATATACATTAACTTTTGCCTAAATTAGTGTTATGAGTTAACTGGTCATTAATTTCATTTCTTTATATTGTAAATTATATTATTTTGAGGATACTTTATTTTTTTATATCTTTTAATTAAAAAATAGAAAAATACATAGATTTAAACCTAAACCACTTTGATTGCTAATCATTATTATTTTACTATTTATTTTTTTATAGATATATTTGTTATATAATTATATTTTTCACCCACATAACTAATATAATATAATCGGTCAAATTCTACTATTAGACTCTATACTTTGCATAAACTATGGATTTAATACCTATACCTTAATTTGATCAATTTTAGTCATTATACTTTTTAAATATTAAAAATTTTGTCTTGACCCAATAGTAAAAGTTAAGTCTGTTTGGTTAAATTATGTTATTTGCCTTGTATTAAGCCTAAACTTACAGAATAGTCCAATTCGCCAATTGGATCATTTTTAGTGGCTATAATATTTTTTGAATTTCAAAATTTTAGTCTTAATGCAAACAATAGTCGTTAAATCTATTAATTCATTTTTTGTAAGTATATGCGAAAATAACAAATAGACATAGCATTACACATGTGATAATATGTTTGACACATCAAATTTTAAAAATAACATAACTTAATTAATTTAATAGTTATCATTTGGTTAGGACTAAAATTTTTAAATTCTAAAAGTATATGGACTAAAAATGATCGAATTAAAGTACATGTATAAAATCTACAACTTACATTAAAGTACATGCATAAAATCTACAACTTACGTAAAATATAAGGTCTAATAGCAGAATTTGATCAAAATAATCTAATAATATTTAAACCTATTTACAATTATGTGATTCATTGTACTCATACGAGCTAAGACATCATAATATTTTTGAGTTTGTGTCAAGATGAATTTATTATTTTTTATATAGTATCAATATTCGCAGTATATATATTTAAAACACCTTTTTTTTTTTTCCTTTTAAACTATAAACCATTATTTCTCTTTCAGATCCCCGTTGGAATCAGAATTCACAACCACCAAAGCCACCCAGACCAACCCACCACCACTAGTCATAACCCCTTCTAGCACCTGATTTTTCCCAAATATAAGAAAAATATTATAGTAATAACTATTTGAAACTCACCACCATTTTTTTGGTAGCCTTGGGGTTGGTTGGTGACGCCTTTCACTCTGTCAATTCAACAACCACAATAGAACAAAAGGCTCAATTTTTTTTGTTATCTTGTTTCGGACATGCTCGCAAGAGAGAGATGACACTTAAAAGCAAAATCTTCCTTGGGAACATTAAAAGGAACATGTGTTTTTCCCATGGTCTCAAAACGATATTATATAGAGTGAGATAGAGATGGATGAAATAACCATTGGTTGGGTTTTCAATACCATTATTATCGGTGGGCAAATGATTTATTGAAAAAGAAATGCATACTTTTTTATTTTGAAAAATGATTATTTTAAAATTATATATGAATTTTGATTTAATGTATAAATATATATGTGAAATTTTAATTATGGTTTAAATATATATTTAAAATTTTAATTTTGATTTAATCATACACATTTAAAAAAAATAAATACATCAATTTATTTTTATATTGAATAAATAAAATTATTTATGTATGCAACATATAAATATAAAATGATGTTATATCAATAATTGTGTTAATAATTTACAAGAATCGAATCAAATTAAAATTTCATATATAAAATTACAGAAAATTAAAATTCATGCATATATTAAACCATAATTTATGTGCCTTTAGAATTTTTGGTTGAATTGTATATATCAGATGGAAAAAATTGATATGTATTCATTTAATTAGTGACATGTAATTATTTCTAAAAAAAATTAGTTTTATTTATTTATCTGATTGATTAAGTTGATGGATGATGTAATAGGAAGTATGATTTTGATTTGATTTAGATTTATACATCCTAAGATCCATCTAGCATGATGGTTAGGACGTATAGTGAAATAAAAAACATAAGCACCAAAAATAAGAGAGGAAGAGATGTGGAATTGATGGGCAGTACCATTTTCCTAACTCACACAGGAAAATATGTGCTACAATATAAGTTATGGGATAAACACTGAGATTCTCTATTTTTAATTAGAATTTAGAATAAAAGGAAAGAGAGGGTGATCATGATTTGACATTCGTAGGGACCGGAACCTTAGCTTGAATTTGTCATTGGTTTAGTTAATTTTGATTTACAACATATACATATATATATATAATATTTAATTGACATCTGATTTGAAAAGTTAGTTTATATAATTATTGTTAAGGAGTTGATACCTGGACAGAGTATGATCCACTGTTTTATAAAATTATTTGAAATTTGAACTTAGTTGCATTTGCAACTTTTTCCATTAAAAAAAAAATTCCTTGATCTTTGAACCCTGCACATGATACCAAATAATTTGATAATAGCTTGTAATGGGAGTCTATTACCTATATTTAATGCAACTCCCTCACCTTCTTGCCCTACGTCCACATACACTGTCTTCCTAATGGATTCAACGCATCTCCTTTCCTCTCCGCTTGAGATTCAAGATCAAACACTAGTCGACCATCATAATTCTTCTATCGGCTCATCTTTTCTCCAAAACCAAACCAACGTCCCCAAAGAATTTCTTTGGCCCAAAGTTGATTTAGTTAATGCTCATCAAGAGCTGTTGGAGCCACTTGTAGATCTTGAACGCTTCTTTAGAGGTGATGAATTGGCGATTCAACAGGCTGCCAAGGTCATTAGGGCTGCTTGTCTAACCCACGGTTGCTTTCAAGTCATCAATCATGGGGTTGATTCCCACCTCATCAATGCTGCATATTATCACCTCAATCGTTTCTTCCATTTGCCACTAAGCCACAAATTAAGGGCTCGAAGGGCCACTACTGCTGGATTAAACACCTTGAGCTATTCAGGTGCACATTCGGATCGTTTCTCTTCGAATTTGCCATGGAAGGAAACTTTAACTTTCCGGTTCCATGAGAATCCCAAGGAACCCAGTGTCGTAGATTTGTTCAAATCCAGTTTAGGAGATGATTTTGAAGAAATGGGGTTAGTTTCTCTTTCTTCTCCTTCTTCTTCTTCTGAAGAAATTTCTTGTATAGTTACTCACTCACCCTAACCCTAATTTGTGCTTATTGACATAAAAACCACAAAGTTTTACTCAAAAAAGCTCTCCATTTTGTAGCATAACATATCAAAAGTACTGTGAAGGAATGAAAAGCTTAGCTCTAGCAGTGATGGAAATACTAGCAATCAGCTTGGGAGTTGATCGATTGCACTACAAAAATTATTTTCAGGACGGTGCGTCTATAATGCGATGTAACTATTATCCGCCATGCCCCGAACCAGGACTTACCTTCGGCACTGGTCCTCATTGTGACGCCACATCTTTAACAATTCTCCACCAAGACGAAGTTGGGGGCTTGGAAATCTTTGCAAACAACAAATGGCAGATTGTTCGACCCCGTCAGGATGCCCTAGTAATCAACATCGGTGAGACCTTCACGGTAGGTTTCCAATCAACGTCTAGATTTTCGATTTGTTTTTTTTCTTTCCTAGTACGAGACATAATCATTACATTACATGACAAACTTTTATATTCGCGTGGGACTGCCCTAATTTGTCCCATGCTTGTGTCTTTTAAAGGGTTGGCCCATATATATATTTTCCAAGGGACATTGGGAGATGCATTCTCTCATGGAGTGAAACACAGAAGAAGCTAGCAAAAATACAAGATTTTTGGACATACATACATACATATATGTATGTATGTATGTATGTATGTATGAGATACATTAGTGATTTTGTCGGCAACTAAGCAATACACATAGTAAACCAGGATTTACTTGTTCAAATAATTAAGTTGACAAAGAAGTGCTGCAGGTGGGGAAGTTTACAAATAGATATATTATAGCCAAGCAAACAAACATAGGAGTATGTACCGTTTATTAATTTTGTTTGTGGTGTCTAAAAATAAATTAATTAATATAAGGTGGGTGTGCAGGCATTAACAAATGGGAGATACAAGAGTTGCCTGCATAGGGCAGTAGTAAACAGCGAGAGGGCGAGAAAATCATTGGTATACTTCGTTTGCCCACGAGAAGACAAGGTGGTGAGACCCCCAGAGGATCTTGTACAAGGTGAACAACTCCCAAGAGCTTACCCTGATTTCACATGGTCCGATTTCCTCCATTTCACCCAAAACTACTACAGAGCTGACGCTCATACTCTCCATAGCTTCATCAAATGGCTCTCATCTTCCAGCCCCATTCATCACAACCGTTAATTATATATGTATATTTAGTACCTTCTTTTCTATATTATATTATATGTAGCTCTATAATTGATTTATTAATTAGATTTATGTTTCGTGTCGATAAGTGATTATAAATTTGCTGATGGATTAATTATTTCAGTTCCACGCCAATGGTTATATGTATATATGTATTTTACAATTACATCATGATTTTATGTTCACAGTCTAATAGAGAAATGGGATGTGGGAGCCTATGAAATGTGGTCCTTGCGCATTTTTATATAAATTTAAGGACATGAATTGCAATATTACTTTCTAAGTTTAATCCATCAAATTGAAAGTATATTTACAAAATTTTCATAAAAGTACTGTCGAAACCATTTTTTTGAAAAACGGGGATCGACTTTGTTTGAAAATGAAAATCAAAACTGGAGTCGCCACCGATCTTTATTAGGTGTGATCGGATCACCTTTGTTTTAATAAAACAATTTTTAGTTTATTAAAACGATATTTTTAGTCTACGAAACTCGAGAGAATGAGTTCGGGAGTCGGTTACGTGCGAGGAAGGATTAGCACCCCCGACACGCCCAAAAATTGGTACCTTATTGATTAGTTAGTGTCTTAATGTCGAAAATTAAAAATCGAGAATGGGTTTGAAATACGATCTTTTCTATTAATATCGATTTTAAAATCCTTGAATTAGCTCAAAACGACCGCTTAAAGATTTCCTTGTCCCGAGGTATCGGAGTATCACGTCCCGTAAGTTAGGGCACAATACCATGAATTCCCGAGCACAAGGTCGTCCTTAATTTAAATTGAAATCCCGTGTATTTAAAACCCGAAAAGGATATTTAACTATTTAGAAACAACGAGAAAATCGAGACCCCGTAAGTTAGGGCACAATTCCTCGATATTTCAAAATACAAAACATTGCCTTATTTGGAAATTTTCGTTTTTGAATAGTAGCGAATACAATATTTGAAAGACGTGTATTATTTATTTAGGTTAAAATAAAGCGATTTGTTGGATAAATGTATTGGATTTTAATTTGAGGTAAAGATATGGATTGAAGTATAGTGCGTCATGGAACAATTATTCATGCGTAAAATATTCCACGAGCGTATGACAATAATATGAATACGAGTAAGCAAATTCACATACATGCAATAGCAATAATTTCACAACATACATTATTTAACATTAAGCTTAATAAACATAGAAATAAAGTAATAGTGTAAAACAACTTAAATCAAGTAATAAGATAATCTTAAATATATAATATATATGTAAAATGTTTAAAATAAATACTATAAAAGCAACTTAAAGTAAATGATAGAAAATAATTTAAAATCATTAATGAAAAGTCTAAAATAAATAATACGTAAAAATAAATTAAAAAATAATATACATAGTATATAAAAAACAACTTAGCATAAATATATGTATATAAAGAATAGATAATGTATAAAGAGTTTAAGATAAAAACATAGGGAAATTCAAAAATAAGTGATCCATGCAAAAAGAAATTTAAGAACAAACATTCTATAAACTTAAAATAATAAGCTATTAAAAAAAATATATAAAAAGGGTTTAAAATAAATAAATAAAAAGCAGATGTAAAATGATTAATATATATATAATAATTCAAAATGACTTGTAAAAAAAGGTTTAAAATAAATTATATGTAAGGTAATTTAAGATAAATAGTGAAAATAAGTTTAGAATGAATATTATGTGGTGAGAAATTTAAAATAAGTAACATACAAAACATTTTAAAAATAAATGGTATATAAAAAATAGATAATACATATAAAAATTTGAAATTGATGATATATATATAAATTAAAGTAAACAATAAAACAATTTAAAATGAATAATACATAAAACAAGTTTAAAATAAATAATGTATGAGGTATTTTAAAATCTATAATACACAAAGCAAATTAAAGAATGACATATATGGATAATTTTAAAATAAATAATATATAAGTTAATTTAAAAATAATAAATAAGAAGTTTAAAATATATAGTACGTAAAAAAGAATTAGAAATAGACAATATAATTATATTTTATAATAGTAATGGTTCAAGGATAATATAAGGAGAGTTATTTGAAATACACAATATATAATAAGTTAAAAATATAAAATAATTTGAAATAGATATATAACAAAACGATTTTTAAAAGAATTATAAACACATAAAAAACTTGAAATAAACTATATGTATACATATATATAATATAAAGAATATAAAATAAATAATTCATATAAAATAGATTAAGATAACATATGCACATAAAGCAAGTTAGAATAAATAATAAGAATTTGAACAAATAATACATTAAAAATAGGTTAGAATAGACGTAACATAAATAACATAAAATATTTGAAATAGCATATGCATGAATTTTTTTAAAAAGTTAATAAATGGATTAAATAGATTTGGGACCTGACAAAAAATAAGTTAAAATTTGGGGTGTAAAACTATAAATACTGGAAAGCTAATCAAGGACTAAAATGAAACGCGCGGAAACTAGCGAGGGCTAGATGAAAAATATCCCCTTAATGCTCTGCTGGCGTTTACCCTTATAGTACCAAGGACCGGATCGAAAACCAAATGAAATCGAGGTTAGATTTTTAAAAAAAGGAAGACAGAAAATGGGGCTTGATTACGTGGGGTGGCTAGAGGAGGACTAAATGCATAAATTTCCTTTTTAGGAAAGTGCACAGACCCCACCCTCAAACGACGCGTCATTCAAGGGTGAAATAAAGCCAAATTTCCTTCATTTTTTTTTTCTTTGATCTGCCGTTCTCTTTTGTTTTCCAAGAGAAAACAAAACACCCTCTCCCCCTTTGTTTCTCAACTCTCTGCTAGGGTTATAAACCCTAGCCTTAGCGCCGTTAGCCCCGTCGATCGAGAGGAAGAAAGTCTCTCCTCTCCTCCTTTTGGGTCTGATTTCAACAACGGAGAGAGTCTCCGGCGACCAATCTCTTAGATTTCGGGTAAGCCCTCTTCTTCTCTTGTTATTTTTGTTTAGAAGAGATTTTTAAAATAAATTAAAAAATATCTAAAATATATAAAAAGAAAAGAACACGAACATAGAAATCAGAATTCACCTTCTCTTTTTTTTTTTTGCTTCTATTTTTTTTACTTTTTGATTGATTCATGTCCGTAAAAAAAACAAAGAAGAGGTTTTTGGCCTCATATAGCTAACACTCCGATCTATTTTGTCTGTTCTTGTTTTGTTTTCTCTCGCCATTTGTTTTTTTACTTGTTGTTTGTTTGTTTGTTTGCTTGCGTGCTCTTTTGTCTCTGTATGCGTGCTTCTCTTATTTTGCAGTGTCGGATGCAAGTGAGGCCGGTGGTTGGTTCGTGAGGAGGTAGAGCGATGCGCGTGGAGGCCTAGGGCGATGGAGTGCGGCGGGTGAAGCATGGGGGATTAGGGTTTGTGTGTCTTCTTTGAAACATTTTTTAGATTGTGGGCTTGGGCTAGGGTTTCAGTGATTTGGGTTTGGTTTAGTACTGGGCTGATGGGGTTTTGGTAGTTTGCAATTTGGGCTAAGTGTAATGGACTTTTGGACTTTATTGAATTGATTGTATTTGGGGTTTTATTTGTGTTTATTTGCTCGAGCCAAAATTGGCTACTACAGTAATTCCTCTTTGCTCGTTGTCGCGTGAACGAGAACGGAGCAAAGACCTTAAAGGAGCCAATTTTGCCCAGTCCCACTGAGTCTTGGCTTTTTGATACTTCTGTTCTTCTAAGAGCCTCGTTCCATCCCACTACATCTTCAGAGGTATAGGTTTGTAGCTTTCATCTGCTCAATATAGAGAATTTGATCCGACCCTACTGCAACTTCAGAGGTATAGGGCTCGTAATTCGTAGGCTGTGATGATCTCTTCTCCACTTTGCAACTCCAGGAAATAAGATCCACTATCTTCAACTGCTCCACTACAATTTCAGGGAGATGAGACTTTTGATTTTCAATCTACTCCACCAAAACTTCAAGGAGATCTGTTGTGGCTTTTAGCCGCTCCAACGCTATTTCAGGGAGAGGGATATTTGATTTCTAGCTGTTATTACCCTACTACTTAGGGGTTAAGGCCCATCATCTCCGATCGCTTCCCTCTTTGCTTAGGGTGATAAGATCAGTAAACTCACTGTTACCCTACCGCTTAGGGGGTTAAGGCTTGGTGGCTTGAATCTGCTTCACTGCAACTTCAGGAAGGCAAGATTCGTCGTCTTTGATCTACTCCACTGCAACTTCAGGGAGGCAAGATCTGTAATTTTATAGCTCCAATCTGTTCCACTACAACTTTAAGGAAATAAGATTTGCTGTCTTCAGTCTATTCCACTGCAACTTTAGGGAGATAGGACTTGGTAATTTCAAAGTGCTCCACTGCATCTTCAGGGAAATAAGATTAATGGCTTTAGTCTGCTCTACTGCAACTTCAGAGAGATAAGATTTACCATGGTAGATTTGATCCGACCTACTACAACTTCAGAGGTATAGGATCTATAGCCTTAATCTACTCTACTGCAACTTCAGAGAGATAAGATTAGCTATCTTCAGTCTATTCCACTGTAACTTCATGGAGATACGGTTCGCTATCTTTAGTCTGCTCCACTGCAACTTCAGGAATATAAGACTTGTAACTTCAACCTGCTCCACTGCAACTTCAGAGAGATGAGATCTGCTGTCTTCGATCTACTCCACTGCAACTTCGGAGAGATGAGATCTGCTGTCTTCGATCTGCTCCACTGCAACTTCAGGGAGACAAGATCTACAATCTTCAGCCTACTCCACTACAACTTAGGGAGATAGGAGGGTGGCTTGAATCTGCTTCACTGCAACTTCAAGAAGGCAAGATTCATAACTTTCAGCCTATTACCCTACTGCTTAGGGGGTTAAGGCTTGTAAATTTGGCTTGTTACCCTACTGCTTAGGGGGTTAAAACCAATCCTCTTTGATCTGTTTCCCTACTGCTTAGGGGGTTAAGATCTGTAAATCTTCAGCCTGTTACCCTACTGCTTAGGGGGTTAAGGCGCTGAATTTTGTAATTTTCAGTCAATCTTGCTATATTGTCTACTGGGGAATCCACCTGTAGAATTGATTTCCTGAAATTTATGCTTATGCCAAATAATTAAGATGCCATGATCAGAGTGGATCAAATGCTCCTAGCTAGATGTGCATGAATGATGTTTGCATAAATGCACAATGTCATCATTTTTTAATGCTTGATTTGATATTACTCGTTGTTCACCGAGATTGTATCAATGACGATATTACTCTTTTCTTTTCTTCGATCGTGTCTCTCGTGTGAAAAAGCCCAAAAAAGATCACAATTTGGGATATTCTTTCCCCAACGCTTCCAACCCTTGAATTTGGGTAATTCAAACTAATTAGTTCCGTTTCAGGTCCTTGTATCATTTAGAGGCATTTTCAGAGTAATATACAAAATCTTTTGTGAATATTATTAGCCTATTAATCATCATTTCAATGAAAAATGCTTGAAAAAAAAAGTTATCGCATTAGACAAAATAGGGTTTCATTGAGAGCAAAGCTCAAAATGAATAGGGTAAACAAGATGGCGAATTTGCCGAGATACAAAATGAAAACTAAGAAATTAATTAAGATAGCATATTCTGCCAAGAATGCGAAGTGAATGAGATAAGAATAAGTGCTCCAGATATCGCAATATGAGCTTCGTTGCACGAATTTCTCGAGGACCCTTTGAACTTGATATGTCTTTAGAAGACCAAGAGTACTTTGTTGATGCCCCAATATGTAGCGTCCTTCCTTCTTGTTAATTCAGAGAAGACAAAACTATCGCATGCCCCATCTTCGATCAAAATTTGAATTGCCCATTGCTGGGTTTTCAATTCAAACCCCTTCGGTCTCAAAGCGCCCTTTTACGGGTTTTCACCTTGGCCTCTTCCTCTCTTTTTTTTTTAGGTAAAATACCTCTTGACCGAATCCGAATTCACAGGATTAGGTAAGCTTTTACCATCCATCTCGGTCAAAATTAGAGCTCCTCCAGAGAAAGCCTTCTTTACCACAAAAGGTCCCTCCCAATTCGGCATCCATTTCCCTCTGAAGTCCTTTTGTATGGGGAGGATCTTTTTCAATACGAGGTCTCCTTCATTGAATTATCTAGGGCGAACCTTCTTATTATAAGCCCGCATCATTCTCTTTTGATACATTTGACCATGACGGATAGCTTTTAGCCTTTTTTCCTCAATCAAGTTCAACTGGTCGTATCGAGACTGGATCCATTTTGCTTCATCTAATTTTAGTTCTGAAAGCACGCGTAGAGAGGGAATCTCAACCTCAATAGGTAGAACCACCTCCATTCCATTAACTAAAGAAAAAGGTGTTGCCCCAATAGAGGTTCTGACTGACGTCCGGTAGGCATATAGGGCGAATGGTAATTTCTCGTGCCAATCTTTATAGGTCTCAGTCATTTTTCCTATGATCTTCTTGATGTTCTTATTGGCTGCTTCCACTGCACCGTTCATCTTTGGACGATACGGTGACGAGTTGTGATGTTTGATCTTGAATTGGATACAGACTTCCGCGATTGTGCTGTTGTTCAAGTTCAACGCATTGTCTGATATGATCCTTTCGGGCATCCTATATCGACATATGATTTCTTTCTTTAAGAACTTACTGACTGCCGACTTTGTGACGTTGGCGTAAGAAGTAGCCTCTACCCACTTGGTGAAGTAATCTATGACCACAAAGATGAATCGGTGTCCGTTAGATGCTTTTGGTGAGATCGGCCCGATGACATCCATGCCCCACATGGAGAAAGGCCATGGAGAAGTTATGACATGCAGGGGCGAAGGAGGTACATGGATTTTATCTCCATAAATTTGGCATTTATGGCACTTCTTGGCATAATTGATGCAATCTCCTTCCATAGTGGACCAATAATATCCGAATCTCATGATCTGTCTAGCCATGGTGAAACCATTAGCATGTGTTCCACAGACACCCTCATGAACCTCTTCCAGGATTTGCTTAGCCTCGACAGCGTTTACACATATTAGGAGTACTTGATCCTTCCTTCTTTTGTATAGTATCTCTCCATCTAAGACATAGTCACTAGCCAGCCTTCTTAATGTCCTTTTATCATTCTCAGTTGCTTGGTCTGGGTATTCACGACTCTTCACGTATCGTAAAATATTCTGATACCAAGGATGATCATCTTTCTCTTCTTCTTCTTCAATGTTGCAGCAATGAGCCGGAGCCTCATAAATACTCATTTGGATAGGCTCCATATCCTCTTGTTTATTTATTTTGATCATAGAAGCTAAGGTTGCCAAAGCATCAGCCATCTGGTTTTCGTCTCGTGGGAGGTAGCAGAAAGTGATATCGTCAAACTCTTCGATTAGTTCAAGAACCAGCCTTCGGTAGTTGATCAACTTAGGGTCTCTTGTCTCCCATTCACCTTTAAGCTGATAGATTACTAATGTAGAATCCCCACATACCTCTAACACTTTAATCTTACGTTCTATTGCTGCACGAATTCCCATGATACATGCTTCGTATTCGGCCATATTGTTTGTGCAATCAAAATCCAGTTTGCTGGTGAAAGGATAATGATTTCCGTTTGGAGATACCAAAACCGCCCCGATTCCGTTACCCACAGCGTTTGAAGCTCCGTCAAAATTCATTTTCCACGGATGGCCCTCTTGAGAGTCTTTTTCCATGGTTGCAACATAAATTAGATCCTCGTTCGGGAAATCAAAGCTCAATGGCTCATAATCTTCTAGAGCTCTACTGGCCAGAAAATCTGCTATTGCACTCCCTTTTACAGCCTTTTGGTTCACGTAGACTATGTCGAACTCGAAAAGTAAAATTTGCCAATGAGCCATTCTTCCGTTCAAAGCGTTTGATTCCATCATATACTTCAAAGGGTCTAGTTTTGATATGAGCCAAGTTGTGTGGTACAACATGTATTGTCTCAGTCTTCTGGTTGTCCAAATCAAAGCACAACACAACTTCTCGATCGACGAATACCTTGTCTCATATTCGGTGAATTTCTTACTGAGATAGTATATCGCCTTTTCTTTTCTTCCTGACTCGTCGTGTTGGCCCAGCACGCATCCCATGGAGTTTTCAAACACCGCCAAATACAGTATCAGTGGTTTATCCGGGCAAGGTGGCATTAGTACTGGGGCATTGGACAAATAATGCTTGACCTTGTCAAAATTTTCCTGGCACTTCTCATCCCAAGCACTTGGGTTATGCTTCCTAAGGAGACGGAATATCGGGTCACATTTCTCCGTTAGTTGTGAGATGAAACGGGCGATGTAATTTAGTCTTCCTAGGAAACCTCGAACTTCTTTTTGAGTGCGTGGCGGGGGTAATTCTTGTATAGCCTTGACTTTATCCGGGTCAATCTCGATTCCTTTTTCGCTGACCACGAATCCTAACAGCTTTCCTGACCTGGCCCCAAAAGTACATTTTGCAGGATTGAGCTTTAACTGGAACTTCCTCAATCTTAAAAATAATTTTCTCAGGACTTGCACATGCTCCTTTTCTGTTCTAGATTTTGCAATCATGTCGTCAACATAAACTTCGATCTCCTTGTGCATCATATCATGGAACAAGGTCACCATGGGTCGTTGATATGTTGCTCCCGCATTTTTCAATCCGAATGGCATCACTTTATAACAAAATGTTCCCCACATGGTCACAAATGTTGTTTTTTCCATGTCTTCAGGATGCATTTTTATCTGGTTGTATCCCGAGAAGCCGTCCATGAAGGAGAAAAGCGAATAACCTGCCGTGTTATCTACTAGTGTATCAATGTGAGGTAATGGGAAATTGTCTTTTGGGCTGGCTTTGTTCAAATCCCGATAGTCCACGCACATTCTTACTTTCCCATCTTTCTTAGGAACCGGGACTATGTTTGCTACCCATTCTGAGTACTTAACCACTTGTAAGAAACCGGCGTCGAATTGCTTCTTGACCTCTTCCTTTATCTTTAACAAAACATCGGGTCTCATCCTTCGGAGTTTCATTGAACTGCCTCGCATTCTTCCTTTTTATGGGAGTCGATGTACCACGATATCAGTATTCAATCCGGGCATGTCTTGATATGACCATGCGAAGACATCCTTGAATTCTCGGAGTAACTCGATGAGGTCCTACTTTGTTTCTGCAGTGATACTAGCTCCGATTTTCACCTCCTTTCCTTCTCCTAAGCTAACAATTTCCACCGAATCTTTGTGAGGTAGGATTTGTTTCTCTTCTTGTTCTACCATCCTTAACAAATCAGGAGATAGGTTACAATTTCGGTCATCTTCAAAATCCTCAGTGTCCTCCATACACAAATCTTGCCCAAAAGAAATCTCTGAGTCATTGGCAACGTTGCTCATGTCATTGATATCTGGAAACCTGTTATGGATAAAGAAAGAAACCCAAAGAACAAAAAAATCTAAGAATATTTGATTTGTGTGGTATGATTATGAATGAAGTAGAAAGAATAAAAGAATGTTTGCTCAAGATGATACGCAAGAATGCATTTTTTATTGAAATAACGATGTTTAGACATATGTCTATTTTATAAAAGGATTCTTATTGCCCCTAGGCTTAGAGCAATAAGCTTGTTTTGAACATTACTCTGAATTAATTCTAAAAGTTACAGGAATCTCCTCCGCGGTCCAATTGTTCAAAACACTTCCAGGAATATAAGGGCAAATTCCAGATAAACCCCTTTCTTCGGCTTTTTCTTCAGAGATGGCATTAATGCTCCAACTTTCCAACATTTCTTCCGCTATTTTCCTCACTGTCATCTCTTGTTTTGGGTGGATAGTTCCTCCAGACACAAATATTCGGGATAAATGAGGAAAGGTTATCGGTTCCCACTTGGCCTCCTCACCGCACAAACGCGCTCTTCTCATCTCTTGCCTTTTCTCCAGCTCTTTCTTCTTTTGCTTCCCATCTGGCTTAAATCCTAAGCCAAAGTGGTCTCATTTTTCTCTTAGCATTGGTACCTCGCTCCTTCCTTGGAGGCATCTTCCAAGTCCTTTTCCTGGCAGGGCTCCTTTGCCGACCGTTAATCGTAGGCCCATCCTTGTAGTTTTGGATATTTTGGGCATTGGAATCTTGTTCCCTTCGACAATGAATGTAGCATTGACGAATTCTAGTGATCGAAAGGAACATTCTATCGCCTCATCGTCCGTACCCACGTATGGTGCGTCACTGGTAACGGATGCAATGATGTCTTCCTCCGCGTTTATCGTTACCAACCTACCCTCAGTTACCAGCTTCAACTTTTGGTGTAGAGACGACGGTACAGCCCCCGCTGAGTGAATCCACGGTCTCCCCAACAGGCAATTGTATGATGGCTTGATGTCCATTACCAAGAAGTCTACCTCGTATGTAGTTGGGCCAATCAAGAGAGGTATCTCGATTCTTCCCATCACTTTCCTTTCCGTACCATCGAATGCTCTCACGACGTTTTGACATGTCTTCATGTGGGAGCTATCCACTGGCAACCTATTTAACGTGGACAAGGGCATGACATTCAATGCCGATCCATTATCAATCAATACCCCCGGCAGTGTGTATCCCTTGCAGCGAGTGGTAATGTGCAAGGCTTTTGTAGATCCCATGCCTCCCGGTGGTATTTCGTCATCGTTAAAGAAAATAAAATTATCCGCGCTGATGTTGTTAACCAGGCGATCGAGCTTGTTGACAGAGATATCATCCGCAACATATGTTTCATTTAAAACCTTCATCAATGCACTGCGGTAAGTTTCTGAGCTCAAGAGCAAGGCTAGTACCGATATGCGGGTTGGTTGTTTGTGCAACTGTTCCACAACGCTATACTCGCTGTGTTTCAAGAATTTTAAGAATTCCTTAGCCTCCTTTTCGGTTACAGGCTCATTGACAGGTGATTTAGGTCTGGTTGTCTTTTCCTTTTCTTGCTCAATGACCACGGATTTTCCTTTAGCTGGTTCTGCCTTTGTGTTCGGAGTATAACGCCTTCCACTACGTGTATAAAAACCCTCGTCTCGTCCTTTCTCCGAAGTACCATCTGGATTCTCCCCTTCCGGGATCGTTACATTGCAATCGTAGTTCCAAGAAACTCTTTTGCTATCTTTATAAGGAAAAGCAACGGGCTTTTGAATTATGACCTTTGGCGCGATTGGTACTCCGACTTCATTGACTCGTGGTCGAGATATAATCACGACCGGATGACTGACCCCATTGCCATTGTTGATTGGCCCTTGCTCTGACGTGCACACATATTCTTTTTTCTGGCCCTCGGTATACTTGAAGAATTCGATTTCTTTATTTTCTATCAATCTCTGCACCAGAACCCTAAATTTATCACACTTTTGGATCTCATGCCCTTCCTCGCCGTGGAATTCACAGTAGCACTTTGATACTTCGAGTTTCTTCTCTAAATCTTGTGCAAGTAAACCTTCTTCCACCATTTTTTTCCAAACCCACCTCAACGGGGTCTTTACCTCCGATACGTCCATCTTAGTTCTCCTTCCTTCACTTTCGCTTATCGCGTTTACCCCATTGTCCGCATGACTGGGTAACGGATTTCCCGCCACATTAGGTTTTGTGGGTTCATCGAACTTCACGATGCCCATCTTTATGAACCTTTCGACTAGTTTTTTGAAGGCTGTGCAGTTCTCAATTGTGTGCCCTGTAATTCCTGCATGGTATTCGCATTGCGCGTTTGCGTCATACCACTTTGGGAATGGAGGTTGCATGGGTTTCAGGCAAAATGGAGACACCACATGCGCATCGAACAGATTCTGGTAAAGCTCCCTATACGTCATTGGGATTGGCGTGAACTGGACTCTTTCCATGTTAGGCCTTGGGTTGGAATCTTGACTTGCGGAGTTCTGATTGTTAGTAGTCACTGTCTTTGGCTGGCTTACTGTGACTGGTTTAGAATAACCCTTATGATATGCGCTCGCATTGTTCACCTCATTTTCCTTCCTTCTTGGAGCCGATCTCTTGGCACTTTCTCCCGCTTCAATCTTCCCACATCTTACCGCGTTTTCTATCATCTCCCCGGACATTACTATGTCCGATAAGCTTTTAGTAGCGCTTCCTAACATGTGGTTAATGAATGGGGCCTTTAGAGTGTTAATAAAGAGCATGGTCGTTTCCTTCTCCAAGAGAGGTGGCTGGACTTGCATCGCTATTTCCCTCCATCGTTGTGCATACTGCCTGAAACTCTCACTCGGCTTCTTTTCCATGTTTTGTAGAGTAATTCTGTCGGATGCTATGTCCGTCACGTGTCCATATTGTTTCATGAAGGCTTGAGCCAAGTCCTTCCACGAACCAATTTGGGCATGGCTGAGTTGGTTATACCACTTGGCTGCTGATCCTATCAGGCTGTCTTGGAAACAGTGGATCAACAGCTGATCATTGTTAACATACCCCGTCATCCTTCGACAGAACATCGTAATGTGAGCTTCAGGGCAGCTCGTTCCATTATACTTTTCAAACTCTGGGGTTTTAAATTTTGGTGGGAGTACCAGGTCTGGGACCAAGCTTAAGTCCTTAGCGTCGATCCCGCCACGGTAATCAGCAGTCTCCATTGCTTTAAACTTTTCTTCAAGCCATTTACAACGATCATCGAGTTGTTTCACCAGGTCAACTTTTTCTTTCTCCATTTCTACCACATCGTCAAGGTCCGGTACAAACGGATTAGCTGGATTATCTCCAGGCTTAGAGCTTGAACCTATAGGAATATTCATTTGTGTCGAGGCATTGGCCTGGTATTGCTGAGGCCTAATAGTGACGGGTGCTGTTCGTTGGTGCGCCTCCGGTTGAGGTTGAGTGCTTGCCGGAGCAAAGTCTGAAGGGTAGATAAGGTCTTCGTTATCGTTCCCCATAGTGCTCTTCCCTTTTTCATTCTCTCTAGCGATGGTGTTGCCCAACCGCCTATCGATTATTTTGGGATTCTTCTATTTTTTCCTTCATATCTTGTTGTATTTTAGCCAGTTGCTCTTGCATCTGTGTTTGTAATTGTTCTTGCATTTCCCTTTGCATTTGTTCTATCCTTTCTAACCTCTGATCCATTGCTTTGGTTTTACGGCGGGTATAGTAGCTGTGTTCGGTTGGTTGATTCTCGTTGGTTTCCAGATTAACTGAAATAATTTTTGTTTAATTAGGGTCTTTTCATGAAATTTAATGCATATGATGAAATGTAATGCAAATGAATGGATGCAAAAAGAAGCGTTGATTCTAATTCGATTTCATTAGAAGAACTTCACTAGAAGAAAAATTTCTTTACATAGATCGAGTGATTACATATATGACTTTGCCCTAATGCCCAAAGCCTTAACTTTCTTAAGAAGCCAAGCTAAGTTTCGGCCTCGCTCTGATTCCGACTCGTACTTTAAGCTCAATACATCAGCTTGGACTGTCAAGGTTTGTAGGTGATCGGCTACCTCCCGAACCTGAGCCACGGCTTCGCCCATAACGTAGTCTCTATCTCTAATCTGGTTCTGAGAGTGATGAAGTTGTTCCCTGCAATGGTCATTGTTTGCCTCAATAAGTTCCACTCGAATTTTACTATCCCGTAGTGCCGTTTCGAGTTCTTCCACTTTCCCTTTTAACTCCTCGATCTTACCCAAACTAGCTTTTAACTCTATTACCGAATTACGGCTACGATGTTGATGAAGTGATCTTTCCAATTCAGCCACCCGAGCACGTAACTTCTCCTTTTCATTTTGGGTTTCTAACAAACTCTTCTTCAGAGTGTCCTCTCGTACTCGAGCATCCTGAAACATTTTCTCCCAATGGTCGGCTCTAGTCTTTTCCTCTTTGATCTCTTGACGCCATTGCTCCGACGTTTTACCTAAACCGACAGTTCTTATCGACATACGCAGCTTCTTATAATCAATCTTTAAACTATCCAAGTCCTCCTCGGCTTTGTTCTTCCCTTTTCGTAGTTTCTCAGCCTCTAGCTTATAGATATCGACGTCTAATCCCAACTTCATTTTTTCTTCTTCTAGCTGCTCTATCTTCTTTCCTAACTCCGAGTTCCTTTTCTCGAAGTCTTGCTTAATGATCTCTAACTCGGATGGGATGACTCGTAAATGCTCCTCTATCGGTTGAGTATTTTCTTGATTCGGCTTAGGGATGTTGTCATTGACTCTCCTACCCCACCACCATTCATACTCGGGGGTCGTCATCGGGCCTGTGGTGAATCCTTTCGTCCTTTGAGTTTGGTTCTAAGCATCTGATATCTCACGAACCCTCTTCTTATAATTGTTGTCTTTATAGGAGAACTCGCATTGTGCTAACCCTTGTGTCGCTGGTATAAACTGCCTTGACCGATATTGCCTTAACACCATCAGTGGAGCGTATCCAACGGCTCTCCATATTCTAATCAGAGGGACCCAGTCAAAATCACCGCACCGATATAAGATTTCATCAGGGATCAACCATGGAGCCCTCCATTCAATATCTTCGACTCGTAAATTCTGAAGAATAGTTATCCATTTCTCCTCTGAGATGTCGTCTCGCCTCGATGTGGCTACTAATTCTCTTAATGGGGAATAATCTTTAGAGAATACCCGATAGGAGACCTTCTCCACTTTCCAAAAATGACTGTGGAACCAAGCCAAAAGAAGTTGTGCACAACCGATAAATCTTCCCTCGCCCGCTCTCCGGCATGCATTTAAGGATCTGAAAGTTTCTGCTAAGATTGCCGGGACGGGTGTGGTACCTTTGTCGAGTCGATCGAATAAATCTGAAACAGCCTCATCTATGTGTCCTAGTGCCTTAGGAAAGAGGATCAACCCGTAGAGGCTTAAGGCAAAAACATCAATCCTTTTCTTTGAATCCGGGTGCGCAAGAATCAAGTCCCTCAAATTCCTCCAAGGAATACACTTACTATCTCCTTTTTGCTTGATACGGGCTGCAACCCATTGCTCGCTCATCCCCGTTATATTCATTAACTTCTTCAAAAAGGAAGGGACGTTGACAGGTCTTGAATAGGCCCTGTCGGCCTGAATCCTCGGGCAATTAAGTAGCGCCATGTATTCTTCCACAGTAGGTACTAAATCGACTCCTCCGAAGGTGAAGCAACTGTAAGCAGGGTTCCAAAACTGCGCGAGGGCCCGGAACAAGTACTTGTCCACCTTTACATCGAGCAAATAGGGTAAGTCGCCGTAGTTACAGTAAAAGAGTTGTTTGACTTCTCCATTCTAACTATTCCATATATCCCTTAACTCTTGCAGGTCGTTCTGAGTTACACTAATGCGAGTGAGATCCCACAACTCCGACTCATATCCCTCAGTCAAACTATCTCCTTTCTCTTGTTGCGTTCTCTCGGACCACACTCGGACGGCCGCATTATCCTCCACTCTATCAAGAAATCCTTTTTCCATGCTAAACTCTTCTATTTAGTAACCGAACGTAAATCAACACCCTTTTATGATGAGATGCCATGCGAAAACAATCAAAACATAACAAGTCAGTATTATATACAAAGAATAGAATTCAAAGTAAATAAAGAGTAAATAAGCTCTTAATCGGGTAACCACTAGGGTTTGGTGTGGTTCTACCTAGGGTAGGTTCTTAAGGCTCATTACATGTGGTTCGGTTCTAAAGTAAAGGTACCTGAACCAGCAGATTCCTCGATCCTTACCCATTATAGGCTCATACGGACCGAGTTCGATTCAGGGGAATACATTTCCCTACGGCTATACGGAGATGAAAACCTCACGAAGACGCAGGTACGGATGTATCCCGAAAGCGATCCACTATCCTATACGGAGGTGAAGACCTCACGAAGGAGTAGTTTCTCACTTCCACTTAAGAGGGTGAAATCGACTAAAAATGTGATGCGATTTGCAAAAAATACATCAAAGAATTAAACCATTTAGAGCAAGCATATTATGAAGAAAGCCACGAAAATAACAGACAACATGCAATGCAGTAGATTTAAAACCGATTTTCAATTTTTGACAAAAGACAAATTTTTAATTTTTGACAAAAGATAAAAAAAATCAATTTAAGGCTCGACTCTCGAAGTCCCCAGCGGAGTCGCCAAGCTGTCGAAACCATTTTTTTGAAAAATGGGGATCGACTTTGTTTGAAATTAAAAATCAAAACGGGAGTCGCCACCGATCTTTATTAGGTGTGATCGGATCACCTTTGTTTTAATAAAACAATTTTTAGTTTACTAAAACGATATTTTTAGTCTACGAAACTCGAGAGAATGAGTTCGGGAGTCGGTTACGTGCGAGGAAGGATTAGCACCCCCGACACGCCCAAAAATTGGTACCGAATTGATTAGTTAGTGTCTTAATGTCGAAAATTAAAAATCGAGAATGGGTTTGAAATACGATCTTTTCTATTAATATCGATTTTAAAATCCTTGAATTAGCTCAAAACGACCGCTTAAAGATTTCCTTGTCCCGAGGTATCGGAGTATCACGTCCCGTAAGTTAGGGCACAATACCATGAATTCCCGAGCATAAGGTCGTCCTTAATTTAAATTGAAATCCCGTGTATTTAAAACCCGAAAAGGATATTTAACTATTTAGAAACAACGAGAAAATCGAGACCCCGTAAGTTAGGGCACAATTCCTCGATATTTCAAAATACAAAATATTGCCTTATTTGGAAATTTTTGTTTTTGAATAGTAGCGAATACAATATTTGAAAGACGTGTATTATTTATTTAGGTTAAAATAAAGCGATTTGTTGGATAAATGTATTGGATTTTAATTTGAGGTAAAGATATGGATTGAAGTATAGTACGTCATGGAACAATTATTCATGCGTAAAATATTCCACGAGCGTATGACAATAATATGAATACGAGTAAGCAAATTCACATACATGCAATAGCAATAATTTCACAACATACATTATTTAACATTAAGCTTAATAAACATAGAAATAAAGTAATAGTGTAAAACAACTTAAATCAAGTAATAAGATAATCTTAAATATATAATATATATGTAAAATGTTTAAAATAAATACTATAAAAGCAACTTAAAGTAAATGATAGAAAATAATTTAAAATCATTAATGAAAAGTCTAAAATAAATAATACGTAAAAATAAATTAAAAAATAATATACATAGTATATAAAAAACAACTTAGCATAAATATATGTATATAAAGAATAAATAATGTATAAAGAGTTTAAGATAAAAACATAGGGAAATTCAAAAATAAGTGATCCATGCAAAAAGAAATTTAAGAACAAACATTCTATAAACTTAAAATAATAAGCTATTAAAAAATAATATATAAAAAGGGTTTAAAATAAATAAATAAAAAGCAGATGTAAAATGATTAATATATATATTGTGTATTTCAAATAACTCTCCTTATATTATCCTTGAACCATTACTATTATAAAATATAATTATATTGTCTATTTCTAATTCTTTTACGTACTATATATTTTAAACTTCTTATTTATTATTTTTAAATTAACTTATATATTATTTATTTTAAAATTATCCATATATGTCATTCTTTAATTTGCTTTGTGTATTATAGATTTTAAAAATAAATTAAAAAATATCTAAAATATATAAAAAGAAAAGAACACGAACATAGAAATCAGAATTCACCTTCTCTTTTTTTTTGCTTCTATTTTTTTTGCTTTTTGATTGATTCATGTCCGTAAAAAAAACAAAGAAGAGGTTTTTGGCCTCATATAGCTAACACTCCGATCTATTTTGTTTGTTCTTGTTTTGTTTTCTACTGCCATTTGTTTTTTTACTTGTTGTTTGTTTGTTTGCTGCTTGCGTGCTCTTTTGTCTCTGTTGCGTGCTTCTCTTGTTTTGCAGGTGTCAGATGCAAGTGAGGCCGGCGGTTGGTTCGTGAAGAGGTGGAGCAGTACGCGTGGAGGCCTAGTGATGGATGGCGCGGCGGTGAAGCATGGGGGATTAGGGTTTGTGTGTGCTGCTGAAACATTTTTTAGATTGTGGGCTTGGGCTAGGGTTTCAGTGATTTGGGTTTGGTTTAGTACTGGGCTGATGGGGTTTGGGTAGTTTGCAATTTGGGCTAAGTGTAATGGACTTTTGGACTTTATTGATTTGATTGTATTTGGGGTTTTATTTGTGTTTATTTGCCTGAGCCAAAATTGGCTACTACAAGTACCATACCTGCCCCTGTACTATGCTCCAAATCGCATTTTGGCCCCTTTAATAAAAAAAATGAACAAACAGATCCCTATACATTAGATAATGGGGAAACAGCCCTTTTGTCAAAATTATGTCATTAAATACTTATTTTGGCCCCATATATATATATATATATATATATATATAATAACAAATTTAGTCTTTGATCTTTATAACTCTATTTAATTTGACCCTTACTCTTTTATTTAAAGAAAATTCTCCTATTAACTTTTTATTGCTATTTGCTAATGTGACACGGTTTTTGTTTTCAGCTATTTTAGCAAATGATTTAAAAATTATACAAAATTCAAAATCTAAAAATTTCAAATACAAATCATTCAAAAATAGGGATGAAGGCAAAGGGACAAGCAATGTCCTTCCCCCATGATAGATTTATCATTTTGCCCCTTAAATTTTTATTAAATTATATATTAATATAATAATTAATTGTAATTTTGACCCCCTCAAACAATTTTCTAACTTCGTCCTTATTCAAAAATTATAAACAAAAGTTCTTCAAATTTTTTTAAAAAGTAAAAAACTCAAAAAATATAGAAGTTTTTTAATTTTTGATTTTTTTTAGAAATGCAAAATAATTATATTTTTAAAAAAATTAAAATTTATGAATATTATGAGAAATTAAAAAAATAAATTGAAATTAGAAAATAAAACTTTTTTAAAATAAATTATAGAGTTAATTACACAAAATATCTCCAAACAATGGGTTAGATTTTACTAAATACTTTTTATATTTTGAGATAATATCACATTTGATATCTATACTTCCATAAAGTATACAATGTGGTACTTGAACTATGCATCTGTGTATTATCACGATGCCTGTAGTTAATAGTATTAGTAAATAATAAAACATACAAAGAAAATATGTGGATTTTTTTTCAAAGCATCAATTCCACGTGTATAATATAACATTGTGGGAAAAATTAAATAAAAAATAGAAATAGAATGGAATTAAACACAAATAGTCAAAACCTAAGCGTGTATGGTTAATAAAAAATATGTAGAGTTGAGTTAAAAAATAAAAGGTGAAGAAAAATTTTGAAGGGTTTCGTGAAGTTTATAAAGGAATTATGTAGTTTATTGTGAAATCATTTCTCCTTCTCCAAAAACCAACACCAGTTTCGTGAAACCCTAAATATTTGCCTGATGTTTTCTTAGAAGAAATTTGAAGTGCAAAGTTTAAGAATAGTTTTGTGGTTGCAATTTTTAACACAAAATTTTTTCAATTTTTTAAAACTCTAAAATTTCTCAAAATTTATACAATCCAAAATTTTCCACAATTTGATTTGGTTTTGGTTTGTAATTTGGTTGAGGCCCTTCAAAGTATGTGAAGTTTTTGAGAGAAAATTCGACTGAAAAATTACAAAAGTTATAATTTATAATTTTTTTTTAAATTACGTTTTTAACCGTTATTTATCATCTAATATATTTTTTTGGTAATATTTATATTAGGTATTTAGTTATTTCTTTTTTGAAATTTATTTCAGAAACCTATATTTTAATTTGTAATGGTTATATTTGCTGTGATTTTAATACCAGAAATATGATTTATATATTTAAATTAAAATTTAAAAATAATTTATATTAATTGCTTAAAAAATATTTAAAATTCATATTTCGTATATTAAAATATTAATAATGCATAATAGTAACTTTTTTTTAGTTTTCGTTATAATTTAAGTTGATATATTTCATACATTATAATATTAACAATTTGAAGATAATTAAAATGCATATTTTTTACTTTATAATATCATATCTAACTTTGACATTTTATTTCTTTAAAAGTACTTATTAACAATAATGTTAAACAACTAAATTTTAAAACAAACTTTTCAAAACCATTAACCCATATTTTTTAAAAACACTTTTTTGAAAAAAATACTAAACCTATCCCTAATAAATAACTCAAGATTATTTTGATGAAGATGATACTAACATTCCATTAGAGATTTCAATTTGTGTTTTTTTTTTCTCTTTTTGGTCAAAATGAGAGTATTTTTTTTTTCTCTTTTTGGTCAAAATGAGAGTATTTGTAGCTAACAACAATGACTATTTTTCTCGTTGTGAATGCTCTTTGAAAAGATAAATGACTGGCCACAAAATGTGCTCTATTCACATGAGTAGGGATTAAACCTCACCCACATGATTAAGAGACAAGGCGAGCAACCACCATACCACATCTTATAGTTAGAATTTTTGGGCCTTTTCAAATTCCCAAAACACTTTGGGAGCGTTTGGTCTGATGTAAAGTGATCACTTTCGTGGGAACTTAATCAATTGAAAAGTGATTCCAATGTTTGGTATGTCCTTTTTTTTTTTCTTAGAATCTAACTTTCCCTTGGGTGTTAATTTCCAATAAACATGGCAATGTGATTTCTATGATAAAAGATTGGAAAGTTACTTTTTCATATAGATTGAAAAGTTAAAAGAATAGTAAGACAAAATTAACCCTATTTATATTGGTTTAGGGTATTAGTATTAATAAAGGTTAAAAAAAAAGCTATTGTCCCCTTTCTCCTGCCCATTTTCTCTATTACTTCAACGGATTCTTTGCAAAAAAGTTTTTTTATTTTTTTTTATTTTTATATGCATTTTTAATCATTAATATACTATATTGTTTATTGAAGAAATGAGGGGTACTTGGTTTACAAACAGAAACGATGGCTAAAATAGTGTTGGGAACTATGATCATAGTTTCAACTACGAAATCAAAAGTGCAAAAACGTATAGATGAACACCAAGATTATTTACGCAATTCGACCTTAGTCTACGTCTATGTGGCCTTGCCCAGAGCAATGATCTACTATCTTTCTCATAGTACAACCGATGATTTAAGTCTTAACAATTATCTAACTCACACCAATTTAGTGACCTCACTATTGTACAAAGGCTAGACCACTCTCTCACTAAGCTTCCCCCTCGAAAACTTAGTTTTGCAATACAAGAGACTCTCTTGATTGTTTACAAAAATAATGCACACATAAAATGTTCCTAACTTGAATAAATTTTTTGCTCTCTCAATCTCTTAGTTACTCTTCAACCTAGACAAAACTTAAGTTTATATATTACTTAAGTTTATCTTACATAAGAGTCATAGTCTAATCACTTTTCTATAAAATAAAGCTAAAAATCAACATATGATAATAATTCCATAAGAGCCTTGGTGTAATTCGAGGTCTTCAAATATAGAAAATGGCTTTACTTGATCTGCAAGTAATCAATCTTTAAGTCTTCAATTTTAACTCAATTGGTCTTCATGTTTTGGACTCTAACTCGTCTAAATATATATATTTTAAAAAGGTAGCCTAATGCTTTTGTTTAAAAATTTTGCCAATTTTGAAAATAGGTAAGTACGATAATGAAATAATACCTAAAATTGTAGTTGTTGTTGTCGTAACCATTTTTTTGAAAACGGTGATCAACTTTGATTTTGGAAATGAAAATGAAAAAAAAATGGGAGTCGCCACCAATCCTTTTTGATGAGGTGTGATCGGGTCACCATAAATTAATCATTTTAATAAAAGTTAAGATTTACTAAAACGATAATTTTTGGTCTACACGAAAATCGAAAAATGAGTTCGAGTCGTTCTGCATGCACGAGGAAGGATTAGCACCCTCGATACGCCCAAAAATTAGTACCTAGTTGATTAATTAGTGTCTTAGTGTCGAAGATTGAAAAACTTGAAAGATTTTGAAATACGATCCCTCAAAAAAATGCTCAAATAGTAAAGACCTTCTCGTCTCAAAATATAAAATGTCACATCCAGTAAGTTAGGACACGACATCTTGTATTTTCGAGAGCGAGCTTGCCTTTTATATAAAATTTGCGTATTTTAACTTATTAAAAGGGTATTCGATTATTTAGAGTAAACGAGAGAAATCGAAACCCAGTAAGTTAGGGCACGTTTTCTCGAATTATCAAATACCGAATATTGCCTTTATTTTAAAACAAATTCTTATTTCGAGGTGACAAAATGTCATACCCGGTAAGTTAGGGCACAACACCTCGTACTTCCGAGAATAAGCATTTTTTAAAACTCGTATTGCGATTTTTAAAAGAATATTCCGTTATTTAGATTAAATGAGAAAAATCGAAACCCAGTAAGTCAAGGCACGATTGTCTCGAATTACCAAATACGAAATATTTACTTTTATAAAAGAATTATTTTGGGTTGAGTAAAATTAGTATAACATAAGTCGTAATAAAATGGGATAATAAAGAGTGCGTAAACAAATACAAGTTTTGATATTGATAGACATAACAGAATAACCATAGATGCAGATGTAAAGGATTATGATAAGAGCAAAAATAAAAATAAACAAATAAAAATAATAAATAAGCTAGGAAATATTCGAAATTAAAAGGAACTAGTAATAAATAAGCAATCATTATGTAAAACTAAAAAATGATAATATAGTAATGATAATAATAATATTAATAGTAATAATACAAGTAATAAGTATTTTAAAGTTTGGAATGATGTATGAAAAGGTATATATGTATGTGTATATATGAATAAATAAATAATATATAATATGAGTGAGAAATAAAAACAAAATAAGTGTATTTAAAGAGTAATGGGTAAAATATAATAATAATAATAATATAATAGTAGTAATAATAATAAGGTAATAAATAATAACGGTAATAGTAATAATAATATAAGTAATAATATAAATGGATACATAGAGAATATATATAATAACATAATAATAGCTATGTAAAATTAATTAATCTAATAACATGATGATAATACTAGTAATAATAATAAGGTGGAAAACAACAATAATAATACATTAGTAAGAAGAAAAACAATATATTTGTAATAACAATAAATAATAATAATAATAATAATAATAATAATAAGTTAAATTAATTGGTAATGAAGTAATAAGTAAATAAATATAAAAAAAGAAGGTATATAATTTAATATCTATATGAAATTATTTAGTTTAATAATAAGATGATAATAATAGGGATAATACTAAAATAAAGGTAATAACAATATGTTAAGTCATAATAATAATAGTAATAATATTTAAAATATATGTATATAAAAACAGTAGTAAAAGGATATGTCTATATATATAATAATAATAATAATAATGGATATAGTAATAAAAATGGCATTAAAATAAAATAAATATAAGTATAAATATAATGATAATAATAATAATAATAATAATAATATAGCAACCAGTAATAATGATAACACATTAATAAAAATAACAAGAACATGTTACTAATAACCAATTAATGAATTAATAATAAAATGAATAAATAAATACAAAAAAAAATCATAATAATAATATTAGCAAACTAATAATAATAATAATAATAATAATAATAATAATAATAATAAGCTTAATAAAAAAACGATACAATAATTACATTAATATTAAAAATAATTAATTTGATGTTAAAGGCATGAAAATGAATAAAAAGGACTAAAAACCGAAACAAAATATAGTTCTGGGGCCAAATCAAAAAATAAAAATAAAGGGAGGGACCCATTTAAAGTGCGCGAATGACATGGGGGACTAAAAATGAAATTTTCCCTTCCCCCAAAACGCTGCGCTTTAATCGGGACAAAAATGTAGACGAAATAAAATCAAAGGGGCGAATTTAAAAGCATAACAAACTTAATTATAAAATGATAAAAAAGTAGAGGGACTGTGCGCGTAAATTTCCCATTTCCATAAAAACACGCGGATCCTAGCTTAACTGGGTCGGGTCTCGCACGGGTCATGTGAAACGGTGTCGTTTTGGCATTAAGGAGGCCGACCAAAATGACGTCGTTTTGATCGGCTATTTAAGGCAAATTTTTTTGAAAAAAATTCATTTTTTCATTTTGCTCTCCAAAAAAGGGGTTTCTTCCCTCTCTCATTTCTCTCTGCAGGAACCCCGGTCCGCCAAGACTCCGCAAACAAGTCATTTGCCTCCCGCCTGCGTCTCACCACGGAGGTAAAATTTTTCCTCTTTTTTCGTTTTAAAATGTATTTATGATATGTGTGTGTGCATGTGGATAAATCGACTAAAAAGAAAAGAAGAAAAAAAACGACGGTAATCAAATAACAATCACCTTGGGTTATTAGATTTTGATTCTCTGTTTGGACTACTTCTGCTCTTTGCTATTGCTAATCTTTGTTCTTGCTTGTGTTTTTTTTAAAACCTAATGTTGTTTTTCTTTTTTATTTCACCGAAAATTTGAATCTGTACAATGGTTTTAGGGGTGGCCTTTTATATCCACTTTCCCTTACAACTTGCTCCCTAATAAATTGCTCTGTCTTTCTTGCAGAAAAATGGGCGGTACTGGTGTCAGGCAATGGTGGTGGACGTGACAGGCGGTGGCAGACCTGGCACGAGTGGTTAGGCTAGGGTTTCCCTTAGCTTTTATGTTTTGTGTTTTGGGTTGGGGCTTTAATTTGTTTGGGCTTGGAGTATATTTGGGCCCGGGCCAAACAGCTTGTACAGTTGTTTCAGCCACAAAATTTTTTATTACCTTAAAATGTGTCAACAATTTACATATTATATTTATTTTCTCTCTCTCTCTCTTGTGCAATTATGTCCTATATATTGGTAAAATTAACTATCTTTTCTCAATCCCAGATAACATGAAAAAAAATTATGTGAAGGATTTACTTAATGGCTTAAGGACTTTATTTTCAATTATCGGAACTATGCTAGGATGATATACATCCTATTATTTCTATTTAAGACATATTATTACGTGGTTTGCTACATGAAGACATTTAGAAAAATTAGATCATAAATAAAATTTTATTTATAATATTATTATTTTTTTATGAAAATAAAGAATCCAACTCTTGTCTACCTACAAAAATGAAATAATTTGGATGTGTTTTGAGGTGTAATATGGGAATATCAAAGTCCTTGTCTATAGGGAAGTTGTTATGTGAGAATTTTTGGAGATAATATTTAATTATTGTATGTGAGAATGAGAATAGGATAACCAACTCTTCTCTTTAGTTTTTGCCATAAAGAATCTTGTATATTCATTCATCCTATCAAAACCCTTCTTACAAACAAAATCATATCTGTAAAGACTGAGATCTGTTGACAGGAGATCTAGGAGAGTAAATATTACAAACATGAGAAGCCGTCCTTGTCCAAAATCAACACTAAGAACGCTACCCAATCAGCACCATGTCTAATCTTGGAGAAACCTTAGTTGACGTACATTAGTAATGAAACCCAATATAAATATTTGGATAAAAATTTAAAAATTTAAATTCTTGATAATAATAATATTTTATTCTAATGGCGGGTAAGTAATGTAGTATAAACAATTAAAGATAGTTTGGTTGGATCAATAAGTAGTATATTTTTATTGTACCAAAATTAGAATTTGTATTGGAATAATTTTAATCTTTAAGTAGATATATTTATGGTCAAACCCAAGTTTTGATTTTAGCTTATATATGATTATATACTTGTCCACACCTAACTCGTTAGTTTATTTTCATCATCTTCTATTATTTTTTCTAAAAAAAACCAATTCATCTTTTGTATTTCTTAAATTTTTTATTTATTTAAGGTCATGTAGTACTTAGCATAATTTTTTAATAGGGTTAAATTTATTTTTAGAGTTTAAACTTGACAATTATTTTTAAATCGGAATTTGATATTTCCTTAAAAATCTTAATGTTTCAGCCTTAATATGGGAACAATTGTCAAGTTTAGAAACTAGCTTGGACAAAAAAAATTTCAAATCTTAATATAAGAACAATTGCTCAGTCCAAGCCTCAATATAGAAACAATTATCAAGTCTAAAAATTAACTAAAAAAATATTCAAATGCCAAACAATAATTTCAACTTTTTAATATTTACTTTATTATAATGCTTATTTAATTATTTATGATATGAATTACATAAATTTATGTTGCTCAAAGATAAATTTTGTCCTCCAATCCAAACCCAAATTAGATTGAGTTTGAAATAGGATAATTTGGATCTAATCATATTTAAATTACTATATAATAAAAATATGGGTAAATTATATAGATATTCATTTAATTATATAAAAATTCATTTTAGGCACTCAAAATAAAAAAAAAATTACATTTTAAAGTACTCAAGTTACATATATAATTTGATTATTTTGACCTTTTTTTTATTTTAAGTATTTAAAATGAAAATTTTTGATAGTTGAGTGATTGTATAGTTTACCCTAAATATATATCATCTAAATATATGGACCGAGTTCAATTTGTACTATGTGAAGGACATTCATTTATCACGAGTTCAAATCGTGATATCCATCTTTCACCTAATATTATATAAAAAAAATATTTTTTTTGAAAGCATTAATTGAAATTGTTGAAGTGATGAAAAGGGGGTTTATTTGATTGTCTTATTAATTGATTTAACTAGATATTAGAAGGTTTGAAAGAGTAATTCTTTGGCGGCCAGCATTGAAACTCTTAAATTATAAACACAAAGATGCAATTATTTTCAATCCAACTTCTCTAAGGTTAGCAATTATTTCTAAATTTTATATCATTTTATTTTTATCATGTTTTTATTAATTAAAATAATTTGTCTTTTTGAGGGTAAATTGTCTATGATTTACTAATTTTAATAAGTGTTTGTCTAAAAATTTTAGAATAAGTGATAATTTTTCTGGTCGAGTTTAAATTATATTAGAATAATTTTAAAATGTTATTTTTTAGGCATTTAATAAGATGTGTTATTTCATTTTTTTAATAAATTTTAATTAATATTATACACTTTTTAACTCTACCTCAATTTTCTTTAATAATATTTTAACTCTAATTAGTATTTGATTAATTAAATAAAATTAATATAAAAAATTTAACAGATAATAATAGTAAGGGAATGTTTATGGTTTTCTTCAAGATTTATGATTTATGATTTATGATATAGTGAGATAGGATTTTAGAATTTATGATTTATGATTTATGATTTTAGAAAAAAAAAATATTAGATTAAGATTTAGGATTTAAAAGGTTTAAAGTTTTAGAATTTTATAAAAAAATTAATTAATTAATTAATTAATATTAGAATTAAAAATAGTAATAAAAAAATTAATATATTATTTATGCACTTTAAAAAAGAAATGATATTGGGTGTGATTTTAGGATGATACTAATGTATGTTGAACTCTTGTTTTGTAAGCTAAACGCGTAGACAATGACGTTTTGTTTGCCTCTCAAGGACGGCAATAAATAATCAAAAACCATATGGTTAAATATTATTCAATTTGATTTCTGCAGATTTCAATATTACAAATTTAGATAATTTCTAAAATTTAGATGTTAACTTTGGTTTAATATTTAATTTAATATATTAATTTTATTTTGGTGTAATTTCATACATTAAATTCTGATTATGGTTGAATTGTATATATTTAATTAAATAAATATATCAGTTTATTTTTATATTAGATATGTAAAATCCATAAAATTATAACTTAATATATGGTAAACTTACAATTTAGCCCTCTAAAAATGATAAAAAGTTTGATTTAGTCCTTCTATAAACTTTAAAGCTAGCTATAAGCTAATACAATGGTGAAATTGCATCTTAGCTTTCATAAAAATATATAACTTAATTTTTTGCCTCTAGAAAAAAAATTCTATCTTTGTCACCCATGTAAAATGATCTTATCAATAATGGTGTTAATGGTTTGTGAAAATTAAATCAAATCAATATCTTATGTGTAAAATTGCACAAAATTAAATTCGTTTACAAGATTGTACATTAGACCAAAGTTAATGTGTAGTTTGGAACTTTATCCTGATTTACAATTTGTAAAAAGGCATAATGATAAATTTAGTTCTTAATGTTTACATCTTTTTTCAATTTGGTCATTATTCATTTTTTAGCTAAATTTGACCCATAAACTTTTAATTGTTGTGTTTTTTTTTTAATGCAAATACCAATTAAAACGTTAAATTTTTAAACATAGTATCTCACATAGCAATCCATGTGTAATTCAAACTTTTTTTTTTGAATTTTTATAATTTTTTAATTATTGTTGATGTGATATATAAAACAAATAGGATCATATCAAAATAAAGTAAATATGGACTACCCCGCATGTTATGCCAAGATTATTAAAAAAAAATGTTTTAGTTTACATTTTCATCAAAAACAATGATTTTACTCTTTTTGAAATATTACCATTTTAGCTAGAAAAAAATAATGATCAAATTGACAAAAAAATATAAAATATTGAAGGCTAAATTTAACATTATATATTTTTTATAGAAATATATATGTGATGATGAAATCATTATAATTATTTCTTGGATAGTAATTGAATCTATTATTTTAAATAATGGGTTTGGATATAATATCTTAATTTCATCTCCATACGTAATTCTTATTTTATTTTATATTTTAAATATTGATTTAATCGATTTGGCTATTTAATATTCTTACAGTAAATCAATCATAGATAAATTCGGTTTATCATGTAATTTTTAAACATTTCAAAAATTCCAAACAGCCCCGGCCGGCCGGCCATTTATATGTGTCTAGATAGGTAGAAAGGTCGCTATATGCTGGAGCCGGTGGACAAGACATTTGAAGAGTTGACTAGTCAAGGTTTCACAGCTGATATTCCAAAGACAATAAATCTAATGAAACTTAAAACCTCATTGATCTATTTTCATTTACTTATACATATTCAAGCCCTGAAATACAATTTTCATTTTCACACGACCAGAACTTCAGATGTATATTATATTTATTGCAGTCTATGCTGAAACTCGTCAGGAGATGGTTTCATTGAAATCTTGCAACTCATTTCAAATCAGCAACTCCAAATAAACGTTTTGACTGAAGAATTGGTCTTTCCAATGTGTTGCTATATGTCAGGAATAAATGCCACAGAAATATTCTACGCACGCATTTGCCTCCAAAATTAAACACGCAGAGAAATGAAGGCCTCCATGGGAGATGAAAGACGAGCTTGGCATCTTGCACTTGTTTGCCTGTTACTAGCAGCAGTTACAGCAGCAGAATCAACTCCAATAGCCAAGCTCGGTTGCCAAGACAGATGTGGGAACGTCAGTATCCCATATCCATTTGGTACAACGACGGATTGTTATCTCAATGAAGATTTTTACATAGCTTGTAATTCGACTCACTATGATCCTCCACGAGCATTCTTAACAGGAAGCAATATAGAGGTGACAAACATAACTGTCGAAGGCAAATTGCGGATTATGCAATTTATAGCCCGCGATTGCTACAATAAATCGGGCTTCCCAGTTTCCAGCAATACTCCTTCCATCACGCTGTCCAAATTCAGGGTCTCGGATACTGATAACAAGTTCGTTGCCATTGGCTGCGATACTGAAGCAACCATTCAAGGTGTTCAAGACGCCAAGGGATACACGAGTGGGTGCATAAGCAAGTGTGACAGTATTGACTATGTGGACAATTTTACATGTTCTGGTATAGGCTGTTGCCAGACATCCATTGCTAAAGATGTAGGGTATTTTGACATTTCTGTAAGAAGCTACAATAATCACCAAGGTATCTGGGATTTCAATCCCTGCAGCTATGGCTTTGTTGTTGAAGAAAATAGCTTCAATTTTTCTTCGAATTATCTTCGTGATCTGCAAGATGTAACCATGATGCCCATGGTGCTTGATTGGTTTATCGGGAACGAGACGTGTGAAACGATAAAGACCAAGAGTTCGGGTGATGTATGCCAGGGAGATAGCACTTGTTATAACGTGGATAATGGATCTGGATATCGTTGCAAGTGCTTGGTTGGCTATCAAGGAGATCCATACCTACCTAATGGTTGCCAAGGTATTTTATTTCTTTATTTCCACAAATTCAATTTCCTTTAGATTTTCAACCATCTTAGTTATTTAGAGGTTATACTAGTAGTTCCTTTTTGGTGAAATTGTGGTGGGAATGGGATCTATTCTTTTACAGAGATAGATGAATGTAAAGACCCAAATCTCAATAACTGTGAAAAGATATGTGAAAATACAAGAGGAAATTACACGTGCTTGTGCCCCAAGGGTTATCATGGAGATGGAAGAACAGATGGTACAGGTTGTGTTGCCAATCAATCTGGAGGATCACTTATAATTGAGCTTACTGTTGGTAAGGAGTTCTATTCGATTTCAGTCTTACAAGTTCTCTGCTATACTATTTAAGCGTCCTTTAATGCTTATCTTCTGAGTCTCGAAATGGATTCTGATGATTGTTTTATGACAACCATGGAATAATAGGGCTTGGCGTAGGCATTACAGTATTGATAGCAGGTAGCACTTGGTCGTACTGGGCATTCAAGAAGTGGAAGCTCATCAAACTTAAACACAAGTTCTTTCGACAAAATGGAGGCTTGATGTTGCAGCAAGAACTCTCCAGGCGGGACTCTTCCACTGAAACGGCTAAAATTTTCTCAGCTGAGGAGCTGGAGACGGCCACCAACAACTATGATGAAAGTAGGATTATTGGTAGAGGTGGTTATGGCACAGTCTACAAAGGAACTCTATCAGATGGGAGAACCGTAGCAATTAAGAAGTCCCAAGTTGTTGATGAAAGCCAAATCGATCAATTCATCAATGAAGTTGTTGTGCTTTCCCAAATCAATCACAGGAATGTGGTGAAGCTTTTAGGTTGTTGCTTAGAGACGGAAGTTCCATTACTGGTTTATGAATTTATCACCAATGGTACTCTCTTTGAGCATATCCACAACAAAAGCAAGACTTCTTCCTTGACATTTGACACCCGGTTACGTATAGCAGCAGAAACTGCAGGTGTGCTCTCATATCTGCATTCCTCAGCTTCCATACCAATCATTCATAGGGATATCAAGTCTACCAACATACTCTTGGATGATAGTTACACTGCCAAAGTATCCGATTTTGGAGCTTCGAGGTTGGTTCCACTAGACCAAGCCGGGATATCAACGGTGGTTCAAGGGACCCTCGGATACCTGGACCCTGAATACTTGCAGACAAGTCAGCTGACAGAGAAAAGTGATGTTTATAGCTTTGGGGTAGTCCTTCTAGAGCTACTGACCGGACAAAAAGCACTTTGTTTTGAAAGGTTAGAGGAGGACAGAAATCTTGCAATGTATTTCATTTCAGCTTTGAAAGAAGATCGCTTGGTGCAAATTCTTGAGAAGTGCGTAGTGGATGAAGCAAAGATAGAGATGGTTGAGGAAATTGGTAGCCTTGCAAGGAGGTGCTTAAGAGTGAAAGGAGAAGAAAGGCCCACAATGAAGGAAGTCGCAATGGAGTTGGAGGGGTTGAGAATGATGCTGGAGCATCATCCATGGGTAAACAACGATGAGTCGAGGTTAGAAGAGACTGAGTATTTGCTCGGTGAACCATCGTTGAAAATTGGTTCTAATGGCGGAATGAATAATGTTACATATGATAGCATCACAGATCATATAATTTTACAAGTTGGTCATGGAAGATAATAGTTTCAATCTTTCACCTCAGGATTTATTTTCTAAACTTACAAATCTTTTTGTTTGTATTAAAAAAAATACTTTGTAAATTTTCTAATTTTTTATATCTTAAAATTTTTTTTCCAAAGTCATCCAACGTTATGTCATTGCTATCAAATTATATTACCATTTTAAATATTTTTATAGAAATATAATTAAAATAGTCGCCGTTATATTACATCAATATTAAATTTAAATTCAAAATATAAATAAATGTAATGAAACTTTAAAACATAATATCAATAAAAATAAATAAATATGCAATCATTCTGTATTTTAATTTTTCTATATTTACTTACACTCGAATTGTTTAAAATATGAATATTATAATATTTTACTATAAAATTATTAATTAATTTGATGTAATAATTTTAAAAATATATAATTGTTAATTTAATTGTAAGTTAATTTTTTAAATTATAAATTTCAATTGGATATATTATAAAGATTATGATATTTATAGAAATACATATATATATATATATATTTACTTGTTAACAATTAATCAAAAAATTGACAATTATAATAATAAAATTTACAAATATATTTTATTATCAATTTTTAATATTTTTATGTCTTATCATTTATTATTTTATGCATAATATTTTTATCTTGTATTATAAATGATTTATTACTACTTTTATGTTTATGCTATTAATTGATTATAAATATTATTACTTATATAAGTTGAAATTTAATTATAAGTTGATAAAATTTTAATTTAAAACATGCAAATTAATGAATTAATCAATAATTTCACTTTTTTTGGTAGTTCATTAATAAATTAAAAAGCAGCTCTAAACATAACACTATCAGTCATATCGACTTTAACAAAACTAAAGCATAAAGTTCGACATAGATAACATAGTCTTTAGAAGAGTCTCTTACAAAGCAAACTAGGAGTGCTGCCCTTTCTAGCCAGTACATCAAGGCAACTATTTCCCTCCCAGAAATTATAAAGCAATCAACTATTCTGGAAGGTCTCCAATAAAGTCTTGCGAACATTCACCAAGGCGTTGCAAAGCAAATCTGAACAAGATTGATTCTTAATAATAACTGTAGTAGCATCAACTTCCACAATAATATCTACAATGTTCAAATTTTTAGCAACAGTTTTTGAAGAATAGTTGAGAAATCTATGACCGCCAGACACCCATCTTACTTGGAAATCTCGAATTAGAGCTCCAGCTCCTGCTGAACCAGGATTTCCTATCGAAAACCCGTCAGAGTTAAGTTTGAACCACCCAATCTCTTGTGAAGTCCATTTCACTTTGATGAATCTTGGCATATTTGTATACTTGATCTTCTTGGAGATGGAAAAGATCTCCGTTGCATTAGCAAGTGCAATTGGGATAATCAAATCAGGATTGTACTGCTTTCCAAACACTTTAGCATTCCAACCAACTAAATATTTCTCAATATAGATGAAAACCAAGTACTAAGGTTTTTTTTTCTTTGCCTGGTGTAAAAACATTTTGCTAAAGAGTTCACTTCAATCCAGTCTTGAAAAGGAAGGTTGAAGGTAGAAAGACGTCGGGGTGAAATTCCCAATCTTGACCAGATTTCAAAAACAACTTGAGAGTCTCAAAGGATATGGTTAAGTGTGTCTGTACCCGTTGCGTAAAAGGGCCAACAATCTTGCAAGTTTAAGCCATGTTTATTAAGGAAAAAAACTATGGGAAGGATGAGGTGAGCGATCTCCCATAAGCAAAAGGTCATTTGGGGGATAAGATTGATTTTCCATATTGATAACTTGTTTTAGTATAGTTTTCTTTATAGTGTTTTAGGAGGTTATTTTAGCATTTACTTTAGTTTTTAGTCCATTTTATAGTTTTTTTTATATTAATTATGTTTTATTTAATTTTTATCATTTTAGATTTAGTTTGAATTTATTTATTATTTTTCTCTCTACATTATAGGTTTTGAATGAAGAACAAAATGTTTGGAGTATAAAATAAAAAAGTTATGAAAAGAAGTCTTTCGCTCTATCGAATATTGATGTGATGGAGCACAATTTTCACTTCAAAATTTTGAAACATCAAGCAATTTGCTCCACTGCACTTCTGTGTCTGGATGAGCAAAACGATTAAAACCCTAAAAATAAGGGGTGACGTGATTTAAGAGAAAAGAGGGGGAAAAGAAATCAACTTGAAGGCTAAGAGGAGAAGAAAAAGAGATCCAGAGCACTATACACTAATTCAATAATTATTTTTCTCTCTAGATTATTTCTTTTTACTTTATCTTAATGCAAGTTTGTTTTGAATTTTTTCTTGTAATGCTTTCTAATGAACATGAATTAAATTCTATTTTTTCTTTTTACTTTATTTTTCTCTCAAATCAACATGAATTAAATTCTATTTTCTTGAAACAATAATGAATCTAATTTGTAGTTAATTAATTTATTCTCTCTTTAATTATTTCGATTATTGTTAATTATTTATTCAACCCCAAGCATTTTTAATCTACTTGTCTGGCCACAAAGTTGTATTAATTTAATAATCTTGATTTGTCTTGGAAGATAAAATTAATGTTTAGATCTAGATTGAATAGATAAGGATTAAATATAGTAGCGTCAACCAACTAGTTAATTTGAGGCTAAAATAAGAAAATACCTGATGCCCTAATCAACCCAATATGTTTGATCATAGTGATTTCACCCAACTTACTTAGCATAGGAATATATCTAGAGAAGGGGAATTAGCTTAGCTAGATATTGGAAGGGTTTAGTTAATGTCATTGAATCATGTGTTAGTAATTAAATAGATTCAACAATTGACTGAGAGATAATTTATTAATGGAATTAGGAGAATTTAGAGTTCCAAAATCTTAAAATTGACTGAAAAACTTAGTAATTTTCATTGTTTTAGTTTAATAAAAATCTCTTTAATAATTTGTTTAGTTTAATTTTAGCAGTAATTATAATTTATTTTTCTTGATCCAGATTTAATAAAATTAAATAATTGGTATTTAGCAGTTTAAAATTTAATTTTCGTGGGACAGTATTTTTCTTATTACTTAATTATTTAATTCGACATGTGCATTTGTGTAACAGATTTTCAGACATTACATATCCAGCTCTAGTCATTACTAGAATTTTATGTTGTTGTTTCCTTTATACCAAGGGCTAATAGCTATGCAGATTCCAAAGAGCTAGAAGATCCCGGTAGAAGTCAAATTCCATCCAAGAATATCCTTGCCTCTGCGAAATGTGGAAGTTGAGATAGCATTTAGAACACTTGGAGAGGTGAGTTTTTCATCATTCAATCTAAAAATTTAGCAATGAATGATCAAAGGGAATTGAGCCCGACCAGTTCTGGTCCCAAAGATTAACAGAGGTACCATCCTTGACGATCCATTTGAAGCCATCCCCAAAGTAACCTTCAATGCTTTTGAGAGCATTCCAAGTGATAGAGGGCTGTGAGGAATGTGAAAGTTTTTGAAGATACTTTAATTTTAGGATTTTAGCCCAAAAAGATTTAGAGTTGTGTAGTTATCTCTAGCATAATTTGATAAGTTGGGCTTTGTTTTGAGCTCTTATATGTGAAATTTTTAGTTTCTCTAATCTTTTAGGTTTTATGATAGTCAACCGATTGATTCTATATAATTTAAATAAAATTGTGGTTGATTTGATTGATTGAAGAATAGATACTACTAAGAAGCTTTGACCAGTACGAAATATTTTTAAATTTTAAAAAATAAAAATTGAAAAAAATAAAAAGTATTTTAATAAATCAAATAGAGCCAGTGTTTGAAATTTAAATGATGAAAATTTAATGTTAAATTAGGGATAAGTCACCGGTTAGTGTTGAGTGTGAACTTTCAAGTAGAGGATGTATATTTGAACATTGGAGACAATATTGTAAGGATGGGCAACCTCAAGCTTCGAAAATGAATTATAAAATGGATATGGAATATACAAAAAAAAATTGATGTCGTTTTTAGCTTGTAAGTGGATTAGATGTATATGCAAAAAGAGAAAAGGAAGCTAATTGCAAGGTGTAGTGTAATAATTGTTCACCCCATCCTATAATCATGTGATTAGAATTTTGATCCTCACTCATAACAGTTTAACTTTTGAAATATCTAAATAAGTGAAGGTGAGAAAGGGGAGGAAGATATGAATAGGAAACAAAAGGTGAACAGACCTAGCTCTATGATTACCATGCATATTTATAGACTTCTTTCTCTCTGCCTTGGGTTGATTGAGCAGGTGCTCAAATCTCCATTTTCAAATTAAACGAGTTAGAAAAACCAAGTTACATAAAGTGAAATTTAGGTACTAAATTTTAAAAGTTTGACAGGTATAAGAATTGGAGTATAATTATACGTTATATTTATTGAAGACTATGCTGAAACTTCTGGGGAGGTGGTTGCATGGAAAATTTGCAATCAACAACTCTAATAATATGGAATTAGTCTATCCAATTGTGTTACTTTATGAATGCCAGAGAAATTTTCCACGCCCTTGCCTTCAAGAGCACACAGAGAAATGAAGGCAGCCACGATTAGTTTTAGCACACAGAGAAATGAAGGCAGCCACGATTAGTTTTACATTAAATTGTACCCACATAAGGTCAGAGTTGTGCACTCTCTCATGTTCTATTGATCCCTTGTGGGCAAACTTGATCTGGGGAAGATTACTTTTCAAGAACGTAATTGAAAGAAATTATAGGATAAACGAGTTTTTTTAGTTTATTAGCTTTTAACTCCATTTTACGAATAATCAACAAAAGAGAAAGGAAAGCTGCAATAAAGATGATTAATAAGGAAAGAGTCTATCCTGACCTAACTCATAAACATGATTGGTGTTTCCCATTTAAACCAACTTTGAATCTTCAAATAAGCTTTGCTATAAATATGAAACCAATATTTTTATTCAAGCAATAGCCGAGGAAAAAACCAGAAGTCATGGGTTTGGATCGTATGTGTAAGGAGTTTGCTCTGCTTTCACTTAAGTTAACAATTATAGCAACCTGGGTAGCAGCGCAACCAGAACCAGAGTGCCAAAGCAACTGCGGGGATATCAGCATCCCTTATCCTTTTGGAACAGGCAATGGGTGCAACATCAGCAGCAACTTTTTCATTCGTTGCGACACCACTTCCAACCCCCCAAAAACATTCTTAAGTTCCACTGATATTGAAGTTCTCAACATCTCTCTAGATGGTTATTTGCGCATCCAACAATTGATAGGTTTTGACTGTTATAATTCATTAGGACGCAGTTCATATGGCGATTCATATTCACTTTCAAACTTCCCCATATCTAATACCAGAAACAAGTTCACAGCCATTGGTTGTGATACCTATGCTTTCATTGAGGGTACCTTGGGACATACGTATTCAACCGGGTGTGTAACATTCTGCAGTGACGTGGAGGATGTGATAAATGGGTCTTGCTCTGGTATTGGCTGTTGCCAGGCAGCTATCCCTAAAGGAGTGAGGAATTATGTCATAAATTTTGATACCCGTCGGAATCATTCCAATGTATTGGACTTCAATCCTTGTAGTTATGGATTTGTTGTGGAAGATGGAGCCTATAATTTCTCTGTTTCAGATCTTTCCAATGTTAATTTCAACACAACGAAATTCCCAATCATTCTTGATTGGACAATTGGGAACCAAAATTGCACTGAAGCTAAATTGGATCCAAAAAACTATGCTTGCAAGGAAAATAGTGTTTGTATAGATCCAGAAAATTATAATTGCAAGGAAAATACTAGTTGTATAAACCCCGGATATTTGTGCAAGTGTCTTGATGGCTTTCAGGGTAACCCTTACCTCTCCTATGGCTGCCAAGGTAAAGATATCAACTTCTTTTTCATTCCAGATTCATTTTGATGAATACTTTTAAATTTGTTCCCAGTATATTTTTTTCTGCTTTAAAATGTTTGAAAATTTGTAGATATTGATGAATGCCAGACACTGAAGCCTTGCAATGAAACTGCAACATGTGATAACGTAGCTGGAAGTTATTATTGTTCATGTCCTGAGGGATTTGAGGGTGATGGCCAGAAAAATGGAACAGGGTGCAGTTCTAAAGTCAAATCAAACCAGAGTTTTCCCACTCTTCTTGTTGCATTAGGTTGGTCCGTATAAACCAAAAGTTGGTATAAAATGTTGATTTCTTTTTATTTGGTAAATACTTTGTGCAAACATATTAATACTGAGATGAAACTAATCCAAATTTAAACCGATTTAATTGGGATAAATAGTTTTCATATTCTGATTAATACATCATTGTTAATTTGTTTTGGATTAAAATCCATCCAATATTAATTTCTCATGGAAATGAACTATATTGTGATGTATGTTTACAAAACATATCAGATCGAGGTTTACAAAGTTTAGGCAAACATTAATAAGATATGGACATTAACAACATAACAAAAGATATTAAAGCTTATCAGTTTTAATCCATACAAAGTTCAATTGAAACTATAAAAAATGAGCTCTTTTTTTTTTTTTAATTACAATATCTAGTCTCATATTGTTACAGGTATAGGCATTTTATTTTCGCTGTTATGCCCCTCATGGGTGTATTTGGGGCTGAGCAGAGAGAGCTCAACAAACTCAAAACAAGAATACTTTCAGCAAAATGGTGGGATTTTGTTGCGGGAACACCTTTCACGATATAAAGAATACGGCGAGACAGCTAAACTCTTTACAGTCGAAGAACTCAAGAAAGCGACAAACAATTACCATGAAAGTAGAATCCTTGGACGAGGAGGTCAAGGTACTGTTTACAAAGGATTGTTGCCTGATGGTGGCAGTGTTGCCATTAAAAAGTCCATCATTGGAGATCAAAGCCAAGTTCAACAATTCGTTAATGAAGTTATTGTGTTATCCCAAATCAACCACAGAAATGTGGTGAAATTGTTGGGATGTTGTTTGGAGACACAAGTCCCTTTGCTAGTCTATGAATATGTAAGCAATGGAAGCGTCTTCGATCACTTACACAACGCCGATCATGAGAAGCTCGTTTGAAAATAGCCACAGAAGCAGCAGAAGCCCTTTCCTATTTGCACTCTGCTGCATCTCCGCCTATTATTCATCGTGATGTCAAGTTGGCCAACATACTTTTAGATGAGAAATACAATGCTAAAGTATCTGATTTTGGTGCTTCGAGATTGGTCCCTTCAAATAAAGAACAAATCACAACGCTCGTGCAGGGAACTCTGGGCTATTTGGACCCAGAATATTTTCAAACAAGTCAGTTGACTGAAAAGAGTGATGTTTATAGTTTTGGAGTTGTTCTCATAGAATTACTAACAGGTTTGAAAGCAATTTCTTTCGAAAGACCCGAACATGAGAGGAATTTGACTCTCTACTTTATTGCTGTTATGAAAGAGGAACGCTTGCTAGATATTACTGATGGCCGAGTGCTGCATGATAACAACATTGAACAACTTAAGGAAGTGGCAACTTTAGCTAGGAGATGTGTGAGAGTGAAGGGAGAGGAAAGGCCAACTATGAAGGAAGTTGCGTCTGAGTTAGAAGCATTGCGAGCATGGAGAAGGCTCAAGGAGGAAGAGGCTGAATACTTGCTCGATGACTTTTATCACACTATTGTATATAATAAATATATAGATACTATGGTGAATGTACCTAAGAACAATAGGGACATAATTAAAATAATCGGTACTATATTATTAAAAAAAATCAAATAAAGTTAAATTAGAATAAAATTAATATTTATCATTTAAAAATAGCATTTACTATTTAACAGAGTTAACATTTTTAAAATTACTTAAAATAAAATATTTTGTTTGAAATTGAACTACAATTGAAAAAATAATTCTAAAAATATTTTTTATAAAGTAAATGTTAACTCTATTACAACTTGAACTTATATTATTCTTTTTTAATGATATATAGACTAAATTGATCCATTTAATAATAGATGAACTAATTTGATTTAATCCATATAATTTATAACCTCCTATATATACTTTAACTTAGATACTATATATTTTATATTATATCAAAATAATATATACTTCTAATATCTATACAACAATCATATATGATACGTATAATATAACGCCTAGGGAAAAAATGTAATATAAAATTGAAGTGAGGTGTCTGCATTTAAATCACACCACTATTCAAAAAAATATTCTAAAAAGAAAGGTTGTGTCATTTGAAAGAAGTATATAGGTATTTTTCACTACTCTATATATAGACACCAAAATCAAAATTAAGTTGATTAATTTCGAGTTAATTTTTTTTCGTTTAAAATAAATTTGAGTGTAGACACAGTATATAGGTATTGTGTTTTGAAATTAACATTTATTAACTGTTTTACGCAATAAAAAGAGAAAAAAATTATTATTTAAAAATTTATATAAAATATATTTTTTTTTTATAATTTTAGGTAGAACTGATCTTTTTATGACTTGACATGAATTAACAACATTAAAAAATCAAATTGTATTTGAAATTAATGGTAAAACATATAATGCTCTTGAAGAAAAATTGAGTTTAAACTTTGAAAATGACATCATTGAAAGGATAGTCACGAATTTAAAATAATTAATCTTCATATATCATAAAACTAAATGAAGATCACATAATATTCTAAATAATAATACAACTTTAGTAACTTATCATCCAAACTAACACTTGTTAAAGACAATTATTTATACAAAGAAAATCATATAAGAATGTTAATGATTAATTCAATATTAAATCAAATGTGAAAGACTACATGTTAGATTTAGATGTTAGTAAACGGTGTCTCATTTGACAACAATTAAAATGGGTTTACATAGTTGAGATGAGAGAGGTAAATTAGAGTTTGAATTCCTCAAAGGAATACGAGGTTGAAGGGGCATAAAGGTGGGATTGATAATAATGTAATACAACGTCCAAGTCCAAGGCGAGATGGAAGTGATTGAATGGATACTCCAAAGTGGAGGTTTTCATTAATGGGATTAATTGAAAATTAAAATGATTAGAATGGATGGCAGAGATTAAATCCAAAAACATCAAATGGTAGATGAAGTTTCCATGGAAATATCCCTTGATTTTTTAATGGATTTATATTTTATGTAAAAAATAATTTAATTAAATAAACTAATATGTATACTATAATTGTCACTTTGGACATGTGAAGACTTCACTTGGAGTCGAAAAAACACTAACTAAAACGACCAAGACTTGGAGTCGACTCATCTACCTCTCTTCTTCTTCTTTTATAATAGGGAGCATACTATTGAATTTTAAGAAATCTTTATCTCTTTATTTTTACATTTTAAAAATAAAAATTTAATTAAAATATTTTTGTTAAATTTAATACAAGAATTTTAATCACGTTAACTATTGGATATTGGATATGATTTTTTAAAATTTAAAAAAGTAAAAGAATTAAATTCTTAAAATATAAAGTTTAAGGCTAAATTTTAAATGTACAAAATAGCATATTTTAACCTTTTTAAATTTATACTAAATCCTTAACTTTTTTTTTTTTGGTTAATTTATAAACAATTTTAGTTTTTTTTTAAATTGAAACAAATGACTAAATGCATATAATTATAATAAAATGCAAATACTTATTTAAACTCATTTTTAATTTTATGGATTAATTATAAAAGTTATTTTAATTAATTTTTTTATTTTTAAATTTCTTTAAAATAATTATTTTCAAAATTATTCATACTGTGATAAAAAATATTTATTTTATTTTAAAAAACTATATAATAAGAAAAATAATATAATGTATCATTTTATTTTCTTTTTACCACTTTTTAAATATCATATTTTTCTGTTAATTGTGTATTAACTTAGTTGGTATTAGTATTGTTGTCAGTGTAGAAGGATATTAACTCAAGTGTATTAAAGTGCATTTATCTTTCTATTTAAGGGTTAAAAATTATAAATAATTTTAAATATTGTATCAATATATATAACCTTTCTCCGAAGGTATGATAATGCATAACTTAAATTTTAAATATAACCTTGGGTTTTGAGTATTTGAATAGTATTTTCTAATTTATTAAACCTTCGAATTTAAAATAATTGAATGATTATATATATATATATATTAAAAATACTATCACACGCAAAAACTATATATTTAGAATATAAATTTGTATTTAAAAATAATATACAATAAATAATTAAAAGTATGATTTGAAACAATTTAATTACAACATATGAAATATGTTCAATGTTAAAAAAAAGATTAAATTGTAAGTAAAACGATTTTAAACATATAAATACATCATAGTGTTGTCATGATATTGTTATCAATTTTAAGTTGATGTCGAGTTAATTTCTGACACCATCTTAACAAAAAAAATTAAAATTAAAATATATAAAATACATCAAAGTTTTGGTTGAGTCATCAATTTAAGGTTTTACCAATTCAATTAGTATGAGTTCAAATTCCACAATATGCATATTTTTATTTTTATTAATTTTTGTTAAAATAAAAAGACTAAAGTATATTTTGATAATTTTCCTCAACGAGTTAGTACCCAGTTGACTCATGACATCTACCCAATTAGGAGCTTAAATAATAGTTTAGATATAATGATAATAAATTATATAATTAAAATAAAATTATATAAAACATAATAAAATGATATTTTAGTTCAACAATAAATTTATTTTTGTCCAATGCAATTGTAGTGGCGATATACATATTTTTATTTTTATTAGGTTTTTTTTATAGATAATTTTGTTAAGGAAGTTTACTTTCTGACAATGGAAAAGTACAACAAATTCATTTGGCCTATTGCTAAAAGTTGTTGCCTCAGAAAATAAATAAAAAGGTAGATGTGTTATGTATGTTCTCTCATAGAGGATGCTTTTCATTCTTTTAACAATGGCGGCTGCTGCTTTCACATCATTTCATATTTGGTTGTTTTCTTGCCTGGCTTTGACTTCCATGGCAAATGCTGAAGAATTCATTTATAATAGAGGCTTCCTTGATACTAATATGCAACTTGATGGGAGTGCCAACATCCACTCCAATGGTCTATTGCAGCTCACCAACGCTTCAAGACTGCCAAACGACCGTGCTTTCTACCCATCTCTAATAAATTTTAACAATCGTTCAAGTACAGCTGAATCTCTTTCCTTCTCAATGAATTTTGTCATCACCATCGTTTCTGGATTGAAAGACTCAAGTGGCCATGGCATTGTCTTTGTCATCTCACACTCTACAGATATCAGCCATGCTACTGCAATCCAATATCTAAGACTCGTTAATGAATCAACCAATGGCCAATCTCTAAATATGTTTTTTGTTGTTGAGTTTGATACTATCTTCGATCTTGGCATAGAAGATATAGATAGCAATCATGTAGGAATCGATCTGAATGGCGTGAAATCGAACCAATCCGTTGCATCAGCTTATTTTTCCAATGAAGAAAGGAAGAATATAAGCTTGAAGCTCAATAGTGGACATCTAATACAGGTTTGGATAGACTACAATGATAAAGAACAACTACTCACTGTAACCTTGGCACTAGAGGAAAAGCTGAAACCCAACCAGCATCTCTTGTCCACATCAATCAATCTTTCTTGTATTCTAATGGATACCATGTATGTTGGTTCCTCTGCTGCAACAGGTTCAATTAGAAGTAGCAGCCATTATATTCTCGAATGGAGCTTCAACACAAGTGGAGAAGCTTAAAGCCTTGTGGTATCTGAGCTTCCAAAGGTTCCCAAAAATGGTGGATGGGGAAATAGTACGGTTCAATTGATTTCGGTCACTACAGCTGTTGTTTTGCTGTTAATTATCATTAGAACAGCATAAGTTTATAGGAGGAAGAAATATTTAGAAATAAATGAAGACTGGGAAAAAGTTTACAAAGCAACCAAAAGTTTCAAAGTCAAGCAACTTCTTGGGTCTGGTCACTGGTGGCTTTGGAAGAGTTTATAAAGGTACACTTGCTTATTCCAATGAACAAATTGTAGTAAAGAAAGCATGCCATGAATCAAATCAAGGGATGAAGGAGTTTGTTTCAGAGATTGTTAGCATGAGAAGGCTAAGGCATAAGAATTTGGTACGGCTTCGTGGTACTACAGGCGTAAGAAAAAACTCCCTTTAGTCTATGATCATATCGAAAATGGAAGCTCTGATAGATTTCTTTTCGACCATGACAAATCGACCCTTAATTGGTTTCAAAGGTTTCAAATCATCAAATGGGTGGCATCTATTCTTTTTTATCTCTATGAAAAATGGGAACAAGTGGTTCTCCATCGAAACATCAAAGCCAACAACGTTCTTTTAGATTCCAATCTAAATGGACGACTTAGAGATTTCTTTTTTTTTCCAAATTGTACAATTGTGACGGTGATCCTCAAACGACTGGCCTCGTAGGAACTTTAGGAGGATCCTGAACTTATCCGAACTAGAAGGGTTACTAAAACTACAGATGTGTTTGCTTTTGGGACTTTTCTGGTAAATGTGACTTATGGGAGGAAGCCATTGGATCCTAATGCACTATCCGAAAAGATTCTTCTAATTGATTTAGTGAATAGATGCTGGAAAAGAGATGCCATTGTTGATGCTATGGATCCAAGATTACATGGGAATGACGTGGTAGAGGAGATAGAGAAAATTGTGAAACTAGGCCTGTTTTGTTCCCACCCCAAACCAGATTTGTATTAGAGTTAGTTAGTCTATACTAATTAATTCTATTATAGCAGTTTCTACTATATGATTATGTATAAATACTCTACCTTTGCACTCATTGAAGTAAACAAATATTAATCAAGATTGTTTTAAGTTTAATTGAATTTCTATAGTTCCTTTCATGGTATCAGTCACCTTGCCTGGGTGTTTTTCGCTGTGGTTGGTAGATATGTCTTCGCCTGCTTCATTCGCTAACAATGCAAAGTTTCCACGGTCCTTTGCTCATATTCTCAGTCCTAGTGTACGTTGTTGTTCAGATGGGGAGCGATCCTCACGTTTCGTTCAGACATTCCCTCGCTATGACACTATCAAGCTCGATAAGGATAACTTTGTTCAGTGGAAACATTAGTTGAAATTAATCATTGACGGTTATGATCTTATCGATTATGTTGAGGGTACTTTGCCGATTCTGCCTCTATTTGTCTCGGATCAAAAAGGGAAGTTAATCTCAAACTTTGATTTTGTTGTTTTTTATCAATAGGATAAACTTCTTGTGTCCTGGATTTTATCCACTATTAATGGGTCTCTCTTGTCCTACTTTACAGGCGTGAATACTACCCGCGAAGTATGGAGCACGACCTTTCACTTGTTCATCGCAGCCTTTAGAGCCAAAGTTTCCAAGTTGAAACACGAGCTTCATTCTATCAAGAAAGGTCATTTGACAATTAAAGAGTATGTCGCCAACATCAAGAATACCTGCGCTCTTCTTGGTGCGTCCAATCATCCAATCTCAAATGATGAACAGGTCGAAATTGTACTTATAGGTCTTTCAGCAGATTTCGGCTCGGTTTTGACAATAGCTTTGTTCTCCGTTGAGTCTCTGTTTTTAGAACGTCTTGTCGATATACTGGTGAAATGTGAAAGTTGACAACAACGTTTTGTATCGAAAGTTTCTCCTCAAGCCCATATGGTTTATCATTAACGAGGTTCTGAGGCGGAGTCGGCTTCTCCAGTGACTTTTGTGTCTAACTCACGGGTAGCAGGTTCTTCTTCTTGTGGTGATCATGGGTCATATCGTGTCGTGGATGGCACAATCGTGGTAGGCCTTAATGCCAGATTTGTGGGAGAATCGGCCACCTTGCTCAGAGATGCTATTATCGTTTTCATCGCTCCATTGATGGTCCTCCGATGTCATCGATTGGTCATTCAGTGCCGACGCTTGGGTTTCAATTGAAAAATCTAACTTTGCTTCCTCTTATGATGGGTCAAACTATGGTGGGCCTCGGTCTACAACACATCCAACTGCTGCTCACTTGGGTCGGTCTACCAGTGGGCTGCGATTTGTTGGTCACCATTCTGTTGATACTACTGGTTTTGGGATGTTGCATCTGGGCTCACAAGGGACTGTCGTTCATCATGTTGCTGGACCTATTTATTAAGCCACATCTCCTGCTGTTGGGTCTGTTTCTAGGACTTATTTTCATAAAGTTTCCAAGCCCATTTCGCATGCTGAAAATACTGTTGAGCAATATGTTCCAATACCGATTAATTCTATTGACCCGCCCATTTGGTATCCGGATTCGGGTGCTACAAATCATGTGTGCCAAGATGCATCTACGTTACAAAAATCCACTAAATATTCAAGTAGTCTTCCTTTGCTCATAGGAGATGGTACGTGTGCTTCTATTGAACGTTTGAGAAATTATACTATTTTTTCTACTCATAAATTGTTGCACTTAAATAATGTCTTACATGTGCCTAAAATTCAAAAAAACTTACTCTCGGTCTCGCAGTTTGCTTGTGATAATAATGTTTATTTCAAATTTTACCCTTTCCACTGTCTTGTTAAGGATGTTCGGACTCAAGAGATCCTATTACGGGGCCACATGTATGAAGGGTTGTACCAGTTTTCTCCCGTTGGTGTCGGTTCTATTTTCAATACTGAGTTGAACACAAATTCCTCCTTGCCTTCTAAAACCGGGTTGTTTGAACTCTGGCATCGCAGGCTTGGACATCCATCTTCGAAAGTTGTTCATTCCGTTTTAACGACTTGTAATATTTCTATTGATAAAAATAAATTTTTGCATGTATGTACGGCCTGTCAACAAGGAAAGTCTCGAAAATTGTCTTTTTCAGCTTCAACTACAGTATATCATAATCATTTTGATTTGGTAGTTTCAGATTTATGGGGATCTGCTGCTATTATTTGTGGCACCAGTTGGTACTATGTTTCGTTTATTGATGTTTTCAGTAGATTTACCTGGATATTTCTTATTCAACGTAAATTTCAGGTCATTGACTGTTTTATTTAGTTTTAGAAAATGGTTAAGACGCAGTTTAGGAAAGATATCAAATAGTTTCAAAGTGACTAGGGTGGAGAGTTTCGCTCGTTCACATCTTTGTTAGCTCAACATGGTATTTTGCATCGGCTAACATGCCCTCACACCTCCAAACAAAATGGAATTGTAAACGCAAACATCGCCATGTCGTTGAAGTTGGCCTCACTTCGCTTGCTCAAGCCCAGTTACCTATGAAATATTGGGCTATGCTTTCTCATATGCGGTTCATTTAATTAATCGATTGCTCACACCTGCTCTTCAACACCAGTCCCCATATTTGGTTCTGTATAGTACTACTCCATTGTATGACCGTCTTCGTGTGTTTGGATGTTGTTGTTACCCATATCTTCGTCCTTTCAATCGACATGTAATAACCCGATTTTCAGTTGTGTCAGAAACAGTGATTCGAGGCCACCAAATCTGGCAAGTAAGCTCGTAAATATTATTATTCAATATTTACGAGTCAAATAAGGATTTTAAAAGATTTTTGAATTGATAATTTGTGTTTTATAATAATATTTTAGGTCAAGTGGTTTTAAAAAATGAGGTATTGAGACCTCGTTTTTATAAACCGAGCCGTAAATATTTTTATAAATATGTATAAAGTGGCATTAAAGTGGTATTAAATTTTTGTTGAAAAATTTTAACGTTTCGATAGTTAATTAATTAAAAACGACTAAATTGTAAAAGATGTAAAATTTAATCACTATTTGACTAAATGGGTAATTGATAAAGGAAAAGGAACTTAAATGGTAATTAAACCATAGTCAAAGTTTCCAAGCAGTGGTGTTATGATTGATTCCACTAACTTTTGGATTAACTTTTCTTTTAGTCCTAATAAGTTTGGGATTAAATTATAAATAAGTTATTTAGTTAGAATTTAATTAAATTGAAGGACCAATTGTGAAATTAAACATTCCTTTGATAGTAATTGTGCCACATATTTATGAGATGGACAAAAATGGGCTTAGATTTGGTGTTTTAAATTAATTATTAACTAAAGGTAATAATGTAATTTGATAGATTAAATTAAATTAAATTAAAAACATAAGGAAATAGGTGTGGTTATCATCTTCTTCCCCAAAATTACACCTGAAAGCTTCCATGAAAATAGAGCTAGGGTTTGGCCGAAATAAATCACTTGAAATGCTATTTGGTCGAATTTGAATTGAAATTCGAGGGGCCAGTGCGGTAAGGGGCAGGCTTCATATAAATAGAATGCGCAAGAGTTGACGGGTGCGATCATACCAGCACTAATGCATCGGATCCCATCAGAACTCCGCAGTTAAGCGTGCTTGGGCGAGAGTAGTACTAGGATGGGTGACCTCCTGGGAAGTCCTCGTGTTGCACCCTTTTTATTTTTATAATTAATGTAATTTTTTCTCTTTTTTCTTTTTCTTTTTTTTTCATGGTTTAAAGCATTGTTTAATTATTTAGTTATTTCGGCTTTACGAAATAAATCACTTTAAACGCTATTTGGTCAAATTTGATGTTTATTTTTCTAAAACTCAATTTGAGTTTATTAGTTTTTGGATAAATATCACTTTAAAATCCAATCGATCAAGGTCGACTGGAAAATCGAGAAAAATGAAAAATTTCCAAAATGCCCCTGAATATTGGTATTTTTGCAATTTAACCAGGTAAGTTCAGACGGTTAAACTTTAATACTTATATTGAATTGATGAATGATATTATGTATTTATTTTATTGCTGAAAATCCAGATTAAATGGAATGCGAATTAAATAGAATGCGGGATTTGGGTACATTTGGCATTCAGCAAATTGACGGTATTGGAGGAAAAATGACAGCAAATTACCCAAGTAAATTGAAGTTCGGCATTTGTTGCGAACTTTCGTGTTTACTTTCCATTTAGCTCTCACGAGCTTTTGTTTAACTTGTATTGTACAGGCCAATTTTGGGCCCAATTTAGACCCATTTACATCAAACCCAACACCCAATACAAATTAAACCCATCTATAACCTAAACCCCCCAGACCCAAACATCTAACCCAAACCCGGTTGGCCCACTAGAACCTAACCCACTCACAACCAAGTACTCAAACCCAATCCCTAAACCCAAACCCAAATGGCCCACCAAACCCAATACCAAACAGACCCTAAACTACCCAACTACACTGTAACACCCCTAACCCGTATCCGTTGTCAGAACAGGGTTTCGGAGCATTACTACCATTTGCAGATTACTTAAAAAAAATTTAAATGCTTACCGATTCAATGCATCATGTAAATAAATATATTACCATTCAATCAACAGATTAGTACTTGTATAAGCATCAAACAGTAACATTGTTAGTGTACTTGCACATATCTCATATAAATTCAACATTGATATAACTATTTTCTCGACATATCGTACTTGAGTTCAATAATAGTCTCAACTTACATAATTTTCTTGTATCAACATATCAAAGATAATCATATATGTACATGTCATGAAACATATCATGCTCTTACTGCTTTCTTCATAAGCATATATGATTCATTTCATTATATTAATATTTCATGCTCCATCATTTCCATATATTTTATGTATATTTATTCCGATAATAGCTTATATCAAACCTAACATAAATTATATTCCACGTACTCATACTTTTTTTTCGTTTATCTATCTTCATAATTATTTCATACAACTATTTTGTACATATATATTTCCATATGACCAGTTCTTGTAAACATTACACACAACCATTTCATATAACCATTCGTCATCCGATACATATTACCGGATATCAATTGTTCAACAGTGTCATAGCATCTCCCATCCACGGTCTTATTTATCTTTGACATGATGCCATAGTATCTTTCAACTATGGTCTTACTCATTTTCTATCATGTTGCCATGATATCTTTCAACCATGGTCTTGTTCATTTCATATCACGCTGCCATGGTATCTTTCAACCATGGTCTTACACATTTCATATCAAGTTGCCATGGTATCTTTCAACCATGGTCTTACACGTTTCATATCAGTTTGCCCATGGTATCTTTCAACCATGGTCTTACACATTTCATATCAGGTTGCCATGGTATCTTTCAACCATGGTCTTACACATTTCATATCGAGAGCACACTCCCGCGAACCTCATCCTTACAGTGGGATTACCACCCAAGCTAAATCCTCAGTAATATAAACTCATAGAGTATTGTCGGGATTACCAGTCAGGCTAAATCCCGTGAACGACAATTACTCTAATGAGCTTGGATCTCAATTACTAGTCCAAAGCTAAATTCGGACTTCGATTCGGATTACCCGTCCGGGCTAAATCCATTTTACACATATTCTTCTCTGAGGGCTATATCGAGATAGGATCAACCGTCCAAGGCTAGATCCTTTTACGGTCAATTCCTTTTCGAGAGATCCATCGAATTTTTCTTTTCATTCAACCGAGATTTATTTTCAATTTATTTTAGTATTATCAATATTTCATCAAATATCATGAATTGAATATTCAAATCATATTTTCATCACATAACCACATATTTCAAGTATTTAAAATACAATTCAAGTTACACAAACTTACCTCATTGCTTGTTTGTGTTTATAATTTCATTAATCCGATATCTTTTCTTTTTTCACGATCGAGTCTCATATTTGAGTCGTTCGGATCTTAATAAATTTGATCATCATTTTCATTCATTTCATATACTAATGCATTTAATTAATGCTTTAGGCAAAATTTACCATTTTGCCCCTAAACTCTTAATTAATGACGATTTCATCCTTAGGGTCAGGAAAATAAAATTCTTGCAATTTAATCCTTATTTCCAGCTATTATTCTCATATATATTGATAACAGTCCATGAATTCTATAAAATATCAGAATTTTCCATAATTTCAACACTTTTCAATTTATTCTTTCAACACTTTTCAATTTAATCCCTAAAACATGTTTTCCCCCGATCTTGAACTAAATTAATAATTTCATTCAATTTTGTAATTTAAATAATAAAATAATCCATTTCATGTAATTTGATCATTTTTGACATTTTTACAAAATTACCCATAAAATTTTACTTTTATTCAATTTAGTCCTTGAGCCTAGAATATGCAAATTAGCCATGCTAGATGAATATTCATACATATTTTTCCTCCTCCTCCTCTCCATTCCACATCCTTAATGTAGATAATACACTTGTAAGTAACATTATCCATAATTTTTATTATTTACTTTTATGAATATTCAAGCTATCTATCTGCATCATGGTCACTAAATTATTTATATTTGGAGTTATAGAACTCAAAATTAAGATCCGCTAATTTTCCCTGAAACTAGACTCATATATCTTCTTACCATAAAATTTTCAGAATTTTTAGTTTATCCAATAAGTACAGTTTATTCTTTAAAATTACCTCTGTTCTGCTGTCTAACAGTTCTGACCCTTCTTCACTAAAAATTAATTATCTCCTTGTACAGAATTCAAATAATGTTTCTGTTTGTTTATATTGAAAATAGACTCATTCAGGATTCTAAAAATATAAATTTAAACCCCTAATTATTTTTATCCAATTTTTTATGATTTTACAAAGTCAGAACAGGGGAACCCGAAATCATTCTGACCTTGTCTCACAAAATTCATCATATCTCATGATTTACAATTCCATTGCTTACATAATTTCTTCTATAAGAAACTAGACTTAATAAGATTTAATTTCATATTTTATTCATCCTATAATTAGATTTCTACAATTTTTGATGATTTTTCAAAGTTAGACTACTGCTGCTGTCCAAAACTATTTTAGTACAAAATATTTATTACCATGTTATAACACCCTTATTTTCTTTTTCTACACCATTTCTCATCACTTTCTCTTATTTTCTCTTCACTAACATATCATGAACATAGGACCTTATGTAAGAAAACTTTACTATAACATTATTTCCATGCTTTGTCAATAATAACAAACTTAAAAACATATTGAAATCTTGATATACTTACCTTGTTCTATTGATACTAATCTTTAACTTGATTTTCTCTCTCCTCCAGCATCTATTTCTTGAATCCAACTTGATATTCTAACTCCCCATGGTCTCCTTAACATTTTTCTCTCTTGGTAGCTATGGAAATTCATTTGATTTTTGGGTGAAAATGGTGAATTTTTGGTAAAAAGGACCATATTGTAAAGAAAGCAAAACTTTCTTTCTTCCTCTCTTTCTCTCACGTTAGTGCATGGGAAATATGGATGAGAATTTCTCATCTTTCTTTCTTTATATACTAATAAAATAATAATAATATATCTTATTAAAATATTAATAAAATAATATTTATCTAATTAAATAATTATAAAATATCAAAATATCTCTAGCATCATTATTACTTGCTAGATTTCTCTCTCTTCCAATTGACCATTTTGCCCTTCATTATCTTTTAAAATTCCATCCTTAAGTCATCATTTAATTTGGTAAAATTGCAATTTAGTCCCTCATAGTTTCTTCATCTATTCAATTTGGTCCTAATTCATCCATTTTCCTTAGTTTCTAGATTATTCCACTCTTAACATATTTACACTATTGGTCCTTCAAATTTTTCATATTTACACTTTAACCCCTCAAATTTTGAGTATTTACTCTTGTGCAACAAAACTTTTCTCACTTTTACAATTTAGTCCTTTCTTGAATTAATATATCATAATATACTTCTCAATATTGACATATCTCAAAATTTCCTTTTCTTTTTTTTTTTTCACTTTATTTCCTTATTTTACTATATCAAGGATAATATCTTATTGTAAATATTTTCAGGGTATTACATACACTAACCCAAATACCCACAACCCATAACCCAAATACATTATAACAAAACCCAAACATAAAACCCAAGCCCGTTTACAATATTTTCAGCCCAATTAGCCTAGCCCAAGCCCGAATACCTATTAGTCAAACTAGGGTTTCAGAAAAGCTGAAACCCTAGCCTTGCTTCTGCCCCAACCACTCATCTGACCAGCCGCAACCACCCCACTTGTCTCTGCCATCTGACCAACACCGCTCCACCAGTCAAGTCTCCACCGCCGCTCCAGCAAGTTGCACCTGCAAGCAATAAACATGAAAAGACAGCCAAAATAAAAATAAAAAACTTGTAAAAAGGGTTATAAAAACCCGAAATCAGAAACTGTAAAGCCCCCCTTTTTTTTTTCTCTCCATTCTTCAATAAAAGAATAGAGTTCCATACACAAAAATAGTTCAGTACTAAGGCAGCAAAATTATCGGAGAAGAAATCAAAAAAAGCAAACGAAGGTTAATTTTTTTCATTTTTTTCCTCCGACTTTCGCATATATATACATACATATATTACTTTATTTTTTTTCCTATAAATAAAACCCTAAAATATATATTTCAAAACTAAATAAAAAAATAAAAAAAATAATTTTTTACCTTTTCCGCCACTGCGTCATGGTGTGGCTGCATGCTACGTCTTGGCGAGCCTCCGTGTGGCCGTCCCTGCTCGCCCCCGCCGGAAATCGCTCCGGTCCCCTCCCCCTCTCCTTTTCTCTCTTCTCCTCTCTTTTTTTTTTCTTTTTCTTCCTTCAAATGATTTTTTTCGAAAATGGGCCTTATATAGCCCTCCAAAACGACGTCGTTTTGGGGGCTGCCCTTAAGCCCCAAAACGGCGTCGTTTTGACCTTACCCGATCCGACCCGACCCGTCCGGCCTAGGGTCCGCGTGTTTTTGAACGGAAAGGCTAATTGCACATTTAGCCCTTCCGCTTTTTCAGGCTTTTTCGATCAAGTTTTGTCTATTTTCAATTTGGCCCTGTAATTTTTAGCGCTCTTCAATTTAGTCCCCCGTGCTACGCAGCGTTTTGACAACAGGGGTTATTGCATTTTTGGCCCTCTGCATTTGCAAGCGCATTCAAATAGATCCTTTGATTTACCTTTTATTTTAAAATTTGCCCCGAAATTCCGTTCTTAGTTCGATTTAGTCCCTTTTCGTTTATTTTCATTTATTTTTTACTTATTATTAATATTATTACTATTATTTTATTTCCATTATTATATTTATTATTACAGTTAGTATTATTTTCATTCCTATTATTTTATAAACATATCAATTATTTTACTAATTATTATTATTTCTAGTTTTATTATTATTATTAATATTAATGCATGTATATTATATGTGTATGTATATATATGTTTATATATAATCCTATTTTAATTACTTTATTTAAATAATACTAGTATATTATGTTTGCTTTTTATATTTCATTATTATTTTTAATATTATTATTATTAGTTGTTATTTATTTCTAATACGTATATATATTATGTAAATGTTTTGACATTATATTATTATACATATATCATGTATGAATTTTAATACTTTATCATATATATTCTTATATATTATATGCATATTTTAGTACTATGGTTTATATATCTATGTTTTTATACCATACTATGTATATATCATCTATACTTATATTAATACATATATTTCATTACACGTATATGTATATACTTTTTATTAGTGTTATTTTTGTATATCGTATTATTCATTACTATCCTCAGTATATACTTTAAACATTTATATAAATATATTATTAATAGTTATTATTATTTCAAATGTGTCTATATTATGTATTATTTTATGTATTTATATATTTTATACATTACACATATACTTTTAATACAATCTTATATATATTATTACGTATATTCTAATATATATATATTTGTGAGGCATTATTAATATTTTTTTATATATATATATATTTATTATTATATTAGATATGTATATATGACATATATATTAAATATTATTTATATACATTATGTGTATAGATGTTTAATGTTTTTAGTTGCATATTTTTCATTATTTCATGTATACATTGCGTTTATATTTCAATACTACCTCCTATATGTATTTTCATATTATATATATATTTTTTATACCATATTGAATATACATTATCATGTTTATTTTATTCCTAATATTAGTACATATATTTCGTTATTCTCGTATACATATTTTATATATAGTATCATTTTCACATATCATTATATTTATACCTATTATTTTCACTATTATCACTTATTATTTTGTTTTAATATTATGTATATCTTTTATAAACATCACTTACACGCTGCTTTTAATGTTTATTTTATACGTATGTATATATCATGTATTTTATTCTTACTATTATAAAATTTAGTACATGTTTTATTATCTATGTATATATATCTTTTATTATTAATAGATATTTTCAATATTATTATTTTATATATATATATATTTTACCTTATGTATATATCATTTTATACTACGTTATACATATATTTTTTAACATGTATCATATACATACTTCTAACATTATTATTACTTTTTGTCCCCATATGCATATATTTTCCATAAGTACATACTTTGTCATTAATAGTTACTTATTTTTTTAAATATTTCAAATATTATACGTAGTATATTTCCAATATTATTACTTTAAGTATATATATTGTCTTCTCATATTTGATACTATTGTTATATTCAATATCGCAATGCATTACCATTGTCTTTAATATTATCATCATATGTATTACATGTCTCGATGCATTTCATATTATTATCTTTTGTTTCCCGCCTATTTTTGTATATTAACTCGTTGTCCATTATTTTAAAACGTTGATTCGTGTCTTTATTTACCTCAATAATCAAGGCAACGTATCGATTTAAACACAATGTCGTCGATTTCATCGCTATGTTGGGTGAATATCGGTCGACTCGTGTTAAAACGGTATGTCCTTCTCAAAAATAAGAAAAAAACTTAAAGATTTCTCGTGTTTTGATTGGATCATGATTCAATGTTATCTTGGATTTGCAATTTTGAAAATCAAGACAATGTTTGTTTATGAGATACCAATTTTGGGCGTCGCGAGGGTGCTAATACCTTCCTCGTGCGTAACCGACTCCCGAACCCTAATTTTTCTCTGGATTTTGACGTAGACCTAAACTCGGCCTTTCTTTTGTTCCTAAAATAAATATATTAGGTGTCCGATCACACCTAGAAAAGATCGGTGGCGACTCCCCCTTTTTTGTAATTCAAAAATCAAACTTCAATTTTTAAGTTTTCAATAAATCACCGCAATTAGCGACCGAGCTAAATTTTTTTTACGTTGCTACATGTATGAGTTTCCGTTCAGCTCTATTAAGCTTCTGTTCAGCCCCTATGAGTTTCTGTTCAGCTTTTCCGAGCTTCTTTTCAACTCTTATGAGTTTCCGTTTAGCTCTTATGAGCTTCTGTTTCAACTTATATGAGTTTTCGTTTAGCTCTTACGAGCTCCTGTTCAACCCTTATGGGTTTTTGTTTAGCTCTCATGAGCTTCTGTTTAGCCTTTGGGCTTCTGTTAACGATGTACTTAAATCCGTAAGTCGTTCTTCGAATGGTAAAATATCGGGAGTTGTCATGGATGATATATGTTTATAAAGAAACGGTAAGAGAATGATATGTATTATGATATGTATATATGTGAATATCTTTGATATGTTGACACAAAGAAATTATGTAAGTGAGACGAGTAATAAACTCAAGTGTAACATGTTGAGAAAATAAGTTTATCAATGTTGAATTTATATGAAATATGTTCAAGTATGCTAACAAGTGTTGTTGTTTGATGTTTAGGCAAGTGCCAAGCTATTGGTTAAATGGTAATATGTTTATATGATGCATTGAAAGGGTAAGTACTCAAATGAAAATATGCTAGTGCTCATAAAAGAGTGGTAAGGTTTAAGTTATGTAATTTCTTATGAAATGATTTATCATGTGATTAATTCGAAAAAAATTATGTTTGAATGCACTAGCTTGTACCTATGGTCGAATGACGTGCTTATGATTGGTGTGTTATGCATATGAAATGAGTGTGGAAAGTAAAGAAATGCAAATAAAAATAAAGAAATTTGGAAGAGTTAAAATTGTTTAAAATCCTACGACGCTAAGAATAATATGTTTAAGTGATACTGTAGATTTATTCACTTTGTGAGTTGTGGAATATAACTTCATGAGTATTGTGGTATAAATATTGGATTATTTTTTATATGTACAAATTCCATATTTGAAATGAATTGATATTGTTAAAAATGACTCCTATTTTTAGTCAAATTTGAGAAACAATATTTCAATTAAACTCTGTTTACTTGTTTCAATCAAACACTGATTAGTTTAGATTATTTTATTATTATTTGACCTATGAATTTAGCCTATAAATAGGCTCTTTTACAACCTTAGAAAAAACATCCATTAGAGATTAGAACTCATAACACATTTAGAGAATTTTATGTTTACGTTTTGTGGGTTCTTTGTTTTCAGATTTTCGGGGTTTAGTTTTTATCTCCATCTGTTATACTCTTTGTTCTTTTGCCATTATAGTAAAATTATCTTTTCCCGTGATTTTTTATCCTCTTTGGAGGGGTTTTTTCACGTTAAATTTGTGTGTTCAATTTCTCAATTTATTTTGCTATTTTTTTCTTGTTTGTTGCTTAATCAAGTCGATCCTAACAAGTGGTATCAGAGCTAGTTCAATTTTCATAAATCAGCTCATTCAGATATGGCAACAACAAGGTTTGAAATTGAGAAGCTCGATGGTGAGACAAATTTCAAATTGTGGCAAGTTCGGATGATGGCAATTCTAGTTCAATCCGGTTTGAAAAAGGTTGTTACCGGAAAAAAGCCTGAGAATCTAAATAAAACAGAATGGGAAGAGCTTGATGAAAAGGCTTTGTCTACAATCCAGCTGTGCCTCGCGAATACGGTATTGTAGGAGGTATTGATGGAGAAGACCTCATTCGCCTTATGGAAGAGGTTAGAAACTCTTTTTGCGACTAAGTCTTTGGCTAACCGTTTAGTGTTGAAACAACATCTATTTACGTTTCGCATGAACGAATGTGAGGTTCTTAGAGATCACATCAGTCAATTCATTACTCTTTTAAATGATTTAAAGAATGTTGAGGTTCATATTGACGATGAAGATCAGACTATGCTATTATTGTACTTTTTACCCCCTTCATATAAGTCTTTCTAGGAGACCCTAATTTATGGTAGAGACAAACTCTCGTTCGAAGATGTGAATGGTCATTTGTTGAGTAGAGATAAACTCGACAATGAGTTTCATTTGGATAGCAAGGTAGATAGGCAACCTTCCGTTTTGGTAGCATCAAAGAAACGAGATAAAAGGTGTCGTTATTGTAAAAAGTTAGGTCACGTCAAAGAAGATTGTTATAAACTGCGAAATAAAAGAACTACTGAGAGTAACGAGAAAGATGTAGCTGGTGCTAATTTGTCCGATGAAAACGGTGATGATTTCTTGTTAGTGTCAACGAGCAAATAACTCCAAGCTCACGTCCGAGTGGATCCTAGATTCGGGATGTTCTTTCCACATGTGTCCCAATAGAGAATGGTTCTCTACATACAGTTCAGTTGAAGGTGGAGTTGTGCGCATGAGAAACGATTCATCTAGTAAGGTAATTGGTATTAGTACTGTTAAAATTAGGATACATGTTGGGACGATTATGACACTCTCAGATGTCAGGTATGTACCTGATTTACGAAAGAATCTCATCTCATTGAGTATTTTAGACTTGAAAGGATGCATAATCAACATCAAGTCGAGCGGTATTAAAGTATCTCGTAGAGCTCTCGTTTTGTTAAAAGATAAGAGAACCGACAGTCTTTATATTCTGGAAGGTTCTACAATGACCGATGAAATCAGACGTCCCTTGTCCGTTACGGAGTCAAAGTCAACTCGTTTGGAGCGGAGGCAACTTGGTCATAGGAGGGAAAAAGGTATGACCGTTTCGTTAAAGAGAGGTTTTCTTTTGGATGCAAGTTTTGAAAAGTTAGGGCACTGTGTTCGTGAAAATCAGACCCTGGTTAGTTTTGATTTGGCAATGTACAAGTTAAAGGCTAGAAGTCTTCCAGTTTCTAAGCACAAATTTGACTCAGTTAATTCCTTGCATAGTTCAAGATAGGCTCGTGGTGGGCTTTGGCAAAGATGGCGTTGTGGAAATATGAGTCAATGTGGAGATTTGTTAAATATGACTCCTATTTTCAGTCAAATTTGAGAAATAATATTTCAGTTAAACTCTGTTTACTTGTTTCAATCAAAAACTGATTAGTTTAGATTATTTTATTATTATTTGACCTATGAATTTAGCCTGTAAATAGGCTCTTTTACAATCTTAGAAAAAACACCCATTAGAGATTAGAACTCATAACACATTTATAGAATTTTGTGTTTACGTTATGTGGGTTTTTTATTTTTAGGTTTTCAGGGTTTAGTTTTTATCTCCATCTTTTATACTCTTTGTTCTTTTGCCATTATAGTAAAATTATCTTTGCCCGCGGTTTTTTATCCTCTTTGGAGGGGTTTTTCCACGTTAAATTTGTGTGTTTAATTTCTCAATTTATTCCGCTATTTTTTTCTTGTTCGTTGCTTAATCGGGTCGATCCTAACAAATATGATTAAAGTATATACGAGCTTACTAAGCATTCATTGCTTACGTATTTTTTTCTTTATTTTTTAGATTATCGAAAGCTCGATTGGGTTAGAAGCTTGTCGGAGTTATATCACACTATTCTTCGGTTCTATTGATACTTTTGAATGGTTTGATTTTGGTTATAATGGCATGTATAGGTATTTTGTCTAATGATAGCCTATATGTAATTTGTTGTGTTTAGCCACTTATTTTGGGCTTGTTTTGGATGTCTAATTATGGCTTGTTGATATGTATAATGTTGATTGTAGATTGATACAAAATTGGGTGAGCAATATAGCTTGTAAAATGACTTATTTTCGTCCACACGGGCAGAGACACGGGTGTGTGTATCAACCGAATGCGTGACACACGACCAGGTGACACGGTTGTGTGTCCCCTGTATCTTAAATTTGCACAAAACAGAATGCTCACATGACCTAGCACACGGGCGTATGACTTGGCCGTGTGACCCAAGTCAATATACTCACATAGGCACGGATACAGGTTGAGACACGATCGTGTGTCACTATTTCGAATGCCCACACGACCTGAGACATGGACGTGTCTCCAGACCGTGTGACCCCTGTAGTGTTGAAAATTTTAAATATTTCTGAAATTTTTTTTGAGTTTTTGACTTAGTCCCTATTTGTTTCTAATGCATAATTTAGGCCCCGAGAGCTTGTTTAAGGGACAATATGTATGATTTTGATTGGTTTCTAATATGAATGCTAGATGATATGAAATATCTGATAATTAATTTGTAAACTCCGATAATGCTCTATAACCCCATTCCAGTGACGGATTCGGGTTAGGGGTGTTACACGACATAAGTTCGAATTTCGGTCGCACCCATATGCTTTCCTTGGTTACAGCTCACAACATAAAGGTTATCAATGCCTTGCTCCTGATGGACGAATTTTTGTGTCTCGACATGTGATTTTTTATGAAGATTGATTTTTGTTTTCTGAACGGGGTCCATCACTTTCTTTGGCATCTGACAGAGTCACCACTTTTCTTCCTCTTGTGCAGCCAAATTTGCAATCTTCAATGCCCTTGAGTCTGACTATGTCAAGTCATACATCCATTTCTAGTCCTATTCGAGATTCTGACTCCTACCTTCGCGCTAATGTTGGTTCTTGCTTGAGTCCTGACAGTGCTCCTTCTCCCACACCAATTGTTAATGCTTCTTCCATTGATCCTCCTTCTCAACCTGGTAATACTCATACGATGGTCACTCGCTCAAAGGCCAGTATTTTTAAGCTGAAAGTGTTCACGATTAAGGCTTTTGAATGTGAACCACACACGATTGATGAGGCTTTTTCTAGTAAGGAGTGGATGATGGCGGCCCAAGATAAGTATAATATACTCATTCGAAATCATACTTGGACTTTGGTTCATTTACCTTCGGGTCAAAAGGCGATTGGTTGCAAATGGATATTTAAGGTAAAAATGAATCCCAGTGGTACTGTGGCTCGTCGAAAAGGATAGTTGGTCGCAAAAGGGTGCTATCAGGTTCCAGAATGTGATTTTCGTGAAACGTTTAGTCTTGTTGTTAAACTAGCAACAATTCGCACTATTTTGTCAACTGCAGTTTCTAAACAATGGTTCTTACGTCAACTTGATGTTAATAATGTCTTTCTTAAGAGTGATCTCACTGAAGAAGTGTATATGCAGCAACCTCCCGCGTTTGTCCAAAGTAGTATGGATGGACAACCTCTTGTTTGTCAATTGACCAAAGCTTTGTATGAACTTCGGCAAGCTCCAAGGGCTTGGTTTGATAAACTGAAGATTTTTCTATTGTCTCTTAGTTTTCTTCTTTCTAAATCTGACGCATCTCTCTTCATTCGTATCACTGATGCTTTTTGCATGTATGTCTTGGTAGATGTTGATGACATTATTATTACAAGGGATTCTACTATCGAGATTGATAAGTTTGTTCATCACCTTCATACTAAATTTTCACTCAAAGACATGGGGGAGCTTTATTATTTTTTGGGTGTTGAAGTAGCTCACTCATCTGATGGTGGTCTTCATTTATGCCAACGCAAGTACATCCTTGATCTTCTTGATCAATGCCAAATGCTTCAGGCTAAAAGTGTTCCTACACCCATGATCAGTTCACCTCATTTGTCTAAAATGTAGGAAGTCTGCTTAGTGATCCTCGAGAGTATTGTAGTATTGCCAGCGCCTTGCAATATGTTGTTTTCAATCCACCCTACATTGCGTATACTATAAATCATATCTGTCAGTTTATGCATGCTCCGAATGATGTCCATTTAGTAGCCATAAAGCGTATCTTGCTTTACCTTTGTGCCACTATTGATTATGGGTTCTTATACAACTGTTTGAGAGGTTATCTTTAGTTGGATATGTAGATACGAACTGGAGACTAGACTTTGATGATCGTCGTTCAACCACGGGCTACTGTGTGTATTTTGGTGACAATCCTGTCTCTTGGTGCTCCAAGAAACAAGTTGTATCTTGGTCCACTACTGAGGCTGAGTACAGAGGAATGGCTGCTGCTGCTGATGTTACGTGGTTAGAGCCTTTGTTACGAGAACTTCAGTATGAGTCTGTTGATCCACCAATCATCTGGCGTGATAATTCGAGTGCCGTTGCGGTTGCATCCAATCCAGTCCTTCATTCTAACTTTAAACATGTTGAGCTCGACTTGTTCTTTGTTTGCGAGAAGGTTGCTGGGGGTTCTCTAATTGTTGGTGAGGTTCCAATGTATGATCAGATTGCTGACATTCTCACCAAACCTTTGTCTGCCTTTCACTTTTCTCATCATCGACAGCTTCTTCAAGTCTCACCTTTAAGGTGGTAGGGTGAATATTAGAGTCAATTAGTCTGTACTAACTAATTTTGTTATAGCAGTTTCTACTATATGATTGTGTATAAATACTCTACCTCTATACTCATTGAAGCAAGCAAATATTATTCAAGATTGTTTTCAATTTAATTGTATTTCTATAGTTCCTTTCAATTTGAGACCTTCCATTAAAGAAGTGATGCAATATCTTAAAGGCAATGCTAGCTTGCCTGATATACCACTCGACAGTGCCCCGAATATTATGCCATCTTCTATCCTTGAAACCTTTCAAGTACGTGATTAGACTACTGAAATTAGCCTATCTGTAGCAGATAACTCGGGCTTTGATAGTATAATTTTGTTTTCTTCATCAGCTGAGAAGCGTCTTCATACAGTTCTTCGTACAGGTCGCTGAGAGTTCTAATGGAAATGTTGTACATCTGTTCCTTCTAATTTGAATTTTTTTCCTGAATATACCCATAGCTTTTTTCCGAGTGCTCTGCAAGTCAATCAATTTGATCTTTAATGGGTTAGTCATATAACACCAATTTTGTTGCTAGCTTATATATGTTTTGAGCTTGCTAGAACAACTAAACCAGGCGTGTATATCAATTGTAAGCACTTGAAATGAAAGTAAAGAATAGTTTGTTTGTTTGTAATTCAACTAAAATGAATCAGTAAAGGTAGTTTATACAAAGGGGAGAGTTGATAGGAAATGGTGCGAAGTTTTTTGGATAGGCAAGTTATGAGTAAATTGGTTAGGAGTGTAGTGAGAGAATGGAATTGGATTGGTTAGAAGAGAATTTTAGAGACTTTGTGTAAGCATTTCCTGATTGAGTTTGAAAAGAATGAGGGGTGATGGTTGGCCATGGCTGATATAATGCTAGCCCATGATCGGAGGAGTTTAGCCTAATTTGGGGAAGGTACGTATTTTCTGTCTGATAGCAATGAAGAAAAGCTTTTCTTGGGAGAAGGAAGGAATGAATCAACAAGGCAATAGTGAATCACGCATGTGCTCTTCGTCTAATTTTTATTTAAAATATAATTTAAGTGTTCTGTATGTTTACTCTCTCCCATTAATGTAGAGTTAAATATATTTTTTCCCTACCAAATTCTATGGCAAATTATTAATTTAATATCGAATTAAAATTTAAAAGAATAATGTTATGTTTGATTAGAGTATATGCTTTTTTACGTGTTTTAATTATGAGTCAATTATAAACTAATTACAATTAGTAATTTTTAGTCGTTTAGGTGATTTGTTTGTAGCGCTTATTCTTAAGATGACTTAGGTTTTACAAAAAAAATTTTACTCATTATTTTAATTATTTTTTATTTTGTGTATATATGAGATCCCATGTGATGATATAATCTAAGAGGATGTTTCCAGGGTTGTGGAATAATGACCGGCTAGGTAATAGTAAATACGATTTAACTCATGTGGCTGTAATAATAGTGGAACTGTCTAAAGTTATTAAGTTGTTTATGTTATATCACCAATGTTTAAAAAGAAAATAAATAAGGTGAAATTATTTGACAAAATTAACATATAAAAGTTGATTTTAATATTGAAAATATAATTATTAGAATTGATCCTGTTATAAGAGAGAAACTAAATCCATAAAAATAAAGAGTACATGGACCTTCTCTGCAATTTGACAGTGATTTCTGTAATGGATTTATATAAAGTAGAAATCATTTGATTAACTTTACTATTATATTTGTAGCTTAATTTTCACATTCGCAATCTGAAGACTTGGACTTGACTCGACCAGTAATTTTAACGTGTCTTTTTTTTCTTTTTTCTTTTTCAGAATTTTCAAAGTTCAAAAGGAAGTACGAATTGCATGCTGCAGCAGGCAGCTTCGTTAATGACTTGAAAAAAAAATAAAATTTCTAGAATTTTTATTGAAATTTAAAAAATCCTAAGTTTTAATTTCCTCATTGCAAATTCATTTAGGTTAATTTAATGAAAAATTAATATTTGAAGCATAAATTTTACGCACTATCAATTAATAATAAAATGATATATTATCATTGATGTAAAATAAATAATATTAATTTTATTAAACATAATTAAATATTGATTATAATTATTTTATTTTTCTTTCAGATTTTAAGTTTTGATTTTTATATTTTAGGTTTTGAATTTTGAATTTGGAGTTTTAATTTTTTTAATTTATTTATATTTAAAAATTATTAATTAATATTTTTTTAAAAATTAAAGTTATTTATATTTACTTTTCAAATTATTCAATTTTTTATTTTACACAAATGATGATGTGTTATCTTATTATTAATTGATAATACACAGAGACTTATACATTTTCTCCTTTTAATTAATTATACATTAATTTTGTGTTAAGTATATTAAATCTTTTTAAATGTTGGAAAATTTGCAGCTACTTGTGGAGTTAAAAATTTTTCACGCCGGGAGGGGTTTAGGGTTCTTAACTTGTCATCAACCACATTGGCTTGCTTTCCAAAATTTATCCCACACCATCGAAGTTTCCCCACTCTGGTTGTTGCACTAGGTTAGTAAATTCAATAAACTGCTACTTACTTTCACATTCTTTTTTTAAGATCATCCCTGATGGAAACATTCTTATATTTTGATTTTCATCTTATTTATTTTAAGATCTTTTTTTTTTTGTTTTAATGTTCACGTGATGTCTGATATTAACAATTCTAATTAGTTTGTTTTGTCATTCCCATTTTGGATTGAAGAACATATTGGAACTATAGTCTATAGATTTGCTAACAATGGATTATTTTTAAGTTTTATAGATGATTAAATCCTAGATTTTATATCTATCCAAGAGTTTACATCTTAAATTAAAATTCTAAATTTTAAATTCAAATCTTCAACCTTAAACTCTATTTCCTTAAAATTCATAAATATAATAAATTAAAGTATAAAATTACATAAAATTATAATTATAATTTAATCATCAACATCTGTACAATCATTTCTTTGGTAAGAAATATAATTGTTGGTTCATAAAATAAGCAAACATAAAATGGTGTGCTAGAAATCATGAAAACAAAAATAAAATAAATATTTCACATATATATAATTGTACAAAATTAAAATTTATATAACACATTTATAATCTTATGTTAATGCATTTAATGGTAGATTCATTTTTATTTCAACTTCACCTCTATTTTGCTTCAAAACTCACATTTTATATCCAAGTTAAACCATATATCCAATTTCATGCCAACCATCTTCCCCTACATACAAACAATCTCGACAAAGTCAGATTCTGACAAAGAATTAGATGGAAGAGCTAATGAAATTAGTAACATTATTCATATTCATCACATGCAGGTATTTGCTTAAGTATAGGGCTCTTGTTTCTAATTGTTGGGATTTGGTGGTTCCATAAGAAATTAGAGCGAAGAAAGAACATTAACCAGAAGGGAACATTCTTTAAAAAAAATGGTGGGTTATTGTTTCTGAAAAAGTTGTCTTCAAATGAAGGTGGTTTGGATAAAGCTAAACTCTTCAGTTCCGATGAATTGGAAACAGCTATCGATCAATATAATAAGAATAGAATCCTAGGCGGAGGAGACCAAGGCATAGTTTACAAAGTAATGTTGTAGGACGGGAGAATAGTTGCAATAAAGAAGTCCAAGATAGTAAACCAAGGGTATCTTGAACAATTTATCAATGAGATCGTTATTCTTTCTCAGATTGATCTTAGAAATGTTGTCAAACTATTAGGTTGTTGCTTGGAGACTGAAATGCCCCTCCTTGTTTATGAATTCATCCCTAATGGAGCTCTTTCCTATTTTATCCATGACCAAAATGAAGAGTACTCAAGATTTTGAGACATGCGATTACGCATTGCAACGAAAGTTGCGAGTGCGGTCTCATACTTACATTCATCTACATCAGTCCCCATTTAAGTAAATGAAAATTTTCATCCTTAATGGAGCCCTTTCCCATTTCATCCATGACCAAAATGAAGAGTACTCAAGATCTTGGGACATATGATTACGCATTACAACGAAAGTTGCGAATGCGGTCTCATTCTTACATTTATCTACATCAGTCCCCATTTAACTAAATGAAAAATTTCAAGCAAAAGTATCAGATTTTGGAACATTTAGATTAGTAGGTATTGATCAAACTCACTTGACTACTCAAGTGCAAGGCACTTTAGGGTACTTAGATCCTGAATACTACCAGTCAAATCAATTCACTGAAAAAGGTGATGTTTACGATTTTGGAGTGGTTCTTGTCGAGCTCTTAACAGCACAAAAGGCAGTCTCAACATTTTGATCACAAGAAAATAGGGGCTTAGTCTCCTATTTTATGTTGTCGATGGAAGAAAACCGTTCGCTGGAAATTGTTGATGTTGAAATTTTGAAGGATGGTGAAAGAGATAAACTAGTTGTAGTTGCTCACCTTGCAAAAAGATGTTTGAACTTAGATGGGAGGCTCAGACCAACAATGAAAGAAGCGACCATGGAACTTGAGAGAATTAGAACTTCACAAGGTGATTGCATCGCCACTCAACCAAAACAAGTTAAGTTCGTTGCAACAAAATCTAACTGGATGTTACATGAATTGTGGCATTACATCGACACCAAAATCAAATGCTCATCCATTATGTTCCATACAGTCTGACTAAAAGAGTTATTTCTTATTCTACAAGTTTATACTCTATTAATGTTGATGACGATACTTAGTTTTAACTATTAATACATTATCTCTTCTAAAAATAAATAAAACAATGTTTTAGAAAATTGTGGTTTAAATGATAATAATAAAGTTAAACTAGATCAAATATCAGTGTTACTTTATATATCTTTCAAAAGAACAACTGTTGTATAGAACAGTTATGTTTGCTTATTTTATGCTTTGTTTAAATTTTTTTCAAAATCTAAAATAATTTTAAAATTTTGTTTTGTTTTTTATATATTTTTCTTGTATGGTGCTTGAAATATGTTAGCATTAGAATTATTGATTATTGATATTGAATGATGTATTGTTGAGTTTTGAGCATGTAAATTTCGATTTATGTTAGATAATTTGGTTGTTTTAAAAATAAAAGAATTAGTTCAATAAGTTAAATTGCATAATAAACTAGAAGTAATTGTTCTTCATGAAAATACATATGATTTGTGCCAAAGGCTAAATAGATTGTATAGATACTTGTGGATAAATAATGCTCGAATTAATTATTATTTATTTGGGTAAATGTAGGCAAGATTAAAATTGTGTTTTGTAAAATGTTTAGGGATGACCTAAGACATTATTTGATTAGCCAAGAGCCTAAATGACTAAACTTGATGCTATGTTATCCCAAGTTTCAATGATCTGTGGCTTAATGACAGAACTTTCAGGTTATGCAATTGAGACAATTATTGCTAATGTTTGTGAGTTTATTTCTTAAACTTTCCTTAATTGGGGTTTTGTCTCTAAGGTTTTTTTAATGAGGCAGCATCTTATGTAAATTATAGATAAGTGTACTATTTTTTCCTTCACTAACAATTTTTTTTCCACAAAGTTTTTATCTTAATAAGATTTTAACGAGACACATTATCTACTAATGGACATTCAAGGGAAGTGTTATAAATATTTTATTATTAAATGGATGTTTATTACGATCAAGATAAGTTTGATATACATTAGGACTCTAATGTTTATTAGAAATAGAGTTTTATATTATTTATATTTCTTATGTTTATAAATATAAAATTTGGAGAAGCATTGCAAATATCATTATTGATTAATAAAAATAATTTTTTTAATTCATTACAGTAATTTTAAAATAAATTAAAACAAAAATAAAAATAAAAGCGATCCAAGCTTAAGTAATCTAAAACTACATTACTTAAGTTGAAAAAAACACTTAATATTAAACTTATATTTATAAAAATGTATTCAATAATTGAGTAATGATAGAGAGGTCAGTCATTTATAAATAAATTTTATTTCGCTTGAAGTTTAATATTTAAATATTTTAATTTTAGTTATTTTATTTAACATTTCATATAAAAATAATGAAAAAAATCATATATTAATATTTATTTCTTTATTAAAATATGGTTTTTGAATAATTTTTTTGGCCCATTTAACATTAAATTGACTCATAACACAAATTTTAATAAAAAATGTTATATATAATATATAAGTGTTAGATGCAATAATAAGATGCAATGCATTCTTAAAAAAATATGTGGATTCAAATTCAAATATTGAAAAATAAAAATACGAATCTTGAACATGAATTTTAAAATAAACATGTAAAATTGTAAAATAAAAAAAAAAAACAATAATACATATACTTTGAGTAGGGGTAAAACCAGAAATTTTTTTAGGGGCTAAAATTAAATTGTAATTTTTACGATGAAAAAATTATAATTTCACCATTTTAATAGCCTATATTATTATAATTTTTAAAAGATTAAATCAAAATTTTATATTTTTAAACTGGTTAAAGTGTAATTTTATTTTTATTAATTTAAAATTTAAAAAATTTAAATGAAAAATTTTCGGGTGGCTGTGAGTGAGCATAGGTTAAATAAAATAAAATAAAAGACTAAAACGAGGTTGACTTGGAGTCAATTGTTGTTCTCCAAGGCCGGGTCGTTGCCGTTGGTAGCTCTCATTCAATTACCCCACTTCTAAAATTTGCTGTGTGGAACAAGTCATTGATAGTTATTGTAGTGGACTGGATGGTGGACAGATAAAACCAAACAAAGTAATAAATACAAAAAAATTATAACAGGGATATGAATGATCATATCACTTGGCTCATTAATAAATGATCATCCGCACTGAAATAAAAATCATGGATTCAATATTTTTTCCCAAGTAATAACTAATCAAAATAGCAACAATAATTTTACAATATATTCTACCCACAGAAAATCAGAAATGTGTTACCAGTACTCTTCATCCATCCAGGGTAAATTAAATTTGGGGAAGACATTTGTCAAGAAAGAAATTGAGTTATGAATAATTAAAAAAAAAAAAAAAGGATAAGTACTATAGAATAGGCTACGGTGAAGATGAGTACTAGAGACGTTGGTGGACGACAGCTACGTCAGGGTTACGCTAACCTACCTCATAGATGTGATTCGGTGCTTCCCAATTGACACAGCTTTGAATCTTCAAACAAGCTTTCCTATAAAATTGTAACCAATATTTAGATCTTCTCCAATATCTTATTCTAGTAATAGCCGAGAGAAAAAAAAGAAGCAAAGGTCATGGGTTTGAGTTTTATATTTAAGAAGCTTGCTCTGGTTGCAGTTACGTTGACACTTACGGTAACTTCAGCGGCAGCTCAAACACAACCAGGTTGTGAAAGCAACTGCGGGAATATCAGCATTCCTTATCCCTTCGGTACAGGCGATGGTTGCAATATTAGCAGCAACTTTTTCATTACTTGTAACACCACATTCAATCCTCCAAAAGCATTCTTAACCACCAGTAATATTGAGATTCTCGACATCTCTCTGGATGGTTATTTGCGCATAAGTGATTCCATAGGTTATGACTGTTACAACAAAGTTGGGCGTACTTCATATTTTGATATGTGGTTGAAGCTTTCAAAATTCCCCATATCTCATACCAGAAATAAGTTCACAGCCATTGGTTGTGATACTAATGCTCACGTAAAGGATTATTTGGGAGATACGTATTCAACCGGATGTTTAACGTTTTGTGATAATATTACCAATGTGGTGAAGGGATCTTGCTCTGGCGTCGGCTGCTGCCAGACGGCTATCCCTAAAGGAGTGAGGAGTTATCATGTAACGTTTGATAGTTCTAACAACCATTCCAATGTGTTGAGCTTCAATCCTTGCAGCTATGGATTTGTTGTGGAAGATGGAGCCTATAACTTCTCTATTTCAGATCTTTACGACGCAAATTTCAGGGACAAAGAATTCCCAATTATACTTGATTGGACAATCGGGAATCAAACCTGCGCAGAAGCTAAAATGGATCAAGAAAATTATGCTTGCATGGAAAATAGCGACTGCATAGATCCGGAAAATGGTCCTGGATATTTGTGCAAGTGTCTTGATGGTTTTCAGGGTAACCCTTATCTCTCCCAAGGCTGCCAAGGTAAAGTTACCATCTTCTCCGTTACGAATTCAAGTTTGATGAATTTATGTTATATATATACATGGTCAGTTAAATTCGAGCCAATATATTATACTGTGCCTAATTTAATATTTCAGTTTTACCCAATGTGTGAGAAATTTCAGATATTAACGAGTGCGATACGTTGAAGCCTTGCAATGGAACATGTAACAATTCGCCTGTAAGTTATAATTGTTCATGCCCTGATGGGTTTGAAGGTGACGGCTTGAGAAATGGAACAGGCTGTAGTCCTAAAGTAGTCATGCCCCAACATCAGAGCTTTTCTGTTGCTGTAGTTGCATTAGGTTGGTACATATAAACGCTACTATAGTAAAATAATGTTTTAAAATAATCTAACTAATATATATTCTGTCATGAAAACAGGTATAAGCGTAGGTGTTTTGTTTTCACTCTTGTGCTTGTCATGGGTTTATATGGGGCTTAGGCAAAGAAAGCTCACCGCAGAGAAATAGGAAAACCTTCAGCAAAATGGCGGGATGTAAATGCGAGAACAGCTTCCAAAACGGGCTAAAATGCTTACAACCTAAAAGCCCAAGATTGGAATCTCTCCATTTTCCTAACTACAACCATGATCTGTGCTTCCCAATTAAAAAATAAGTTTGAATCTTCCAAACATGTTTTCCTATAAATTTGAAACCAATATTTATTTACGTGTCCTTTCAAAAAGTTTATCTTAGGTTTTATGTATTGCAAACAAAATTTAAGGAGCCTGTTCTGTTTATAGTTTAACAATTATAGTGACTTCATTGTACAAGAAAATCGAGTAAAATTCCTTTTTAAGTTCATGCACTTTGAAAGTTGTAGCCACAACATTAAGCTTTAATTTATTCAAATTTGTACACGTAAATCCATTCTTTTGCGAGCAATTTGTTCAGGTTTTACCGATTTAAAAACATACTTTCAACATTTAGCAACAATCTTTTGTGGTTCTTTTATTCATTTGATAGCTAGACTATGATCACAATGAGAATATTATATGAGATTTAGCCCATTTAAAAGCATCATAGATGGAGAGTGCCTCTAAATATGACTGGCTTCAATTTAGCGAGTTTTGAATTAGCATGACCAATAGACTAGAAAGGGAAAAAAGAGCTCCTCCACATCAAGTTATATTTTTCCTGAGAATACCTCCAATATTAGCATGGCCAGGATTATCAACATTATACTTATATAACTCAAAAAGGAGGAATGAAAGTTAATGATCTCTGAGATTAATTTCATGAACTTTGGGCCATCTTACATTCTTCATCTGATAAGCTGCTAGCAGAATATACCCACTGCTTTTGCTATAAACATATTGGGTGAACCAAATGTTAGTTTAACGAGATATGAAATGACGAGTCAACTAATGACACAAATAGCCTCAGTTTTGAAAAGAATGAGTGTTAGGCCTGTTGTGCCTACACCTATCCATTATCTATATGTTGAGTAGAGTTATGGTTGAGGAAATTTTTATTTTCTTTGCTCAATCCATCATCTTCTAGTATCCATTAGATTCACCTTTTATTTATTATTAAAATTTTAAAATATTTTTTTTATTTTTATAAAATTAATCCTAAATTTATTTTTATCTAAACTCAACCTAAATTAAATTCAATTTATTGAGTTAAATCAATAACTTGACCCTTTATGGTCTACTTGAAATTTCCATGTAACTATTCTTTTCAAAAATTTATGACAGTTAAATTATTATAACTATAGTTTTTTTTTTTTTTAGAACGAATATTGTGATGTAGATTAGTAGTTAGAAATTTAAGAAATAAATTTGTCACGTTTCTAATGGATGTTAAAATAAGGAAGAAGAGACACTTAAGGTGAGTTTGGATGGGCGGTGCGTTTTCTACGGTTAGTGTAAAAACAGCTGTGGCGGTGAGATTAGATACTGTAGCAATATTGTAGCGTGAGATAAAAAGTAAGTTAAACGCACCACACCGCACCCAATCACCCATCCAAACTAAGCATTAAATTTATAGCTATGCCGTTTTTGTTACAAGCCACTTCTCTCTTCAAGCTCGGTCGTATTTGTTACAATTCAATTGCCTTACTTGAACAAGTCATTGATAGCTATGGTTGTGATAAACAATAGAAGGTACTCAATCTTGTATTTATGGACACATAAGTTTTATTGGAATTTGTAGTATTTTAGATTTATTAATATTTAAAAATTATTTATTTTATGAATAAATTTAACAAATAAAAATTCATCATTTAATAAATTTAAAAGGATTAAAGTGCAGATTTGTCATCACACACTATAGATGAATATTAAAATTTGTCACTATACTTTATTTTTATTGATATTTGACATTATATTTTAAAAATATGAGTAAATTTATTATTCAACTTTTATGTGATTTAATTTTACTAATAAAATTTATCAGCGACAAAACTAGTAGTGAATTAATAGATAAATAATAATATTAGTTTGTGAAAAGAAACGAATGGTATGATTAAAAACCAATATATAATATAAGTGGAGTTTTACTTTTTTTGTTTAATCATAATATAAAGGATACTTGTGATTGTCGAAACCATTTTTTTTAAAGGAAAAGAGGGGTCGACTTTGGTTTTGAAAATGAAAATGAATATGGGGTCGCCACCAATCTTTTTTATGAGGGTGTGATTGGATCACCTAATAATTCAGTCGTTTTAACAAAAATTTAAATTTATTAAAACGATGATTTCTTTTATCTACAAAATCCAGAAAACAGGTTCGTGAGTCAGTTACGCACGAGGAAGGGTTAGCACCCTCGATGCGCCCAAGATTGGTACCTAGTTGATTAATTAATGTCCTAATGTCGAAAATTTAAAATTCGTAAGAATTTAAAGATACGATCCTCCTTTTTAATTAATGTTAATTTCAAAAAACGTTTGGATAAATCGAAGCGAATGCTAAAGACCTTCTTGTCCCGAAGTAATAAAATGTCACATTCAATTCATTAGGACACAATATTTTAGACCCTCAAGAATAAACTTGTCTTTTGATTTTCAACACTCATGCATTTTAATTTTAAAAGAGTATTCGGTTATTTGGTCAAACGATAAATCGAAACCCAACACGTTAGGGCACGATTTCTCAAATTTCCAAACACGAAATATTGCCTTGTTTTGAGAAGTTTTCGAAGAAGCGGTTATAGAACCAGCTCGAAATGCATTTATTTAGATTGTTTGAAGTAAAACTGAAATGACCAATTTTAGATTAATAAGTTAGAAATTCCAATTACAATGCGATACTTAGAAGTGAAAGACAAAGTTACAAACATGGACTAATATACATGGATAAAATACTATACAAACGGATGACCATAGTATGAAAATAAAAGAAGCAAATTAAGATACACACAATAGCAGTAAGTTCACATCATACACTATGCAACTATTAACGTTAACATTCAAAAACTTATGAATCAAAGAAACTATTTTAAAAGAAACATAAGGCCAATTAACACAAATAAAATGCAACGAAAGTTAAAACAATGATAAATGAGTTTGAAATTAGTAATGTGAAAAAAAGAGACATTTAAAATTATAATACATACAATAATTTAAAATTAATTTATGTGTATAATTTTAAAATAAGTAATAGACGTGAAAGTTGGAAGCAGATCAAAAAGATAAAATAAATAAAATAAATAATATACGAAGTAATAATGTATAAATGAATTTTAAAACAAATATCAAAAGAAAAAAATTAAAGTAAGTAAAATACAAAATAATATACATTAATTTAAATAGATAATATACAAAACAGTTTAAAGATAAATAATATAGAACAATTTAAAATAAGTAATAAAACTATTTTAAAATTAATAATACATAAAAACAGGTTTAGAGTAAGCAATGTATATAAAGCAATTTACGGTAAATAGTATAAACAATTTTAAATAATATATATAGTAAAACAGTATACAATAGATAATGCATAAAATACAATTTAGAATAAACACATATGAGGCAATCTAAAACATATGGTATATGATACAAATTGAAATAAATAACATAATAAGCAGTTTAAAATAAATAAATAAAAATGAAGCCAAATGATAGAGGATTGAATTGCAAGTCAGAAGTAAAAATTAACAAAACATCAATCAAGACCTAAATGAACGCGCGCAAAACGACTGGGGACTGATTCGGAAATTAATCCTGGCCCTCACACGCAGCGTTTCATTTGGCCAGCGACGAACTAGATTAAAAATCGAAATAAAATTAAAATGCTAAATCTGCGAAAATAAAAAAAGGGTAAAAAAAACTCGATTGAAAACGGCCTCAAAATCGGAAGGACTGAGGGCGAAAATAGACCCTCAGTCCAAAAACACGCGGATCCTAGGCGGGTATGGGTCGGGTCGGACGGGCATTAGTAAAACGACGCCGTTTTGGCCTTAAATGGCCTAGGTGAAACAACGCCGTTTCACACATGCTATATAAGCCCAAAATTTTTCTAAAATTTTCATTTTAACCCTCCTTCCTAAAAAAGAAATTTTGCTCTCCCCTCTTCTCTCTCACCTCCAAACATCCGACCAAGGTCCGATTTCCGGACCATCTGGCGGCCGCCGATCGCCGGCGACATCGCCGCCGTCCACGATGGCCGGAGAGCCCCAAAATTTCCCTTCCTTTCCTTTTCGACCCCTAGATTCCGGATCTAAGGTTAGTTTTCCCCGAAAATGGCCTGATAATGCCGAAATGGGAAGGATTCTTCAGTGTCTGACGACGGACGACCCAGGTGAACTCCGAAACTCTCTTTTTTAAATTTTCTTTTTATTTCGTATGTAAAAAGAGAAGGATTTTTAGGAGAAAAGTATATAGAAAATAACCTTCTAACTTTTGTATCTTTCTATTTCCGAATCTTTTGTTTTTTTCATTCCAAAAAAAAAAAATCCCCCTTTTACATCGATTTGGAAATGGCTTTTATAGTCGAAAATACAACATTTGCTACTGTCTATTATTGCTTGTTTTTCCCTTTTTTGCTGCTGTTGCGTGTTCTCTTCCATTTTGCAGGTAGCGTCGGAGCAGGTGGGCAGAGGCGATGGGATGGGGCGTCTGTCTCGGGCACTGAACGCGCTGGGGAACCCTAGGGTTCCTCCAAAAATGTTGAATGTTTTTGGGCTGCGCTTAGGGTTTTAGTTTTGGACTTTGTAATTGGGTTATTTGTTTGGACTGTAATATTTAGACTTTTTTGTTTTTATTTTTGGTTCTTCTCCGGGCTGGACAAATTTGGGCCCGTAGAGTGATTATAAAAAGTAAAAAAAAAAAAAGAAAGAAAAAAATGGTCAGCATCTTAATAAAGATGGGTACTATATAGACATACGTTGACCGGATGACTTCATTATTCTACTCCTTCGTATGGGTTACGCTAACTACTTAATATGACTAGTGCTTCCCGACTAAAATGGCTTTGACTTTTCATGCATGCAATTCCTATAAATTAGTAACCAAACAGTTAATCCTAGATACAGCCGAAAGAGAGAGATGGGCTTTCACTGTATGTTTAATGTTCTTGCTGTGTTTGCAGTTACGTTAACAGTTGTAGCAGCTGAAGCAAAACCTGGGTGTCAAAGCAACTGCGGGAATATCAGCATCCCATACCCTTTTGGCACAGGCAATGGTTGTAACATCACCAGCAACTTTTTCATCACATGTAACACCAGCTTCGACCCCCCGAAAGCGTTCTTAACCACCAGTGATATCGAAGTTGTCCATATCTCTCTGGAGGGTTATATGCGCATCAGTTTAGAGGTTGGTCATGACTGTTACGACTCATACCAACGTAATTCATATTTTGATATGTGGGTCGAGCTTTCAAAATTTCCCGTATCTCATACTAGAAACAAGTTCACAGCCGTTGGTTGTGATACTTCTGCTTACGTGAACGGTCCTTTGGGACATACATATTCAACCGGATGTTCAACGTTATGTGATAACATTGCCGATGTGATAAATGGATCTTGCGCCGGCATCGGTTGTTGCCAGACGGCTATCCCTAAAGGAGTGAGGAGTTATCATGTAACCTTTGGTAGTTCTAACAAACATTCCGATGTATTGGGATTCAATCCTTGCAGCTATGGATTTGTTGTGGAAGATGGAGCCTATAACTTCTCTGTTTCAGATCTGTACGACTATAGTTTCAGCAACAAGGAACTCCCAGTGATACTTGATTGGACAATTGGGGAGAAAACATGCACTGACGCTAAACTGGATCCAGAAACTTATGCTTGTAAGGAAAATAGCGTTTGTATAGATCCAGAAAATGGCCCTGGATATAGGTGCAACTGTCTTGATGGTTTTCAGGGTAACCCTTATCTTTCCTATAGCTGCCAAGGTAAAGATAACATCAACTTTTCTTATGTAGATTCAATTTTATCAATACTTTAATTTTGTTCCCAATATACAATTTCTTTTCTGGTTTAAATTGTTTGAAAATTTGTAGATATTGATGAATGCGAGACACTAAAGCCTTGCAGTGAAACTGGAACATGTCATAATACACCCGGAAGCTACAATTGTTCATGCCCTGAAGGATTTGAAGGCGATGGCTGGAAAAATGGAACAGGATGCAGTAAGCAACGTCGTCAGAGTTTTCCCATTCTCCTTGTTGCACTAGGTTGGTATATATAAAAGCTAGAATATAATGTTAATTTCTTTTTATTTTGTAAATACTAATTAGAACAAGCTTTTGTGCAACGATATTAATATCAAACTGATAGAAACTAATCAAAGTTTCAATTGAACTAGCTGCACTAATAAGGTTATAACGTTTTGAATTTTTTTTCTCTGCCATAAGCTTAGATCAAGTTAACATATGCCATATTGCCTCTTACTACTATAGTATTCAGGATGCTTCAAAAGTTTCCTCAACTCCAACTCATATCTCCTCTAGAAAAAAAAACCTGCCAACAGGAGCTGTCTTTAATAAATTGTTGAATCTATTTTTTCTGGTGTAAATCCATATTTTTTTTATTACTATAATTTTATTAAAAACTTAAAGTTGGCACTAATTCTAAAAACAATCATGATACGATGTTAGATTTTCGAAATACCCAACTAGTAATCCTCAACAAATGTATTGTCTCTTAATTATAGGTATAGGCATCAGCCTTTTATCTTCGCTCTTATGCTCCTCATGGGTGTATTTGGGGCTCAAGCAGAGAAAGCTCAGCAAACGGAAACAGCAAAACTTCCAGCAAAATGGTGGGATTTTGTTGCTGGAACAACTTTCAAAACATGAAGAGTGCGGCGTAACAGCTAAAATCTCTACGGTCGAAGAACTCAAGAAAGCAACGAACAACTACCATGAGAGTAGAATCCTTGGAAAAGGAGGTCAGGGTACTGTTTCAGGGTACTGTTTACAAAGGAATATTGCCTGATGGTCGCAGTGTTGCCATTAAAAAGTCCATCATTGGAGATCAAAGTCAAGTTCAACAATTTGTTAATGAAGTTATTGTGTTATCCCAAATCAACCACAGAAATGTGGTGAAACTCTTGGGATGTTGTTGGGAGACACCAGTCCCTTTGCTAGTCTATGAATATGTCAGGAATGGAACCCTCTTTGATTATTTGCACAATGTCGATCATGCATCTGTCATGTCATGGGAAGCTCGTTTGAGAATGGCCACGGAAGCGGCAGAAGCCCTTTCCTATTTGCATTTTGCTGCATCTCCGCCGATTATCCATCGTGATGTCAAGTTGACCAACATACTTTTAGATGAGAACTACAATGCTAAAGTATCTGATTTCGGTGCTTCAAGATTGGTCCCTTCAAATAAAGCACAGATAACAACGCTTGTGCAAGGAACTCTGGGCTATTTGGATCCTGAATACTTTCACTCAAGTCAATTGACTGAAAAGAGTGATGTTTATAGCTTTGGGGTTGTTCTAATAGAACTACTATCAGGTTTGGAAGTGATCTCTTTTGATAGACTGGAACATGAGAGAAATTTGACTTTGTACTTTGTTTCTGTTATGAAAGAGGAACGCTTGCTAGATATTGTTGATAGACGACTGTTGGAGGATAAGAACATTGAGCAGCTTAAGGAAGTGGCAAATTTAGCTAGGAGATGTGTGAGACTAAAGGGAGAGGAAAGGCCAACTATGAAGGAAGTTGCATCTGAATTAGAAGGATTGCGAGCAATGGAGAAACATCCATGGGGAACACACGACTTACAGGAGGAAGAGACTGAATACTTACTTGACTCGTACATAAGTTGCATTGACTGTGATGGGTCAAATAGCTTCCCTATGGGGTCGGACAGCATGGAAAAACAGGCTCCATTGGAAATCAGTGGTGCAAGATGATTTTTATTTTTTCTTTATGTAGAAAAGTAGCCACTAAATAAAAAAGGAAATCCATATTAACTACTTGATTCCCTTAAAGTTAAATTCTACTATTAATCTATGTATTTTGTGAAAGTTATAGATTTAATTTTATACTTTAATAATAAAATTTAGTGAATTTAACAATTATCGTTTGATAAAGATTAGAGATATCTATGGATTGAGCTAGATTCGAGTCCAACCAAAATTTTATGTCCGTTTACTATGCTTGGCCCAAAAAACGGGGTTAAAATTTACTAAACCCCTAATTTTTTTTATAATTCTCTTTTAGCCGCTAGTCTTCTCTTAGATATATATGCTCTTCCCTTCTCATTGTGTTGTAACAAATGTAATCTTATTATCTTAATTAGTGTTTGTATAATAACTTTGAATTTCGTTATGATTCACTGTAATGAAATTATGCATTTGAGTTCAATCTGGAAAAAAAATGGCACAAAAATTGTAATTGACATAAGTTGGTCTAGAATGAAATGATATCTATAAATTGCATTTGCAGATGGATGAGTAGATCTATGGTAGACTATAACATCATGTCATGTAAGCATCATGGTGAAACAATGGCAGACTTCTGATGGGTTCTTTTGTGGGAGGTCAAAACGTCTTGAGTACTCAAAGCAATCCCTCGTTGTCAAATCGCAAAACATCATGAAAACGAATGCCTCACAATTAAAAAACTCAATCATCCAATTCCATTCCCCTTCAAGAAAAATTCAATCATCAAAACCACTATTTCAAGTCCTAAAAAAACAAAGACGAAGACTTGGGAATCTGCTCATTGCCAAGTCCAGGGGGTTGGTTGGGTAGCTGTCCTCAACTCCACTACTTAAATTGGCAGCATAAAACAAGTTTTTTAATTTGGGGAAAGATTGATTTTTCAAAACTAAAAATTAAATTTTTTTTACAGGATGAGTATTCATTAAAAAAAAAAAACTGTTGAAATTCAAAGATATGGAATAGAGTAAACTACTCATTTCCATTTTTGGGTTACCGTGTAGAATTTAGAATTTAAGTGAAATTAAGATTATGAGGGTGTTTAGTTTGCCGAAGGTTATATCATACTACATAATTTTACATTTTGAAATTAAATTTCGGTATTTGAATTGTTAACATTTTAGTTATCCCGATTAAATAGTATTAAAATATCGTAATATAAGATGTAATGTCATTATAGTTCATTCTTTAGGTTATCTTAAATTACAAGCGTAATATTTAATTTTGGACCAGTTTATCCTTTATTTTTGTTATTTTAATTAATTTAGGCTTTTTAAAATAAATTTAAAGACTAATTAAAATCAAAATCATATTTTTTCTTAGTAATGAATCAGTAGATATCATACATTACAATTACAATTATTATATTTTATTTATTAATTAATTTATTAATATATTAATTATGGTTATTATTATAATTATGGTTGGTGTTGAAATACATTTTCATGAATTATTATAGTTATAATTTATAAATTTATTTCAACATCATTTATTTATTTATTAATATATAAATTATAATAAAAAATAAAAAATGTAATAATTTATTATAATTTCATGAAAATTAAGACTAAAAAAATACTAAATGAACTAAATTTGTTAAAAAACAAATTCTATAACAACGGACAATTGAGTAAAATGTGATTTTAAGTAAATTTACATTTTATCAACCAAACATCTGAATCTTACATTCTACCCGTAATCTTACATTCTTGTAATTCTATTACGAAACAAAATCTAATATTCAATGAATCAAATATATAAAATAGAGTAAACTGCGTAGATTTGAAGCGAAACTAAAATATCTTCACGCTTTATATGAACAAATTGAATTTCTCATTTTTTTTTTTGTCTTTTTGTTGATATTTGATATTGGTGCAATAAACATAAAACACTCTCAATATTGAAAATTAGTCGAGATGGCTCCCTTGTATTTAATACTAAGGTCGGGTATCTCAATAGAGATGGCTAGTTCTCCACCTTGTGCGCTAGCTGTATATGCTGTTTAAGAAAATTATTGTGTGAGCTCCAATTATATCTTGCAAGCTGCATATAACTTTGTATATAGATAAACCCCAAATATGTGAGCTCCCATTAATAGGTTCCACGCGAGCAGTAGCCCTGCATATGTGCATGTGTTTAGCAAATGTTAATTCTCATAAATACATGTAGTGAGAAATTGAAGCGCCCGTATATATATTTAGCTACAGTATTTTTCTTCTAGGTATGGTTTATTGATAGAATAATTCCTTTTATTTCGAATAATGACATGTAATTAGGATTTAAGTTAGTTTTGTATCATAAATGGTTATTTTAAAAGCTTGTTGATTGATGTTAACTTGAATCAATATTTTGGCATGTATGGAATTGGTATATCATTGAAATGACTTAAATTGAAATGTACAGACTTTGTTTCAGGTGTCCGTACTATTTGGACCATTTGGAAATAGACAGTCACGTCGCGGCGTCAGGTCCCTTAATGTTGCAACGAGATCAAATCAATGAGTTGCGTCATGACGAGAAACTCTCGATATTTTGAAAACTTTACAGTTTGATCATTACTCAGCCTCGAGTTACCTTAAGAGCTTTCATAAGCTTGTAAAGGACCCATAAATGAATGTATAACATATTGTGAATGAGTATTACGATTAATAACATGTTTAAGTGGTTAAATTGAACCATAGTTGCTACAACAACGAATGTGACATTCTGTAACTTGGACTCGGCGATCGAATCGAATAGGGAGTGTCACACATAACTTTAAAAAAACTTGTAATGAAAAGACATAATTTTTCTGGAAAGTTCCTATTTTATAGAAAAGCATAACTTGTGCCACAAGTTATGTACTAAGTGTTTGTATATAAAACTCAATAATGCTTTTTCACTATTCCATTTTATTGGTTTAAGACTTGTAACCTAGAGGCAAAAATATTAAAACCTTAAGAACGGTGAATCATGCTTCAAGGTTATTTCTTTTTTCCTTAATTTTAGGTTTTTTTTTCTTATATCACAATATTTATAATAGGCGATAGCAAACAATGCATACCATAATGACAACTAACCTACAATAGCAGTGCTCATTGAGCACTTGACATCTAACTTATCTGCACAACCATAGCACTATAGGACAAAGGATTATCTACTATATAAGTGTAGGCACACGAGTGAACTAAACCTTGCATCCCCTTCTTTTTCTTCATTGTTGACACTTGGTGTCAATAAATTTTAATTGTTTTTATTTAAATATTTCATATAAAAATAGTGAAAGACGAAAACACGTTGTATTAATATTCATTCCTTTACTAAAAGATAATTTTTAAATAAATTTTTTCTTTAAATGAGTTAGTGTCAAAATAACTTTGGATAAAAAAAAAATTCAATGGAAATCATTTATATAATATAAATGAGTAAGACGAGGTTGACTTGGAGTCAATTGTCGTTTCGGTTGGTAGCTCTCATTAATTACTCCACTTTTAAAATTGGCTGTGTGGAGCAAGTCATTGATAGTGATTGTAGCAAATGGTGAAAAGATAAACTAATTATAATTTAAAATATAACATTGAATGTTACCTTTTAAGGGGGACATAAATGATTGTATTACGGGTTAAGTTGATACATGGATTCAATATTTTTTTGCTTCCAATGAAATGAAGTTTTACATATACACGTTAAGTTTAAACTCATATATTTATCCATACATTACCCTATCATATAGAAGAATTTATGGTTCAAACCCTAATTTCGAATTTAGATAAATTCACTTTAATCAATACGTCAACCGCTTGAATTTTTAACGAGATAAAAGTAATAATTAGTCAAAATATTAAGAGTATATTTTATCAGTAGAAAATTAAAAATATGTTATAAGTACGTACTTTTGATCAATTTAGAGAAGAATATTTAAGTTACATACAATCATCAATTTATTGAGAGTTAAAAAATAAAAAAAATTTTAATTTACAATGCATCAACTTTTTATAGCTTTAGAAATATTTTAATAACTATTAGAAATTTTTTATTAACACTATATTTAAACTATCAAAATAATTGGTATATGTTAACTATAATTTATTTTTTATTAAAATATTTGGATTAATTAAATAAATTAATATTTTTTAATTATAATTCAATTAAAATATTATTTTACACTAATAGTTAAAAATAATTTAAAAATGAAACACATAATTAATTAGAAAGAAAAAAGACAAACGACCAAGACCTGGGGAGTAGAGTCGACAAGTCATTTCCAAGTCGTGGGGGTGGATAGCTATCCTCAAGTACACTACTTGAATTTGCGGTACAAAATAATTTTTTTGAGGTTAAAATATCCCATTAATCTTTCTGCTTTTTTATAAATATGAAATTTAGCTTTTTTATTTCTATTTTCAAAATTTTATTTTTTTATTTTTAAAATTTTTAAAAATAAAGTATAATTGTTAATATTGTTAAAAATATTTTATTAAATTTAAATTTATTATAAGGTTATTTTTTTAATTACATAACTATTAAATAAATTATTTTTTTTAATTTCAAAATTTCATACACCAAAAAAATTTAACAATGTTAAAATTAAGCCAAAATTTTAAAATTTTAAAAATAAGAGACTAAATTTGTGAAAATAAAAGTATAGAAATAAATTCCAAATTTTGGAAAAGTACCAGGGTTGATGGCATATTTTACCTTTTTTATGATTAAGGTATTTTTAGGTCGTTTTTGAGTTCCATTTCTGTCTCGAACTCCAAGCCCGGTCGTTTTTGTTACAATTTAATTTGCAGTGTCCAGCAAGTCATTGTTAGCTAGGATTGTGCTGAACAATAGAAAGAAAGCGATTTTTTGGGTTTATATCAAGATAATCAATATTGTATTGGTGAATACATTATTTTATTATTATTATTATTATTATTATTATTATTAAAATTTGTAGTATTAGTATCGATTTGTTTTAATATATCGTTTTAGATTTATTATAGTCAACTTTAACCTTTAAAACCAAATGAATACAAGAGGCACACCCTAACTTTAACCCTTCAAACCCAAGCTAATCTTCTAAATTTAAGAAATGTGATAAGTTTGTCAATTAAGCATGATAGCTAATTAACTAATTAAACATGCGAAAGTAAATCTAAGTATGGAATTGAATGGAAATTTTGTCCAAGTGCCTTAATGGGCTCCTTGAGTTGAATTTTTACATGTTAATCTAATAATTAAGTAAAACTAAATAGAAAAAAATAAAATGTTTACAGATTAGTCCATTTTAACAATTTAGCCTACTATTATTCCCAAACTTCATTTTTGGGCTTGTGGATATTTTAGTGGGTCGATTTTCAAGAACTTTGACTTGTGACCTATTTGCTCTTGAAATTAATTCATTTAAGCTTGTACATATAATACATTGTGCATCGATTTAAAGATTCAATTTTTTATATCAAGATTTTCAAATTTTAAAATATTAATTTTTTTTATTCTTAAAATCTTCCAAAATCGCATAATTGGACCAAGATTTAATTTCTTAATTTTTAAAAAAAATAAGAAAATGAATCTTAATTTTCGTGATTTTATCTTCTACTTTCTTTTTATACCTATTAGAGATGAGATTAAGCGTGAATGTAAAGTAATTCAGATATTATTTAAACAGTGGAACACTCACTACAGGAAAACAAACATTTAGCGCCGCAAAAAAGTCGCTATATGTAATGCCGGTAAAATTAGCGGCGTTTGTTTGAAAAAAACGCCGCTAAAGGTCCTTATCTTTAGCGGCACTTTTTTAAAAAACGCCGCTGAAGACCAGGACTTTTAGCGGCGCTTTTTTAAAAAATTCCGCTAAGACCAGGACTTTTAGCGGCGCTTTTTTAAAAAACGCCGCTGAAGACCAGGACTTGTAGCGGTGCTTTTAGAAAAACACCGCTAAAGAACAGGACTTTTAGCGGCGCTTTTTTTAAAAAACGCCGCTAATTTGCCCAGTTTTGCAATATGTATTTTTGCACCTATATTCAACCCTCTTGCAAGAAATTCAACCAAAAACAGCAAATATACAATGAAATCCAACCAAAACCCGCAAATTTAAATAATATAAAATTATACGAAAATTATATTATATAAATTGTAAATGAATATTCAAAATATTCTTACAATAATGTTAAAAGTTAAAAGAAATAATGTCTAAGATGGCAGATTTTGAAATTGCTGGAACATAGTCATCATAGACTGAAGCTGTAGCTGGAGTTCATTGTATTTTCTCTCTTCGCCCGCCCTCCTCGCTCTTTGCCTCCGCCTCCCTTACTTCTTGCCTCCCGCTCTAAGTTGAGAAATTTGCTCATCTGTGCTATCTTGTATCTGAACTATCTGATCTTTTAGCCTCTGAACTTCAGCTTGACTTTGACTCCCGGAAGGCATGTATTAGTGCGAGGTGGATCCAAAATATTGGGTCGGGTTAACACCAGATCCTTGAAATCTAACCCGACCATACCTTTCAGGACCCAAAACTTCATTAATAATTCTGTTATCAATATCCTCAAAATTAACAGAACTATCGGTCGAAGCAGTCGCTTCATACTCTGCCTTCTTATCTTTTAGTTTCTCCTAATAAATTAGTCAAAGAGTTAGAAACGAAATATACAATAAAAAGGAATACAACATAACATTATTTAAATTAAACTAATAAAAACGACGAATTAAAATATTATAATTAAATATTATAAATATTTATAATGAATCAAATTTTATTAAGTAAATATACCATAATTTCTGTAGCCTCAGATGTCATCTGAGTTCCATCTTTTTCCTCATATGTAATATCAAAAAAGTCAAGCGTCCCAACTTTTGACCAGATTTGGCTTCCTACAATATAGTAGTAAATATTATTTAGTAGTAAAAAGTCATTAATACTTGATAGAATTAATAAATCCATAGTATCGCGGCCTGAGCTACACAAGCAAAACTTCTCGACCCTGCCGTGTGCGTAAATTTTTGTTTTTGCCTGCTGCTTGTTCCAACTCACTCACGGTCCTACATAATGAAATTATTATTACGTATATAGTAAATACTATAAACCGAAAAATTTATAAGAGTTTGCAAATACATAATACCTCTCCTTTCTTCGAATTCCAAAATCGAACCGCATCTTCCCATTGGTATCTCAGCATTCTCGGTGAGACATTTTGCAATTTTTCTTCGAGACTTATGGGTTTTTTAAAATATTCTTTTTTCAAAATGCTTTTATGGTCTCTCCATTTTTTACCCAATGCCTTCTTGATATAGGCATCAAAGACCTCTAAAGCAAACCTCTCCTAAAAAACACAAGTTTAGGAAGTAAATATAAATGAAACTTAAACCAAAGTATTATAAATTACATTAACGTTTTGTTACCTTAATATTAGAGAGAGCTTGATTTTTATTGCTATCAGGCATGTTATGCCATGATTCGTAGTTGATGGGCAACATACTCGCATTTCGTGCTATAATGCCCAAATAGCTCGCTAAAAGTCGAGCTTCATGTCCAACAGTGACCATGGTCATTTCTAGTTACTTTGACACGCTCGGCGCAATTTAAGTTATATAAATCATTAGGAGCGTGCGTCCTCGACCTCTGCAAGGTCCGACCATTTTCAGCTGAAAAATAATATATTATTACTATATTGAAATTTAAAAATAAAGCAGTAATAAAATTTAATACAATTTGTAAAATAAACTTAACATTACTTTGAAATTCCACAGACTCGTCAAGTGTCTCCGGCACGCTTGAAGATCCAACAACTGTCTGTTGTTCAGTACTTACTTCTTCCGAATTTGTAGTATTCTGTACAATACTAAGATCTCTTAATCTTCTTCTAGGCATTTTTCCTGCAACACATAAAATAGTTAAAATTTTAGTAAGAAATAACAACAATAGTAAATATAAAATTGTAACAGCCAAATTTTTCAGTAGTGTCGGAAACAGTGATTCGAGATCACTAAATCCGACGAGTAATTTTAGAAATTTTAATAAATAATAATTATAGGCCAAGCGCGAACTTAAAAGAATTATTTTTAATTAGTAAATTTTGCGATTTTAAAAGAATTAATCAGGTAAATTGAGTGGAAAACGAGGTATCGAGACCTCGGATTCATAAACCGAGCCATAAATATTTTTTATAAATATTTATGGAATGTTATTAAGTTAGTATTAAAGTTTCGTTATAAAATTTTAATGTTTAGTTAGTCAATTAATTAAAAAGGACTAAATTGAAAATAGTGCGAAATTTATTAAATTGTGATTAAATAGTTTAAGTGATTAAAAAGGAGGGATTTAAAAGGAAATTAGACCCAAATTGTATGGGCTGGACGGTTGGGTAAGAAAATCAGCAAAAAAAGACAAGGAGAAACAAGGGCAAAATGGGAAATTTGACAAATTAAACATATAAAACAAGACAAAATTAAAAAATCTAGATATATCATCAGTTTTCTTCAGAAAAAACACCATGGGAGGTCTGAAAGCTGCTGGTTTTTCATACTTTGACATATGTGAGTTCAATTCTTGCCCTTTTCTTTGAGATTTTTATGTTTTTGTGACTTTTACAAATATGTCCAAGTGTTTAATTCATTAGTTTTTGATTTTATGGGAAAAATTAAAAGCTATCATTGATAAGTGTTGGCTGTTTATGATGAAATAAAATGAACTTTAAGCTTTGATTTTGTTGTTTGATGATTTTATCAAGTAAATTCAATAGAAATTGATTTTAGGACCTAATTGTGAAAAAGTTGTGAATTAAGGTTTAGTGTTAAAATTCTGATTTTCAAAGGTTGTGTAATAGTTTAGAATGGTGGAATAAAATGTTAATTGAGAAAAATTAGCTTAATAGATGGGCTAATTGAGTAAGGACTGAATTGTATGACCTGTGAAATTTAGAGGAAAAATGGTAATAAACATCTTGAACTAAAACAACTTTGGACAGCAGCAGTAGGTTAACTTTGAAAAATCACCATAAATTGTAAAAATTTAATTATAGAATGAATAATATATGAAATTAAAGCTTATTGAGTCTAGTTTCTCATAGAAGAAGCAGTGTAAGCAATTGAATTGTAAATTATGAGATATAATGAATTTTGTAAGACAAGGTCAGAATGAATTCTGGTTCCCCTATTTTGACTTTGGAAAATCACCAAAAATTGGATAAAATTTATTAGAGGCTTAAATTTATATGATTAGAATTCTTAATGAGTCTATTTTCAATAGAAATCAACGAAAACATCATCTGAGTTCTGTACTGTGATATAATTAATTTTTAGTGAAGAGAGGTCAGAACTGTCAGACAGTGAAACAGGAGAAACTTAAATGAATAAACTGTACTAATTGGCTAAACCAAAAATTCTGAAAATTTTATGGTGGAATGATATGTGAGTCTAGTTTCAGGAAAAATTTACAGATCTTATTTTGGAGCTCTGTAGCTCGAATTATAAATAATTGAGTGACTATGACTCGTGTGAACAGCTTAATGTGAGCATTAATAAGTAAGTTGTGAAATCGTACTTACAAGAATGTTATATACGTTAAGGATGTGGAATGGAGAGGAGGAGGAGGAAAATAAATGATATATGTTTATAAGAAAACAATATGAGAACGATATATATCATGACATGTATATATACGACTAGTTTCAATATGATGCTTGTTGGGTATGAAGTTGGATTGAAATGTCTAAGACAAGTATTTTATTCTGCGTGTCTGAAATGTGGTATTTATAAAGATACGATCTAGCTTTAAATATGAATGCTTGATGATTAAGCTGAAAATATTTGGCAAGATGGTAATCATGGTATAAAAGTATAAGTGGTACCATAATAGACAAGGTAAAATGAGTATGAGAGACACATGTATGATGACATACAAATTCTATGTTTGTAGTTTAATTTAGAATGTTTAATCATTAAATGAATACTATGTTATGTGCTTTTGATTTTGTATAAGTGTGTAAGAGATTAAGGTTGACCAAGGCTTGGAAAATAGCTTAGATATTGACCACACAGGCAGAGATACGGCCGTGTGTCTCAGCCGTATATGGAACACGACTTTAGGACACGGGCGTGCAATCTGGCCATGTGCCCCTAAAATTGATGATGATGTCATAAACAGAAAGCTCCACGGACAAGGGACACGGGCGTGTGGAATCCACACGGCCTAATCACACGGGCGTGTGGGTACTGTTCACAAGTAAAAAAAAATTTAAAAAAAATTAAAATTAAGCGAAAAATTTTGTGAGAAATCAGTTGAGTTGCGACTTGATTTTAATGTTCATGTTGGGCTTCGAAGGCCCAAATAAAGGTCGTTATATATATATGATCTCAGAAAGTGAATAGTAATGTTTTGATTAATCTGTAAATGTTCTGTATGTACTGGTAACGCTCTGTAACCCTGTTTCGACGACGGATACGGGTTAGGGGTGTTACAAAAATAGTTAAATTATATAACATGACCAATGTTAAAATTATAACATTACATATAAATAAAAAAATCATAAAATCTTACTACATCATAAATCGTAAATATCTTCGTCCACATCCTGACGAACCCATTGAAATTGTGTACTAGTACTAGGGATATTTTCATTTAAGTTTTGTTCTGGAAAAGGCAAAGTTTCTGATCTTTCAACGATGTCATCTCTACTTCCATTCCCCATGTCAAACAAGTCTCTAGGGGTGTTTCGGAGTACAACGTACCAACCCTCATCAATTGGATCTTTCGAGTAAAAAACTTGTTTAACTTGAAAAGAAAATACATACGGCTTGTCTATCAAATGTTCTCCAGTGTGAATTAATCGAGAGAAATTCACCATTATAAAACCAAACTGATCATTTTTAATTCCGCGAGCAGTATTAGCATCAGCCCAATCACATCGAAATAAGACAACTTTCCATTTTCCATAGTAATCCAACTCAATAATGTCAGTTAGAAGTCTGTAATACTCCACATTTCCATCGACAGGATTACTGTCCCTAGCACTAGCGTAACTTGTAATTAAAGAATTAACAACTACTCCACAATTTTGAGTTCTCCTCAATCTCTCGTGATATTTGGTATGAAATCTGAACCCATTCATGATGAAGCCACTATATCTTTTTACTACTCGATTCGGACCTTGGGAAAGCCATTTAACTTCGTCATTAACGACATTCCCACTCCAAACCTATTGAATCAAAAGTAAATTGAGTAATTGTAAATGTTATGAGAAAACATTATTATTTGTCAATAAAATGTTGAGTTGCATACCGTTTGGCTTAACCATTCATGAAAAGATTCTGCGAATAACCTATTAATCTCGCGATGTTGTAATCTTCGTGAGCGTGAACGAGATCTTAAGACTTGTTTGTACTCACTATGTTAAAAACATGTTTAATTCGTTAAAAAATAAACAAATCAAAAAAAGATGAATATTTATCATATTCTAGAACTTACTTACGTAATTGTTCAAGTGCATCGTGGTGGAAAAGAACATATCTATGTGCTTGTATCCAAGATCAGTCATCTAATTCTGCAATTTCAACTTTACCGATTAATTCTCCATAACTTTGAAATAAATAAGTTTCGGCCAAGCTAGGATCATTGAGTCCGGCATTTCTACTTGGTCTATTCAATCTTGTTTCAACATCTTCTAAATATCTAGAATGTAATGTCATACACTCCTCTCGCTTAAGTAACCTTCAAAGAATTGATCCTTCCGAATAACGGTTTATTACAAAGAATAAGACTTCAATTTGCTTAGGAACCTAAACACCATATACAACATTATCAAAACTGGTAACTATAGGTATAAAGGTGAATGCCTTTGAAATAAATTATCACCTTTCAATTGGATACATCCAACGATAGAAAACTGGCCCACCAATTATTGCTTCACGAGGGAGATAAATGACAAGGTGCACCATAATTGTGAAAAAGGAAGGTGGAAAGATCTTCTCCAAATTGCATAATGTCAAAGCGGCTCGATCTTGTACTTTTTCAAGTTCTTCAACATTCAGAACTTTGCCACAAATTGCTTTCATTATATTGGACAGTTCAATTATACAGGACGTTACCTTCTTTGACATATAGCACCGTAAAGCAACTGGAAGTAAATCTTGCATCAAGATGTGATAGTCATGTGATTTTAATGAATATAGTCTTCGATCTTTAAGACTTACACATCGAGATATATTTGATGCATACGCATCCGGAACCTTTATATCCTTCAACACTGTGCAGAACATTTCTTTCTCTTCCTTTGACATTGCAAAAATTGTAGGCGGAAACCAATATTTTCCATGAGGATGTACTTGGGATAAAGATCACGCCTAATTCCCATGTGAACTAAATCAAGTCGACTCTGAAGATTATCTTTTGATTTACCATCGACGTTCAAAATTGTCTAGATGATGTTCTTGCAGACATTCTTCTCAATATGTATCACATCAAGATTGTGGCGTAATATGTGATGCTCCCAATAAGGCAACTAAAAAAAATACTTCTTTTCTTCCACAAGTCTGCCTCATTAGGGTCATCCTCCTCGTTAGATTCATCATCAGATTCATTCATCGATCGTCTATTTGTTTGCCTGTTAGATGGTTGATTCAGCTTCCCGTAACTGAAATCCATATCTTTTAACATGAATAAGATTTCAGATCCAATGGTCCGCTTTCGGAGCTTTTTCAACTCTTGATCATCACAAATAAAGCCCTCTGAAATCTATAGCTATGATTTTTATCTAACCACCGACGATGCCCCATATAGTAGAACTTCTTCCCATTATATAACCACTGTGAACACATTTGAGCAGCACAACAAGGACAAGCATAACGTCATCTGGTACTCCAACCAGATAAATTCGCATATGCCGGGAAATCATTAATTGTCCATAGTAAAGCAGCACGTAGGTAAAAGTTCTCCTTTCTCAATACATCATACGTCTCAACACCCAACCATAATTGTTTTAACTCTTCAATAAGTGGCTGCAGATATATGTCAATATCATTTCCGGGGCCTTTCTCTCCGGGGATAATCATAGATAATATCAAAGAAGATTGCTTCATGCAGAGCCATGGAGACAAATTATAAGGAACAAGGACCACAGGCCAAGTACTGTACGAGGTGCTCATGATTTTAAAAGGATTAAATCTGTCAGATGCTAACCCGAGCCTTACACTCCGAGGATCACTTGTAAAGCTTGGAAATTTATTGTCAAATGATTTCTATGCTGAAGAATCTGCAGGATGCCTTAATAATCCATCATCCGTTCGTTGATCATGATGCCACGTCATAAACTTGGCTGTCTTTGATGACATGAATAGCCTTTGAAGCCTTGGGATTAGCGAGAAATAACGCAAAATCTTGTTCGGCTTCCTTATTGACTGTGGCTCATATTCATCCTCATTAACATCTTCTACATCTCTATTCATCCAACAAGATTTACCGCAAACATGACAAGACTGTTGATTTCTCCGATCACCCCAATACAACATGCAATCATTTGGGCAACTATGAATTTTGTTGTACCCAAGGCCCAAATCTTTTATTACTTTATTCATGTCTTTACATGATTGAGGGATTTTTGCAAACGGGAAGATTTCTCTCAACAGCTCTAACAGCATTGTCAAAGAGTTTCTGGTCCACCCTCCCAAACATTTTAAGTGGAAAAGGCGAATACAGAATGACATTTTCGAAAATTTTGATCCCTCATAAAGTTCTTCATTCATTTCACCAAGTAACGTGTAGAACTTCGCCGCTTCTTCATTCGGTTGTTCATCCGGTACACTTCTTCTTGTTTCCATAAAAGTATTCCCACCGATATTATAATCATCGGATGCAACATAGTTTGGTGGAAATGATTGGAAACCTTCACTCCGCATATTAAATGCATCCCACATCATACCTTCCATGTCATCTTCTCTAACATACTGACGGTAACCACTATAAGGATAACCCGGATTAATCGTCGAAGAGGCTCCACTAGGTGTACACTCTCCATGGAAAATCCATTTTTTATACCCCCGAATGAAGCCATCAACAATTAGATGTTCGTAGACAACTTCACGATAATGCCAATAGATATTGCCACACTTCTTACACGGGCAAAGAATCATATTCTCTTGGCTTGAATTGTGAAATACAAAATCTAAAAAAGATTGCACTCTATTTTGATACTCGTTGCTTGCCCTTGAGAAATTCATCCAAGTCCTATCCATTTCGTAGTTGTTGAAGTCTAAAGTTGGCAATAAGTTACACGGGTAAGTTGTTTATTATGTAAGTCTTGATATGATATATTTTTATGTTTTATGTAAGTTATGTAGATTATGTAAGTTATGAAATTTGAACTTTAAACTATATGTTTTTAAGGAAATTATTAGATTAAACTACATGTATTAGTTAAGTTATGTAAGTTGTTATGTACGTTATGTGAGTTATGTAAATTATGTATGTAGCAACGTAAAAATTTTAGCTTGGTCGCTAATTAGGGTGTTCGATTGAAAGTTTAAAGACCGAGGTTTGAGTTTTAAAAGGGAGTCGCCACCGATCCTTTTTCCTAGGTGTAATCGGACACCTAATAAAACCCTTTTTTTATAGACAAAATTTATTTTTTAAAACAAAAAGAAGGCCGAGTTTAAGTCCACGACAAATGCCAGAGAAAAGTAGGGTTTGGGAGTCGGTTACGCACGAGAAAGGTATTAGCACCCTCGCGACGCCCAAAATTGGTATCTCGTTAAACATGCGTTGTCTTGGTTTTCAAAAATACGAGTTCAACATAAGATTTAATTGTGATCCGATTGAAAAGACGAGAAATTTTAAATTTTGATTTGTTTGAAGGGCGTTCCGTTTTCAACACGAGCCGATATGATTCACCCAACATAGCGATGAAATCAACGACTAGTGTTAAACCGATACGTTGCCTTATGTATTGAAATTAATTAAAAACATGAAAAATATTTCTAAAAACAAGAAATCATTAATGGATAATTGATACAAACAATAATATAATTAATGAAAAATATTAACATGGAATATCAGAATATTAGAATAACAATAACAATGATATTTACAAAAAAAAGGAAAATAAAAGCAAATCATGTACTAATAATAAAATAAGGAAAATTGATATATTTGGTAATAATAATAATATGTACATAAAAATACAGGTATATATGCATATGATAAAAGTATGTAATAATAATGATAATATCTACGATAAAAAAGAAATATTAGGAGATGTACATAGAATATATATATATAAAATATTTACAACAATAATGTAAAATAATGATATGTACAAAAATATATATGTATATATAAATTAATAATGATAATAATACTAATAATAAAAGAATATAAAAATATAACTTAATAATATTAAAAATAAAATAATATGTAAAAGGGTAAATATATATAGTAAACACAATATTAAAATAACACTATAAATATAGACGATATATATAATGAAAACACACAATAATACTAATATTGATAATGATAGCAATAATAATACTAATATAATAAATATAATAGTGGTAATAATATAATAATGATAGTATGAATAATATATACAAAATAAAATAAAATAATAATAATAAATAATAATATAATAATAGTATTAAAATATAAAAAAATTAAAATAAAGTAATAAAAACATTGTTACCTATATATATATATACGTATATAAAATATGCACTAATATAACAATAATAATAACAATACTAGCAATAATAATAGTTAATAATAATAATATATACAATAAGGTATTAAAAACACACACATATATATATAATAGTATTTAAGAATATATACATAAGATGATATAAGGTACATACATGGAATAGTATAAGAAATAAAAGACATTAAAAATATATACATAATATATATAAAATACATACAATATATACATATATTTAGAAATGATAATAATATATAAAAATACTATTCATACGCTTCATAAGTACGTACATATATATGTAACTAATAATGGTGCCAGAGGAATACAAGATAGTATTAGAGATATAATAGTATAAAGATATATAACTAATAATATTAAAATATATACATAATATTATATATAAATTATTCATATAATATATATTAAAAATTGACTATTAATACGTATTAAAAATATATACGGATATAAAAGGCATGCACTAATATATAATAAATATAATAATAATAACAATGCAATACAATACAAAAAAAGTAAATATAATAAAATGATATTAAAATAAAGTCATTAAAAATAGTATTATATATATATATATACGCATCTAATAAGAATATACTTTAATATATAGTAATGTTAATGATAATAATAATAATAATAATAATAATGATAATAATAATAATATTGATTAGATTAATAATATTAGAAATAATAATAATAATAATATTAAATAAAGAAACGAAAATAAACAATAGGGACTGAAATTGAATTAAAACAGAGTCTTGGGACCAAATTAAAAAAGGAAATAAAGGGAGAAGGACCAAAATGCAAAACGCCTGCAACCTGGAAGGACCAAAACAAAAAATATTCCCTTCCCTCAAAACGCAGCGCATCAGTAGGGATTAAATTGAAAATCGCGACAAACCTCGGGGCCAAATTAAAATAAAAAATGACTTAATTGTAAAATAACGAAAAAGCAAAAGGGCCAAAAGCGCAAATAGCCCTTCCGTACAAAAACACGCGGATCCTAGCGGGTCGTGTCGGGCGGTCCGACCCAGTGCAAAACGACGTCGTTTTGTGCCCTGGGTTTTAAGGCCAAAACGGTGCCGTTTTCAACCCGTATAAATACCCTAAAATTCAGAAAAAAAATTCATTTGAAACCCCAAATCGAAAAAAAAAAAAGGGGAGAGGGAGAGAGGGAGGGGTGAGCAATTTTTGGCCAAGGGCCGGTCACCGGACCGCCGTGCGTCGCCGGCGCCGGCCACCGCGTGAAGAGATAAGTTTTTTTGTTTTTATTTTTTCCTTATTTTAATATATATATATATATATATATATATATATATATATATATGTAGCGTATAGGAGTAGATCTAAAAATAAATGAAAATAAAATACTAAATCACCTTAATGTTTTGATATCGGTATTTTTGTTGCTCGATCGATGTTACCCTTGTATTTTAAATCACTGCTTGTGTATGCGTTGAAATCTAACTGTGGTATTGATTTATTTTCTTGAATATTCGAAAAAACCAAAAAAAACCCTTTACAATCATTTCCATTTGGCTTTTTAAAGCCGATTTTGTTACACTGTATTTCCTATTTTTGCTGCTGTTGCGTGTTCTGTTTGATGTGCAGGTGGTGGTTGGCGACGGTGGAGTAGGTGGTGACAGAGGCATGGGCGATGGGACATTGTGGCGCTGGGGTGCTCAGAAGGTGGCTAGGGATTCAGCTTTTCTGAAACCCTAGTTAGGCCAATGGGTTAATTGGGCTTGGGTTTTGAAATTGGGTTTTAATGGGTGTTGAGTTTAGTTGTAATGTATTTGGGTTTTAGGTGTTATTAAGTAGGTAATTTGGGCTGATTGGTTGTAAACAGGCCCAAAATTGGCCTACAACAATGTAAGTTATGTGAGTTATGTAAGTTGTTATGTAAATTATGTAAGTTATATGAGTTATGTAAGTTATGTAATTTATTTAAGTAATGATCAATATTAATACTATTTTGATAAAAATTAGTTATAACTTTTAAAGACATTTAAAAATATTAAATATTAAAATCAAACATTATTAATATAAAAAAGTAGTAATTTGAATATAATAATATCAAAAAAGAATCGTAGTTTAATTTTTATAAGTAAATTAGAAATAAATTAAGGTTATATAAATATTCAATAGTAAATGAGCTCGATAGAACTTTTTTCAAGTCTTTTTGAATTTTTTAAGATTCATCATACGTGGCGTTGTTACACCTAGGAGGATCCATTATATCTTACACTCGATATAAGGCAACCCGTCAGTTTCCAAATTATATACTTTGAATCTTTAAAATATTTAAAATAAGGTTGGAGAGAAGGTCAGCTATTGTCGTAATTTTAATGGACAAGCAAGCTACATGGTAATAAATTTAATTCATACTTATTCATACTTAAGTTGAATCAAATAATAATTAAGTTGAACCAAATATAAAAACTTATTCATACTTATTCGAATTCAATTAAAAAAGAAAACATATCAAATTAAAAACTTATTATAGTGTAACTAATTTAAAAATACTTTCAAAAGCCAAAAATTTAAAATTAATTTGGAAACAAAATAGTTCTGCTCCAAACAGAACTAGCAATTAAATCTTTACAAAATCGCAACCCCAAAATATTAATTTTTCCAAAATCATCATGATAAAACTATTATTAATTTCCAGAAATAAAACGTACCTTAATAATTTCAACAACCTGGTCTACTCCACTCTCACCAGCAAACGTACCTTAATAGTTTTTCTTTCAATTTTCTAAATGAAATTCAAGAAAAGTGGTAATCCTCATATTAGTGTTCAACATTTTACCTTTATTTGATATAACAAATGGGGTTTGGACTTCTAGCCCAAGTTCTAATGTATGCCTGCAAATTCCCAAACCATGATGATTCTAAAATGCGTAATGTGGCAGCCATTCAATTTTTTACCAACACAAATGAATAAAGAGATCACAAAGGGATTTGATAGATACCAAGAAACTAAATGTAAAGACAGCATAAATTGATAAAAGGTAAGCATTTCATGGTAATGTCTACCAGAATTGCTTGAGACTGCTTTGAAGAGCTGGATTTGGGCAACATTCATTAAAGTTCATTCCCTTTTACATTTCAACGTTTTCTTTAAATAATATCATTTTAAAGTTTAAAACTAGCTTTATTTTTTTAGTGTGCAATTTGCTGATAAAATTTTCAATATTTAATATAAGATAAATCTGTTCTACTTAAAAGAGTTGAATGGACCCATCATGCCATAAATAGCATGGTGGAATATATGCATGGATATGATGATAATATTTCGCTACAATGGGGACAAGAGAAACAGTTTTGGCAAATATACATACCTCTTAAAAATTGTAATTTGGATGGTAGAGTCGATTAAAATGGATGGCAATTTAAATTACACTGCAAACAATGAACAGGCACGAAATTGAAAAATAATCTAAGGATAAACAAGAATAGTAATTTAAAAATAAAAAAAATAAAAGATTAACTAACCTTTTCGCTATCTAGGCTTTCTATGTATTGCTTTAGTGTATGAAAAGAGTAGCAAATGTAGGTCCTGATAATTTGATGCCAAACTGCTAGAAAAGAGTCAATCAAATGGGTTTTCTATGCCTGCCCTCGAATCACCTACAACACCAAGGAAACAAAAATATAAAAATTAGGGTTTGTTTTAAAAAATGTGGGGTTAAAAATATCCAAATAAATCAAGCTAGATAAACTATATATACAATCAGATAAGCAACAAGGATTCAAACCAAAAGGAAAATGAAGTAGATTTTTTAGGAGTAAAACTCAAATGAAGACCACCGGTTTACTTTCTGACCAAAGTGTTAACTTATTAATATTTCATTGACCACGAGTGCAATTCACCCAAATTTTAATGTTGATGCCTGTAATCCTCCGGTCATGTTAAATGGACACATCTAGGTCGTGTAAGAAGTGAACCCGACTACTGAATGCGATAGAAGTGAAAAGAAGAATTAATAGATGTCGATTATATACTACCTTTCGACAAAATGGACAACTGAAGTTGCAGGCAGTCGGCATTATCCGTTATTTTACGAAAAAAAGAAACACATAAGAGTCAATCTTCATCAGATGAAACGTGAAAAACTAAATTCAAGAATAAAGGGTAAAAAAGCTATCCAGATTGAAAAATGATGAAGGGTAAGTTACCCTTCGAACTCATATATCTCGATAGGCTTCTCCGGACGACGACCTATCTTCGATGTCTCTTTCACCTTCGAGCCTGTTAAATATAGCTATGATTATCAACATTTAGCCATTCGATTTGAGAACTATTTAACTTGCACCAGGTATTTGACAAAATGTCACAGAGAAGTAAGGAAATGAAACGAAAGAATTGAACCCCATACCTCCTAGTTCTAAAGAATATTGGCCTGGTGGAATCTCCTTCTCAGAAACTAAAGATGCTGAATAGCTGCCACAGTACAAGAAGATACAAATTTCATCAAATGAAGTGGTACAATTACAGCCTATGCCTCTAATAATTGATTATCATTAACAAAATTTCCAATTAATTCAACTTGATAATCCTTAATTTTACTTATTCATAATATCTAAAAGCTGCTATTTATAAGTATTTTAAACTAATCCCAGTTTCCACATAACTAAAGTCATCATCCCATCCCTTTTCAACCCTTAAGAATCACACTTAGAAACTAAACTAAACAAAAGAAGAGATCATACATACCCAGAAAGCATTAATAATAGAAATCTGCATTCCCTGGGTTTCTATTAAAATAAACAACAGAAAGTGTCGAAAGAGGAGAGACATTTACCGATTGATCAGCAATGATGGAGACCGACGGCGACGCAGCAGAGAGGTTAGCCGAGGCGCGATGAAGCGATGGTAGGGTCGATTCTTCACCAAATGGATCGGTTGGGATTTAGACTTAGGGAAAATTTAGGGATTTGGGGGGAATAGCCTGAATTGGGGAAATTTTGCTAAGGGAAAAAACAAGAAGTACCGGGGGAGTGAATTGGAGTTAAACGAATGAAACCAAAACGACACAGTTTTGGATATTAAGAAAATGACATTTGTGGCGTTTATAAAGAAGCGCCAGTAACTCAGTTTATTTGCGGCGTTTTTAGGATAGCGCCACTAATTCCTAAACGTGCCACATAAAACGATGTAGTTTTCATTCAGTTTCTCATATTCTTAGTGGCGTTTATAAGGTAGTGCCACTAATTCTTAAACCGCGCCACATAAAACGACGTAGTTTTCATTCGATTTTTCACATTATTAGTGGCGTTTATAAGATAGTGCCACTAAATCCACTACCCGCGAAATAAAACGACGACGTTTCAATACAATTTCTTATACTTTTAGCGGCGTTTATGACCTAGCGCCACTAATTCCACTGTCCCTCCAAGTAGAGCGACGCCGTTTTCATTCTTTTAATCATATTTTTATGGCATTTTTTAATAAGCGCCACTAACCGTGCCACTTAAAACAGCTGCGTTTTTATTCAATTTCCCATATGTAAAACCAATACGGTGCCGTTTTGTTTAAATTTAAATGTTTTTTGCGGCGTTTTAGTCTAAAACGCCGTTAATGCCTTTCATTTAAACACAATTTTTAATAAGTATAATTAATCCCAAAACCAATACACTAAACCCCAATACCCTAAACCCTATAGACTAAACCCTAAACCAAATACACAATACCCTAAACCCTATAGACTAAACCTTAAACCAAATACATAATACCCTAAACCCTAAACCCAATACCCAATCCCTAAACCTTATAAACTAAATTCTAAACCCAATACCCTAAACCTTGAACTTAAATTTTAAACCTTAACCCCTAAATCCATGCACCCTAAATTCGTTTGATTTTTTCTCATTTTTATCAATACTCCTAATTGTACCTTAAAACCATAATACTCTAATAGTCCCTAATCACTAAACCCACTAATAGTCAAAAAGAACATCACTATTTTTCAACTTTTTGCTAACCATAATTTAAGTGAGATAATTATTAATTTCGAAAAAATAATTTTCATAAACATAAACGTAATCTTCAAATATATGTTGGATTGATATTCCATTTGCCAAATGCATCATTTTGCCATTTCACTTTTTTCCCTCTTTCATTATTTGTGTTTTGTTTTTACCTTTTATATTAATATCTATATACACATTAATATTATATTAAAATTTATTTTTAAGATTTTAGGGTTTATGATTTAAGAGTTTAGGATTTATAGTTTAAGGTTTGAGATTTAAGGCATATAGTTTATGGGTTTAAGGGTTAGGGGTTAGGAGTCAGGGTCAATGAGTTAGGATTTATGGGTTAGGGGTCTAGTGTTTAGAGTTTTAAGGGTTTAAAGGTTTAGTGATTTAAGGTTTTAGTGCGTTAGGGTTTAGATAAAATCATAACATTAATTTTAATTAACAGCTTGGTAACTTAAGTTATCAAATTGTAATTTTTCATAATTAAGTAACTAAAATGAAATTAACTTTCCCATAACTAAGTGAATGGTGTAGTTAATTTATATTGTTAATTTATAAATTAGTCGATTTCAGTTATGATCAAATTAAATAAAAGCGAAATCAAAATAAAAATAAGACCTTATTTAATTTATTATAATTTGTCCTATCTAAAATAGATAGTTACCTATCCTTATCAATCTGTTACTTTTTTTATTTAGATAAAATAGATAGTTACCTAAACCACAACCATTAAACCCATATAAATCCCTAAAACTTAAAATAGTTATCGAGCTTTAGCGGCGTTTATCAAAAAGCGCCCCTAATACTCAATCTATTGCGGCGTTTTTCAAAAAGTGCCACTAATGCCACTATTAGCGGCGCTTTTTAAAAAACGCCGCTAATGCCACTAAATCTCAAAGTAAAATTACGTCGTTTGGCTTAATCTTTTAGCAGCGCTTAATCAAAAACACCACTAAAAGATTGAGTTTTAGCGGTGTTTTTGAAATAACGCCGCTAATGCCACTAAAGCTCAATCTAAACGACGTCGTTCGGATTAATATTTTAGCGGCGTTTGAGAAAAACGCTGCTATAGGTCGACCTTTAGCGGCACTTGTTTAAAAACGCCGCTAAAGGTCGACCTATAGCGGCGTTTTTTTGTAAACGCCGCTAATACTCTATCTATTCGCTTTTTAGTGGCGTTTTCTACTAAAGCGCCGCAAAAAACGCCGCTAAAAACCTGTTTTCTTGTAGTGACTATGAGTTGGTCTAAAGTAAACCCATCCAAACCCATAACCAAATTTTAATTTTTGTATTTTATCCGATGAATTTTAAAGAGATTTAATAATACTATTTTATTTTAACTCAAAATTTCTAATCTATTTTGAACTAAATTTTTATTTTATTTTATCCAAACTCATCTAAGATAAAACAAAAAATACAAATAATTTCTTTTTAAAATTTTCCTGTCATCATTAATCCACGTCAGCAAGACAATTGTCCATGTAATTTCATAGCTGTGGTTTTTTTTTTAGTCTCAACATTAGAGGGATTCACGCAAATTTTATTGAATTTTTTAGATTTTAAATTAAATTGATAGAATATATAAATATTAAAGGATTAAATTATTATTAGGCCAATAAAAAAACACATGTTAGACTTTTGTTATCAAGTTAATTGCAACTATTGAGAAAAAGCTAAAATATTTAATTTCGAAAAATTGAGTGTAAATAAAAAGAATCAATAATTGGAAAATAAAACCAAGTGCATAATTACGTGACTGTTCTTTCAATTTACCCTAACTTTTATTAGACATGTATAACTAGAGATAGATCCCGGAAGATACACATGGTTTTTATTAATACTGTTTTTCTTTTAAGGTAAATTATGCAAATGATCACTTAACAATGAAAGTGTTTTTATTTTGATCATCCAATTATGAAATTTTTTATTTTAACCACTAAAATTTTCAAAATTAATTTTTTTAGTTACCCTTCTAAAAAATTCAATAAATTGAACCATTAACACGTACAAAATGAAAAATCTAATTTTAAAAACTTTAATAACTAAATTAAAGAAAAATTAAATTAGATGAGTAAAATAAAAATACTTTTATAATTGGGTGATGATTTGTGTAATTTATCCAAGAAGAAAAGGAGAGAATAAGTGGGATTAACTAGCTTTTTCCATCCGACCCTGGACCGTTGATAGCTCTCTTCAACTAAACTACTTAAATTTGCAATGTAGAACAGGTCATTGATATGTAGTTATGTACCCCCCAAACAATAAATAAATAAATAAAAAAAAAAAAAGAAAAGAAAGAGGAAGCAGGTCATTGATGGTTAGCGTAGCAACCAAAATTGCAAGAAAAGTGGTTTTTTTAATAAATTATTATATATAGGTTAAATATCACATCGGATTATAAAAAAAATGAAAATCCAAATTCATCAAATAAATTAAAATAGAGATAAATATCAAATTTATATATGAATTTTTATTTAATGTGTACTTTGATATATGGGTTTTGATTTAGTACAATTATACACGTAAAATTTGAATTATGAATTATATGTATATACGAAACTTGAATTTTGATTAAATTATATATATTTAAAAAATAAATACATATATTTATTTTCAAATTTGATTAATATAATTGTTTGTAAATGCAACATATCAATGCAAAATAGTAGTAATTCGATAATGTTGTTAGTAATTTGTAAAATTTGAATTAAATCAAAATTACATGTATAAAATCGCACAAAATAAAAATTTATTTATAGTTTTAATATTTAAGAGTTTGATAACATTCATATTTTATTTAATATTAAGTAATGGCTGTTTGTAGATAAAATTTTAGATCATATTCGAATAATATGTTATTTTATCTAATTACTTAATAATTTATAATTAAATGTTTCTCATTTTTTTTCAATATTTTAAAAATATTTTATTCTCTCAACTATTTATCAAAATTAGTAGACTTATACTTAAATTAGATCAATCCTCATTTAAAAATTAAAAAATAAACAACTAGTTATATATATATATATATATATATATATATATATATGTAAGCATGAGTTTAGGAAAACATTTCAACCAACAATTGTCGCTTATCCATTATATTACTCACTCTACCATTTTAAATATTTTTTTTTATCATTTACAAGATTTATCACGTTTATAAATATGATTTTTAATTTTACTAAAATAATTTATTAAAAAATTAACTTGATAAGTGATTTTATCATAGTTATAAATAAGAATTCTCATTTTTTAAAATAATTTTATTAAATAAATTATATAATAAATAAAAATTCAAAATTTATATTAAACTATTTATATTTAAATTATTATTTTTCATTAAAAATAAAAATAAAAATAAAAATTACATTAATTTTGTTTAAATAGTAAATTTTAACTATTTATGTGATTAAGTATATTTATATTAATTATAGTGTAGACTTTAATTTTATGTTGTTAGTTAAAAGATGAAAGAATCCCAGGGGCGAAGCCAAAAAATTTTTTTAGGGGGGGCCGGATGAAATTTTATTTTTTTATAGTTTATATCTTTATAATTTGTAAATGATTAAATCGAATTTTTATAATTTTAGGGGGGCCAAAGTGTAATTTTACTTTTACTAATTTAAATTTTTTAAAAAAATTTAGGGGCCTAAAAGATAATTTTACATTTTAGGGGGGTCGGGTCCCATGCTAGCCCCCTGGCTTCGCCCCTAGGAATCCCACATTATTTAGAATCAAGCTGCAAATCTATTCATTAATCTATATATACACATGTCTCATATCTCGCATTGCTTAAAAAAAAAAGGAAATGAGACTTTGGGTCTATATAAATATCTACTTTGTAAGTTTTATTTCCATATTAATTGTTGACACCTTAAAATAAAATAAAAAATGGTGTTGCCACGTCTTTATAAAGGCTTATTCTTGTAAATTTTAAAAAAATGGTCTATTTTTATAATTTTTTAAAAAATAACCTTTTTTGAAAATTTAATTTGAGAACAGGCAAAAGTGCGCCCACGGTAGCGCATTTTTCCTGACATGCTTCCACATTAGCGCGTTTTGTGTTGACATGGCAAAATTGTTCCCCCAGAGACGCGTTTTGCTAAAATTTCACCCAAAAGTATTCCTACGTGGACACGTTTTGTCATTTTTAGCCCTTTCTGGTAAATAATAAAAAAAATTAGCCCATTTCCGTAAATAAAATTGAAAATAGGCCTTTTATAGATAAAATAATCACAATATTCAATTTTTAATACTTTTTATAAATATTTTCATAACAATTAATTTTTGTATTAGCATTATATTTGAATTACCAAAATAATTTTTATATATTAATTATGTTGATAGTTATTATTTTGAGTAATGTTGTTTTGCATTAATTGACAAAGTAAAATTATATTATATATTGAATATATTAAAAATGTTTTATTTATTATTTGATTTACTATAATTTTTAAATTAATAAATAAATTAACATATTTTAATTATATTTAACACTACAAATAATAAATATTATTTTACACTAATTATAGTAATTAAAAATACAATATTTTAAAATTAATTGAAAATTAAATGCATAAAATTATATACAATATATGTAATATTAAAAATTAGTTGTGAATTGAGTTTTAGTACGATTGATATAGACATTGTTACCCGTATAGGAGAATGTTAGTTTGAGTATGTTGAAGCATATTATCCTTCTATTTAAGGATTGAATAAGAGCTATAAGTACTTACTTAACCAATTACAATTATTTTATTTTAATTTTTTATTATCTACTAGATAAAATGAAACAATGCAATCTACCAACCATACTAGTAATTTCACAATAAATTGCAACAACAGAAATGCGTACTTGCTCTTATCTATAATTCAACCCGTCAAGTGAATGTTTAATTCAATTTGATTTGGAGAAGAATCTGGTCATAGAGGAAAAAACTGAAATATGAATAATTAAAAAATGATACATCGATGTTCAATGCTTACCAATTTCAATTTCCAAAATATAGTTGGTCGATGGTTGCCAATTCGTCCATCAACCCTCTATATTCAAAAGAAAAAGGACAAAGTCTACGATGCAATAAAGATCAGTACTACTTACACACGTCGACACCTTACTTTGGGTTACACTAACCTAGCTATTAAATATGGTTGCTGTTGCCCAATTAAAATGGCTTTGAATCTTCCCACATGCTATTCCTATAAATTACTAACCAATGAGTAATCCTAGATACAGCCGAGAGAGATTAAAAAAAACAGAGACATGGGCTTCCGCTGTATGTTTAAGGCGCTTGCTCTGTTTGCAGTTACGTTAACAGTTACAGCAGCCTCAGTAGCAGGTCAAGCAAAAGCAGGGTGCCAAAGCAACTGTGGGCATATCAGCATCCCATACCCTTTTGGAACAGGCAGTACTGATTGTAATATCAGTAGGAGATTTTTCATTCGTTGTAACACTAGTTTCAACCCTCCTAAAGCATTCCTAACCACCAGTGATATTGAAGTTCTCCACATCTCTCTCAATGGTTATTTGCGCATCCAATATCCGGTAGGTTATGACTGTTATAATTCATCAGGAAGTGCTTATTATTTTGATGCAGGGTTCAGGCTTTCAAAATTCCTCATATCTCATACTAGAAACAAGTTCACAGCCATTGGTTGTGACACCTACGCCTACGTTGAGGGTTTCACGGGACGGACATATTCGACCGGATGTGTATCCTTTTGTTACGACGTGGCCGATTTGGTAAATGGATCTTGCTCTGGCATCGGCTGCTGCCAGACGGCTCTCCCTAAAGGTGTGACGGATTATGAATTGAGTTTTGATAGCTATTGGAAGCATTCCAAAGTATTAAGCTTCAATCCTTGTAGTTATGGATTTGCCGTGGAAGATGGCGCCTATAGCTTCTCTGTTTCAGATCTTTCCAACATTAATTTCAGCAAAAAGAAGTTTCCAATTATTCTTGATTGGACAATTGGGAACCGAAGTTGCATGGAAGCTAAAATGGATGTAGATAATTATGCTTGCCAGCAAAATAGCGATTGCATAGATCCAGAAAACGGCCGCGGATATTTGTGCAAGTGTCTTCATGGTTTTCAGGGTAACCCTTATCTCTCCTACGGCTGCCAAGGTGAAGAATAGAGGATTCATTTTGATGGACACTTTAATTTTGTGACCAATATACTGTTTTTTTTCTTTCTTTAAAAATGTCTGAAAATTTTTGTAGATATTAATGAATGCGAGACACTGAAGCCTTGCAGTGGAACATGCCATAATCTACCTGGAAGCTATAATTGTTCATGCCCCAAGGGTTTTGAAGGTGATGGCCGGAAAAAAGGAACAGGCTGCAATCCTAAAGTCAAGCCGCATTTTCCCATTCTTGTTGGCACACTAGGTTAGTACATATAACACCTAGTTCTATCTGGTAATCACTCATTCGAATAAAATTTATGCAAAATTATTAATAAATATTTTTAAAAACCTTTGTACAAAATATTACATCTTTCTACTTTTTGAATTTAAAAATTAAAATTTAATTGTTTGACACCATTACTATTTCATCAAAAAATTTCATAAATATACACATACAATCATACTAACCTCACAACTAAATCATTATCAACTCAATAAACAGGGCATGATGGTAACAAAATTTTTCAAAATATACTAACAATATCAATGATTAAACTAGAATTATTTTTAAATATACAATTTAAGACTTTTTAACTACATGGACTAATTCTAAAGTATAAATACCAGAGGCAAATTTATAGTTTAAAGGTCAAATTATAATTTTGGTCCCTCTACTATACTTAAATTTAAAATTTAACATTTATACTTCAGTTTAACATAATTTAGCCTCGTTACTTTCATAATAAATATCATTAATTAGAGTCCAATACATGGTTGCAATTAAAATGTTCACATAATTATTTTTTTTCTTAAAAACACTCGGGTCCAACACATACATGCAACAAAACAAAGTTATATAAAGATAATGCAGTAAAATCTTTTGGATTAAAATCCATTGAAGTTTGTTATTGTTAATATACTTTACTACATTTTTATTTGTCCTTTCTCTAGTTTTACATTATCAAATACAAATTTACTTCTAACATCTATCCTATAACACTATAAAATTTCTCTCAATTTTAATTTATTTATTCCTGTTGTTTGTTTTTTTTTTTCTTGTCATACTTGAATTCAAAATATTACCTGCTTGGGTCAGTTGTAGTAAACCACTCAAAACTATAACTCAAATCTTAAATCACTTTCAAATTTGAAAATATTATAATTAAATTTAAAAAGTATTAAGTTAATTTTTTTTTCAATTTAATTACAAATTTAGATGTTAAATGTGAGCTTTAATATCGTGCAGAACACATATCTAAAAACATGTGTGCTTACCACTTAGGGATCTAATGTTTTTTTTTAACAGTTTTATTAGGGTTAATTTTTTATTAAAAAAAAAAACCCACCCTTCAATCCAAACCCAAATTCAACAGTGCGAAAATAGGCGTGTCATCATCAACAAATCTTTTGCCATAATTACATTTACAGGTATAGGCATGAGTCTTCTATTTTCCCTCTTATGCTCCTCATGGGTGTATTTGGGGCTTAGGCAGAGAAAGCTCAACAGACTAAAGCAACAGAACTTTAAGCAAAATGGTGGAGTTTTGTTGCGAGAACAGCTTTCAAAACGTGAAGAGTATGGTGAGATAGCTAAAATTTTTACCCTCGAAGAACTCAAGAAGGCGACGAACAACTACCATGAAAGTAGAATCCTTGGACGAGGAGGTCAGGGTACCGTTTACAAAGGATTGTTGCCTGACGGCCGCAGTGTTGCCATTAAAAAAATCCCTCATTGGAAACCAAAGCCAAGTTCAACCATTCGTTAACGAAGTTATTGTGTTATCCCAAATCAACCACAGAAATGTGGTGAAACTCTTGGGATGTTGTTTGGAGACTCAAGTCCCTTTGCTAGTCTATGAATATGTCAGAAATGGAACCCTCTTCGATTACTTGCACAATGCCACTCATACATCCGTCATATCATGGGAAGCTCGTTTGAAAATAGCGACAGAAACAGCAGAAGCCCTTTCCTATTTGCACTCTGCTGCTTCTCCGCCTATTATTCATCGCGATGTCAAGTTGACCAACATACTTTTAGATGAGAACTACAATGCTAAAGTATCTGATTTCGGTGCTTCAAGGTTGGTCCCTTCAAATAAAGAACAGGTAACAACGCTTGTCCAGGGAACTTTAGGCTACTTGGATCCTGAATATTTTCATTCAAGTCAATTGACTGAGAAGAGTGATGTTTATAGCTTTGGGGTTGTTCTCATAGAATTACTAACAGGTCTAAAAGCGATTTCTTTTGAAAGACCTGAACATGAAAGAAATTTATCTCTATACTTTGTTTCTGTTATGAAAGAGGAACGCTTACTAGATATTGTTGATGGGCGCGTGTTGAGCGATAAAAACATTGAGCAGCTTAAGGCAGTGGCAACTTTAGCTAGGAGATGCGTGAGGCTAAAAGGAGAGGAAAGACCAACTATGAAAGAAGTTGTGTCTGAATTACAAGGATTGCGAGCAATAGAAACTTTCATGGAGAACACACGACTTACATGTGGAAGAGACTGCATACTTGCTTCATGACATGTATAACTATGACATTGGATTTGATGGCTCAACTAGCATCTCGATAGGGCCAGATAGCATTAAAAGCCAAGCCAAATTCGAAATCGATGGTGCACAATGATTTTTATTTTCTTTTGGTATCGCAATGATTTCCTTTAGCTGGCCTTATATATTTTCTCTAAGCTTGGTGTGTGTAACAAATTAGATCCAAAACTACATCTCTAGTGATTTTCTCATAAATTCAGAGTCAAAGTTCCATCATAATCTTGGTTGAAGTTTGTCACAAATCCATATATCATATCATAAAATTCATTTTAATCCTTTTACTGTTAAAAGGAATATTTTAATTCCTATACATCTAAAAAGCTGACATTTTAATGCTTATATGTTAATTTTATTGTTAATAGAATCACATGAGTTAATGATAACTAATGTGGCATTAGATCAAATATTAAATTAAATTAAAGGCTAATAATAATTTTAAACAATGAGTAGAGATGGGAGATTAATTTTGCTTTTATTCAAATTGCTTTTGATTTTATTTTATTTTTTCCTACATAATTGTTAAGTACATTATTTGTAGTTTGCTCCACATTAATCATCATTAAATCATACTATTTCATTTACTTTCAAAATAAATAAATTTTTAATTTTATCTAATATTTATTTTAATGTGAAATTATTAATCATTGTAGAGACTAAAATATTAACCTTTTAAACGTACAAAAAAATGTTACAGGGCATTTCTAGCAAACTTTAATCAATAATCCCTTGGTTTTTCCTATAAATGATGTTTTTTCTTTAGCTATCGCATCACCCATACTCTCCCTTCCAGCATCTACATTTAATTTCAACAATAGAACAATTGGGGAAGTCACCTAGATGGAGTAATAGTCACCAAGCCGACAGTGTCTAAGCTGTTGCGCGCCACCTCACTAAAATTATCCAGCTAATCCCCGACCCGATCTTGTACCTTACTAAAATCAAGAGTAGCTCCCGCATAATAAAAATTTGTTTCCAAAGGCACCAAATTCTCTAGCAAGCTACAACATAATTTCTCAGTGCTCAATATCCCTTTTCTTTACCATCTTAGCAATGATGTTCTTGCAATTACCAAGCTGATAAATACCAAAAGAATTAACACCCAGCCCCCATTAATACACTTCGAATATTCCCACACAACCAAAATACATTAAGACCACATCCCACCGCACAAATTACAGCTTGTATAGGGTAAAAAATTTAACAAAATTGTGATAAATAATTTTAAAAAATAAATTCTTTTTTACCCTAAACAATAAAACTAGAATCGAGTAATTTATAAAAATAGTCACTTTTGTTTACCTCAAGTTACATTTTAGTCACGTATGTTTAAAATGTTACGTTTTAGTCACTTATGTTATTATTTTGTTACGAAATAATCACTGTAAGACTCAATTTTAGACCAGGCCCATATACATACAAAAAATCAAAAATATAAATATTAAATAAGTCCATTTACAAATAATAGCCAGCCCAATTACATTAAATAATTATCCAATACCTTAAAAATACAAAGGCTCGATAGGCCCAAAGTTTTGAGGGTTTCGGAAACCATAAGTTTCCCTTGCGCTGCGGCACCCACGTTCAACGCCCGTCGACCACGCACGTTGGCACACCAAGCACGACCCTCAGCTTGCTCGTTGCTCGCCCACATCCACGTCTCCACAACCTGTGATTTGAGCAAGAAAAAAGTAGGAAAACTACTTGTATTCGGCTATAAAAGCCTCCAAATTTTTCATTGTAGGGTTTTTTTTTTTTTTTTGGAAAAAATAAAATATAAAGACAATATCAAACACATACAGAAGGATATAGCAACCATATTTGTTGAAGGTGATCCAAAGTCTCATTTTTCTTTTTATCTTGTTTTCATTTTCTTTGATTTTTTTATCTACCGTATGTAAACCATAAGAGAAAGGGGGAGAAGTTCACCGGAGTCATCGTCGGAGGGTCGCGAACGGAGGGCCTGGGCACTAGCCTTTCGGCTGGGAAGCAAGGAGAGAGTAAGAGATTGGAGAGCATTAGGGATTTTTTTAAAAAAAAAAAACAAAAATCAAATGGTTTTTAAAATAGTTTTTTTTTTTTAATTTAAGTAATTAAATTTAAACAGTAGCATTTGGGGTGGGGAGGAAAGCGTATTGACCCAATTGCCAGGCTGGGTCCGTGCATTTTACCTTAAATGGGTAATTTCCGTGCCCAGTCCTTCTCTTTTGCGTTAGTGTTCAATTGGGTCATTTCCATGCTTTCTTTAATTCTTTTAAATTGCCCCAGGAATTTGCGCGGGTGTTCATCTTAGTCCGTGCTAAAACTGTTCGTTTTGGGGTTTGGTTAATTTTTAGTTTTAGTCCCCAAACGTTGAAGCGCGTTTTACTTTGGCCCAGAATTCTGTTTAAATGGTTTGCTTTGTTCATAAATTGTCCCTTTAGTTTTGTTTTTCTTCCAGTTAAGTTTTTAATTCATTTTTTCTATAAAATAAGAATATATTATTGTAATATATAGTTTTGTTTAACAAAATCGATATATTTATTTTTGTATATATTATTTTAACAAGATAAGAATATACTGTTTTTTTCATGTGCATATTTATTTGTTTTTTTCTTCCAAAATACTTTCATATATTATTTTTGTATTTATATACTTTGTTTGTATTAAATTTTCTTTTTTTCACGTATATACATAACTTATACTAAGTTATTTTTACTCTAAGTGTACATTATTGACTTCCTTTTATTTTATGTAAATATTCTCTCATAAATTTATTTTATATATATTCTTTTAAATTTATTTATGTATAATTTGGTTCTCTCTTTGGGATCTTATTTTAAATTATTTTTTTTATATTTTAAATACTTTAATATCTTTGTATATGCATTATTATTATTATTATTTTCATTTTCATATATGTATCATTAGTCAAATTAATTTGTTTTACTTGTTATTATGTTATGTATTATTTATTTCGCATTTCTTCCTGCATATTATATATATATATATTAATAATTGTTTACATATTATCAGTTTTTGTGTGCATATAAGTTGTGTTGAATTTTAGCACGTGTTCTTTTTTTGTATATTTTTCATACGGGTTTTTGAATTGTTCTGCGATGGTTCCTAGTTTTCATATTGGTCTTATGTATTATGAGTTTTTTTCATATTTTATTGTTTTATACATATAATTATATTTTTATTTCATATTGTTGCATCATGATTATAATTCCCATATTCGCTTAATATCGATTGTCCTTTATTTCAAACAAATCAAGGCAATGTTTTGTGTTTGGAAATTCGGGAAATCATGCCCTAACGTGCTGGGTTTTGTTTTTTTTCGTTTGGCCAAATAATGGAATACCCTTTTTAAGACTATGTTGCGTGTTTTGGAAATTATGAGGTGATCTCAGTTTTTGGAAGCTTAAAGTATCGTGTCCTAACGTGCTGGATGTGGTATTTTATTTCTTTGGAACGAGTGAATCTTAAAATCCAATTTGAATTGTTCATACATTTTTAAAAAATCCCGCATTTTCGCCTAACATCGATTGCTTTTTACCCTAAAGTAAACCAAACGAATATATTTTGAGTCGGTTTCATAATTGCTTATTTGGGAAACTCTTCAAAACAAGGCAATGTTTTATGTTTGGAAATTCGGGAAATCGTACCCTAACGTGCTGGGTTTCTTTTTTTCTATTTGGCCAAATAACGGAATACCCTTTTTAAGACTCCGTTGCGTGTTTTGGAAATTATAAGGTGATCTCAGTTTTTGGAGGCTTAAAGTATCGTGTCCTAACGTGCTGGATGTGGTATTTTATTTCTTTAAAACGAGTGAATCTTAAAATCCAATTCGAATTGTTCATACATTTTTAAAGAAATCGTGTTTTAACATTTTTTCTTCAAATTTTCAGCGGTAGGACATTCAATAATCAATTGGTACCAATTTTGGGCATTACGAGGGTGCTAACCCTTCCTCATGCGTAACCGAATCCCGAACTCTTTTTTTCAATTTTCGTAGACTTAAAATTATTATTTTAATAAATCAAATGTTTTATTTAAATGATCAATCTTAAGGTGATCCGATTACACCTCAAAAAAAGGTCGGTGGCGACTCCATAATTCATTTTTAAAGTCGATCCCCCATTTTTTTTCAACTTTTAAAAAATAGTTTCGACAGCTTGGCGACTCCACTGGGGACCAATAAGAGAGTCAAGCCGTAAAATTGATTATTTTCTGTCTTTTTGTCAAAATTTTAAAATTTGGTTTTTGACATACGATCCTTCCATTACATTTCATCAGTTTTATGTTTTTGTCATTTTATTCGTGTTTTCCATTTTGAGTTTTTTATATCCCTTCACATCATCTTCCATGACCGTTGTGGTCGCACCTTTTAAGTGGGAGTGAGAAACTATGCCTTCGTGAGGTTTTCACCTCCGCATAGGCTAGTGGATTGCTTCCAGGATACATCCGTACTTATGTCTTCGTGAGGTTTTCACCTCCACATGGCCATAGGGAAATGTGTTCCCCTAAACTAAACTCGATCTGCATGAGTCTATAATGGGTAAGGGTTGAGGAATCTGCTGGTTCAGGTACCCTTTCCTTAGAACCGAGCCACATATAGTGAACTATAGGATCCCGCCCTAGATAGAGCTATGTTGAACCCTAGCGATTACCCGGATAGGTTTTTGATTATTTTCTATTTGCTTAAATTTTTATTTTTCGATACTAACTTGTTGTGTTTTGTTGTGATTATGTTTTGCATGTCATTTCATATTAAAGATGTGTCGATTTCTGTTCGATTGCTAAATTAGAAAGCTTGTTATGGAGAGTGAATTCCTTGATAAAGTAGAGGATAATGCGGCTGTCCGTATGTGGTCAGAGAAGATGCAACTTGAGAAAGGGGATAGCCTAGCTGAGGGGTATACATCGGGGTTGTCAGGCTTTACTCACATCAATGTGACCCAAAACGAGTTCCAGGAATTGAGGGATATATGGGCTCGTTGGGATGATGAGACCAAGCAGCTATTCTATCAAAGTTATGGCGACTTACCCTACCTGCTCGATATCAAGGTGGACAAGTACTTGTTTCGGGCTGTGGCTCAGTTTTGGAACCCGGCGTATAGTTGTTTCACCTTCAGGAGGGTAGACTTGGTGCCTACTGTGGAGGAGTATACAGCTTTGCTTCGTTGTCCAAAGGTTCAAGTCGACAAAATTTATTCCAAGGCTGCTAGTGCCCCAGCTTTTGTAAAGAAGTTAATGAGTATCACTAGAATGAGTGAACAATGGGTTACAGCTCGAATTCAGCAAAAAGGTGATGGTAGGTGCATTCCTTAGGTAAGTTTGAGGGACTTAATCGTAGCATATCCAGATACAAAAAGGAAAGTTGACGTATTCGCCTTGAGTATCTATGGTTTGGTGATTTTCCCTAAGGCTTTAAGGAATATAGATGAAGCAGTTACCGATTTCTTTGATCGACTTGACAAAGGGGTTACACCGGTACCAGCAATTCTTGCTGAGACATTCAGATCCTTGAGTGCAGTCGAAGGGCAAGTGAAGGTAGATTTATAGGGTGCGCGTAGTTATTGTTGGCATAGTTCCACAGCCATTTCTGGAAGGTGGATAAGTTTTCTTATCGGGTTTTCTCCGAGAGTTACTCCCCGTTAAAGGAGATAGCAGCCATGTCTAGGAGAGATGATATATTAGAAGAAAATTGGATCGCGCTCCTCCAAAATATTCAAGAAGAGGATGTTGAGTGGATAGCTCATTAGTTTGTTCCTGATGAGATCCTCTATCGGTGTGGGAGTTTTAACTGGGTACCTCTACTTGGAATTTGGGGAGCTGTTGGATATGCCCCTTTGCTTACTTTAAGACAATACAGGTCAAGGCAGTTTATACCGATGACACATGGACTAGCCCAGAGTGAGTTCTCGTATAGGGAAAACAATTACAAGAAGAAGGTTCGAGAGATTTCTGATGTATGAAAGTAAACACATCGAATGAAAAGATTAGCTGTAGGTTCAATGACGACTCCTAAATATAAGGGGTGGTTGAGTAGAAGAGTCAATGATAATATTCCTGGGCCGAGTGTAGAAGGCACTCGACCGATAGAAGAATATTTGCAAGTAATTCCCTCCGAGCTAGAAATCGTAAAACAATACTTTGAAAGGAAAAATTCAGAGTTAGGAAAGAAGATAGAACAGTTGGAGGAGGAAAATATGCATTTGAGGTTAGATTCCGATGTCCAAAAACTCGAGGCCGAGAAGTTGAGGAAAGGGAAAAGAAAGGTTGAAGAAGACTTGGACAATTTGAAGAAGACTTGGACAGTTTGAAGACTAATTACAAAAAACTGCGCATGTCCATGAGAACTGTCGGATTAGAAAAGACGTCAGATCAGTGGCGACAGGAAATTCAAGAGGAAAAGGCTAGATCTGATCAGTGGGAGAAGAGGTTCCATGATGCTCGAGCACGCGAAAGCGCCTTAAAGAAGAGTTTGGTTGAGGGCCAAGGTGAGAAAGCGATGTTAGTAGCTCGAGTAGCGGAGTTAGAGAAGGCACTGCATCAGCATCGTGGTCATAACTCTGACATTGAATTAAGATACGGGATAGAGACCATATCATGGGTAAAGCTATAGCTCAGATACGGGAGGTGGTCGATAATCTACAGACCTTAGCGGTTCAAGCTGACGTGCTAAGTGTGAAGTATGAGTTAGAGTCAGACCGGGGACGTGAGCTGGCTTGTCTTCTTAAGAAAGTTAAAACTTTGGGCATTAGGGTAAAGTTGTATATATGATCTATTTTATGTAAAGGATTTTACTTTCTAATAAAGTTTTTTAAATGCAATTGAATCAGAATCGATGTCTTTGTAGTTTTGCATTCATCTCATGCATTTGCATTTCATCATATCATGTGCATTAAATTTCACAAAAGAAACCCTAATTAATTCAAAATTGTATTATAGTTACCCTGGAACATCAATATTACACACGGAAAAAGACCGAAGCTATAGATCAAAGGTTGGAAAAATTGGAGCAAATGCAGAAAGAAATGCAAGAACAGATACAAGTGCAAATGCAAGAACAATTAGCCAAGATTCAACAAGATATGAAAGATCGGATGCTGGAATCTCAAAAAAATATGATGAACCAACTATCTCAACTACTGGTTAGAAGGCCAGAAAAGGGAAAGAGTCCCATGATTAATATTGAAGACGACAGAGAGGTCCTCGCTTATCCTCTAAGTTTCACCTCAACAAATACCCCAGTGCCTCCACAAAATGTGTCTGTCAGTATCAAACCCTAATATCAGACTGGTACTTTGGCACTGATAAATGTCCCGACGAGCTCGTGTTCCAACCCTGAAGACCATCATGCAAATCCTACAGTCCTTGACTTCGATAAGGTCGCGGAAGTAAGAAAGGCAGGAGCAGAATTTTCAAAGCGACTAGAAGACCGATATAAATGGCTGGAGGAGAAATTCAAGGCATTGGAGAACGCTAATTATCATTGTGGGATAGATGCTAAGGAGTTAAGTCTGGTCCCAGATTTGGTACTTCCTCTAAAGTTTAAAATGTCAGATTTTGAAAAATACAACGGAACCAGCTGCTGTGAGGCTCACATCACGATGTTTTGTCGGAGGATAACTGGTCATGTCAATAATGATCAGTTATTGATTCACTTTTTCTAAGAAAGCTTGTCTGGGGCCGCGGCCAAATGGTACAATCAGCTGAGTCGTACCTAAGTTAAATTATAGAAAGACTTGGCACAGGCCTTTATGAAACAATATGGCCATGTAACTGACATAGCGCCTGATAGAATCACATTACAGAACATGGAGAATAAGTTAAATAAAAGTTTCAGGCAATATGTTCAGAGATGGAGGGAGATTGCTACACAAGTCCAACCCCCACTGTTGGAAAAAGAAACAACCATGCTTTTCATTAATACCTTGAAGGCACCTTTTATTAATCACATACTGAGAAGTGCAACTAAGAGTTTTTGCGGATATAGTTATGTCTGGTGAAATGATTGAGAATATAATAAGGTGCGAAAATATAGAGGCAGGGGAAAGCACTAGGAGGTCGGCCTCGAAAAAAAGAGAAAATAAAGTCAGCAATGTGAACATGGGTTATACGAAACAAATCATGGTAAATCAACCGAAAGTGGTAGCCACGGGCTAGCAAGCTTCGCCAAGGCAGGAGCCCAATACAAAGCAGAACATGGAGAAGCCCCAGTTTACTTCCATTCCAGTAACATATCGGGAGTTGTACAAAAGTTTGTTTGATGCACACGTCGCATCTCTTTTCTATTTAAAACCACTGCAACCCCTATACCTCAAATGGTATGATGCAAGTGCTCAATGTGAATATCATGCTGGAATCACGGGACACTCGATAGAGAACTGTACCTCTTTTAAGAGGGTATTCGAGAGGCTCGTCAACATGGATGTTGTGAAATTCGATGATGCACCTGGTGCAGGAAATCCGTTACCCAATCATGCGGATAAAAGGGTAAACACAATAGTCGAGAATATTGAGAGGAGAATTAAGTTGGATATGGCAGAAGTGAGAACCCCGATGAGGGAGGTTTTAAAGAAGATGGTAGAGAAAGGTCTAACCATGCAAAATTTTAGGAGCAAATCCCGAGAAACAGGGAACTATTGTGAGTTCCACGGAGAGGAGGACCATGAGATAGAAACATGTAATGAATTTAGGGCCCTGGTACAGGCTCTAATGGACAACAAAAAACTGGAGTTTTTTTAGTTTACTGAGAAGGAAGATGTATGCACCTCAGAGGATGGGTTAATAGAGAAGGTTTCTGAGGTCAATCACCCAGTGGTGATCATTTCGAGACCGAAAATTAATAAAGCTGGAGCAAAAAATACACCGAGAGTTGTAATCCAGAGACCCGTGACTTTTTCGTATAAGGATAACAAAAGGGTGCCTTGGAATTACAACTGTAATGTGACATATCCAGGGGAGGAGAGTCTGGTCAGCACGCCACGTACAAAGGTCAAGCTTGGAAAAGGGAAGTCCATGATGATTGAACAAGGGAAAGAAAGGACAAAACCAATGGTTAATGAACCAATAACTGAGGATGAAGCTAAAGAATTCTTGAAGTTCCTAAAACACAGTGAGTATAGTGTTGTGGAACAGTTGCACAAACAGCCTGCACGCACATCGGTACTAGTTCTGCTTCAAAATTTGAAGGTACACCGTAATGCGTTGATAAATATGTTGAACGAAACTTATGTTGCTGAAGACATTTCAGTGAACAAGCTAGACCGTCTTATCAGCAACATAAGTGCCGACAATTTCATCTCTTTTAGCGATGATGAGATACTGCCAGGGGGCATGAGATCCACCAAGGCTTTACACATCACCACTTGCTGCAAATGGTATACATTATCAGGGGTACTAATTGATAATAGATCAGTATTTAATGTTTTACCCCTATCCATATTGAATAGGTTGCCAATAGATAGTTCTCACATGAAGACATGCTAGAACATGGTGAGAACATTTGATGGTATTGAGAGAAAAGTGATGGGAAGGATTGAGGTACCTCTGCTGATCGGGCCAAACACATACGAGGTAGATTTCCTTGTGATGGATATTACGCCTTCTTATAATTACTTGTTGGGGAGGCCTTGGATTCACTCGGCAGGGGCAGTACCATCATCGTTGCACCAAAAGGTAAAGTTGGTGACAGAGGGTCTGTTGATAACGATAAATGCGGAGGAAGACATTATTGCATCCATTACCAGTAGTGCACCGTATATAGAAAATGATGGTGAAGCAATTGAGTGTTCCTTTCATTCATTGGAGTTTGTAAATGCAACTTTCATCATTGAAAGGTGCAGGGTCTCAATGCCAAGAATACCTGAGGCTACGAGGATGAGCTTGCAATTAACAGTGGGAAAGGGAGCATTGCTTGGAAGAGGACTTGGAAAGTATCTTTATGGACGAGTTGAGGTACCGACTTTGGCTAATAAACAAGATCGTTTTGGTTTAGGGTATAGGCCAGATGCAAAGCCGAAAAGAAAGGAGATGGAAAGGAGGCAGAAGAGACGAAGAGCACGACTAAATGGGGCAGATGTTGAGTGGGAATCAATGCCTTTTCCCCATATATCCTATACATTTGTGTCAGGTGGAGCGATTTATCTTGAATTGAAGATGATAGGAGAGGGAACAGCTGAAGACGCAATGGAAAATTTGAATATCAATGTCATATCTGAAGAGAAAGTGATGAAATGTGACTTAGCAAGCATTTGCCCTTATGAGCCTGGAAGTGCTCTGAACAACTGGACTGCGGAGGAAATTCCTGTAGTTTTTAGAGCTAATATAGAGTTATGTTCAAAACAAACTTGTTGTTTTAAAGCCTAGAAGCAATAAGAATCTTTTGTAAAATAGACTCATGTTCAAAATTTTTATTTCAATATAAATACACTTTCATGTCTTATTCTGAGAAAATATTCTTTTATCTTGAGTAAATTTTCTTTTCTTGCATTTCATTTATGATCATACCATACAAATAAAGCTATACTTAGGTTCATTTGTTTGTTGGATATTCTTTCGTGCCTGCAATAGGTCTCTAGATATCAATGACGTGAGTGACACTGTTACGGACCCAGAGTTCCCTTTTGAGCGAGACATGTGTCTAGAGGGATCTCTGGATTTTGAAGATAATGAAGACTGTAACTTACCTCCGGATTTGTTAAGGATGATAGAGCAGGAGGAGAAACAGATTCTGCCTCATAAGGAAACAATCGACAATGTGACATTAGAAGAGGGGAAAGAGGTGAACATTTAAACTTGCATAACTGAGAAAACAAGACGGGACCTCATCAATTTACTGTAAGAGTTTAAAGATATCTTCGCGTGGTCATATCAAGACATACCTAGGTTAAGCACTGATATTGCAGTGTATCGCATCCCCATAAAAGAGGAGTGCAAGCCTGTTCAACAAAAGCTTCGAAGGATGAGACCTGATGTTGCAGTAAAAATAAGAGAAGAGGTCCAGAAGTAATTTGATGCTTAGTTCTTACAAGTTGTTAATTACTCAGAATGGGTAGCCAACGTTGTCCCCGTCCTTAAGAAAGATAGAAAGGTGCAGATGTGTGTAGATTACAGGGACTTAAACAAGGCCAACCCAAAGGATAACTTTTCACTACCTCATATTGACACTTTGGTGGATAACACGGCAGGTTATTCACTGTTCTCTTTCATGGATGGTTTTTCTGGGTATAATCAGATAAAAATGCATCCTGAAGATAGGGAAAAAACCACATTCATAACCTTATAGGGGACTTTTTGCTATAAATTGATGCCATTTGGGTTGAAGAATGTAGGAGCAACGTATCAAAGAGCCATGGTAACCTTGTTTTACGACATGATGCACAAAAAAATTGAGGTTTACGTCGATGATATGATTGCAAAATCTCGAACAGAAAAAGAGCACATACATGTTTTGAGGAAATTGTTCTTGAGGCTGAGAAGGTTTTAGTTAAAGCTCAATCCAACAAAATGCACTTTTGGAGTTAGGTCAGGGAAGCTACTTGGTTTCATAGTCAGCGAAAAAGGAATTGAGGTTGACCTCGACAAAGTAAAGGCTATACAAAAATTGCCTCCGTCGTGCACTCAGAAGGAAGTTCGAGGTTTACTGGGAAGACTAAATTATATCGCCTGATTCATTTCACAGCTGACTGAGAAATGTGACCCCATATTTCGCCTTCTCAATAAACACAACCCAGGCGTGTGGGATAATGAGTGCCAGAAATCCTTTGACAATGTTAAACAATATTTGACCAATCCCCCAGTGCTAACGCCACCTAACCTAGGTAGGCCATTAGTACTGTATTTGACAGTATTTGATAATTCAATAGGATGTGTGCTCGGTCAGCATGATGACACCAGAAAGAAAGAAAAGGTGATATATTACCTCAGTAAGAAATTCACTGAATGTGAAATGAGATACTCGCTAATTGAAAAATTGTGTTGTGCTTTGGTTTGGACTACTCGGAGATTGAGGCAGTACATGTTGTACCATACGACTTGGTTAATCTAGAAGTTGGACCCTTTAAAGTACATGATGGAGTCAGCTGCTTTGAGCGGAAGGATGACCCGATGGCAAATTCTACTTTTCGAATTCGACATAGTTTATGTGAACCAGAAGGCTGTGAAAGGGAGTGCAATAACAGATTTTCTAGCCAGCAGAGCTTTAGAAGATTATGAGCTTTTGAACTTTGATTTTCCTAATAAAGATCTAATGTATGTGGCAACTATCGAAGAGGGCACTTTAGAAGATCATCCGTGGAAACTGAATTTTGACGGAGCATTAAACACTGTTGGCAATGGAATTGGGGCAGTCTTGATATCCCCAAATGGAGATCATTATCCATTCACTTACAAATTGGATTTTGATTGCACAAATAATATGGCAGAGTACGAGGTATGTATCATGGGAATTCATGCAGCCATTGAACGTAAAATCAATGTGTTAGAGGTATATGGAGATTCTGCACTTATAATCTATCAGCTTAAAGGTGAATGGGAAACAAGAGACCCAAAGTTGATCAACTATCGTGAGCTAGTTTGAGATTTAATTAAGGTGTTTGATGATATCACTTTCTATTATCTCCCGCAAGACGAAAACCAGATGGCAGATGCTCTGGCTACGTTAGCTTCTATGATCAGAATAAATGAACGAGAAAATATGAAGTCGATCCAGATGAGTATTTATGAGGCTCTAGCTCATGGTTGCAGTATAGACGATAAAGAGGAGAGAGATGATTATCCTTGGTATCATGATATTTTACGATATGTGAAGAGCCGTGAATACCCTGATTAGGCATCTGAAAATGATAAGAGAACGTTGAGAAGGCTGGCCAGTGATTATGTCTTAGACGGGGAGATTCTCTTTAAGAGAAGGAAAGATCAGATGCTATTAAGATGTGTTGATGCTTTGAAGCTAAGAAAATCCTGGAAGAAGTCCATGAAAGTATTTGCGGGACGCATGCCAATGAGTTCAAAATGGCCAGACAAATCATGATATTCGGGTACTACTAGTCTATGATGGAAGGAGATTGTATCGGCTACGCCAAGAAATGCCATAAGTGCCAGATTTATGGAGACAAGATTCATGTACCTCCTTTACCTCTTCATGTTATGACGTCTCCATTACCTTTCTCAATGTAGGGCATAGACGTCATCAGGCCAATCTCGTCAAAGGCTTCTAACGGAAATCAATTTATTTTTGTGGTCATCGATTACTTCACCAAGTGGGTAGAGACTGCTTCATATGCCAACGTCACAAAGTCGGCAGTCAGCAAGTTCTTGAAGAAGGAGATCATATGTCGATATGGCATGCCAGAAAGGATCATATCTGACAACGTGTTGAATTTGAATAACAGTGTGATAGTAGAGGTCTGCAGGCAATTCAGAATTAATCACCACAACTCGTCACCATATCGCCCAAAAATGAATGGTGCAGTTGAGGCAGCTAATAAAAATATCAAGAAGATTGTAGGGAAAATGATTGAGACCTACAAGGATTGGCATGAAAATTTACCATTTGCATTTTATGCCTATCGAACGTCTATTAGAACTTCTACTAAGGCAACGCCTTACTCGTTGGTCTATGAGATGAAGGCAGTTTTGCCTATTGAAGTTGAAATTCCTTCTCTCTTGGTTTTATCAGAGTTGAAGCTAAACGAAGCAGAATGGATTCAGTCTCGGTATGATTAGCTGAACTTGATTGAAGAAAAGAGACTGAAGGCTATCCGTCATGGTCAAATGTACTAGAGGCGAATGATGCAAGCTTACAACAAAAAGGTTCACCTCAGAGTATTCCATGAAGGGGACTTGGTATTGAAACAAATTCTCCCTATACAAAAAGATTTCAGAGGGAAATGGATGCCAAACTGGGAAGGACCTTACGTGGTAAATAAGGCTTTTTCTAGAGGAGCACTGATATTAACTGAGATGGATGGTAGGAGCCTGCCTAACCTAGTAAATTCAGATTCAGTCAAAAAGTACTTCGCTTAAGAGGTAAAAACCCACTAAGGGCGCCTAAAAAAAAAGAGAGAGGCCGAGGTGAAAACCCGCAAAGGGTGCCTTGAGACTAAAGGGGTTTTGAATTGAAAACTCGAAAAAGGGAAATTTAAATTTTGACCAAGGATGGGGCAGGTGGTAGTCTTGCTATGCTAGAATTAATGAAGAGGAAGTACGCATGTTTTGGGGCATCGACAAAATACGTTAGATCTCTTAGGCACATGATAAGCTCAAAATGGTCCTCGTGGAGTTCATATGGAGGAGCTTAAGCTGTGATATCTGGGGCGTTCATTTTTTTCCCTTTACCTATTTTTATACTCTGGCAATATTTACTTCCCTTGATTAATCTATTCTTCTTGAATCTTGTTCCTAATAAATTTCAATTTTTTCTGTCTTTATCTTTATGTTCGAGCGCTTGTATTGAAATAATGGTTAATGGACTAATAATACTTTTACAAAAGAGGTTTTGTATATTACTCTGGAGGTTTCTAAATGGTACAAGAACCTGAAACATGACTTTTTATTAGAACTTACCCAACTTAGGGGTGGGATATTTGTGTTCAAATTGGGATTATCTCTTCAGATTTTCAGTCAAGGATATTGATTGAATAAGAAAACGGGATATTGTGTCAACCAAAGCATGAGAGATGATCATGATATTCCTCATTAATGTAATATCAGGCGTACACATCTGGTCATGGGGCCCGGGGAGTGGTGTAATAGACCAAATGGATAGAAGAGGGGGTTTTGAAGATGGTACAAACCTTAGGTCCTAGAAGTACAGTGAAACAGACCCTGAAGTTGTAATGGGGCAAACCAGTTGAGCAAAATGAGTTGTTTCTACAGGTTTTGTTGAGAAAGGCTAGTCGAGCAAGAAGGCAGCATAACACGATGGTGATAAAGCTCTGATGAATAACGAGTGATGACACTTTAGGTTTAAAAAAAAGAATCACTCTCATTCATATCATTCATAGCACATCTAGTTAGGAGTATTTAATTCATTTCGATCATAGCATCTTAATTATTTGACATAAGCATCACATCTAGTTAGGAGCATTTGATTCATTTCAATTATAGCATCCTAATTATTTGGCATAAGTATATGAAACCGAGTTTATAGGACATGTCCCAAAGGACAGTGTAGTAACATTGGTGAAGTCAGATCTTATCTCCCTGAAGTTGCAGTGGAATAGATCGAAGATTCCAACCTTATCTCCCTGAAGTTGCAGTGAAGCAGGTTGAAGTGACAAGTCTTATCTTCCTGAAGTTGCAGGAAGCAGATTGAAAATTACAGATCTTATCTCCATGTATCGGCTATGGAGCAGATCGAAAATGGCGAGTCTTATTTCCATGTATTGACTATGGAGCAGATTTTAGCCACCAACCTTATCTCTCTGAAGTTGCAGTGGAATAGGTTGAAGTGACAAGTCTTATCTTCCTGAAGTTGCAGGAAGCAGACTGAAAATTACAAATCTTATCTCCATGTATCGACTATGGAGTAGATAAAAAATGGCGAGTCTTATCTCTATGTATCGGTTATGGAGCAGATTTTAGCCACGAGCCTTATCTCTCTGAGGTAGCAAGAGAGCAGGTTGAAGATACAGGTCTTATCTTCCTAAAGATGCAGGAAGCAGACTGAAAATTATAGATCTTATCTTCATGTATTGGTAGTGGGAGCAGATTTCAACCTTATCTCCCTAAAGTTGCAGTGGAGCAGGTTGAGGTCACAAACATTATCTTTCTGAAGTTGCTGTAAGACTACTTAAAGAAGATGAGCACCAAAGAAGTCGAAGTTTTGGCAAGATCGAGTAAAATTGGTCCTTTTAGGGTCTTTGCTCCGTTCTCGTTACACAACAACGGATAAAGAGGGGCAGCTGTAAGACCCAATTTTAGCCCGGGCCCATTTACATACAAAAAATAAAAAATATAAATATTAAATAAATCCATTTACAAATAATAGCCAGCCCAATTACATTAAATAATTACCCAATACCCTAAAAATACAAAGGCCCGATAGGCCCAAAGTTTTGAGGATTTCGAAAACCCTAAGTTTCCCTTGCGCCGCAGCACTCACGTTCAACGCCGGTCCACCACGCATGTTGGCACACCAAGCACGACCCCCAGCTTGCTCGTTGCTCGCCCACATCCATGTCTCCATGACCTGTGATTTGAGCAAGAAAACAGTAGGAAAACTACTTGTATTCGGCTATAAAAGCCTCCAAATTTTTCATTGTAGGGTTTTTTTTTTTTTTGGAAAAAATAGAATATAAAGACAATATCAAACACATACAGAAGGATATAGCAACCATATTTGTTGAAGGTGATTCAAAGTCTCATTTTTCTTTCGATCTTGTTTTTATTTTTTTTATTTTTTTATCTACCGTATGTAAACAATAAGAGAAAGGGGGAGAAGCTCAATGGCGTCACCATCGGAAGGTCGCGAACGGAGGGCCTGGGCACTAGCCTTTCGGTTGGGAAGCAAGGGGAGAGTAAGAGATTGGAAAGCATTAGGGTTTTTTTAATAAAAAAAAAACAAAAATCAAATGGTTTTTAAAACATTTTTTTAATTTAAGTAATAAAATTTAAACAGTAGCATTTGGGGTGGAGAGGAAAGCGTGTTGACCCAATTGCCAGGCTTGGCTTGTGCAATTTACCTTAAATGGGTAATTTGCGCGGCCAGTCCTTCTCTTTTGCGCTAGTGTTCGATTGGGTCCTTTCCATGCTTTCTTTAATTATTTTAAATTGCCCTAGGAATTTGCGCAGGTGTTCATCTTAGTCCGTGCTAAAACAGTTCGTTTTGGGGTTTGGTTAATTTGCAGTTTTAGTCCCCAAACGTTGAAACGCGTTTTACTTTGGCCCAAAATTCTGTTTAAATGGTTTGCTTTGTTCATAAATTGTCCATTTAGTTTTGTTTTTCTTCCAGTTAAGTTTTTAAGTCATTTTTTCTATAATATATTATTGTAATATATAGTTTTGTTTAACAAAATTGATATATTTATTTTTGTATATATTATTTTAACAAGATAAGAATATACTGTTTTTTTTATGTGCATATTTATTTGTTTTTTTCTTCCAAAATACTTTCATATATTATTTTGTATTTATATGCTTTGCTTGTATTAAATTTTCTTTATTTCACGTATATACGTAACTTATATTAAGTTATTTTTACTCTAAGTGTACATTATTGACTTCCTTTTATTTTATGTAAATATTCTCTCTTAAATTTATTATATATATATTCTTTTAAATTTATCTATGTATAATTTGGTTCTCTCTTAGGGATCTTATTTTAAATTATTTTTTTTATATTTTAAATACTTTAGTATCTTTATATATGCATTATTATTATTATTATTATTTTTTTTAATTTTTTTTTCATTTTTATACATGTATCATTAGTCAAATTAATTTGTTTTACTTGTTATTATGTTATGTATTATTTATTTCCCATTTCTTCCTGCATATTATATATATATATTAATAATTGTTTACATATTATCAGTTTTTGTGTGCATATAAGTTGTGTGAATTTTAGCATGTGTTATTTCTTTGTATATTTTTCATGCGGGTTTTTGAATTGTTCTACGATGGTTCCTAGTTTTCATATTGGTCTTATGTATTATGAGTTTTTTCCATATTTTATTGTTTTATACATATAATTATATTTTTATTTCATATTGTTGAATCATGATTATAATTCCCATATTCGCTTAATATCGATTGTCTTTTATTTCAAACAAATCAAGGCAATGTTTTGTGTTTGGAAATTCGGGAAATCGTGCCCTAACGTGCTGGGTTTCGTTTTTTTTTCGTTTGGCCAAATAACGGAATACCCTTTTTAAGACTCCGTTGCGTGTTTTGGAAATTATGAGGTGATCTCAGTTTTTGGAAGCTTAAAGTATCGTGTCCTAACGTGCTGGATGTGGTATTTTATTTTTTTGGAACGAGTGAATCTTAAAATCCAATTCGAATTGTTCATACATTTTTAAAAAATCCCGCATTTTCGCCTAACATCGATTGCTTTTTACCCTAAAGTAAACCAAACGCTTATTTGGGAAACTTTTCAAAACAAGGCAATGTTTTATGTTTGGAAATTCGGGAAATCGTGCCCTAACGTGCTGAGTTTCGTTTTTTCTGTTTGGCCAAATAATGGAATACCCTTTTTAAGACTCTGTTGCGTGTTTTGGAAATTATGAGGTGATCTCAGTTTTTGGAGGCTTAAAGTATCGTGTCCTAACGTGTTGGATGTGGTATTTTATTTCTTTGAAACGAGTGAATCTTAAAATCCAATTCGAATTGTTCATACATTTTTAAAGGAATCGTATTTTAACATTTTTTCTTCAAATTTTCAGCGGTAGGACATTCAATAATCAATTACCAATTTTGGGCGTTACGAGGGTGCTAACCCTTCCTCGTGCGTAACCGACTCCCGAACCCTTTTTCTCAATTTTCGTAGACCTGAAATTATTATTTTAATAAATCAAATGTTTTATTTAAATTATCAATCTTAAGGTGATCCAATTACACCTCAAGAAAAGGTTAGTGGCGACTCCATAATTCGTTTTTAAAGTCGAACCCCATTTTTTTCAACTTTTAAAAAATGGTTTCAACAATCACTCTACCGTTAAGTTCCGTTATCTCTCTAATGGTAATCCTAGGTGGCAGTCCAACTAGATTTTAGGAGCCAACTTGGATTTCTAAATTGGATGAAAATAGATTTTTAATTAAAAAAAATTAATTAATTAAAATTTTCAAACCTAAACCTTAACTAAAAAAACTGTTCATCTCCTCTTATTAATTTTTCTTCTGTCTCTTATTTTTTTCAATGGGTTTTTTTTCATTTGACTGGAAAAACTATTATTAAGATCAAAATAGTTGAAATCAGCAATAAGAAAGAATAATCTGGAATACCCACAAAGAGATTGTGAACATACAAGTTGATTCAGATCAGAAAAAATTTGATTGAGAAACCAATTATTCAAGAACTGTGAAAGAACTAGAAAATATAATAATTAGGAACAAGAACAGTGAAAGTAACAGCCCTTTTCTGAAAATTTTAAAATTAGCTTGAATGAGACATGTTCATGAAAACATGTTTCTGGTTGCATTTTATGGGATGTCTACTGACGCAAAATAAAATACATGTTTACAAACAATTTCAAAAAGTAGAAGAAAATATGAAGAATTTTAATTTAGAGTTTTCATTAAACAATAAAAAATCCACTCTTTTGTTTTTCAGTATTGAATAAAAGAAATAGAGGAATTCAAAGAAGACATACCTGAACCCTCCATTGAATCCATCTTTATGAAGCAATCAATTTGATTTAAAAAAACCCATTGAAAAAAAGAAGAGATGGAAGAAAAATTAAAAAGAGGAGATGAACAGTTTTTTTAGTTAAGGTTTAAGTTTAAAAATTTTAATTAATTAAAATTTTTAATTAAAATTCTATTTTCATCCCATTTAAAAATCCAAGTTGACACTTAAAATCTAGTTGGACTGTCACTTAGGATTACCGTTAGAGAGATAACGGAACTTAACGGTAGAATGATCACTTCGTAACAAAATAATAACATAAGTGACTAAAACGTAACATTTCAAACATAAGTGACTAAAATGTAACTTGAGACAAACAAAAGTGACTATTTTTGTAGATTACCCACTAGAATCTCGAATCTTGAACCAAAAATCTTGACGCCCAAACCATAAACTCAAACGCATAATCTTGAACCCTAAACTATAAAATTAAAATCTCGAACACTAAACTCAAAATTAAAAAACCCAAATACTAAATTCAAAACTCAAAAACCATAAACACTAAACTTAAATACATAACCATAAATTCAAAACCCTATATCTAGCATCACAAACTAAAGCCAGGAAGACTTGGAGTTGACTCTTGTTATAGTACTGATTGCAGTGAACATTTGAAAAACAGTGATTTTTTTTTATGGGATTATATAAAAAAGTAGAGATAATATTATGTATAATACAGATATCATCATAATTTTCTGACTACTAAATCAATGGTCTTTCTTACTTTTCTTTAATGATAAAACATAAACTTTTCCTTCCCAAAAAAAAAAAAAAAAAAACACAAACTTTCCTCCTTTTTTTAAGAGAAGTAATGTTCTTCTGTCCACTGCAAATTTTTATTTTTTTTTAAATCCAGTGAATTGTTGAGATATTCTTTTACCCATTTTATTTATTCATTCATGTTCTCAATTAATTTGGCAAGTGCTTTTGTTGCCCTCTTTCCTAGATCTTCCTTGATGAGTATGACCGATCAATAGTATTTGCTTGCAATTTTTTATTATGTATAGTAAATCGAAATCCAATGCATGTTGACGAGGATGACCAATCAATCATATCTGCTTGCAGCCTTCTTATTATGTATAATAAATCTCCTTCAAAAATATTAGATTGAAACAAGAGAATTTTAGAGTCTTCGAACATTGTCTTGTCAAAACGTCAACTATTTTAAAGAGGAACAATAAAATTAAGAGATAGAGATTAATATCAAATTGCTTGATTTTGCAAACTTAGATTAGAGTATTATTCTGGTTTCTCATCAGAGCATTTTTAAATTCTAACTTATTAACATAAGTTCAAATTTTTGCATCTATGTTGGAATCATTAATATCTAAATTTTATACTCAAAGTAAATTTGTAAAAAATGAAAAAAAAAAAAGTTACTGAGATGCAATAATGCAATTCATTAAAAGAATCTGTAATGCAATTAATGCATTTAAAAAGAAAAAAAATTCAGTTTGATGAAAGTTTTGCAGTGCCATGGAAGAGATAACTCTAAAATGTAGTAAATAATGTTTTTTATTAAAGAAAACTAGGAAAGTTTAAAAAGGTTTGTATTAATTTAGTTTGATCTGATAGTTAGAAAATTATGTATGGTGTCGGTAGATCTTTCCCTTAAAATGAATATTCAAGAAAATAAGAAATGCAAGAAATGATAAATAAAAAAGTTAATAGTGGATTGAACTCACAAATATATACAGGAAAAGGAAGAAATGTTAAATTTCAGACTAAAAAACGACAAAGACTTAGGAGTCGAGTCAACTAGTCCTGTAAATATCCTGGAGATATGTAATAAAAAGAATGGCTAAAACGACCAAGACTTGGAGTCATTTTCATGTCGAGGGGTTAGCTGTCCTCAAGTACACTATTAAACTTACCGTGTAAAACATGTTAATGTATTAAAAGCAATTACTTATGCACTGTTCATCCATGGAAAGATAAATTTAATTTGGATGGAAGGTTCCTTTACGCCTTTGTGAATGAGTCAACACAAGACTAATGAATCATGGGCTCACTTTAATTAGTATGTTACAGTGGGTTTGAATCTTCATACATGCTATTCCTATAAATTACCAACCAATAGTTAGATGTTACCCAACAAATTCTCCTAGCGGAAAGAGAGCTTTTCTTTTTCCAAAAAAGAAAGAGAGAGTGCGATGGACCTCCGTTGTCTGTTTAAGGAGATTGCTACGTTTGCAGTTAAGTTAACAATTTTAGCAACTTGGGTAGCAGGTCATGCAAAACCAGGGTGCCAAAGCAAGTGCGGAAATCTAAGCATCCCATACCCTTTTGGAACAGGTAATGATTGCAACATCAGCAGCAACTTCTTTATCACATGCAACACTACTTTCAATCCCCCAAAAGCATTCTTAACAACAGGTGATCTTGAAGTTCTCTACATCTCCCTGGACGGTTATTTGCGCATCCAAACTGCAGCAGGTTATGACTGTTATAATTCATCAGGACGTAGTTCCTATCGCTTTAGAGGGATCCGTCTTGCAAAATTCCCCATATCTCATACCAAAAACAAGTTTACCGCCATTGGTTGTGATACCTATGCTTACGTCCAAGGTTCCTTGGGACATACCTATTCAACCGGGTGTTTAACATTTTGTTATAACACTACTGATGGAATAAATGGATCTTGCTCTGGCATTGGTTGCTGCCAGACGGTTATCCCCAAAGGAGTAAGGGGTTATAAAGTAAGCTTGTCTAGTTCTTACAGTCATTCTTATGTATTAGACTTCAATCCTTGTAGCTATGGATTTGTTGTGGAAGATGGGGCCTATAACTTCTCTGTCTCACATCTTGCCGACAATAGTTTTAGCAACAAGACATTCCCGATCATACTTGATTGGACAATCGGGAATCAAACTTGTAAAGAAGCCAAAATACATCCACTTAATTATGCTTGCAAGGAAAACAGTGCTTGCATAGATGCAGAAAATGGTCCTGGCTATTTGTGCAAGTGTGTTGATGGTTTTCAAGGTAACCCTTACCTCCTCCACGGCTGCCAAGGTAAAGACATCAACTTCTTCATTATGGATTCATTTTGATGATATAGCTTTGTGCCCGATATACTAATTTTTGTTCTTTGGAAATGTTTGAATTTTGTAGATATTAATGAATGTGATAAACTGAAGCCTTGCAGTAGAACATGTCATAATACGCCTGGAAGTTATTATTGTTCGTGCCCGGAGGGGTTTGAGGGTGATGGCTGGAAAAACGGAACTGGATGCCGTCCTAAAGTCGTTACCCAGAGCCAGAGTTTTCCGGTTCTTGTCGTTGCACTAGGTTGGTAAACATAAAAGCTATTATATAAGTTAAGGGATATAATAATAAATTTCACTCTTAATATTTATATATTTTTTTCAATTTGATAATATTTATATTTTTTTTCAGTTTGATATTTATTTTTTTAGTCAAATTTTGCAGTCCACATTTTAAAAGAGTCTGAATTTGACCCACAGCTTTTAAAAAAATTGAATTTAACAATCGGTTTTTCAAAAAGTGTTCAAATATTACATTTAACAAAAATATTGACTAAAACATTAAATTTTTAAATATCGCAATCCAGATGATAATCCACGTGTATTTTATACTATATTTTTAATTTTTATGAGTATTTTTTTATTGAATTTTGAATTTTTTTAGTTTTGAATATTTTTATAATTTTTGAATCATTTGTTTACGCATGTAGAATAAATAATGTCATGTCAGCAGAAAGTATACATGGACTATCACACGGATCACACACCAATATCATTAAAAAATAATATTTTAGTTAACATCTCTATTAAAAAATGATTTGACTTTTTTTTTTATAAAATTAATAATCAAATTTAACTTAAAATAATAAAGAATAAAGATCAAATTGATCAAAGATGTAAAAATACAAGTATACACTTTTTTTTTTAATAGCCAAATTTGGTATAAAAGATACACAAATTAGCTAAGTTTATTTTTTTAGATATAAATCCTCTATTTTATTAAAATCATAAATTTTGCAGTTATTTTAAAAAAAAAATCATATAATCTTAATGTTTCTAATTACCCAACTAATAATCATATGCAAATGTATTGTCTCCTTAATTACAGGTATAGGAGTAAGCCTTTTATCTTCGCTTTTGTTCTCCTCATGGGTGTACTTGGGGCTCAAGCAAAGGAAGCTCACCAAACTGAAACAGCAAAATTTTCAGCAAAACGGTGGGACTTTGTTGCGGGAACAACTTTCGAAACGTGAAGAGTGTGGCGAAACAGCTAAAATCTTTACAGCCGAAGAACTAAAAAATGCAACCAACAACTACCATGACAGTAGAATCGTTGGACGAGGAGGTCAAGGTACTGTTTACAAAGGAATACTGTCTGATGGTCGCAGTGTTGCCATAAAAAAGTCCATCATTGGAGATCAAAGCCAAGTTCAACAATTCATCAATGAAGTTATTGTGTTATCCCAAATCAACCACAGAAATGTGGTGAAACTCTTGGGATGTTGTTTGGAGACACAAGCCCCTTTGCTTGTCTATGAATATGTAAGGCATGGAACCCTCTTCCATCACTTGCACAATGCCGCTCATGTATCTATCATATCATGGGAAGCTCGTTTGAAAATAGCCACAGAAGCAGCAGAAGCCCTTTCTTACTTGCACTCTGCTGCATCTCCCCCGATTATTCATCGCGATGTCAAGTTGACCAACATACTTTTAGATGAAAACTACATTGCTAAAGTCTCTGATTTTGGTGCTTCAAGATTGGTCCCTTCAAATAAGGCACAAATAACCACGCTTGTGCAAGGAACACTGGGCTACTTGGATCCTGAATACTTCCATACAAGTCAATTGACTGAGAAGAGTGATGTTTATAGTTTTGGGGTTGTTCTCATAGAACTACTGACAGGTTTGGAAGCAATTTCTTTTGAAAGACCGGAACATCAGAGAAATTTGTCTCTGTATTTTGTTTCTGTTATGAAAGAGGAACGCTTGCTAGATATTATTGATAAACGAGTGTTGAACGATGAGAGCATTGAGCAGCTTAAGGAAGCGGCAAATTTAGCTAGGAGATGTGTGAGATTGAAGGGAGAGGAAAGGCCAACTATGAAAGAAGTTGCGTCTGAGTTAGAAGGATTACGAACAACGCAGAAACATCCATGGGGAATACACGACTTACCCGATGAAGAGACTGAATACTTGCTTCACGGCTCTTATGATTGTGGCACTAGCTATGATGGCTCAACTAGCTTCTCTGTGGGCCCTGACAGCATGAAAAACCAGGTCCCATTTGACATTGATGGTGCACGGTGATTCTTTAATTTTCCTCTGGTATAAAAGAAGCCACTAAAAAGGAGGGACACTAAATCCTATATTCGCTATGATATCCTTTTCTTTTCATTGAAGTACGTAATGTCATTAGCTTAATGAGTGTGCTTTTATAAAAAATTAGATTGCTCGAAGTTTTTACATTTTAGATTTAATTATTAGTACTAGTTTTAGCACTTCTAAACCCAAGTCTAATATTTTCGATGTGAAAATTAATATGATCAACAAAATTTATCCCTTTTCCTCTGAAAATGATGTTAAAATGCATAAAATATTTTTGGAAAAAGAAAAACAATTCCTAACCGTAGAAATAACCATGAAGCATGAATTTGATCTCTTATAATCCATACTATCGAAATTATGCATTTTAATTCAATCTGGAAAATTTGGCCCAAAAATTGTAATTGTCATAAGTAGGTATGATTTTGCATTAGCAGAAGGATGACTAGATCTACGGTAAACTATAACATCTCAGATTATATTCTAGGGCCATGGAATGTTACAGTTATGTGAGCATCATGTTCAAACAATAGCAGACTTTATACGTTCTTCTTCCGTGGGACGCCAAAATGTCTTACGAACACAAAGCAATCCCTCGTTGTCCTTGGAATATACCATTCGGATCTCCCATTGTAGTGATTTAGCCATGCTCTCCACCTCGCTTATTGTTTCAAGATTGTCTCGTACGATCAGCTTTCCTTCTGGCCTCAGAATCCGATCAACTTCAGCAATTACCGCAACCAACTTGCACCTGTGGCCAGGAAAACAACATCAAATATATTAGGGAAGTAATCTTGGTTGAGAATGACATCTGCCAGAAATATAACAGGGAAGAGAGCAAACCTCTTTTTGATACTAGAGAAGAGATGATCAGCATGAACAACATCATACGTTCTAGGGTATGTATTAAATGACTCACACCAATCATGATACATTCCGAACAAGCCACGTTCATAGATTATTGGAAGTGTATCGGGAGAGTCGATTGGAACTACATTCATAACCCAAACTTTCAGGTCTTTCAGGGCCGCAGCAAACCTGTACACAGAAGCAAACAAGCATATGGGAAGAATAAGCCCCAAGAGAATGCAAACGTAAGTTTACAATTAAGCTGAGCTTTTAGATTTCAGTTAGGGTAGTTGCGGTCTTGATTAGGAAGGGGTAAATGAAATCTGTCATAACTAGCAAGAGGTCAAACAAAATACCCTCCATAAACGGCTTTCATATCCATGACATTTCTCACAGAAGACCAGTCGATTCCCATCCCACTCAAATAGGACTGGGAGACCACTTTTATCCAGTGACTGTAGTCTGCAGTGAGATCACTCTGAGCAGCTTTACCATAAACGCCAACCTGAGAATTCAACCAATATGGTGGCTTCTCCAACCGTTCCGGCCACTGTGCAGGCCAAAGGGAACCACGCTTTGTTGAATCTACTGGCACTTTGTGCATGCAGGCCTGAAGGGGCACATCCCTGATGGCATCAACCAGAAATATTGTCCAATTAAAGTATTGCAAAACATTATTTGTCAAAAAGGTAGGGAGTATTTGAAATGCTCCTTTAATCTAGAGAAGTTTCCAATTGATTATGAACTTTATCTCATAACGTATTTAGGCATAATTTACACTTATAATGGAATTGGACAAATTACTTCCAATCAAGGAAAAATATACTGATGGTAAAATTACCAGGCTGCATTGGGGTCATCAGATTCTTCACAAAGTGGAGGTGCATTTCTAGATCTTTTATTGTAACAATCATTGGAAGTTGGCTTTCGATATGTTGCAGCTCCAACATTGTTCAACTTGTCCTTTTTAACAACAACCAGTTCCCAGCACATTGACTTTGTTAGCCGAGACATTTCTGCCATCAGTAACCACAGCTTACAAAATGGAAAGGAGGATATGTAAAGCTAAACCAAAATATTGCTATCTTCAGAGATATATGACTGGGGTAAAAAGCATTTTACCTTGCCAAATGCCAACATCTTCAGGGCCCTTCCTATAAACTGGTGTAGCAGACCAAACAAAGTAACCACCAGGTCGCAGGACACGGTTGAGCTCCAACAGAAGTTTGCCACCTAATATATGCCTCAAAATGTGTCTCTGTATTAGAAATAATATAACACTATATAACTAAATGACTATAAATATGAGAAAATGAGATCCCACCTTCGACATACCAGGGTACCCTGCAACGTGCACAGTGCACAAGATCAAAGACAGAACTAGGAAAAGGTAACCTTTTGGTACCCATCACATTTAATATGGCAGGAATTCCCCGTTCAAGTGCAAACTGCACTTGGGCTTCATGCTCATCCTTAGGTGCAAATGACATTGCAAGAACATTTCTTTCGAAAAGATAGCCTCCAAAGCTAGCCACCCCACACCCAACATCCAACACAACACGGGTTCTTTTTCCCCAAGCAATTTCAGGAACAGACTGCATTATTGAAGCAAATATGCATTCAAATTTACATAGTCAGATAATAGTCAGGAAAAAGAATAAAAGCATACAAACTGAATCCTAAAACAGTTAGCTTACATGACTAAAATGTTACACAAGTAGAAGAAAGGAGCAAAATAAAAGTTAAAGGGATACATGTATTAAAAGGAGCAGAAACAACATTAACTAGCAGGGGATGATGGTTTGAGTATAAGTTTTTGAAGAAAAAAAATAATGTCAATGTCTTGAAATTACTTCAAGTTCTTTGGGGAGGCACCGGTTACACAATTATGAATAATCAGAGACGTGTAACCAGATAGACTTCTGCTTCATTGATGAAACTAAAAATAGGCTATAGCCAATTTGCTTATTGGAAAGAATTAAGTTTGTGCTCAAGCACGTCTATGTATGATTTTATAAAAGTACACATGTACAGAGAGTGAGAGTCAGCTTATTAGACTTACGTATATGCATGTGTATACAAGCCGAAGCTTAAGAAATACCTTATTTGGATACCTTGTATATGATTGGCCTGCATATGGTCATTTATGCAGCATTTCTAAATACAAGAACTGTACTGATGCATGGATTTAAGAAGATCATAGACCCGATGATTTTAATCATGTCAATAGTAAACTATCTAGGAAAAAGGAAAGGGAAATTCTTAAAGTTGTTCTTCTCAATTACATGCTCCTTTTTCCTTTGAACGTGTAATAAAAGTAGCTGGTAATCACATATCAGCAAGCACCAAGGCAAACTAAAAAGAATAATATATCCAGACAGGCTATGTCAGCAGACAGAAAATATATATAACGAAAAGGACTTACCTCTTGAATAAAATCGATATAATGAAGAGCACCATTCACAAACTGAGTTCCACCACCAGGAAAGGTAAGGTATTCACCAGTAACCTTAACCCAATTTTGATGCCCCTTAACCTCTGCAAGCTTGGTGTGGGGGACATTGTAGTACCATATCTGCACCAAGAACCAAAGAAATTTCAATCAAAATAAATACACAAAACGAAAGCACTTGTTCATGCAGTAAATAGGTGCTTACTTTATCTCTACTCTTAGGCCATTTTACCGAGCGCTTGTATCCTTCAGGCAGAGGGACAAGACATGTAGGAGCTTCATCAGGACAGTGTCTCTCACGATGTTCATAGTGCATTGTGCTTGGAAGCTTTCTGATAACTTGCCAATTGTCTAGGCAAGGTATGTAGTCTGGCCCAGCAGTTGACTTACAGAGTTTCCAATGGTGATCATTATTTTTACTGGATGTAGAAGACTGTTGTGATTTCTTCTCATTCTGGGATTCTACTGCTTGAGTAGACCAAGCTCCATTTTGAGTAGTAGTTTCGGTCAAAATTTCTGACTGAGCACCAGCAGGGAGAATCTCATTTGAAGCTTGATTGTTTTCCTTGCTTTCCACAATATTGTAATCAGCACTTAGCTCCAAATGTTCATCTTGATTTTTACCATTCTTCTCCTCGGTCAAATTTGCCTCTTTGCCAACATGTTTTAATTTATCTGCAGTTCCATCTACCCCATAATTCTTCCAACTCTCAGCGGACTCAGATCCGTTTTCACCTGAGCTCTCCTCTGATTCAGTGTGCAACTTGTTTTTCATTTCACCACCTTCATTCTCTGCTTCTCCAGTCTCTAGATTTGATTCTCTGTCTCTTGAATTTGTCTCCCTATCTTTCCCATCATCTTCATCCACCATTTTTTGTCCACTTTCTGACTCGGTTTTCTCATCAGAACTCTCATTTGCATGATTTTCTTCCAGGTTTTTCTCAGCTGAATTCTGAGACTCCTTTTCCTCATTATTACTCTCAACCACTAGGTTGTCCAACGAATTATCCTCATTAGTGATCCCCAATTCTTTACTAGACAGACCACTGCCATCTTCTCTTGTTTCAGCCCCGGATAGATCACCTGAGGTATCATCAAATTGCTTAGAATCACTTTTTGACAATGTTTGTTTCATCTCATTTCCGGTCTCCATAGATAAAAATTCTGAATTCTTAACTGGAACAATTGATGAAGACATGAACATCCAAATCCCAACTAAACAAAAAATAACAAACACAGCTATAGTAGCTATCGAGCAGTAACTCGATGACTTCCTCCCATCTACTCTGTAATACTTTCCGGTAGCCATGCTTCTTTCGATTGGATTTTCTTGCTATATACAGCTGGAAGGGCAATAACAACTAGCAATTAGTATCACAAACTTCTACCGATCCATTCATTTTTCTAAGGAAAACCAATAGCTGAAAATATTAAAGCCAAAACCTCCCGCAGAAGAGACCATTACATGTTGTTATTAAAGAGTTAAACCCTAGAGTAAGTAAAAGCTACTCTTACCAATAAACAAGAAACGTCATAGCCTAGGTAACAATAAATCAGATAAATACTGCATTTTTTTCTGAATACAATCTTCCAAATAAAGATTAAAACTTTATACTCAAAATGAAATCTTTTTTTTTTTTTTTAATTTACGAAAGAAACCCAGTTCCCAAAAGTCCACTAGAATGTGATTTTTAATCTTTAGCCATTAAAAGTTCAACTTACAGAAACCCTGATCAGCAAAAAAAGAAAAAGAAACAGTAACTTAAAAACACCATTAGAAGCTCTTCAATTCCACGAAAAAAAAGACCATAACCAAGACAATCCCTTAACTGATAAGGAAAGAACTCAGCCACACAACCAAATGATATCTAACTTGAAAACATGAACAACAAAGGAGAACATTTTTTTATTTAAAAAAAGAAAAAAGAAAAAGAAGAAGCAAGAGTAATATGTTCAAGACTGTACCTTTGGTGAAGGGTTGTTGAAGGGATCTGGGTTTGGAGAAATATAGGTGGTTATGCCAATTTTTTTACTCTCATAATTAAAAAGAGTGGGGATGAATGATAGAGGGGTGAAATGAAGCAGAAGCTGCTACTGACTTGATTTCTTTATGCAAAGCGGAGGAAGTCCATTCCAACGGTATTTGACGGCAGATGAATAGTATATTGTAGTTGGCTGGATTCCAACGTTACCATGGAAACCGTAACATTTGGAGACATTAGAAATGATCTGAATATTGTGTACTCATTACTTGGCAAAATTGGCTCATTATGATTTCACATGCACCTGACTCAACTTTGGGAAATTTCTCTATAAAAATTATTAGTCAACATTTATTATTACTATTTTATATATATATATATATATAAAACAAATACTCTCAAGATAAATATTGTATATTTTAATAAAAATAAATGATTAAATAGCTATAATTAATTATTAAATTAAAATTATTTAAGGTAAGTAATTAATCTCTCACATATCAAATTTCTATTAAAGATTAAAACGTTAATCATGATTTTATATTATTTTTTTCCAGTTTAATCTCTATTTCATTAGAGATATTTCTTCTTAACTAAAATATAACTATTTTACCAGATGTTCGATGTGCAATGATTTTAATTTTTATATTTCATTTTTATTTGTTACAATTTGATTTTATTCAAAATAAATAGTTACTTATCCATATCAGTCTGCTATTTTTTTTATTTATCAATATTTTTTTAAATCTAATATTTAAATAATATATCGAATGGGTTAAATTAAATATCTTTAAATATATAAATATTAATTAATTATATAAAATTTCATCATTTAACAAATATCAAGTAAATAAAGAAAAATTATATGACACTTTACTCTTGATGGTAAGTATAGTGTAAAGTCAAATTATAGATCGATAATAAATTTATGCTAGAATATAAATATTTTTAATTCGGGACAGACAAGTTTGGCATTTGCGTATCCCTCCTCATGTGAAGGAGCTTATTTGGCGTTGTTTGCACTTCTTTCTTCCGATTAAAAGTTGGCTTCTGAAAGGGTATTCCCGTTATACAAGTATGTAGGGAGGAGGATGGGAATGAGGACACTGAGCATGCCTTGTTGAGCTGCTGTAAGGTGCAAGCTGTTTGGACTACAAAAACAATACCTATGGATGGGGTTACTTTGTCGGATTTCTTGTCGGGATTGCTGACTTAGTCGAACAGTGAGTCTCAGGAGCCTTGTGTTGTTGTGCCAAATGTTTCCAATCATTATGATCACATCACTATTGAGTTGGATTGCGTGTCAGTAGTGTATGGTGCATGGAATCGATCCATTATTTACCATATCGGAGTTTCGCTGTTTAATTTTAAATTACTTAATGTTAAGTTGTTTGTTTCAGCACTTATCATTTAGTTGGGTGCGTCGATCGATTAATAAAACAACTCATTTATTTTTTCGAGTAGTCTTATTACATGCAAATCACACTGAATAGTCTACTTTATTGTCTTCGTTTTTTGATATTTTGAATGATAATAATTTTTCTGTATCATCTTATGGGTGTTTGGGTGAATATATTGACTCGAATCTTAATATTCCTCCCTATTAATTGTTGATTTTGCTGATTAGGTTCTATTTGAATATAAGTTTTCAAAAAAAAAAAACAAAGGAAAAAAAAAACATAAACATATATCCATAACATTACTTTAAAAATATTTATTATAAAATCATCTCATACTAAATATATAAAATGAAAGTTTAATAAAAACATAAATATAAAGTTGTGTTGGTGAAGCTTTTAAAATTGTCTTCTTCTTTTTTTTTGTTTGTTATATAAATTTTTTAAATTTTTTTATTAATTTTCTATTTTAAAATTTAAAGTTAGCTCATTTACTTTGGTAAAAGTTTAGAAATTTAAAATTTAAATTTGGGTAATAAATTTTTTTAATAATTTTATCTATTTTTTAACATTATTCATTCATTGACTAGTGCGCAATGTTTTAGTTGATATAATTTAAATTTATCAGAATAAATCGGTACAACTAATACAGACCAAAATTTACATGGATAAAAAAAGAGAAGTGAATATTTTGCTTTATTACTAAAACAATGGACACCAAACAATGCAATTGACTAATTGAGACCAATGCGAAACCTGCAACATTGATGTGAAATTGTCAAAAAAAGTTTGTTAGTTGTTGGCTTGAAATTAAATAAAAAAAATTTCAAATAAAGAGGTAAAGTTTATTTTTATTAAAATTATAAATTATAAAAAATAACTATTTTGATGTTTATAATGATAGAAAGGAATTTTGAGTTTTGATAATTTAGTAAAATACTAAACTGGCTGGTTAATAAAAAATTTTAACGGTATTCGATTAAATAATAACATTAGTAATAGTAGTAAAACTATGATAAATTAAAGAAATAAATATTAAATTAACAAATGAATTTTGAATTTTTTTTTTATAATGCAAACATGAAATTTAATTTAAAATAAATATAAACATAAAGCTTTAATTTTGATTCAATTATATAAAAAAATTATTTTAGTTCAATTGTATTCAATTAAAAAAATAAATGTATCAATATTATTTTCATATTTGATAAATATAACTATTTTTATATTCAATATGTAAATGTTAATAATCATATTAATAATTTATGAAAACTGAAATCAAAATATCATAAACTCAAAATTCGTCTAGTCTTTGCCAAAATTAAGAGATACAGAGATTATAGCAGCCCAAAAAAATAGTATTTTGGTCATCTGTTAACGATACCCTTTCAGCTCTTCCGGGTATACTATAGCCATACTTGTGAATTTATGAGAAAGATAAAATATTCATTCTTAAGCATTGAATAGCTTCAAAGAGCTGTATTGCAAATTATGCTTACTCTCCCACATTGCTCAAACGAATAGCAGTTTTCAATTTCTAGGTTGTAAAGCTCTTGGGTCCTCCAACAAGTTTCCAAGTTTCCAAGCTTCCAAACTGAAAGTTGTGTTCATGGGAAAGAAACTACCAAATTATTCTGCAGTAATCCCAATAACCTACATCCTTTCCCACTGTGATTTCACAGCCAACTTTTCACAATCTCTAATGTCATCAACCTTCATCAGGTACGAATTCCATTAGTTTCTATCTTAGGATTTGAACTTTGCATACTCCTTTTTTTTATCTAAAAGCATGATGGTGGTATTAACAGTAACATCTTTGGAGTAAGCTATTTGCATTCAGTGCTCAGTTGAAAGGTTGGTATAACAAGGATGATAGGGTTGCTGAGTGGAAGAAAATGAAAGAGACCACGTTTCTGAACGTGCACTGTAATGTAGGCCGTCCGAATCTCTTGCTGCCGAGTTTAGATAACCACATTTTCTCCAAGGAACTGCCTTTGCTAAGTTTTCCTCTATTGAATCAGGAAAAGAATAGGACTAAACGATGATTAGGAAATTTAGAAATCGGCTTTGACGTTTTCGACTTGGAGTCTTAAATATGTCATATTTGTGATCTCAATATAAACTTGCTCCTTCATTTAGCCATTTCATAGACAGATTTTCTTTTTCTTTCGGCATGCTGTGTTTTGACAGTGCTAGCGACATTCTCATGACAATGTTGTGTTGCAACATAAACCAGGTACATAAAGCTGTGCTGCATGGAGATTCAGTCCTGTTCGCAAATCACCTGGAGCTAACTAACGCTGGATGATTAAGCTCGATTATTGAACCAAGGTCTTCTTTTTTTTTTAATCTCAGATACCGTAGCATTATTTGAAACAACATTATTGGAAAGTACACTTGTTTATGTTCAACCAAGTTAACTGCAGAAAGTTCCTCTCCAACAGCAAAGTGGGGAAGAATTTCAAAATCCATCTTTCAAGCACTGTTGACCTTCCTTCTTTAATCCGTGACTCGAAACAAGGGGTCCATTTCATTAAAGGATTTTTCTTCCGGTTCTGTTTGTGATTGATTGATTATGAAATGTAAATGCATATTTTCTTACTCAACTGAGCCCATTTCCTTCATTCACTGACTAATTGGCTATTTTCTTTGCTCCTCTGTAAATCAACAGTAAAGCTATTATCAGATAACTTCGTCTGGACCGGACCATGGAGACATCTGCTGTGGAATCTAAAATAATTTAGCAGTAATAAAATGACAAGACGCGCATCAATTTTAAAGTATGAAAATCAAGTGCTTGCTTGCATCAAAATATATGCAAGATCAAACTGAAGAAATGATGCACCCAGTATTAATATATGCAAAATACATTGAATATATCCAATAAGCAGTTTCTCACAAACTAAACCTATAAACAGCATAGAAAAAGCATAAGCAATGTATAAACCCGTGTTTATTTAATAACATGAGACCTCATAACCTACTACAAAAACTGATAATCTATAACTGCTCACAAGCTGTACCATCTGGAACCAAGCTGTCTACTGGAGATGATCAAAATGACCTGTTATTGGGTTTGGATGATGAAGATGACTTGGCTTTGGCAAAATCAACCAGGTCTTTGAAGAGAGCATCTTCTGGTTTTTCTTGTTTGGTTGGGGTCGTTGAGTTAAGGGAAAGATTTTGAGTTTGTCCAACCAAGCCATCATAAGAGGAACCTGATCCGTTACTGGAGTTAGAAGAACCACCAGGATAACCATGTTGTTGTTCAAAGAACTGCTGTCTCTGATTAAACTTCGAAGGCGGTGGTGGAAGGTTTCCAGCAGCAGTGTCCCAGGGTGCTAGAGGCAGCAACTCAGAATCAGCAGATTTGCTCAAGGAAGTCGGTTTGTCGTATATAGGCTGCCCACTGAGCATAGGTGAGGAACCAGAGTCACCTGAAGAGTAAGGAGGTGATGATGTACGAGTGCGAACAGAATGAGCTGCAGGTTCTCTTGTTTCAGGGGAATTCTCAGATTTGTAGGCATCACCACTAAGGTAATCAACCATGCCGGCATTTGTAGCAACCGGACTTTTTGACGGGGGTGGAGGAGGAAGAAATGGATCAACTCGCCCAGGCTCACTTTTAGGCGCTCTCCTGCCCTGTCCTTGAGAATTATCCCTTGATGATCTGTAATAAGCGAATACAGGGACTCATTAAATTTAGATCAAAAGCGAAAATAGCATAGGCAAGAAATAAGTAGTCTTTATGCATGTTTAACAAGACGGGATGCATATAAGTAGACAAGACAACTGCTACACTTTCATCCATAAAATAGCATCAGGGAATGCAACACATGGACACAAGTTGGTCAATCGCCCATGGTTCATTTCCATGTGCTAAGTCGATGAATTACAACTGGTAAAACTTATTTGGGCCTTTCATGGTTTCAAAGCGCAAGGCTAATCTGGTGGACTAGAAATATTCACGGCAAAACTAGCAGGAAAATGTTTTAAAGCAAACATAGAAGGGAGTGAGGAAGAATAACACAATGGAGTCACCTATGAGATAGCTGAGCAAATTCATCTTCCGACTCATCATCCTCATGGTTAACATTAACAAATGGCACAACAGGAGTCTCTGCTACTGCTCCAGTCGAAACAGTATTTCCTTTCAGAATGTCATCATGCCGGCAAAGAACACGTTGCAAGCTGTCATTTAGTGCTAACCCCTGACATAAAAGTTCCTCATCTCTGAAAAAGAAAAATCAATCATCAGCATCATTCCAACAGGAGGAAATCAAATGAAGATACAAGCAGATTCTCACGTGGTATTATTAACAAGAAGCATCACACGCTTTTGGTAAGAACGGCATTGATCAACAAGGTCAACAATGACTTCTTGCTTCACAGCCTGTATAACATCAAAAACAGTGAAGTAATCATTTGACTTGCATCAGGCTAAAAATAGTTATTAATTTAATCACCTCGCATGCATTAGGATTGTTCGGTTACAAACTATTATCAGAGAAGAATAAGTAATGAAGTTCAGAAACAGAATGATCCTACAGACAGACACAAATACCCAGTGTAAAAAAAGAGTGCAGAACATAAATTGATCAGATTATCTAATAATTTCAGTAATAAAGGGAACCCATTTAAGAGTCTGCAGCAGAGGTGTTATGCATCAACTTAAAACCAATTAGACCCAACTTAAATCTATAGGACCACATGAAAAACCAATACTCAATAGATGTGGTATAACACCACTTACACTCCCAACACATGTAGCTCAACAAGGTCTTACCCGTGGACAACCTCAATGAAGGTCATAAACCTCAAATGGAGTTAGGCAACAAAACACACCTGGGCCCCAATAGGATGTTAATCCAACTTAACACTAATTGGCAGGCAAAAGGGTCTAACTTGAATACAAGACCATATAAACCCTATGCTCAAATAGACCTTGGATAACACCACCTAACAAGGGTGTTAGATAACTTGGATTCAATTGAAATTAAGGAATTATTCATCCTAATGGAAGGCAGAAAAATAATACGAAGAACCAAACAGGTACTGTTGCCACAGATTTAAGAAAGAACATTGCACAAAGTGCAACAGAAAAAGAAGATTAATGAAGCTAATCGCATATAAACATATTAAAGCATTGCTTGGTAGAGTGGAAAGAAAATTGTGAAGATGGAAGATTGAAGGGATAGAAAAATAGAAAACTGGAAAATATAATTTATCTTTCCGTATGTGAGCTTGATAAGAAAGAGGCAAAAAAAAATTTTTTTGGGGACTTTTTCTTTCTATCCGGTGCTTGGTAGAGTTGAAAATTGGAAGGAAAGAAACTAAAACATTTGAAAAATGCATAATTTTGAACTAACATACACCTCTCTCTCATTTTCTCTCCTCTCATCATTCAAATTTGGAAGGATTAGTTTTTGTGCATTAGGATTAGTTTTTCACTACCAAGCACACTCCAAATACATTTTCTTCGCACTTCTCCACTCCCTCCTCCCATCCCTTCACTTTTCCACCCAACCAAGCACACCTTAACTTTTAGAAAAATAACCTTCCCCTGTACTAAAAAAAAAAAAAAAGTTAAAGCAATATGTTTATCAGAAATCAAACAAGCAGAAAATTAGAGCACATAGACCACATGACAAGCATAATGATCCATTTGAAGGGCAACATTTTTACCTCAGGAGTCTTGGGATCCAATGCACTAAGCATTTCCATTAATATTTCTGCTAGTCCAGAAGCATTTTGAATCTCCGGCAAGCTGGAAAAACACGAGTTTCAACTTCAATCTCTAGAGGCTATGGTAACAGAAACAATGCAGGTTTATGCAGGAAGTTTACACGTCAGAAGCAAAGGTGGAAGAGAGATGCAGCATAGTAACTTTGCAGTGGCTATTATGGTTTAATCAAGTAGAAAGAGAAAATACAGATTACGCTTTATGTCCTAAAATTGGTCACAACAATCTATCAGAAGTAAAACCTGAAGTGATCTTTTTTATCATCGCAGTGAGTTAAAATCTAGTAAATTTTCTAACTTCCAATTATCTTGAACAATTTACTTAACTATTAAAGAAGAAAATGTGTTTAAAGAAAGGTTTTAAGAAAATGCCCTGCTTCTTTTTTAGGGTTATTAAAGAAAATAAATTCAAACATTTCATTTATACATTATTGTAGATTTTATATAAAAAATACATATACTGAAATATTCCAAGGAAAATGCGATAGAAATTCTGAGATAATAATGCAAATTATAATGATTATTATTTAGCATAATTTACAATATATATCTAACATAAAAGTAAACATGACAATTTTGCAGACACCCAAAACAAGTCTTCTTTCAATCTAAGGGACTATTCAGTGAAGCAATAGTTCCAAAATCCTCATCCTGTCAAAAATGTTTTAAGTCAAAGACAGCTATCTAATCCACAACCAGAACATAACAGTTTTAGCACATATAATACCTGAGGCCAGAAGCATCAGACTGTAGAGAGGCCTCAATAGCAGCATCCTCATATGTAGAAGCAGGGTGGTGACTTACTGGGTGGGTCTGAGGTGGAGTAAATAATGGTACAGTATTCTCTTCTCTAGGAGGAAATTCAACTCCAGCAGCCTGATAAATACCAAAAAGAAAAAAGAAAAGTTTAAGAAATTATGGATAGATGTGTGTGTGAGTGTTAAGCATAGCAGCCCCTGCAGTCACTAGAGCCCTAGGCAAACAAACCTATTTGGTTCAACTCTAGAGAAAAGATAATCTAGGGAAAATGAAAGGTAAAGGAGAAAAGTATGATCCTCCAGTCTTCCATTACATACTAACAAAACTAAACAATAAAAGCAATCGTGTCTCTCAAAACATAACATAGAAGAAATTAAAGTGATGTATTACACGGATCGAAGTGCAGCGACCCTTGAACCTAATGCATTCAGGAATAACAAGAACATACTTGATAATATTTATGCTTGGAAAATTAGAAGCTTATGAAGGGCCAACAAAAGAAGGGAGAGGCACACAGAGGCATGAGAAAACATTTACCTGTAGTTCATTATATGCGGCAAAATATTGAGGATACCTTCCACTAGATCCTCCAAGGGCTTCTTGCCATGTGTCTATCAAAATAAGTATCTTTTCCCTAACATTCAAGTCAGGCTGCACAGTAATCCAGAAGGAAGAATACAAGTATTAAATACCAGAAAGGGGGAAAACTAACAAGAAAAATCAGGTATCAAAAGTCAGGTGAAGATAACTCACCTTCTTCTTTACTATTTTAACCATTTCACGCAAGATATCGCGCTCAACAATCTGCTGAAAAACATGCTCGCCACAATTTTTGCTGAGAGAATCCAATACCTGAACCAAGATATCAGATATACTGTGTCTGTTACCTCTTTATCATCATGCACCACTAAGAGAAGGGGGGATAGTACCAAGTTAATAGTCACTTGGGAACACATGATTAAAGTAAGTTATCAAAAACTAACTTATAAATGTTATTACACCAATAGAGTAGATTTCAAGTAAAATAATTAAAAGAGATATCTATATGTATGACATATGAACATGGGGAAACATGTAACTCACAAAAAGAGCTAATAGCTGTATTTTTGGATTTTTACTGCCCAGCCGCTTCTTGATGATTTTCAACGCATCCTTAGCCTGCCTGCAATAGAAAAATAAAGAATGTCGATCAAATAAGTTAGGATTCCACCATGCATCAGGCAATGTAAATAAGAGGCTAGGGAGTTATAACAAGGCAGCAATGAACTACACCTAAGCACAGGACAACCATGCAACTTTCATAACAGATGGTGCTCCGGCTCTATCGAAACCTTGGAACACAATAATCATACTTCAAACAATTAAATAGATCTTTCTTCTTATTCAAACATTTTCAACTCTTATTCAGACTTCAAATCCTTCAATGCTTTTCCTAGTAAAAGAGATAAATACAACCCCAGGAAACTACCCATTTATACAAAACACATATGAAATACATTGAAGCCAGATAAAGCGATCGCTATATGTTGTACATATACTGATTTACATATGTACATGTGTGTATATATGTACATATAATAGAGAAGGGGAGAGTATCCGAGGAAAGATCGATAAGTTAATAGAGACACATAGACATGTATGCCAAACAATATACTTCCAACAGAACCCAAGAGTAGCAAGTCTGTAGCATATGGCATTCTACAATACAATATGGAGTCAAGTGTACATTCTAACCGGGATATGTCTTCATATCTCGCTCAGAGACATTCCAAAATTTTAACTTACACAGTCAAGCTAAAGGAATCCAAGAGTAGAGTACAAGCATGCATGTGACTTAAAATTCCTCTTCTTCCTTTGTCAAAGTCACAAAAATCTCTCCTTTCACCCCTTATTCATGGCATATGAATCTTGCATAAATTTTCTCTCTACTCTTACAAGACCCACAGGATGCCATACTTGAAAGATCCAAAATTCTTTCCCTTCCACCTTCCCTCCCTTCAACACTCTCTTGGAAAAATCAAGTCAAGACAACTTGCCATTAGCATTATCAGGCCAAACTCCTCTTGATCGAAGTTGGAAAGCTTAGCTCTTATCTACATCAATGGCAGAGCAAATCAAGATAACCAAGCAATCTCCCTCCAAGCTCTGCCTCTTTCCTTATTGGAGAACATCTGAACTACATTGAAGTGTCCCGCAAAAGTGCATCACAATCTCTTCTAATGATATATTATACTAGGCAAAGATGGATGGCATAAAAAATTTGGCCTAAAATAATTTAAATAGTGATTACAGTACTCTCAGCAAACAAGGATTGCAAGTTCAAAAATCATTAAAGTATCCCCATTGCAGTATTCATACCAAAATTTGCATAGGTAGAAGTACTTCTGCTTCCGAGTAAACCAAACAAAAATTCCAAAATAACAATTATAGGTACCAGAATGCATCATACAACAGAAATTATGAAAGTAGATAAAAAAAACGCCGCCAAACATAGAAATAAAAGGAATGATACCCTGGGTCCATGTTTATAATGTCACATAGCTCAATGTTTAGAGCCCAATCTGGACCAATCAACATATCATTGGTTGCCCTCTCAGCACATGCTGCCGCGGTATGAGCCATGTTATCTGCCTCTCTTGTGAAGTAACAAATCCCTGTTTATTGTATAAGCACAGCCTACAAAAAAAGTCAATCACAAAACCATTCAATATCATGAATATGAAAATTAAAATTACGAGTTTAACAACATGAACAGCAGATCAGACGCATTTCTAGGTAAACGCTCACCAAAATCAGCTCTAGAAGATGGTCATCAATAAACCCAATTTTGCAATTAAAAGAAACTATAGCTAACTCTCTCTAAAGAATAATAACAGTCTGTATAGAAAATTTTTTTCTTAAAAGTAGATAACAAGGATACCAAGAATTGAATCCCCAAACTTATCCATATATCCTTAAAAGCCACAAATCATAGAAAAACCCAGGACAGTAATAAAAAAAACCCAGAAAGGAAATCAACAAATTTGATAGTAGTTGCAATAAAATAGTAAGCTTGAATAACATTATCTTACCGCAAGTGATCAAACCAATAAAACCCACTTCACCCCCAAAAAGAATTAAATAACAAAGAAATCCTTGAAGGGTATGGATTGAGGTTTTTGCCTGACTAAACCGACCAAGAAGAAGAAGGGAGAGAGAGAGAGAGAGAGAAATTGGGTTAATAGTAAGCTTGAACTTGTCTGCGTTTTCCGTGGGACGTTGTTGAAGACCTTTCAGCTTTTGTTTTCGTGAGGCTGTTTATTTTGTTTTGATAATATTTCTTTGCCTTTTTTTTTCTTTTTTCAATTTTGGCTTTGCGTCAGGCAGTGGGTAGTCACTATATGTTGGAATCAAATTGGACTTGTTCTTTTTTTCTTTACTTTAGGTTTTTTTTTTTTTTTAAATGTCAATTTTGTGGAAAGAAGTAAAAAGAAAAGAAGGAGAAGAAGAAGAAGAAGAAAGGGGTTAGGCTGAATTTTCAATGGTTTTTTTAAGTTAAAACCTAAAAAGAATTCCTTGTGACAGGCTGTGATGATGGTTTGGGTGACCAAACCATTAATATGAATCCATCTTACGAGAAAATTGGTTAAATAAAACATATTCCAAGTTTTATGAGGAATAAAATCATATATAATATTTCATTTGGGTCAACAATTATGAAAAATCAATTAGTTTTATTTTGCATTAAACTAATTCTAATTTCCCAACAAAATAAATAAAATCTAAATAATTAAAGGTGGGTCGGTCACTGAAAACAAATTAAGGGTGGTGAACCATATATTAATCTAAGCTTAAACAATTTATTTATTTTGACTTTTATCTTGGAAATTTCTAGATTCAAAGGAGAAATTAATAACTCCTTTTTTATACCAATTTATTATTTGATTTTAGTTTTTATTATATAAAAATATATTATTTGATTGGCCATAATTGGAGGCTGGGTGGCTGGAGAGAAGTCAAGCCAACCCAAAATGTTATATTTGGTCCAACTTTCCCATCTTCTTTTTCCTTTGGTCCTATCTTATTTGCGTTTTGCACCACCTTCTTTATTTCCATGTCATCAAAAAAAAATTTAATTAAAAAATGAAGTTTATATGATTATTTCTAAATTTTCATTAAATAAATGGATAGATTTCAAAATGTATTTTATTATGCAATTCGAAATTTCGTTGTTTGGAATCCTAAGGTATTCAAAGGCAATTAATTCTAAATTCCTGGTTGAAAAAAGTAGTGGGAAATGTAGAGTGTTCATACAATAACCTTGTTTTGTTATCATCCAATGACTTTTCCATCTCTATCCAAAGAATTTTTTTTTTTAATGGACATCACGACCCCAAGCTACAAAATCAGAAATTAAAACTTAATCTTTATTATTGTAATAGGCATATTTTGGCCTGGCCCCAAAAAATAATAATTGAAGCCAAATGATACAATCGGTTGAAAATAAATTAAAAAGGACTAAATTGAAAGATAATCATTAAATTATGGCCAAATCAAAAAGATGGAGAAAACTAAGGAGTTATCAAAATTAGTTGACTTGGTAAAAGACTAAAAATAAGAAGATATGATTTCTATTTTTGATTTTATTTTATTATATAAATAGGAGTATTTTGTTCTTTGAAAGGGGGATCAATTGCTTTGGTATTCCTACTTTAATTTGGAATTAGATTATTCTCTCTGTTCCTATTTCTATTGGAATTGAATTATTTTCTTTTCTCTTTCAATTACGTGGGAATTTTGTCCATTTTATTTCAATTTCTTTGTTTTTTTCTAAATTCATCCAATTGCTTTTAGCCCTTCCGTTTTTTTTATTGTTTTGCAATTAAGTTTTCATTATTTTTTGGCCCTAAAATTTGTTTTGACTGCAATTTGGGTCCTCCTTGAAGTTGTGCGTTTTGGAGGGTGGAGATTATTTCCCTTTTGGTCCCTTCTTGTTATTCGCACATTCAAATTGGTCAATTTCCTTTTATTTATTTTTGATTTGCCCCAAGATTTTACTTTAAGGTTCGATTTAATCTTTTTTTATTTTCGCTATTTTATTATCAAATTAACTAATTTAATATATTATTGCTATTATTATTATGTCTCTATTTATGTTTATTTTGTTATTCTAATACTATTATTATTTATCTATTTATATTTCAACTATTATTATATTTCTATTTGTTATACTTCTATTTATATTTATATACTAATATTATTTTCATTATTATTTTTCTTATATATGTTTTTACTCTTGTTATTAACATTCTATTTATTTTTATTTTTATTTTTTACATTTTTTGTTATCGTCTATTTTAACTTTTTATATAACCTTCATTTCAAATTTTTATACATTATTTACTTTAATATTTTCATATATTATGTATTTTAAACTTTTTTTTACACATTATATATTATAAATTGTTTATATATTTAAAGAGTTTTATATACTATTTTATCTTGAATGGATACTAATCTTTTTTTAAATTATTTTATATACTTTAGATCGCTTTTATAACATCCATTTTAAATCATTTTTATGTATTATTTGCTTAGAATTGTTTTATATTTTATTTTAGATTTTCTTACTTTGAATTTATTTGTTATTTGTGATTCATTATTATAACATTTTGTTTATCAATTATTACTTTGCGTTGTACATTATTATTCCATCGCATTTTATTCGTTTAAAAGGTCGTGTTTTAATATCGTTTAAGTTTTAAAATCATTTTATTCAAAAGTTTTCAAAATAAGGCAATACTCGGTATTTGACATCTTCGAGAAGATTGTACCCTAACGAGCTAAGTTTCGATTTTCCTTTTGACCAAATAACCAAGTATCCTTTTAAAATTTCGTCCGTGCTTTCTTAAATTAAAAAACAAGGCAATATTTTGTGTTTGGAAATTCGGGAAATAGTGCCTAACGTGCTGGGTGTTGATTTTCCGTTTGACCAAATAATTGAATATCCTTTTTCTTTAGGCATGAGTTTTGTAAACCCTGAGAGGATCTTGGTTTCGAGGGTTTAAAATGTCGCATCCTAACGTATTGGACATGATATTTTGTTCTTTCGGAACAAGAGAATCTTAAAATCCAACTCAAGTTGTTCGCACATTTTTAAAGGGATCATATTTTAACATTTTTTCAAATTTTCAATGTTAGGACATTAATTAATCAATTGGTACCAATTTTGGGCATTACGAGGGTGCTAACCCTTCCTCGTGCGTAACTGACTCCCGAATCCTTTTTCTCGAATTTCGTAGACCCAAAATCATTATTTAAATAAATTAAAATATGATAATACTCTAAAATGACGTGTTTTTATATATTAATCATTTGTTTATTTTGAGCTTGAGCCTACTAATTTGAGTTATTTATGTCTTTTTATCTTTTAGGGACTAAATTGGAGGCGAAAAGTAAATTCAAGGGAAAAAGCGTCAATTTGGATATTAAATGGGCCAATATGCAACGTGGGACAAATATGGTGCCAAAAGTGCGAACATGGAAGGCACAAGGACTTAAAAGCAAATAGAAGAGATTTTATTTTGGAAGACTCTATTTTATTTTATTCTATTAGGATAATTAATATTAAGATAATTATTAGGATTATTCAAATTTAGGATTTTATTTCAATTATCTTTGTTTATCTTTAATTAAATGTATTTATCTTTTTAGAATTTAAGTTCAATTAGACTATCTCCCTAGCACTATAAATAGAGGGTGAAGTGACTCTATTTGGGGACATCTTTTCTGTAAACACTTTCCCCCCCAAAAGTCTTTTGTTCTTTCCATATTTTTTTTCTTTCAATAAAATTTCTTTTTCCATAATTTTATTTACTTTCCCACCATTATTATGAGCCACTAAAACCCTTCTAGCCAAAAGTTGTCAATATTTCCCCAAAGGGGTTCTTGAGGCCTAGAATCCGTGACTTAGCCTTCTCGCCAAGTATTCATCGTTTCTCACTTTCTGGTGACGCCTTCCGCCCATGGCCCTTAAGAAGTAAGCTTTTCAGCATATGCAAAGGCGGCCGCTTTGTATGTTTTGGAAAGATCGCATAGTCGGTTCGTTAACTTATCATGCGTCGAGGTTGGCGAGCCAAAGAGACAAAATGGCGTGGGATTCGCCATTGAGAAGCGTTGATCTAGCATAGATTATCGGCTGAGTCGTTCCCTAAAAATCGTAAGTCTAATCTTTGGAACCGGTGGTCGTGGCGCCCTCTTCCACTATAATCGGCTTACTTGAGTCGAGAAGGATCATCCAAAAGCCAATGATTGAGCCCAAGGCGGAATGAGACAACCTGAGAGGCTGGAACTTTCCCATAAGAATTTCTTTTCTCTTAAAACTCTCTTTATTATTTTTATTATTTTCGTAATCATAATTTCAGTAAACTTTAAATTCTGTTTTTATTTTATTTTCGCTTCCAAAATCAATTCTTAAATTCTGTTTTTTTATTTTTTTTCCAGGAACGCAAGTTTTCTTCGGCACGATTCTGCCCAGGATTTCGAGAGACAAGCATTCGTATAATCCGGTCCCTGAGGATTCGACCCTACTTACCCTTTACTATTTCTTTTTCATTATTTTACAGGGAATAGGATATTTTTGGTTCTCTCAACGACGCATCAAATTTTGGCGCCGTTGCCGGGGATCGGCAACATACTAATCTTGTTTTTCTTTGTTTTCTATGACCAGATCTGCTCCAGGGACTCTTACGTTCAACTCGTAAATCGAAAAGACTACGAAAGCTAATCGAAAGGAAACAAAACTAAGGAAAAAGCGATCGATGGTGGTTGGAACTCAAAGCAATCCACCGCCGTAAAATTAGAATCGACGACGGCGAAGTAGAGTCTAGGGTTAACGAAAACCCTACTCAAACGTTAGAAAGTAAAGAAGAAGAAGTCGATTCCCAAAGAAATGCTGAACACTAGGGTTGACGAAAACCCTAATTTAGCACCTCAACCTATGGCTCAAACAATTCGGCAATCGGCGTCAAGCGCTACCAGAACAACCGCCACTATGCATCGCGTATCCTACTATGGATACCGATTTTGAATTAAAGTCGCTTGATTCACTCATCGCCAACTTTTCGTGGGTTACAAAATGAAAACCCCACAAGCATTTAAAAGAATTTCATATGGTTTGTTTGAGTATGAAACCTCGTGGGTAACGAGAGATCAAATTAAATTGCGCGCTTTCCTTTTTCCCTAGCAGATTCAAATTAGGGAATGGTTATTTTATTTACCTCCTGGATCTATTACAACTTGGGTGATTTATCTCGTTTATTTCTTAACGTGTTTTTCCTCGCATCACGAGTGGCTGAGTTAAGAAGAGAAATCGTGTGCATAAGGCAAAAAGACGCAGAGACTCTATATCGACTATTGGGAGCGATTTAAGAAGTTGTGTGCAAGTTGCCCACAACATGATATAACGGAATCTTTTGCTCCAAAGATTTTTATGAAGGCTTGAAACCCATGGAGATGAATATGGTAGATGCCGCAAGTGGAGGAGCGTTAGTCAACATGACTCCACAACAAGCAAGAGACTTAATCTCCACAATGCCTGCGAATTTCCAGCAATTTCGAGCCAATCCTGAACCCCCTAAAAGGGTTCACCAGCTAAGTAATTCTACCATTGAAGATAGACTTGATAGACTTACTAATATTGTGAATTCCCTTGTTACAGAACAATTGAAACCAGCCCGAGTATGTGGAATATGTGCTACACCTAAACATACGACTGATGCATGCCCTAGCCTGTATGACGATTCTATGGCCCATTTAGATGCTGTGGGAAATTTTCCTAGGCCACCACAAAGACGATACGACCCTTACGCCAATACCTACAACCCAGGATGGAGAGACCACCCTAATTTTAGTTATGGGGCTAATCCACGATATAACCAGCCATACCAAAATCGGGTCTTACAACAGCCACAAGATTCAGGTAATTCTCTGGAAACTTTGGTCAATAAATTAGCAGCTAATGTTCTTGATTTTCAACAGCAAACTCTTAATTTCCAAAAAGAAACGAAGGCATCTATAAGAGAATTGACCACGTCAATTGAGAAATTGAGTTCTCAAGGGAAGCTACCGTCGCAAAATGCAACCAAACCCGGACGTAATGCAAATGCGATAACGCTATGAAGTAGAAAGGTGCTAGAACCAATTTACGCAAGAATCTTGGTCAAGAAATCGCCCGAAAAAACTCCGTAAAATGACGAATGCAGATTCGAGCGAAACCCCATCGCCAAAAATCCAACTTCCATTCCCGGGACGATTAAATCGATTATTAAAAAGTAAGGAAGACAAGGAGATCCTCGAAACATTCAGGAATGTTGAGATCAACTTACCACTGTTAGATGCCATTAGACAGATTCCACGGTATGCCAAGTTCCTCAAAGAACTTTGCACCAACAAACGAAAACTAACAGGTAATGAAAAGGTAAGTGTTGGAGAGAATGTTTCCGCAATTCTACAGTGGAAAATGCCGGTTAAATGCAAAGATAGGGGTATGTTCGCTATTCCATGCAAAATTGGCCATTTGGGAATTAAGAAGGCTATGTGTAATCTAGGGGCCTCCATAAATGTAACGCCTTATTCTATTTATGAATCACTTAACGCAGGTTTTTTGACAAAGACATTTGTTATTATTCAATTGGCAGACAGGTCTACTATGCATCCCGAAGGAGTCCTCGAGGACGTCTTGGTAAAAGTTAATGAACTTATTTTCCCTGCAGATTTCTAAGTAATTAAGATGGAGGAGGACAACACTGCTGGATCTTCGGAGCTCCTGTTGGGCCGACCCTTTCTTAGTACTGCTAGCACCAAGATCGATGTCCGAAGCGGCACTCTTACGATGGAATTTGATGGGGAGATCGTGAAATTCAATGTTTACGATGCCATTAGCCATCCAAGCGAAGTCTTGAGCGTAAACCACGTCGACCTGATTGACTCATTAGTGGACGAGGCTTTTGAGTCAACTTATGAAGACGAATCTGAATATAGATATGATGATTATGAATTTGTTAAGACATTATTGTCCCCATCAAAAACTAAACTTCTACCTTCTGTTGTGCAGGCTCCAGATTTGGAATTGAAACCGCTTCCCGCACATCTCAAGTATGCATTTTTAGGAAAAGGTAATACCTTACCCATTATAATTTCAAATAAACTATCTAAACCCGAGGAGGAAAGTTTGATCCAGGTACTAAAGAGTCATAAGGAGGCGATTGGCTGGACCATTGCTGACTTGAAGGGGATAAGCCCTTTGACATGCACCCACAAGATTTACTTGGAGGAGAACACGAAACCAATGAGAGAGGCACAAAGACGCTTAAACCCGAATATGATGGAGGTGGTGAAAAAAGAAATAATTAAGTTGCTGGATGTCGACATCATTTTCCCATTTCTCGACAATGGATGGGTAAGTCCGATACAAGTCGTGCCCAAGAAAATGGGCGTGATAAAGAAAGAAAATGCCGAGGCGACTTAGTACCGGTCCGAAAGTGCGAACGGGTGGCGTGTCTCGCATCGACATACGAGAAGTTGAACGTTTATACTAGAAAAGATCATTTCCCTCTTCCTTTTATAGATCAAATGCTTGAACGTTTAGCTGGTAAAACTCACTTTTGTTGTCTTGATGGATATTCAGGTTTCTTCCAGATCCTTGTTGCGCCAGAAGACCAGGAAAAGACCACTTTTACATGCCCGTTCGGCACGTTTGCATACAAGAGGATGCCATTTGGACTTTGCAATGCACCAGCTACCTTCCAAAGATGCATGATGAGTATATTTTCTGAATATGTAGAAAAAATTATTGAAGTTTTTATGGATGATTTTACCGTGTATGGAAACTGTTTTACTGAATGCCTTGAAAACCTTACGATAATTTTGAACAGGTGCATAGAATTTAATCTTGTCTTAAACTATGAAAAGTGTCATTTTATGGTAGATAAAGGTTTGATTCTAGGTCATATAGTCTCATCTAAGGGAATTGAGGTTGATAATGCCAAAATTGACATTATAAATTCTTTGCCATATCCCTCTACTGTTAGAGAGATATGTTCTTTTCTTGGCCATGCAGGATTTTACAGCGTTTTATAAAAACTTCTCAAAAATAGCTGAACCATTGTGCGAGCTATTGCGCAGAAAGACAAAAATTTGAGTTTGACCCAAAATGCAAGGAGGCTTTGATACACTTAAGCAAAAGTTGGTAACCGCCCACAGTAGTACAAGCACCAGATCGAACTATCCCTTTGAAATTATGTGCGATGCAAGCGAACGCAGCTGTGGGAGCCAGATTGGGACAAAAGATAGTGAAAGAGCCTCATGTCATCTGTTACGCCTCAAAGACCCTAGATGCTGCACAAAGCAACTACACAACCACAGAAAAAGAACTTTTAGCTATTGTGTTTGCTTTAGATAAATTTCGATCATATTTACTAGGATCTAAGGTGATTATTTTTTCTGACCATGCAGCTCTTAGATATTTGATCGCAAAGAAAGAAGCAAAGCCAAGGCTCATTAGGTGGATTTTACTGCTCCAAGAATTTGACATCGAGATTCGTGACAAGAAGGGGTGTGAAAACCTGGTGGCCGACCACTTGAGTAGGATAAAAACTCCGTTTGATAATGATCCTATAAAGGATGAGTTTCCCGATGAAAGCTTATTCTCAACCGAGGCTTACTATCTGTGGTATGCAGACATAGTTAATCTCTTAACCACGGGATCGCTGCCCACTAAGTTAGCTCAATCCGTAAAAAACAAGCTTAGACGCGAAGCTCGAAATTACATATGAGACGATCCATACTTGTGGAAACATTGCTCAGATCAGATAATACGACGATGTGTTCCAGAAATCGAGGTAACCTCTATCCTTACTTTTTGTCACACAGAAGCTTGTGGAGGTCACTTTGGCCTAAGCGGACACAACTCACAAGGTATTAGAGTGTGGGCTATATTGGCCTACAATCTTTCGCGACGCTGCTTAACTTTTGTAAGTCTTGCGATAAATGTCAAGATATCGTAATATCACTAGATTTAAATCAAATGCCCCTATCCCCGATTCATGTATGTGAGATTTTTGATGTATGGGGCATTGATTTCATGGGTTCCTTTATTTCTTCGTTTGGAAACGTATATATACTTCTTGCAGTAGACTATGTTTCTAAGTGGATAGAAGCAAAGCCTACTCGCAATGATAATACTAAAACTGTTGTGGAGTTTCTAAAATGAACTATTTTTTCTAGGTTTGGAACACCTCGAGCTTTGATCAGTGATCGTGGTACCCACTTTTGCAACAAGGTCATGGAGGCACTATTATCAAAATATGGGGTTCATCATCGTATAGCAACAGCCTACCATCCCCAAACGAACGGCCTAGCAGAGGTTTCAAACAGAGAGATCAAGTCAATTTTGGAAAAAACAGTTCGACCCAACCGTAAGGATGGGAGTCTTCGGCTCAATGACGCGCTTTGGGCCTATCGAACGGCGTATAAGGGACCAATTGGCATGACCCCGTATCGACTTGTTTTTGGCAAAGCATGTCATCTACCAGTAGAGTTGGAGCATAAAGCTTATTGGGCTATTCGACAATGTAACATGGAGTTAGAGCCCGCGGGGAAGGCAAGGAAATTGGACATTCAAGAATTGGAGGAAATTCACAATGATGCCTACGAGAATGCTCGAATTTATAAGGACAAAACAAAGATGTTTCATGACAAAAATATAGTTCAGAAGCATTTCTCAGTAGGACAAAGAGTTTTGCTTTATAACTCCGTATTAAATCTATTCCCAGGTAAGCTTCGATCTCGGTGGCAAGGACCATTTATTGTGACTGAAGTATTTACGCATGGCGCAGTTGAAATAGAGAGTGAAGAATCAGGAAAGCGGTTCACAGTCAATGGTCAACGGTTGAAGCCATTTTACGAGAATTTCCAGGCCCACATGGTCGAGAAAATTCAGTTAGAACCACCATAAAACCGTTCAAGGCGTCGAGCTAACGACGTTAAACAAGCGCTTGTTGGGAGGCAACCCAATCTTTCTTTCTTTTTTTTTATTTTATTTATTATTTTCCTCTCTTTTCTTTTATTATTTATTTTTTTATTTTTATTTTATTTTATTTTAGTTAAATATTAAGAAATTTCTCTTCTTCCATCTAGGTGAAATTGAGTGAAAATACGAAGAAAAAAAAGACAGAAAGTGTGCACCAAAACAACCCTATCTATGGTACCAAACAGTTCTATTCCAGCCCAGAATGTCATATCTCTGCAGCCAAACAGTCCTATTTCAGCCTTAGAATCCCCAAAAACCTGCAGCTAAACACCCCTTTTCAGCAAATAAAACCCCCAAACCTTACATTTTTTTCCCTAAATTTCTCCATAACCGCCGACTCCTTTCTCCTCCACGACCCACTGCCGATTTCTTAGCCACCATGGTGAGAACCCGAAGCCAACCAACATTGTACACGTCACCCACCCCGTCTCCACCTCTTGCCGCTTCGCCATCTTCTTCTCCACCGTGTGCGCCAACCGACGGTAACTACATGGGGAGTTTTTCTAAACTTTTTTTTTCTCCACCTATTTGTTTTCCTTTTACTTTCACATCGAGGACTATGTGTTTTAAGTGGGGGGGAGGCATTCTTCGTTGTTACTGTTATTATCTACTATTTTTGCTATCATATTGTTGTTGCTGTTGTTTTGTGCTCGTTTCTGCCCATTTATTTTAAGAATATCCCGCCGCTTTTCATGCCCAAGATTTTACCAGGAATTGCCTACTGTTTGACCTACAAGCATGATTCTTACCTTCTAAGGAAGTTATGATTTTTCCCATAATTGATGCCATCTCCACTGTTTTATTTTTATTAGGCTAAAAATAATTGTGATTAATAGGGTTAATTCTATATTGCTTTTCGTAAAATTGATCAAGTTTAATATAAAGTGAACACTTAAAATGATTGCGTGCTTAATTAATGTTCATGGCTATTAGGTGATTATTGAAACTTATTTTTGACACTTAAATTTTTTTTTTTTTCCCCGAGCTCTCAAGAATTTTAAATATCGTTTAATTTTTAATAAAAGTTTTCCATGGTTATGAGTACACTTAGATCGTGGTCGATCGAGTAACCGGGTAGGGTGCTTGGGTTGTCATTCTACTTCGCGTCAAAAGGTTGTGTGACGTGACAAGTAAAACTCCGCTAGCCGAGGTTATGAGTATGGCTCAAATCGTGGATCGATCGAGTAACCGGGTAGGGTGCTTGGATTGTCATTCTACTTCAAAAAGGTTGTGTGACGTGACAAGTAAAACTCCGCTAACCTGAAATAAATAATTTTAGGAGTATGTTGGGCTGAGTAACCGGGGTGGGGTGCTTGGGTTGTCATCTCTCTTCGCGTCAAAAGGTTTAATATATTCCTAAGTAAATAAATAATAATAAAATCAGAAAAAAATCAAAAAAAAAAGAAAGAAAAAAATAAGAACTAAAAAAGTTGCACTTCGGGGACTAAAGGAGGAAATAATTAAGGTGTCTTTGTAGGTTTGGTAATTTACCTAAATAGCATAACTCAAGTCGATCTTAATTTTTGTGTGAATTAATTGGAATACTTTTCTGTTTTACTTAAAGCAAGTTTAGAGGTCTCTTTATTTTTCATATGCGTTTTTAACTAATTTTTATGAAACTTTGGAGTGGTATCTCTTTTATTGCAGAATCTAGCTTTCACAGTCGATAGGAACCATACTTGAGGGCAAGCATGGGCTAAGTAGGGGGAATTTGATAATAACCTAAAATGACGTGTTTTTATATATTAATCATGTGTTTATTTTGAGCTTGAGCCTACTAATTTGAGTTATTTATGTCTTTTTATCTTTTAGGGACTAAATTGGAGGCGAAAAGTAAATTCAAGGGAAAAAGCGTCAATTTGGATATTAAATGGGCCAATATGCAACGTGGGACAAATATGGTGCCAAAAGTGCGAACATGGAAGGCACAAGGGCTTAAAAGCAAATAGAAGAGATTTTATTTTGGAAGACTCTATTTTATTTTATTCTATTAGGATAATTAATATTAAGATAATTATTAGGATTATTCAAATTTAGGATTTTATTTCAATTATCTTTGTTTATCTTTAATTAAATGTATTTATCTTTTTAGAATTTAAGTTCAATTAGACTATCTCCCTAGCACTATAAATAGGGGGTGAAGTGACTCTATTTGGGGACATCTTTTCTCAGAAACACTCTCCCCCAAAAAGTCTTTTGTTCTTTCCATATTTTTTTTCTTTCAATAAAATTTCTTTTTCCATAATTTTATTTACTTCCCCACCATTATTATGAGCCACTAAAACCCTTCTAGCCAAAAGTTGTCAATATTTCCCCAAAAGGGTTCTTGAGGCCTAGAATCCGATTTAGCCTTCTCGCCAAGTATTCATCGTTTCTCACTTTCTGGTGGACGCTTCCGTCCCATGGCCCTTAAGAAGTAAGCTTTTCAAAGATATGCAAAGGCGGCGCTTTGTATGTTTTGGAAAGACTGCATAGTCGGTTCGTTAACTTATCATGCGTCGGGTTGGCGAGCCAAAGAGACAAAATGGCGTGGGATTCGCCATTGAGAAGCGTTGATCTAGCATAGATTATCGGCTAGAGTCGTTTCCTAAAAATCGTAAGTCTAATCTTTGGAGCTGGTGGTCGTAGGCATCCTCTTCCACTATAATCGCTTACTTGAGTCGAGAAGGATCATCCAAAAGCCAATGATTGAGCCCAAGGCGAATGAGACAACCAGAGGCTGGAACTTTCCCATAAGAATTTCTTTTCTCTTAAAACTCTCTTTATTATTTTTATTATTTTCGTAATCATAATTTCAAGAAACTTTAAATTCTGCTTTTTATTTTATTTTCGCTTCCAAAATCAATTCTTAAATTCTTTTTTTTTTTTTTTCCAGGAACGCAGGTTTTCTTGGGCACGATTCTGCCCAGGATTTCGAGAGACAAGCATTCGTATAATCCGGTCCCTGAGGATTCGACCCTACTTCCCCTTTACTATTTTTTTTCATTATTTTACAGGGAATAGGATATTTTTGGTGCTCTCAACGACGCATCAAAATATTTTATTAAAATGATCAATCTCAAGGTGATCCGACCACACCTCGAAAAAAGATCAGTGGCGACTCCATTTTTATTTTTAAGTCGACTCCCGTTTTTCAAATAAAAAATGGTTTTGACAGCTTGGCGGCTCCACTGGGGACCAATAAGAAAGTCAAGCCGTAAAATTGATTATTTTCTGTCCTTTTGTCGAAAAATTAAAAATTTGATTTGAAAAATCATGCTTCTTTTGTCGCATTTGTTGGTGTCATGTCATATGTTTGTTGTGATTTGAGATACGTAGGATATTCCTGCATCATATTGCATGACCGTTGTGGTCACACCTTCTAAGTAGGAGTGCAAAACTATGCCTTCGTGAGGTTTTCACCTCTGCATGGGCTAGTAAACTGCTTCTAGGATACATCCGTACTTATATCTTCGTGAGGTTTTCACCTCCACATAGCCATAGGGAAATGTATTCTCCTGAACTGAACTCGATCCACATGAGCCTATAATGGGTGAGGATCGAGGAATCTGCTAGTTCGGGTACCCTTTTCTTTAGAACCAAACCACATATAGTGAGCCTTAGGAGCCTACCATAGGTAGAACCACCAAACCCCAAGAGGTCACCCGAATAGGTGCTTTATTTGTTATTTATTTCTTTTGTACTAACGTGTTTGTTTTTGTTTTTTTATAACTGCATACATTACATCATCATAGAAAAGAGGCGTTGATTCATATTCGATTGTTAAACAGAACAGTTTGTCATGAGAAAACGAATTGCTTGATAAAATAGATTATAATACGGTTGTTTGAATATGGCATAGCAAAAGAAGGCTGATAGTTCGCGGAGGAAAACTAGATTTTGTTTTATTACCTGAGGATTCAAGCCGATAAAGATTATTCGAGAGTCGTCACGTCCCGACTTTCTTAAAGGAGTTAACAAGTATCGCAATGATAAGTGAGTAATAAGTCGCGTCCTGGATCAAGCAAAAAGGAGCTAGTGAAGGCATCTATTGGAAGTTTGCGAGATTTGACTTTTACGAAGAAAATGGATCGGTGTCTTTGCTTGGAATATGAGGGCAAGGCCGCATATGTAATCCGTTTTATGTAAAGGAATTTGTTTTCTAGAAAAGTTGTTCTAATATAATTGAATTTAGAATTGACGTCTATCTTTCTTTTGCATTCATCCCATGCATTTGCATTGTATTGCATCATTTGCATTAGATTTTCACAAAAAGGACCCTAATTAATTGAAATCATTTCAGTTAATCTGGAAACAGAGAAAAACTTACCAACCAAGCATTGTTACGGTACCCGTGCTAAGACAAAATATATGGACCAAAGATTAGAAAGACTTGAACAATTTCAAAAAGAGATGCAAGACCAGTTACAAATACAAATGCAAGAGCAACTGACAAAGATCCGGTAAGATATGAGAGACCAAGTGCTAGAGCCTCAAAGGAATATAATGAATCAGTTGTCTCAATTACTGACTAATGGACTAGAAAAAGGAAAAAGCTCCATGATTAATGTTGGGGAGGACAACGAGGGGCCTCTCTACCCTCCAGGTTTCACCCCGACAAGTTCTCAGACATCTCCGCAAGGTGTTCCTATCCAGAAATATTAGGCCGGTACCTCGGCACTAGTGGATTACCCGATAGGCTCAAGCTCCAATCTGGGGGGCAATCTAATCATTCCTGTAGTTCTTGATCTAGACGAAATGGAAAAAGCAAAAAGGGAACTCCCAAAAAAACTGAAAGACCGGTACAAATAGCTGGAGGAAAAGTTCAAGGCGATGAAAAAAAGCTGATGATTATCATAGAATTGACGCCAGGGACCTGAGCTTGGTTCCGGACTTAATACTTCCCTACAAGTTCAAAATGCCTGAATTTGAAAAGTATAACGGTACTAGCTGTCCCGAAGCTCACATTACCATGTTTTGCATACGAATGACTGGGTATGTCAAAAATGACCAATTATTGATTCACTGTTTCCAACAAAATCTGGTTGGGGCAGCATACAAATGGTACAACCAATTGAGCCATACTTAGATCAATTCATGAAAGGATTTAGCACAGGCCTTCATGAAGCAGTATGGTCATGTGACGGATATGACTCATGATAGGATCACTTTACAGAGCATGGAAAAGAAACTGAATGAGAGTTTCCGGCAATACGCCCAAAGGTGGAGGTAAGTTGTCATACAAGTTTAGCCACCTCTCATAGAAAAAGAGACTACTATACTTTTCATCAATACTCTTAAAACCCCGTTCATTAACCATATGTTAGGAAGCACTACTCTGAGCTTTTCAGATATAGTAATGTCCGGTGAGATGATTGAAAATACGATAAAAAGTGGGAAGATAGATGCGAGAGAGAGCGTTAAAAGTCAACCCCGAGAAACAAGAAAAATAAAGTGAACATCGTGAGCATGCCTTCCAAATTGGTCAACGTAGGCCGGCCGAGGGCTGTAACCACTAGTTATCAAGACTCTTCAAGACAGGAATCCAACTTGAGGTCAAATACAAAAAAGCTCCAATTTACATCCATCCCAATGCCATATAAGGAGTTGTATTAGGATATTTTCGATGTGCATGTGGTGTTTCTATTCTACTTAGAACCCGTGCAACCTCCATTCCCAAAATGGTACAATGGGAATGTCTAATGCGAGTACCACGTGAGAATAATGGGACACTCAATCGAAAACTGTATTACATTTAAAAAGTTGGTCGAAAGGTTCATTGAAATGAGAATTGTGAAGTTCAATGATTCTTTAGAACCTAATCGCTGTGACAATGGAGTAAATGCGATATTTGAAAGTGGGGGCAAAAGGGTTGCGATGCCTTGAACAAGTTAGAAGGGGAAGGAATATCGGGGAGTCTGAATGACATATCTGAAGAGAGAATCGGAGAATAAAAGTTTCCAAATCCTTGCATACTTGGGAGTGTTTTGAACAAGGGGACTATGGAAGAGATCCCTATATTTTTAGAGCTAATCTAGAGTAATATTCAAAACACGCTTATTTCTTTAAGCCTAGAGGCAATAAGAATCCTTTTATGACATAGACTTGTGTCTAGAGTTTTTTATTTCAATAAAATGCATCTTTTTAAGAAAATATTCTTTCATTTTTTCCATTTCATAGTATACATTCTTTTGTTCTTTGGACTTTATTTTAGTATTCTTTTATTCTTCATTCATGATCATATCATACAAATAATCATCCTTAGAATCATTTATTCTTTGGAAATATGTCTTTGTACTTACAATAGGTTCTCAGATGTCAACGACATGAGCGACGCTGTAACTGAATCCCTTTTAGGGTGGGATATGTGCTTAAGCGGATTTCAAGACTTTGAAGATGACAGAAATTGTAGCCTATGTCCTGATTTTGTTGAGGATGGTAGAACTACTCTACAAAGGGTCAGTGGACATTGTGAGTAAGAGGTAAAGATCAGAGCCTGCATTGCCATGAAGACAAAGCGAATCGTCATTCAGTTACTCCAAGAATTCAAAGATGTTTTCGCATAATCATGTCAGGATATGCCTGGGATATTAGGACTTGTGGACGCTAATGTCTATACGGTGTTAGAAAGACACATATTAATAGTTTCATGGTAGCCACACTAATCATGAGGTTTGGGTACTATTAATCCACCATAGAGGGGATTGTATCAGTTAGACAGTATTTAGGGAGACAAGATTCATGTGCCTCATTTATTTCTTCATAGACTTTCTCTACGGGGGGCATGGATGTTATTAGGCCATTCTCGTCTAATCGATTCATCTTGGTAGTCGTCGATGACTTCACAAAGAGGGTGAAGGTCGCTTCATATATTAATATTACAAGGTCGATAGTCATCAAATTTCAAAAAAAAAAAGGGAAAGCTAATAGATAGATCTTCAATCGATAAGTAGGCATATTGACCCAGAAATGCTTAGGTCCCTTCCAAAAATGCATTGCAAGTCAACTGATTATAACATGGCTAGGCGTGTAGCTTGGTTGGGATCTTTGAAATGTAACACCTAAGCTTGTTAACATCTTCCACATGGACTTGTCATCATGAATTGAGATTTTAAGTCTACGAACAAAATTGGTCTCTTTTAATTCATCCTAGCTCCGTATTGAACTCCAAAGTCCATCATCTTAAATCTTCAAAATTTCTTCTCGAAATTTTTTCGTGATAGAGTCTTAAACAGATAAGTTGAGTTTTGACTTCAACTGCTTAGATTTGAATCTTGCAATTCGACCTTGAGGGAAACCAAGCCCATCATGTCCATGGGCCTGAAATTGAACCTTAAGATTTGTATAACTTTTTTTTTTAATTTTTGTACGAGTTTTAAATTAATACAATAACAAAGTTGCATTTTGATATTCAAACTATGTCTCTAAAAATGTATTTTTACTTTGATAGAAGTAAAGAGGCTTAGCCTTTTTGGAGGGAGTATATAAATGAATGGCCATCAACCCCTCTCAACAAGTACCCTACTATGGTAGAGGTAAGGAGTGCTTTATTTAGATGTGATTGGATATGGTCCAACTTTAATTATATAACCAATGGTAGAGCGGTGAAATTTTACTAAATGTGATGGAGTAATTTTTGAGCGAATCTTAATATGACCTTATGATAGCTTAACATGGGGACTCTTAATTAAGTGAGTGATTAATTTTACAATTTTTGTGCAAGCAAATCTTCCTTAATCGAGTGATTAATTTGAGGACAGACAGTTGGTGAAATATGCAAGTATAACAAAATGCAAGGACTTGGTAAGTATTTTATTCATATTTTTGTGCAAAATTTGGGTAGTTTGTATGAAATGGATGGGAGTTTCTTATACGGACATTGCCGTTGCATTTACGTTTTGAGTTGATAGGTTGAGATTTTCTTCAAATGATGTTTTATTGGGAAAAAAAGTGTAACATTAAGATGGTAATGTTTAATGTTGGTGCGGAGTGAAAGTTCTATTTAAATTCAATTGTTGGTGGCTTTAGTAGACAATCGAGCATATGAAAGCTTGACGTTCGCATGGTTCATATTTAGACCCAAAGAGCACGTAAATCCAATCAAGGCCCAATATTAAGTAGCTGAGTCTCGTCAAGTAGCCATCAATTGAAACCCAAAGATGTCCACCGAAAGGCAAAGAGTAAGAAGATGATGACCCAATGATAAATTTAGCAACAATGTGGAAAAGAATAGGGTATATAGTTTATGAGTGTTATATATATATATGGGTACTCATTTTTACAATTATTTTCAATATCTTACATGTAATTAATAAAAATATATATTTTTAATATCCAAAAGTAATAATATTAATTTTTTAGTGTTTAAATTTGAGTTTGAGAATTATTTAGATAAAAGTTAATAATTAATTAATAATAATAGGAATTTTTTCATCGAATCAATACTAAAATTCGAAAAAAAAATCAACCATTAATTTATATTTAACAAATTAAATAAATCCACAATTAACACTAAGTTTATTCTATTAACAAAATCATGAAATTTCAAACTCTAATAATATTAATAATTAACTTATATCAAAGTAACCTTAAAATCCGAATTAAACATTAAAAATTTAACATTATTATCTTTGGCTACCAAAATGCATAACTTTTTTTCAAATATATGTTTATATATGTGGGTAATTATTTGATTCAATGATAGTCAAATTTTTTAATTTCACAAGCAGAGTTGCCCTATTTATTTAGTTTTCATTATTTTAAATATCAATTAATAAAACATTAGTTGAGTGGTAAATTAAATGCTTTAATAATGCAATTGAGGTGAGTTTAAATTCTATCATTTTCATAATTTTATTGGTTTTTAAAAATTAAAAAACTAAGATATCCTCGAATAATATAATTTATTTTTATTACATAATAACATTTCCGTAATTTACTTTTAACTAGGCACCAAATCATTCAAGAGCTTAAATAATTGTGAGTATAGATATACAATTGATGAAGATAATAAAATGTATAGTAAAATTAAAATGTACAAAAATATCAACTTGAAGCTTTAGCTGAATGATAAAGTAAATGTTTTACTAATGTAATTGATTGAATGTGGGTTTAAATCTCACTAGTTTCATATTTTTATTGATTTTTTAAAATAAAAAATTAAAGTACCCTCGAATAATATAACTTATCTTTTATTACGAATAGGTATTTATATATTTTTCATAACTGAGTTGGTGCCTAATTGACTTATAACACCAACTCAATCAGGAGATTAAATAATAGTAAGTATAAATATACAATTAAAGGAGGTGATAAAGTGTGTAGTAAAATTAAAATGTATAAAAATGTCAAATTGAAGCTTAAGTTAAGTGGTAAATTAAAATTTTTACTAATGTAATTTATTGATGTGGATTCAAATCTCACCATTTTCATATTTTATTGGTTTTTAAAATAAAAAGACTAAAAGACCCTAATATAACTTATTTTATTGTGAAAGGGCATTTTTATAATTTCCATAATCAAGTTGGTGCTCGATTGACTCATGACACCAACTCAATTATAAGCTTAAATAATAGTATAGATAAAATAATTATAATAATTATAATAATTTTATTAATTATGTTTTCATTATTAGGCCTTGTTTGATGAAGTACTGAAAAAAAATTAAATTCATTGAAAATTAATTTTTTCAATGATTTAATTTTTTACTCGTGTTTGATAATCCAAAATTAAAGCAATTTGATAGATTTTTTTTAAAAAGTGTCAAAAATAATAAGTAGATAAGAACCATTTATCACTTAATGGAGAATATGTTCAATTATTTCAATTTTACTTTCTTTATTTTAATGTTATATTATCTATAAATGACCAAATTTGCCCGGACCTATTAAACAAACCAATAACCCAAAAACAAAAAATAAAAAATAAAAACCAATGTCCAAAGTCCATTTACATTAAAAGCCCAGATAATCTAAAACCCAAATTACAAACAAATCCCTAACCCAAAACCCTAATGGCCCAATAGGCCCAACACCTAAACAATTTTCAGCCAAGCTGAAACCCTAGCTAGCCCTAGTGCCATATCCCCCACGTGCCTCGTCGGCACGTCCAACGCCCGAGGCTCGGCTCCCCTTGTCTCGTTGCACCAAAATGGAAACTCCCTCGTCCGTTAATCCTCCATGGACTTGCAAACATGCAAAAAAAGAGAGAAAGCAAATAGAGCAGAAGCAGCACGCAAAGGAAACAAAATAAAAGAACTAATATATGTATTATTTTTCGGATATAAAAGCCCAAAAACCAAACAATGTAAAAAAAAAAAAAGGAGATCGGAAAATCAAAACTGAGAATAGAATTTGGAAAGGTTGTTGCTTTGATCTTTTAACTTCTCTTATTTTCTTGTTTCTTTTTGTTATTTTATTTTATTTATTTCAAGCATAAAAAAGCAAAAAAATAAAAGAAAGAAAAGACTTACCCGAATTACTCCACGACCTCGTCGTCGGTAGTCCTTCCCCCACGCAGAAATCAGATCGAGAGGAGATCAATTGTCCTTTTCTTGTATCATTCTTGGGGAGAAGAGATTCAGCCTTCAAAGGGTTTCAAAAAGGGGTTTAAAAACCCATTTTTTTGTGACTCCGACCACCACCCATGGTGGAGTCACGACAGTCCGGCGTCGGCGCGATGATGGGTTACAAAACCCTAGCAAAGAAAATGGGGAGGGGTGTTTTCTGATTTTTTTTAAAGGAACGGAAGTAAATGAAAAAATAAATTTTTTTAGCTTAAATAAAGGCACAAAATGGTGCCGTTTGAGAACTAGGGACCCAAACGCCGAAACGACGTCGTTTTTGGCATGCCCGCGTGTGACCCTACCAGCTCCGGGGGGATCCGTGTGTTTTGCCCTTTTGGGGATATTTATCCCTTTGGTCCCTCCATTTTTAGAGCGCACTACAATTTGACCTTCATTTGTTTTTTTCCTTTTTTTTTAAAATTCTGCCTCATGTTTTGTGTTCGCTTCAGTTTGGTCCATCTCGAAACGCAGCGCATGGGGGCTGGGGATATTTCCCAATCAGTCCCTCATTTGTTTCAGTGTGTTTTATCTAGGTCCTCAAAGGCCTATTTTTTTGTTATTTACAAGTTTTACCCTTGAATTTCAATTCGATCTTAGCCTAGTCTGTTAAAATTTTTTTTATTTAGTTTTTTATATAAACTGTTTTAGTTTTATTTATTTTAAGTTTGTTTTCATGTGTTATTTATTTTAAATCATTTTATTTTAAGTTCATTTTACACATTTTAAACTATTATTCTTTTTAAAATTTTTATATGTATTATTTATTTTTAAACTATCATACATATTATTATTTTGGAGTTATATGTACCTTTTACCTTACACTATTTTATATATATAATACTTATTTTAAGTTTCCTATATTGCCATTTAGTCACACTATTTCACATACTAATTGTTTTAAAGTCTTTCATTGTGTATTGTAAACCTCTTTATTATTATTTATTTTAAAGATTTCATATATTACTTATACTAAATTGTTAATATATATATATATATATATTACATATATCATTTATTTTAAATCTACATTTCATATATTATTTACGTTAAATTCTTTCATGCCATTTTGAAATGTTTTATAAATTATTTGTTTTGAGTTTTCTCTATATACTATTTTATCGATATATATATATCAATGATTTTAACTTGATTTATACCATTTACCTAAATTCATTTTTGTATAGTATCTATTTCAAGTTTATTTCTCCACATATTATTCATTTTAAAAGTGTCTTATCGTTTATTTTTAAATTGATTGATGTCATTCACTTCATTTTCTTTGATTACTAATGTAGAAATATAAGATAACATGTGTTATATGATTATTGCCATTATGTTTTTTTTATAATATTCGTTTATTCATATCTTCATGTCATTGTGATTCATTATCGTAATATTTTTATTTGCAAATTATTATGCCATGTTCGACATCATCATTTCTTCCCGTTCGATTTACATCCCATTGTGTATTAAGCTCAAGTGTATTTATTCAATATAGATCGTTTTATTGTATTTCAAACAAAATAAACGCACATTGCTAGATGTTACACTCGTTGTTATTCAAAAAGAAAAATCTTCAAAATAAGGCAATATTTCGCGTTTTGGGAATTCAAGAAATCGTACCCTAACTTACAGGGTTTCGATCTTCCTGTTAAACCCAAATAGCTAAATATCCTTTTAGGTTTCAAAATACACAAAGTTTCGGTAAAAATTAAAAGCAAATTTGTTCTCGAGGATTCAAACGTCGCATCCTAATTTATGGGATGTGACATTTTGTTATCTCGGAACGAGTGGGCCTTTGATGTTCGTTTCAAATTAATTCAAGCATTTTTCCAAATGAGCATTGATAAAAAGGGATCGTATTTTAAAATCTTTTCAAAGTTTTAACTCTAAACATTAAAACGTTAATTAATCAATTAGGTACCAATTTTGGGCGTGACGAGGGTGCTAATCCTTCCTCGCACGTAACCGACTCCTGAACCCGTTTTCTCGAATTTCGTAGACCAAAATCTTTGTCTTAGTGAATCAAACCATTTTATTAGAACAATCAAATTACGAGGTGATCTGATCACACCTCATAAAAAATGATTGGTGACGACTCCCATTTTTTTCGTTTTTAAAATCAAGTCAACGCCCTTTTTTTTCAAAAAAATGGTTTCAACATTATCCTATTAAAAATTTTGCATTTAAAATTTTAATTTTTGTTTAGAATAAAATGAAATGTTTAAAAAATAAAGATAAAATGTAGAATTTTTTTTTTACAATTTAAAATTTATATTTATCAAACAATATAATTATATTTAGTAATTAATTTTAAGTAATATATCAATTGACTTAGGCAAGTGCACTTATCAATTAACTTAGGCAAGTACACTTATCAATTAAAACTAATAGTATAGCTATGGTGAGGACATATATCGTTCCTTCAAGGATTACAATTACTAGTAATTATCACCTTTTTATTATGTAACCTAATAATTCAAATGATTGATTAAAATTAAATCAAACTAGATAAATTAACTAATTAATGCACCAAAGAATGAAATACAAAAACAATCAGGTATTAACCAAGTAACAAAGCAATACCTAGGTAAGAATCCACCTAGATTTCATCTATAATTCTTAATCAAATTTATGCATTTTATTTTCTGAGTTCTTTGATCCGTAGAAATCCTTAATTTATGCTAATATCTCTTTCGAGCATAAGAGCAACTAACTCTAGGTTGATTAATTGAAATTTAATTTAAATTAAAATATCTATTATTGTATTAATTCATTTTATGGATCCCCTATTAGATTTGACTCTAATTCGATCGATTTATGTTGTCCTATTTCTAGGATTACATGCAACTCTATTCAATTATACAAGATTTAATCACTAAAAAGGTCTATTCAACCTCAGACTTATGTATATCAAATATGAATTAACACTCTAGAATTACTAACCCAAGAATAATAAAGCATTCATAATTGAAAATGAGGAGACTAAGTTTTATTACAAAAAAATAGAAATCAAACACTAGAATTTATCATAGGGTTCATCTCCCCTAAGTATTAAGAGATGGGTCATAATGGCAAGAGTAAACACTAAAAATACAATATAACCACTAGAATAAAAGAAATCCATGTTAACTCCCTTGGAAATCAACTTGAACTCTTGAATCTTAGTGGAAAATTGCTTGAAAATTGGCTTCAATGGGGTTCTCAAGGTAATTTCATGCTTTCTTTTGGTGGCTGCTTCTTTTCCATTTTATTTCCCTATTTATATCCTCTTAAAGTGCTAAAAACCCTTAAAATTGTAACTTTCAGCCGTTAGCACACACAATTCTCGAGATCAACACACCCTAACACGACTGTGTAAATTGCCTGTGTGAGAATCTGCTGCATGTGTACAACTTCTAAAATGCTCCAATATTCTAATCTCCACCGTTTCTCACTCTGATTGCTCCCAAGTACCCTATTAAGCATCAAAACATGAATATAAATTATTAGGAGTATATATTTCACAGTTAATGCCACATAATCATCCAAAATTGCACTAAGAATGACAAAATATGTTATTTTTGACACTTATCACAAACAAATTTTATAACTTAAGTTTAGTACTTAATTTTTCAATACTTAATTTTTCAACACTTACTTTTTTAACACTTAATTTTTCAGTTTATCAAACAACACTTTAGTGTTACAATTATTGTGGTGCCCCACACTCGGTCGGGACGGTCCGACTTGAATTTCAAATGTCACATTAGCCACCAAAATGACTCACCGTTTAAACCACCACAAAACACACCAACCGACCAATTACACCACACAATTAATCACGAAATATTTAATAAAAACATAATACCATGCTTCTGTTGCGCTACTCTTATCAACAATCTACAATAAGACTAATTCACAATTTAATATTTAATAGATAATTACCTCAAAAACTTTAGTTAAACATACATACATGCAGTAGGGTATTTTTAAAAAGGCTATATTCGTAGGGACTTGAAAAACCATTTAGTTTAAAAACATATAGTTAGATTTAAAACGTAATATATAGTAATATGTTGGGAAAAACTCCAATTAACAAAGTTTAACATTAGTATTGTAAGATTTAACGTGTAAGTCTTATTTTGAAAATTTTATTAAAGCATAAGTCTTATTTTGGAAATTTTATTAAAGCATCTCGCACAACCTCGTAACATTATTAATTAATTAGTTAGCAGACATTTAACAATTTACATGACTTAACGATTCACATATTATTGCAATAACGACTCACATATTATTGCAATCTACACAAAATAGTAACTCACACGACAAAACAGTTCTCATACAATAAGCAATGCACATATAATAAGTAATTCGCATAAAATGGGCAGATAACATAAATTATCAATGAGCACCAAACACCTGTTCATATGAAATAACAAACCACATAACTCATAAAGTCGTACGCTATCTCCTTGTAAGTGTAGCACGTATGCTCACACTCTCTAAACACACCACACTATCTCCGATGAATGGAGCTATGCTCGATATTCCTTTATCTCTCCAATGCATCTCTAGGCCATAATGCCTATCGCAATAAAAAAAGGTGAGTACTCACAATCATATGGCATGCCAACTATATCCAATGGTTCCATAATGTCACAATGCCAAAATATCTCTTTAACACATTCACAATATTCAGTAAAATATGGCTCACAATTAAGAAGAGCTTACACATTATAACATAGTTTGCAATTCACAATTCGCAATACAGCATGGTTCTCAAATAATATCACTTCCATGCAACATATATTGCACTCATAATCACAGTTCACATATCATTTATGACATAGCTCACATAAATTATTGTTCGCATATTTTATTTAGCATAGGGCACACAATAGCTTAGCTCACATGCAATACAACTCAAAATCTCACAATACACAGTTTGTCAAATTAATACATCTCACCATATTAATACAAATGACCAAATTAACACAGTTCACCATAATAATATAATTCACCAAGTTAACATGGTTCACAATATAACACAATCATAAATATAATTGGCTCGCATTACAGTTGAGCTTGCACTTAGCATTTCACGATAATATAATTTTGCACTAATCAAAACTCGCAATATCATAAAAGTCATAATTCACTTATGGGTTCGTGGATGCATAAATGTGCATTATCATTAAAATTCGCACATTATAGAAGTCTATATTATATTATTTACTTTTTTATATCCGTTTGCAAGCATTACAAAACCATATATGAATATATATTACATATATATACATATCTATTTAGTGGCCTTTGTCTCGTTAAATTTTAGCATACATTAAAAATTTCATATTTATATATATTAGATAATACAAACCTATAAACACATATATATTATATATAATAAAACCTACACATATAATATATATATGTAAAACCCCACACGCTTATATATATATATATGTATATTATCAAAACCTATTAATATATATATTATATATAAAATAAAGCCCATGTATATATATCATAATTTCATGCATTCTTTTCACCATTAAAATTGCACAGTATATATACTCAACGATCCAACCAAAATTGTAAGGATTTGCACAAGGAAGAAGTCAAGGTTTGCATACCATAAGTGGGGTTCGCATATGTTACCTTAGCCTGTGTACTGGAGTTTAAATGTAGTACATCAAACCATTCACCTTAGCAACCTTTGCTTCAACTACCATGCTTAAGTAAGCTTCTATTTGCCTTTGTCCATGGTTATAGAGGCTCTCAAATGAATTGACGCTTTTCATACACAACAAACACATTACAAACGTATTACTAACATCAACAAACAACATTAAATCATTCCAATATCTTAGATCAAAGCCAATTAACCTTTATATCGAAATTTTAACTAGTTTTGTCAAAATAGGTGTTTAACCACTCAAATCTTACTTCTAAACTTAAATTTCAACTTCATACATCCTAAATATCATCTAATTATAAATCTAAACTATCAATTTTACCCAATTTCATGGATTTAATTTTTCCAGAAAAATCAAGCTTGTGTGATCTTTTAAAAAGGGAAAAACATTCAATTTGCTTAAATTCATCAATGATTTGTTAAATTAAGATCAAATACCTTTTAATTAGATAAAATGAGTTAGAAATCACTTTAAAACCAAAGCTTAGCCAAGAAATACGAGATCTACCATTTTCAAGCTAAATATCAACTTAAAATCAAGTGATATATTGAGATCTTGATTAAATCATTTAAATCTTGAATTTAAATAACATCTCACTTAGTTTAATCATAAAAAGCTAGAATCTCACTTCGATTTTTCAAAATCGACGAGGTATGGAGCTAATTCGAGCTAAAACATGTGAAGATCTCTTGAGGATTTAAGGATAAAAACATGAGTTTTCTTCAAAATTGAAAAAAGATTTTGTGTTTAGAGAGCTTAGGAATAAAAAAGGATGAACTAGTTTCGGGAGAAAAGCTTTGATTTGGTGTTTAATAAATTTTTGAAGAAGATGAAGAATGGGAAGGAAGCAGACGTGGGGTTGTTAAATAGCCAACCCATTTTTAAAAATTAGGCCATTACCCATTTAATCACATCCAGTTTCTTCCCTTTTTCAAATAGGTCCTTACTTTTCAATTAAAACTAATTTCAAAGTTATTTTCAAATCAAACCTCTTTTTTTTTAAAAAAAAAAATCATTCTTTATCAAATAAATTTCCAGACACCTAATTTTAGTTTCTTAACCTAAAATTATTAATTCTAATTATTCTAATATTTTATTTAATTAATTCTCAATTATTTAATTATATAATCTAATTACAATTTCTGGTTCGCTAACTCTCAATTTACATACCTGATCCTCCTAACCCGGTTTTTAAGATGTGACAGTTGTTATCACTTAGTTAGACTTTATTAATATAATTAGACTTAATTATAATTATGATTATTTTAGATTAAGAATTAATTAATTAGTGTTATAATTATATATTGATTAAAACTAATATTTAGTATATGCATTAATAAGCTATTTTAATTCAAATAACATCTAAAAAATTATCGAAAATAAAAATTATATTTTAATATTATTTAATAGATTTTGTTTCCATCACAAAAAAGTATGATTTTCATTATTATTACTAGTTTTTTTAATTATTAATTTGATATTAGATAGTTTTACTATTATTTTCATTATTATTACTAGTTTTTTTAATTATTAATTTGATATTAGATAGTTTTACTATTATTATATTTTAATAATTGTAAATAAGTTTTACCATAATATTTTGAAATATTATATCAAAAGCTTGGTAGCATTAGGTGATGTTTTATAGATAGAATTTTAAGTAAGATTTAAATGATAAGTTAATTACTTAATATATTATTATTGAATATTTTCATTTTTTTTTCTATTTTCAATATCCTTTTCATAAACTCATATCTCAAAATCTAAAGCTCGTTTATTATTTATTTAAGTTGCAATCAGCCAATAAAATAATACATAGCGATGGTCAATCTGCTTCCATAAAAAGTTTGCATCATTCTAGAATGGGATTCAAGGAAGAATCCTGAAACATCATTTTAATGTCCAAAGTGATTATTATATCAATTATTATTTTCGAATATAGTTTAGGTAAAGTAAAAGAATATGATCCAATAATTTAATTATTTTATTTTACTCACTTAATTATTATTATTATTTTCAATTTAATTATTTAATCTTTTGAAATTAAATATTTTATTTTAGTCAACTTTGTTATTATCTTATCTAAGTAATGAAAGTTTAACATTGGACTTTTTTATTTATTTATTTGCCTAATAAAAAAATTATTATTAGACAAATAAACAAAGAAGAAGCCCATATTAGACTTTTATTACTAAGATAATAACAAGAGTAAATAAAAATTTTGATCTTGAAAAATTAATAAGTGTGTAACCTTAAATTTCTGAAACATACTTTAGTTTCCAGAAAAGTAAGAATTAAAACTATAGAAGAAGAGTAGCGCCTGTAAGAACTTGAACTAAATACCTGGGAAAATTCATTTTATTTTTTACTCATTGGTAAGTAGTTTATTCTTATGGTTTATGTTTATATAAAATTGAACATTTCTTAAAGACTTAAATTTCGTGGGCATATCACTTTCAAGTTTCAAGCAGTGGTGGTCGCAATAAACTATAGCCCCATTCTTTTCCATCTGCCGTTCTCTCTCGCACAAAACAAGCAAAACACAGTTTCAATGAAATTCTTCTTTGATCAGTTTTCAAATGAATACCAGTTGCACTCAAAGTCTTGGATAGAAAATTAATTAAATTGGCCCCTCACGTGTGGCTTGGCGACGACAGCTTTGACACGTTGTTTCTTTTTTTCCAAGTCTGTTTCAGTCTTTCCTGGAAATTTAGAGACAAGTCTTGACACTATATTTCATACAATTTCTCAATCAGCAAAGGGAATAATAAGTTGGTAGACTTTGCATGTTGGGACTCCCTTTTCTTTCCTGTTTTGATTGAGCCGCCAGTTTCGCCCTAATTTTGCTTCTTTAACCTTTTTAACTTCTTTTGAAATTTAGAAATTAGTTTTGTGATTCATCCTCATATTTTATGAAAATGTTCAACTTTTAATAATTTATTAAAAATTAAGAAATTTATTTATTTTTAATCTTAACAAAAGAGTAAAATACAGTTGTTGAAAGGTCAAAATCTTAGATATCCATCAAAAACACTGATTGACTTGTTACGTTCACTCACTCAAGAGGCCTCGAAAGAGAAAATAAAATTGTGGGGTTAATAATCCTGTGATATCGTCAAGACTGACCTATTCTTTTTCCCTCATTACAATGCAAATATGAAAACAAACAATCATAACCTTTGGCTATATATATGCACAATGGCATCACAATAACTTGCACTCTATAAAAGAAAGAAAAACCCTAGAGGCAAGACTTTACCAATTGTTAGATATTAGGATACTTTTCATTGAACTTTAAAGGATAACTACAAAGGATTATTTAAAATCTATCAAGGTAATATAAGTATAATGATGAGTAGTGAAATAGTGTCCAACAACTCAACTCCATCATTCAAAAGAAAAAGAACCATAAAATACAAATTAACAAAAGCTAAATTAAATAAAGTAAAAGGTAAGCTTTTTAAACTTTACAAAACATTCCACTACCTATTTCCCATTAATCATAAATAAACTAAAACACCACTTAGCTACCCAACACAACTCCACAATTTACTCAAAACCTTTATCAATCAACACCTTTACCCAATGCTCTGAAATAAAATATACCAAAAGATTAAAAAAAAAAGTTGTATAATTAACTTTGTATTTGATAAATAAAAAAAACATAAAAATAATAGAGGAAATAAACTTGACAAATTCCAATTATATATTATTATACAAATAAAAAATTTGTATTGTTTTAAAGAAATTTAAAAATTATCATGATCCAAGCCCTTATATGGTACGAGATTCATATCTATACTTTGTCTTTAATCACCATTTTCTATTTTTAATAGGGTTGACGGAGGATGGGGTCTTGAAGTTTTAATGTTACTTTTACTCTCATATTAATTATTTTGATTTAAATATTATTATGTGCCAAGTTCTCCAAAAATTAGTTTACTTTATGTTAGATATATTTTCAATTATTAGCCCAAAAATGTAGTTATCATAATTTGCTTATAATAATGAAATCTTCTCTTTTATATTGTTGTCTGTATTTTGAAGATTATTATATTCTTAGAAAGAGATTAGTAAAATATTGGTTTTGTGAAGGGTTGTTGAATGAATTTGATAAAATTAGTGAAGCTCAAATGCAAGAAGACCACATTATCAATTCTCTTCTTACTGCATGTTTATTGGAAAGAGCTAGTGAAAGGGATGGAGAAGTTTGTGTGAAGATATATGACATGATCCGTAACATGACTTTATGGATAGTAAGTGAGCTTGAAGCAGAGGAGACTGAAAATTTTTGTCAAAGTCGGGGTTCAATTATTCGAAGAACCAAATGTTAGGGCATGAGAAGGTGCATAAAGAATGTCAGCTATGAAAAATCAGATTGAAGTTCTCAAAGAAACTCCTAAATGCCCAAATCTTCGAACTTAAAAGGCTTTATTTAGGTGGTCTACCAGAATTGAAGAGCATATATTCGGATGTCCTACCCTTCCATGTTTGGAAATTTTTTGGGTAATTAATTTAAGGCATAAATCCGAACCACTACTTCTGATTTGGGTCTCCATTAAGTAAATTTTTTTACGTAGAAAACAAATTATTTGGGTAATTAATTTTTCATCTTTAGTAAAACTATATATATTTCATATTATTTGTGTAACATCTCGGAATCTAGGGGTAGAAGTTTTGAGGTTAGTGGTTAGGATCAGTGAGAAAGTTGAACATTTAGGTTTAGTTTTGCGTTTTAATATTAAAATGAATTTGTTGGTTTAGTGATTGTGAGCATGTTAACTTATCTTTGGGTCTCATGTTCAAATCCTTGTTAGTGTTTTTGATATTTATGTTTTTTTATGTTATTTTATTTTAAAAGGGGAAGTTATTTAAAAAAAAGCAAAGTTTCAAGTTCTTCTTCGTTTTTTTTTTCTTCTCCATTTTTCCTCTTTTTTCTGTTCTTTCCAAATTTCAATTTCATTTGTTTCTTGCTTTTTCTGTTTTACGCACTTGTTATCTATCGTTCCGTCAAAGGTGATTGCTCTTGTGTGTTTCATGTAATTGGATGTGAGTCAGAATAGTATTGTGGAGGCGAAGCGGTTAATCCTTGTTATTTGCAATTCTGATTTAAGGTGTGTCTCCGAAGCTGTTGATTTTAAGTGTTGAGTTATTGATGGATTGAATAATATTCTGTATATTTCGGTATATTTCTGGGTTACCAAAGGATGGGGATCGTTTCGATGTCAAAAACACGAATTTTAGTCTATTTCAGTGTGGTTTCGTGACCACACGGGTGGCCACACGGGCGTGTGCCGTACACGGGCGTTCCACACGGCCATGTACAATTGGGAAATTAGGGTTTTTGATGGTTTTTGGTTCCACATGGCCTGGCCACACGGGTGTGTGTCCCCACACGGGCGTGTAAGATCTCCATACGTCCGTGTCTCATCTGCTCTTTATTTTTGACACTTTTGGATAGTGAGTTACACGGGCTACTTACACGGCTGTGTAACTTGGTCACATGGGCGTGTGTCCCCACACGGGTGTGTGAGATCTCCACACGGCTGTGTCTCTTCTGCTATTTATTTTTGGCACTTTTGGACAGTGAGTTACACGGGCTACTCACACGGCTGTGTAACTTGGTCACACGAGTATGTGTCTCCTTTACATAGGCGTGTAGGCCTCCACACAGCCTAGACACTTCCACACGACCATGTGGCCCTATTTTGCAGAATTTTTATTTTGAGTTATAAACTGTTTGTTTTATATTTCTGTGTAATCTGACCCTTAGTCAAACCTCGGTAAGTGTCTTTGGGACTCGATTTAATTTGGTTAGTGTATATATGTGCGTTTATGGGCTTTAATTTTATTGCTCGTTTATATGATAAATAAGTATGAGTTTATTATTGTTGTCGTAACTGAATATTAGAATACAAGTGTAATCAAATCTGAATCTGCTCAACTAGAAATGTTAATGTCCGTTTCTGTATGTTGTCTGCATAATGTGTGCATTGTTGCATAGCATGAAAATTTTGGGATCTGGCTATGAAGAGAAAGAAGACAGAATTAACAGTTTTAACTGTGATACTTTTGTATAGCGGTTTACCGCATTATTCTATACGTATATCAGCTCAGTTGTATACAGTTACTCAAGTGACATAGTTCCACGTTGTGGTGTGTAGGGTAGATGAACATATTATGGTTCTATGTGGTGTGCATGGTGGACGGGCCTACCATAGCCCTTATGTGTTGTGCTAGATGGGCGAAGTGGTGTTTGGTTGGTGGGGTGAGATTTTGACTTGTGCATCCGTTCGCATCTGAATATACGTTTGTTTGTCAGAACATTTTGTTTGTTTGTGTGAACTTTTGGTTATTGACAATATAGTTAATGTCATGTAATATGTTCTGATTATTGCGAATGATTGGAATATCATTTATGTGGTTTGATATTGTATTTGACATATCGGTTGAGACTTTCGTAAGTGATATTTTTATACATATGCTTGTCTGAAGTATTTATTGTGTAACTCCGTCTTTTGCCATTTGTTCATGTTTCGGACTCACACTGAGCTCGTGTAGGTCATCTCTGTAGTGTTTTTCCTTTCAGGTACATTCCATGTTTTGGAGCTGGACTAAACATACTGGAGGTCTCAGAAAGATATGGTTTGATTCGGTTTAAGTAAAATCTCATAAGTTTTATACGGTTAATTTTAAGTAGGTTTGTAAAACAATTTTATAAACTATGGTACAAGTTTTTATGGTGGACTTTCGTAAGATGTTATTTAGACTGAACTTTAGAAACTGTGGATTTTATTTCCGAATGTTTGACATCGGTTTAATATCGTTTCAAACATAATGAACAAAAAGGTTTTCTTGGTTTGAATTAAAGTTTTTGTTTCCGCCACTTTTGGTGACCAATGTAACCTCCGAGTTTCGGTCTAAACTTCTAGACCGGATTTTGGGATGTTACAACTTGGGTAATTTCCTCCAAAATGATTTTTGAAGTTTAAGTTTTTAGTCTCGGGTTATATGTATTGAATCAAATAAAATTACCAGGACTTTTGAAAAACTAATTGTAATAACTAAGATTACATTTGGCTTTAAAAATATTTTATTTTAGTTATATTTTTCATTTTAAAAAATTGTATTTTAAAAAATTTAAAAAAGGTATTTAGTGAATAAAAATAAAAAAATTATTTTAATAATAAAAAATAAAAACACAACATCCATTTTTCTATATTAGAAACATAATAAAAATGTTCTACATCTATATAGATTTGAAGCAGATAACATATTTGATATTTAAAAATTGTTGAAAAAAGTTATTTTTGTTATGAATTTTATTATTAGGTGGATACCCATCAAAATCAAGATAAATTTTGATGTACTTTAAATTTTAATAGTCATTAGAATTAAAGTCCTATTTTATTTATATTTCTTATATCTATAAATATAAACTTTGGAAAAGCATTGTATATTATTCTCATTGATCAATAAAATACGCACTCTCTTTTGCTCTTTCATTTCCTTTATTTTTTACTTTCTGTCTTTTTATTTTATAATACGTTATCAGTATGATGATTCTCTCTGTCTCTCTCTCTCTCTTTTTTCACTTCAAAATCTTTCGAAGTTGTCCCACAAATCCAATTCCTCTTTCACCCTTACAACTTCATCTTCAAGATGTTGAAAGATTCAATTTTAAAATGAATCATGGTTCTTAGTCCTAATTTTTTATTTATCATTGTACAAACATGGGTAAAGTATAAATTTGGTAAGAAACTTTTATATTTTGACCATATTTTCTTTTTGAATTAATGTATGAATACTACTAATTTTTATTTGACATAAATTTCACATTCTGTTGGTATTTGATTTTTGCCTCTCTAAGTTGATTTTTTTAATGTAAAAGACATAATTGTTGATTACATATGTTTGCTATTAATATGGTATATGTATTACTTTTTGGTAACTTATTTTTTTAGGATGAATCCTCTTTGATTAGATTCAATGTTTTGTCATGAGTTATTTATCTTTCATGGTTGGATTATGATTAACTTATATATCAAAATTATTAAGTGATTTTTCATGTGCTCTATTTATGAATAAAATAATCATGATCCTCATTTGACTTATTGGTTTATTTTTTTATTTTTAAAATATATATTATCTTAACATTATTTATATACATGTCATGTGAGACAATATTCTATCTCTAAATTGGTTTCCTACTTTTAGCCAAATTTTGTGGAATTATTGAATTGTAGAGATTTCAATCAATTGAAAATAGTTTGAATTAGGTGCTTATCTATTAAGCATTAAGAAATTATATATATTTGTGATTTAAAGTAAGTGCTTGTCGATGAAGCACTAAGAATTTACTTCAGTCGTACTCAAGGGATTGCAGTTTGGGAAAAACTACTATTAAGCCAATTTCCAGAAATAATTACTAATCTACTTGAGTCACGAATTAGTAGTGTTAATTTGGAAGCAAGATGATAATAATAAACCAATTAAATTTAACTAACCCTAAATGTACTCCTAGGTTAATGTATCAACTTTTCCTATTCCTTGTTTCAACTACACGAGTTCCTTTAACCTAGATCTAATTGCTTTACCTAATTAACTATTAATGTAAGGCTCTATTCAACCAGCTAGTCATCAACCTAGCTGCGCTTCTTGGTGTCCAACTAACCTAATGATTCGGCAAAAACTACTTATCTCTCGATGTCAGAGTCCAAACCAAATTGAGGTAAGGTTATCACGAATAAATAATACCGATTTAGGGTTCATTCCCACCTATATGACTTCCTAGGATCATCAAGCCTAAGGTTTGAGGTTCTTTTTTTCCCAACCAACTGATCCGATAAGAAACTGTACTTTCCAATCAATTAATTAGGTTAATACAGTTGAAACATGAGAAATATGTATAAAGCATAAATTCTAATCTTTTCACAAACATTCAGTTAACAATGTTAAAGAAAGAGATATAAAGACTAGACTAAAGGAAAGAGATGCTCATGGATTTCATCAATGTAAAAGTGCGACTTCGAAGCAATCTCCGCTTGCTATCATCTAATGTCGGAATAGGATCTTTCGATTACAGGAACATAATATAAACTAAGTAAAAACTAAGAGCGAAATAAATACCTAAGAATAATTTATCTCCCCAAAATTGTGTGTTTAATTTGGTTACAATGACCTTTATATAGGCTAAATTCATAATATTAAAGTGTCTAGTTCGATTAGAAAAAATACTCCTAATTGCCCTAAAAACACAGCTGTCACATGTAGGGATTTTTGGGTTGCGCAACAACATAGGTCAGTGTCGCAACATAGGTCGGTGTCGCAACATAGGTCGATGTCGCAACATCGTAGGCAGTTTCGCTCCATGACTTGTTTTTGCTTTTATCTTCAGTGTTGTGACATCTGTGTCTTGGTGTTGCGACATAGGCAACAGTTTCTGCTTGAATATGCATATTTAGCTCCAGATTTATTCTACAAGACCATGTAACCTTATTTAGATATCTAAGATGTAATAAAAACTACTAAAAAAAACATAAATCACTACTTCAAGAATGAAAACATAGATATATACTGAGATGATTTGATTTACTATTAAACAAACTACAGTTATGTGTATAAAAGGATGTAAATAATAATGTAATTAGAGATAGATCAAAAGCATATTGAAATTCTTGCGAAATTGTTCATTTATATGAATTAAAATAATTTGAACATATGTGGTAAATTTGACTTAGTGAATAGTAGTCGAAGGAGGATTATAAAATGAACCAAAATACCTATTTATATTTTTATAGAAGAATCATAATTAAAGTTTGCTACGATTATTGTTGAAACTCTTAAAGAGATCCAAATATATTTCTCCAAAATTTTCCTCACTCATGACTTTCAAAAGAATGGTGATATAAATGCTTAGCAAATACACTCAAATAATCATTTGAAAAGGTAGTATTCAAGATTAAATACGTAGAATATGTGATATTATATGATGTTCTCATGAGGGGGAGTAAAGTACAATATTTGTCCCATTGGATTTTCTTGATAAAGTTTTTAATGAGGCAACATGTTATGTGTATTATAGATATGTGTACTCTTTTTCCTTCACTATAAATTATTTTCTCCATAGGGTTTTTATCTTAGTAAGGTTTAACAAGACATATCATCTACCAATGGACATCCAATGGGGAGTGTTGTGAATATTTTATTATTGAGTGGATATCCATCAAGATCAAGATAAGTTTTGATGTACTTTAAATTTTAATAGTCATTAGAATTAGAGTTCTATTTCATTTATACTTCTTATATCTATAAATATAGATTTTAGAGAAGCATTGTATATTATTCCCATTGATTAATAAAATACGCTCTTTCTTTTGCTCTCTCATTTTTTTTTGTTCTTTATCTTCTGTCTTTATATTTTATAATAATTTTTACATTTATTTGAGTTTGCACTAGTAAATTTTTTTTTTAAAAAAAAAACCCATTAGTTTCAACATTTTTAATTTTACAAAGTATTTTTAGAGAAAACAATGAAAATTATTTTTTTTAAATTTTTTTACATATTTTCAATTTTATTTTCTAAAATCATTTTTTAAAATTTTCAATCAAACACCTTTCTTTAAGATGCGTTTAGAAAGCTATCTAATATTGAATTTGGATGTAATTGGTTGTAATATGTATGGTATGTTTGGGTAATTACATTATAATTAGTGATTCATTGAATTGGATGTAATTGGAGGACCTCCAATTACACTCTCAAATTCTTAAGGAGAGGGTGAGAATAGATGTAATTAAATGGGTTACAAATAATTACACTTAAATCTAACTATTCTATGACTTTAAAAACAAACTCATACATGATTTAAGTTTAAGAAGTTATTTTTATACAATAATATATATTTAATTTTAAGACATGTTTTATTTTTTAAAATATAATTAAATTCTATTTTCTAACTTTATTTAAATAATTTGAAATTTTGATTGGTGAGAGATAATTTCCTATAAATTTGACCTACTAAATATTTAACTAAATTATATAGTACTTATTATAAATTATTTATACTACTTTTAACTAATTACATGGTATTTATTATTAATTATTTATACTTGATCAGACCAATTGATGATAACAAAGAGTTTATGTTTAATGTTATAAGATGAAATAATCTAACAAATATGAAATACTAGAATAATTAGATAAAGTTGTATGTTTAATTTTCTTATTAATTTTATCAGTAATAATATTGATATATACTTTTTTAGACTAACATATTACATATGCCAATTTGAATTTAAGTTTTGTTACTTATTTAAAGTGCTTTTTTTTCAAGTATTATTGATATTTTTTAATAATATTCTTTTTTATAATTTAAAATTATACAATTGTGTAATTATAATTTATATTACTAACATGTATAGGGAATTAGAATTATTTATAATTGCAAGAAAGCTTAATTAATATGCTAGTAATTATACTTTCATTCAATTAGTGTCTAAAAATATTTTAGTATTTTCAATTTAAAAATAAAAAAAATGAAAATGACCATTGTAGTGTCCAAATGTACTTTGATATTTTCTTTTAACTTTTTTTTTGTTAAAAATAGCTCTAATTTTTTTTAAAAAAAATTTAATAATTCATTTTATTTAAATTTCTATATTTTGTGATTTTTTTAAATTTTTCTTTAAATATTTGTAAAAAAATATTGTGTAATACAATGGAAAATTTATTTAATTGTATAGAAATACTTAATTAATTTCAAATATGAAATATTATTAAATATATTTAAAGATTTTTTTTAGTGTAAACTAAGTACGAAACTATTAGTAAGTTTACGTTTTAGTCACTCAACCTCAAAAAGCTACAAAATTATCATTGAATTATTTGAAAATTTTTGTTTAAGCCATTGGGCTGTTAAGTTTTTTTTAAGGCCAGCTACTGAGCTCCAAGCATTGATTTGGTGATCAGTATGGTGGATCAGTAACAATTGACGAGTAGAAGAACATACTTTAAATCCAAGTTAATCTAATGGTCAATATTGAAAATTGAAGAAGAAAGTTGCTTGGATTTTTGTTTGCAGATACATTGCGTTTAAAGTTATTTCATAAAAAATAAATTGATTTGTAGAAGAGAAGGGGAAGAAGAGCTATTGATTGGTGCAAGCGATGCGAATGAAGAAGGCTGTAAAGTAGTAATTTTAATAGCCCAATGACTTGAAAGCTTTCAAATAATACAGTAACTATTTTCTAACTTTTTAAAGTTATATGATCAAAATGTAAATTTACTAATAATTTAACGACAGTGGATGTAGTTTACCCACTTTTTTTAATACACTCTTGAACTTTTGTTACCAAAAACATATCTAACATATTAATTTTAATTTGATAAATGCATATTCATACTTATTTTGCAATTCATGTTCGAATTTTATTTTGTGATTATTTCTTTTAATAATGTTGACTTCAAAATAAAAATTTATGTTCTCTTTTAAAAGTGTAATATGCGTTATGATTAGACCCGATAATGATTGATTTTCAGCCAGTACTGACATATTTTTCCCCCAAATTTAGCATTGAATTATAGTGAACTTATTATATACGTTTGTGAGATAATTGCTAAAAGTCAAAATAAGAGACAGAGGAGGGACAAGGTGTTTCTGTTTTTAAAATAAACATAAAAAGAAAACAAAGGCGTAATCTCCTCAAAAGACCCCAATATACATATAGATAGATACATATCATGGTGAAAAGGATGGCCCTCTAGAATTTCTTGACTTTTATGAGCCTAATCCCCCCCCCCCTTCAATACCACACCATTTGAGCCATCTATTCCCCTTATTAAAACCAATTTGTTAAAAGAAACTGATAAAGCGACTATAAGGGTCGTTGGTTAAAGATAATGGCTCGACACCCAATTTCTCATAAACAATCCTCAATCATTCCCCTGACACTTCTTTCGCCTTCCACCCAATTTTCTTCCCCAGAAAACATGCTTCATCCTCCCAAATCTAGTTTCTGTTTATCGGAACACATGGTGAACAACTATGATTCTAGAGTTCAAAAGACAGCTCAAAATTATAGGCGTTGGAACACCATGGAAGCTGATGTGACTTCGATGATGGAAGACGACTCTGGAGCATCCACTCCTTTATGGGGATCAACCAATCCTTCAAGGAGTCCTTCGCATGGAAAGAACATAAATTACAGATGCTTATCACCGTCATCCAAGGCTCAAGCTATCGCTAGAGGCCAAAAGGAGCTTATGGAAATGGTCAGCAGGATGCCCGAGTCTTGTTTCGAACTTACTTTGAAAGATCTTGTGGAACAGCAACAGCCTGTGGTTGTTGAACCGAAACAGAAGAGTTTTGCTGAAGGGAGAGGTACCATCGACCAACATACATACAACAAAGAGAAGGGGAAGAAGAAGATGAAGAAGAATCCGAAGCCTCAATTTAATAGAAGTGGGAGCATAGATAATGGAGGGCTTCTTCTGAAAATGGTGTTTCCATTTTCCTTAGGGTCAAAGTGTAAGAACAAGAAGAAGAAGAAGAATGAGTCTAATACAAATCATAATTCCAAAGTTTCTCCAAAGCCAACTCTATCAGATGAATCTGGTAAGAAAGTAGATAAAGAGTGGTGGAAGAAGAGATCGGGATCGAACAAGAGTGAAGGTGGTGGATCCAATATTAACAGTGGAAGCAGCAAAAGTAGCCGTAGTAGCAGCACCGGTAGCAGCAGCAGCAGCAGCAGCTGCGGGAACATCAACAGTACCAGCCACAGGTATGTCATAACTGAAAATTTCAGCTATCTTTGTGCTTTCAAACGTTGGATTTGCTTAAATAATAAATAACTCAATTTTCACTTCAATCATGTATCTGAATTTTTCATACTCATATCAAAATATGTATAATAGCAAAGGTCGGACACTGATTAGGAATTTCTTTAACTTTATGCAAATGATAATTATTTCCTGGTTTTAGAGTAAGTTTCATATAGGAACAGAACAAACTTTTGCTGTAAATGCAGAGACCGCAGAGTCATTGGCCTTATTGTAGTGGTTACATATAGCAAGTAATATTTAATTCTTTTTTCAAAATTCTAGAATAGCTAAACAGATGAAAATATCATCTACTGTAAATTTCTAGCTCTCAACGTCCTAGTCAAAGTCTTTTATAAAGAAACAAGGAAGCAAAAGGAGATAATATCATATACGACATATATTTTTATTTCAAACAGGACTGCAGCTTTTGCACCAAGAAACCTTTATATATAATATCAATTAAAGGCAAAGATTCAAATTTCAATCTAGAGACCTCCATTTTGAAGGTTACTATCAGCTTTTGATGTTTAAGCCAAATAGTCAAAAGCTATTGTGAATTATATATAAGTTTCAAAAAGTTGTGGGTATTGTGGCTAAATGCATATTATATAGGGAAGGACAAAAATATGCCATCTCTTAAAGCCTTCAAGAGATGACCAATGTTTATGAGCAGTAACATTTGAGTTCTTATGTTGAAATAATGCAGGCATAAAGGGAATGGGTGCTTAGCTTTCATCTTCACTAGGAAAAGCAAAGCATCGCGGTGAAAGGGCAGCCTTCGGCCTACTTTGAAAATGAAGTTCAAGGTGTAATTATGTTCAAGTAATGCTAAATGTTTACGCTAAATGAGGTTGGCATGCAGCTGCAAAGCCTCAGAGATTGTAATTGCAGAGTTCTCTGTTTTTTCTTCTTAGCTGAAGATGAATCATAATTTTGGTGTCCTCTAGTTTGAAATGAGCAGAAGACAAGTGATTAAGGAGTGCCAAGATGAACAGGTTTATGGGGAATCTGTGAATGATATCTCTTACCATAGCGACCAGATTTAAACTGTATCTTGTATATCTTCTTTCTTTGTGTTAAAACTTGGGAACTTTTTTGCTTGATCTTAACATTTTACTGAAATCATATTCATGGGGTTGTGTTTTTCATTTTGATTACGCCTTTATCTTTTCAACTCGACCTTGGTATATTCATTAAAAGTGAATCAAACAAGGGCCTGGCAACAAGTCATTTTGATAGCTCATATCATATCATATCCCATTCCCACCCCCATCACATTGAACCATGGTCTCCTCTCAAAGTCCAAATTTTCAGGCCCATTATTTCAACTTCGAATAGACATTTATCATTAATCGTTTCCTGGTCCACCTTCCGTTAATTTATTACCTTTATTTGATTCTCTTCAACGGCATTGCCTACCTAAAACTGTCATCCCATTCTCCTCAAATGGCACCTTCTTAGACAGGTAATCTGTTGTTTATTCATTTCATATTAACATATTTTATTATATTATAATAAAGTTTAGAATATTGTTATACACCTATCCCAATGGGGACACGTGGCAACATGAGAACTAGCTAGAGACACTTGTGAGCAACCCTTCGCCTTGTACTGTCCGAATAGTCACCTAATGACCGACTATCTCTCACTCGAAAGGAACCATCTATTCTTGACCACCCGGTCGAGTCCTCTATTAAGCCATCCGTTATTAACGGGTGCACTCTCCTTAAAAGGAGATTACTAGAGAACCATCACTTCTCTTGTAAATATCCCAAAAGCACAACATAGAAAGGGGGTCCCCTATTTCCTTCCAACAAAGCCTAAGAAACCAAGCCATCATTCTCTCCCCTCCACTCTCTTACTTTTTTGGCTCTTGGCCCAAGTGTGGGTGAACCAGTCTTCCTCGTCAACATCCCCTCCTCTTTTTCTAATCTTGTTGATTTCGCGTATCAACAATGGTGCGGTGAGCGTGCACGGTGCCTTTTTTATTCCCTGCATTTTTCACATTGATTTTCCTTTGTTGTTTTGCATAATTTCGTCCCTACGACTACTTTCTTTGAGCTCTTTCATGGTGATCCGTACATGCTAATCACTAGGTTTTCCTCTCTCCCTCTCCTCTCTTATTTCCCTTTCCCCGTCTCTCTTTTATTCTTATTCCGTCTCATGATATGTTGTTTTTCTGATTTTTTTTAAAGATTGGTTTAAGCCAAGGCCATCAAAAGTTTCTTCAAGAAAGTGTAATGATATGCTTTTTTAGTTTCTTAGCACTTTGTTATATGGTCAGTGACTGCTGACCGTTTGCCTTAGCTGTTAGAATATTGCAATACATTAGGGCATTGCTCTATGAACATATGGTTTGATGTATAGGGGTCATTGTTCATGCTATTGTTGTTGTTGTATGGTTAAATTGCCAAGAGTAGCAAAGATTTAGCGAAAATGAATGCCATTAAATTCTTTTTCCAAGAAAGACTTGTGCACTTCATTCTTTTTATTAAATGGGCAACCGTCATTGCTGGTAATTCATGGTTTTATTATCATAGTGACACGTTATCTAAGTGATTGGGGAGGGTTAACATATTAGCATTGATTAATTCTTTGAATTCAGTAACTATATCTTTTCTCCTTCAATATTCCTTTTAAATTAATTTCTCTAATCATTAATTTGGGCGCCAAAGTTCTAGTTATTGATAAAAAAAATTCTATTCTTTTTTTGGGTCATCCCATGTACTCAATTTTTGAGGTGTCTTCTACATGTGGGTTAAGGCAGTAAAAGAGTTAAGAGCTACATCATAGGGATTTTTATGGGTTAATTTTTGTTTCAGTATTAGAGACTTTTTAGTAGAGTTGCGTAGATTTTAGTATGGTTTCTTGTCAAAAGAAAGAGTGAAGAAAACTTGAAATTTGTTAAGGACCTTTCTTTTCAATTATTATTATTATTATTATTTAGTGAGTGTTAAGCTTTAGAATTTAAAATTTTCATTATCTTAAAAAATAATAATTAATAAATATAACTACTATTTTTAGCTTTTTTTAATTACCAACTTTACCTATCACTCGTACAAAAGTACTTAACTAGCTCTCTGCTCTGCTTTGTTGTAGTTTTTGACAAAACTCAATGGACATCCCCTTCATTTCCCTTTCACTCACCCGCTATCCCTATTGTAAGTCAGATCTTTCTTTCTTTTAATATGCATAAACATACAAGCATATTAATAATATATGAATAGCAATAGCAATCTCATGAAGCGGGGTTAAGGAACCTCGTCAAGGGTGACAACATGCAATGCAATGCAATGCAATGCAATGCATGTATCTATATTTAATAAATAAAGAAGGAAGTTGTTAAAAGGAAACCACAAAGGGTTACGACTTTTTTTCCGTAATAATTTAGAAAAAAAGATAATTATTTCTTTTAATTACATTATGGCAGCAAAGTTTATAGCATGTTACGAGACATCAAACCATGGACTATGGTTGCGAAACTTTATCACTGGACTACTCATTTTGGAGAATATAGAAAGATTACTCAAATTATTTTGTGACAATAAGTTAGTAGTGTTGTATTCCAATAACAACAAAAACTCATTTTAAGTTAAATCATATTAATATAAAATTCCTAGTTGTGAGAGAGAGTGTGTAAAGTAAACAAATATCCATATAGCACATTGGGACAAACTCCATGATAGCGGATCTGCTCACAAAAGTTTTACCATCCAAGGTCTTTCATGAGCACACTACTCATATGAGTGTTATATTATTTGAGGATATAATGGTTTAGTGGGAGTTTGTATTTTATTTGCTTTATGTTTGTTTTCAAACATTTATGTATTTGGTTATTTTTTATCAGAAATGAAGTATTCAGTTTATTTGATACTAACCTCACTTAAATTTAAGGAGGACCAATTGGAAATAGGCATGTTTGGTTCATATTGCATATAATTTTCATGCTACGCATCCATTATTGATCTATGTCATTTGACTATATTTGTATATGTGACCATTGATGAGTTTAGTCATGATTAATATGAAAAAGACTGCTTTGATCCCATATGAATATAGTTGATGGACGGGATTGTTATAGAATATCTGTTATATAATAGTAAACTTTGAGCTCATAAAGTTTTACATTTGTTAGAAAAAATATGTTAATCAAGTAGGAGATTGTTGGATTAAGATCCTCAATTATGAGCACATATGTATAATGTATAATGTATAATGCTATTATAAAGTGCGATACAAAACTAAGTGACCAATTATGTTAAAAGTGTCATAGGTATTAAAGTGTTATGAAAATAATATATAGATACCATAAGTAGTATTTATAATTTGATGAGGGACCAAATTATAAATACCCAAAACTAGTTTAATAATTAGTTACTTTAAAGAGTTAGTGGTCCCCAAGTAATAGATATATCTTGTATTTCTTTTTCATCCCCATTAGAAAGTTATATTAAGAGGAAAAAAAACTATTTTCTTGGAAAATCAAAACCTTCTAGGCAATCTTCAACAATGGGTTTAAATATGCTTCTGCATATAGTTTTGTTCTTAATGATCTAACATGACAGATCCTTGTTTATATCAGATTCTTTCAGTTCTGTCAATAGGACCTTCTATAAGCCCTCCCCTTGTGTGAGAGAAAGACCCCCCGTAAGCCTCCCCTCATGTGTAGGAGCAAGACCTGTTGTAAGCCTCCTCATATATAGGAGTAGGACCTCTTGTAAGCCTCCCCCATGTGCTGGAGTAGGACATTTATTACTCTCTACGTAATTCCAAGCTGCGAGAGTCGACAATAGTGCAATCTATCTTTGATCAACATTTGGGTCCCTTCGTGAACCGTTCGGTGACTCTCTGTGGATGCAAGGTATATCTTTAGACATCAACATTTAGGCCCCTTTGTGAACCATTCAACGAGTCTCTATGAAGGTGAGGAATATCTTCAAAAATCAACATTCGAGCCCCTCCGTGAATTGTTCAGCAGATCTTCACGGAGGTGAGGCGTACCTTCAAAAATCGACACACGGTACCTTCCAATGTATTTCCTCCCAAAAGTACCCTTCCCAAGGTATCCATCTACAATACCTTCTCACGAGTACCTTCCCATTGAACCAACCAAGTTACAGCTCTCACACCTTTCTGCTAGGGTTCATTTTCATTCCACTGAGGGTTTATTCATCAAATGGTGGCTCATCTTATTACATTTGCATAATCTCGAATAGTTGCTATTACCTTCAAGGTGAGCTTAATATCGAATGGTCATTTTTCCTTCAACGTTAGGATAATTTTAAATACTCACGAATAACATTTCCTTCAACTAGGAAGGAGGGGGCAATTATTACAGAAATGAATGCTGACTACAATGTGAGTCCCACAAAAAACCTTTATATATATACACCCCATTTGGGATTCGCCGACATATTGTTAAAAGGGGTAGACATGAATTTTAATAGCCTCACAAGGCATTGTACATTATTGGATCATCGAGCTAATAATTGCATCCTCCGTCCCGTTGCTTCATTTGTAACAACTACCACTTGCGAGGGCAACTTGCAAATGGTCTCAAGGCACAATCATTTTATAACTTAACTCTTGACTGGGGGAGGGGACTATTGTTATACCCCTATCGCGATAGGGACACGTGGCAACACGAGACTTAATTAGAGAGACTCGCAAGAAAACCTCTACCTTTTACCGTTCAAACGGTCTCTTAGTGACCAACTATCCCCTCTACCGAAAGAACCATCCATCCTTGACCTCTCGGTTGAGTCCTCTTTTAAGTCATTTGTTATTAATAGGTGTACTCTCCTAAAAAAAGGATCGCCCAATAACCACCATCTCGCCTATAAATACCCCCAAAGCTTAAGAGACCAAGCCATCATCCTCTCCCCTCCATTCTCCTACTTCTTTAGCTCTCAGCTCTGACGTGGGTGGACCGACCTTCCTCATCACCATCCCTTCCTTTTTCTCCAACCTCGTTGATATCGTGTATCAACAAATTTTGTATGTTTATGTAAATTTTGATAAGTTATTAATTTATATTATAATTTTACCTAGTAGTTAAAGAACAAATTTTATCTAAATGAATTATCTAAAGAAAAAAATAACTCTACTTAAATAAAAAAAAAGATAAACTTTATCTAAATAACTACATTAGCCCCCTTCTCAAAAAAGAAATTGTCCTCGAGTTAATTCATCTTCCAAATATAAAAGTTCATCAAATGGATGATAAATGGAGAGATCAATTACATTAAAAGTTCTAGAGATTTTGCATATTCTTTGACAGCTTCATTACATAACCATTGTCATTTATCTTCTTTAAAATGAGTTCGTCCCATACTTATTGTGTTGTAGATTGTTATACGTGCCAACTAGAAACCTTTCCTTTAACAAAGCACCATAACGTTATATTTTTCTTCAAAATTTTGACAACTTCGATGCTTATCAGCAACAACTTTATATTTAGCATTTATCTTTTCAAGTCTTTGTTTGATCTCTGCTTGTATATTTTATACTTGTTTCGCCATGTAGGTTGCAATTATGCTTGATTGCTAACAACATTGAACAGTGCCTAGTGGAAACGTTTAATCCATATGGTATTGGCGATTGGAACACATTGTTCTACATAGTCCATCCTGGAGGACCATCTATCCTTAGAGAAATTGAAGAGAAGCTTGAATTTGGGAAACGAGGAGCTTAAAGCAAGTTGGCATGTGCTAAGTGAATATGGAAACATGTGGAGTCCAAGCGTGCATTTGTTCTTGATGAGACGAGAAAAAACATAGTAAAAGCATGCAAAGTTGTCGCCACCACCACCACGAGGGAAGGGTAGACTGGGGTGTCTTCCTCACCTTTGGGCCGGGTTTCACAGTATAGATCGTGGTGCTTCGAAGCTTTGCTTTGGATTCAACTTAATTACCAACTAGCCATCAGATGCTAGCTTTCAGGGATTTGAATAACAGTCCGATATTGGAATAGCGACCGTTATATAGCGGTAGCGTCACCGTCTGAAACTGCTACTGCTGAAAATAGTAGTGTGAAGCAGAGTCACACCGATAGCGGTGGATCGCGGTCGCAATTTAACGGGTAACGACCAATTGCGGTAATAACGGGCCACAATTCCCGTTATTTTCCGTTATAGTAAATTAAAAAAAATCCATCTCCTTTAAACAAAAATCAATAGAAACACAATAAAACAAAAGGGAATATATTCCCCTACATGCAAAATCAGAGAGTTTTCAATCAAAAAAAGTAAAAAGAAGTCCAAATAAACAGAAAAAAGCAATCAAAACTCAAAAGTAATAGAAAATATGAAATTCTATTTCTCATATTATTGTTTAGACCCTAAACTCCAAACCAAACGGCAAACAAAGCAAACCTTGATCACTTGCACATTCAGAGATTGATAATTTTCAAGTAAGTACCTGAAATTTTGTCTTGATTCTTGCTTGTTTTTGCCATAAAATGCAAATATTGTTGTCAGTTACAAACAAGTCTTGAATCTGCAGTGCAAATATGTTCTTTAGACTTTAGGTTAGGGATGAAGGGAGAAGGCACAACCAACATATTCCAAGATTTCGATATGCAAAGTAGAGGATATGAGTTTTCAGAGGATGATAGAGTTTAGGCCTCTTCAGTTTTTCTTTCTAAGTTTTGTGTGTTTAGGGATTTAATAATAGAGGCGTTTCTACTGTTTCATCTCATTTTTTCTTTATTTTTTCATTTTTATTTTCCTTTACTCTCACTACAGGAAAACAGACTTTTAGTGGCGTTTTTTTGTGCCTTTAGCGGTGCTTTCCCAAGCGCCGCAAAAAACATCGATATATGTAACGCCGGTAAAAGTAGCGGCGCGGAAAAAGCCTCAGTAAATTAGCGGCGTTTTTTCAAAAAACGCCGCTAAAGACCAAGACTTTTAGCGGCGCTTTTTAAGTCCTGGTCTTTAACGGCGTTTTTTAAAAAAGCGCCGCTAAAGACCAGGACTTTTAGCGGCGCATTTAGAAAAACGCCGTTAAAGACGAGGACTTTTAGCGGCGCTTTTAGAAAAACGCTGCTAAAGAACATGACTTTTAGCGGCGCTTTTTTTATAAAAACGCCGCTAAAGACAATGACTTTTAGCGGCGCTTTTAGAAGAACGCCGCTAAAGAACATGACTTATAGACCCGAGCCTTTAGCGGCGCTTTTATAAAAAAACGCCGCTAATTTATCCAGTTTTGCAATAAGCATTTTTGCACTTATATCCAACCCTCCTGCAAGAAATTCAACCAAAAACAGCAAATATACCATGAAATCCAACCAAAACCCGCAAATTTAAATAATACAAAATTATACGAAAAATATATTATAGAAATTGTAAATGAATATTCAAAATATTCTTATAGTAATGTAGTTACAAGAAAACAAATGTCTAAGATGGGGGATTTTGAAATTGCTGGAACATAGTCATCATAGACTGAAGCTGTAGCTGGAGTTCATTGTATTTTCTGTTCTGCTCCGCCTCCCTCGCTGCTACCTCCGCTCTAAGTTGAGAAATTTGCTCATTTGTGCTAGCTTGTATCTGAACTATCTGATCTTTTAGCCTCTGAACTTCAGCTTGACTTTGACTCCTGGAAGGCATGTATTGGTGCGAGGTGGATCCAAAATATTGGGTTGGGTTAACACCGCATCCTTGAAATCTAACCCACCATACCTTTCAGACCCAAAACTTCATTAATAATTCATTATCAATATCCTCAAAATTAACAGAACTATCAATCAAGCGATCGCTTCATACTCGCTTTTCTTATCTTTTAGTTTCTCTTAAAAATCAATTAAAGAGTTAGAAACGAAATATAAAATAAAAAGGAATACAACATAACATTATTTAAATTAAAGTAATAAAAATGAAAAATTAAAACATTATAATTAAATATTATAAATATTTATAATGAATCAAATTTTATTAAGTAAATATACCATAATTTCTGCAAATTTCGGATGTCATCTGAGTTCCATCTTTTTCCTGTGCGTAATGTCAAAAAGCTGAAGGCGTCCAACTTTTTGACCAGACGAGGCTTCCTACAATATAGTAGTAAATATTATTTAATAGTAAAAAGACATTAATGCTTGATAGAATTAATAAATCCATAGTACTGCGGCCTGAGCTACACAAGTAAAACTTCTCGATCCTGCCGTATGCGTAAATTTTTGTTTTTGCCTGCTGCTTGTTCCAACTTGCTCACGGTCCTACATAATGAAATTATTATTACGTATATAGTAAATACTATAAACCGAAAAATTTATAAGAGTTTGCAAGTACATAATACCTCTCCTTTCTTCGAATTCCAAAATCGAACCGCATCTTCCCATTGGTACCTCAGCATTCCCGGTGGGACATTTTGCAATTTTTCTTCAAGGCTTATGGGTTTTTTAAAATATTCTTTTTTCAAAATGCTTTTATGGTCTCTCCATTTTTTACCCAATGCCTTCTTGATATAGGCATCAGAGACCTCTAAAGCAAACTTCTCCTAAAAACACAAGTTTAGGAAGTAAATATAAATGAAACTTAAACCAAAGTATTATAAATTACATTAACGTTTTGTTACCTTAATATTAGATAGAGCTTGATTTTTATTGCTATCAGGCATGTTATGCCATGATTCGTAGTTGATGGGCAACATATTGGCATTTCGCGCTATAATGCCCAAATAGCCTGCTAAAAGTCGAGCTTCTTGTCCAACAGGCTGACCATTGCTGTTTCTAGTTACTTTGACATGCTCGATGTAACTTAAGTTATATAAATCATTAGGAGCGCGCGTCGCCTTCGACCTCTCTGCCCCCACCATTTTCAGCTAAAAATAATATATTATTACTATATTGAAATTTAAAAATAAATCAAGAATAAAATTTAATACAATTTGTAAAATAAACTTAACATTACTTTGAAATTCCACGCACTCGCCAAGTGTCTCTCACACGCTTGAAGATCCAACAACCGTCATTGTTCAAGATTTACTTCTTCTCGAATTTGTAATATTCTGCATAATACTAAAATATCTTAATCTTTTCTAGGCATTTTTCCCGCAACACATAAAATAGTTAAAATTTTAGTAAGAAATAACAACAATAGTAAATACAAAATAGTTAAATTATACAACATGACTAATGTTAAAATTATAACATTACATATAAATAAAAAATCATAAAATCTTACTACATCATAAATCGTAAATATCTTCGTCCACATCCTGACGAACCCATTAAAATTGTGTACTAGTACTAGGGATATCTTCATTTAAGTTTCGCTTGGAAAAGGCAAAGTTTCGATCTTTCAACGATGTCATCTCTACTTTCATTCCCCATGTCAAACAAGTCTCTAGGGTGTTTTTGAGTACAACGTACCAACCTCATCAATTGGATCTTTCAAGTAAAAAACTTGTTTAACTTGAGAAGAAAATACATACGGCTCGTCTATCAAATGTTCTCCAAAGTGAATTAATCGAGAGAAATTCACCATTGTAAAACCAAACTGGTCATTTTTAATTCCGCGAGCGATATTAGCATCACCCAATCACATCGAAATAATACAACTTTTCATTTTCCATAGTAATCCAACTCAATAATGTCGGTTAGAAGTCCATAATACTCCACATTTCCTCGACAGATTATCATCCCTAGCACTAGCGTAACTTGTAATTAAAGAATTAACAACTACTCCACAATTTTGAGTTCTCCTCAATCTCTCGCGATATTTGGTATGAAATCTGAATCCATTCATGATAAAGCCACTATATCTTTTTACTACTCGATTCGGACCTTGGGAAAGCCATTTAACTTCACATTAACGACATTCCCACTCCAAACCTATTGAATCAAAAGTAAATTGAGTAATTGTAAATGTTATGAGAAAACATTATTATTTGTCAATAAAATGTTGAGTTGCATACCGCTTGTCTTAACCATTCATGAAAAGATTCTCGCGAATAACCTATTAATCTCACGATGTTGTAATCTTCGTGAGCGTGAACGAGATCTTAAGATTTGTTTGTACTCACTATGTTAAAAACATGTTTAATTCGTTAAAAATAAACAAATCAAAAAAGATGAATATTTATCATATTCTAGAACTTACTTGCATAATTGTTCAAGTGCATCATGGTGGAAAAGAACATATCTATGTGCTTGTATCCAAGATCGGTCATCTAATTCTGCAATTTCAACTTTGCCGATTGGTTCTCCATAACTTTGAAATAAATAAGTTTCGGCCAAGTTAGGATCATTGAGTCCGGTATTTCTACTTGGTCTATTCAATCTTGTTTCAACATTTTTAAATATCTAGAAATGTAATGTCATACACTCCTCTCGCTAAGTAGCCTTCAAAGAATTGATCCTTCCTGATAACGCTTATTACTAATAATAAGACTTCAATTTGCTTAGGAACCTAAACACCATATACAACATTATCAAAACTGGTAACTATAGGTATAAAGGTGAATGTCTTTGAAATAAATTAGCACATTTCAATTGGATACATCCAACGATAGAAAACCGGCCCACCAATTATTGCTTCACGAGGGAGATGAATGACAAGGTGCACCATAATAGTGAAGAAGGAAGGTGGAAAGATCTTCTCCAAATTGCATAATGTCAAAGCGGCTCGATCTTGTACTTTTTCAAGTTCTTCAACATTCAGAACTTTGCCACAAATTGCTTTTATTATATTCGACAGTTCAATTATACAGGACGTTACCTTCTTTGACATACAACATCGTAAAGCAACTGAAAGTAGATCTTGCATGAAGATGTGATAGTCATGTGATTTTAATGAATATAGTCTTCGATCTTTAAGACTTACACATCGAGATATATTTGATGCATATGCATCCGGAACCTTTATATCCTTCAACACTGTGCAGAACATTTCTTTCTCTTCCTTTGACATTGCAAAAATTGTAGGCGGCAACCAATATTTTCCATTAGGAAGTACTTGGGGATGAAGATCACGCCTAATTCCCATGTGAACTAAATCAAGTCGACTCTGAAGATTATCTTTTGATTTACCATCGACGTTCAAAATTGTCCGGATGATGTTCTCGCAGACATTCTTCTCAATATGCATCACATCAAGATTGTGGCGTAATATGTGATGCTCCCAATAAGGTAAATCAAAGAAAATACTACTTTTCTTCCACAAGTCCGCCTCATTAGGGTCATCCTCCTCATCAGATTCATCATCAGATTCATCCCTCGATCGTCTATTTGTTTGCCTCGTTAGATGGTTGATTCAAACTTCCCCGTGAATCAAATCCATATCTTTTAACATGAATAAGATTTCAGATCCAATGGTCCGCTCAGAGAGCTTTTTCAACTCTTCATGATCACAACAAATAAAGCCTCTCAAATCTATAGCTATGATTTTCATCTAACCACCGACGATGCCCCATATAGCGTAACTTTTTCCCATTATATAACCACTCGTGAACACGTTTGAGCAGCACAACAAGGACAAGCATAACGTCCTCTCGGTACTCCAACCGGATAAATTCGCATATGCCGGAAATCATTAATTGTCCACAGAGAAAGCAAAGACGTAGGTAAAAGTTCTCCTTTCTCAATACATCATACGCCTCAACACCCGCCCATAATTATTTTAACTCTTCAATAAGTGGCTACGAGATATATGTCAATATCATTTCCGGGGCCTTTCTCTCGGGGATAATCATAGATAATATCAAAGAAGATTGCTTCATGCAGAGCCATGGAGGCAAATTATAAGGAACAAGGACCACAAAGCCAAGTCTCGCATTTAGGTGCTCATGATTTTAAAAGGATTAAATCCGTCAGATGCTAACTCGAGCCTTACACTCCAAGGATCACTTGCAAAGCTTGGAAATTTATTGTCAAATGATTTCCATGCTAAAGACTCTACAGGATGCCTTAATAGTCCATCATCTGATCGTTGATCATGATGCCACGTCCATAAACTCGGTTGCTCTTTGACGACATGAATAATAGCCTTTGAAGCCTTGGGATTAGCGGGAAATATCGCAAAATCTTGTTTGGCTTCCTTATTGACTGTGGCCCATATTCATCCTCATTAACATCTTCTGCATCTCTATTCATCCAACGAGATTTACCGCAAACATGACAAGACTGTTGATTTCTCCGATCACTCCAATACAACATGCAATCATTTGGGCAACTATGGATTTTGTTGTACCCAAAGCCCAAATCTTTTATCACTTTCTTCATGTCTTTACATGAATGAGGGATTTTTGCAAACGGGAACATTTCTCTCAAAAACTCTAACAGCATTGTTAAAGAGTTTCCGGTCCACCCTCCCAAACATTTTAAGTGGAAAAGGCGAATACAGAATGACATTTTCGAAAATTTTGATCCCTCATAAAGTTCTTCATTCATTTCACCAAGTAACGTGTAGAACTTCACCGCTTCTTCACTCGGTTGTTCATTTGGTACACTTCTTCTTGTTTCCATAAAGGTATTCCCACCGATATTATAATCATCGGATGCAACATAGTTTGGTGGAAATGATTGGAAACCTTCACTCCGCATATTAAATGCATCCCGCATCATACCTTCCATGTCATCTTCTCTAACATAGTGGCGGTAACCACTATAAGGATAACCCGGATTAATCGTCGAAGAGGCTCCACTAGGTGTACACTCTCCATGGAAAATCCATTTTTTATACCCCCGAATGAAGCCATCAACAATTAGATGTTCGTAGACAACTTCACGATAATGCCAATAGATATTACCACACTTCTCACACGGGCAAAGAATCATATTCTCTTGGCTTGAATTGTGAAATGCAAAATCTAAAAAAGATTGCACTCCATTTTGATACTCGTTGCTTGCCCTTGAGAAATTCATCCAAGTCCTATCCGTTTCGTAGTTGTTGAAGTCTAAAGTTGGCAATAAGTTACACGGGTAAGTTGTTTATTATGTAAGTCTTGATATGATATATATTTATGTTTTATGTAAGTTATGTAGATTATATAAGTTATGAAATTTGAACTTTAAACTATATGCTTTTAAGGAAATTATTAAATTAAACTACATGTAGTAGTTAAGTTATGTAAGTTGTTATGTACGTTATGTGAGTTATGTAAATTATGTAAGTTATGTGAGTTATGTAAGTTGTTATGTAAATTATGTAAGTTATATGAGTTATGTAAGTTATGTAATTTATTTAAGTAATGATCAATATTAATACTATTTTGATAAAAATTAGTTATAACTTTTAAAGACATTTAAAATTATTAAATATTAAAATCAAACATTATTTATATAAAATAATTGTAATTTGAATATAATAATATCAAAAAGAATCGTAGTTTAATTTTTATATTATAATATATTTAAACAATGATCAATATTATTGTATTGATAAAATTATTTATAAGTGGCCCTTCAATCGTTGAAATTTTTAAATCTTTTTTAAGGTCGATAGAATTATTTATAAGCTCCATAGAACCTTTTTTGAAATCTTTTTTTTTATACAAATACCTTTAAAAATATTAAATATTAAAATCAAACATTATTAATATAAAAAAATAGTAATTTGAATATAATAATATCAAAAAAGAATTGTAGTTTAATTTTTATAAGTAAATTGGAAATAAATTAAGGTTATATAAATATTCAATTGTAAATGAGCTCGATAGAACTTTTTTCAAGTCTTTTTGAATTTTTTAAGATTCATCATACGTGGCGTTGTTACACCTAGGGAGGATCCATTATATCTTACAGGTCGATATAAGGCAACTCGTCAAAGTTTCCAAATTTATATACTTTGAATCTTTAAAATATTTAAAATAAGGTTGGAGAGAAGGTCAACTATTGTTGTAATTTTAATGGACAAGCAAGCTACATGGTAATAAAATTAATTCATACTTATTCATACTTAAGTTGAATCAAATAATAATTAAGTTGAACCAAATATAAAAACTTATTCATACTTATTCATACTTCAAATAATAATTAAGCTACAAGAATCAGGTCTGGTCCAATGTCTAAGTCCACACTCAACCACTTATTGGTTATCACTAAATTTATTTTAATAACAAAATCAAAATTACAAAGATGCAAACTTAGTTATATTAACAATTAATATAAGGTGAACTTTAAGACCTAAAAGATTAAGACCATTACAAACTCATGTACCGGCTTTTACAGAAGAGCAAGGAATCACTACAATATTTGTTCACATTTACCAATGTTAAATGAAACTGGTTAATTTGGTTTTTTATACATAATCAACCTATTGATCAACATTCAGTAGTAATTGATCCATCGACTTTGGTTTTAACCAATTTAATCAAATCCACTTGATTTTGGTCAAATTAATAATTTTCTTGTTTAAAATAAATTAAAATTGATAAGTCATATGTTCATTTTATATTATAAATATTTAAAACAAATTGAAAATAATATATAATAAGCGAATTCCCCGCTTTGATTATAAATTTTAATAAATAATAAGTAACCAACTTACTCATTTCGATTGAGCTTTGAACTCAACATCAACAAAACTTAATAGATTTCAATTGAATTTTTGCTCACATTAATAATAGCAATTTATAAACATTAAGGTAGGATTATCGATTTAGTTATAATTTTAAGATTAAGTTTATGTCTGTTGTATCTTATAGAGATTAATTTTTTTAATCGATGCTCACGAATGTCTCTTAACAATAGGGATAGGGGTAAAAGCTTTAATTCTTTCATTAAGTTTATGTCTGTTGTATAGTTTATAGTTTATAGACATTAAGTAATGCATTACTTATGATTATACCTATAATTATATTACAACCACTTATTCATACTTATTCAATTGAAATAATTTAATTTAATTTAGGGTTTTTAGATATGAAAGTTTTATATTACGATAATTAAATTTTAGAAATTTTTATAGATTTTTCATATTATATATATTAATTTATTTAAAATTTTTTCAAGTTTAACTAATCATAGTTAGACACGTGTCATATATGTATGAGTAAAAATTGTTAACATGGAGTACATGGTCCCCATTAATCTGCTTTTCTTCTTGAGAGGGACTAATTTGTTCAGTTGCAAAAAGTACATGGACTTTAAGGGGCATTTATACAAAAGAAAAAGAGGGTTTACATTGGTTGTCAAAGTTTAATACAAGATTCTCTTACAAGGCTTTTAGTTAGTTACCAACATTGGACATTTTACCCTGTCATGTGCTTTGCTAGGATCAACCTATTTGCACAATCTATCATCTTGTTGTTGTCTAAAAGAAAAGTCCCTAACAAAGGTCAAGAAATTTTTGGGATACTCGTTTTTTGGACATGGTATCCATTACTTGTCTCTTTCTTACCTAATTGGTACCAAAGAGTAATGTTTGTGGTTGTAAGTTTTGCTGTGATCAGTATCCAACATGTTCAGTTCTGTTTGAACCATTTCTCGTCGAGTGTTTACGTCGGCCTGCCAAACGGGAATGATTGGTTTGAGAAACAAACGGACGGGACGCTTAATATATTGTGTTCGTCTTGGATGGATTGATTCTATGGTGGGCTGCAATTCCAAGTTGAGCATCATTTGTTCCCGAGGTTGCCTAGGTGCCATTTACGGACAATTTCACCATTTGTTAAGGAATTGTGTAAGAAACACAATTTGGCTTACAATTGTGCTTCTTTTTGGAAAGCTAATGCAATGACAATTGAGACACTTAAATCAGCTGCATTACAAGCTAGGGTTCTTACCAATGCTGTTCCAAAGAACTTGGTGTGGGAAGTCACAACACACATGGGTGACAACTATTTTATGAATATGCTTATTATTATTATTATTATTATTATTATTATTATTATTATTATTATTATTATTATTATTGCCATAAATTTTTATGTCTGTCATGTTGACATCCATATATTTGAGTATTAAGTTTGTTGTCTTGAATGGCTGTAAATTTGTTGTTTCATTCAAACGTGGTTTTGGTTTTCCACCCTTGGTAATGTTATGTTATGTTTTTTTTTTTCATTTTATTTTACATCAAAGAGACAAGTTGGTTGGGAAAGTGGACCCTTGAAAGGGGCATTGCCAGCATAGAATGTGGACCAATGCTTGAGTTGGCAAGCATGGCTCCTCTTACATTTGTTGTTTGGATGTAACGAAGGTGTTGTTTTTGTCAATTTTATGTTTCTTAAATATTAGTACTTTTAAAGTTTATGGGACAAAAGTAACACAAATATCTTATATTAAGATGATAGATCCAAAAAAAAAAATATGAACAAGCCTAAAATGAGCTTAAGTTAACTATTTATAAATATAAACGGATTTAGGTAAAATTTTAGACTGATTATATAAGTCAAATTAAATTCGAACAAGCATAAATTACATTAATATCATACTTAAACTTAACTCAAACCAAACTTCACCTATAAACACGAGACTACATGAAATTGTTTAATTGTAAAGATACGTCTTAATTTTGATGAATTAAATTCAGATAATTTTATAAGTTTTTTATAAAAGAAATTTTTGTTCTTGTTTTTTTGAGGGAAAATAATTTTATTCATGTTAGCAGTTTAATTTATTAAAATATTTATTTAGTACAACTTTATTGCTGTCCTTTAATTTTGAAACCGCTTTTGCTTTTACTTTTAAGTTTAAATTTTATTATTGTGGTTAAGTTTAGTTTATATATTTTTTAATTTCATGTATTTTGGTTCTTATATTTTTCAAAGTTTAAAATTTCAGTCAGACCTAAATAGTAATAGTTAATTGTTTAGTTAAATTATGTTGTTAATCTTGTACTATGCATAAAGTTATAAGTTTGGTCAATGCTTTCCATTTTGATCATTCTTAATTCTTGTATTTTTTTAAATTTTGAAATTTTAGTCTCGAGATATATGATAATTGTTAAAGTCATTAACTAGCATTTTTTGTGTGTGAGTATTATGTGGAATAACAAGCTAACATGGTTTTAAATATGTAACACGTGTACATTCTATGTGGAATAGCAAAGCCTTGTAAGAGATGTTGAATCTTTCATCATAAACATTAAAAACATAAAAGGAAAAACATGTTGAAAGAAACATAAATGTTAGGGAAGACAATGTTTACCTTGATTGAATTGGAAATGTTTTCTTGAGGGTTTATTTGGAGATGCTTGGGATTGATCTCTAATAATGTCGAGAGACTTCCCTACTCATTGCATTTGAAGAACAGAAGTCTGTTTTTGGTCGACAAAACAATCAAATGAGTTCTAAAAATAAACAACATTTAATGATTGGTATAATATTAATTATATTTGCTAATAACAGGTGGGAATTAACAAATAAAATGATAAAAAAAAATAGAAGCTACAAGAATTACTAAAAGTAAAGCTACGTCAACAATGGTAAAAAAATGGGACAAGCCACTAAAGACCCTCCGTCGAATGCGGCCCATGAACAACCTTCCTCCTAATAACCATTACAATGACCATCCATTCAGAGCCACTTGTAATCAACCCTTCACAAATCCCATTAGTGCTTTCTTAAAGACCATCCACTACAGACCCTCCGTGGGAACCACTAAAGAACCATTAATCTATAACCTCATACAACCTAAGTAAGGAAAATGTTAGAGTAGGACCACACATTATTGACATGGATACAATTGACCTGTAATGACCCTACTGCTTGATTGACACGGGCAAGCCTACCAACTGTATTGTTGTCTACATGGCACTACTAGATAAATGGTATTCTCCTCTATATACTCCCAGAGAACGAGAGACAAAGGGTCCTTCTCTCTTCCTCAAGAAACCTAAGTACCGTACCAGAGATTTGCTTCTTCCTCTCCCATCATATCTTTTCCTCCTCCCTCAACCTCCAACTCTCTGCCTATCGCAGGTGAAATGACACTCCAATTATCACCACCCTCTCCTCCTTATCTCCTTCTTATTAAACACTTATATCAAAATATGTTTAGAGAGGTATAGAAAAACCCTATTAAGGGATTTTTTAACTATAAACCAAAAAGAAAAAAGATCAAATATATGTATAGATAGGTGTCAAATAAATATTCTTTTGTACAATTAAAATTTGAATTCAGAATATTATTGAGGAAGGTGAAAACACTATCAATAGGCCACAATTGGGGTTTAATAGGATAGTGTAATTATTGATTAAATATCCAAAGGCGCAATTCAAATAAAAACAATGGGAATTTCTAGAGTTAAATTTTACCTCCATTTAGCCAAAGGAGGAGAGGCTTTTTCTCAGGTTTGCTGGTGGCTTCAAAAAACCAATAAAACAGGGCTCGACCATGACTCTCGTTCACTGTAACGTACCCTGCATATTGCTTGAAGTCCACCGCGGGCTGTCCCGAAGCTCCACCACCCTGTCTGCTTCTTGCCGCCGTAAAATATCCCCGTGGCTCAGGCCTTGAATCGGTGAAATATGGAGGAAAGCAACTTAGGGTTTGATTTGGGGAAACTGAGTGTATAGGGGAAACTCTGTTTTGGGAAAAAAATACTAAGTATCGGGGCTTACTTGGGGATAAAGAGTATGAAAAAAAAACGACGCCGTTCAACCTATTAAAACTCAAAAATTTGTGGCGTTTTTATTTAAAACGCCGGTATAGGTCAACTTTTAGTGGCGTTTTTTATTACAAACGCCACTATAGCTCATTTTTAATATTTTTTTCATTTTTAACAAATATTTTTCTATGCTTTTTTATTTCAAATTTTCCTGCTGAGATTATCATTTTTTTAAAATTTTGTATTTACGTTTGTAACTAAAATATTAAATTTTAACTTTTAAAGTTTTTAATTCCAAAATTAAACCCTAAACCCTAAACCTTAAACTCCAAACTATAAACTCTAAACCCTAAACCCTAAACCCTAAGCCCCAACCCTAAACCCTATACCCTAAACCATAAACACTAAAAATAAAATCTTATTGCTTACCAGCTAAAACCCTAACCTTAAACCCTGATAGCATAACCCCTAAATCCTTAAACAGTGCTAAGACCCTGACCATAAACTATAAACCCTAAACCATAAACCCCAAACCCTAAACCCCAAACACTAGACCCTAAACCCTAATTAACCCCTAAAGTATAAATCATGAACCGTAACCCCTAACCCCAACCTCTATCCCTTAAACCCTAAACCACAAAACATAATTCATAAACCATTGACCCTTAACCCCTAAACTCTTAACCCCTATCCACATAACCCTTAAACCTTAATATTGATAAACACTAAGATCTTAGACCTTAAACACTAAACCCCAAATAATAAACTTTAAAACACTAAACCCCTATCCTCTATCCTCTTAACCCATATAAACCCCTAACACCTAACCCATAAACCAACTTAAACCCATATATATCCCTTAATCCTAACCACTAACCACTAACCACTAACCCTTAAACCCTAAACCCCTAACCTTCTAAATTATAAACCTCAAACCCTAAATCATAAAACATAAATCATCAACCCTAAATCATAACCCTTAAACCCATAACCCCTAAACCTATAAAAATATTAAATGTAAAAATCAGTTTAAATAGAAAATTTTAAATTCATTTAAAAAATAAGTTAGACTGAAACATTTAATACCTGAGTTTGGTCTAATCCGTTTTCAACTTCATAATATTTTATATATATACTATGTAATTTTATAATTTATAAAAAAATAAATTTATACTAAATGTATAATAGTAGTCTAATATAAACATTAAAATAATATTAAGATAACTATATAAAAAATTAAATAAATAAAAAATATTAAATTAAAATGACATAATTATTACAAAAATTAAAAATATAATATGATTGGACTTAAAATAGACTTAGGTTAATCATTGCAAGTATTAGTGGGCTTTAACAAAATGTTAAACCTATAATTTAAACCCTACTAAAAATAAATTCAAAAAAATATAAAATATATGATATTATATTTAGCAATTGCGGCGTTTTTAAAAAGTGCCGCTACTGCAAATGAAGCTCATATAAAATGACGTCATTTTTCTTGACATTTTAGTGGCGTTTTGTCAAAAACGCCGCTAACGTTTGAACTATTGCGGCGTTTTCCCAAAAACGCCGCTACTGCCAATGAAGCTCATATAAAATGACGTCGTTTTTCTTGACATTTTAGTGGCGTTTTGTCAAAAACGCCTTTAATGTTTGATCTATTGCAGCCGCTACTGCCAATGAAGCTCATATAAAATGACGTCGTTTTTCTTGACATTTTAGTGGCGTTTTGTCAAAAAACGCCGCTAACGTTTGATCTATTGCGGCGTTTTTGGGAAAATGCCGCTACTGCCAATGAAGCTCATATAAAATGACGTCGTTTTTCTTAACATTTTAGTGGCGTTTTGTCAAAAAACGCCGCTAACGTTTGATCTATTGTAGCGTTTTTGGGAAAACGCCGCTACTGCCAATGAAGCTCATATAAAATGACGTCGTTTTTCTTAACATTTTCGTGGCATTTTTTCAAAAAACGCCGCTAACGTTTGATTACTGCCAATGAAGCTCATATAAAATGACGTCGTTTTTCTTAACATTTTAGTGGTGTTTTGTCAAAAACGCCGCTAAGGTTTGATTTATTGTGGCGTCTTTGGGAAAACGCCGCTACTGCCAATGAAGCTCTTATAAAATGATGTCGTTTTGATTAACCTTTTAGCGGCGTTTTACAGGCTGACCTATAGCAGCGCTTTTTCAAAAAAACGCCGCGAAAGCTCGACCTATTGCGGCGTTTTAAAAAAAACGCCGCTAAAACTCCATCTATTCAATTTTTCCAGCGTTTTAAAAGAAAACGCCGCTAAAAACGCCGCCAAAAGTCTGTTTTGGTGTAGTGTCTCAAGCAAAACTGAGGCAGGGTCTTTAGGCTACCAGTGTTCTTTTGATAGGTAGTAGGACAGTTGTTAGGATCAATTTGTTGATTTGTGTACTGATTACTAAATATCCTTTTTTTTAATGCATTCAGTTTTTATTTCAAAAAAAAAAATCACTAAAAATTGGAAATTAATAAGTTAGAATTGTTAGGAGAGATTTTACTGAAAATGAAAATTACTTTGACGACAATCATATTATTATATTTTTTAATGTGAAAGCTTCAATCTTATCAGATTTATAATTTTACTTTATATGTTATTTTTTAATTAATATTGTAATTATAATTTATAATGATAATTATTTATTATTTATTATTATTTTAAAATTTCATAACTTTCATTACTCAGGGTTTGTTTAGGGTTACATGCAAAATTAATGAAAAATTATAACCTCTGTTGCTTGGGGTTTGCTTAAGGTTACACATAAAATTAATGAAAAAATTATAGCCTCCATCACTTATGACTTGTATTATAAAAGGTAAAAAAATCAAGACAAATTAATTCATTGTGTTTTTCTTCATCAAATCTGATAGATGACTTCAATTCAACATTAGATAAATCTCTATTGATTTTAGTTTGCATAATATGAAAAACTTGAATTTTTAAATTTGATCCAATTTGAGTTTAAATTTTATTAAGATGGAACAAAACAAATTATTTATACCAAAAACTTCGGAACCAAATAATAACGGGTTATGGTGTATTGTTGTTTTTAAAAAACATAAATAAATTTTGTCGAAACCATTTTCAAATCGAGTTTTGGAAAATGGGAATCGATTTTAAAAAAACGAAAACGGGAGTCGCCACCAATCTTTTTAGGTGTGATTGGATCACCTTGTAAAACATTTTGGTCTACGAACATTTGAGAAAACGGGTTCGGGAGTCGGTTACGCACAAGGAAGGATTAGCACCCTCGTAACGCCCAAAAATTGGTACCTAATTGATTATTTGATGTGAAAATTTGAAGATTTTAAAATGCAATCCTCTTTTGAAAGAAAACTATTTGAATGCCGCAAACTTGAAAACTAAGATTCACTTATCTCAAACGAATCAAAAACATCACATCCAGTAAGTTAGGACGCAATATTTCAAAATCTTTGAAGCTAAGCTTGCCTTTGGAAAATTTCTATCTTGAAACAACAAAACGCCATATCTAGTAAGTTAGAACACAATGTTTTGAAATCTCAAGAATAGTTGTTTATATTTTAAAACTCAAAACATTTAGAAGGGTACTTGGATATTCGAATTTGACGAGAAAAATCGCAACCCAGTAAGTTAGGGCACTACTTTTCTCGAAAATCCTAAATGCCAAATATTGCCTTTAATTAAAAAAACAATTTTTGGATAAAAATAACAATTAAATGAAATATATTTTTAGAACAATGATTTGAGTAAAATTTAAAAAACAATTTACTAAGAGTAATATTTTAAAAAATATTCAAAAAAAAGTTTGATATGATACTAAGATTATTTAAAAAATATAAAAAAAATTAGGGAAACATGGATTAAATTAAAATAAAAAGGTTGAAAAAACAAAGATAAACTAAGAATAAAATAAGAACAAACCGCAGAAAATAAGAACGTAAGAGGGAGAAAAATTTGAGTGAATGCTCTCAAGAATTCTTATTGCTTTATTGCTTCCCAAAACTCAAGTGATTTTTCAGTTCTTTTCCAGTTATTTTCCCCTCTCTTTTTACAATGAGGGGAGAGGCCTCTATTTATAGTTGAGCCTCCCCAAATCCAACGGTACAGATCAATTACATCAACGGTTAAGATTAAAGGATATCTACAAATTAAATCTCCAAGATTACAAAATCATATCTTCTAAGATTGTATATCATATCTAAGATTGCAATCATATCTAAGATTGTATCATATCTAAGATTGCAATCATATCTAAGATTGCAATCATATCTAAGATTGTATCATATCTAAGATTGCAATCACATCTAAGATTGTATCACATCTAAGATTGCGTATCATTGAAGATTATATTTCCATATGAGTCAAGCTTGTAGATGGACCTTAAATCTTTTCAAATAATGGGCCATTCCGATCGGGCCAAATTATATTTGTAATTCTGGACTGAACTTGGACTTCGTTTTTTTTTTGGGGTTTATTATTTTAAATACTGAAATGGGCCGGGCAAAATTGAGTGTCTACAGCCGCCCCTCATTGCTCATTGCTGTGTAACAGGAATAGAGCAAAGACTATAAAAGGACCAATTTTGCCCGGGCTCGCCAGCTTCAGACTTCATGGTCCTCAATCTGTTCCTTGCAAACTCAGGATTGCTATGTTGATATTTTTAATCTGCTTTCCGTCGAACATAGAGACACCGAGTCTGCTTCTTTAATTTGTAGAGATGTCAGATCATCTTGAATCTAGCTTTAGTGAAACATCTAAAGATTAGATCTGCTATGCGTCTACTCCCTGTTGAAGTGGAGATGCCTGACTTCGATTTGTTCTCTGACAATACAAAGACGACAAATCATCTTGGATTTGCTTCATCGTAAATACGTGAAAGCCAAACCAGCTATATCTTCGATTTGTATTCCTTGTAAGTACAAGGATACTCAACCTTCTTGGATCTTCTTGAGAACATCTGAGAGTCAAATCTGCTATGTCCTCGCAAGAATGCCAAATCATCTAGGATCTGCTTCAGTATAAACATCTGAAGGCTAGATCTGCTATATCCGAGAACATCTGAGAGTCAAATCTGCTACGTCCTCGATTTGTTCCTTGTAAACACAAGAATACCCAATCATCTTAGATCTGCTTCAGTATAAACATCTGAAGGTTAGATCTGCTATATCTGAGAACATCTGAGAGTCAAATCTGTTATGTCCTCGATTTGTTCCTTGTAAACACAAGAATACCAAATCATCTTGGATCTGCTTCAGTATAAACATCTGAAGGCTAGATCTGCTATATCTGAGAACATCTGAGAGTCAAATCTGCTATGTCCCCGATTTGTTCCTTGTAAACACAAGAATACCAAATCATCTTGGATCTGCTTCGGTGTAAACACCTGAAGGTCAGATCTGCTTTCTTCAACCTGCTCCTTGCAAACTCAAGGACGCCATGCTGAAATCTTCAACCTGCTCCCTGCAAACTCAGGGACGCCATGCTGAAATTTTTGATCTGCTTCACTGCAAACTCAGGAAGTCAAGATCTGCTTTCTTCAGCCTGCTCCTTGCAAACTCAAGGATGCCATGCTGAAATCTTCAGCCTGCTCCCTGCAAACTCAGGGACGCCATGCTGAAATTTTCGATCTACTTCACTGCAAACTCAGGAAGTCAAGATCTGCTTTCTTCAACCTACTCATTGCAAACTCAAGGATGCCATGCTGAAATCTTCAGCCTGCTCCCTGCAAACTCAGGGACGCCATGCTGAAATTTTCGATCTACATTATCCCCTAGAGGACATAACCTGTAGAATGCTTATGCTTAATGATTAGGATTCCATGATTGAAATGAGTCAAATGCTTTCCTAATTAAACATACTATGATGCAATAAATGTCATAAGAATGATTCCTATTTCATGTTATCACTCATTCATCTATCGAGATTTCCACTTTGTTGTTCTCGACGTATCAATCATACTCTACTTGTGTGTCTTGTATTTCTCCCATCAATTTGGTCCATTGTACCATTCCCCGAATGTTACGACCCACTGGAGATATTTGTGAAATGACCCTCTCTTAGGGTCAATATTGCTTAAAACGTCCAACCACCTTTTAGACTGAAGAAGAAAATCTCTCGAGTGTCTCCAACCCATACATATGGGAATTCCTTAAACAATTGTCTTGTTTCGATTTCTTGCATTATTTAGAAATTTCTAGAGTAATATGCAAAACTTCGTTTGTGAAGATATTTTAGTTCATCTATCATTATTTCAATGCAACATGCTTTATGAATAATGGTAGACAAATAAATTGATCCTGAGGATAATTAGATTTGGACAAATTATTGGAAGGAATGCAAAAAGATTAACCTGAGAACATATCTTTGCGAAGAAAAAGAATCCAAAGATAGTAAATAGAACAGAAATTAGATGCCCCAGATATCGCCGCCTGAGCGTATATACACCAGCTCCATGAAGATTTTCTTGAGTTCAACATGTGTTTAAAAGACCTAAAGTACTTTGTCGATGCCCCGATATGCAACGCACCTCACTCTTCGTTGAATCAGATATAGCAAGATTACCCTGCGACTTTCCAAATTTGAGCTGCCCTTTTAGGTTTTCAACTCAAAACCCCTTTGGTCTCAAGGCGCCCTTTGCGGGTTTTCACCTTGGCCTCTTCATTTTTCTTTTCTTTTTTTTTTTAAAATAGAAGTCCCAAAGTGCCCTTTGCGGGTTTTCACCTTGGCTTCCCTTCTCCTTCAGACAAAGTACTCCTTGACCGAGTCCGAATTCATTGGATCAGATAAATTCTTCCTATCCATTTCTTATTAAAATCAGTGCACCTCTAGAGAGCCCTCTTCGCAACATATAGCCCTTCCAAATTCGGCATCCTTTTGCATGGGAAGGATCTCTTTCAGCACAAGGTTTCCTTTATGCAATTCTTTTGGACGAACCTTCTTTGTCATAAGTCTGTGTCATTCATTCTTGGTACATTTGCTTAGGATGAATACTTTCAAGTTAAGTTTACTAGAGGTATTCAATTCTTGACTCTATCAAGGCTTGGAGGAAAAATCTTGATTCATGAGAAAGGGATTGCCCGGCAATAGTCCCGGGCCGTTGTTTGTCAAACCCCGGAAAGTTGAGGTACGAGAGATTACTCCCAGAGCATACATCCCACCATGACTTGATGATGTTTCACGAAGCATCCCTAATCTTCATAAATTGCCCCAACTGTGAAGCTGCCAAATGAGCGTAGCAAATAGGAGCCACAACAAATATGCTGTGGTGCTCCTTTGATACATATAGGGTAGAGAATGAACAATTTCTTGCAGATCATCAGCCGAAAACCCAGCCTGGTCTAAGAGAACATGATTGTGGGTCTGCCTCGTGATTCTAATCATTTCAGCATGGGTACCAAGGTAAAAATCATTGTTCTTTGGATGGCATACTTTGTTGTCAATGACAGTACCATGTAGCATATTGTCAGGAGATCCCTCATCCCTGAAAATAATAATTTGATCAGGTTTCCTCTTCCTTGAACTTGTATAGAAGTTTTTCTTCATGATACCGTCATCCACTTTGTCAAAAACTGGTTTTGAAGAAAGAATCTATCATTTTAAGCTTCAGAGACTGTGTACGGCCTGATGCCCCATAGCTAGAAATCAATGGCCACTGCCTGGAGCTAACCATCGTAACTATTGACGGCACATTAGACTGCTCAGGAAAGCCAAACAATGCACCCATTCCAAGGATGATGGTTGGAACCTTTGAAACAACTGGAATTGAAGGTGTTTGCCCCAGCGTAAGCATAGAAAGTAGGCGGTAGTTTCTTATGCCAATTTTACTAGTCTCGGTCATCTTCTGTAATTTGTTCTTTTTCTTTTCTTTTGGCAACTTTTGTTGTACTGTGGTATGACACATTATCTTTGAAAAGACTGCAAACTCTTGGCATTGTACAGTTATATATAATCTTTTTTTTTTTGAATGGATGACTTTTGACTTTGTAATATTGGCATATGAAGCTATCTCCCTCTCTTAATGGAGTAGTTAACGTCCACAAAGATGAGTCATTTCAGCTCGAAAATTTTGATGAGCTCGGGCCCATAACATACATGCCCCATAAATCTTGACTCCTTTAAATTTGGCATTCATTGTACAACTGATGCGATCCCTTTCCATAGTGGACCAACAGTGCCCCCAAAACCTCATGTTTATCCTAGCAATTGCAAATCCTCCTGCATGCGTCTTTGGACCACATTTTTGAATTCTCATGGTAGTCTCAACAAGGTCTTGTTTTGTCTCCTCAGCTAATTCCAATTTCGCAATCTTTCCTTCCTCTAAGGCCACCACTTCATGGGGTAAAAATCATTTTCAACAAATTCAGAAACAAGTCACAATTTCTGTCACCTTCAAAGTACTGAGATTCCTCTAAACACATATTGCACTCAAAAGGAACTCTGAATCTGTAGTATCGTTGCCCGTGTCATTGATATCTAGGGATCTATGATAGGCACACAAAGGAATATACAAGGAATAAATGAATTCAAAAATGACTATTTACATGAAATGAAAATTTATAAAGAATGTCAAAGGTCAAAAGAATCAGAATGAAAGAATATTTACTCGGATAAATAATAAAAGTATGTTTTATTGAAAATAAAAATGTCTGAACATGAGCCCACTTCTCAAAAGAAATCTCATTACTCCTAGGCTTTAGAGCAACAAGAGTGTTCTGAATATTACTCCGTAAAATTCCTAAAGATTACAGGAAGTTCTTTTGCAGTCCAATTGTTTAAAGAACTTCCCGGTTCGTAAGGGCGAATGCCCTCAAGGTTTCTTTGTTCAGTCCCTTCCTCATGTATGACATTGATGGGATGATTTTTATTTCCAAACACCCCCTTCTCTGGGTAAGCTATCCCTCCTGACACAAAAGTCGGGGATATATAAGGGAACGTCGTTAATTCCTATTCAACTTCTTTTTCACTCAGCCGTGACCCTCTTCTCTCTCTCTCTTTAACTTTAACTAATTAGGGTTTTTTTTATGGATTTAAATGCATGTGATGTGATGCAATGCAAATGCATGAATGCAAAAGAAAATGAGATGTTGATCTTAAATTCAATTCCATTAGAATAACTTTTCTAGAAAATAGATTTCTTTACATGAAAATAGATTACATATGTGGTCTTGCCCTTCATAGTCCAAGTAAACGCTGATCTTTTCTTCATGGTCGAATCCTATAAATTCTCTAAAAGATGTCTTTGCTAGCTCCTTGCTGCTTAATCTGATCCTCGATCTCTTGCTCACTTATCTCCATGATACTCATCAAAAAGTGCCGGCTCTTGGATAATCTTCGTTGGCAATCAAGTCATGTATTCCTTCGTGGACTTTCGGCTTTCTCTCGTCGTGCTCTTGGATAACCTTTGTTGGCTTGAATCTCTAGCAATCACATCATGTATTCCTCCATGGATTATCAGCTTTCTCTCGTCGTTTATTTGGACTATATTCAAACGACCGCACTATAATCTATTTTATCAAGAAATTCGTTTCCTTATGACAAACTATTCTATTTAGGAATCAAATTTCAAATCAACACATTCTTTTCTTTGATGTAATGTAATGCAAATGCATGAATGCAAAAAGGTATCGATCTCGATTCAATCTCATTTAGGAAACTTTATTTAGAAAAATAATATCTTTACATATAAATGGATTACAAATACGCTTTCGCCCTAATGCCCAAAGTTTTAAAACAAACTCTTAGCCACGATCTGATTGTATATCATATTGGTGCTCAATATGTCAGCCTGTACCGCCAATGTCTGTAAATAATCAGCTACCTCCTGAGTTTGAGCTACGACCTCACTTGTGGGGTAATCCGTGCAGCTAGGGACACCTCCTCCAATACCTATAAAATTGTTCTGATTATCCTGAGAGAGAAAATGGTGAACAAGCAGGCATCATTGTTCCGCAGTATGTTGCCTTAAAATGATATCCTATATCCTCAATGCTTCTTGAGAGTTTTCAGATTTCTACTCCCGCAGAGCATTGCTTGTATGGGTATCCTCGTAGCATAGCTAATCTCTACTTTAAAGGTCTTTAAATGATATGGTCTTCTTTAATCTCATTATTTTGCGTCCATTTTGACAGACCATCATGGCTTGCATTTCCATTGTCTCTGATAAGTGCAACATAGTAAACTCATACTTGTTGTTTGGTAGCGGTCCTATAGTAAACGAGCTTTTTACCATTATAGGCTTAATTTTTCCATCCAACTCACTTTTGTAGGTCTCATGCACTCTGTCAATCACTTTCCTTCAACACTCTTACCATTGACCATCTTCTTACGAAAGAGAAATGTTGTAATGGTAGAAGTGTCCATCAGTACTCTTATTGTTCACCTTGAAATGATTGGTGAGTACATTACCTTCTGCCCTTTAGTTCCTGCAGCACGCCTTGCCATAGGGTATCGAATAATCTTCCTCGCATCCAATTCTGCTTTGAGTAAACTTTATCAACTTGAATCATAGGACAACGCCACAAAACTGAATATTCCTCCACCACGGGTACCATATCAGCGTAAAGCAACTGTATACAAGATTCATATACTGAGTGATGGCCCGAAACAAATTCTTGTCTATTTCCAAGTCAAGCAAGTACTGCAAATCCCCAAGGTTGTTGTAGAACAACTGCTTGGCTTTGCTACCCCATTGATCCCATATTTCCTTTAACTCATGCTGATTATTTTGCGCCATGCTGATGCGAGTGTAACCCCATAATTCTGATGTGTATCCTTCAGTTTCCTTTGACCATTTATGGACGTTAGCGTTGTCTTCCACTCTATCAAGAAGTCCGTTCTCCATAATAAAACTCTCTAACTTAGAAACTGACCGAAAATCGATACCTTTTAAATGCGAAATGATATGCAACAAAAGAAAGGAAATAGTTAGTATCACATGATAACAATAAACTCAAAGATAACCTGCAAGGGTAATAATTACGGTATAATTCTATCTAGGTTGAGCTCTTACGGTCCTTCTATATGTGGTTTGTTTCTAAAGTTTGAGGTACCCGAACCAGCAGATTCCTCGATCCTCACCCATTATAGGCTCATTTGAATCGAGTTCAGTTCAGGGGAATACATTTCCCTATGGCTACACGGAGATGAAAATCTCATGAAACCATAGGTACGGATGTATCCCGAAAGTGATCCACTATCCTCGCACGGAGGTGAAAACCTCACGGCGGCGTAGCTTCTCACTCCCCACTTAAGGGTGTGACCACAACAATCATGCAAATGCAATGCGTATCAGAATCTAGCAACACATGCAATAATACAAACACATGTAATGCAAAGAGGATTAAATTTTAAAATTTTTAATTTCCGACATTAAGACAAGAGATAATCAATTACACGGCTTGACTCTCTTATTAAGGTCCCCAGTGGAGTCGCCAAGCTGTCGAAACCATTTTCAAATCGAGTTTTAGAAAATGGGAATCGATTTTAAAAAAACGAAAACAGGAGTCGCCACCAATCTTTTTAGGTGTGATTGGATCACCTTGTAAAACATTTTGGTCTACGAACATTTGAGAAAACGGGTTCGGGAGTCGGTTACGCACGAGGAAGGATTAGCACCCTCGTAACGCCCAAAAATTGGTACCTAATTGATTATTTGATGTCTTTCATGTCGGAAATTTGAAGATTTTAAAATGTAATCCTCTTGAAAGAAAACTATTTGAATGCCGCGAACTTGAAAACTAAGATTCACTTATCTCAAACGAATCAAAACATCACATCCAGTAAGTTAGGACGCAATATTTCAAAATCTTTGAAGCTAAGCTTGCCTTTGAAAAATTTCTATCTTGAAACAACAAAACGCCATATCCAGTAAGTTAGGACACAATGTTTTGAAATCTCAAGAATAGTTGTTTATATTTTAAAACTCAAAACATTTAGAATGGTACTTGGATATTCGAATTTGACGAGAAAAATCGCAACTTGATAAAAATTAGGGCACTACTTTTCTCGAAAATCCTAAATGCCAAATATTGCCTTTAATTAAAAAAAACAATTTTTGGATAAAAATAACAATTAAATGAAATATATTTTTAGAACAATGATTTGAGTAAAATTTAAAAAAACAATTTACTAAGAGTAATATTTTAAAAAAATATTCAAAAAAAAAGTTTGATATGATACTAAGATTATTTAAAAAATATAAAAAAAATTAGGGAAACATGGATTAAATTAAAATAAAAAGGTTGAAAAAACAAAGATAAACTAAGAATAAAATAAGAACAAATCACAGAAAATAAGAACGTAAGAGGAAGAAAAATTTGAGTGAATGCTCTCAAGAATTCTTATTGCTTCCCAAAACTCAAGTGATTTTTCAGTTCTTTTCCAGTTCCTTTCCCCTCTCTTTTTACAATGAGGGGAGAGGCCTCTATTTATAGTTGAGCCTCCCCAAATCCAACGGTACAGATCAATTACATCAACGGTTAAGATTAAAGGATATCTACAAATTAAATCTCCAAGATTACAAAATCATATCTTCTAAGATTGTATATCATATCTAAGATTGCAATCATATCTAAGATTGTATCATATCTAAGATTGCAATCATATCTAATATTGTATCATATCTAAGATTGCAATCATATCTAAGATTGTATCACATCTAAGATTGCATATCATTGAAGATTATATTTCCATATGAGTCAAGCTTGTAGATGGACCTTAAATCTTTTCAAATAATGGGTCATTCCGATCGGGCCAAATTATATTTGTAATTCTAGACTGAATTTGGACTTCGTTTTTTTTTTTGGGGTTTATTATTTTAAATACTGAAATGGGCCGGGCAAAATTGAGTGTCTACAAATTTTATATGGATTATGCAATAAATTTAAATTTTCCATGTTAATGATGTTTACTTTTTTTTGTATTATATTGTTGATAATATAAGTAATCAGTTGCTTATATTTCTAAATATAATTTTATGTTCCTTATAAATAAATAAAAATAAAGCATGTCACCACGTAAAGAGTTCCTGAGTAAAGGATTGGAGGGTGCACCAAGTAATGATATAGGTTGACACTTTGGAACTCCAGTGCCAAATACGAAAGTAAATATCGTATGTAAACTTTGTGGTAAAGTTGTGAAAAGAGGAATAACATGATTTAAAGAGCAGATTGCTCATAAAATCGACAATGTTGCACCATGCCCTAATGTTACTGGTATGTGATACTTTATTATTATTTTTAAATGTTATTGTAAATTTATCTATAAAGATTATATATAATTGATAATAATATAAAGTGTGAATTATTTTTATTTTATTAACAAGTGTCATTAGAGAAAGTATGATGAATATACTGAAAGAAAGCAACACAAAGAAAATAGACAAAAAGAGGAAAAAAGATGAATTCTTATCTCAATTAAGAAAAGAGGAGAATGAACATGAGGAATTCATTCATGAGGTTTCTGCTATAAGGCAAGGAACTCGAGAAAGTATCCAATCACAACACGAGTGGCATAGAAGGGGAGAATATAGACGAAGTACTGGTGGTTAGAATAACATTTATGAAGAAGGGCGATCTTCTCATGGATCAGCTAGAAAATATCATAGAGAAAGAACAAGTAAATCCATCCCAAGTGAGTCTGAGTTTACCTTAAGGGGAGCTATACCTGAATTGGTTAGAAGCAAAAGTTCAAAGCAACCAAAGGTCAATGACTCTTTTTAAAGAGTTTTCGAAGTAAGATAGGTGAAGCGGTATCTAAATTTTTAATATATGAAAGACTTCCTTTCCAATTAGCAAGCTCTCCATGGTTGTATAACTTAATTCAAGAGTCAACAGAAGTTGGACAATGTGTAAAGCTCCCAACACCTTATGAGGTTTCAAATGTGTATATGGAGTCAGAGTATCAACGAGTTCGTGATTGGGTAAATGGACTAAAGACTCATTGGAAAGTATTGGGTGCCACTTTAATATGTGATGGTTGAACCAACAGTTTGAATCAAATGCACATCATTAATTTCTTTGTTTATTGCAGTAAATGAACCATTTTTTGGAAATCGGTAGATGTCTCAAATGTTCGTAGTAGAGATGCTGAATTCTACTACAGTTTGTTAGATTCAGTTGTAGAAAAAATTGGAGAAAATTACATTATCCAAATAGTGACTGATAATGAGGAAGCAATGAAAGCTACTGGAAAAAAATTAATGTTGAAAAGAAAACATTTATATTGGACCTCACGTACAGCTCACTGTTTAGATTTATGCCTTGAAGATATTGGGAAAAAGCTCAGTGTAGCAAAAGTGTTAGATGAGGCAAAGAAAGTGACTTGCTTTATATACAATCACATTTAGACTGTTGATTTGATGAAAAAGTATACACAAGGGAAACAAATACTTCGACCCGCTCTTACTCGACTTGTAACTCATTTCATTTAACTTGAAGAGATAACAAGACAAAAGCAAGGTCTGAGAGAAATGTTTAATTCAAAGGTTAGTATTTTATAATCAGTTGATATAATTACTTAAATATAGTAACCTTTAATGATTTTATTAGTTCCAAATAATTTAAATTATATTATTTTAAAATTTTTGTTATGAATATATAAGAATTTAAAGAATCAAAATGGGGATAGCAAAAGTCAGGGCCTACTTATTAAGCCAAAAAAATTGTTTTGGGAAAAAGATTTTTGGAAAAAAGCCAACGACCTCATAAAAGTTTACGAGCCCCTAGTAAAAGTATTGAGACTTGTGGATAGCGATGAAAAACCAAAAATGGGCTTTATTTATGAGGCTGTTGATAGAGCTAAATGAGCAATTCAACAAGATTGTCAATATTTCACCGAGTACGAAAAGATTATTGACAATAGATGGAATTTTATGCATTCCGACTTGCATTCAGCTGGTAAGATAAAATGTTTCATATAATTAAGAAATATTTTTATATTTTATTATTTTAAGCTTTAAATTATTATTATTTGATGATATTCTTATAAATTATACTGAAGTTATTTTCTCAATCCTCAATTTCAATTTGGGGTGGAGCATTCTGAGAATGTACTAATAGAAATATTAGAAGGTACACGATCAGTAATTGAAAGATTAGAACCTTCTCTTGATACTCAAGTCAAAATGGTTAATCAGGTTAGATTCAATTACTATTATTTGTAACTTAGTTACATAATTTGAAATAGAATTATTATTATTTTTTACTCTATCTTTTATTCATGCAGTTGTTACTATTTAGAGATAAACATGAGACATTCAGTACTCCACAAGCACAAAGAGCTTGGAAGCAAACGAATCCGGGTAAACAGTTAATTAAATCATTTAATTTAATTTATGTTATTTAATTATATTGTACATTTTGAAGTTATTTTGAAATTTAAATAATATTATGCAGCTGAGTGGTGGATAATATACGGCACATGTGTTCCCGAATTACAAAAATTAGCAATTAAAGAGTTTAGTCAAACAACACCAGCATCAAATTACAAACGAAATTGGAGCACATTTAGTTATATTCACACCAATGCAAGAAATAGGTTAAAATATGAAAAACTTGAGAAACTAGTGTTTACCTATTATAATTGAGGCTTCAGATAAGGCATCAAAAAAGAATGAGCAGTGATGATGTAAACGCTAGTTTTAGTTTTAATCCTATCAGCCTTGATCATATCTTTGAAGATGTTGATCCACTATCAGAATGGCTTCATGAGAAAAAGAATCCATTATTAGATGGTGAAAATGTCGGTGTGTTGCCTGTGGATACCTCTGATGATGAAATGGATGTTGATCAATCTCAACAACAAAATTTTTCTTATTCAAGTTCTAGTTCAACGCCAAGTCAGAGTGGTGATGGACCCGATGGTGGTGGTTTAAGTCCAATTGATGAGGATGATGGATATAACGGTGATAGAGGTGAAATTAGGTCTTTTAGTTAGTTTGGAGGAGAATATGGGGTTGGTACCACTAATGGACATTTCCATGATAGATCAGAGTTTGATGGAAATATGTTTCCTAAACCTAGGAGAGACAGAAGTGAACCTAAAGCTCCATCAAAAGGAAAAAGCAAAAAGCATACTTCTATAGGCTCTTCATTTGGTAGGAGATCAAGTTTTAGTAACCTTGGGTATAGTGATTCATCTACTAACACTCAAGGTTTTTATCCACCAGAACAACCTTCATATTTTCAACCTTCACATGGTTATCCATAACCATATGGTTATTATCCACCATTTCCTAATTATGGTGTGCCAACCAGCCTCAAATGTATCCTCCACCACCAATATATCACCCACCTCTACCTTCTCAAATATATCCTCTATATCAATTATATGAAAACCAATGTGAAAATGTTCCCTTTTTTTATATATTTTTGAACAAAGGCCAAGAGAATCAAGTCAAGAACGCTCTCAAAGTGAAGGTGAAGGATTTGATCTTCCTTGCCATTCCACTAATTGGTGAAAACTAAATTGTACCCGATGTAAGCACGATCGAAAGTTCAACGAATTTGAGCCAAGACCCTATCAAGCTTCCTAAAGGCCCAATGACTCGAGCTCAAGTTAGGCAATTTTAAGAAGTTGTTTCAGTTTTATTTACTCAACTTTGGAATGAAAACGAGCTCCATGTTAAAGGAGAAGTTCGGACCAGCTCAACAAGGACTCCTTGCAACCTCTTGCAAGTCAACCTCAGCTCATATTCAGCCCCAAGAGCTGCATTCAGCTCAACTTAGCTCGATTGAGCTCATTTCTATTTTTAATTCTTGCATTTTATTTGCTGGAATAAAATAAATATTTTTAGTTAAATTAGTTAATCAACTTCAGCTCATAAATATGTCCTAATTTGGACCTATTAATTCTGTTTATAAGTTGTTAATATTATTACATGTTTTTAATTTGTCTAAGCTACAGCTGAATTTATGTTGTGTCTTAGTTTATTGCTTGTGTTTAATATGTCTTAGTTATTACTTGTTTTAATGTGTCCTAGCTGAATGCATGATTTTAATGTGTCTTAAGCTACCGAAATTAATGTGTCTTAAGTTTAATTTATTGTTGAATTTATTTGGTATAGGTGCATGCTTGGGACAACATAAATAGGAGCTAATGGTTCAACTCTTCCAAGCACATTTTCATGAACAGCAATGGACAAGGGTGAGCTGCTGTTTCTTCTTCCCAAGTTGGCTATTTAGCTTACTAAACAGCTTTTAAAGGCTTTCGCACCAGCTGGACATTCCATTCACACTTCAAGGCTGTTCAGTTTTGTGTTTTCACATACACAAAGGGCTGTTTGAATTCGGTTCACACTTCCAATGCCTTTTGCAATCTCCAAGCTCTTCATTAATTCTCCAAGACCATCCAGCTGATCAAAGCAACTTAATTCCAACCCATTAAAGCTTATGGCCGAACCTAGACAAGCCATTCAACTCCCAAATGTTCCAAATTCATTCCAGCTGAACATACTTCATCTAGAAGTTGTCAATGACGTTCCAAATGGGTGGAGAAGCTTCCTGGAATTTTTTAAAGTTTTCTGGAATTTTCAGCTTCTTAAAAGCTAAAACTAAGTGACCATTTAGCTATCCATGTGACCATTCGGCTAGCCTAGTTTCTAGCTATAAATACTTAGCTATTTTCATGTAAAAATGACTTTTTTCCATTTTATTGAATGAACTATTGTTCTTGTGAGGTTTCTTCCTCTCTATTTTCGTATGAGTCTCGAGTGACTTATCTAGCGTGCTAGTGGCGTCAACCCTAACTCTTTTTGAACTTATCACCAACCCTGGTGTGGCGTTCGTCCATCTAAATATACCTTCGGTTCTTACTTTGCTAAATAATGGGTCAAGGTCCATCAACCTATTTTCCATCTTTCACCTTAAGCCATATAAGTCCTGGGGCGATACTCGCTATACTATCGAATCGTTCTTGACACTTAAGTTCTAACTTCCGTTTCCACCTTCTATCTTATCTATCTTTCTTTATTTGTTAAACTGAACCCATCCAATTATCTTTCATCTTTTATCTCTTGATAGCTGACTTATCCTATCTATCTTCTAGCCTTCGACCTATTTTATCATATACCTCTATACTTAGCCAAAATACACCTTTCTCACAACACTGAACGACACCTCTTGTCGACGATAGGCAACTAACGTAGACTCGACTCAACCTACCGAGCCGGATCACATCAGTACCACTACCATTATTTGGAAGGTATGTTTTTTTTAAAGAAAACTTTTGTTAATGTTCTTAATTTTGATGATATTAAAACATTTAAAATATATCTTTAGATAAATGAATGAAGTATATTTTATGAAAAGATAATTAAGAATCAAAGCATGTTAAACTATATCTGAAAGTAGAATGAGAGTGAGAATAAGTGGTAGGAAATAGGAATAATTACTGAGAATCTATACATTTATCTATTCTTTTTTTTTTTCTTTTTGCAGCATAAAATGTTTATATCTTCAGCATCTTCAAAGCTGTCAAGAAATATTGAAGACATATCTCAGGTATGAATTTTCAATTATTTTATCTATAAAAACTTTCAAACTTATTAAATATGATAAATGTTTAATACTTTCTCTTCTTTTTTTCTTTTTACTTTGTTATTAGTTAATATAACATTCTTAAAAAATTCGTAAATAAATATAAGAATAATTAATGATTATAAAAGTTGTGTTCTCATATCATATTAATAAAAGTTCATAAATGTTAGAAAACACTTTAAAAATCATTAAAAGTGACTTTTATAATTATAATTATAATTATTATGATTTACAATAAGTTATGCGAATTTTAAAAAAATTTACGACTGCGATAAACGTAATGCGACCAAAAATGCGACCGTGACCGCAATTTAAATCGCTGCTAGCTTTGTTCCCTCTACATTATTAATAAATTCTCTTTGGATGTGAAAAGATGAACATGAAAAACCTAGTTATTACTCTCCATTGCCCTGTCATTTCTTCTTCTTTTCAAGCATATAAGTTTCTCTCTCTTTTAACAAATGAATTTCCATTAATAAGCGACAAGCAGTAACAAGACAAAAAGTAATTAACGGAATTTTGTCTTATTGACTGGCAATAACCCAAGTTTGTTCAAGTTAATTCTCGAGTGAAGCTCAAATTGCAACTTGAATCACGCAGCCGGACCCTTCTTGCAACTCTACCTTTGCATTATACCTAGCGGGGCAAGGGGGACGAAAGCTTACACCTTCCATCTTCTAAAATTTATCTGAATTATCATTAATCAAATTAATTAAAATCATAAGTTTTAATTGTTAATCAAATAAAAAAATTTTAACTGACGGAAATAATTTAGGGTTTCTTTCTTTTTATTTATTTTTAGTTTAAAAATATATAAATCTATTATGATTTTAAGCTCATTATAATAATATGTATAAATTCAATTAGTTTAAAACTCATTCTTTAATTTTTATATTTTAAGCTTACATAATTTATTAGGCGTATCTAATATATTAGGCCTATAATATTTTATTATTAATAAATTTGGTTAATCGATTAATTTAATTAATTATCTGATTTCGAACCGAATTAATTACTAAACAAAATTTAAAAAAGAAAACCTTAATTGATCCTTAACTGAATTAGATTCGATGGTCACTTGATTAATCAAAATAATTCGATTCAATCAATTAATTCAATTAAAACCAAATTATGCACATCCTACTTAAAGCCACCCATTCCAAGAAAAGTGGATATTAACAACTAAATTTCACAATATTTCATATTGTAATATCAAAATATTTAGTTGCTAAATATAATCTTCAAAATATTAAATAAAATGACAAATGTTGTTATGAATTTAGATGTAACAATAAAATAAGTTGTTAAATATTATAATATTATAGCAACGACTATAAAATATTAATATGTAATTTAACTTTTTTATTTATTAATAGTAACAACATTAAATGTCGTAGTGTAAGATTGAAATATTTGCAATTGTTGCTAATTTTAATATATTAATAATCTCAACAATAAAGTTTTTTGTTGTAAAATTTTAATTTTAAGTTAAATTCTATTATTAGTCTTTATATTTTGTTAAATTTTTAAATCTAATCCTTATATTTTAATTTAATTATTTTTAATTTCTGTATTTTTAAAAATTTAAAATTTTAGTACCTAATATTATTTTGTAATTTTCGTTACCATTTTGATTATAATTTGTACCTAACCCATCAAAAGGCAAACTGACTAAAGTAAATCATTTTTGTATAAAGAAAGGTGAAAAACGTGCAAATTATGTGTCTGCATCGATTCTCATTGTGATGGTTTAAATACAGAATGAAAATAAAATATAAATACCTCTTAGGTGACTAATAATTCCAAATTGGAATAAATTGATACCTTTAAAAAACATTTGTCTCTCAATTTCAAAAATGAAAAAAAAAAAATCAATGATGACGTTAAACTTTTCTATTATTATATATAAAATATTATGAAAATAAAAAAATTTAGATTGGTTTTCTTATATTTTATGGTTAATTTTTTTTACTCTCCTTGTATTTAAAAAAAAAATTTAAATTGATAAATTTTTCTAGATTTTAAATGTAGTGAGGATGAGGAAAACGAAATTTTAACTAAAAATAATGAATAAAACGAAATAATTTTTTTCTTTTTGAATAAAACAAATTTATCTATTTTTAAATAGCCCCATAATTTTTTTAAATTATATACTTAGATTTTTATATATTTGGTTTTTTTTATAAATTTGTTAAAAATTAAAGATATTAAAAAAATACAAAGTTTTCTTTAAAAATTATTTCAATCAACTTTAATTATAAAGCATCAAAGGATACAAGGGTATACTCAATAAATATGTGAATTTGTGGATCTCATAAACAAATGAGCTAAAGAAATAAAAAAAGAAAAACTTTGAAAAAAGATTTGTATGATTCATTTAATGTCTCAACTGGCAAACTGATCGAATGCCTTGGCTCAGAATCATGCTTGATTGAAAAGATGCCTTTGAAAAGCTGAATAGATGACGAGTTGGCGACTACCGGAAAGATACAAGTAAATCTGATTTCCTCCACCAAATGCTTTCATTGTTATCTCTACTCTCCTCTTACTTTCTTCTTTTTATTTTATTTATAAAATTATCCTATCCTTCTACACATTAATATTTAATATGACAGGTGATATTAATCACATTGATTTCTTATCATATAAAGATTATGAAATCTGGCCTCAAATATATATATATATATATATAAAGTAGATACAGTACATGCTCTTGGCCCCTAAATATTAAATACTAGGGAACTCACAGCCACCACCATCAACCATAATACACCATTTCCCAATCCCATTCTATTAAACTCAATTTGAAGAAAACTGAAATAGCTGGATGGGGACGTTAGATACAATGAATGAGAACCGCCGAGGAAGAGCTGCGGTTCTAGCGATTGGCACTGCAAATCCGCCTCATTGTTTCTACCGAGTTGATTACCCTGATTTTTACTTTCGAGTTACCAAAAGCCACCGTCTTACATCTTTGAAGGATAAGTTTCGACGTATCTGTAAGTATCAAAGGGTTACCTTGATTTACTTTTCAACTTTTTAATGCAAATCTTTATTACCAAACAGAGATTTCTCTCAACTGAGATAGGAATAATTATAAATTTAGTATTTTAGTAGTTACATTTTTTTTTATCAATTTTGCCTTTGTTTTTTTTTTTAACTAAATTTAGTCTGCTTCCAACTTTCAAAAAGAGTTATACTTTTTTTATTATTATTATCAATTTTGCCTTTGTTTTTTTTCTTTTTCTAGTTAAATTTAATCTGTTTCCGACTTTCAAAAAGAGTTAGCTTGTTTTTTTTAATAGAAATATCTAATTAACATGATAATTTACATGTAATATACTATATTTTATTTTATTTTTTTATGTTTCGATATAAATAATATCATGTCAACATAAAATATCACAACAATATTTGAAATAAGTGTTAAATTGACAAAAAAAAAAAAAAAATTAAACAGCTCAACGAATAAATAAGAGAAATAGATACCCATAGAAGTCCAAAAACATGTTGCGTTCAGTTAGTTAACCAAAACTTGAACTGATGACCGATATTTCAAATAAAAACAATTTACTTTATATTTTCATGAAGATGTCTGCTATGGTTTTAAACTCTTAGTGCTTTTAGGTGAGAAATCTGCAATTAGGAAACGTTACATGCACCACGGAAGATATTATCAACAAGAATCTAAACTTAATTATCTACAAGGCTCCATCTTTTGATGCTCGTCAAGAAATCCTTGTAACTGAAGTGCCCAAGCTTGGCAAGGACGCGGCATTGAAGGCCATCAAAGAATGGGGACAACCCATTTCAAACATCACTCACCTTATATTTTGTACATCATCAGGGATCGACATGCCAGCTGCTGACCATAAGCTTGCAAATCTTATCGGCCTAAAATCTTCAGTTCAGAGATTCATGCTTTATCAACAAGGTTGCTTTGCTGCTGGGACTGCCCTGCACCTCGCCAAGGATTTGGCAGAGAACAATCCCGGAGCTCGAGTACTTGCTGTGTGCTCTGAGATCATGGTAGGGTCTTTCCAGCCACCGTCGGAGACCCATTTAGACGTACTCGTGGGATCTGCACTTTTTTCTGACGGAGCTGCAGCTGTCATTGTTGGTGCCAACCCTAACGCCACCATCAACGAGCGCCCTTTGTTTCAAATTGTATTAGCTAAACAGGCTGTTATCCCCGATTCTGAGGACGTGATAATAGCAAAAATACGTGAAATGAGTATGGCGTATTATTTGTCTAAAAAGTTTCCCAATGTGATTGCCGACAACATTGAGCAATGCTTATTCGAAACATTAGGTCCATCTGGTGTTGATGATTGGAACAAATTGTTTTACGTAGTTCATCCCGGTGGCCCAGCTGTTCTTAAACGTATTGCAGAGAAACTTGGATTGGGAAGCGAGCGACAAGCTTAAAGCAAGCTGGGATGTGTTAAGTGAATATGGAAACATGTGGAGTCCAAGCGTCCTATTTGTTCTTGATGAGATGAGAAAAAGGTCAACAGAAGAAGGCAAAACCACCGCCGCCACTGAAGGGCTAGAGTGGGGCGTCTTACTGGCCTTTGGGCCGGGTCTCACGGTGGAGACCGTGGTGCTTCGTAGCATTGCTGTGGATTCAGCTTAATTATTAACTAGCCTTGTAAATGGAAACAAGGCGGAAAAGACCGCAAGCTGAAGAAAATCTTGCGACATGATCTCCAAAATAAAATCCCAGTATAATTACGTGTAGTGTCCATAATATCCACTTGTTAAAGAAGACAACTAAATTAAAGTTGTGGTCCCATCTTGGTTGAGTGGGTGAACAATATTTATTTTATAAGCAGGCAATATCATAAATTTTACTATTTTATATATTGTTGATACAAGAATATATATTTTTAACTAGAATGGAAAGTTTAAGGACATTGGTCACAATAAAAAATTGTTATGTTTTATCGTGTAATTTACAAATTTCTATGGAAGTTTTTTGTATTCTCCAGCTTGAATTTCATAAAATTCTTTTCTTACGATGATTGGATCATCATTAATTACTAAATTTAATTTCTTTATTAATAAAAGTTTATTGGCGAGTAAAAAATTTATTTAATTTGACTACTCAAAACAATGTGTTTTTCTTTAATTAGCATAATCAGTAAAAAGGTAAGGTGATGTGTTGCATTTGTATATTACTCAACTCAAGCTTTTATTGACAAAATTTCAGCAACTGTAACAGATAAACATAAATTTAAAAATCTTCCTTAAGTTTTGCTTTGTAAAATGCCATCATTAATTCATGGCTATACCTTATCAAAAGAAGAAGCAAATTTGTTTCCAAAAACAAAAGCAAAAGCAAAAATATGGGAAAGCCTTTCATCAAATTTTCCTTACTGTTTTAATTTTGCTTATTCATATCTTATTTCCATCCTAATAAAAAAAAATAGCCTTTTACTACCGAAATTAACTTGTAAATTGCGTTGTTACTTCTCACTTCCAATATATGCATAACTAGCAGTAATATGAAAATATATTATAATTTAATTTTTTACTAATATTAGAACATTATTAATTGCAATAAATTATGTGGGAAAAAAAACACAAAAAAAGTCAGTTTGATTTATTTTTTAAAATTTGAATAAAGACAGTAAGAATAAAAATAACTCACTAATCTAATAATAAAATTAAAAAAAAAAAATTAAATTACTCAAGCAGCGCTCAATTATAAACGGATACAACGGTGTGAATTTCATTAATAAATGAGTTAAAAGAAAATAAAGATTGATGATAGTACTGACAATAGGTTTATTGAGTGGTCTACTAAATGTGATATGATTATATTTTATAGAGTTATCAATAAAGTTACCATAAATTTTATAGGATGTGATGTACTTGATCTGCCCTAACAACAATTCGTAAAGTATAGAGGAGCTTTTAGTTGGGCAACTCCTTATCACTGCCACCTCTCCCTTCATATACGTGGTTGACTCCACAATGTCTTTTTAAGTAAGGTTATAATTTGTAGTTTTCTTAATTTCCTCTAAATGTTAGTCCCACTGGAATAGCCTAGTAGCAATCGAGGGTTTAAAACAGTTGTTTATAACATTTGTTTATTTTTAAAAAATTCACAGGTTATCAAAAATCGATTTAATTTAACTTTTCTATATAACATTGACCACTTTTAAGAAAACTTAATTAATTTTCTGATTTATTTAATACTCAATTTTTATCTATAAATTAGCAACGGAAAAGTGATAATAGTTTAAATTTTTAATAAAAATAGAAGTTTATGCATAATTAATTAATATTCATATTTTGATATCCTAAAATCAATTAAATGTCATGTATGTTAAAAGAAAACAAAACTTAAGTCCCATGCCACGGTAATCCTTAAGATATCAAATAATAACTTAAGAATATTTTAGTAAATAAAACCGAGCCGAGACCCTAATTAGCAAACAACAAACAAGTCAAGCGGAATATCAACTCATAGAATAAACTACAACTAATTAGCAATACAAAATATCATAATTCAGAGCAACTAATCAACATAATATTTAAATGTTTGTAGCAATGTAATTGCTTATGAATGCAATGCAAATTTGGTTTAACAGTAAAAAGGTTTTACCCACCGCTACACACCACAATTAGAAGTTTCTTAGAACTCCTCTACCTTCATACCACGTTGTAGATAAACCACTACTTTTATATAGAAATCAATATTCCGAGCCAACCCTCTGAATGTCAAGTCCGCATCTTAATCTTGTGGGTTATCTGAAAAGAAAAAAATAAAGGGGTAAGCTAAGAAAGCTCAGTGTGAGTTCAATCACAAGGAACCCGAAGCAAAATAGTATACAAAACACATTAGTAAACAATTCTAAGAATAATCACAATCATAAAGCACTTTAGATTAATGATTTTACATTGCATCACTTCGCGGCACTATTTTAAAAATCATAGTTTTGTATGCACATGCTAATGAATGCAATGCAGTTTCAAATTAACAAAAAATTCTACTCAATTCTGCTACACTCCTCACTTATGAGTTTCCCAAAACTCATGTAACATATCACTCTGGATTGTGGGCAAGCCACCACTGCTTTGTAGATAAACTACCACTTTGTAAAGAAAAAAAACGTAGGTAAACCACTAGTATTTTAGATAAAAACATTTGCAGTTATTGCCACTTGTTATGAGTACACAACATGGTTGCAGATTAAACAAACTGTCATTGGGTTTGTGGATAAGCCACCACTTGTTTGTAGATTTAATAAACTATCACTATTCCTCCATATAATGTCCCGCCTAATGCAATGCACTATGCCATGCTAATAAATCAACACTAATAATAGTCATGTAATATATACTCAATTCATTACTATCACTTAACATGCTTATTATGTTTTTCGCAGGATGGTAACAATATCATCATTTTCAATTTATCAATTTCACTTTATCAAAAAATACATTTTCTAGCCACTTGTTTCAAATTCTAGAAGCAACATCGACACTCTTACATGGAGCTTGGATAGTGAAATTCAAATATTTTTTTCTAAATTTAAAATTTGATTAAAAAGTCAAAAGATTACAAAGCTAATATAAAGTTAATGAGACCACAAGTAAAAACTCATCATGCCTAAGCACAATTACCAATGAATTGGCGCAACACCATATTTAGAGCTTAGGGTCTTTTGTTTTGTCCCCACCACCCCCAAAAATAAGCATTCTTCAATTTCCTCGAGCACTTTGAATTTGTTTCATAAGGCACCCTAGTAGCATTTCAACATGACCCGAAATCTGGACCTATTTCATATAAAGCAATGAAGGCCCAGGTTTGTTTCTCAAGTCCGCATCTTAATCTTGTGGGTTATCTGAAAAGAAAAAAATAAAGGGGTAAGCTAAGAAAGCTCAGTGTGAGTTCAATCACAAGGAACCCGAAGCAAAATAGTATACAAAACACATTAGTAAACAATTCTAAGAATAATCACAATCATAAAGCACTTTAGATTAATGATTTTACATTGCATCACTTCGCGGCACTATTTTAAAAATCATAGTTTTGTATGCACATGCTAATGAATGCAATGCAGTTTCAAATTAACAAAAAATTCTACTCAATTCGGCTACACTCCTCACTTATGAGTTTCCCAAAACTCATGTAACATATCACTCTGGATTGTGGGCAAGCCACCACTGCTTTGTAGATAAACTACCACTTTGTAAAGAAAAAAAACGTAGGTAAACCACTAGTATTTTAGATAAAAACATTTGCAGTTATTGCCACTTGTTATGAGTACACAACATGGTTGCAGATTAAACAAACTGTCATTGGGTTTGTGGATAAGCCACCACTTGTTTGTAGATTTAATAAACTATCACTATTCCTCCATATAATGTCCCGCCTAATGCAATGCACTATGCCATGCTAATAAATCAACACTAATAATAGTCATGTAATATATACTCAATTCATTACTATCACTTAACATGCTTATTATGTTTTTATGGGATGGTAACAATATCATCATTTTCAATTTATCAATTTCACTTTATCAAAAAATACATTTTCTAGCCACTTGTTTCAAATTCTAGAAGCAACATCGACACTCTTACATGGAGCTTGGATAGTGAAATTCAAATATTTTTTTCTAAATTTAAAATTTGATTAAAAAGTCAAAAGATTACAAAGCTAATATAAAGTTAATGAGACCACAAGTAAAAACTCATCATGCCTAAGCACAATTACCAATGAATTGGCGCAACACCATATTTAGAGCTTAGGGTCTTTTGTTTTGTCCCCCCCCCCCCCCCCCCCAAAATAAGCATTCTTCAATTTCCTCGAGCACTTTGAATTTGTTTCATAAGGCACCCTAGTAGCATTTCAACATGACCAGAAATCTGGACCTATTTCATATAAAGCAATGAAGGCCCAGGTTTGTTTCTCAAGTCCGCATCTTAATCTTGTGGGTTATCTGAAAAGAAAAAAATAAAGGGGTAAGCTAAGAAAGCTCAGTGTGAGTTCAATCACAAGGAACCCGAAGCAAAATAGTATACAAAACACATTAGTAAACAATTCTAAGAATAATCACAATCATAAAGCACTTTAGATTAATGATTTTACATTGCATCACTTCGCGGCACTATTTTAAAAATCATAGTTTTGTATGCACATGCTAATGAATGCAATGCGATTTCAAATTAACAAAAATTCTACTCAATTCGCTACACTCCTCACTTATGAGTTTCCCAAAACTCATGTAACATATCACTCTGGATTGTGGGCAAGCCACCAACGCTTTAGATAAACTACCACTTTGTAAAGAAAAAAAAGCGTGGGTAAACCACTAGTATTTTAGATAAAAACATTTGCAGTTATTGCCACTTGTTATGAGTACACAACATGGTTGCAGATTAAACAAACTGTCATTGGGTTTGTGGATAAGCCACCACTTGTTTGTAGATTTAATAAACTATCACTATTCCTCCATATAATGTCCCGCCTAATGCAATGCACTATGCCATGCTAATAAATCAACACTAATAATAGTCATGTAATATATACTCAATTCATTACTATCACTTAACATGCTTATTATGTTTTTCGCAGGATGGTAACAATATCATCATTTTCAATTTATCAATTTCACTTTATCAAAAAATACATTTTCTAGCCACTTGTTTCAAATTCTAGAAGCAACATCGACACTCTTACATGGAGCTTGGATAGTGAAATTCAAATATTTTTTTCTAAATTTAAAATTTGATTAAAAAGTCAAAAGATTACAAAGCTAATATAAAGTTAATGAGACCACAAGTAAAAACTCATCATGCCTAAGCACAATTACCAATGAATTGGCGCAACACCATATTTAGAGCTTAGGGTCTTTTGTTTTGTCCCCCCCACCACCCCCCCCAAAATAAGCATTCTTCAATTTCCTCGAGCACTTTGAATTTGTTTCATAAGGCACCCTAGTAGCATTTCAACATGACCCGAAATCTGGACCTATTTCATATAAAGCAATGAAGGCCCAGGTTTGTTTCTCATTTTATTGGGTCTTATACTAACGTGGCTCCTTTTATCTAGCCATTTGTTTCAAATTCCAAGATAGTTAGGAGTGTTTTTGTCAATACCCTTATAACTTGCAATGAGCTTGGGTTAATGTAGTGAGATCAAGATTTCCGCCATGTTAAAAAATATATATACATGTAAATGTATCATTCGTGAAAGTTGAATTTAACCATTAAATCAATCAACAATCAACAATTTTTTAAATATCAAATTTTACTAATTTTATGTCTAAGAAATAATAGCAACGCTTCATTTCTTTTAATAGATTGGTAAGTATTGATGTTATGTTTGTAGTTTAAGTTTTTTATATTAATAATACAAAAAAATTTTATAAAAAAAGATAGAAAGCAGATTATTTATGAAAATGGGTTGTAGTAAAAATAATATACATTCCACCCCATTTTCCTAAGTTATTTATTTTTCATATTATTGAAGTAAAAAAAACCCTTATAGTTTTTTTATTTGTTATTTATTTTTTGTATAGAATCTGTTAATTTTTTTATGTGTAGAATTTATATATTATTATGTTTATATTATATTTTTAATAAATATACTTATTTTTATAATTATTTATTTGTTTATGTATACTAATTTTTATAAAATTCTAAAACATATAATTTTAAATTTTAAAAATTTGAAATAATATATAAAAATTTAAATACCATTTTAGAATTTTAGAATTTTATATAAATATTTTAAAACTTTTTTAAATATTTTTATAATTTTTTACATTTTTTGTAATAATATTATTAATTTCAACTAATTTCTTTTCAATTATCATATTTTTGTTGTAAATTTTAGTTTTATAATTTATATGTTTTTTTTCTAGATTTTATAGTTTTATAATTTTTATATATATATATTTCTATTTTTATATTTTTAATGTGTATATACATTTAATAAAAGATTTTTTTTTTTTTTTGTAATACCCTCAAAATTTTGGTTTCTAAGAAAGGACAATTGTTTTAAAGATGAACTAAGTATTTGGAGAGAAAGTATGAATAATGAAATTTAGTAAGGATTAAATTGCAAAATTTTAAAAGTTGAAAGGTAAAAGTGTAAATTTACTATTTTAGAAAAAGGGGCAAAAATTTAAGAAATAATTTTTATGAATGTGACAGGGAGATATATTGATATGTGAAGTTGGAAAATCAAGATAATGACTAAATAGAATAAAATGGAAAATTACGACTAAAGTGAAAATTTCCCATTTTGTGAAGGAGGGACCTAAATGCAACTTTTCTATTTTTAAATAATATTTTGCTGATATGTTTGTTGCGGCTGGGGGGCTTTTGCGAGATTATAATGGGAATTGGATTGTTGGTTTTACAAGGTATTTGAGCAATTGTGAAGTTATCGACTCAAAATTATGGGGTATCCTAGACGGGTTGAAAATTGCTCTTGATTGAGGATTTTGGAAAGTTATTATTCGGACTGACAATCTTGAAGCTGTCAACATCATTAATCAAGGAGTTCGTGGAGGCTCTAATTCTGCTTTAGTAAGGCGTATTCTTTTGTTTTTAAAGCTTCTCAGTCACTGGAATCTTCAACATATTCCAAGGGAAGAAAATAAAATTGCAGACAAGATCGTCAAGGCTAGGAGAGACAAAGAACCGAGGTTGCAGTTGATTGATAAGAATTATGTGATGAGTTTTCTGAATGTTTGATTCTTGAGTTGTAATATTTTTTAATATTTTTTTCACAAAAAAAAAAACTTAAGCTCATGAGTTGTAAAGTTTTAAGGAAAAAATGTGGTAATTATGGATGAAAAGTGGCATAATTTAATTGGTTGATGAAATAAGGATTAAATTGAAAGAAAATAAAATTGTAGATATTTTTAGAGGAGAGGTAAAGTGGGATGACAACAACTTGGACAACAAAAATAAAAGGGAAAGAAAGAAAGAAAGCGAGAGAAAAAGAAATAAAATTTTCCATGAATTTCATATCTTAGAGTGTTATGGAAATATTTTCAATCATAGAACAAATTAGATGAAGATGAAAGTGAAGGGAAAGCTTGAGAATGTGAAGAGAAATGTTAATTTCAAGTGAGAAATAGGTAAGTACTTAATTGAATTCAAGTTTGTTTATTTTATTTTGAATGTTTGAGTATTTAAAACTTTAATATGAAATAAATAAATAAGATATGATTGTGAATATTGAATTTAGTAGTGAATACGTAAATAAAATGTTAGTAATGTAAAAAATGACAAAGTGATAACTTAGTGATTAATGAATTTCATGAAACTAAAGATTAAACTATAAAGAGCGAAAATTTATTTGTTTGTCATAAATTGATAAGTGAATAGATGTAGTAAAGTGAAATTATTATAGAGAGGACTAAATTGGAAAGTGGACAAAAATGTGTTATGTGAAACCAATATTGTGGTTAAAGACTTAAATGAAGTGTTATGTGATTGTAATGAAGTGTAAAGTGATATAATAATAATTATTGAATTTACATGAAATTAAGGATTAAATTGTAAAATGTTCAAAAGTTACTATGTGTGCTAAAATAGTGAAATAAAATATTTAAGTGAAGTGTTATAAGGAAGTAAAGTGCTTAATGATAGTGAATTGAAATCTAAAGTGCTACGTGTTGTGAATATATGTTATGCTTGTACTTTTATGAATTGTAAATAAAGTGATATATGTGAAATAAAAATGTAGTGAATGTGTTTATGTGATTCAAAGTAAGAAAGTAACATGATACAAAGTGATATATGTGTGATAGATCAAGTATGTTAGAGGAAATATGATATGTGATAATGAAATGACTATGGAGTTTAGAGGGGTTGGGGGTTCGAATGGGAACTAGGTTGGTGATGCAGGGGTTTGGAGGAGATTAGGTGTAACACCCCTACACTCGATTCGATTATATGAACCCAGTATAAGACTATTACATTTGGTACCAAAATGGTTTTGGCTAGATACTGTTTAATTTAAACATTTATACATAGTATTTTAACTTACTAAACCACATTTGCAAACATACTTATAGTTTCACTAATTCATTTCATATAGACCAAGATACTTCAAGTAACCCAAAGTAGATAGAATTTCAAGAGTTTGCATTTTAGTCCCTAACACATGGGAACACATTTGGTCTACCTATGTACATGCCATTTTAATTCAAAATATGGTACCTACTCTTGAAATTCTTGAGAATCTGATGAGATGAGAGATCTCCTAGCCCGACTCTACCTCTTCGAGTCTAACTGTACTTATGCGTTAAAAATAAACGCGTTAAGCTGGTGAAGGCTTAGTAAGCACTACAAGAATTAAATAGATAAATGAAACATAACATAATATTTTAAACTTATTCAACTAATACATATTTACACACATACAAGTTTCTTCAACTATACCTTACTTTAATGAAATTTAACTTACCTTTTGTCTTTTGTAAGTTATCAAACTTACCTCAACACATTGATGATTCACTTTTGTTCACAAACTCATATTTTTAGTCCAAAGTAGGCTTTATAGAATACATCGAATATACAAAACAAATACAGAGGTGAATTATTATGCACTATTAAACAGAGAGCACTAATGTGCTATATAGAGAGCACGAATGTGCTAAACGGAGAGCACTAATGTGCTAATAATCGGAGAGCGCGCTAAGGTCCCTTAATGGCATGCCACTAATATCCTAGTAGTTCTAAATTTCGTCTACTTGGGCATTAAAGCTGAATTTCATACATTTAAATACTTTACATAAATATTTCGGAAAAAGATTTCTCATTTCTCCATCATCTACAATTTAGTCCCCATTTTACAAATCACAAATATCACACCTTTTTAACACATATACTTTTACCACAACATCATTACTTAGTGTTCAAACAATATACCATTTCATATTCTCCACCTATAATTTTCTTTACAAATTTCATAATTTCATAATGTAATCTTTTTTATTATCTATTTGCAAATTTAAATATATATTTTACATTTCTATTCTAAGTAATTCTATACTACAATATAAGCATTTAAATAAAAATAATTTAAAAATCTTGTAGCACTTACAACAAAAAGGTTGAGATGATGAATTTTCTTCTTCCTTCACTCCATAGCCTTCTTTTTTCCTTTTTCTTCAATTAGGTCCTCTCCTTTATTTTCTTTCTGTTCAATTTCATATAAAACATATAACATTTATATGTTAAAAAAACCACAATCAAATGACTTTCCTATAGTATTTAATAAAAATAAACATGTATGGTATGACAATTTCATCATTTCTTACTTTAGCTCTTTGATTTTTACTAAGGAAATTTCAAAGAAAAATGAAGGTTTGAAGCTTGGATGGTTCAACTATGATGGAAGGCCATGTAGAGAATTAAAAGAAAAGTTGGATGGAAGTTGGAGGGAGAAGAAGAAGTAGTGACGGTATGGTGTTTGAGAAAAGATGATATCTTTCATCTTTTCTCCACTTTTCTACACCATTCCACTAAAATATCTCACCTTTTTAATTAAAATGGTCAAAATTGTTACTAAGTCCTTAAGCCATCCATCTTTTTACTTTTACTCATCATCATTACACCTAATAAATATCCACTTGGCTAATTACCACTTTGTCCTTCCTCATCTTTCATATTTCCTACTATGACTCATACAACACTTTGGTTAAATTTCTTTTTAATCCTTCATTCTTTTCCTCTACTATTATATATATCCTAACTTAATATTTTTCCTACTTTGGCCACAACAATTTCTTTATTCTTTCAACTAAATCAATGTATCTATTTTAAATTTTCTTATCTAAAAAGTATTTTTTTAATTTAATTTCTTATTGGATCTATATACTTCCTAATTTAATACTCAAAATTCCTATTTATTATATTTCAAAAATTTTATACTAATTCTCGACTCGATCCATCACTGTACCTAACCCCGAGTTAAAACGCGAATGTTACATTAGGAGAGGAGTATTGGGTTATGTAATGTGTTAAATGGAGTTACTCTATTTTTTTTTTCAGAGTTCCCTTTATCAAAGTTACATTATAGGTTGGGAGTTTATGTTTGGCCTAAATCTCTGCAATGTATTGAAATTATTGAAATCCTCTAAGATTCACTAAGGACTGCAAAAATTATATGTGAAAGTAGAAGTATATGTATATGTGTATGTGTGTGTGAAACAATATGTGAAAATAAAGATAAAGGGAACATGTGAATGAAATGTTAAATGATATGTGTGAATTAAGTGTTTATGTTATGTTTGTGAAATGAGAGAATGATTTTGATATGTGAATGTGAAAGTTAATTAGTGATAATATAGGTGTTAAAGTAAAAACTATAAGTTATAAAGTTAATTTAAATCATTTTATGTTTTGGAAATGAATTAAAAGTTTTAAGTATATTAGTGAAAGAAATAATGTGAATAAATGTCATTAAAATTTTATTTAAATTCTATATATATATATATATATATGGGGCAAGATTGAATTCAGTTGAGTGCTTATTAAGCTATTCACGTAACTTAATGTGTTTATTTAAACGCGTAGATAAAAGAATTAGATAAAACATACAAGGAGTTCTTCTTCATGGGGATCACATCGACTCTCAAAGTTCTAAGTTCTTTTTGGTATATATTTAAGTTTTGGACTTTAGAGATGGCATGTACTTAGGTTTGGTATGGTGTAAATATGAGCTATAATTGTGTAATAAAATATTATAAGGCAAGTGTACGAATGTGATTTCAAAAGATGATTATGTGCTTAAACGTAACATCTCTTGCTCGGATCTGTTATCGAATCGGGTGAGGGGTGTTACATTTTTTTACATAAAGACGTCATGTGGTAATTTGTGATTGATTATAATATATATTTTTAACCTTTGTCAAAAAATGGACTAAAAAAATACAATGGAGGTATGTTTTAGGTACCAAATTGGAAAGTTAGTGTACTTTAGATATCAAATTGGACCAAAAAAATTTAGGCACCAAAGTGAAAAAATAGGTATACTTTAGGGGCCAAATCTAGATTAAGCCAAAAAATAACCCTCCTAAATTTTGTTGGCATTGTTTATTGCTTTAAAAATGCTCAATGTTAAATTGAACTTATTAACACAAAAATTGTCAATTAGCCTAATGAAAGAACCTAATTGATACAATGTTAATTTAGAACATTTTGAAGTATAGTTACCAATTTAAAATAGGAGAGATAGTTTGAAGAGGTTTGGTGAAATTAACCTTTATTGAAATAAACAAAAATTGAAACATATGCTTTCAGAAAAAGAAAAAAAAAAAAAAAGAGTCAAGATTGGAACAAGGTCTGACCTGTCAATGTCTGAGTGTAGACCATATCTAATCTCCCGCCGAATGGCGTGTCGACAAGATAAAAAAAGATATCTCTTCCACATCATTTTGCCCTCCCATTTTCCTTCAATTCCATACCAATCCATTTACGTTCTTTCACATTGATTCCTCTTCTGTTTTCCTTCTATCTTTTCCTTAATTATACCATCTAGGACTAGCTGTATAATCAAAAGACATAAAATCAAACAATAAAAAGAAAAGAAAAGAAAAGAAAACCTTTGTTCTTAATTAATCTCCCATGGCGAATTGGTTGAGAATATCATCAAGAACCGTTGCCAACCACATAAAGAAACGTATGAACAAAGGGTTCATGGGGGGTGGTGTCCACGTTAACCAAAGTTCTGGTTTATGGTGGGGTTTGAACCGTGGAGGGCCGGTTTCTGATCGGAACCGGAGACATATGGATCCATTGGCATGGAACAGGGCTACCCTTCTCTGCGTTCAGCGTTTCAAGTCCACCTTAGCTGAAAAGCAACATGATTCGTTTCTGTCTAGCGATAGTGACGATGATAATCAGGTACGTACTATTGGCTTGCCTTCTTTGCATGCTTATTACGCTTGAATGAAATTTTTGGGTTAATCTTGCTAAGTTAGTAATTCCCAAGAATGTTGAAAATTTTAGAGTTTTATATATATATATATATATATAATATAGTTATAACATTATTCATATTTGAGTTACAGAATGAATGGAAAGTGATCTTTTTAATCATCTAATAATAAATAATAATTATCAAATGTTCATCTCAAAATCTTAAACTCCATCGGATGCACTTTCACTTCATGAAAAATGTCGTTTTCCGATAACTTTTATGTGGTGGGTAACCGTAGACCCAGCTCTGTAATAAAGTTTTACTCTCTCTTCTTCTTCTTTTTTTCCAATGAAAAACGTGTAAAATATGAGCCGTTAAACAAGGGTATTGTTTTAGACGCTATTGTACGTTTTTCAGCTTGCCTTATCTGATTCGTATATGCTTTTTTCTTAATTATTTTATAATAATGTTCCTTTTAATTAAAGAAATTAGTATTCAAACTAAAAAAATGGAAGCACCTGTCCTTCAGGAAGTACAAGGCGGTTCAACTAGGCCCAATCACAGTTTTTAATCAAATTGGTACAAACATGAACATAGTAAATTTTAAATTTATTAATATTAAAATATATTTTAAAATTGTATTAAATTTATGTAATAAATAATAGACATATATAGAGAAGGGGTAATTGTAGTTATTTTTGCTTCATACTTAAAATGAAAGAGAGAGGGAGATTTAGCCGACAACCTTTTGGTGTTGGCATAAAATATATTTTAATGGTTTTCAGAGTTGAATTTCCGACGACCTCACTTTAAGTCACAATTATAAAAAGAAAAGGAAAGGAATAGAGATGGACTCGTAGAAGGAAAAATGAAGGCATAAAAGCGACAAAAAGAAATGGGGAAACAGACGTCTCACACTGGAACTCTTCTACCATCTTCTTGTTCAGCACAATAATTAATAGTAGGAAGACAACAACAACCAAAAAAAGAAGAAGTGGCTTGGCTTTTACTTGCTTTGCTTCAATTCAATCAATCAGGGTTAATGCAAGTCTCTATCTTCTAACGCATTCCACATTGGATGGATGCTTATCTCTAATCTCACGCTACTAACGCTACCACGTCTTAATTGCCCTTACTTCAACTAAACCCACCAACAAGACATCTGAAATTTTCTTTAATTTAATTATCATTCAAGATTGGGTTGTAGCTTGGGTGATCCAGCTGACCCTCTTCTCTTAAATTAATATAAATCATTTTTTTATTTAAATTTACTATATAAATATTAATTTATAATATTTAAACCCTAAAAATATTTTAGGTAGGATACAACTCAAAATTTACATTTACAAAAAAAATTAAAATTAATAAAGAAACCGATAATTAAAAGATAAGCTACATGTAGACCTATTCATAGGTAAATTAGATTATTTTTCAAGTTTAAAAATCCATTCTAAATATGAAAAAATTTGGATATAAAAACGAGATTTGAAAATTGAGTTTGAATAAAAAATTAGACCCGTTTAAAATATAGATCAAGTTTAAACTTCTTCAACATTCAAAGTCCGAACTTCATCTAACCCAACCTATTTTATACTTTTGTAATATGTTTTCATTTAATTTTGAGATATTATATAATTTTATTTTATAATAATATAATACCATATAAACATTAAAAAAATTATGTTGAGATGTCTAAATTTAAAAGTTTTAACAAAACAAAACCCACCTTATAAATAATATATTTAAAAAATAATAAGTGTGCCTAAAATATGTTTATGTTAATTATTCATAAATATGGAGAAATATTTTGAGTAGAGTTTGTTCAAATACAAATGTATTAACATCATGCATGGTCTCAATACAAACCCCGTCCAATCTGATCCCGCACCTGAACGCTTAAAGCTGCATGAAACCTATATAGGAGTACATTTGTACAGGAGGGGAATCATATAGCTGAGAGGAGAATTTAGCATATTTGAAATTTATCACTAATAAATTATAAATGACCTTGGCATGGCAGTCAGTGGACTTTCCGGGGGGGAAAGTTTCATATACTTCCGAAATGAGTTTCATCTCAGAATCTTCACAGACCAGAGTACCTTGCTATCGAGTTCTGGACGATGATGGAGACTTGATTTCGGACTGTGATTTTCAACAGGTTTTCGCTTTGCTTCTCGGTTTAGAATCTTGACAATGCTAACCTTTTAATACCCTCATTAAAACTAAAAATTATTAATAATATATTATTGCAGGTAAGCAAAGAAGTTGCAGTAAAAATGTACAGTAACATGGTGACTTTACAAATAATGGATAACATATTCTATGAAGCACAAAGGCAAGGAAGAATATCCTTTTACCTCACCTCTGCTGGTGAAGAAGCAATTAGCATAGCCTCTGCTGCTGCTCTCTCTGAACAAGATATTATCTTGCCTCAGGTGAACACCCACTACTCCTCTCTTTTTTCGACTTCCCAACACAGCAAGAAGCAAAACAACAGTTAATATTAGTCCACTGTCTTGTCTGTGTGATTGAAATTGAAGCATTATTTAACCAATGTAATGCCAGTACCGTGAACCGGGAGTTTTGTTATGGCGTGGTTTCACGTTGCAAGAATTCGCCGACCAGTGCTTTGGAAACAAAGCTGATTATGGAAAAGGCCGGCAGATGCCGATTCATTATGGGTCCAAAAAGCACAATTTCTTCACGATTTCGTCTCCCATTGCGTAAGGCTTCTACACCCAATTTTAAACTGTTACTGCTTTTTACATAATCCGCATAAATTTTCCTCGAATGTACCTAAGTTTACCAACTTTTGGCGTTCATTTCTAGAACACAACTTCCCCAAGCTGCAGGCATAGCTTATTCTCTTAAAATGGACAACAAAAAAGCATGTGTTGTGTCATACATTGGAGATGGTGGCACCAGTGAAGTAAGTAGACGAATAATCTCATATTTTATTTGCTTATTATAGACTAGTTAGCTCATGGTTTTCCCTTTTTATTTGTTGCAGGGTGATTTTCATGCTGGTTTAAATTTTGCAGCAGTTATGGAAGCTCCAGTCATTTTCTTCTGTCGCAACAATGGCTGGGCCATCAGTACAAATGTATCTGAACAATTTCGAAGTACGTTAGCTTTCCTCATTGTTTGCTTAAAGGGATCCCCTCTAGAGTTTCCAGTTTGGAACTTATTTAGAATACATTAATTATGATGGGCAGGTGATGGAATCGTTGTAAAGGGTCGAGCCTACGGAATCAGAAGCATCAGGGTGGATGGAAATGATGCACTTGCTGTTTACAGTGCAGTTTCTGCAGCCCGAGAAATGGCTATAAATGAGCAGAGACCAATTCTTATTGAGGTGACGTCTCATCCAGGATTTAGAGCAAAATAACGACCGTAACCTCGTGTTTTAAGCTTTTATTTTACTTAATTTCAGGCCCTTACATACAGAGTAGGACACCATTCCACATCTGATGATTCAACCAAGTATCGCCAGCTTGATGAAATTGTCTACTGGAAAAAGGCTAGGAACCCTGTAAACAGATTTCGAAACTGGGTCCAAAATATTGGCTGGTGGAGTGAACAACAAGAAACTCAGCTTCGGAACAATGCGAGGAAACAGGTGATCATTTGATTAATCGGTTTTGATTATCAGAAATTTGCATTTTGGTTCATGTTTGTAAAACACAAAAAGCAATTTGGTGCAGTTATTGGAAGCAATTCAGGTGGGAGAGAAAACTGAGAAGCCTCCACTTTCGGAGTTGTTCACCGATGTGTATGATCATCCACCATCAAACCTTGAGGAACAAGAGAAACATCTCAGGGAAACCCTCACCAGACATCCAAAAGATTACCCTTCCGATATTTCTGTCTAGATTTTTCTTCATCTCTATTAAGATTGTTTTTCTCAATGTTTGAAGCAAGATGAAGCTGTTAATGTCTAAGTATTTGCATGATGTCAATAAAGCACTTTCCTGTATTAATTTATGTATATGCATTTGGCATTTGATTTCAGCAAGAATCCTGGCGACTTTTCCTCTTAAAATGAGCTTTTATTATTAGAAAACTTTGTTAGTAACTGAAGCAAACCCCTGCAGTTCATAAAATTAACAACTGAGGTAATTTTGCATAAACACAAAGTTGACTGAACATGCAAATTTATCAATCTTTATCACTGTATATAAACAGAAAGTTGAAATTTTATTTATATATTTTGATAAGCCTAGTATTTGCCGAAATGCTATTGAACTAATCCATATTAACTTTTTATATCTACTTTAAAATAAAAAATATATATAAAAAACATACAGAACAGTTGTAATAATCCACACTTCTCAGGAGGCAAAGTAATTAAAAAGACATGAAAATTTGGTGAATGGTCAGCAACACCTTGAAATTAATGTTGCCATATTCTCTTTGTTACGGGACGGCACATTTCCCTTAACTTTGTGGTGAAATCATACGGCATATCCAAAGGCATATTTCCTCCGATATGCTCAACAATCTTTCCCGATATTCACGCAAATTAGACGAAAGAAGAAGAAAAAAAAAAAAAAAAAGAGCTTCAACAAATAATCAAGTTCAATTCATTTCACAGTTTTATCATAAACCCATCAAACAACAAGTAGTAAGAATTAAAACTCAAGTGATCAAAGAGAAGTAAGTAAGGTAGCTATAATGGGGACAACACCTCCTTCACCATCGCATGTTGTTATAGCATTGGATGCAACAAAAGATTATAACGAACGAGAGCTGCGAATTGCCATACAGAATATATTAGTAAGAGGTGACATTCTACGTGTTGGTGATACGCTTCTTATGCTTGGAGTTTTGCATAGAGTCACTCACCCAAGTAAGTGCAATTTCTTCTTCATTCACTATTGCTACCTACTACTACAAACAAGTGCTCAAGCAAAGCAATCGCGATCCCCATCAATTTTTGTTGTACCTATATCTATTCACTTTAGTTGGCGGATAAAACATTGTACAACATGTCTACTCACCTGTTGTTGTCTTTAATTTTCCCTTGTCTCCTGTTCTCCTCTCTGGGTTGGTGCACTGCAGTGGGTTACCAGAGCAAAGCATGTCCTGAATCTTTTGGAACAAGCATCCGCGCCATGGAGGAAGAAATCTCAAAGAAGGTTGATGCATATGTTAATATGCTCCAACAAAGTGCTGAAGATTGTGAAGACCAAGGGGTAAAGTTTCTCTTGTATTACATTACATAGATGCAATTTTTAGTTTTATTTTCTGCTAAGTTTGCTTAATAAGATGGCAAGTGACCGGATAGAGCACACAGGCTCACTGTCACTTTCTTACTCACTGATGTCACGTTTGGGTTTCAAAGGCTAGATTTGGCTATGAACTTGAAGCTTGACAATGGATATATATCTCTGTAATTGCATACATTCCTACTGAAAGATTCTCATTTAGAAGAGTTGTGGATTCAAACTCTCTTGAATTTATTATGGCCATTCACTGTGTTGGGATGCACTTGCCTATTTGGTGAACTTAAATATAACTATTGAGAAATATATCAATCTGAAAAAGGGTGTGTCAACATAGCAGTCTTCATGTGTATCAGTTCAGCAATAGATCCAACAGTTTGGTTAAATCCTAGGAAGAGGAGATGAGTGGGATGGGAGCAGGCTACGCCTTGGTTTTTAGCTCAAGAATCACTAGACCTTTTGAACAAAGGAGGAGGCTTCCTTAAAAGGGGTTCATCAGATTTATAATAAATGTAAAATTAAACCCTATAAAAATTTCTATGGATCATGGACCTATCCAGATCTATCGTCATAGCAAACACTACACAGCTGGAAGCAGCATGCACATATCAGTTTTATCTGGATTCTGAGCCCTCCCCCACTTATTGTGCTCTGTTGGTGATAGTAACAATTTTCATGTATAGGTAAGCATTGAAGTTAAAATTACAGCTGGATTTCCCATAAAGAATGTCATTATACAAGAGGTGCAAACCTCTAATGCAGCATGGGTTTTCCTTGATAGGTAAATATTTTGTATTCTGGATACTTGGATCATCATTTACCTTGGACACTTTCCTAGTTATCTGTTTTATGTTTGACTGTTGAAAACTATTCCTTCACTAACGAAGGTTTTCCATCTTTGACACTTTCTTGATGATACAATCATGTAGTGTTTCATTTTTCTATTTCTCATATATCAATATGTAGCATCTTGTATGCATAATCTTCAATACTGGTTTCAATGGGAAAAGAATTAACAATCTCTATTTCCAAGGCTCTGGTGCTATGCTTACTTGCTTTTAATCTAGAATTAGAAGCTAATTACACATGTCGTAAATTGAAACATGATATAATTATTGATCATTTGAGATCTTTGGTTTGACATGTTTGATGAAAGCATATTTGTAACTTCAGCTGCTTCCTTTCTGTATTCCTTTAACTATGTCATGTCATGTTGACTTAAAATCTTAACAGGCATTTTAGACGGGATTTGAAGTTATATGTTAAACAGATACCTTGTAAGGTTGCATTAGTTCATGATTGCTTGAACGTGGAAGTTTTGAGGAATCATACTCTAAGTCAAACAGAAGTAGTAGGACAGAAACCTTCATATCCTTCCATGTCCAAGCCAGTGACACTATCAAATTTTCAGTTTGGTGAAAATATCGAGCAGTCAGAAATCTCTGTTAGAAGCTACTCCTGGACCCCGATTTCAATTGAAAACTCCAGTAGTGGCCACTTGATGCCTTCGTTTACATTAAAATCAGAGGAGCAGAACTTCTCATCTTCTAAGCTGGACAAATCAGGTAATTCAGTATGTTTGCAGTTTTACATAAGTTCGCAAATACTATATGTTGCTTTTCACGTCCAATTCTAAACATTTTTCCTTATGCACGGAATGGTTTCTTCCTTTGTGCTCCATTAATTCTCTTAATAGTACTTGGCATAGATAAATTTTAGATTCATTATGATCATACATGGAAACCTATTGAACGGCTTAGCATCAGTAATAATGGATTACTTCCCTCAGCATTTAACAGAGATACGTATTTCAGATACACATTCAAAAGGAGAAAATAAGCAACCTACTATGACCTTTTTCCAAAGGAAAAGAAGAAGTTGCTGCCATACTAAAAGCTCAGGAGCACCTCTTCTTTGTGCTGCTTGTGGGCTAAGGACTGAAATGTACATCCAAGATTCTAAGAAATTCACTTATTCAGTGATTCAACAAGCCACCAATGATTTTTCCATGGAGAACTTGCTTGGAGAAGGTGGATACGGCCGTGTATATAAAGGTAAGCTTAAAGATGGACAGCTGATTGCGGCAAAGGTTAGGAAACAGGAAAGTACCCAAGGATTTACTGAATTTAATTCTGAGGTATCTGTCTTAAGTTTCGCTCGACATAAGAATATTGTGATGCTGCTGGGTTATTTTTGCAAGGACAAGCTCAACATTTTGGTATATGAGTATATATGCAACAAGTCTCTTCATTGGCATTTATTTGGTAAACTCAATTCTAGTATCATCTCATCTTTCTTTCATTAGATTTTGTAAATTGAATTACTTTTTTAAAATTTTCTAATCTGCCTGGAAATGGGGACATTTCCACAGATAATACAGAAAATGTTCTTGACTGGCACCAAAGACGTGCTATTGCAATCGGCACTGCAAAGGGCTTGCGTTTTCTTCATGAAGAATGCCGTGGAGGTCCTATTATTCATAGGGACATGCGTCCAAGCAATATACTTCTCACACATGACTTAGTTCCAATGGTAAATTAATTATGTTCTTTAATGTTCGACGTTATCAATATGAGTTCATTTATTCTTTATAACATAAACCATTGATTATAACTAGGCATCAGCATTATGATAAAGTCCATTGGTGTACGTATGATTTTGAAACAAGGTGAAAAGTCTTTTCTATGAATTTGCTTGCTCACTTGAATAATTGTTTTATACACACAGCTAGGTGACTTTGGTCTTGCCAGAAGGAAAATAGATGATGATACTCTACAGACAACAGTACTTGGAACACTAGGGTAGGACTTTCATTCATTTTCAGACTGTATGCGCCTGATTTTTACTGTTAAACTAGTGTAACTGGACTTTTGGTTCATGTAGATACCTTGCACCAGAGTATGCGGAGAACGGATTTGTTTCAGTGAGGACAGACGTTTATGCGTTTGGGATAGTTCTGCTACAACTAATGTCAGGGCGCAAAGTAATTGATCTGGAAAGTAAAGGACAAAACGTATCTCTGCGACAGTGGGTATGTTGGTTTCAATGGCCACAAACTTAGATGTGTAGGCATTGATAATTTTTTTACTTATTCTTATGGCTCTGATGCTATTTATCCATTTAGGCAAAACCGTTGATCAAAAAGCTTGCACTACACGAGCTCATTGATCCTCGAATCGGGGAGTCATATGACAGTTATCAACTATACCTCATGGCTAAAACAGCTTACTTATGTGTGCAAAGAAGCCCTGAAATGAGGCCATCAATGGGGGAGGTAATTGTCCTTTGATGCACACTATATAATCATGAGAACTTAATTTCAATTGTCATTTTTGGTAGGGGGTGTACTGGTGTAAGTTAAATCAATAATCTGCAAAACAAAAGCATTATCACGTTGATTATGTTTCAAAGTTAGCAGAATGAAAGGCTACCAGAAACCACTGTTTCTTCTAATTATGATCAATGTCATCGCCTTGTTTCCATTAACTCTGTGTTTGAATAGTAATATTGAATTGATGGGTTACATCCCACAGGTTTTGCGGCTTCTCGAAGGAGAGAGCGATCATTACCATCGCTTGAAGGACAAGATTGGGCCTCATTATACAAAGCTATGAACAACAACTAAACCCAATCAAGATTTCAAAGCATGTCCTTCATTGTCAACATGAGAATGCTGATTTGATTGATGGGTAGAAGTAGTAATTGAAATTTTAAATGTATATACAAACATATTGTTTCTATTATATGAGAGTGAGACATTGACTGGAACAAAGACTAAAAAACATAACTGATGGAACACTCTAGTTGGTGCTGGGGATTACCACATGTTGGCATGCACCAAGTTTTAAAGCATTTGTGAATCTGATTTGGTCCACACATATTATGATTTAGACATGTAACCAAAGACTCAAGTATGTTTTGTTTCTCTTCCTCTCCTTGAAGAAGTGGGGTTTTTCTAAGGGGAGTCGTTGCCCTTTCTCTTGGCCTGCCCCCTTCGTTTCTTTTTCTTTTTGCGCTCCTATGCTTTGTCTGTGTTGCTTGCCTATATGGATCTAAGCGGCTGTCCGCCTGGCGTAGAAACAAGGACCACAAGAAGTTTGAGCCATGGCCTCCTCCGCTGTTATTGACAAGTTTGAAGTAATAGTGTAGTCTTAACCTTTCTGTCCCAAGAAAAAAAAAAGTGCAAAGGCCTAAAAGTTGTTGTGACTCTTGCCATGAATAGATCCTACGTGTTGTTGTTTTGGCCTAGAGGGTTGCATGCAATTCTGGTTTTATTCGGGTTAAGCTGTATTTAGAAGATTGTTACAAGGCCTGCAAAGGTGAGGGAGGATTCACTCCAGGGAGTTGCTGCTATGGCTTCTCCTGTCAAGGTTTGGATACTGATCCCACTATTTTTTTTTTTTTTGTCTCATTACTGTGCGTTTGTTTTGTTTGGATACCTTCCTTAGCTGTGCGGGCTTAAGATTTCGTATTTTGTTGGTCCTTTCAAGCTTATATTTTGTTGTAGCTATTGCTCAGGGATTCATCCTTTCGGATAAATAAGTTGAAACGACTAAACTCAATCCAATTAATAAGTTCGACCCACTGGCTTGTCTAGTCATAAACCCTTGGCTGTTTTTGTTTTTGTATTTTTACATTCATGTATGCCCGCTGGTCAAAGGGTGTTTTAAACGAAATAAAATGATGTTTCATTTTTTATTAAAAAAATTTATATTATTAGTGAATAAATTATGGGTATACTTTTGTTATGATTTTTTAACTTTAAAATATACAATTGATCACTAATATTTTTAATTTTTTTTATCATTTGAATATTAAGTGGTATTTTTGAATTAGTATAATAATAATTTTAATTCTTAACTTTTATATTTTATGTCAATTTGACCCTTATTCTATATATATATATATAAACCTCAAATTCATTAAAACTTAAAAAAATTCTTTATAAAAATGCTAGAAAAATAAAATCAAAAGCTTGTGAAATCAATGATGCCATTTTTTAGCAAAAAAAAACAAAACAGAAAAAACTATTTCCTACTCAATTTATTTAGATTATTTTTTTAAAACTCAAATTGTAAAAACATATTGTATTTTAAATATTTTTTTCTTATAACAAAAAAATTATGTCAAGAAATAGAAGAGGTAAAAAACAGAATCAATAATTCTACTTAATGTTTTTTTTAAAATGAGTATTTGATATTTCTATAGAGATTATACAGAGAAAAATTAGGTTTAAATACAATTGTTCCTCATTTTCTCTCGCTTTATCTATTTTAAAATTTTTATTACTTATATTTAATCTAAAATTTTAAAAAGAATTTTAATTTTTTATCATTTTATATAATCAAAGTCAAATTGACAAAAAAATATAAAAATTAAGGACTAAAATTATTATTATACTAATTAAAAAGTGCTACTTAATAGTTGAGGAAAAAAAACAATTTTAAAAATATTAATGACTAAATTGTAAATTTTTTTAATTAAATGATAAAAACGAAAAATTAATTGAGTAATGATGTAGTGTGCTAAAAATAATAATAAATTACTTGTTGATATGCACCTAGATTGCAAGCTTGTGAATGGATTGAAAACTGTTTCAAAAATAAAAAAGAAGCAATCTTCTTAAACTTGTTGAAAAACATAAAACTTGGAACTTCATATTATGGATTTTAGTTTTAGTTCTCTATTCATATTATTAAGAGAAAACTAAATTCTCTAAAACAAAATAATTACTCAATTAAATTCATATGATGATATTAAAATATAATAAAATATTAGAATTTACAAATTATTTTTTTCGACACAATATATAAAATTATTTCGTATTTTTAGAATGCAGTTCGTGAAATCTACACGGTCATGTGTTCAGCTCTTGTGACTCCTGAAACTTACTCCTATTTTTCGATTTTTGTTTGTTTTTGCTCTCAAATATTCTTTTAAGTATAAAAACATAAATTTAAAGAATTAGGAGTATAAAATTCACTATTTTACATGGAATAAACATTAAAAATGAAGCTAGAATATGTTATTTTTGATATTTATCAATTCATAAATAAAAGAATAATAAATTTACGAGAAAATTCAAATTATTCTTAAACAAACGTAGTCAAATTTACAATATAAAAAGTCCCCATCTACAGTAGAGAAAGCTAAAACGTAGTGTGGGTGACGTAAAGATGGGGCGCACAACTGAGAGTGGGTTTACAATTGTTATGCAAACACAGAATACAATGAAGAGATGAGATGAGGTGGCCGCGTCATTTCTGAGTAATAAACCAAATACAATCTGTGTCTCTCACTTTTGCTTTTATTTCATAAAGGAACCACAACTCAACTAAACATTAAATGTCCTGTTGTTATACATAAATTCAAAAACCATATTTATGTGAAACTGCCACCTTTTTCCTTCACCAAAAACAATAAACTTGTCCTTTTCTTTTTACCTTCTGTTTCTAAGAGAGAATATGAAGAAGAAGAAAAAGAAGCAGCAGCAAAGGTGTATAAGTTTTTGAACAGACATTTGCAAAGGTAAAATTTATTTACGTAAAGTATTTGCTTTTGACGTATCTCCTGACACCTGTAATCCCTCCCTATGTATTTTCTTTCGGTTTTTTCTGCATGGATTTCTTGTTTACATTACCATTAATGAAAACTACAAACAATTTGCTCTGTTTTCCAGTTCAGTCATTTTCTTCTATTTTCAAGATTTTGGTTTTCTTTTTCCTTCTTCTGTACATCTATTTTTTTATGTTTCCTTTATACTTGATTCTCGTAACAATTTGTATATGTTTCTTTCATCTCCTTTGATATAGAGAATTCATCAGATAAAAGGAATCAACTTCTCTTTGGTATGTTGTTGTAGGATGATTTCTTTTGCAGCTTTCTAAGCTTTGCTTGATATTCTCTTCTAGTTATTAGAATGATTACTCAAGAATGATAGATTTTGGCTATTGCTAGTATAGACAGTAGGATATACTTGTCCACTCAAACTCCAGTTGTCTATATATATATATACTTTAAAGGTCTGAACAGCAATATTAGAAAGCAACAAAATTCACATCTAAATTTCTACGGTAAATCTGGGGAAATTCGTTTTTCTTTACCTATGTATGCTCTTCTTCTTCTTCTTTTTTTATAGCAATCCAAAATTCACATCCTTCTCTTTGAAAAAAGATGCTGATGGTAAAGCTCCCCTCAACTTAATTATTATTAGTGTTCAGAATTGAATAAGACCGTAGTGATGCTAACAGTGAGCTTTAGGGGTATGTCATTTTCTTTTATATATTTGTAGGGTCATACCTGAGGTTTAAAGACATAAGCAACGAACTTACCTAGTTGCTTAGGTAAATGGACTGTTGTGGTACGGATGATAAGGGGAAAAAAGCAATTACTAGGAACCAAATCCTTGTGTCAATTCAAAATCGTTTTGGTGTATTTTGCTCTTCCCTTTTTGTTTTGTAGCATTCATTCTAATCACATACTGCCTCCTGCTTGTGGGGCCCTTTTTTTTTTTTTTCTTTTTATCTTTTGCGACTCCAAACAGACCATTGCAGTAGTAGGCACATGGTAGTGAAAAATGAAAATTTAGGTGCATCTATTTTCTCAAGCTGGGGTTCTCAAAGGATGATCAGAAGACTGTTGTTTTTGAATCCCTTTTCCATGCTTTACCATTGAGCCAAGAGAATTCCCACTTGCTTTGTTTCATTCCAGGTTTGGTATCGGAGAGCTTTACTTGTTTATACTTCAAGTTAAAAGGTTAAATATAAACCGTTCATGATCGATTAGGTTAAAATTACTCACAAGTGCCTGATAAATCTCCTGTAGTAACTAGTAATTGAGGTATGTAACTTGTCTTTCTTCTTTATTAAGTACTTTGTTGCTCTGTTATTTGAATTTCTCAGTTAGAAAAAGTAAATGATTTGTTAATGCTGTGCCATTGTAACATACCTCTAAAAAGGGAGGAGAAAGGCATAGCCACAAAGCCATCTTTCATTATCAATTCATAAATATATAAGTCCCTGCAATTGATGGTCCTCCATTTATGTGCAGATAATTTACAGCCATAATGTGAATCTGATGTCCATCTATAAGGGATTGTCACATTAAGTGTCAACCTTAACTAGAAGCTAAATCATCAAGAATCCCTCTTGTTTCTTCAAAAACGGTAGTTCTCTTACTCTCTTAAACAAAATTTAATAATAATGTCTAGAATTGTAATTAAAATCTCCCTTAAGTCGACCTAAAATACACGTCTTCCAATATAGAAGTTCTTAAGCTTTCTCAATTCATTGGCTCTTATTAAACAAAAGTTTGGAAACATTTGCATTGCTCCTATGTCTTACTTTGAATGAATTTTCCACAATAATTTTGGTTAGGTTTTCGGGTTAACATGCTTCTTGCCGAAAGCAGCTAGATCATACATGATGTTCTCCTCCATCATTGTTGGATGGCTTGCATAGAAGAATGTGCCTTTGGCTTTTGCTTTCTGCATATCCTAGTGCAAATAGACTACTCTTAATTTTCTTTTTTTGGGGGGGGGGGGTATTTTGAAGGTTTCTAGCTGATTAACAAATAGTAATATCTTGTCTACATATTTAAGTCGGTTTCAGTTTTGGAGGAAGGTCAGCTTCTGTCTGCCGTGACACAGAACGAGAAACACATCCAGAGTACTTTGAAGCTGTGGTTTAAATGGCTAAAGCTTGTTGGCCATACTTTGATCCCGAGTATGAGACCCTAAGTGCCAGAATCAATCCTCCAAGGTTCTTTTTCTTTCTCTGTACACATTTCTAAAGATCATTCGTCAATTTTGTTCCAAAACGAACTACATTCAGCAACCTTGATGGTTTAGTCACTATAATTCATTGGATTTACAGTTTGCTAAAATAGGTACTTGGATCAATTTTATGGTAGAAAATTGCATGCTGGTGGTATGGGTTTTTTAATACTAGAGGAAAAGCCAACTTATAAGACACTTGCACGCATTTTAGCAGTTCTCATCCTTCTATAATTAGAACTCTTTGTTTCTCATACCTTTTCTGGCAGGGTGTCTCTGGACAACATTAGTTGCAGACACTGTACTGTTGTGAAGGTAAATTTCAATATAAATGAATTTTGTGCCTCGCTGGCTTTTGAACTTCTAATACTTTTAGTACCAACAAGTATTTCACCATTTTCATATAGATTGACAGCGTAAATAAACCTGGAATATTGCTGGAAGTTGTGCAAATACTAACTGACCTCGACTTCACTATTACTAAAGCGTACATCTCCTCTGATGGTGGATGGTTCATGGATGGTACGGATACTGCCATTTACCATGTTATTTTATATTAGTTTATAGAGTTTTGTACCTATATAGTCCCTTCCCTGTTTCCCCTAATCTCTTCCTAATACTAAGTGAATATTTGACAATGTTTTTATTTCTTTCAAACAGTGTTTCACGTCACTGATCAACAAGGGAAAAAGATCACTGATGGAAGAACAGTTGATTACATAGAAAGGGTACGACCTATCTTTTCCTTTGGAACTCTTATGTTCCTTGGTCTAGTAAAATTGCCCCTAAACAAAGCTCAGCTAGTACTGTTAGAATGTTCCTTTCGAAACAACCATACATATGCATTATGAATCCTTACCCGTTGCCTCTTATGATTCTCTTCTCATATTCCATATATTTTTTTGTCCAACTTACATGTACTGGGGAATTTGGTATGGCTCCGTGCAGAACTCAGACACTTGTAAGTTGCTTCATTTGGGCATTTCCCTTATATGCTCTCATAATGATTCGGAGTGAAGTAGGAAGCACTCACCAATTTATTTGAAATATGCAGAAAGTGTTAAGATAGCACCTAATTTCCTCGTAAATTAATGACCCTGAGCTGTTATCATTCCGAATAGAGATGAAAAGAAAACAAATAAAAAATGAAACCTCAACAACCCTTTCCTTCCATTATTCTCCATGTGTCATATTGAGTGCACTTTCCTTATTACTGTTTTACATATTAACTGCATTTTATTTCAATAGGCTCTAGGACCCAAGGGCCATGCAGCTGACGGGATGAAAAACTGCCCTGGTAAACGTGTCGGGGTGCACTCCGTTGGTAATCACACTGCAATTGAACTCGTTGGGAGGGACAGACCTGGTCTGTTATCAGAGATCTCTGCTGTCCTTGCCGACCTTCAATTCAATGTTGCTGCAGCAGAAGTATGGACACACAATAGGCGAATAGCTTGCGTGCTCTATGTCAACGATTATTCCACAAATCATGCTGTGCATGATCTAAACAGACTGTCTATTATGGAGGAGCAGCTTAAGCATATCCTGCGTGGTAGTGAGGATGACGACAAAGTGGCTCGTACAAGCTTCTCCATGGGATTCACACACACAGACCGGAGGCTTCATCAAATGCTGTTTGCTGATAGGGATTATGAAGGCAGTGGAGTGACAAGTGAAGTTGATTATCCCTCATCTTTCAAACCCAAGATCACAGTTGACCGTTGCGAGGAGAAGGGTTACTCTGTTGTCAGTGTCCAGTGCAAAGATCGACCTAAGCTCATGTTTGATATTGTCTGCACACTCACAGACATGCAATATGTAGTTTTCCATGCCAATATCTCATCCAATGGCCCCGATGCTTCACAGGTATGCTTATCATTTGTCATAGCTTTAAAGAAAAAAAAAAGAGGGGGGGGGGGGGGCATAAGTATTCTACTGAAATATCATTTTTGCAAATGTTGTTAATCAAGTATCCCAAGTTACCAAAAATGAAAAAGGCGATTTTGCTCACTTATGCACATAGAAACAAAATTACCTGCAAATATGGTATTTATGGCCAAATTTATACAGATACAAATCATCAATTCCGTTCTTCTACAATCTGGGGTCTCATCGTTTAGCTATATATATTATAAAGTTGGAAAGATTAATGATCTTTGGAGGAAATTATGGCTTATTAATGAGCACAGTTCAAATGAACAGAAGTTTCCATGGCTCAGCCAATTGTAGACTATTTATAATGGCTTACATCCTTTAATCACTGTGCTAACTCCAAAAAACGTTTTCGAAGGATTACATATGCATAAATTATCTTAATGGCTTTCATGCAGGAATATTTTATCCGCCACATGGATGGCTGCACACTTGATGCTGAAGGAGAGAAAGAAAGAGTCATTAAATGTCTAGAAGCTTCAATTCATCGAAGAGTAAGCGAGGTGAGTTGTATATCTAACTGAAATGTTCTGTTCATGTTAAGCCATTGATTGTTTTTGTTGTAGCTAGTGTACCTTTCATTCAATTAAGACAACAAATGTTCTTTTTTTCTATTGAGAAACATCTACTTGTCATTTAAGATTGAGTTTCAACGAATGCAGGGTCTAAGTCTGGAGCTTTGTGCAAAGGATAGAGTCGGTTTGTTGTCTGAAGTAACGAGGATTCTCCGGGAGAACGGATTGTCAGTAAGAAGAGCAGGGATCTCTACAATTGGGGAGGAAGCAGTGAATGTTTTTTACGTGAGAGACACTTACGGGAACCCAGTAGATTCGAAGAAAATCGAAGCACTCCGCAGGGAAATCGGGCACACGATGATGCTTAATGTAAAGAAGGATCCAGGCAGTGCCAAAGCACCCGAGGCTGAGGCTATTAGTGGATGGGCCAAGACAAGTTTTTTCTTTGGAAACTTACTGGATAAGTTGCTGGCATGATCAAAGAAAATGAAATATCTCCATGTTTGACTGTAACAGAAACTCTGAACTGTCTACAATAAATTCAAGCTTTTGCATGCCGACCATGCTAAGAACTTGATGTCCCTGATTTGTTAATGAAATAAATGTTAAAAAATTTGTTTCAAAAATAAAATTTTGTTTTTCTGACAATCTAATTACTCAAACCAAACTTTGACAACCTATGTTTGTGCTCATGGGTTTTCCCCTTTCCTGTCATTGAGTACTAATTATTTAATGTGTTTATATCCTAGACACCCAATCTATTCTTGATAAAACTTGAAAAAAGTTCATAAATTTTTTTTAGCTGGAAATCGACTTAACTATTAGAATTAAAGTAAATTTCATTAACTTTTTTTTAAATTTGTTTTTTTTTTTTTTTTTTTTTATGAAGTATACTAAATTTTAATACGAGTTCTCATATTAACATCATTAAAACTTTAATAGTTTAATTGATTGAGTTTTAGTTTAATTTTTATCAGCATTGTTGTCAACAGATATGAACATGAATTTGAGTGCACTCAACTATATTTTATCTTCCTATTTAAGAGTTGAAACAGATTATGAATATAAATATTTTTAGGCATTGTATAAAAAAATTAACGACCTAATTAATTTTTTTTTCATTTGAAAAAAAACCTATTTTAACTAAAATGTAAAAATTTAGGACAACTAAATAAAAGAATAAAAGCTAAAGGAACTAAATTTATCATTTTATTAAGGTAATCTCGATTCCTTTAACAAATTATCACTTAAAAAGAATTGTTAAATGACAAAATTTTCATTCCTCTTGTCTCGTTTAGTTACTAATTAATATAATATCATTAGGAAAAGTTGATTTTATATACATTATACAATAGCTAGACATAAAATAAAGAATAGTTAGTATAAATTTAAATTTAAAACTAAAAACTAAAAAATATATATAAAAATAAAATCTCCTCAAAATAAGCAAATTTTTTTTCTCTATACTAAAAATAAATCAAAAGAATAATCAAATATTATTAATTAAATTAATTTATTATTAACTTACATATTTAAAAAAATAATACACTCATATTTATACTACAGGAAGGTGTTAGACCTTAGGCCTTAAGGTATTCCTTCCTTGACAACAGTTCATTTCTATTTACTTTCCTTTTTTCTTTTTCTTTTTTTTTTTTATGTAATAAGCCGTAAGGCCTTCCTTACTTTGACACTTTCTCCATTTTCATTTCTTCTTCTTGTTTATATGTCAAAAAAGTTTTTAATAAAATGTAAAAAAAATAAAATTAAATCCTTATATTAAATTCACATTCAATTAAGGCCTTTTCATTAATTGAAATAATCAATTAAGCCACTCCATTAACAGTTTCCTTTATTGACCACGTTGACTGTCAAAATAAATTGATGAGTTAATCAAATGGTGGCATGTGACAGTTTCTGATTTAACCTAATCTTTTTACATAAAAATATAAAAATTCAAAAAAAATTATAAAAATATTAAATATTAAAAATGATATAAACCTACTTAAATTATAAAAAATCATAAAAACTTATAATTTATAATAAAAAAATCTAATAGATTATAAAAAATATAAAATTAATAAAACTTATTTAAAATTAAAAAACATATTAGAATTCTTAAAAAATAATAAAAATTGTCAAAAATTATAAACAAATATTAAATTTGATATAAACTTATAAATATTATAAAAAAAATTATAAAAACTTAAATTGGATAAGTGATCTACCACAAATCGATGAGGCAAATTAGGCTTTTTCGACACATTTAAGGAGATTTTTCTCGAATAAAATAGAGTTTTTAGCATAGTTTTTCACTATTTTTCAGGTAATAAGTGAAAATGCCTCGTTTTTGTCATTTTTTACCCAAATTGGCCGCTAGCGCCATTAGGAGACCTAACGTGTGTTTAAGTACTACAGGGGCGTGTCAAAGGTTGAAAACGAGTGAGAACAACACCTAGGGCAAGTGTATTGCAATATCCAACCCTTAGAATCGCAATACCTCTAACAGTGTAGAAGACCAAAAATTCTCTTCAGTGGTATCACGATATCCTCTTTGGGTATCGTGATTTCCACTTCTCAAGGAGTACTCCAAGTTCCAGCACTACTCAAGATATCGTGATATCCTCTTCTGGGTATCGCAATATCACCTTCGTCAAGGGGACAAACTTGGACAAAAAAGACAACCTTTGTCTACCCGACACACCAATCACACAAGGCACGTGTAGGGGCTTTTTTTCCAACGAATAGTCGTCAAAATACACTTCAAAACAGCCAAAAATTGCCGATGAGGAGAGAGACACATTAGCTTAGTTTTAGGTTTAGTTTTCTTTAGGTTTTCTCTGCACTTTTTTAAGATTTTTATTTTTCTCTTCTTCTATCTTAGATTAGAGTTTATTTTTCTGTATTTACTTCATGTTCTTGTTATTCTTAATGTTAGTTAAGTCAGTTATCACTATAACAAATGTTTATTTACAGTTCCAATCTTTATACCTTGCTTTTAAGACTCTTTAAGCTTTAATTTAATGTATTTATGTTTACTTTACTTTTAATCTGTTACAAGTTGTAACATATTAAATTGGGATTTGAATTCTTATCAATATGCCCAATTTGAATACCTTTCCCTTTTAACCCTCGACGGACTTGCCCCCATTTAACTGTATTTGATTTATGTGGCTGTGAAGAAGAAGATCCATCATGATGAAGATGTAAATTGCCATCCTCGCTGTTTGGATTTCTATTCCTCATGAATTTGGGATTTGAATTCTTATTAATATGCATCGTAGTATGTTTTTTTTTGTTTAAAGAGGTAATAACTCAATGAGCATTGAATTCAAAGGAAAAAGCGGTTGTGGAGGTCTTTGATTAGTATCCACCCTAGCAAAAATGGGCTCAGCCAGCCTACCATCCTTGTTTCCTGGTACAAAAACACCCAAGTTAATGCTCTTTGGCTTATTCTCAACAAACCCTTTCTTGTATATCTTACCATGTTAGGTTTTAGGTCCAGAAGCCCAACAATATTACTACCCATATTAAACCTCGTTTTATGAGAAGTAACAGGTGTCATAATCTCTTCCCTTGTATTTTCCTAAATATCCGCAATTGAATGAAATCTTGAGCCATTATTCTTATAAACAAAATTCTCGATCCCTTCCATATTTGACCTCCCTTTGCGCACTTTCCGCTAAGATTTTTGTTGGACAATAATCCACGAGTCGTAATTCTTGCTCGTCACCATGCTTTCCACCAACAATGGTGTTGTTTGGTCAATGGAATCATCGTTCTTAGTTGTCATCTTAGGGACAAAAGGGTAACTTTTTTTAAAACAAAAGGTTTACTTAAATCGATCTAGACTACCATTCTAGCAAAACGTCCCCTTATACCGTTCTTCGTATTGTAGTCCACCTTAAACACTTGTCCCATAACCTCTCCAATTGTAGCCAAAATATTTCTTTTATGAAACATTGAAGGAAAACCCAATAAGTGAATCCATGCCACCATATTCAACGAAAAATCACGAGTAGCCAAGAACAAAGGTGATCAAGGCTGTATGATCAAATAATGTCCAAAAACCACTCATGGCCCTTGTGATAAAGCTTTTATATAATCAACTTTCAATTTAAAACATACCATAAAATATTCATTATCAAGATTCATCAATTGGAAATATTGCTCCATAAAGTATGAATCTTGGAGTATAGCATGTTGACACTAATCTTACGTCTAAGAAGTTTAATCACCATAGTTTTATCCATACTTTGTGAGACAAGTTGGTGAACATGAGGAGAAAATCGAATGGTTGGGATTCCATCAGTTGTTTCTAAAATAATATCACCCTCTTGAAGGTCAAAATCATCAACTTAGGCTTATTTGTCATTTGTACATGTCCTTTTCTCGTAAATGTACTTTCTTAGTAACTTTGTTACTAATCCCAACAGCATAGTGAAGAGAACCCGCAACACCCCTAACTCATATGTAACGACCCAAATTTTACGGTTATTGAAAAAGTACATTTTCGGGTCTTAGTTTTTGAAAAATAGATTCGTAAATATTTATTAAAAATATTTAGAGGTTAAGTGGGTAGTTAATTAGAGTTTAATGAAGTGAATTAGCTTAAATTAAGGATAATTAGATAAAATGATTAAATTGACTAAAATGTGAAAGTTTAATTATAGAATAAAGAAAATTGAAAGGATTAAATAAACAAATAAGCCAAAATGAGTACCAAGTGTATGGTAAAAATAAAATACATGTGTAATAAATATTATACATACATTTGTAATACATGTATGTATTTACTTATTATTTAAGTAAATATTATTGTATTAATATTATTTTATATTAATTAAATAAAGTAAATTAATTAATTAATTAATTAATTAATTAAAAGTTGACAAATATATGGTGCATATATTGACATGTGTAATACTAATATACATACAATTGTGAAATACATGTATGTTTACTTATTATATAAGTATATTATTAAATTATATTATTATAATATATATATATATATATATAAAGTAAATGAAATAAAAGAAAAAGAAATGAAAAGAAGGAAAGAAACAGAATAGCATGAAACGAAACAGAGAAGGAAGGAGGAAGGAAAGAAAGAAAAGAAAGAAAGAAAAAAAAGGGAAAATTGGGGATTTGAAGCTTTAAGCTTTAATAGGTAAGTCAATTAAGTTCTTTTCTTTTAATTTTGATGTTTTAGAAGTTTTAGAATAAAGTTTTGTAGAAATTAAGCTGAGATTTTGAAAGTTCTTAGGTTTTTGAGTATAGTTCATGTTGAACAAATGATTGAATTAGGGATTAAATTGATAGAATTTTTAGTTAGAATTGATTAAAGGATTAAATTGTAAAATAAGCTATTAGTTTTACATAGTAGGGACTAAATTGCAAGAATTTTGAAATTAAGGTTTTATGGTGAAATTTAGATAGTTATGTCTAAGTTTGGTTGAAATTTTAGTAGAAACAAAGTATGACTTGAGATAGAAAAAGTAAGTGAATTTAGTTAAGATTAAAATTGATATCAAAGTAGAAATTGAATAGAAATTGAGTAACAAATTTAAATATTAAATGTAAATTAGTATTGTATTAATGATTATGAAAATTATCTTAATTTTTCGTAGCTAACATCGCACCCGAGGCATCTACGAAGAAAGGAAAAGAAAAGGTGGACGAAGAATAATTCGAGAAATTACGGTTTGTATTTCTATAATCCGAATCTAATTATTAATTGTTATATTTTAATTTAAATGTTTATGGTAAGAAAATTAAGGTAAGTGTAGTATATTTGATTTTAAATTGAGTATTTGTGAAATTATAATTTATATGATATTTAAGCATTGGTATTGAATTTAAATTGAGTTGGTAATTAATTTGAATTTTAATTATTAACTGTTATATTCTGGTTTGTATGTTATTGTAAGAAATTAAGGTAAGTATTAGTAATTGTTATTGAATCAAATTTATATAGATATATGTGGTTGATATGAAAATTGAATGCTGGATGTAGGTTATATTTGAAAAATATATTGATTAGGAATGTGATGAAATTAATTATGAATATGTGATTATTGTAAAATTTAAATATTTGTTATTGAAAAGTAAAGTGAATTGTATTGATTTGAGAATATATGTGATTAATTGAAATGTGTATTGGTTGAAAAAAAAATTGAAAATGAAATTGAAAACTCTATTAACAGTATTCGGGCTAAGTCGGATATAGTTGGCATGCCATAGGATTGGAAGTGTTTAGGGATACTTTGATCTTGAGTCGATGAGGCACTATAAGTGTTGTACTGTTACTTCGACTTTAAGTCGATGAGGTACCCTGTGTGTCATCTTTATTCTTATTACTTGAATTATTCCGATGAGGTACTGCATGCCATCTTTTATTCTTGTTTACTTGGCTTGGCGAATGAGGCTGTGTGTGCCGTCTTTGTCTTCGGTGTGATGGTTGGATCCGTGTATCCGTCAGTGTCCGAGTCATGTTAATAGGGGGTAAATAAAAGTACTGAATGACTGACTGTTACTGAATAATTGATCGTTACTGAATAATTGATTGTTATTGAGCAAATGATTGTTACTGAATAACTAATTGCTACTGAATAATTGAATGTTACTAAATAAAACTGATAAATTGAGTGACACTGAAAAATATTAACTGATATTGAGCTTGGATTATACAGGTTACTGAATGAAATGTAATAGTTGAATATTATTTACTGAAATTGAATGGTGAACAAAAGTGTAAGTGAGACATATGAATGGAAAATATTATTGTTTTAAATGATTTGTGAATTTATTTTGAAAAGCTAATCGGGTTAATAGATGATTAAAATTGAATGAGTTATAAAGAATTTTTCCATGAAATGAATAATTGAATATTTATGATCATTATATGATTTTAAGTGTATGTTATGTTATTAAGTGTTCAGATTATAGAAATACCACTGAGTTCATACTCAGCGTACGGTTTGTTTCCGTGCGCAGGATAAGTTAAAGTCATATCGTTGAATCAGCATCCCAGGCCGATCCTAAACTGTAAGTGAAGAAGTATGTTCGTTATTGGTAATGGCATGTACCTAGGATGTCAAAAGTGGTTATTTTGGAAAGTTATTGTAAATGTGGTTATAAATGATAATTGTTGAGTACACGGCTTAATTAAGTTTGGTATAAAGATGCAAATTTGGGAATAATTATAAATAGGTTTGATTAGTAAATTATCGCTAGGTTTTGTTGATAAAAATTGTGGTTCCAATGAAGGTACATTGGGTAGACACTTAAAATGGTTGATTTAATATGTTTTAGATGTGTTTGATCGTAATTTGAGTAAGTTAAAAGATTAATAATTATGTTGTTTGTGGTTTATGATTTGCAAGGTTGGTAAACTTGAATTGTAAGACTCATTTTGATAAGTAATAAGTCAGAGAGTTATATGGGTAAAGGACACGGGCGTGTCCCCTAGACCACACGAGCGTGTGGGTATTTTCGGTAGGAAACTTTTGAAATTTTGAGAAAAATTCATAGTGATTTTAAATTAGTCTCGAATTGATTTTACTGTTCATATTGGACTTCGAGGGCCCATTAAAGGGACGATACATTAAATTTAAGATAAGTGTAAACAATTATATTAAATAATGTCCGTAATTGAACTGTATTGACTGGTAATGCCCCGTAATCCTGTTCTGGGGACGGATAAGGGTTAGGGGGTGTTACACCATATCTGTCATCGAAATAGAGTTACAGAGCATTACCAGGGTTTACGGATTAATTAGATAGAAATTCCAATCATTACATTACATATCAATACTCATAATAAAACCAATCAAAATCATATTTACTGTTCCTTAAACGAGCCCTCAAGACCTGAAATACATATTAGAAACAAATCGGGACTAAATCGAAAACTCAATGATTTTTTTGCAAAATTATTCAAAATTTTTAACACTGTAGGGGTCACACGGCTGTGTGACTCATATGGTTAGGAGACACGCCCGTGTCTTAGGCCGTATGGGCCTTTGAAATAAGGACACACAACCATGTTCAGCCTGTGTCCATACCCATGTAACTCTTTGACTTGGGTCACAAGGCCAATCCACACACCCGTGTGATATGCCGTGTGAGCATACTGACTTGCATTTTTAAAAGATACAGGGGACACACAGCCGTGTCTTCTAACCGTGTGTCATACACGACTAAGACAGAAGACACGCGCCTGTGTCTTTACTCGTGTGGACGAAAATAAGTCATGTTCTAAGCCACATTTCTCACCCAAATTGATATCAACCTAACTTCAACAATTTACACATCAATAAGCCATAACAATACATTCAACACAAACTAAAATCGAGTCCTAAACATGTATTATTACCACATACAACCAATATACCCATAGCTAGCTCTAATGACAACTTGAAAATATGTCCATCAAGTAACCAACCTTACCTAATTGACCTATCTAACCAAGTTACCAAACTTCACTTTAACTCAATTATATTCATACCTTAATTTCTTGCCAATATGTATGTTGGTTATATAAACAAAATATTATTCATAATATTTACATAAGCTAATTTTAACTAAGTCCGTACAAAAGCCTATACATGCCATATAAACCTTATTGAATGTTTCAAAAACTACATAAATAAGTTGGATAGTGTGACTTGAGTGCTGATCCGATTGTCCAACCTTTCGTAAATCTACAAAGATATTAAACAATACATGTAAGCTTAATGAAGCTTAGTAAGTTCGACGAGTTAAACAAAATCTTACCGAATCTACTATAGCAAATTAAATAAATAAAATCATTTTTGTCAATTCTTTGTCGTTCATCATCAATTTCTTGTCATTTACAACCTCTATTAATAATTACATTCGTATTCAAATCAATATAAAAGTAAATAACATGTCTTTCAAATTCATTTAATAAATCTCATTACCAAAATCTTTCCATTCGAAGAACGATTTACGAATAAGAGTATATTGTCAACAGAAGTTCATAAGAGCTGGTCCTCTTGAGTGTGCCAACAGAAGCTCATAAGAGCTGAATAGATGCTCGAAAGAGCTAAACAAGAGCTCATAAGAGCTTAACAGAAGCTTGAAAGAGCTTAACAGAAGCTCGTAAGAGCTGAACAAAAACTCATAACAATTGAACAGAAAGTAAAACACGAGAGTTCGCAACAAATTCTGAACCTCAGCTTACTTGGGAAAATTTTCGTTGTCTTCTTCTAATACCATCATACACCAAAATACGAATGTACTCAAATCACGCGTTCCATTCAAATCGAAATCCAATTCAATATTATAATTCCAACAATAACTCATTTCCAACAATAGAATAAATGCATAATATCGTTCATCAAATATATACAAATATAAAATTTTAATCGTACGAACTTATTTGGGCTAAATTGTAGCAATTGCAGAAATTCAGAGACCATTATGCTATTTTCCTTTTTTAGAGTTTCTACGGGATCTTGATCTAAAATATAAAATTATTCATTCATTAGCATATATTTCACTTCTAATTCATTTCACAATTAATACTCTTTTATTTTTCAAATTTACACAATTACCCTAAACTTTTATAATTTTTGCAATTTAATCCTTTAATTAGTTAATCTATCAAATTAACTCATTTTCCTCAATCAATAATTTATTCAAATATTTTAAGCCATTATACAGCCCTTAATAAACCAAAAATTCACTATCAAACCCTAATATTTTAACATTTTTCACAATTTAATTCTAAAATCAATATTTAACAAAATTACTTTAATAAAATCATCATACAACACAATCAAAGCTTTAAATCCATGTTATTAATAAAAAAAATCTGATATTCATCAATGGTAACTTCTAATTTTTTTAATAAAATCAAAAACTAAGGTAAGATTTAGTTAAACCTAATTGTAATAATCTCAAAAACATAAAAATTACAAGAAACGGGTAAGAATTTAACTCAATTGAAGCAAAAATATAAAAGAACTAGCTTAAGCTGTTCTCCTATGTCGATTTTTGGCAGAATATTGTAGAAGAAATGCATAGAAAGCTTTTCATTTTTAATTTCAATTTGTTTTATTTAATTTCATAAAAATTACAATTTTTCCATTAAAGGGTTTATTTTATTATTTTTTTCTCTCATGCCGCCTAATCTTTTTAATTTAGGTTTAATTGCTTCTTAAATCCTCCCTTATTTATTTATCAAGCCATTTAATCACATAAATTCTATTATTAGTAAGTTTTACACATTTTTCAATTTAATCTTTTTTAATTAATTAACTATCGACACATTAAAATTTTTTAACGAAACTTTAATATTAACTTAATGTCACTCCGTAAATATTTATAAAAATTATATTTGACTCGTAAATATTAATATTTAATATTTACGAACTTACTTGCCAAATTTAATGGACTCAAACCATCAAGTTTTCCAAAGACTACTCTGAAAAATCAGTACATTCTGAGAATCACTTTAAAGATTGAATATTTAAAAGGTAACATAGCAGTTATCACACACCCATCTAAGCTACTACACATGCACGGCTTGCAGGTCAATCCTATGATCTTAAAAATATATTGAACACCCTTAATCAATAAGTCCTAAATCAAGTGATTCTAAAAAAAAATAAAATATATTGTAATGTTGTTGTCATGGTGCGAAAGGAACATGAAGTTATTGAAGATAATATTTAAAAAAAAAAAAAAAAAGAGAGTATAAGACCCAAGCTAGATATATCAATAACGGACCCAATTTGGTTCAATTTATTTAAAAATAATCAATGATAAAAGAAATTCAACATCTATCAATCAATTATTATAGAAAATATATAAGCGTCCGTTAATAATTCAGCAAAATGCTATTGGTACAATCATTTCTTTTTATAAAATATAATTTAAGTTATCCTTCTTTTGTTTTTATTAATCCAATTTTATTACTCCATAATCACCTGTTCGGAGAATACGATCAAAAACACCAATCAAGCGATTATTTAATTGAATAAAACTAAGGGTAAATTATTAAAATAGTCACTTTTATTTATCTTAGGTTACATTCTAGTCACTTATATTTGAAATGTTATGTTTTAGTCTCTTACATTAATGTGTTGTAATATTTTAGTCACTGAGCTATTAATTTTCGTTAATGGTGTAACGGTAAGTTGATGTGGCATGTTAAATTATCATTTCAAAGAAAAATTTTAGGTTTAATTATAAACTTAGTCCCCATATTTTTTCATTTTTAGCAATTAAATTTTTTCGTTTTATGTTCTTTTAGGCTTCAAGAACAAGAAATTTCTAGGCTTTAAGTCCCTGTGCATTACCCCCCATTGAATGACAATTATGACCACCGTCACGATTTGCTTACACAAATTAGCCGCTTCCTTTTCTGAATAATGACCTTTGGCTATAATCTGATCAAACAACTCTCCTCTGACACACTGTAATGACCCGAATTTTACCGATACTGAAAAAGTGTAATTTTGGATCTCTATTTATGAAAAATAGATTCGTAAATATTTATTAAAAATATTTACGAAGTCAAATGAGTGATTAATTAGAGTTTAATTAAGTGAATTTAACTTAATTAAGAGTGATTAGGAAAAAGGATTAAGTTGAATGAAGTGTAAAAGTTTAATTACAGAATTAAAGAAGATAAGGGGGACTAAATAGGCAATTAAGCCTATTCTAAAGAATGAGGCGGCAAAGCATAAAAATCTTTGATTTTTATGTTGTTTAAATTATAAATATATTATTATATTTTGAAATAAATTAAGAAAAGACAAATGTATGGTGCATATGGATATGGTGACATATGTAATATTAATATACATACAATTGTAAAATACATGTATATTTATTTATCATATAAGTATATTATTAAATTATATATTAGTATTAAGTAAAAGATATTTATATAATAAATAGATTAAAGAAAGACAAATGTAAAGATATAAATGGATACAAATGTTAAATAAATATTGGTTATTTAGTAGATTTTTATTGTTATTATATTATATATATAAAACAAATGGAATAAAGAAAAAAAAAAAGAAGATAGAAAAAAGAAACAGAATGAAACGAAACAGAGAGCAGGGGAGAAAAAGAAAGAAAGGGAGAAAAGAGAAAATTGAAGGTTTGAAGCTTTAAGCTTTAATAGGTAAGTCAATCAAGCCCTTTTTACTTAATTTTGATATTTTAGAAGTTTCAGAACAAAGTTTTGATGAAATTAAGTTGATATTTTGAAAGTTATTAGATTTCTAGATATTATCCATGATAAATAAAATGATGAATTAAGGGCTAAATTGATAGAAATTCAAGTTAGAAATGATATAAGGATTGAATTGTAAAGTGATTCATAAGTTTTATGCTTTAAGGACTAAATTGAAAGAATTTCGAAATTATGGTTTTATGATGAAAAATAGATAATTATGTCCAAGTTTGGTTAAAAATTGAGTAGAATTAAAGTATGAATTAAGATAGACAAGTAAGTGAATTTAGTTAGGATTAAATTGAAATTAAAAGTAGAAAATCAACATTTTGCACTAAGACTATTTTGGACAGCAACAGTATTCTAAGTTTGAAAAATCACCAAAAATTTTATAAATTGAATTAGAGGATGAATAAAATATGGAATTAAAGCTTATTGAGTCTAGTTTCTTATAAAAGAAACGGTATAAGAAATTGAATTGTAAATTATGAGATATAATGAATTTTGTGAGACAAGGTCAGAATGAATTCGGGTTCCCCTATTCTGAATTTGGAAAATTACCAAAAATTGGATAAAAATAATTAGAGGCTTAAAATTATATGTTTAGAATCCCTAATGAGTCTACTTTCAGGAGAAATCAACGGGAATATTATTCGAGTTTTTTACTGTGAGATAATTAATTTTTAGTGAAGAAGGGTCGAAACTATCAGACAGCAGAACAGGGATAACTTTAAAGAATAAACTGTACTTAATGGCTAAACCAAAAATTCTGAAACTTTTATGGTAAGAGATATATGAGTTTAGTTTCAGGGAAAATTAGCGGATCTTAATTTGGAGTTTTATAGCTCCAGATATAAATAATTTAGTGACTATGACACAGATGGATAGCTTGAATATCCATAAAAGTAAATAATAAAAATTATAGATAATGTTACTTACAAGTGTGTTATATACATTAAGTATGTGGAATGGAGAGGAGGAGGAGGAAAATATATATGGCATGGCTAATTTGCATGTTTTAAGCTCATGGACTAAATTGAATAAAAGTAAAACTTTAGGGGGCAATTTTGTAAAAATATCAAAAATGACTAAATTGAAGGGAATGAATTGTTTTATTATCTAAATTAATAAATTGAGTGAAATTATCAATTTAAGATTGGGTGAAATTTGGGAAAATGGTAAATTACCAATATGCCCCTAAATTTTGGTATTTCTGCAATTTAGTCAGGTAGGTTCGTATATCCTGAATGAGCATGTAAATATGACAATTTAAGTATTGTATCGTATTTTATATGATATTTTGAATTTAATATATGAAAAGGATGTTACATGAAACATGAAAATGAATACTAAATAATTGAAATTAATTGAAATTATTCTGAAAATCTCGGTAATGCCTCGTATCCTATTCCGGTCTCAGGTACGGGTATGGGGTATTACACACACAGTTCCATAATCAAATTCACTAGAGTGTCAATCCTCGTAAATAGCTTTTAGCTCAACAATATCCCTGTCAACAACACATTAACTTAAAAATCTTTAAAATGATAAAGTTAAACAATAAGTTCTGCTTTGGGGGAGGGGGGGCACCTGTTGCTGGTGAGATGATACATGATCTGAACTTCACAGTAGACATCTTCAATATCATCACGGTTGATAAGCTTACACCTGGAGATGGATTTACAAGCGAACTGCTATTTGGTTTCCTTACGAGTTACCAAGTAGGTAATGCTAGACTAACCATAGTCGAGTTCACGGTCGAAAACGTAAGCTGACCGAACGTCCTCCATGGGGCGGCCGAACACACGATTGAATAAACTGTCTATAAACATAAACAAAATTTAACAAATGGAAAATATAAAAAAATACATTAAAAGAGATGGGGAAAAGAGGAAAACAGAGGGAGAAACAGAAGAGAATAAGAATAAAAAGAATAAAAAAATTGCTTAAAACGAAAAAAATATGGGGTTCAATTATATAATTTAACTTAAAATTTTTGTTTGAAACGATGATTTAACGTGCCACGTTAGATTACCGTTATACCGGTAACGATAATTAATGGCTTAATAACTAAAATATTACAACATGATAAAATAAATTATTAAAACGTAATATTTTAAATATAAGTGACTAAAATATAAATTAAAATGAAAAAAACTACCTATCCCTAAAACTAATTCAATCATGTCTTGAACTCAAAACTTTGCTTTTAAGTTTTCTATCACCCGACCGGCATCAAATAATTCTCTGTAATTTCTTTACATCTTTGATTATATTTCACAGCATGGGGACTCCTCTATTTACACCAAATAAAAGACCCAATGTTTTACGAAATGGATATCCAAGTCTCATCTTGACATAAAATCTCATTATCAAATCCCTCAACTACATCTTCCAATCGCAGGTTAAAAGTTGACTATGCCGTTACGTCTTTCATAAACCCTTTACTTGAATTAGAATGGGAATCTCGTGATGTGAAAGTGCACAATCAAGTTCCTCTATCTCTCTATATGCCTCTCTATCCACCAGGATAATGAACCTAGACAAGTTTTAGCGTCAAATTCAAGAGACAAGAGCAGTGATGGTAGGGGAGGCTGAGGTAAATAAAAATAGTTGATCAGCTTTAGAGAAAACAAAATACCAACTTTTTATTGTTTTGGTGGACGATTACATGGCAATGGCATTTATACGATATAAAAACAAATCAACCAGCTAAGAAAAACTGAGCAAGTGATAGAGAAGAAAGTTCCAGAATGCATTTGCTTTTCTCCACGTCTATATACCATTTAACGCAGGTACGTATCAATGATGGCCAAAATTTTAAATTTGAACTATTTTTTTAACATAAAAAAAATATTAATTCTTCTCTGATATATTTTTATTAAACAAATTAATTTAATAATTTTTTAAAAGAAGTAACCATTTAAATCTTAAAAAATTTAAAAAAATCACACTATGTAAAATTAAATATATATTTTCAATATATAAAAAAGAATAACTAATACTATACTAAAAATTTCATAAATATTATTTTAATTCCAAAAATTAAGTTAAAAATATTGACTTTAGTCCTATTTCTCAATACTAGTCATCCTAAATTACACCATTCGTTTTTTCATAATATCGAACTCATTAATAATAGAGTTTGTTGAAAATTCTTAAGCTATTTCTTTCTCTTTTTTTTTTTTTATGTATGCCACCAAGTAAGTTGAAAGAAAATTACCCTCCATTCTGTTGTGAAGTATTGTCTTCACAATTTTCATGGCTGAAAATTCTTGTTCGGTTGTTACAGTAGACACAAGAAGAGTTAGCACAAAAAGAATAATTCTATCAAGAAGATGATAAATACTTGACTTATATGAAATGTAATTGAAGAGGAAGCGAATTATATAAAATACAATTTAACTAAAGGGATGAATGTTATACAATGTAGACATTAAATTTAAAATATATGATAATTTATATATAAAATTAAAAAATCTGAAAATTTTAAGAAACCACCATCCCACGTCCCCTGAATCCATTTCTAATTTAACCCCTCATGTAAAATTAGAAATTATTTTGTTTATAAAGTAAAATCATGAAAAAATGGGCTTATAATTAGTTTAAGCTAGTATTAATATTTTCTTCTTCTTACGTTGGTCTCTTTTTAATATGTTTTATTAGTAATAAATAAAAGATGAGGATTTGTTTTGAATTTAACCCAACTCTGGATACAGTTGCATCCAAAGAGCAAACGGAATGCACCTTGCGGTGTAATTCACTAATCTGCTTTCCAGTTGACCAAAGAGGATTCAGGGGCTTTATTAGATCTTGCTTGAGATACAGCTACAGCTTCACCCTTTATTTTGATATCTAAATGTAATGATATTAATAATTTATTGTTTATTTTGGCGGTAGGGTTATTTAATGGAAAATCATACTTATTTAATAATATTAACAATTAATTTTATATCATAAACTTTAAAATCTGAAAAAAATAATAAAATTTTAAGCTTAGAGTTGATTTAATAAAAATTAATTGTTAATAATATTATTTTTTTTAATTATGGGTTTTTAATAAATTATTCTAAAATTTAAACTGAACATTAAAAAATTAACATGGTTACATTTACATACTAAAATATATAACTTTTATCAATGTAAAAAAAAAAAAAACCACACTTACTATGTTAGGGAAAAAAAACTCAAAAAGTATCAAAGTTTAAACCTTAAACAAAATAATAAAAAATTATCACTTAAAAACTCAAATGTCTAGTGATTGAATCATGAGGATTTTATATATTAAAAAAATCTTTAAAAATAAAAAAAAATTAATTAAACTCTTGTATTAAATTTGCATTCCATTAAGGTTTTATTATTAACTAAAATAATCAATTAAGCTCTTTTGTTAATGATTTTCATGTTAACCATAGTAATTGTTAAAATAAATTAACAGATTGATAAGATTGTAACATGCGATATCTTTTAGTTTAATTTAATATTATTTTTATAAAAATAAAAAAAATATAAAATTGATATGAAGATATTGTAAAAATATAAAAATTTTAATAAAACTATAAAAAAATTTATACGTCCCCTCATGCACTACTATGTTCATCTTCCAAACAAACCACCATGTTCCTCCCTCCCCGGTTAATCTTACTGATTAAAAATAATACAAAAGATATTAAAGGTTAATATTTATGGGCAAGTAATTTACTCCGATACTCAACAGCCAAACAAAGCTAAACTACCAAAAATGTTTATTTAATTTTCAATTTATTTTCTTTTTCTACGTTTCCCGCCTTCATTTAATGCGACATCCACCGGCATCTTTATTCTTTTATATTGCTTTCCAGTGCGGCTTCTGTTTTAAACAAAACAAACCGAACTTTCTACATTAACCTCAATCCCTCCTTTTTATTTCTACATTTTTTTGGAAACAAAAATAATCTGATTTCTTTTCTTCCTTTTTCCCCTTTATAAAATCCAAAAAAAAAAAAAGAAAAGAAGAAGAGAGCTTTTGATATGATTCCTTTTGTTACTATTAATTTGTAATAAAAATTGATAAGTATAGTTTAATCATGAAAATCTATTGGTCCTATTACGTTGTCACCGCTGGATTTCTGACACGTATCCCCTAATTCTCTTCCCGTACGTTTCTCTTTTTTTTTTTTTTTTTTTTTTTTTAAACTCTGTTTTATGTCTTAATAACCCCCCCCTTTCTTTTGTCTTTGCTTGCTTCTCTGTTTTTCTTTCTAAGAACACAGAAAAACACCCAAACGAATTTGTAATAGAACAAAGCAAAGAAAACGAAGAAAACCCAGAGAAAGGTATGATCATGATCTGAGCTTTCCATAATTTTCATCCCTTCTTTTGTTTTCTGTTGGGAGTTATCTGTTGTTTTAATTTTTGTTTCATCCATTTCATTTTTGTTGCTTCAATTTGAGCTGCATGTTTTCTAGCTGATTCATTTTTAAATCTTTTAGTTGAAAAACCACAAATTTCTCAACTTATATAAAGTTGTTACTTTTAGCTACAAATATTTAGTCAAATAAAAGTCATGGTTTTACTTTCCTTTTTCGTTTTCGCCGATCATTTCTGTGTTCCTTTTTATGGCTATCACTCTAATATCCAGTTTGTTGAAATGGGTCTTTCTTATACCCCAAAAAGGTTTGTTTTTGTTTTTCTTATGAACAACCTGTTTTGGTATGTCCCTTGACGAGTTAAAGCTAAAAGGAAGGTAAATTTTTTAGTTTGGTCCAAGGTACTTAGAATATCCAAAAAGAATTTTTTTTTTTAGGAATTTGATTGTTTTTATGGTCCTCTGTTTTCTGCAGTTTTTCTAAGGTTTTGGCACATAGAGTTTGTTGCCTTTCTATACACTTGTCGTTTTATTAGGCTTTGGTCACTGAATTTAAGGTCCGTTTTTTGGTTATAGGCATAAAGGAATAATTATCTACTCCAGAACATAAAAATATAAGTTTGTGTAAGGCGGTGGTAGAGAAAAGAGTTAAATGATAAGCAAAGCAAAGGTGGGAAGTGAAGAGTTGAACTCGTGCTTTGAGAAGCTGCTGATGGTTGCTGCTGGAAATAGTGGTGTGGGAGTTAGGATGGAGGGAGCGGTGATCACCGAGTGGAAAGATATTCCTATGGAGCTGCTGTTGAGAATTGTGTCTCTTGTCGATGATCGGACTGCTATTGTTGCTTCCGGTGTTTGTTGTGGGTGGAGGGATGCTATTTGCTTCGGCCTCACACAACTCAGTCTCTCATGGTATATGCTCTTTTCACTATTTACTCTTATATAAACGTACCAACACTTGTGCAGTTGTGCTTTTATTTTTCCTTTTTTTCCCCATTTCAACCATTGTTTGATGTTTATGTCATGCTTTTTGTGCAGGTTAGCTATTATTATATCTCAAATAATTATAAGATTAGAACTACCAAGTAATAGTATCTCCTTTTGATGTAACTGACGAGTACTGGCACAAGCAAACACATTATTTTTCCTGTAAAACAGTTTTAGGGGTAAGACTAAGATAATAAATAGATTTTTGTTGTTTGTGAAAACTAGATCTTTGAATTAACATAAAACTGATTTTCTGTTCTATGATTGTTTATTTCTAGCTCTAAGGTAAAAACCTTTTAGTAGTTTTGATCAAATTGCAGCCTATACTCATCAGATAATAAGGCTTTAATCCAGACCTTTTTCTTAATACTATGTCCATGGTGACAATATTGTTGCTCTCCTTGCATAGTATCAATTCTAGATACTGTTCATATACATCAACCCCAGCTTGAGGAATTGTGAATTTTCTTATTGCTAGTTTCTCAGACTGATAGGCAACAAGAGCCTAAACCATTTTCCCAAAGTACTCAATATACTGGATTGATTCACAGTGCTAGTTATCAAAATGAACCAACTGTTGCATCAGTCTCTATTTTTAAGTGCCTTTAAGGCTTTTCAATCTTCCTCAAGAATTTGTTTAGTTAATCTCATAAATTTCCATTTTCAGTTTGCTTCTGATTCATGCCTTTTCTATTTGCACTGCTCACTTTGTGTTTGAATTATTATGATAAGCCAGCAAACTTGCACGATTTGGAATGCTGGCACCTCCCGAGTGGTCTATCCTGGTCAATTTTAACCTTCATAGCATGAAGTATCATACCTTTTGGCAGTTCGGTTATTTATTTGTCTTGGCCTTTTTTTATTTTATGGAAGCTTCATTAAGGATACAAGATTATCGATATTATATTGGTCATCCCATGTTTTTATTAATATTGAAGATAGTGTCTGGTTGATTTTATCAGATACTCTGAACTTGTAATGCCTAACATCTCTGTTTCTGAATGGATAGCATAAACTTATGTGATCCATGAGCAGAAACCTAACTCCAGCTTGGGTTGATGAATTGTCCTAATTTACCATTAATCATGGTTATGACAGTTTTTCGTGCTCCATCTGATATTTATTACTAACATGAAAAACATATAATCTTAATACTGTTAGGCTTGGTTTAGGAGGAGGATCTTCGGATATATTAATTCTAGCTTGTTGGCCATAAAAGTTTTTCATAATCTTCTTAGCTGCATTTGCATTTTTTTGTGTTTGTCATGCATTTACTTCTTGCTTTCTCTCCTGTATGTAACTAGTTAAATATTAATTTTTTTTCCCAATTAATACTGTTTTGGCAGTGAGTGACATGCGGTCCATTTCCTTATTTTATCTTCTAATTTATTCTTTTGCTCGTATTTGGGCAAACATCAGATCATTTGTCCTTTGTACCTTTTTTCCTCAATATCCTACTTGTCATATAATTGGTTTGTGTGAAATCTTGCATCAGGTGCAAAAAGAACATGAACAACTTGGTTCTATCTCTTGCTCCTAAATTCACCAGATTGCAAACTCTAATATTGCGTCAAGAGAATCCGCAGCTTGAGGACAATGCTGTTGAGGCTATTGCAAACTTTTGTCATGATATACGGGAGCTGGACCTAAGCAAAAGTTTCAAGCTTAGTGATCACTCTTTGTATGCATTGGCCCGTGGTTGTCCTAACATTACGAAGCTTAATATCAGTGGCTGCACATCTTTCAGTGATGGAGCTCTTGAATATTTGACTAACTTTTGTCAAAAACTAAAAATATTAAATCTCTGTGGATGTGTTAAAGCTGCAACTGACCGTGCATTGCAGGTACGAACAGTACTCTGAATAGTTATTTTTGCTGATTAAAAAGGGGTTGCTTTAATTGATTATATGCACAGGCTATTGGACGAAACTGCAAAATGTTGCAATCTTTAAATCTGGGATGGTGTGATAATGTTGGTGATATAGGAGTGATGAGTCTAGCTTATGGATGCCCTGATCTCAAATGCCTGGACTTGTGCGGCTGTGTTCGCATAACAGGTATTCCTTGGATTCAGTGCTTAGTATGTATATGTTTCAACATATTGCTTCGGTTTCTGATTCTCTAGCCTGATTTATATCTATTTTGTATTTTATAGATATGTATGTTTACCTTGCATGTTTCTTCAGGGAATAGCCTTCTATGTGTTGGCGAGGGTAGCAACAGTCTAATATAGTGAATATGCAGCACCTTGTCCCAATGCTAGCATATAAACTCAATTTTAAAATTATTCATACTTTTTATCGAGATGAATTTGTCTTGCCCTTCGCTTTTCCTAGATATGATTTTGTCTGTCTTCCCCTCATAGCGGTATCAGATTGAAACATTATTTGTTGATTTAGGAACTAAAGTAGAGCTTGTTTTGAAGATGAAGACTGATAAGCTCTAAAAATCTTATTGTAGATGACAGTGTGATTGCGTTGGCAGATAAGTGCCTCCATTTAAGGTCACTTGACCTGTACTATTGTCGCAATATCACAGACAGGGCGATGTATTCGCTGGCTCACAGCCGAGTGAATAACAAGCCTTCGTTGTGGCAGTCCATGAAGGGTAGATATGATGAGGAAGGTCTTAGAAGTCTGAATATAAGCCAGTGTACTGCACTGACTCCTTCAGCCGTACAGACATTATGCGATACGTTTCCGGCTCTTCACACTTGTTCCGGAAGGCATACCCTTGTCATGAGTGGCTGCTTGAACTTAACATCAGTGCATTGTGCTTGTGCAGTCCAAGCTCATCGGACACTCAACACTATTCCCCATACTGCTCACTGAAGGGGATTTCAATGTTGATATTGTAAGTAAATGTACTTATTCAAGGGCTTAGGCCAAAGAGAGAGAGAGAGAGAGAGAGAGAGAGAGAGAGAGAGAGAAGACGAGATCTCCTGTTCGTAGGGTTGTTTTGAAATATATATTTATCATCTTGTTGGACAGCATGGATTCTATGCACTTTATATTTGGGTCTGGTTTTCTTCCATTACTTTGATTAATCTTTATTCACAAGTATGACTTTACAATTTAAGTAATGTGAATGGTAATGAGAAGGTATGAGCCGGATTTTAATCCTTATAGTAGCTATCTCTGTCAATTCTGAGTTCTTCTAAAAGCTTGTTGCAGCAGCGGATGTTGCCATAATTTTGATGGATATTATTGTTTACCGACAGGAAATTGAAGGAAAACTGAGGAAATTAAAATGAGATTGATAAAAGAAATTAAAATTGCTCATGCACTTGATACTTGGCCTAATAAATTTAACCTTTGGCATAGGTCATAGGATCTTGTGGGGAGGACAATACCCCAAACCCACTAATCCTAAATGGCTAATGGCTCTAAAAAAAAAAAAAGGGGATACAATGATGTGCATTCAGAAGACTTTGACATTTGATAAAATATCATCGCAAAGCCATACCTTTCTAATCATGAAGGAACAAATTCTAAACTATTGAGTAGTTCTTTGTTGAGTGTATTATTCCTTTCGTCCCTGAGTCCTTTTTTCTTTGGGTTCAATTTAGGGGTATCAAACAGTGGTCTGGCTTCGGATTCTGTACTACGTAAGAATCCATTTTTATTACTTCGGATATATTTCGATCAAGAAAATGTTTCAATGATGTTGCCCTCTTTCCTTCTTTCTGAACAGCCTCCATTCAGGATTGCACAACGAAAAGTGCTGTTATGAATTACAGAAAATATGTTACAACAAACTTTAAACAACCCAACTAGAACTGTTATTAGTTTGATGTTTGATAAGGACTGACCACCCATTTCCACAAGATGGAAATTTCAGGAATTAGTGTTAAGTGGGGGAGCCACACTTGCTTTCGGCTTATCATGCAGTTTTTTGAGGATTGTCTATCTCAGTGGCTAGTTCTGAAGAAGCTATTGATGCAACAACAAGGTGCACTAAAGTCCTCAAAGAATTCACGTCCAAAGACTATTATTGGATCAAGCATGGTTTGTCTGAGAAACAAAATGTTAGAAAAAAATTATGTTATGTTATTTGAATGCTCAAAATAAAGATAGGAGTTATTATTTGTTGTCATTAAGAACCAAGGTTTAGATCAAGCTACAAACAACTTAAAACGAAGTTGTAAGTATGATTATATGCAACTATTAGTCATCAGGTTAGCATTTCTTTTGTTATCCAGGATTCAGTATAAGTCCATACAATCATAACACTGTATGCATGGACTTGGAATAAGTTCGAAGTTGATTCCACCACCATTCTTAAACACTAGAAGCTGAAATTAATTATCAACTGCATATACATAATGTCACCCTAACCATCACAACATAAACAGAAGTTAATCGGGTGCAACAACATGTATGATCAACAAGTAATATCAACCAATAACATGCCTTGTATGGCATGCTGGGATTTAGATCGAGTTAGACTAATCGTTATGTGGGTTTTGTTTTAAGTCATTCATGCCTCACTTAGCATGAACCAGCCTGAACCAAATAAAACATTGATAATAGATTATAATAATTTATTTTTGTGAGGGTGTAAAATGATTAGTATATTTAGTATTATAGTTTATATTCATACCACGTCGTACATGTGTTGTTGTAAGGACTGAGGCTAGAGAAGAAATTCAGTTACAACCTAAACATACATGTACCACATAGGATTAAATAATAGAATTGATAATACTCTGAAATGACATATTTTTATGTATTAATTACATACTTATTTTGAGTTTGATCCTACTAATTTGAGCTATTTATGGTTTTTTATCTTGTAGGGACTAAATTAAAGGCAAAAGGAAATTTAGGGATAAAAAGCTTAAATTTATATATAAAATGGGCTAGCATGCGAAATAGGAAAAAAATGGTGCCGAAAATGCAAAGTGTGGAAGACTTTGGGACAAAAGTGCAAAGAAGAGATTTTATAAACACAAGATTCTATTTAAATTTTAATTATATTAGGATAATTGTTAAGATTATTATTTAAATTTAATTTTAGCTTTTATCTTTATTTATCTTTTAGAATTTAGATAGGAATAGACTAAGTTTTCTGAGTACTATAAATAGGCGATGGAGTAGCACAAATTGCAGTTATCTTTTCTGCAATACTCCCTTTCTCAAAAAGTTTAGTCTTTATTCCTTTTATTTATTCAATAAAATTCTATTTTTGTTAAGTTTATTTCTTTTTCCCCAAAAAGCATGAGTCACTATATTCATCTAACCAAAGGTTGTGGAAATTCCCCAAAAAGGGTTCATGACGCTTATAATCCGCACTTGCAGTTATCTTGTAGTGACTGACGCTTCCGTCCATGTCCCTTCAAAAGTGATCTTTTTATCTTGTGCAAAAACGGCCGCTTTGTATGTTTTGGGAAGGTTGCATAGTCGATTCATTAGCTTACCGCGTCAGTGGTTGTCAAGTCCAAGAGACAAAATGGCATGGCATTCGCCATTGGGAAGTGATGATCTAGTGTAAGACGGTCCCACAAAAGCGACGGTTGGCTAGAGTAAGGTTCATCTAAATCGTAAGTTTAAAATCTAAGTGGAGCTAGTGGTCATAGGCATCCTCTTCCACTATAACTGGCTTATTCTGTTCGAGAATAATCACCTAAAAGCCAAGGATTGAACCCAAGAAGGATCGAGACAACCGGAGGCTGGAATCTTTCCATAAAAAAAAACTCTATTTTCTCAACATTGTTTATTTTTACAATTTTAATTTCAATTTACGCAATTTCAATTCAATCAAACTTTTAATTATATTTTTTTTCCAGGTATGCAGATTTTCTTATTCAGGACTATGTCTGGGATCTCGAGGAACAAGAACTTGTGCAAATCCAGTCCCTGAAGATTTGACCCTACTTCCTTTATAATATTCTTTTCGTTATTTTATAGGGATAGGATGTTTTTAGTGCTTTCAACGACTGCATCAAAATTTGGCCCCGTTGCCAGGGACTAGTAACATACTAATCTTGTTTTTTTATTTCTCATGACCATATATGTTGCAGGTATTCTTGCTTTTGATTTAGAAATAGAGAAGACTGCGGGAGCCAATCGCAAGAAAACAAAGTTACAGAAAAAACAATCAGGGGCGGTAAGGACTCAAAGTAACCAACTACTGGAAATTGAAGTAGACGACGAAGTTGAGTTTTGGGTTAACTAAAACCCTACTCAAACACTTGAAGGTAAAAGAGTAGGAGTCGATTCACCAGAAGGATTGCTTAACATTAGGGTTAACAAAAACTCGAATCTAGCACATCAATATATAGCTCAAACAATTCGGCAATTAGCTGAAGCTCCTGCAAAACAACCGCCATTGTGTATTACGTATCCTACTATAGATACTAATTTGGAACCAAAGTCAAGTTTAATCTAGTTACTGCCAACTTTTCGTGGGTTGCAAAACGAAAATCCCCACAAACATCTAAAATAGTTTCATATGGTTTGTCTTAGCATGAAACTTTAGGGCGTAACTAAGGATCAAATCAAATTACGCTTTCCCTTTTTCTCTAGCAGATTCTGCAAGGGAATGATTATTTTATCTACCCCTGGATCTATTACAACTTGGGCTAATCTTTCTCGTTTATTTCTTAATAGGTTTTTTCCAGCATCGCATGCAGTTGAGTTAAGAAAAGAGATCGTTGGGATAAGGCAAAAAAAAGTAGAGTCTCTTTACGACTATTGAGAACGATTCAAGAAATTATGTGCAAGTTGCCTACAACATGGGATAACATAACATTCTCTGCTCCAATATTTCTATGAGGGCTTAAAGCCCATATAAATAAATATGGTGGACGCTGCCAGTGGATGAGCATTGGTCAACATGACTCCCCAACAGGCAAGGGACTTGATATCCACGATGGCTGCAAATACTCAGCAATTCTGAGCCAATGCTGAATCCACTAGAGGGGTTCACCAACTAAGTATTTCAGTTTTAGAAGATAAAGTTGATCGACTTACTAATATCATGAATTCTCTTTTTGCAGTAAAACATGACCAACCTGACTGTGCGGAATTTGTGCAACACCCGAACATACAAATGATGCATGCCCTAGTTTGTGTGACGATACTATAGCTCATTTAGATGTTGTGGGGAACTTTCCTGGATCGCCTCAAAGGCGATATGACCCCTATGCAAATACATATAACCTAGGATGGAAAAACTATCCTAACTTGAGTTATAGGGCAAACTTGCAGTATAACCAGCCATACCAAAATTGACTTCCACAACAACCGCGAGATTCAAGTACCTCTTTAGAAATCATGGTTAATAAATTAGTAGCTAATATGCTTGATTTTCAACAGAAAATTGAAGCAACAAAAAATTGAAGCGTCTATAAGAGAATTGATTATATCAAATGAGAAAATGAACTCATAAGGAAAGCTGTCATCACAAACGGAACCTAATCCAAGACAATATGCAAATGCAGTGACGTTGCGAAGTGGAAAAATACTAGAGCAAAATTCTGGCAAGAATCTTGATCAATATTCTGCCCAGAAAAAGTAGGAGAATAATGAACAGGTCTGAACAAAACCTCCATTGCCCATAATTCAACCTCCGTTTTTAGGACGATTAAACTAATATCGAAAAGGTAAAGAAGATAAAGAGATCATCGAAACATTCAGAAATGTTAAGATCAACATACCACTGTTGGATGCCATCAAACAGATTCTGCGATATGCTAAGTTCCTTAAAGAGCTCTGCACCAACAAGCAAAAATTAACTGGTAATGAAAGGGTAAGTGTTGGTGAGAATGTATCCACAGTGTTACAGCAGAAGATGCCAGCGAAATGCAAAGATATGAGCATGTTTGCAATACCATTAAAAAAGCCATGTGTGATTTAGGACATTCCATAAATGTAATGCCTTTTTCCATTTATGAATCACCTAACACGAGTTTTTTGACGAAAACAGGTGTTATCATTCAATTAGTAGACTGGTCTATTGTGTATCCCGAATGAGTCCTTAAGGAAATATTATTGAAGGTCAACAGACTTATCTTTCCTACAGACTTTTATGTGATAAAAATAGAAGAGGATAATACTCTTGGGTCTTCAGACATATTGGGGCAACCTTTTCTTAGTACTGCAAATACTAATATTGACGTGCGTAGCGAAACCCTCACGATAGAGTTTGACGGGGAGATCGTGAAGTTTAACGTTTATGACGCTATTAGTCATCTGAGTGAAATCTTGAACGTAAACAGTGTCAACATAATAAACTCATTAGTAGAAGAAAATTTTGAGTCATCTTATAAAGATAAACTTGAAACATTGTTTTATGATAATTTCGATTTAGGATCTATTTTTGAATCTGTTAATGAATTATTGGCTCCTATGGATACTAAATTTCTACCTTTTGTTGTGTAAGCACCGGATCTAAAATTAAAACCACTTTCCGATCATTTCAAGTGCGTATTTTTAGAGAATGATGAGATCATTACCGACTTAAAAGGGATTAACCCCTTGACAGGCACACATAAGATTTTCTTGGAGGAAAATACAAAACCAAAGAAAGAGGCACAAGGACGATTAAACCCAAATATGGTGGATGTGGTAAAAAAAGAAGAATTTCCAAGTCCATACGAACGAAAGAATTCAGCTGGAACAACTCCAATACTAGTTGGGGCGTTAAGCTAACGACGTTAAATAAGCGCTTGTTGGGAGGCAACCTAATTTTATTTTATTTGTATTTTTATTTGTATTTTTTATTTTCTTTATTTTCTTGCATGTTAATAAATTTTATCTTTCTTCTTATATTCAAGAGAATCAAGGAATCGAAAAATTAAATTTGGACCGAGTGAAAACAGTAACGAAAACGACATGAGGAGTGTTCTAAACCTTTTCTTTTCATCATATTTATTAATTTTATTTTTCACATCGAGGATAATGTGTTTTAAGTAGGGGGAGGCATTCTTCATTATTTTTGTCATTTTATATGTTGTTTTTACTATTGTGTTACTGTTGCTGCTGCCTTATGCTCGTTTATGCTCACATTTATTTTTTTAGAATATTCTGCCTCTTTTCATACCGAACATTTTAACCAGGAATTGCCCACTGTTTGACCTGCGAGCATAATTCTTATCTACTGAATTAATTATGATTTTACTAGTTTGATTTCGTCTCCACTGTTTTATTTCTATTAGGCTAAAACAATTATGATTAATAGAGTTAACCCTATCTTGCTTATAGTAAAATCGATTAAGTCTAAATGCAAAGAGGACACTTAATATAATTGCATGCTAAAATTTTGTTCATGACTGTTAGGTGGTTGTTAAAACTTATTTTTTATACTTAATTGTTTTTCCTAGTCCTCTAAAATTAAAATTACATTTAATGATAATAATAAATTTTGATGTCTCCGTAGTTATGAATGCAGCTTAAAAACGTAACTAGTTGAGTAACTAGGATAGGGTGCTTGGGTTCTCATCCTACTTCGAGTCAAAAGGTTGTGTGACGTGTTAGGTAAAACTCCACTAATTGGAATTAAATAAAAAAAGATTTAGGAATGTGTCGGGCTGAGTAACCGGGGTGGAGTGTTTGGCTGTCATCTTTTTTCGCGTCAGAAGATTTAATATATTCTTAAGAAAAAAAAAACATATATAAATATAATAAATTAAGAGTATGTTGGGCTGAGTAACCGTGGTTGGGTGCTTGGATGTCGTCTCTCTTTGTGTCAAAAGGTAATTCATTATATTCTTTAAAAAAAAAAGATGTAATAATAATAAAATTGCATTTGGGGACTAAATGTGGAAACAAGTTGGGTGTCTTGGTAAGTTTAATAAATTACCTAATTTTCATGAAATAATCCAAGTCGATTTTGATTTTTGTGTGTTTAAATTGGAATATTTTTTCAGTTTTACTTAAAGCATGCTAAAAGTTCTCTTTATTTTTCATATGCATTATGCCTAATTTTTATAAAACTTTGGAGTGATATTTCTTTCATGGTAAAATCTAAATTACACAGTGGATAGGAACCATACTTGAGGGCAAGTATGGGCTAAATAGGGGGAATTTGATAATACTCTGAAATGACATATTTTTATGTATTAATTACATGCTTATTTTGAGTTTGATCCTACTAATTTGAGCTATTTATAGTTTTTTATCTTATAGAGACTAAATTGAAGGCAAAAATAAATTTAGGATTAAAAAGCGTGAATTTAAAGATAAAAATGGGCTAGCATACAAAATAGGAAAAAAGTGGTGCCGGAAATGCAAAGTGTGAAAGACTTTGGGACAAAAGTGCAAAGAAGAGATTTTATAAACACAAGACTCTATTTAAATTTTAATTATATTAGAATAATTGTTAAGATTATTATTTAGATTTAATTTTAACTTTTATATTTATTTATCTTTTCTGTAACATTCCCTCTCCCAAAAAACTTAGTCTTTGTTCCTTTTATTTATTCATTAAAATTCTTTTTTTGTTAAATTTATTTCTTTTTCCCCAAAAAACATAAGCCACTAAATTCATCTAGCTAAAGGTTGTGGAAATTCCCTAAAAAAGTTTCATGAGGCTTAGAATCCGCGCTTAGCCTCTTAAAGAGTATTCATCGTTTCTTAGCACTACGGGGCTGATGATTCCATCCATGTCCCTTCAAAAGTGATCTTTTCATCGTGTGCAAAAATGGTCGCTTTGTATGTTTTGGGAAAGTTACATAGTTGGTTTATTAGCTTACTGCATCACTGGTTGTCGAGACTAAGAGACAAAATGGCATGGCATTCGCCATTGAGAAGTGATGATCTAGTGTAAGATAGTCCCACAAAAGCGACTGTTGGCTAGAATCAGGTTCCTCTAAATCGTAAGTCTAAAATCTAAGTGGAGCTGGTAGTTGTAGGCGTACTCTTCCACTATAATTGGCTTATCCTGTTCGAGAAGAAGCACCTAAAAGCCGAGTATTGAACCTAAAGAGGATCAAAACAACCGTAGGCTAGAATCTCTTATAAAAAAAATTTTATTTTCTCAAAACTGTTTATCTTTACAATTTTAATTTCAATTTACACAATTTCAATTCAATTAAACTTTTAATTATGTTTTTTTTATTTTTTTCTAGGTATAATTTTCTTGGGCACGACTCTATCCGGGATCTTAAGGAATAAGAACTTATGTAAATCCAGTCTTTAAGAATTTGACTCTATTTCCCTTATACTGTTTTTTTTTTGTTATTTTATATAGATAGAACATTTTTTGTGCTCGGCCGCATCAAGAATTAATAATAAGTAAAGAAAATAAAGTTAAAAATCAGAATCTAGTTTCACATATGAGGTACAAAGCACCGTTTAAGCTATAAAAAGCCTTACATTATTTTTGTATAGATTGACTTTGAATACATTACACTATGGACTTTCAAGTCAATCAAACATGAAAAAGCTGAACATCCTTGGCCTTCAAAGGAGCATATTCTCCCTGCAGGTAAACTTCTAGGTGATCCGACAAGACAGTTTTGTCGACGTTTTCATGATGGTAAGATTTGCAGACGAAGTAAATCACTGTCTCGATGACTAATCTGAAAAGACTCATCGTGGAAAGCAACAATAAACAAATGATTGCATAAACAAACCTGTTAGCCATGCCCATGCTGGCTCCTTCCACAACCAGCCTCTGGAATGCGATGACGTTCAATCCCCTCGCCAGATCGAGGATAAAGGCTATGGATATCGCCAACAATATCTTTCCTTTGATCAGGTTCTTGCTCTTCACCATGGCTGCGAACCCATATACCTCTTCTAAGACAGTGACAATGCTAGCCAAGTGCCAGATCGTGATCAAATACAAGAACCCCACACTGAACAAAATGATTAAAATGACGAACACTGCAACACCCATGATTTGTATTTGTCCCACAGGAATTCCGCAACTAATCAAGACAAGGGAAACTGCACCACAAGCAACCAGGACAAGGAAAAATACAAGGAAATAGACAAACGTGGCAACGAAAATACACAGGAACGTGACGTGCAGCCGCTTCCAAACTTTGGGAACAACGCTTATGACTTGGTTGAAGGTGAGTTCCCGAGCTGTATATATGCAGGCGGTGGTATAAACAACTGCAGCAACTGAAAGAAGGGAAAGGATGAAAGTCAACGTGAAGTAGGCTGCGTTGAAAAGCCAAAGGTAAACTGTTTCATGGGAGATAAGATGAGATAGTTTCTCGAATTTTGCAGTGCCCGGTGGTGAATGATTCAGTTCTAATTTGTTGAGGATAATATTCCTTGAGAATAGACTTGAAACTTCTAAATGAACAAGGTAAATGAAGGATAGAGGAAGGATTAAAGCTAAAGTGATCTTGGCGAAGAGTTGTCTCCATGATGAAATAATTTTGTAGGATTGTTTGAGTATGCCAAAGAACCCTACAAATTGCATCTCTTCTTGCTCTCTATCCATGCTCTTCTATTTTTCTACAATTTTCTTTTCAATGAAGTTTTTAGTTGGAGAGAGGGAGATATTTAAAAAGAAACGTCCTTGCTAAACTCAAAATTCAATCGATGAAAATTAATGTTACATTTTGACTTATTCCTTTTTTTTTTATAAATATTTTCCTTCTCAATATAATAAATTTCAAAAAGTTTGATTTCTTCATTTTGATATTTAAGACTAATTTATTCATCTTTACTATTTAATTTTTTTCCACTTAAATACACAATTTATTATTATTCTCATCACAATTATCTACAATTAAAAAAAAAAAGCCTGAAATTAAAATTAAGAAAAGTTTAGATATAAAAATATATTAAAAAAAATATATTCATTTCACTTTTAACCCTCTGTTTTTTTTTTTTCGTTTCCCCGTTACGGTCTTTTGCTTTCTCTTTATTTCATTATTGGTCCTCTAATTTTAAAATCTTTATCCAACTGTTTTTAATTACTACAGTCTATTAAACACAAAGATCAATCCACTAAATTAAAATAAATTTGGCAACAAATTTTTTATTATTATCTTGCAGCCCAAAAATATAATTTTGTAGCATATTCATTTTTATGTATAATTACTATTTTCCATTTTAACATTTTCCAATTATTTTTAAAAGTCAACTACCCTAAATTACGTATTGATATACCTCTTTCATAGATTGATTTAACAATAACAGATTTTTTATTCAATCTGGACGATTTAAATCATTCTTTTACGTGTCGATGCCTTCTATGTAATTGTGCTCTACAGTCAAAAATATCGTTAAAATATATGATATATGATTTGATGTACTCTAGTTAAATTATTTTAATATTTTTTTTATTTCAACTTTATATTACTTTTTAAATCAAATTTTATATTGTTAGTTATTAAATATTTGTTTCATAAAATAATTAATTAATAGTATGTAAATGCTGATAAGATATTAAATATTGAAATATTTTAAATATCAATATCATCACAATTTTTATTTTTTTATAATTTGGGTATTCGATATAGGTTGCAATTATTTATGCCATAACAATTTAGTAATATAAGGAGAGAAAAAATTTTAATTTAATATTTTATAATTGTTAAGAATATTAAATTGTTTTTTAAATATTCTATAATAATGGATCGCTAACATTTATCGCAAATGTAGGAAGTGTGAGCTATGTCCTTCCCCCGGAAAAACACGCCGTTGTACCATAACTTACCAAGTCTTTTAGTGAACAGTTAAAACGCTTTGGTCTCTTTCCCCGAAATTCCCTCCATTCTTCAACTAACCAATTCCCCTTATATTTCACAAAATTGAAACCAAAATACAATTAAGTAAGACAATCCTCGAGTTGGTCTACTTTGAAATATATTTTCATAAAATAATATTACTTAATTTATTTTTTATATATTGCACCAAATATAAATCATATATATTTTAACTATAACAAATTAAATCATTAATTTTTTTCAAAAAATATAACTTATTTTTGAATTAATGAGAAATATATATTGATTTAAAAGAAAATTTAAGGTTATAGGTCAGTTTTTTTCAAAAAATAAAAAAATAGACTGTTTTTAGAGAGAGAGGATAAAAATATCTCCTGTAGGAGCAATTTTAACTAACGTGGTAGGAGAGAGAGTGAAAGTGCGGCATATTCGCCAAATTTTCTCTCATTGTGCAAGAACCTTAATTTCATGTAAGGCAAACTCAAAAACACTCTCGTCTTCTAATCCTTGAGTAAGTAAGATCATACATATTTATGATCTCCAAGAAGGCTTTGGTGTTTGTATTGGTTGGGGTTGGACTTGTTTTCCTTTTGTTTTTGAAATGAATCTCTTCTACTTAATCATACATATATAAATAATATTTGCAAAAACGTCTCCTATAGGGAGTGTTTTTAGCTGACGTGTCAGAAGAGATGGTGAAAATTATGTGCCTATAGATGGCATTTTTACTTCTCTCCAAAAATTATTTCCCTAATTTTTGAAAAAAATTAACCTAAAACCCTAGATTTTCTTTAAAATTGGCATATATCCCTCATTAACCCCTTATTTTTATTGTTATTTTTTTATTGATAAATGTAATTAAAAAATTATGGTAAAATCTGAACCCATATCATATGAGTGTCTAACCAAAATTCTAACCATTACTACAAATAATTCTCGGCTACATATTTAATTACTCAATTCTAAGTGAAATGTTTAAATCAATAAGTTAAGGAAAGTTGCAATTTGATCATTTTTCTTGGAGTATTAAAGACTCGCCTTCTTTCATAATGCAGATACAAAGTCGAATATAAAAATCATGTGTCATTCTTTGTTGAAGGGAGGTCCAAAAAAAGAATCTGTAAAGCTTTCTCTATTAGGAGATAGACGAACCTTAGAACATGTCGATATTATTTTTGATAAAAGTTTTATCTCCCTTAAAAAAAATTCTAATGCTTAAAGAGGTGACTTAAAGAGAAAATAGATTCAATGGAGTGAAAACATCTTATGTGATGCTTGATAAAGTGGACCATACTTCAATAGAGTGAAAACTTCTTCGTGGCTGCTTGATAAAGTGGACCAATGCATATGACCACTCACCCAAAAAAAATGATAATTTTTTTTTTTTTTTTACAAAATTTTAACGTAATATTAGGGAAGAATCCTACTTAAAATGTCTCCCTTAAGGCTTAAATACCTTTCTAAACCCTATAACAAGACGCAGACACTACTCTATCAACACAGAGTTTTCTCCTGTAACCTCTGTACCATCTCCAACATTATTTGCGGCTCTTCGGCCCATCGAAAGAACAGCCACAATAGCTACCACCAACATTCACCCTTCAATGCAATCATATTTTATTGGGGTCTTATGATCTTAAATTAAATTTGGAATTTGAAATATAAGTCTAATGGATTCATTTTTATTCTTCCAACTTAAATTTAGAGTGGAAGTTGAATTTGGTTTTCATTCGGTATATTTAAATGATAAGCGTGAATCATATTTTAAATGGGTTTAATTTTTTTATCGATGCTCATTTTTTGGATCAAATATTTTTGTCCAAACCTTCAAAAAATTTAAGTTAACCTTCAAGCTTAAATGAGTAGCCCAAGCCTTAAATAAATCTACACGCAATATGTGGGTGAAAATAATTTAACAATTATAATAATATTTTATATTCAAATTTCACCATATTTGGGTTTTTATTGATTTTATATAAAATATAAAAAGACAAAACTACCCTCATTTGAGCTAGTACTCATTTTAACTCGTGACACTAATTTAGCCAGAGTTTTAAATATAGTATAGATTAATTTTGTTGTTAACATTATTTTTTTAATGTGGGTTCAAACGTGGTGAAACATATTTATCCTCTTATTTAAAGGTTAAAGAGGATCACTTACGATAGTTCTAGTATTATCTAAAAAAAACATTACAAATAAAGAAAGTAAAGGTTTATTATTATTATTTTTTCTAATTTTAACACAGGCTAGCAAGTGATTCATAATGTTGTAACTTGATTTAGAGGTTCCATACCTTTTTATAGAATAATAGACTAGTTTAACAAATACAATTAATATTCTGTATACTGCAAATTATTGATTTATTGTATAGAAGTATTAATGTTCTTATTCGAGGCCTGCTATTTAATTAATTGTTTGTTATTGTTGTCGCAAAAGAATGTTGTCATTGTTGAGTCATACCCCTCATCTGGCCAAAAATCCAGGAAAATAGATTCTCTTTATCACTCAACCAATGAAAATTTAATGTAAGAAATAAAATAGATTATTAGGTTCATAAATGAGGTAAAAGAAACATTTATCAATCACAGACAAGACAACTATAACAATATGTTACATTGAAAGTCAATCAAACACGAAAAAGCTGAACATCCTTAGCCTTCAAAGGAGCATAGTCTCCCAGCATGTAAACTTCCAGGTGATCCGACAAGGCAGATTTGTCGATGTTTTCGTGGTGGTACGATTTGCAGACAAAGTAAACCACTGTCTGGATGACTAATTGGAAGAGAATCCCCGTGGAAAGCAACAAGAAACAAATGATTGCATACACAACCCTGTTAGCCATGCCCATGTCGGTTCCTTCCACAACCAGCCACTTGAATGCCATATGGTTTAACCCCATCGCTGGTTGCAGGATAAAAAACAAGGCTATCGCCAACCGTAGCCTTCCTTTGATGAGGTTTTCGCTCTTCACCATGGCTGCAAACCCGTATGCCTCTTCTAAAACAGATACAGTGGTAGCCAAGTGCCAGATTGTGGCCAAATAGAAGAGCCCTGCGGTGAATGAAACAACTAAAACGGCTAACACTGCATCACCCATGACGTCCATTTGTCCCACTGAAATTGCTGCCCAAATAATCAAGACAGGGGCAGCAACAACGAGATAGAGAAAAATGGCAACGAAAATACTCAAGAAAGTAACAATCAGCCTCTTCCAAACCGTGGGAACAACGCTTATGATTGTCTTGAACGTGATTTCCCGAGCTGTATATATGCAGGGGACAGTGTAAACAACTGCAGCAGTTGAAAGAAGCGAAAAGATGTAAAACATAGTGAAGTAGGCAAAGTTGAAAAGCAAAAAGTAAAGGGCTTCATGGGAGATAAGGTTAGATGAATTCTCGTATTCGGCAGTGTCTGATCGAATACGATCAAGTTGTAATTTGCTTGAGAATAGACTTGAAACTTCCACATGAACAAGGTAAATGAAGGATAGAGGAAGGATTAAAGCTAAAGTGATCTTAGTGAAGAGCTTTCTCCATGATGATATGATTTTGTAGGATTCCTTGAATATGCCAAACAACCCTAAAAATTGCATCTCTTCTTGCCCTCTATCCATGCTCTTCTGTTTTTCTACAGTTACGTTTTTCAATGGATTTTTGAGTTGGACAGAGGGAGATATTTAAGAAGGGGGGAGATGAGATGGGAAGATTATAGGAAGCTGGGTTCCGATTCTTTTCCATAATAAACTATTAACAGTCTCCACATTTTGACTTTTCGACATACTGTTTTTTTAAGGGCGAATTGAGTTGTTCTTTTGCACATTTTGACTTTTGCATTTGTGTAATTATTGAACTCACGACTAAAAATGTTTAATTATATCATTTCATTGCAACTCAATTATATAAATATTTATAAAAATATTTTAATATTATATTTTTTTACCACCCAATTTTTGGGTGATAAAATTTAATTATTATTTATATATTTAATTGAATTAGTATAGCACATTATTAAAACACCTTTTTTATAAAGTAAGAAATATTATATTATAAAGGTATTTTTAATTTTTTATATTTTTTATATAAATTAAAAAGAACATAAATGATAAGATTTAAACTTAATGCAACATCAACGTTATTGTATCATTACAACTTCATTTATTTTTTATATTAATATTTTATAAATATTGTTGTTATATAAATTTTTTACTTGATAGGGAAACTTTAATAATAGATTATTTGTTTTTAATAAAATGCGCTGAGATGTGTTTATTATCTTATTTAAAGGTTAAAGAAGACATTTAGTAATTTTAAATATTATATAAAAAGAATAAGAAATTAAGAAAGTTTTATTTCTAATTTTAACAGAGGCTGGCAAGTGATTCATAAACAACAATAAGAAAGAAATATGTTACTCATATATTGTTGGGTTATTTTAATCAAACAAATAAAAAAGTTGTAACTTTAATTTAGAGGTTCCATACCTTTTTATAGAATAATAGACTAGTTTAACATATACAATGAGCAATATTCTGTCAATTGCAAATTATTGATTTATCGTATAGAACGATTATTGTTCTTTTTCAAGGCCTGTTTTTTAATTGATTGTTTGTTATTGTTATCGCAAAAGTATGTTGTCATTGTTGAGTCATCCCCCTCATCAGGCCAAAAATCCAAGAAAATAGGTTCTCTTCATCACTCAACCAATGAAAATTTAATGTAAGAAATAAAATAGATTATTAGGTTCATAAATGAGGTAAAAGAAACATTTATCAATCACAGACAAGACAACTATAACATTAAGTTACATTGAAAGTCAATCAAACACGAAAAAGCTGAACATCCTTAGCCTTCAAAGGAGCATAGTCTCCCAGCATGTAAACTTCCAGGTGATCCGACAAGGCAGATTTGTCGATGTTTTCGTGGTGGTACGATTTGCAGACAAAGTAAACCACTGTCTGGATGACTAATTGGAAGAGAATCCCCGTGGAAAGCAACAAGAAACAAATGATTGCATACACAACCCTGGCAGCCATGCCCATGTCGGTTCCTTCCACAGCCAGCCTCTTGAATGCCATATGGTTTAACCCCATCGCCATTTGCAGGATAAAAAACACGGCTATCGCCAACCCTAGCTTTCCTTTGATGAGGTTTTTGCTCTTCACCATGGCTGCAAACCCATATGCCTCTTCTAAAACAGATACAGTGGTAGCCAAGTGCCAGATTGTGGCCAAATAGAAGAGCCCCGCGGTGAACAAAACCACTAAAACGGCTAACACTGCAAAACCCATAACGTGCATTTGTCCCACTGAAACTGCCCAAATAATCAAGACAAGGACAGCCACAACGAGATAGAGAAAAATGACAACAAAAATACTCAAGAAAGTAACAAGCAGCCTCTTCCAGACCTTGGGAACAACGCTTATGATTGTCTTGAACGTGAGTTCCCGAGCAGTATATATGCAGGCGATGGTGTAAACAACTGCAGCAGTTGAAAGAAGCGAAAAGATGAAAAACAAAGTGAAGTAGACAAAGTTGAAAAGCAAAAAGTAAAGGGCCTCATGGGAGATAAGGTTAGATGAATTCTCGTATTCGGCAGTGTCTGATCGAATATGATCAAGTTGTAATTTGCTCGAGAATAGACTTGAAACTTGGACGTGAACAAGGTAAATGAAGGATAGAGGAAGGATTAAAGCTAAAGTGATCTTAGTGAAGAGCTTTCTCCATGATGATATGATTTTGTAGGATTCCTTGAATATGCCAAACAACCCTAGAAATTGCATCTCTTCTTGCCCTCTATCCATGCTCTTCTGTTTTTCTACAGTTACTTTTTTCAATGGATTTTTGAGTTGGACAGAGGGAGATATTTAAAAAGGGGGGAGATGAGATGGGAAGATTATAGGAAGCTGGGTTCCGATTCTTTTCCATAATAAACTATTAACAGTCTCCACATTTTGACTTTTCCACGTACAATTATTTAAAGGGATAATTGAGTTATCGTCACCTGTAAGTCACTATTTCACATCACTATATCAACTTTTATCATTTCATCTAAAACTCAATTAAATATATAATTTTTCTATCTACTTAGTGTGTCAAAATCTATTTATTATTTGTGTTCAACTGATTTATCAAAATGAGAAATATTATATTATAACAATGTTTTTATCTCTCTTTTATTTTTATTATTATTATATAAATTCTAAAAGAACACACAAATATAGTAACATTAGTTTTGACATTTCAACTTTTATCATTTCACTAAAGCCTCATTCTTTATTTTTTATATTAATATTTTTGTTATATAAATTTCCCACTTGATATGGAAACTTCCTTTTGTGTGTGTGTGAATGTTTGGTTTGGTGAATAAATTTTTTAATTAATATAATCATGATTAAAGAGAGTAGAGAGTTTCCCATTAGAAAATCCACAAAAGATTCTTTTCTGATACCTTTAGTACAGCCCCGCTTTTGTATTAGTTGTATAATATATGCTTAAATTCTACTGATATCGTGGAATTAGTGTTTCAACTTTAATTTTTTGTATTTTTATATAATTTGAAATTTTAATTTAAACCATAACATAAAATTTTTATATACGTTGAATTAGTGCTCTTATCTTATTGGGCAGCCCAATTAAAAGGCAAGTGTATTCTGGGAACTGGAATTTCGATGCTTTTATTTCCTCCGGATAACACGCTTTGCTCTCTTTCGGACAAGTTTTCTCATTTCTTCAACTTACCAAATTGCCCGAAAATTAACAAGAAAAAGGAAGCGAAAATTCAGAGTTTGTCACCCAACTTTCACAACTTTTTCATTTACAGCATTAAAAGTAAAAATTTTGCAAAAAGGGCACTACTGTTACTAACCATTTTCATTTACCTACCTACCTACCATCATCCCCTTCTTCCTTGATCTTCAAAAATGTTTCCAGAAACCACTATTCCAACTCTTTATTCATCCGATTCATCGAAAATTTAAGGTCTCTTCAACCCAAATACATTCACTAGTCACCACCAATCTTCGAAAATTTTTATTCATATCATGAGTGTAACATAATTTAGTATTATTTAAATTTATTCATTGTGTGATAATAAATTGAGTCCTAACTACAACATCAGAGTCTCGTACCTCCTCCCTTTATATATATGACTGTTCTTAATTGATGATTTATGAACATTTCAAAAGTTGGCATCATGAAAATTTTGTAGGGATTCAGAGTGTATTCCATTCAACATTGTTCTGAAATAGTTATGAAGTTGTTTAGTAAGTAACAATTTTATACTAAGGACTCAAATAAAATAACTGTAACGCCCCAAAATTTTAAGAATTTAGTTGTGAGATTCTGCAGTGATTAAAATTCTGTAACACCCCCTAACCCTTTTTCGAAATCGGAATAGGATTACGGAGCATTACCGATCACTACAGTTTATAACATTAATCATATAAAATTAATGATTGTATAGTTTAGCAATATATTTTATTAATCCCTTTTATGTACATTTAAGGCCCATAGAAGATGTTAAAAACAAACGGGAACCCAATCAGAAGCTTATAAACTTTTTCGTAAAATTTCCAAGATTTCTCTTAATGAACAGTACCACACGCCCGTGTGGTTTAGAGACATGCCCGTGTGTCTCTATGACACGCCCGTGTTGTCACCCCATGTGACTCACACGGCTAGGACACGCCTGTGTACTTCTCTGACTTGTTGCTCATGAACAAACTAGTTTTACATGGCCAAGACACACGCTCGTGTGGATTTATTTTCAATTCGAACCTAGTACAATTTTCACACGGCCATGCACATACCCGCGTACTGTGGCCGTGTACTTCACACGACTGAGACACACGCCCATGTCTCTACTCGTGTGGTCATTCCTGAGCATTCTGTTTACATTATTTTAGATGCAGGGGACACACGGCTTGCTCACATGCCCGTGTAAGGGTCGTGTGTCTCACACGGTCTGATCACACGCCCGTGTGCCAGGCCGTGTGGACTCAAAATGAACCTTATAGTTCAAGTTTACCAACCCTGCAAACTTTCATAACAAGCAACTTAAAATTCAATCCTTCAATTAGTCCCAAACATGAATAAATACATCCACTTCACATTAGAATCATCAATGTTACGATCTAACTCAAGTGTATTAGTAAGTGTTTAACATAGAATTACCAAATAGTATACTTTGATACCATTCATAATCAAATCTAATAAACTATGTAAAAAACCATTTTATAAGACTTAAGCCTACATATAAAAGTTAACCAATGTCATCATTTACACTATTAACATTCACATTCAAAATGACTTCCAAAAGACAACCTAGGTACATGCCATTTCTCAAAATAAAATACATCACCAAGTATTTGAGTTCAGGTTTGGCTTGGATGTTGAGTTGTTAGTTGCTTTCGTACCTAACCTGAGCACGGAAACAAACCGTACGTTGAGTATTCACTCAGTGGTATTTCTATAAACCAACACTTAAAATCATTATTAACACAAAATGCATTTAAGCTACTAAAATTCAAATCTAATAGCATTAATTATATTCAAATTTCTTTCTCAATGAAACATTCAGTTCAAATTATTATTAATCAATAACAATCGATTTTCAGTACAGTAGCACAGTCATTCAATAGTCTAGTACGGTAATTTACCCCTATTAACATAACTGAGACCTTGATGGATACACAGATCCAACCAACACACCAGTACAGCACATTGTGCCTCATTGGCATTGCCGAAGAAAACAGTAATAGTACGGTACATAGTACCTCATTGGATTAAATCGAAGTATCAATAACAGTTTGACACACAAAGTGCCTCATTGACACAAAGTCAAAGTAAAGGTACGACACTATTAGTGCCTCATCGACTCAAGGTCGAAGTATCCCTGTACACTTCCAATCCTATAGCATGCCAATTATATCCAACCTAGCCCGACATTGTTAATAGGGTATTTATTTCACTTAAATTTTCAGATAACAATCAATATACATTACAATTCAAACAATCACAACTCAATTTAGTTCAATACAATGATAGTAATACTTACCTCTATCTAATAAATGCAAATATAATTTTTAAGTTTGGTTTATAAAAATACAAACCGTAATTTTTCAGATTACTCCTCGTCCGCCTTCTCTTTTCCTTCCTTTGTCAATGTCTTCGGTACTACGTTAGCTACGGAAATTAAACAATTCATACTATTAATACAATAACAATTCACAATGAATAATTGAATTTTTATTTAATCCATACCTAAATTTTCAATTTAATGCTAATTAACACATTTGTTTTTATCACTCAATTTCATACTTCATTTCTATTCAATTTTCTATCATATTCACCTTAACCATTAAATATTCATGGTAAAACTCTAATCTCAAGTTTCTTTCAATTTAGTCCCTCAAACATAAAACTTATAGCTTCTTTTAATCAATTCTAACTTGAAATTTATTCAATTAAATCTCTAATTCAACAATTTGTTCAACATAGCCCATGTCTAAAAATCTATTAACTTTTAAAATTTCCAGTTGCATCAAGTAATATTTGTCCCTAAGACTCCAAAAACAACAAAATTATAAAAAAAAATGAACTTAATTGACTTACCAAATCAAGCTTAAAGCTTCAAAACCCTAATTTTTTCTTTTTCTTTTCTCCTTTCTTTTTCTCCCAATTTTCGTTCCCGCTTTCTGTTTCTTTTCTTTGTTTTATTTCTTTAATTCTTTTTATTAAACTTTATAATTTATTTTATTATTATATTTGTAAGAATCAATTTTAGCCCAGGCCCAGATTACAAAATAAAACAAATTTAAACCAAAAAATAATTAAGGTCCAATATCCCTTTTACAAATATCAGGGCCCAAGACCAATTACCAATCCAATTTCTAAACCCAAATAACCAAACTTACAACCCAAAACAACCAAATTCAAACAGGCCCAAAATAATACCTAACCCTAGAGCCCAAACAGCCCACAACAAACAAAACTTTTCAGCAAAAAACCCCTAGCCCCCTTGACCAGCCGTCGCACGCTTCAGTCGCCACTACCCACGCCTCCACCACCCACGTTCTCCACCATACGCCATCCACGCCCACGTACCTATAAAAGTGGTGGAAAGATCAATAGAAACGATTGTAAATATGGCTATAAAAAGCCACAAATATTCATTTTTTTCTTTTTTTACGAACTGAATACAAAGAAAAACACACGCAACTAATACAAAAGAAAAATCCGAAGTAAGAGGTGATTTTTTTCTCATTTTTTGAGTTTCTTTTTCATTTTATATAGATATATAATAATAAAAGGAGAAGAAGAGGCTTACCTTTGTTTATCGCAAAAAAAATGGCGACTTTTGGAGTTCCGACTGCCGTGCACGGCGGTCGACAGTGGCAGAGCCCGCAATGGCGCTCGGCCGGAGTTAGGCCGGACATTGGAGAGGGGTTGGGAGGTTTTTGAAGTTTATTTGAAGAGGAGGGCTGAAAATGAGGATTTTTGGGCAAAATTTTGGGTTTTATAACATAGTTAAAACGACTTCGTTTTGAAAATTGGGTTCAGAGGCCAAAACGACGTCGTTTTGGGCCTCTGACCCGCAACCCGACTCGCTCCAAGGGGAGGATATGCGTGTTTTGCTTGGATGGGCTAATTGTACTCCAGGCCCTTCTGCTTTTTTATAGCTTTGCAATTAAAATTTTCTTTATTTTTGATTTGGCCCTACGATTTATTTCGATTGCATTTTGGTCCATATTTAAACTACGCCGTTTTGAAGGGCGGGGATTATTTCCCTTTTGGTCCCTCCTTGTTATTTGGGCGTTCAATGTGGTCTTTTTCCCTTTTATTTATTTTAGATTTGCCCCGAACTTCTATTTAAAGTTCAATTTAGCCCTTTTTAGTCATTTTTGCTATTTAGTTATTTAAATTAATTAATTGCTATTATTATTATTAGTATTATTATTATCATTATTTTAATATTATCACTATTATTATTTCATTACTGTTATTATTATATATTATTACTTATTATTATTAGTAACATGTTATTATTTTTTTCTAATTGTTATTCTTATATTTATTATATTATATTTCTATTACTATTATTTTATATATACTTATTACCATTTTTATTTATTAATATTATTAGTAACATATTGTTATTTTTATTATTTTATTATTATTATTATTATTATTATTATTATTATTACCATGGTACTATATTAACTAGTTTTGTACTGTTATTATATTTTCATTCTATTTATTTATTTACCTAAAAACCTTATATACCTTTATTTTATTTTATCATTTATTTATATTTTCTTATATAATATTGTTTTTTCCCTCTTTATATTATTGTTAATATCATCATGATTATTAATATTATTGTTTTTAAGTTTTTTTTTACCATGTTTATTTATTTCTTTGTTTAATATTAGTCCTTTTGCGTTTCAAGTTTTAGTTTTTTTCTGCTTATTTTTTTTTTCTATTTTTGGCTGATTTATTTTATTTTATATGATTTTTCTTCTTTTGTATTGTTATTTACATTAACGTATTTATTATTCTATTATGCATGTAAATACCTTAATTTATTTTCCATTCTACCACGAAAATCATGTTATATTTTACCTGATACATTTAATTATTTTTTTTTAAAATAAGTATTATTTCGTATTTCGGGATTTGAAAAAATCGTACCCTAACTTACGGGGTTTCGATTTTCTCGTTAAATCTGAATAAATGAACATTTTTTTAAAAAAAATGTGAATTTTAAATAATCTCGAGAATTAAAAAGAACTTGTATTCTAATTTACAGAATATGATTTCTTTCTAAAAATAGGGATAATTGAAGGCCGCTTTCAAAGAATAAAACTTTACAGTGCTATTTCTCGTTTTCGGGGATTTAAGGTATCGTGTCCTAACTTACGGGACGTGATCTTTTCCCTTGATTAGTGCGAAATATATTATCTCCTAAAAATTTTTGATTAAATAATATTTTAACAAAGGATCGTATTTTTAAAATTCCTTTAAATTTTTAATTTTCGACACTGAGACACTAATTAATCGATGAGGTACCAATTTTGGGAGTTATGAGGGTGCTAATCCTTCCTCGTGCGTAACCGACTCCTGAACCAATTTTTCTGAATTTCGTAGACTAAAATCGTTTTTAATAACTCAAATCGTTTATTAAAAATAATCACTTTTTGAGGTGACCCGATCGCACCTCATCAAAAAGGGATTGGTGGCGACTCCAAACTTTTATTTTAAAAAAGTAGATTCCCCTTTTTTAAAGAAATAGTTTCGACAGTTTAGCGACTCTGCTGGGGACAAGAGAAGAGAGTCAAGCCGCAAGTTGATTAACTTTTGTCTTTTTTTGTTGAAAATTGAATTTGGTTTTAAATTTATGATCCTTTCATTGCATTTTATTCGGTTTGGTTAGGGTTTTCATCATTTTGTATTTGCTTTATTTGTTTGAATCTTTTGATATATCCCTGCACATTGCATTGCATAATCGTTTGGTCTACCCTTTTAAGTGGGAGTGAGAGACTACGCCTTCGTGAGGTTTTCACCTCCGCATGGGATAGTAGATTGCTTCCGGATACATCCGTACCTATGTCTTCGTGAGATTTTCATCTTCGTATAGCCATAGGGAAATGTATTCCTTTGAACCGAACTTGATCTATATGAGCCTATAATGGGTGAGGATCGAGGAATCTGCTGGTTCAAGTACCCTATCTTTAGAACCGAACCACATGTAGTGACCCATAGGACCCCACTCTAGGTAAAGCCACACCAAACTATTAGCGGTCGTCCGAATAGATGTTTTGCTTGTTATTTCTTGCTTGCTTTAATTTCATATGAATTGTATTGACCTATGTTGTTTTGTTTATGATTGCATGGCATTTCATCATAAAAAGGGTGTCGGTTCAAGTTCGATTACTAAATAGAGAGCTTATCATAGAGAACGAATTTCTTAATAAAATGGAGAATAATGCAGTTGTCCGTGTATGGTCAGAGAAAACGCAATTAGAAAAGGGGGATAGCTTGATAGCGGGGTATACGTCAAAGTTATGGGACTTCACACGTATCAGTGTGACTCAGAATGATCTTTGGGAATTGAAGGAAATGTAGGGCCAATGGGGTGATGAAGTCAAACAGTTATTTTACGACAATTATAGTGACCTACCTTACTTACTCGATATCAAGATAGATAAGCATATGTTCCGGGCTGTGGCCTTGTAATAGCCAACTTTCAATGATGTCAGGAATAGTGGTTCGAGACCACTAAATTCGAAAAATAAGCTCGTAATTTATTTATCTAATAATTATGAGCCAAATGTGATTTTTGAGAGATTTTTAAATTAGTAATTTGTGTTTTATAAAGATTTATTAAGTCAAGAAATTGAAGAAAACAATTATCGAGATTTCAATTTTATAAATCGAGCCGTAAATATTTTTATAAATATTTATGGAGTATCAATAAGGTACTATTAAAATTTTGTCAGAAAATTTTAACGTTTGGGTGGTTAATTAAATAAAAAGGACTAAATTAAAAAAAAGGTGTAAAAGTTGCTAAAAGGATTAAATAACTCAATTGTCAAATAAGGAAGGACCTAAAGTGAAAATAAGCCCAAAGGAGATATTTTGGGCTGCAATAGCTGAGAAAAATCAGGAAAAGGGTGAAATGAGGGAAAAATTGGAAAATTGCCAAAATAAACTAAATAAAAATGGGACCAAATTGGAATATCTAGAATTCTCTTCATTTTTCTTTATTTTCATCAGCTGAAAAATAGCCATGGAAGAGGTTTCAAGCTGATTTTTATTCTCTAGCTACATGTAAGTTTAATTCTTGCTTTCTCCTTGAAATTTCTATATTTTTAGACTTTTACAATTGGGTCCAACTTACTATTTCATTAGTTTTTTATTTCATGGCTAATTTTTAAAGATATTATGGATGATTTCTGGAAGAATATGATGAATAAACATATAATTGAAGCTTTAATTTTGATACATGATAATTTTATCAAGTAAAATTGATGGAAATTGATTTTAGGACCTAATTGTGAAAAGGTTTGGAATTAAATTCTAGTGCTGAAATTATGATTTCCAAAAGTTGTAAAGTAGTTTAAAGTGATAGAATAAAGTGTTAATTGAGAAAAATCATCTCAATTGAGAGGCTAATTGAGTAGGGACGAAATTGTTATTTATTAAAAACTTAAGGGAAAAATGGTAATAAACAGCTTGCACTAAAACAATATTGGACAGCAGCAGTGGACTAAATTTGAAAAATCACCATAAATTGTAAAAATCGTGTTAGAAGATGAAAAAAATATGAAATTAAAGCTTATTGAGTCTAGTTTCCCATAGAAGAAATTGTGTAGCAATGGATTTGTAAATCTTGAGATATAATGAATTTTGTGAGACAAGGTCAGAATGAATTCGGGTTCCCCTGTTCTGACTTTGGAAAATCATAAAAAATAGGAGAAAAATAATTATGGAATTAAACTTATATGATTAAAATTTTGAATTAGTCTATTTTCAAGAGAAATAAACTAGAACATTATTTTAGTTTTGTACAAGGAGATAATTAATTTTTAATGAAGAAGGGTTGGAACTGTCAGACAGCAGAACAGGGGTGACTTTAATGAATAAACTGTACTAATTACCTAAACCAAAAATTCTGGAAATTTTATGGTAAGTAGATGTGTGAGTCTAGTTTCAGGAAAAATTAATGGATCTTAATTTGGAGTTCTGTAGCTCAAGATATAAATAATTTAGTGACTATAACTCAAATGGACAGCTTTGAATATACATATAAGTAAATAGTGAAATTATTGATAATGTTACTTATAAGCATATTATATAAATTTAAGGATGTGAAATGGAGTGGAGGAGGAGGAAAATATGTATGAATATTCATCTAGCATGGCTAATTTGCATGTTTTAGGCTTAGGGACTAAATTGAATAAAAGTAAAACTTTATGGGTAATTTTGTAAAAATGTCAGAAATGACCAAATTGCATGAAATGGATTATTTTATTTTTTAAATTACAAAATTGAATGAAATTATTAATTTAGTTCAAGATTGGGGAAAAACATGTTTTAGGGATTAAATTGAAAAGTGTTGAAATTATGGAAAATTCTGATATTTTATAGAATTCATGGGCTGTTATCAATATGTATGAGAATAATAGCTGGAAATAAGGATTAAATTGCAATAACTTTATTTTCCTGACCCTAAGGATGAAATCGTCATTAAATAAAAGTTTAGGGGCAAAATGGTAATTTTGCCTAGAGCATTAATTAAATACATTAGAATATGAAATGAATGAAAATGATGATCAAATTTATTTATAAAGATCTGGACGACTCAAATAAGAGACTTGATCATGGAAAAGATCGGATTAATGAAATTATAAACACAAACAAGCAATGAGGTAAGTTCGTGTAACTTGAATTATATTCTTAAATGCTTGAAACATATGTTATTGATGTGAATAAATTGAATGTTCATTGTATGAAAATTTATGAAACATTGATATATTTGATAAAAAGGGGAATAAATCCCGGTTGAATGAAAGAAAAATTCGATGGATCTTTGAAAAAGAATTGACGGTAAAAAGGATCTAGCCCGGACGGGTGATCCTATCTTGATATAGCCCTCCCGAAGAATATGTGGAAAATGGATTTAGCCCAGACGGATAATCCGAATTAGTGTCTGAATTTAGCCTGGACTGGTAATTTAGATCCAAACTCATTAGAGTAATTGTCGTTGCAGGGGATTTAGCCTGGACTGGTAATCCCGACAATACTCTATGAGTTTATATTACAGGGGATTTAGCCTGGACTGGTAATCCCGCTATAAGGATAAGGTTCGCGGGAGTGTGCATTCTGAAATGAAATGTGTAAGACCATGGTTGAAAGACACCATGGCAACATGATATGAAATGTGTAAGACCATGGTTGAAAGATACCATGGCAACAGGATATAAAATGTGTAAGACCATGGTTGAAAGATACCATGGCAACGTGACATGAAAAGAATAAGATCATGGTTGAAAGATACCATGGCAACATGACGGGAATGAATAAGACTATGGTTGAAAGATACCATGGCAATGTAACATGAAATGAAGAAGACCATGGTTGAAAGATACCATGGAAACCTGACAGAAAATGAGTAAGACCATAGTTTAAAGACACTATGGCATCATGTCAAAGATAAATAAGACTGTGGATGGGAGATGCTATGACATCAGTTGAACAATTGATATTCAGGTAATATGTATCAGATGATGAATGGTATATGAAATTGTTCTGTGAAATGTTTACAAGAATTGGTCATATGGAAATATATGTACAAAATAGATGAATGAAATAATTAAAAAGATAGATAAATGAAATAAGTATAGGTACATGGAATTTAATTTATGTTAATTTTAATATGAACTATTACCGAAATAAATATACATAAGATATATGGAAATTATGTTGCATGAAATATTGATATAACCAAATGAATGATATATGCTTATGAAGAAACAGTAAGAGAATAATATGTCTCGTGACATGTACATATATGATTATCTTTGATATGTTGATACAAGGAAATTATATAAGTAAAGACAATTATTAAACTCAAGTGTGACATGTCGAGAAAATAAGTATATCAATGTTGAATTTATATGAAATATGTACTAGTATACTAACAATGTTGTTGTTTGATGCTTATACAAGTGTCAAGCTGTTGATTGAATGGTAATATATTTATTTATATGATGCTTTGAATCGGTAAGTATTTAATTGAAATTTTTTTTAGTGATCCGTAAATTTTAGTAATGCTCTGAAACCCTGTTTCGACGACGGATACGGGTTAGGGGTGTTACAGGCCTAATTCTGGAATCCGGCCTACAGTTGTTTCACCTTCGGGAATGTAGATTTGGTACCCACAGTGGAAGAATATACCGCCCTACTTCGATGCCCAAGGGTTCAAGTTGACAGGGCCTATTCTAGAGCCGCTAATATTCTGACCTTTGTGAAGAAATTAATGAATATCATCGAAATGAGTGAGCAGTGGGTTACGACTCGAATCAAACAGAAAGGAGAAAGCAAATGTATTCCATGGAAAAGTTTACGAGACTTGATTTTGGCACACCCAGATGTGAAGAAGAGAATGGAGGTTTTCGCTTAAAGTATTTATGGGCTGGTGGTTTTCTCTAAGGTGTTGGGGCATGTAGATGAGGCAGTTTCTAATCTATTTGATCGACTGGATAAGAGGGTCACGTCGGCTCCCGCAATTTTAGCTGAAACATTCAGATCTTTGAATGTGTGCCGAAGAGCTGGTGAAGGTCGGTTCATAGGATGTGCGCAATTGCTACTAGCTTGGTTCCATAGTCATTTCTGGAAGGTAGACAAGGTGTCATATCGGGTGTTCTCCGAGAATTACTCACCATTAAAGGAAATAGCGGCTACACCAAGACAGGATAACATATCAGAAGAAAGATGGATGGCGATCCTCCAAAATCTCCAAGAAGAGGATGTCGAGTGGAGAGCCCCTTGGTTGGTTCCCGATGAGATCTTATACCGATGTGGGGATTTTGACTGGGTCCCCCTACTTGGGATTTGGGAAGCTGTAGGATACACTCATTTACTTGTATTAAGGCAGTACAGATCGAGACAGTTCATACCGGTGACCCATGGGCTAGCTCAATGTGAGTTTTCGTATAAGGGGGATAATTATAAGAAGAATGTACAAGAGATGTCTAACGCTTAAAATCAGAATCGCCGGATGAAGAGATTGGCAGTAGGTTCGATAACGACCCCTGAGTATAATGGGTGGCGGAGTAAGAGGATCAATGATAATATTCCCGAGCCAAATCAAGAGTGCATGCGATCGATGGAAGAATATTTACAAGTAGTCCCATCCGAGCTAGAAATCATAAGACAAGACTTTGAGAGAAGGAATGCAGAACTCGGAAAGAAGATAGAAAAACTGGAAGAGGAAAAGATGCATTTGAAACTTGATGTTGATGTTCAGAAGCTAAAGACTGAGAAATTGAGAAAGGATAAGAATAAGGCTGAGGAAGATTTGGATAGTCTAAAAATGGATTATAAGAAATTGCGCCTATCAATGAGAACCGCCAGGTTGGGAAAAACATCTGAACAATGGTGACACGAGATCCAAGAAGAGAAGGCTAGAGCTGATCAGTGGGAGAAGAGGTTTCATGATACTCAAGCACGAGAAAATGCTTTAAAAAAGAGCTTAGTTGAGAGCCAAAATAAGAAAAATATGTTAGGAGCTCAGGTAGCGGAGTTAGAAAAGGCACTATATCAGTATCGTGGTCGTAACTCCGACATTGAATTAAAGGCCAGCTCGAGCAAGATCGAAGATTTGAAAGGAAAGGTCGAATAACTTGAGATTGCATTACAAAACTGTGAACTCAGGGTTGAATTCCTTGAAGCAAATGAAGAGCGTTGGAAAGAGCAACTCCATCAGTCCCAGGATCAAGTTACGGATAGAGATTACATCATGGGCGAAGCTGTGGCTCAGATACGAGAAGTGGCCGATCATTTACAGACCTTAGCGTTTCAAGCTGACGTGCTAAGTGTGAAATATGAGTTAGAATCAAACCGGGGTCGTGAACTGGCTTGCCTTCTTAAGAGAGTCAAAACTTTGAGCATTAAGGCAAAGCCGTATATATGATCTGTTTTATGTAAAGAATTTTATTTTCTAATAAAGTTATTCTAAATGGATTTGGATCAGAATCGACGCCTTTTTAGTTTTGCATTCATCTCATGCATATACATTACATCGCATCATGTGCATTAAATTTAATAAAAGAACCCTAATTAATTAAAAATCGTATTATAGTTACCCTGGAACATTACTACTGCACACCGAAAAAAACCAAAGCTATGGATCAAAGGTTGGAAAAATTGGAGCAAATATAAAAGGAGATGCAGGATCAACCGCAGGTACAGATGCAAGAACAGTTGGCCAAAATCCAACAGGATATGAGAGATCAAATGCTAGAATCTCAAAGGAATATGATGAACCAGTGACCCAATTACTGATTGGAGGGTCAAAAAAGGGAAGAACCACATGATAAATACTGGGGACGACAGCGAAGACCCTGCCTATCCTCTAGGTTTCACCCCAACAAATACCTAGGCACCACCACAAAGGGTGTCTGTCAATATTAGACCCTAATGTCAGACTGGTACTTCGGTACCGATAAATTTCCCAACGGGCTCAAGTTCTAACCCCGAAGATAATCAGACAAATCCTGTAGTCCCTGACCTCAATGATGTAGCGGAAATGGGAAGGGCAAGAATGGAGCTCCCAAAGCAACTAGAAGACCGATACAAGTGGCTAGAAGAGAAGTTTAAGGCATTGGAGAGTGCTGATTATAATTGTTGAGTGGATGCTAAGGAGTTGAGCTTGGTCCCAGAATTGGTACTTCCTCCAAAGTTCAAAATGCCGGAGTTTGAAAAATATAATGAGACTAGCAGCCCTGAGACCCACATTACAATGTTCTGTCAGAGGATAATGGGATATGTCAACAACGATAAAATGTTAATTCACTATTTCCAGGACAGTTTGACTGGGGCTATGATTAAATGGTACAATCAGCTGAATCGTACCCAAGTTAAAACTTGGAAGGATTTAGCATAGGCCTTCATGAAGCAATATTGCCATGTGACGGATATAGCGCCTGACAGGATCACGTTACAGAACTTGGAGAAAAAATCGAGTGAAAGTTTCAGGCAATATGCTCAGAGGTGGAGAGAAGTTGCTACACAAGTCCAACCGCCCCAGTTGGAAAAAGAAACAACCATGCTATTCATTAATAGCTTGAAAGCACTTTTTATTAATCACATGCTGGGAAGCGCAACTAAGAGTTTCGCAGACATAGTGATGTCCGGTGAAATGATAAAAAATACAATAAGGTGTGGAAATATAGAGGTTGGGGAAAACACAAAGAGGTCGGCTCTGAAGAAAAGAGACAATGAAGTGCATAATGTGAGTACAGGTTATTTGAAACCGATTAACATGAACCAACCGAGGACGGTAACCACGGGCCAGCAAATCTCACCTAGACAAGAGCTCAACACAAAGCAAAATACTAAGAAACTCCAGTTTACGCCCATTCCGATGACGTATAGGGAGTTATACCAAAGTTTATTTGACACACATGTTGTATCCCCTTTTTACCTAATACCGATGCAACTGCCATATCCCAAGTGGCACGACGTAAATGCCCAATACGAATACTATGCGGGAATCACGGAATACTCGATAGAAAACTGCACCACTTTTAAAAAGTTGGTCGAAAGGCTCATTAAAATAGGTATTGTCAAATTCGATAATCCGTTAGATGCGAAAAATTCGTTACCCAACCATGCTAATAATGGGGTAAAAATGATAGTCGAGAATATGGGAAGGAGAATCAAGCTGAGTGTTACGGAAGTAAAAACCCCGTTGAGGGAGGTTTGGAAGAAAATGGTGGAAAGAGGTTTAATCACGTAAGATTTGGGGAGAAAATTTCGAGATGTGAGGGACTATTGTGAGTTCCACAATGAAGGAGATCACGAGATTGAAAGATGCAATGAATTCAGACATAGTGATGTCCGGTGAAATGATAAAAAATACAATAAGGTGTGGAAAGATAGAGGCTGGGGAAAACACAAAGAGGCCGGCTCTGAAGAAAAGAGACAATGAAGTACATAATGTGAGTACAGGTTATTCGAAACCGATTACCATGAACCAATCGAGGACGGTAACCACGGGCTAGCAAATCTCACCAAGACAACAGCTCAACACAAAGCAAAATACTAAGAAACTCTAGTTTACGCCCATTTCGATGACGTATAGGGAGTTATACCAAAGTTTATTTGACACACATGTTGTATCCCCTTTCTACCTAATACCGATGCAACTGCCATATCCCAAGTGGTACGACGCAAATGCCCAATGCGAATACTATGCGAGAATCACGGAACACTTGATAGAAAACTGCACCGCTTTTAAAAAGTTGGTCGAAAGGCTCATTAAAATAGGTATTGTCAAATTCAATAATTCATTAGATGCGAAAAATTCGTTACCCAACCATGCTAATAATGGGGTAAAAATGATAGTCGAGAATATGGGGAGGAGAATCAAGCTGAGTGTTGCGAAAGTAAAAACCCCGTTGAGAGAGGTTTGGAGGAAAATGGTAGAAAGAGGTTTAATCACGCAAGATTTGGGGTGTGAATTCCGAGATGTGAGGGACTATTGTGAGTTCCACAATGAAGGAGATCACGAGATTGAAAGATGCAATGAATTCAGAGCCCTGGTACAGGGTCTAATGGACAACAGAGCTGGAGTTCTTTGAATTTACCAAAGGAGAATATGTATCCACCTTGGAAGGGGGTCGATAGAAAAGGTCTCTGAGGTCAATCACCCGGTGGTGATCATTTCACGAACGAGAATCAATAAAGCCGGAGCAAAAATTACACCAAGAGTTATAATTCAAAAACTCGTGGCTTTTCTTTATAAGGATAGCAAAAGGGTGCCTTGGAATTATAACTGCAATGTGACATCTGCAAGAGAGGAGAGTCCGGTCAGCATGCCAAATACAAAAGTCGAGCCTGTAAAAGGGAAATCTTTTGTGATCGAACAAGGGAAAGAGAAGCCGAAATTACTCGTTAATGAGCTTGTAATAGAGAAAGAAGCTAAGGAATTCTTGAAGTTCCTAAAGCAGTGAGTATAGTGTTGTGGAATAGCTACACAAGCAGTCGGCTTGCATATCGGTACTAGCTCTGCTCCTAAACTCGGAGGTACACCGTAACGCGCTGATGAATGTGTTGAACTAAACCTATGTCGCTGATGATATTTCGGTAAACAAGCTAGATAGCCTTGTCAGCAACATAAGCGCTGACAACTTCATCTCTTTCAGTGACGATGAAATACCACTAGGGGGTATGGGATCCACCAAGGCTCTGCACATCACCACTCGCTGCAAATGGTATACATTACCTGGAGTACTAATTGACAATGGACCGGCATTGAACGTCTTGCCCCTATCCACATTGAATAGGCTACCTATAAACAACTCTTATATGAAGATATGCCAGAACATAGTGAGGGCATTTGACGGCACCAAAAGGAAAGTAATGGGAAGGATTGATGTATCTCTTTCGATCGGACCAAACACATACGAGGTAGACTTCTTAGTGATAGACATCAGACCTTCTTATAATTGTTTATTGTGGAGGCCTTGGATCCACTCAGCAGGGGCAGTACCATCATCATTGCACCAAAGCTAAAGTTGGTGACGGAGGGCAGGATTATAATGATAAATGCGGAGGAAGACATTATCGCATCCGTTACCAGTGATGCACCATATATAGAAAATGATAGTGAGGCAATAGAGTGTTCTTTTCGGTTATTAGAATTCGTAAATGCAACTTTCATCATCGAAGGAGGCAAGGTCCCAATGCCCAAAATATCTGAAGCGACGAGGATGAGCTTGCAACTGACAGTTGGAAAAGGGGCATTGCTTGGAAGGAGACTCTGGAAATATCTCCATAGACGGGTCGAAGTGCCAATCTTAGTTGACAAATGGGATCGCTTTGGCTTAGGGTATAGGCCAGACGCAAAGCAAATGAGAAAGGAGGTGGAAAGGAGGCAAGAGAGACGAAGAGCACGTTTGAGTGGGACAGAGGTCAAGTAGGAATCAATAATTTTTCCCCATATATCCAATACATTCGTGTCAAGAGGAATTATCTATCCTGAACCGAAGATGACAGGAGAAAGAATGACCGAAAACTTGATGGGAAATCTGAACATCAACATCATATTTGAAGAGAAAGTGATGTGAAGAGACTTAGCAAGCATTCGCTCTTATGAGCCTGGAAGTGTTCTGAACAATTGGACTATGGAAGGAATTCCTGTAGTTTTTAGAGCTAATACAGAGTAATTTTCAAAATACACTTGTTATTTTAAAGTCTAGAAGCAATAAGAATCTTTTGTGAAATAGGCTCATGTTCAAACGTCTTTATTTCAATAAAAATACACTTTTATGTCTTATTCTGAGCAAATATTCTTTTATCTTGAGCAAATATTCTTTTCTTACATTTTCATGCCATACAAATAAGCTATTCTTAGATTCATTTATTTTTTGGATATCTTTTCGTGCCTACAATAGGTCTCTAGATATCAATGACAGGAGTGACGCTGTTACGGACCCAGAATTCCTTTTCGAGCGAGACATGTGTCGGAAGGGATCTCAGAATTTTAAAGATGATAAAGACTGTAGCTTATCTCCGGATTTGTTAAGGATGGTAGAGCATGAAGAGAAACAAATCCTACCTCATAAAGAGATGATAGAGAATGTGACCTTGGAAGAAAAGAAAGAGGTGAAAAATTGAAACTTGCATAACCGAGGAAACAAGGCAGGACCTCATTAAACTACTGCAATAGTTCAAAGATGTCTTCGCATGGTCATATTAAGACATGCCTGGGTTAAGCACTGATATTGCGGTGCATCGCGTCCTCATAAAAGAAGAGTGCAAGCCAATTCAACAGAAGCTCCGAAGGATGAGACCCGATGTTGCAGTAAAAATAAGGGAATAGTTCAGAAACAATTTGATACTGGGTTCTTACAAGTGGTTAATTACTCAGAATGGGTAGCTAACGTTGTCTCCATTCCTAAGAAATATGGAAAAGTGCGGATGTGTGTAGATTACAGAGACTTAAACAAGGTCAGCCCAAAGGACAACTTCCCACTGTCTCACATCGACACTTTGGTGGATAACACAACAGGTTATTCACTGTTCTCTTTCATGGATGGTTTCTCTAGATACAATCAGGTAAAGATGCATCCTGAAGACATGGGAAAGACCATATTTATAACCCTGTGGAGAACATTTTGCTATAATGTGATATCATTCGGGTTAAAAATACAGGAGCAACGTATCAAAGAGCCATGGTAACCTTGTTTCACAACATGATGCATAAAGAAATTAAGGTTTACGTCGACGATATGATTGCAAAATCTCGAACAGAAAAGGAGCATGTACAGGTTTTGAATAAATTGTTCTTGAGATTGAGAAAGTTTCAGCTAAAGCTCAATCCAACAAAATATACTTTCGGGACTAGGTCAGAAAAGCTGCTCGGTTTCATAGTAAGCGAAAAGGGAATTGAGGTCGATCCCGACAAAGTCAAGACTATACAAAAATTACTTCCATCGCGCACTCAGAAGGAAGTTCGAGGTTTCCTGGGAAGACTAAATTACATTGCCTGGTTCATTTCACAACTAACTGAGAAATGTGACCCCATATTTCGCCTTCTCAAGAAACATAACCCAGGTGTGGGGGATGATGATTGCCAGAAAACCTTTGACAAGGTTAAACAATATTTGTCCAATCTCCCAGTACTAAAGCCACCTAGTCCTTGTAGGCCATTGATACTATATTTAACAGTATTTGACAATTTAATGAGATATGTACTCGTCCAACACGATGAGACAGGAAAAAAAGAAAGGGCGATATATTACCTCAGTAAGAAATTCACTGAACGTGAAATGAGATATTCGTCAATTGAGAAATTATGTTGCGTCTTGGTTTGGACCACTTGGAGATAGAGGCAGTACATGTTGTACCATACGACTTGGTTAATCTCGAAATTGAACCCTTTAAAGTACATGATGGAGTCAACCGCTTTAAGTGGAAGGATGGCCCGATGGTAAATTCTGCTTTCTGAATTTGAAATAGTTTATGTGAACTAGAAGGCTATGAAAGGGAGTGCAATAGTAAATTTTCTAGCCAGTAGAGCTTTAAAAGATTACGAGCCTTTGAACTTTTATTTCCCTAATGAAGATCTAATGTATGTGGCAACTACTGAAGAAGACACTCTAGAAGATGATCCTTGGAAACTGAGTTTTGACGGAGCATCAAATGTCGTTGGTAGTGGAATTGGGGCAGTCCTGATATCCCCAAGTGGAGATCATTATCCATTCACTTGCAAATTGGATTTTGATTGCACAAACAATATGGTGGAGTACAAAGCATATATCATGGGAATCTGTGCAGCCATAGAGCGCAAAATTAGGGTGCTATAGGTGTATGATGATTCTGCGCTAGTGATCTATCAGCTCAAAGGTGAATGAAAAACAAGAGACCCAAAGTTGATCAACTATCGAAAGTTAGTTCTGGAATTAATTTAGATGTTTGATGATATCACTTTCTGTTACATCCCGCGAGATGAAAACTAGATGGCTGACGCCTTAGCTACATTAGCTTCCATGATCAGAGTAAATAAACGAGACAATATGAAATCGATCCAGATGAGTATTTGTGATGCTCCAGTTCATTGCTGCAATATTGACGAAGAAAAGGAGAGAGATGATTATCCTTGGTATCATGATATTCTACGATATGTGAAGAACCGTGAATACCCTGATCAAGCCACTGAAAATGATAAGAGAATAGTGAGGAGGCTGGCCAGTGACTATATCTTAGATGGAGAGATCTTGTATAAAAAGAGGAAGGATCAGGTGCTGCTAAGATGTGTTGACACTGTTGAAGCTAAGAAAATCCTAGAAGAAGTCCATGAAGGTGTCTGCGGGACGCATGCTTATAGGTTCACAATGGTTAAGCAAATTATGATATTCGGTTATTACTGGTCCACGATGGAAAGTGATTGCATCAGTTACGCCAAGAAATGCTATAAGTGCCAAATTTATGGAGACAAGATCTGTGTGCCTCCTTCACCTCTTCATGTTATGACTTCGCCATGGCCTTTCTCAATGAGGGGTATGGACGTCATTGGGCTGATTTCACTGAAGGCTTCTAACGGACATCGATTCATCTTTGTGGTCATTGATTACTTCACCAAGTAGGTAGAGGCTGCTTTATACGCCAATGTCACAAAGTCGGCTGTCAGCAAGTTCTTGAAGAAATGGATTATATATCGATATGGCATGCCAGAAAGGATCATATCTGACAACGCATTGAATTTTAATAACAGTGTAATAGTGGAAGTTTGCAGACAGTTCAAAATTAAGCACCACAACTCATCACCATATCGCCCAAAAATGAATGGTGTAGTTGAGGCAGCTAATAAAAGTATCAAGAAGATCGTGGGAAAAATGATTGAGACTTACAGGGATTGGCATGAAAAGTTACCATTTTCTCTGTATGCCTATCGAACATCTGTCAGAACTTCTACTGGGGCAACACCTTACTAATTGGTTTATGGGATGGAGGAAGTTTTGCCCATTGAAGTCGAAGTTCCTTCTCTCTGGGTTTTATCAGAGTTGAAGCTGGACAAGGCAGAATGGACCTAATCCCGATATGATCAGCTAAACTTGATTGAAGAAAATAGGCTAAATGCTATCCGTAATGGTCAAATGTACCAGAAGCGAATGATGCGAGCTTACAACAAAAAGGTTCACTGATACGATCTGCCTCGGAAGAGTCGAGTCGTAATAGTGTGCCTGATCGTCGACAAGAAGTTACGTTAGGTTTAATTGAAAGGTCGGATAAGAGAAAGAAGGGCAAGAAAGAAGTTTAAAGAAGATGGAAGGATTAGATTGGGTTTGGAAGTTGGTTTATTGAATTAGTACGGAAAGGAAAGAGGGATATTGGTTTTGGTTCGGATTGGAATAGGTAAGAAGAATTGAAAGTTCGGATTTAGGTAAGGGAAATTGAAGAAACGGACATAATGGTATGAAGGGTAAGAACGAAATGGTATTATGAAATGGTATGAACGGAATGGCTGGTTTAGGTACAATTTGGTAAATGAAGAAATGGGGTTGAACAAAAAGTGCAAACAAGAACCAATACCTATTTGGTATCGACCCGTTGTTTATAGGCTCTCCTTAGTTCGGTTTGGGGTTTGGTAAAGGGAAACCTCGACCCACTATCTAACAAGATAGGAACCTCAGTATGTTTGAACGCCACACTACGAGTAGTGATAAGTTCGATTTAGACAAAGAACAACAACTGACACACAACTAGAACACTAGGAAGCCAATCGAATCTTTGAACGAAATTTGAGAAAAGTTTTGCCTCACAATTTTGGCAAAAGATAACATTAACAAAAGTCTAAAAGTTCTTTCACAAAGAAAAATAACAAGTATTTATAGCCTAAAGACTAGCTAGCCGAATGGACACTTTACATACTTAATAATTAAGTAAAAGTCTCATGAATGCATCTTGAAAATTCTAGAAAGAAGTCATTTGATGTTCATGACCAGATTCGGCTATGGTGGAGATGTCTTGAAGGTTCTTCATACTTAAGGAAATGAATCATGAACGAGAGACTCCCTTGGACAATAGCTAGGTTCAGCCAACTTGAGTAATTGAAGCAATCAATTCATGTTACTTGGTGAAGAGTTGGGAATTAATTGAGGAGACTTCATGAGCCAAATTAAGTGTGAATGCCAACTCTTGAAGAGTCCATAGGTGTGAACACTTGGAATTGAAAGGCCATGCCATGTGAACATAATGTGAACGGAATTTTAAGGTTCATGGAGGGAGATGTTTGGCCACATGTATGAAGTAATGGGAAGCCTCCTTTTAGCCGAATAGTCACTTGGAAAATGAAGGAGTAGCACATCATACATGAATGGAAACATTCATGAACCTTGAACACATTGAATGTGGCCATACATGTACTTAGCCGAACATGCACCTAGGAGATTCAAAGCTCTTAACCGTCCATGCACCTCCAAGAAAGACATGTTGCTTCATGCTCCATATGTCCATTGAGTTTCTACAAGAAAATGTGAACATAATTAATTCAAGCTAATGTGAACACAATGTAAACATTAAATTCGTTATGACAAATTAATTAACAACTATAAACACTTTTAAGACATATTTAATAAAACTGATATGAACTAAATTTAATATGTGGTTTATTAATTAATTAATTAATGAACTTATTAAATAAAAATTTAATACTAGTCAAATGAAGTCAAAGTAATCTTCATGAGCTAGAATTCAACTCATGAGCTAAAACCGAAATGGGGCTTGGACTCATGATGAGCCGGTAGTGAGTGGACTGAGTGAGGAACCGGAAGTGAGCTGATTCCAAGCTAGTGAGCTGGTTTTGAGTTGAATGGAAACTTGCTTGAGCTGGTGGTGAGCTCGATGAGCTGAGCTGGACTTGCAGGTAATTGCAAGGTCAGTTCAAGGAGCTGGAATCAACTTTCTCGGAGTATCCTATTAGCGTTTCATTCCAAAGTTGAGCTACAAAAGCTGTGATAGACTCCTTAAACTTCTTGGCTCGAGTTCGAGTAACAGGACCTTGTGGTAGCACCATAGAATCCTTGCTCGAGCTAGCTGAACCATGGGGCGCGATCGCATCATTCACCCCAGAGTATTCCATGTGGAGGACTTGGTATTGAAAAAGATCCCCCCTCTACAAAAAGATTTCAGAGGGAAATAGATGTCAAACTGGAAAGGACTTATATGGTAAAGAAAGCTTTTTCTGGAGGAGCGTTGATATTAACTGAGATGGACGGCAAGAGCTTGTCTAACCCAGTAAATTCAGATTTAGTCAAGAGGTACTTCGCTTAAAAGGAGAGGCTAAGGTAAAAACCCGCAAATGGCGCTTAAAAAAAAAGGGAGAGGCCGATGTGAAAACCCACAAAAGGCGCCTTGAGACCAAATGGGGTTTTGAATTGAAAACCCAAAAAAGGCAATTCAAATTTCGATCGAGGGTGAGGCAAGTAGTCTTGCTATGCTTGAATTAGCGAAGAGGAAGTATGTTACGTCTTGGGGAATCCAAAAAGTATTCTAGATCTCCTAGGCACATGTTAAGCTCAAAATGGTCCTTGAAGAGTTCGTACGGAGAAGCTCAGGCTGCGATATCTGGGGCACATTTTTTTTCTTTACCTATTTTTGTATTCCGGCAATGCTGCTTTCTTTGATTAATCCATTCTTTTCAGATTTTGTTCCTAATAAATTTTAGTTTTGTCTATCTTTATAATCTTTTTCAAGCGCTCGTATTGAAATAAGGATTAATGTACCAATAACACTTTCACAAAAGGAGTTTTGCATATTACTCTAAAAGTTTCTAAATAGGGTAAGAACCTGAAACAGGACAATTATTTAGAACTCACCAAGCTCAAGGGTTAGAAATATTTGATTCCAAATTGAGATTATCTCTTCGAATTTTCAGTCAAAGATATTGGTTGAACAAGAAGACAAGATATCGCATCAATGACGAAAACGAGCAATGTCAACGCAAGCATAAAAGGGGGATCATTCTCGAGAAAAGAAAATGATATTCCCCATTCATGCAAATATCAGGTGCACACATCTAGTCATGACATCCGGGGAATGGTGTAATAGACCAAATTGATGGAAAATTCAGATCCTGTACTCCTGAATTGCAGGGGAGGGTTTGAAGATGGTACAAACCTTAGGTCCTAGAGAAACAGTGAAATGAACCTTGAAGTTACAATAGGGCAAACCAGTTGAACAAAATGGGTTGTTTTTACGAGTTTTCTGTCAGAAAATATTAGCCGAGCAAGAACGTAGCATAACATGTCAGTGATAAAACTCTAATGAATAACGAACAATAACACATTAAGCATTTAAAAAGGAATCATTCTCATGACATTTCTACATTCATATCATTCATAACACATTTGGTTAGGAGCATCTGATTCATTATGATCATAGCATCCTAATAGGCATATGAAACCGAGTCTACAGGACATGTTCCCCAGAGGACGGTGTGGTAACATCGATGAATTCACAGATCTTATCTCCTTAAGGAGTAGTGGAGCAGATCGAAGATGACAAATCTTATCTTCCCGAGGTAGCAGGGAAGCAGATTTAAGCCACTAGCCTTATCTTCTTGAGTAGCAGTGGAGAAGGTTGAAGAATGCAAATCTTATCTCCCTAAGCAGTAGTGAAGCAAATAGAAGACGACAAATCTTATCTTTTCAAGGTAGTAGGGAAACGGATTTAAGCCATTAGTTTTATCTCCCTGAGCAGCAGTGGAAAAGGCTGAAGATTGCAGATCTTATCTCCCTAAAAAGTAGTGGAGCAAATCAAAGACGGCGAATCTTATCTTTTCGAGGTAGTGGGGAAGTTGATTTAAGCCACTAGCCTTATCTCCTTGAGCAGCAGTGGAGTAGGCTGAAGATTACAGATTTTATCTCCCTAAACAGTAGTGGAGCAAATCGAAGACGGCGAATCTTATCTTCCCGAGGTAGTAGGGAATCAGATTTAAGTCACTAGCCTTATCTCCTTGAGGTAGCAAAGGAGCAGGTTGAAGATTGTAAATCTTATCTCCCTGAGGTAGTAGTGGAGCAAATCAAATATAGCAAATCTGATTTCTCGAAATGTGGAGCAGGTTAAAATTACAAGTTTTATCTCCTTGAAGTCGCAATGGAGCAGATTGATGATGTAAAGTGGATTGAAAGCACAATTCCTATACCCCTGAAGATGCAGAGAAGATGAGCACAAAAAAGTCGAGGTGTGGCAAAACCGGGCAAAATTGGCCCTTTTGTGGTCTTTGCTTCATTCTCGTTACATGACAACGAGCAAAGAGGGGCAATTGTAAGACCTAATTTTAGCCCAGGCTCAGATTACAAAATAAAATAAATTTAAACCAAAAAATAATTAAGGTCCAATGTCCCTTTTACAAATATCAGGGTCCAAGACCCATTACCAATCCAATTTCTAAACCCAAATAACCAAACTTACAACCTCAAACAACCAAATCCAAACTGGCCCAAAATAATACCTAACCCTAGAGCCCAAACAGCCCACAACAAACAAAACTTTTCAGCAAAAAACCCCTAGCCCCCTTGATCAGCCGCCGCACGCTTTAGCCGCCACTACCCACGCCTCCACCACCCACGTTCTCCACCATGCACCCATGCCATCCACGCCCACGTACCTGTAAAAGTGGTGGAAAGATTAATAGAAACGGTTGTAAATATGGCTATAAAAAGACACAAATATTCATTATTTTTTTTACGAACTGAATACAAAGAAAAACACACGCAACTAATACAAAAGAAAATCCGAAGTAAGAGGTATTTTTTTTATTTTCTTTCTCATTTTTCGAGTTCCTTTTTTATTTTATATAGATATATAATAAAAGGAGAAGAAGAGGCTTACTTTTGTTTATCGCAAAAAAATCGGTGACTTTTGGAGTTTCGACCACAGTGCATGGCGGTCGACGGTGGTAGAGCCCGCGGCGGCGCACAACCGGAGTTAGGTCGGACATTGGAAAGGGGTTGGGAGGTTTTTGAAGTTTATTTGAAGAGGAGGGTTGAAAATGAGGATTTTTGGGCAAAAATTTGGGTTTTATAACACAGCTAAAACAGCTTCGTTTCGAAAATTAGGTTCAGAGGCCAAAACGATGTTGTTTTGGGCCTCTGACCCGCGACCCGACCCGCTCCAAGGGGAGGATCCGCATGTTTTGCTTGGATGGGCTAATTGCACTCCAGGCTCTTCCGCTTTTTTATAGTTTACAATTAAAATTTTCTTTATTTTTGATTTGGCACTATGATTTATTTCAATTACATTTTGGTCCATATTTAAACGACGCCGTTTTGAAGGGCGGGGATTATTTCCCTTTTGGTCCCTCCTTGTTATTTGCGTGTTTAATGTGGTCCTTTTCCTTTTTATTTATTTTAGATTTGCCCCGAAACGACGCCGTTTTGAAGGGCGAGGATTATTTCCCTTTTGGTCCCTCCTTGTTATTTGCGCGTTTAATGTGGTCCATTTCCCTTTTATTTATTTTAGATTTGCCCCGAACTTCTATTGAAAGTTCAATTTAGCCCTTTTTAGTCATTTTTGCTATTTTGTTATTTAAATTAATTAATTGGTATTATTATTAGTATTATTATTATTATCATTATTTTAATATTATCACTATTATTATTTCATTACTGTTATTATTATATATTATTACTTATTATTATTAGTAACATGTTATTATTTTTTTCTAATTGTTATTATTATATTTATTATATTATATTTCTATTTACTATTATTTTATATATACTTATTACCATTTTTATTTATTAATATTATTAGTAACATATTGTTATTTTTATTATTTTATTATTATTATTATTATTATTATTACCATGGTACTATATTAACTAGTTTTGTACTGTTATTACTACTATTATTATATTTTCATTCTATTTATTTATTTACCTAAAAACCTTATATACCTTTATTTTATTTTATTTTATCATTTATTTATATTTTCTTATATAATATTTTTTTTCCCTCTTTATATTATTATTAATATCATCATGATTATTAATATTATTGTTTTTATGTTTTTTTTACCATGCTTATTTATTTCTTTCTTTAATATTAGTCCTTTTGCGTTTCAAGTTTTAGTTTTTTTCTGCTTATTATTTTTTTTTATTTTTGGCTGATTTATTTTATTTTATATGATTTTTCTTCTTTGTATTGTTATTTACATTAACGTATTTATTATTCTATTATGCATGTAAATACCTTAATTTATTTTCCATTCTACCACGAAAATCATGTTATATTTTACCTGATACATTTAATTTTTTTTAAAAATAAGTATTATTTCGTATTTCGGGATTCGAAAAAATCGTACCCTAACTTACGGGGCTTCGATTTTCTCGTTAAATCTGAATAAATGAATATTTTTTTAAAAAAATGTGAATTTTAAATAATCTCGAGAATTAAAAAGAACTTGTATTCTAATTTATAGAATATGATTTCTTTCTAAAAATCGGGATAATTGAAGGCCGCTTTCAAAGAATAAAACTTTACGGTGCTATTTCTCGCTTTCGGGGATTTAAGGTATCTGTCCTAACTTACGGGATGTGATCTTTTCTCTTGATTAGTGCGAAATATATTATCTCCTAAAATTTTTTGATTAAATAATATTTTAACAAATGATCGTATTTTTAAAATTCTTTTAAATTTTTAATTTTCGACACTGAGACACTAATTAATCGATGAGGTACCAATTTTGGGCGTTATGAGGGTGCTAATCCTTCCTCGTGCGTAATCGACTTCCGAATCAATTTTTCTGAATTTCGTAGACTAAAATCGTTTTTAATAAATCAAATCGTTTATTAAAAATAACCACTTTTTGAGGTGACCCGATCGCACCTCATCAAAAAAGGATTGGTGGCGACTCCAAACTTTCGTTTTAAACCCCTTTTTTAAAGAAATGATTTCGACAATATTATATTATATTTATATATTATTATATTAATTTCTTAAATACTAAGTATATAATATATGCATATTATACATACACATGGAATAATATTTTCCTTACATTTGGCACTATTTCCTTTTATGGTTTATTTACTAATTTAGTCCCTTCACTTTTCTTCAATCTATAATTAAAATTTTACACTATATTCAATCTTGTCTTTACACTAAATTAATCTTAATTCAAGCTAATTCACTTAACTAAAATCTAATTAATCACTCAACTAACTTCGTAAATATTTCTAATAAATATTTACGAATCCGATTTTCTGAATTTGTAAGCCAGAAACACAATTTCCAATACTCGTAAATTTCAGGTCATTACAAATTCTGTATCTGTGGTATTGTGCTTTTCTTTTGTGTTTAAGGTCTGGAGTTTGAGTTGTGTTACTAAAAGTTTTGTTATTTTAAAACAACCTTTATCCATGTGTTAGGTGGTTAAGTGCAATTCTGGGTAATTTGGTGTCAAGAATGAGCTTGCTAGCTCACTGGTTAAGCATTTGTCTATATTCTGTCTAGTTCTGAGTTTGAGTCACATTGTGCACATTAGGAAATATAAATATATTTTTTGAAAATGCCAGAAGGGGTGGTGGTTAACTTAATTATTCTATCGTTCTTTTAATTTTTCTTTCTTTCTTTCTTCTAAAATTTAGTTCTTTATTTTTTCGTTCTTTCCTCTTTATTTGACGTTCGGTTAAATGCTCGATTGGTTACGTTGTTTAGGTAAGGATATCACAAGAGACATTAATCTGCCGTATTAGTTTGATCCCTCATCTTTCGTACGAGGTGAGTGTGTGAATTTAAATAGAATTGCGTCGAATCTTTCGACATGATTTTAGCGGTAGGTTGATTTTGCTAAGTGTTGGAATTGATAGCGTAATTGATTGTGGAATGATTAATTAGGTTCCAAGTAGTCTCTGTATTGTTTCCCCATCAAAATGAAATCATGTGCGTATCGAAAACTTTAATTTTGCAAGTTTCGGGCGTGTGGCAGGCCGTGTGATCAGCTGTGTAACTCGTTGTTCATCGACTTGTGACGACACGGGCTGGCACATGGGCGTGTGTCCAGGCTATGTGTGGCCATGATAGTGCAGGGTTCACATGGGCATGGGACACGGGCATGTGTCTAGGCCGTGTAGCTCACTGTTTGTGAATTAGGGCCACACGGGTAAGCACACGGGCGTGTGCTAAGGCCATGTGAGTCATATGGGTAAGGACACGGCCGTGTTTCCAAACCATGTAACTCTCTGTTTACAAGTTAGGACCATACGGGCAGAGGGCATGGACGTGTGGCATTATAAAAGAGGCTCGAAACCCGTTTTTGAGGCCGCAAATGTGGTTTATGACTGATAATAATCTCCTTAGTGTATTAATGCTATGAATTTGATTGAATGAGAACTCTCTGATACTCTGCAATAGACATGATTATTATAAATGTAAGTGTATTTTGGATAATTGTACTCTGCATTTGCATGGGTTGAGATGTTGTAAAGAAGGAAGTAATCTGCTCTAAATCAGTGGTTAAGCCACTATGTAAATAATTCCGATTCTGGCACTTTGACGCATTATGATCCAGCAGCTAAGCTGTGTTACTGTAAACATGTCAAATAGGCACTTTGTGGTGTGTAGGGATGGATGGACATTAAACATCCTTAACGGTGTGTTGGGAAGGTCGAAGATGGTGTGTAGCGGACGGGGTTTAGGATTATCTACATCTAAATTTGATCTGCAACATATATATATATATATATATATATATATATATATATATATATAACTGACCTGCTCTAACTTTGAACCGTCAATGATTCTGTACCGATTCGATTCTCTGAATTTGAAATTACTTTACAAATGAATAATGATTGAATAAACTTAAATTTCTTTTAGGCACTGAGTTCACAACTCTTTTATTTTTTTTTTGTTGGATTTTAGGTAATCCCAATCTTGAACGGGTCAGCGCAACGGATGCTCGGTCAAGCATTTACTCTTCTTTAATTAGTATATTAAGATTTCGATAAACCATAATAGTATGAATGTGGAAGATTATATACTTAATTAGTTTTATGATGAATGCGTTATGAAACATGGTTTAACTTCATTGTGCTGTTGTGTGACAATTGATAACTGATAAGGTAACTCTCTAAATTTAGGCTAGACGTTCAAGCCAGGTTTAGGGTGTTACAATAACACCCTTTAGTATGATCATATTTCAAATCTATAATTTAGTGAAAAACAAGAAACTGATTAGTTCTTGTAAAAATCAATTTGTGAAATCAAAATGGAGAGAGAGTAGTTTTTGTTGAACTATCTTGAAGAAATGAGGGTGATTGAAGTATCATAATCTATATTGACTCTTATTCCAATATAAGTAGAACACGGATGTTAAACATAAATATTTAAAAAAAAAAAAGTTGGAATAACATTCTCCTTAGTTAAAACCAAAGACGACAATGTAGTAGCACATTCAACATATTATTTAGAAGAAAAGGCAATAATCTGCGTCACACTGCATTTATTGCAATCTTCATTCCAGACTCACAGTGACCAGCAGTGTTGCACATAAAGAAGTTGAGTCCCTTGGCCAGTTTTATCTTATCTTTCCCTGAGTTGTACACTTTTGCACCTGCAGGTGTGTTACAACTAGTGTACCCTCGTCTGTTCACTGCTGCCACATTGTGGATAGTCGCATCGTAGTTGAACACTGCAACATCACAGTACAAAGTGTTTTTTTTTTTTTTTTTGAATTACTTCAGACACAGACTAGGAAATATTTTCATCATTTTGTTTAGTTATTTGGAGTTACCTAGCACGTCGCCGGCCCTGAACCGCTTCCCTTTTGGCCAAGTAACCGTGTTAAAAGTCCAACCATTAGAGCCACCGACAGTGTAAGTAGCAGCATCAATGGTTTCCAGGCAAACCATTAAGCACAATAGCAATGCAATTGCGGACATGGTCACTTGACTTGCACTGCCCCTTCCCTGCGCCATCTCTGAGAAAAGCTAAAGGTTTTAGAAGTGGAAAAGGCTGTTTGAGTGAGTGAGGTGGGGGGAAGCACAAGTTTTTATGCCTATATAAGCAGTTTCAAAACTGGGACTAGACAACCACAAAAGTGGGGGGGCTTTTGAGATTGTCATTGATTAAAGTTGAAGCCAACAACCGCATTAACGACTATTAACTTTCGGTGTTGATAATAAAGATTTGAAAATAATTAGAGGTGAATGATGACATTAATTGGGATGGGAGTATTCAAAAGAGAAGATTGTTTAGTGGTATGTGAAGGGGTTGTGGTGGACTATGGCACTCACATGGAAGAGTTGTAGCAGCAGTCACAAGCCGTGAACTGAGGTTGAAGTTATTGGGCGGAAGCTGATAGTTTCAGGGGAATAATGGGATGTCAATTCAAAAGGCAAAAAGGACAAGATTTTCAGGGACTATAAAGATGGCCAGCTTGACTAGTTGCTTATATTGTGTTTTAAGAACATCAAGCAATGAAGGAGCCGATGTCTAAGGCAGCGGAGACCCTACCTTCCATCATGTTACAATCTCTTTAACCTTTTCTGTGGCTTCCGGTCCCGAGAAGGTTAAAACCGAATCTTGGTCGGACATCTAACTTATGCCCCAATCCATTTGTCATACCATTAAATTAAGTTAGGTACTTAAATTTCATTTTAATGTATAAACTGATCCATATAGTTTTTGGTTTAAACTACTACGTATGTTTGACTTTCATTTTACAAGTACCCCACTCTTTTAAAATTTTTAAAAGTTTTTAATAAACATTTTCAGCTAATCATAAATGAACAAGTGGTTTAAATGATTATTATTATTTTGCATATGTGGATTTTATATTAGAATATTATTCTAATATCCTAAAATATTTAAAAATTTAATTTAATTTAATATTATTTTAATATATTGAGAATTCAAAATTTTCTCTCTTGATTGTCTCATTCGATTCATCCTTCTATTCATAATTTGAATTATTTTCATAGCAATAAAAAGATTAAGATAAAAATTTAAAACTCAAACATATTTTGTTGGAATCCTCTTTTTAGTATGACTTCTTTATTATTGGTAACCCATAGCTATATTCTTTTTGAAACCCATAAATCTCTTCATGTAGCTCCTTTCTCCGGTTTGTGTGTTTTGAAGGCTAAAACCAAGTATTCATTTTGATTGGAACTCATATCTTCCTCACTCATCCCAATTTAAAATTCTATAAATCAATTGGTTAAAACCTTTCGGAAAACTTCACATAAATTAAAGGGATTGAATATTCCTAAATTCCTCAAATAAACTCCCTAAAATTCCCAAGTTTAATCCAAACTGGACCACGGAAAAGCATCTAAGGCTTATTTGTTGAAAAATGGTTTCCGAATCCTGATCAAATTGATGAAGCATAAACACGGGTACATCTCGAGCATACTCGAGTAAGCAACAAGTTCTTGAATTTTGATTCAAGATGAAGAAGAAATGCTCCATACACGGATCAAACAATAGTCAAAATGTTAGGTATATATATATATATTTTTACCACATCTATCATAGTTTTTGTACAATAAAATAATGCTATTATTAAAATTTGGGTAAATTATATTAGTAGTTACTTAATTATGTTTTTTCCCCCAATTATGAGAAGTTACAATTTTTTTTTTGTTATCTAACTATGAAAAGTTACAAAATAGTCACTTAAATATTCAAAAATTTTTTGTCACCAACTAGTAGACGTGATCATGGGTTGGGCCTTAATAGAAATTTAGGCCCTTTTTTAACCCTGGGCTAGTTTAAAAATAGGTCTAAAATTTTGTCTGAACTTAGCTTGAATAAAAATGTTAAAACTTGAGCTCAGTCTGTTCATATTAATTTTTTTATATTATTATTTTTATATAAAAGCAAATTTAAAAAATACAATACATAAAATATACTAAAAATATTAAAATAAATGTTTCCCAATAAATTAAAAATAAATTTATAAAATTATTTATACTTAAATGATACTAAAATAGGTGCAACTTAACAAGCAAATACTTCTAAAATAGTAGCAAAATTAACAATAAAACAAGAGTTATATAATACCAAACAATAACAACAAAATAGTAACAATATAATAGTGATATGACACTAAAACAACAATAAAAATAGTAAAAACAACAACATGTTTTTTTTTTATAAATTCGGGTTTGGCCGGACTAGGCCGAGGCCAAAAAAAGTTTACCCAAAGCTTGACTCGTTTAGAAAATGGACCTTGTTTTTTAACCCAAGCACATTTTTCAGGCTTATATATTTTTCCAAGCCCTTCCACTTTTTGGGCAGACTAGGTGGTCTGACTCATGATCAGGTCTACCAACTAGCTAACGTAAAAAAATGGAAACATCATGAAAAAAAAGATTGAATAACCAATTTGTAACTTTTCATAATTGACTAACAAAAAAAAAATTAAATGATCATTTTATAACTTTTTATCTTACTAATATTTTTTTTTCAGCTCACCGCTGACCTTTCTTTTTTTCATCTATCACTCCTTTCTCTTCCAACCATTCATGGCATAATTTTTTTTCCAAGGTTTTCTGAAAGTTGAAGGAAACATTTAAGTGATGTCTTCGCATCCTGTTTTTTACTTTTTTTTTTTTAAATTTCTTGTCAATTCCTCACAAAATTGAATGGTAAAGATTATTAAAACTTGTACAAACTTACTACTTACCTTCCGTTTTTTATTTTTAAAATTTTTCTTGTTAATACCACAAAAAAAAATTGAATTAAATGATGTCTATAAAAGTTAGATTCGAATTTAAAGAAGATAATTTCATTTTTCCTTTAATTTTTAGATTTTCTCAAAAAATGATAATTTTTACTCTACTACAATTCAAAATAATTTTATTGACTGCTGTAACTTAATTTAAATATTTGTTTCAACTAATATTTGCAATTTATTTCAAAAGATTGTTCAAACTTGTATGGCGTGATAGGCCAAAAGGAGTTAACTTTGTTTAGGTTTCAAAATCTGGAAAAAAAAAATTGGGATTCAATAAGCTTACATGGTGTGATAAGCAAAAAAAAAATCAGTTTATTGTAGTATATTTCAATAGCTTGTTAAGATAGTTCCAAAACCTGAAAAAAAAAAAAAGTGCAAAATGAATGATTGTACATGTGAAAAAGGTGAGTAGTAAGTCGGTAAAAGTTTTAATAGTTCGTAATTAATGTGTATATTTCAGATTTTTCGTGATATTTTTTTTTTTTGAGTGATTCTGCCCATCATTATTGACTATCACTTTAAAGAAATTTAAGGTTGAGCTACTTAAATTTTAATTGAATTATTGTATTTTATAAGGATAATTATGGTAAATCCTAAATGATGAATATGTATAGATTTAAATCTCTTATAACTCTCTTATTGTAGATGGTAACTAATTTCAGCCATTGATTTAATTTAATTTATACCATTGGATATAAAAAAGCTCAATTATAAATAGAGATCTACCCATAATTTGTAATATCTTCATTCTTTCTGAGTTAAAGAATATATTGAGAATATATATTCAAATATTTTGTTGTGTGCTCTATTATCTTGTCACTTTATAGTTTTTTTGTTACTCTTTTGTTTCAAGTTACTTTCGTTACATTTTTCGGTGCTTTAAAAAATTTGCGGGAGAATTCTTACTTTTCAAATGTTAAGTTGATTTAGATAGGTTTGAAGCGAAGAAATCACTAAGACCGCGCGATTTGCCATATTAAAATTCTAAACCCATAACACTTACGTGACATTATTTTATTAGACAAAGATCATGACTATAGAGATAAAAAGGCCTACCTAATAATTTTTTCAAAAAGATGGAGATGAATTTTTATTCTTCTTTTCTTTTCTTTTTATACAATATTTAGAACTACTTATAATATCATCTCAATACTAATATGCACGCTTCAACCAATGCCATTTAATTCTTTCTTTCTTTAATGAAAGAGATAAAGAGGATTTCATTATCCTCATTTATTTTCTTTTTAATTAAACCTAATTTTTTTATAATTAGTAAAATCAAAATAAATTAAAAGCTTTTTATTTAAAATAACAAATATATTTTTTATTTCCATCATATAAATTAGGTGGATATTTTTTTAATACACATATTTGGTTATAATTAGTTAAAATTCATAAATTAATCTGAAATAGATTATATATTAAAATTTAAGTATTTAGTAAATTAAAAATTCTATAAATAAATTAAATTTAAATAATAAGCATTCAAGGATTAATATTTGTATCCATAAATCTATTGTGAATAATAATTGAAAACTTCAAATATTATTTGAATTCATAGGTATCCTTAAATATCCAATTTAAATGTAAATTTAACATTTAAGAAGTAATTGAAAATTTTAGCCTTTGCTTGGTATCAGGGGTGAAATCAGGAAAACTTTTAGGAGGGTTAAAATTAAATTGTAATTTTTACGATACAAAAAATATAATTTTATCATTTTATTAGCCTATATCTTTATATTTTTTAAAAGACTAAATCAAATATTTATATTTTTAGAGGATTAAAGTATAATTTTACCTTTACTAATTTAAAATTTTAAAAATTTTAAGAGGCATTCCATTTTAGGGAGGCCTTGCCAGCCCCACTAGGTTCACCCCTACTTGGTATGAAGGATGTGAATCATGTATACAAATATAAGTAGGTTTAGATAAAATTTTAGGGTTGAGTCAAATTTAGATAAATATAAAACGTGTTAATGTCATGCTTAAACCCGATTCAATTATGTACATGAACTCCTCTAATTACTACCAGTTACTCGTTAAAAAACACTTGAAATGATATTGAATTAACACAAGTAACAAGCTTAACACCATAATTTCCGAAAACCCTGGCAGGATTTATGCATATCAAAGTTGGAATGCCCTTATGATGCCTTTCCATCCAACATTACCAGAGATGTATCTATTCCTCAGAAATGCATAGGAAATAATGTGATGAATATAGTTTTATTTCTGAAGTACATAATTACTTAAAAGTTGAAATAATATATTTTGTAAATTACATTTTATTATTAAATAATTTAAATTACAAATTTGGTTAATATATCTTAGCTAGGTTTTTCAATTTTCCTACATTTTATATAGGCATTTAACTCAACTTTTTTCCTAATTAACAAGTTGAAGAATGATAGATTGAAGTGAGATAAAGAAAAAATGGAGGTTGATATATTTATTTTTTATGCTGGAGAATTAAACCACACAATGTTAAATGGTAGGGTTTTAAAAATTATGGGTTGGTATAATATATTCCTATTTCCTAATCAATAATAAAATGAAGCAGATTTATTTCATCTGAATGGATGATTTAATTAAGATAAGAGTATATTTCATTTGATTAAGTAAACTTTTTTTATATTCAACAAATATCTCCAATCAATAAACTGAAAAATTAGATAGTTGATGATAAATTAATATTCTACTCTAAATATCTTTAAATTCAATAGCATACTTTCTAAGAATGCTATTTAGAAAGAAATATTTTCCCACTTATTTATTTTCATCCAATTCAAGTGAAGTGCTATTTAAAAAAGAAATATAATTGTTGGTAGAAAAAAGAAAGCAAGTTTGTGGTATCTACTAAATACTGCTCCTTAATCGGTAGTTTTATACGTAAAGATCTCCACGTTTCTTCTTTTTGGGGTAAATAAAGAAGAGAAAAGAAAAGAAAATGAACCCCCAACAAGTCTATCACCATGTAGAATACAAATTAAGCATCAAGATCCATTATTCTGTATGGGGATTTGTGTATTCATGGCCAAATTTGTAACCCACAAACATCATCTAATGTACCCATCCTACAACAAAACCCTTAAACACGTGTAAACATTCTCCGGAGTTGTCTCTGTGTGAACATTTTTCTGTGGCAGATACTACTAATGAATAAAAGTTTGAACCTAGTTTCACATATCTAGTAGCTGGCTAGTTGATGTTGATGCATGTCTCCTTCAATCGGCTCAAGCTACATGCAAAATAATATATATGATGATAATGAAGCTACACTATATATAATGGCTTGTGACATTCCCCTTTTTCATTTTCATTTCTTGATTTTCTTAGCTATTATCATAAACCCTTTGCTTCAAACTCACAAGGGTGTTCATTAAATTAATCAAGCTGTGTTTGTATGTATTGAAAGGAACTTCCAACAAGAATGATTTTTGACCCTTGTCTACTACTTGCACATCAGCAACTCATGATAGTTTCCTACGAAAGCTTTAGCCCTTAACAACATTGAAAACCTTTTGATTTTCAATTTTAATGTAAGGATGCAACTGCAACCAGCTGTTTAGGTTAGAATTTAGAAATTTTATATATAAGCATATAGCTGGAGTTGCATATATTTATTGACATATTCCCACCACCACCTTTCCACTTTAAGGAAAACTTATAGTACTTCTGTCATCTTTTTTTCCTCAAATACTTGATAGAGATCAATTGAGGAAAAAAAATGCTAATGATTACTGTTTTTTTAGCACTTTGATGCATTACATTGAATGCAACAACAGAATATATATTGAATCAATGAAGGATCCCAAGGACAAAGAATTGCTAGCCTGGAGACCAATATTCATGTCCTATACGAATTAAAACTCATAACTTGACTGAATTGTCTGAAAACTTGCACACAGACCTTATTAAAAATATTGGATATTGAAGAAAATGTTGTTGTTTTTTTCTCTAACTGCTAAAAAGCTAACATATTGTCTTTTCTGCTTAACTTTTGCATGTTAATTATGAACATGTATGATCATAATGATGCAATGGAAACGCAAAGCTAGTGCAGTTATGCATACCAGGAAAAATAGTTAAATAAGATGGGATTTTTTTTATGATCATGATGAAATACCAACACCAAGAAAATCTATGAAAGGAACATCCTTTGTTTTGTCTGATTCATCTTCTTGCTCCTGCTGGGAATTACTCACTCTAAGATTTGCAGACTTGGGTGCATTATCAGTAATGCTCAGAAACTCCTTTGTCATCACACCATTATTGCTTTCAAAATTATCACCAAGTTTAAGGTAGCCAAAAGGACTTGGAACCACCCTCCTGTAGTTATGGATTCCAAATGCACTGGAATTTCTGAAGCTGCTACAATATGCTGAGGCATTTGAATGATATTTATAAAGAGATTGATCTAAAAGCTTTGAGGTATCCATGGAGTAATAACTAGAACCAGACCGCAGTAAATGATTTTTCCCGTCTCTTATTGATAACTGAGCTGAAGATGAGTTGTTTGAAGCCACCATTGTTGATGAAGCAAAATTCCAAGATGGTGAAGAAGTAGTCGATGTGGATGAGACTGAGAAAATCTTATCTTTACCTTGGTTTTGAAACTGGTCGAAAAACCTACTGTCTCCAAACACAAATCTGGAGCTAAAAGCCTCTTGACATCTTGCTAATTTCCTTGAAGTACTAAAACCAGTAGAGCTTAGCTTAGAGTCGCTAAATGCATCTTGAAAACTTCTCTTCCCACATAGCTTGGATTGTTCTCTTTGTTTTCTAGCCATTATAACGTGCCAGTGATTCTTCACTGCATTGTCGGTTCTACCAGGAAATAATCTAGCTATCAATGCCCATTTGTTTCCATGGATATGATGAGCAGCAAGGAGCCTTTCTTCTTCTTCTTCTGTAAATGGTCTTCTGTTGATTCTAGGGTCAAGTTGATTAAACCACCTCAATCTGCAGCTCTTCCCTGTGGAAACATATGCATAAAGATTAGGCCATATGGATATGGGGGTAAATATTTGCATAAGTGTATATTATATATACTTACACTCTAAAATTGAAGGGAAAGAGAGGAAGAGATCATCCTTTAGTTTATCATCAGTTCATGATTGTAGATCAGAAGCAAATTAATTATTAATCATGCATATCTTCTCCTGTGCTATTGAAACTTAAGAGACTATAATTAATTTAAAAAGGTTGGTTAAGTAGGTAGATGAGAAATATTTGACATATGTGAAGAAAAATGAAATCTAAAAATATACTAATCAACAACCTATATGATCACACCAACTCAATCATGGCGGAAGAAACATCTTTTTCTGATTTAATCTTAAGTTTCGAAGCAGCTTATTAAAATTTTGCATGCTTCTACATCATACTTTTAACAAATTCCCCTAAAGACTATATTAAAATGAAAGTTAAACCAAGTTAGAGGATCAAGAAATAGCTTATAAACCAAGATTCTAATATATTCCAACAGTAATGAATTATAAAATGATCACCTGATCTTCCTTGGAGCTTTTCTGCAATAGAGTTCCAGTTTTGTGCACCATACTGTTCAACAAGTTGCCTGAGCTTTTCATCTTCAGCTGGCCTCCAGTGTCCTCTAGGACAAGTCTTGTTGACATCATCACTAGAAGCAGCTCCTGAATCCTCCATGGATATAACTGATATAGATAGATATATGTTAATCACAAGCTAGCTATGGGAGAGCTGTAAAATTATTTGTCAACAAGCACAACAAAAAGGAAGCCCCCAAGAAGATATATATATAAAGGAGGTAGAAAGGAGAAAGGGGGGAAAATAATGAAGAGAGAATAACAAGAAAGTGCGGTTGGTTTAGGGTTGTGGATGAGAAGTCACTTTTGTTGGTTTTACACGACACATTAAGCCCTATATGTATGCATCTGTAGAACCACTGACTGACTTACCCTTTCTTTCAACTGTTATGCTATTGGCCCATGAACCACTCTTTATATATCAATATATTTTCCCAACTATGTCTATCACACACACACACACACACACATATATATATATATTGCTTTCTTAATTAATTGCTTCCCTCAATTTCTCTTTCACTTACAAGTTTAAGCCATGGTATTACGTTAAATCAAGCCTGGTGATTAGGGCAGCTAGTAGTTTTTATTAAAGGGACAGCTCTCCTGGTCCAAATTCATTAACAAGGGATCATGATTCATAATCATGATTTATCACCTTTAATATACTTTTATTTCGTTTTCGAAGGGTGTTTTGTCATGCATATAGTGCATGGATGCTGCCCCTTCACATTATTAATCAATACTCACCCTTTTATTTTTAATTACCCTATTAGCATGAGAAATTGTCAAGTATCTTATTTGTATAGCTGTGAATTACATCAATTTCAAACTTAGTTAACATTCAAAACCCCTAATTATCAAGAACGAAACTCAACTAAAACACAATGCACTGTGGGTTGTTATGGACAAAAAGATACCTTAATGACCAATAAGTTCTATTGAAGAAAATGATCAATTAATAATTCAAAAATAAGGGTTAAAGATAGAAATTTTCTATAATATTTTTTTTTCTGAGCCAAAATAAAATTTATAATAATATTGCATCTGGAATCACAAAGTTAAGTTGAAATCAGTGGGAAAAAGAGGTAGGTAAAATTGGAAGCTGTCATATACCAGAATCGGGAACAAGATAATGTTATGATAAGCAAGCATTTTAAAGCATGCACATGCATGCACTATGCTAAATCAGTTGAATATTCCTAATATAGGGATTTCATTTGTTTGTTTTTTGACATGATTATTTATGATTTCCAGAAAGAGTTGCTCTCTTTGTTATACCGACTTAAAATCAGCCATTTTCAGTTGAAAGACATCAAGTTTTAAGTATTTTAACAATGTTAAGCTAGCTGTCCAAGTAATTATATCTTTTCAGTCTATATGAATGCTTCAAAGTAGACTACGGTCTAAGAAGCATGGAATACAGGTATGAGATGATACGGTTCAAGGTTTAACATAATTTGGTTTCTGAGTTTGGCATTTCTAATTTTTTTTTCTGTTAATGCGATACATGTATTTAATAAAAGTTATACATTTTGATACTTAAAGGTAACGATGTTAACTTTTAAGTATTTAGTTTGGATTTTAGAGTTGATTTGTTGAAAACTCTAATTAATTTGCAATTATCTTCCATCAAATCAATCCTAAACTTTAATTAAATCACATCCATTATATTGTATTTGACAAATTAAATACAAAATTAAACAAATTCACAATTAGCATTACATTTATTTTATTAACAAAATCATGAAAACTCCAAACCTAATAATATTAGCAATTAACTTTTACCAAATCAATTCTAAAACTCAAATTAAACACTAAAAAGTTAACACTATTACCTTTGGTACCAATATATATATATTTCAAATATAAGTATCAAATTGGACCAAAAAATAACATAGGTATCACATTAGAAAAATGTGTCAAACTTGTGTACTAAATTCTATATTAAACCAAAATTTAAACATTATGTGTGGATACGATCAATGTGAAGCCAAAAATCATTTTAGGAAGTTAGATTTGAATTATAAATTTTTAGGAGAGCTAAAATATAGTTTTATCGTTGTATTAACTTTGTGTGTGTATATATATATATATTAATTTTACAGAGACCAAAAAAAAATATTACAAAAACTTCAAGGCAATTTTATCATTTTAAGGGATCATGGTCACTACCAATCCTCTAAGATTTGCCACCAAATATGATATAGTATGACAATAAAAAATAATTTATATAATAATATAGAATATCAATGTAAAAAATATATATATATTTGAAAATTTTATATTAAAACCAAGTGAGTCATTGTTTGAAATTGTTAACTTAAAAATTTAGAATTCATGTGTTACAAGTTTAAATCCTATTATAATATTATTATATGAAAAATATGAAAAAATAAAAATACTCTAGCATTAATATTTGTTATTTTGCATATAAAATGGTATTTCAACAATTTTTTAATTGAGTTGGTACAAGGGCAGCACTAGAGGAGCCCAAGTAGGGTCAATGGAATCCCTAAAATAGAAAATTTGTGTTTTAACCCCTCTAAAATCCAAAAAATTATAAATTAATACATGATAAAATTGTATTTTTGAGCTTACAATAAAAATAATGCATTTTGGCTCTCATAAAAAATTAATTTAATTTTAACTTAAAATTGATATTAATTTTGGTGTAAAATTAAGAAATTTGGATTGACATGTATTTCTTAAATAAAATTTGGATTTATGCATTGGAATAAATTTGTTGATTGGTGAAAAAGAAAATAATCCTTGTTCGTATGACCGGGCGTGTGTAGCAAGACCTATTCTGGAACCAGCAGTTAGTTTGTTCAACATTCCTTAATATTTTGATGATAATAACAAATTTATATGATAAGACAAAAGAAGCTAACTTCCTGCTTTGTCTTCATATATTATATTACTTTTCCCCCATAGTAAAAATAGTATACGTAATTTCTTCAACAAAGTCCTCCCCGATGCCTGCCATTGCACGCTTGTCTTTCTTGTTATAGCAATAACATGTCAAACCAAGCATAAGTAATATTTAAATAGCAAACTACAGAGACTATTTCAATTTTATGTCGAGATTCACAATACTGATGGATCCAAAATAATTGTGTGCTCATAATCTAAACCTTTAAGTTTGTTGTCCAATGATGCATATAAAGCAATGAATAGTTGGGAGAAAATGACATAAATAACAGTTGGGGCATAATAATAATAATAATAATGTCAGAGGAGATTATTGGTGATGAGGAAATGTAATCTTACACACAAGGGTTAAAGCAAATGCCGTGCAAGGAGGGCATCAAGAAAAGTATGGGTAAACCGTCTGCCTTTTTTCATACTTGCATGCAGATGGCAAGTCAAATACAAACGTTGAAACATTATCATGTTGAAAATATAAGTAGCTATTTTATAGAGGAAATTATTGGCTTTTCTTAACTGATTGAGATTTTATACCCATGAAATTAAAACATCTCAAATCGCTTCTAAATCCATTAACATCATCAGGTGTAGTAGATGTAGAACCCAGACGTTCTTATTGTGGAAGGTATGTAAATTGGTGTCTAATTCTAATTCGTTGATGGTGTTAGTTTATCTATATATACTCCATATTCCGTCACACTTGTATCATTTATAAACCAAAATAGAAAGGATTAATAATGTTCATTTCATTAGTTAATAGAAACCCAAACTCGATCCCGAATAACCAATTACATGATCATGTGGGACTTTGTACACCCCCCCCCCCCAATCTCCATATTATTCTATTTTAAATTTCAACATCATTTATCTATCCATCCAAACAGTTTAATGCTTAAAGCTCATTTGATATGTTGTTGAACCCTTTGTGATGACTATGAGGACGATGAATTAGTTTTTGGGTAGGTAGGGGAGGTTGTCGATCAGGTTTCATGTACAAATCAGTATAATAAACCCAGAGATCAAAGTTTTTGGAGTGTATTGCAATTTTAGAAATTTCCTACTGATATAGAACAACCTCAAAACCGCCCTCTTTAACTCTTATGCTTGACTTCGGATTTGTGTGTATATATATGATAGCACAAATGACCATTTCGTTGATGCTTCTTTCTGCCAGTATAGCATCTTGAGGGACATGATTGAATGATGCCAACTGACCGGTGAATCTCAAAGCAACTTTAACAAGGAATGACTTGTAATAGTAATGATTGCAAAATGATATATTAATAAATTCTCTTTGTTAATCACATTTAAAGCAATCTAATTTCCAAATATAATACTTATATATTTATATTTAATGCACCATCAATATATAAATTGTTATACCTCTATTAGAATACGACACGTGACAAGCTATTGGACAATTCACAAAGCGATAACCCTCCATGAGGAATGGTTCGTAGGTGACCTCCACGAGGAATGATTTGCGAGCAAGCCTTCATGTGAGACGGTCTATAGACGACTTTGCATGAATCCTATCTAAGTCAACCTAGATACAATCCGCTACACACCCCTCGCTAGAACAACCAAGGCATACCTGCCTCGTATGGCCTTAAGGATGGAATTGTTAGAGCAAGACCACATAGTACACACCATGGCGACAACGAACCCACAACAACACTGCCACCAAGCCAACCTGCACAACCATGCAGGACACAGTGCTGTTGACTATGTGTTAATATAAGACAAGGTGTGACCCTCTATATAAGCCTAAGTGTATAAGAGGCCAAGGATCGACTTCTCTCCTTAGTAACCCTTACACAGCAACCCTAGTGCATCCTCCTCCTTCCTCTTAACATCGACTCTTCGACAACCATAGATGAATCGACACTCCTCTCCACCATCCTTTCCTCCCTATTGGTAACTCGTACCAACATAAATTTAAATATGATCAATTACATGATGGATATTGTTAGGGATCAACCCGATTAAGCAACGAACAAGTAAAAATAGCAGAAGAAATTGAGAATTTGAACACACAATTTTAACGTGGAAAAACCCCTCCAAAGAGGATAAAAAACCACGGGCAAAGATAATTTTACTATAATGGCAAAAGAACGAAAAATACAAAAGATGGAGATAAAAATTGAACCCTGAAACCTAAAAACAAAAAACCCTCAAAACGTAAACGCAAAATTCTCTAAATGTGTTATGAGTTCTAATCTCTAATGGGTGTGAATTCTAAGGTTGTAAAAGAGCCTATTTATAGGGTAAATTCATAGGTCAAATAATAAAAAAATAATCTAGACTAATCAAATTTTGATTGAAATAAATAAATAGAGTTTAATTAGAAGATTATTTCTCAAATTTGACTGAAATAGGAGTCATACTCATCAAATCTCCACTTTAACTCATATTTCCACAACGCCATCTTCACCAAAGCCCGCCACGGGCATATCTTTAACTATGTAGGGAATTAACTGAGTCGAATTTGTGCTTAGAAACTAAAAGACTTCTAGCCTTCGACTTGTACACTGCTAAATAAAAACTAACCCGGGTCTGATTTTCATGAACACAATGTCTTAACTTTTCAAAACTTGCACCTAAAAGAGAACCTCTCTTCAACGAAACGATCATACCTTTTTCCCTCCTATGACCAAGTTGCCTCCACTCCAAATGAGTTGACTTCGACTCTGTAACGGGCGAGGGACATTCGATTTCATCGGTCACTATAAAACCTTCCAGAATATAAAGACTGTCAGTTCTTTTACCTTTTAACAAAATGAGAACTCCACGAGATACTTTAATGCCGTTTGACTCGATGTTGATTCTACATCCTTTCAAGTCTAAAATACTCAAGGAGATGAGATTCTTTCATAAATTAAGTACATACCTGACATCTAAGAGTATCCTAATTGTCCCATCGTGCATTCTAATTTTAACAGTACCAATACCAATTACCTTACTGGATGACTCATTTCCCATGGGCACAACTCTACCTTCGACCGAACTGTATGTGGAGAACCATTCTCTATTGGGACACATGTGGAAAGCACATCATGAATCTAGAACCCACTCGGACGTAAGCTTGGAGCTTTCGCTCGTTGACACTAACAAGAAATCATCACCGCTTTTGTCGGCCAAATTAGCACCAGCTACATCTTCCTCGTTACTCTCAGCAACTCTTTTATTTCGCAATTTATAACAATCTTCTTTGACATGACCTAACTTTTTACAATAGTGACACCTTTTGTCTCGCTTATTTGATGCTACCAACACAGAAGCTTGCCTATCTGCCTTGCTATCCAAACCAAACTCATTGCTGAGTTTGTCTCTACTCAACAAATAACCCTTCACATCTTTGAACGAGAGTTTGTCTCTGCCATAAATCAAGGTCTCCCTAAAAGACTTGTATGAAGGGGGTAAAAAGCACAATAATATCATAGCCTGATCTTCATCGTCAATCTGAATCTCAACATTCTTTAAATCATTTAAAAGAGTAATGAATTGATTGATGTGATCTCTAAGAAGCTCACATTTGTTCATACAAAACATGAATAGACTTTGTTTCAACATTAAACAGTTAGCTAGAGAGTTAGTCCCATAAAGAGTTTCTAACCTTTTCCGTAAGGCGGATAATGTCTTCTTCATCAATACCTCCTGCAATACCGTATTCGTGAGGCACAACTGGATTGCAGACAAAGCCTTTTCATCAAGTTCTTCCCCTTTTGTTTGATTTAGATTCTCAGAATTTTTCTCGATAATAACTTTTTTCAAGCTAGTTTGAACTAGAATTGTCATAATTCGAACTTGCCATAGATTAAAATTTGTCTCACCATCAAACTTTTTCAATTTCAAACCTTGTTGCTGCTATCTTTGAACAGGTTGATCTATGAAAATTGAACTAGATTTGATACCACTTGTTGGGGATCGACCCGATTAAGTAATGAACAAGTAAAAATAGCGGAAGAAATTGAGAAATTGAACACACAAATTTAACGTGAAAAAACCCTCCAAAGATGATAAAAAACCATTGGCAAAGATAATTTTACTATAATGGCAAAAGAACGAAGAGTACAAAAGATGGAGCTAAAAACTAAACCCCGAAACCCGAAAACAAAGAACCTTTAAAACGTAAACACAAAATTCTCTAAATGTGTTATGAGTTCTAATCTCTAATGGGTGTGAATTCTAAGATTGTAAAAGAGCCTATTTATAGGCTAAATTCATAGGTCAAATAATAATAAAATAATGTAGACTAATCAAAGTTTGATTGAAACAAATAAATAGAGTTTAATTAGAAGATTATTTCTCAAATTTGACTAAAATAGGAGTCATACTCAACAAATATATTTAATTATCTTCGAAAATGTTTGGTTATTTGAAGTGCTACAAGAAATGTTGCTTGAATTACTGGAATAGTTTATTTAACACTAAGAATAACAAGTAAAGAACAAAGCACACAAGTGCACTAAGAATTATGCATGTAGTTCAGTATAAAAACCTACATTTGCAGAGTCTCACCTAAAAAATGATTCTCTCTATTAAGTCGATAGTAGGTTAAATTCAAAGGATAATCCCCGTACTTATCAATTTATGTGTATTTAGCCCATCTATCTTTATTTGCTCAAAGTTTGTCCCTCTTTTTCTCGATTTGCTTATTTTCAACCATTCTGTTAACTTATTTCATTAATTCTGTTAAAAAAAGGTCAATCACAAATATAGCCCCTCAACTTTTACAACTTTTGTCAATTCGGTTGTTACTCTTTTTTTCCCTTTAATTATAAAAAGTTTTTTTTAAAAATTATTAAACTTTCCCAAATGTATCAACAAGTTACCACTAGAAAATTTAACCTGAGTGATAACAAGTACTATACGTATCTATAAAAATAATAAGAAAATTAGCATTGATGAATATAAATGTTAATAAATGATGTCGTGACCAGCCCCTCTTATTGAATCTAAATGACTTTGATGTAACCTAAAGATATAATAGATTTGAGAACTGCAAACTAACTAAGCACTTGTCTCTTTAGTCTTCAAAAATTTTACATCTTAGAAATACAAATTAGGATTTGTCTTTTGCTCGTCTTTGCTTTGATTGGACATGGCTTGCTTTTATCACATGGAAACTTAAACAAATTTCCATGATTTTATGGAAAATAGATTGGTCATTGTTTGAATCAATGTTATACACTTACTCTTATAAAACTAAAGGCATAATTCAAGCTTATTCTGGACTCATTAAAAGAGGGACTGGTCAGAACATTATTTATAAACGTTTAGATTCATCAACACTAAATTTGTAATGATTTTTATTAAATATATATCGTACTTGTTGCTGAATGAAAATTGCAAGTTAAAACCTCTAGTAGTGATTAATAGTGAATTTTGATTTTTTTTTCTTCTATCTTTGATTTATTGAAGTGTTTGGAAAATTTTATAAATTTTTAATTAGTCTATAATTTTTTTTATTTTAATATAATTTTTATAATTTTCTATAAAGAAAAAAGAGAGTAAGGTTCAAATTAATTGACAAAAATTGTAAAGGTTAAGGAGCTAAATTTGTGATTATACCTAATTTTTAAATAGAGTTAACGAAGAAATTTAATGGAATGACCTAAAATGACCAGTTAAAAAAGTAGAGGGACAAATTTTAAGCAAAAAAAGTAGAGGAACTAAATTTACACAAATCGATAAGTATAAGGACTATCCTTAGAATTTAACCTCATAGTACATCCACCAATTTAAGCCTAACCAATTTTAAGACTATCACAACCTCAACGTCATACACTTTTAAGTAGACACTAACAAGAAACTCTTGTTTTCAAGTACCTTCTTACTAAAAGAAACAAAAACTTATCTCACAAAATGCATCAAGAGAAAAGACTCATTATGAGTAACTTTAATGCTCTCAAGTCATGTTATTCATTGAAGATTGTAGTTTATAGACTCCAATCAACTAGTAAATCTCATTAAATTATCCCTCCTAATCTGCAAGACAGAAAAGATAACAAGATAATCTTTTTAACCACTCTATATTTTCCATAGATCAACCATATCCTCTTCAAGTAAGCTATTCGTTTTGTGCTAGAACTGACCCATACTTCATTGGTCCCCATAATTATATGTGTTACTCCCCTTACTAGTTGTTTATCATTGCCTTTATTATGTCTTCTAAAGCTCAACCTAGCTTCTCTCCTTTCTTTGTGGCGAGGATCTTAAGCCACAAAATTGTTTAAGTTGACCTCTCGCCTAACAGCTTCCTCTGTAGCATCTTTTAATAAAATACAATCTTCAAATTTGTGTCCTACATCACCTGTGAAATTGACATCTTTGGGCTAATTGACCTCAATATCTGTTGGGCTTCATCTATGGTAATATCTCAAGAATACCTTAATCTTGAAACTGGCTTCAAATGTGTACTCGTGATGAATTCAATGGAGTATAACTAGAAAATTTGTTAAATGATGCTTGTCATCTTTTCTCATCATATAACTCAAAATGGGATGCAATATTCCTCAACGAATTAGGGGAGTGAAAATGATACTGCCCCTTCCCTCAAGTTTACTCGCAAACTAGGGAGCATTCTATGTTGATCTCGATTGAAAGGTTGCCTAGGGGAAGGGTGGTCTAATCTCTGGCATGGGAGCCAAAATACCTAAAATCAAACTCTATGTTGGACAAGTTCATCTCTTTTGTTTTTTTGTGTTTCTAAGCCTTGTCATACAAATTAGTGAAATGTTAAAGCTTATTTTGTGCGAGAACATTTTCAAATGCTCAAGACTTACTCTTTTTATAAAGGCTTCCATAGCCCATTGATTTGTCAAATCCCTATTACCCATGGTTGTAGAATTAAAGCATTTAATATAATCACACAATGGCTTAAGTTGTTGCCTGATAGCTAGTAGGCTAGCGGTGTTTCAAGATAGTTTTGTATGCACGAAAGAGACCTAAAAATTGGAAACCTAGTTGTTCAAATATGTGAATGGTGTTAGTGCATAGGGACAAAAATGAACTTATGATAAATTAAAGAAGGCTTCAAGGCGTGTATCAATGCCATTTTCTTTAAGGTTCTATTTGTCCCCACCTATATTTCGATGTGCAAAAAAGTTATTAGCAACCTTGAGAATACAATGAAGCCCAATGACTGACTACATTTTGCATTAATGGAAACAGTTCACTAAGCATTAAACAAAGCAAAGCCACATCAATTTCTATAAAGAATTTATATGTTTTGGTGTGTCAAACAGATAGTCACCTATATTTCTATTTATAGGAATTCTCATATTTCTTTATAAAGATATAATTTTTCAAATAAATAGTCACATCTTTTAGCAATAAATATAATTATTCAATAGATATCTACTTGAATAATTATGACCATTTATTATTAGTTAAGTGATATATCTTTTGGTAACAAAAGACAACTCATCATTATGAATAGATACAACTCTTGGTTAACAAATAAGTGACATAACTTTTAGACCACTTGTAACTTTTCAATTATAACTATTGGAAGATTATAAACATTTTGAAAATGTTCCAACAAATGGAACCTTTTAGGAGAGAAAAGTACCATTTTTTTACATTTCTACTCAAAGTAGTGGCAAAGGGCCTGCACTTAAAGGCATCAAAAGCTCCCAAAACATTCATGTAATCAGTGTTTAACCAAGTTTTTATCCCCCTCATAAATTTCCTAAGTATTTTGGTAGGTCTACAACTACTATTTCAAGGTAAGGGGATTGTTGGAGTAAGAACCCCAATCCATGTCTTTAGTGTCAAGCCTTAAAGCCTGAATATCTCAGCTTAGCACTTCCATTCCTTTATATCAAGCTTGAGGTTGCTATTATGGAAAGATCGAGTTTGGCTAGTATTTCGAGTACTTATTATGGTTCTGGCCTTGTAAATTAAGTGAGAAGGCAACCATATCATGTTGTCACAAAATTTACGGGTGGGGGATTTTAGCCTACTCTTAACTCTTTCATCATTTTAGTATTCTGACGGAGATGCTTTTTGGTACTTATAGTATTATTATTTATGTCTCAACTTCTATTGCATCATCTGACTTCTCAAAGCTCTCATTTGTTCTTGTAGCTTAATGAAATGTTAGGAGGAAAAGTTGGGATTTTGGGTTGTTTGTTCATCGAAGGTTGACATTGGTTGTGTATTAGGTGAGGGGTGATAAATTGTGGTACCTAGGTTGTTGACGGTACAAATTTTCATACGCATCACTGTTAGGGTTGTAAGGGCATGTAGCTAGTTGAGGATTTCTAGATTGGCTAGTGTGGAAAGTTTTGTGTGCTAGGATTGGTTGTAGAACTAGGATTCTCAGGGATGTTTCTCCTCAAGAGTTATGTTGTCCATGCTGACTGCATTAAATTGTTGAAGATAGTGTTGTTGGAACCAAATCAACTGGTCAAACTAATTAGACTAAAAATTGATTGGTATACTAGTCCAAACAAAGGGATTGAACCGATCTCTAAGCGAATCACTCGAAATTGGTAAAAAAAACTCAAAACTGGGATAAAAAAACTATCAATTAAAAAATATATAAAATTTTTTAAAATTTTATGATTTTTAATTATTGTTGATCAATGGTCGAATCATTGAATCGAAAACTATGATCTGACTGATTTGACCATTGATCGAGTTTTTAAAACATTCATTGAGAGTGAAAATAGGAAGGATAAGGAAAATGGCAATTTGCATAGTAGTGATGTGCTGAAAGCCACTCAAGAGGAAGATTGAGCAAGGGAAGAGCATAAGAGAAGGAGATTGAAGAAGAAACCTCCTTAAGGTCAAGGAAATGTATTTATAGATGACTTGATTCGTCTTTTGTCCTCAGGGTTCGACACATGTTCATTTTGGTCTTATTGTGGTTAGTTTCTTAAGGGACATGATAACCTTCCTGGCTAGGCAATGACGAGATTGATGTGGACTTAGTGAAGTTTCACGTGTACTTCATGTGAGGAAGAGGCTCAACACTTGTCTTTGATGAGGTAGATTGGAGGTGCTTCATGTGTTAGCCATACATGTGCTAGCGAGGTGTCGTCCATGGGCAAAGTTGCGACTGGCAAGCATGTTTGGTGAACCCCTTTCTGATCAAGTAGGGATAACAAAATTGGGAACAAATAATTTATTCATTATGTATGCATTTCATTTTTATAATTTATAAAACAAGTAAAATCCAAATCTAGATTTCAATATTCATATTTCCAAAAATAACATTAATTAATTTCCTTATAAATAGAAGGGTCTGAAATAGCTTTCCAAAAGTAAATGGATTTCAGTTACTTGAACAGCCAAACCTTCATTTTCTTGGGACGTCCTTGTATTGAAAACCATGACATTACCTATGCCTTTCCCCTCTCACCTTCCCAATACAATAAGCAAACCCGCCCATCTTCCCAACTACACCCAATTTCTGCATTTATAGAATAAAATTAGAGAAAAAAAAACCCAACTGAAATCCCACAACAAACTACTTTGACTCTTACAAGGTTAAATCTCATTTTAACCTTTTTATCTTTCACCAATCTTTTATATATTTCATGTCATTCTCAGAAATGATGCTTTTTGTTACAATAATGGTAGTTGGTCTTTATGCTAACATCATTTAATCTTGTTTTCTTCAATTTATACTTTGAAATATAACGGGATGGATGGAATATTTGCTCATGGGATTAAGGGGGGAAAATGCTACAAATTAAACCATTTCCTTCTCTTAATCCTACCTACCATGGAATCAATTATACTTTCAACTTCATATAATTTGACTAAGGTCTAGTCATGCCATTTTGTATTTTTTTTTTTTTTACCAATCACAGACGAACTCTCAAAGTATATATGCTGATTAAATTCATTACTTTTCTTTTTAAAGAATATATATACTTAAACATATGTAAGTCGATATTAATGTAATCCATGTGTTTGTTTCAAATCAACCAACTAATTTATTTAAAAAAAAAAAACACTTTGAATGTGATAAATTGGTAAAATTTAATTAGACATTTACAAAAATACATTGTTTTGACTAGATTTCAAGATTTTGTTTCCGTGGATATCAGGAATACCCTTGAGTTTGAAAGGGTGTTAGTGCAACGAATGTATAATCAGACACTTATATATCAAAGCAATAATAACAAGTATGACATGATTGTAATAAGAAGCAATCATCAACTTGATAATGGTGAGATGAGAAGGAAATTTTTATTTAAATTTGATTTAAACGGTAAAGTTACCATCAGTTTATAAAAAAAAAATAACAATATTTATGTGAGTTGTAATAGTAAGTTATGAATACCAATGATTTTATTATTTGGTGGTATAAAATAGTAAGATTTAAATTGTGAAGTTAACCATTATTATTCTTTCATGTTGCTTACATATCCATGGATTCATTCATGTAAGAAAGAAAGAATGATTCATTTTTCTTGATCCCCATTTCTCAAAAACATTGACAAGTAGACGCAGCAGCCGTAGATGAGGTTGGAAGAAATAGAAAAGCGATGACGTGTAATCCAACACAAGGGTGAAGTAACCCATAAGGATTTCATTGTTGAAACTAATTCCTTGTTTTCCTTGCTCATTAAAACTAACTCCATTATATACGAATTTTAAATATGGGTGAAGTACAATTTAGTTGATTTTTTCTTTGGTATAATTGAAACTTCCATTCTTTTTATAAAGCAGATAATGACATCTTCAATTTTGAGTGCTGGGTGAATATGACATTTTACCTACCTTTATGCTTATGCTTCTCTTTTGAAACCGTCATCATCCTTTCTTTTATTTATTTATTTATTTATTCTATTTTAAAAATAAAAAGCTAGGTTGCCCATTTACCTATCCTTCTCAATTAACATAAAATCATGTCAATCTTGTTGTAACTAGGAAACCTATTTCGATCACCATCAAACCATACCATTTCAATACCCCTAATAGTTACTGTGCTCTATTTCTTTTTCTTTGATTGAAATTTAAATATAATATCCGTAACCCATTGAGAAAAAAACATGTCTCTTTTTTCTTTTTTTCTTTTTTAATTATTGCAATGATAATTTTGTCAGTAAGTTTAAAGTTGAATCAGCAAATAATGGAATTGTCATGAAAAAATATCCACCTCAACACAAATATTTAATGAATTTAAATTTAACTAAATAATATATATATAATAAAAGCATCAAGGCTTAAGTATCCAATATGGAAACCCAACGCCATTTGCAAACCATTTCATCCTTTTGATCCAATTAAAGTGTTTCAACAAACTTAAAAAGTAGATTAATCATCGAATTATATATATATATTATTATTATTATTATTATTATTATTATTATTATTATTATTATTATTATTATTAACATTCCAAATCAAAGTAGGTGAGTATTGTACTATCAAGCCGCCTTTAAGGTGAGCAATTCTGTTTCTGTGCTGGGAAATTAAGAAAACAATGACAATTACATAAATAACTATATGGTTGAGGCTCTTAGTTGCTTCCCACATCTAATAACCTTTCACTTTATATATTTAAACTACATGAATATTTGAAATTATTAATAATAATATGTACAAAATTAAAATAAAAATAGTTTAAACTATAAGTAAAATGAATTTTTTTATATATATCATGTTTGATTCATATATGGGGTTCGTGGGTTGTCTTTTTTAATAATGTTGTCTCCAAAATTTGAACTTATGTTCTTTTACGAGTGCAACGTGTCTTATCATCACACTCAACTCTTATTGGTTGAGTAAAAGAAAATTAAAATATGTAAATACATGATACTACAAATATTAAATGCACTTGAATTATTTATCATGATATTGTTATTTTTTTAGTTGGTATCTAGTTAACTTATGACACCAACGATATTATCAATATATACAAATAATGTGGGTTAAGCATTCTGTATAATAAAGTTGAAATGTATAAAAATAGTAAAATAAAACTTTGGTTGGAGTAGTAAGATGTTGGTTGCATGAGTTCAAATTTTATTTTTTTATCAATTTTTATAAATTTTTAATAAAAAAGACAAAAGTATCCTTATAATAATATAATTTATTTAAAATTTTGTAAAGTTATTTTAATAATTTTCTTGATCAAATTAATACCGGATTAACTTATGACGCCAACTAAATCACGTATAAATTCAATTAGTAAATAGTGGGAAGTTGGAACGATTATTAATATATTGGATACTATTATTTGACGTTCTACCAATTAGGGGTGAGTAAAATCCGATTTGATTCCAAAAATTCGATAAAAAATTCAAATTTTGAATTAAATAGTTCAAGTTATTTGAGTTGATCAAGTTATTCGGATCAACTCGAATAAAAAATTAAGTTTTTTGGTTTAACTCGAATATGAATTACACAATTCGAGTTATCTAAAAATCCGAATAAGAAAAGGCAAAACCACATTGTTTTGATAAATGTTTACTTTTTTTTTTAAGTTAAAAGTCAAAATCATTATGTTAAAAGGCAAAACTATATCGTTTTAATAAATATTTACTCATTAAGTTAAAAGATAAAATGCTATTCCCCATCAATTTTAATCTCCAAAAAAGGTTTGGGTTTGGGTTTTATTCGTAATAAAAAATAAAAAATTATCTACTAAAAAATAATAATATTTGGTAGATTGTTAGCAGAGATTTTTAAATTCCATAAGGTTAAGGGTTGACAAATGTCTTATAAAAATATAGTAAAATATAACAAAATAAATATTTAAAAAAAACGTATGATAGTTTTTTAAAATTACTTATGAAATAAAAAAAATACATTACTAGTGTACTAAATATTAACCCTTAAAATAAGTGGTAATAATAGAAATTTATTTATGCAATTAAAATTTTTCACTAACAATATATTAAATAATTTATATTTTAATATATAATTATAAGTAACATCGTTAGTAGAAATTTTTGAATTTCACAAATAAATTAAGAGTGTTACAAGTATCATATTTATTTATATAATAATAATTTTTAATTTTTTTACTATCCATCAAACTCTAAACCTATTTATAAAATCTAAAAAATTCAACAAAATTTTGTTAAAGTACTCAAATTCTTTGTGCTTTTCTGTAGTATAATTTTTAGTTGTTTTTTTTTTTCCTTTAAAATGAATTAATTATTACATTACTCTTTTAACCTAATCAAAAACTCTTAAGACCTCTATAAATTTTTTTCTCATTCCTTAAATAGCTTTACTTGTTAATTTTCTCAAACATTTTTTTTGTTTTGTTTCTGTTTTTAAAGATTTATATAGCCCAATAACTATAAATGCGATTACTATAATTTTTTTCTCTTTTAAGTATTAACTATCTATTTTAATTTTTAATTATAATTAATTTAGATTGTTATAGTTTCCTTTAGGCCATTTAGCATATTATAAATTTAGTAAGATAGTCTAAAATGAGTTTAGTTTCAGGCTTCTGGGCTCTTGAATTCTCCTTCCTTTGTCCTCTAAAAAGGCTTTGGGCTTTATTCGTACTAAAATTAAACTTTTTTCGGCCTACAATGAATTCCAATTTAACTCATTGACCACGTTACATAATATTGATTTTTTTTAAAAACTAAAATATATAATTAATTCATTATTTTTTATTTTAATAAAATTAATGCATTAAGGTTTTGCTTGTTAGAGTGGAAAGGAAATTAAAATAGATAAAAAAAAAATTAAAAGGATAGAAAAATTGGAAGAAGGAAAATACAATTTTTCTTCTCATAGATGTGTTTTGGTAGGAAAAATGAAAAAATATAAAGAAAAAATAAATTTTCCATCCATTGCTTGATAAAATTACAAAATGAAAGAAAAGAAAATAGAACAATTGAAACATGCATGATTTTGAACTAATATTTTCATATCTTATTTTCTCTCCCCTCGTTATTTCAATTCAGAAAGATTGATTTTTCTATATTAGGATGGAAAATAACCATCTCCAATATTTTTTTTCCTCTCACTTTTCTTCTCCACTAAGCACACTCAAAATTTATTTTATTTCCATCTTTTCATTCTCTCATTTCATTCTTCTACTTTTCCATCCACTCATTTCATCTCTCCACTTTTTCACTTAATCAAGCACATAGTTTTTTTTTTTCAAAAATAATACTAAAAAATTAAATACAAAAATTGAGTGGGAAACAAATTAATTATGAAAATTATATGTTTGCTACAGTATTTTTCAGTGCTGCTGCTATGTCAGGCGGCACCAGCCTACTTTTCCCCCAATCATGCTTTAATCATTTCCTTTAAAAAATATTTTTTAGTGGTGTCGCCTAATACAATGGCAACACCGAACTGAAGTGTAATAAACTAAAACGTTCAGGGACCTGATGAAATAATTACCCTTTTTAGATTGGCTGAAAAAAAGGGTGCCGCTAGTGTGGTGACACCAATTTAAATGGTTTTCAACTTTTGGTCTATTTGCATGTTAGATCTATCCTCTTTTAAAATTAAATTTAAATAGCTCTTAAAAAATATAAGAATAACAAAAATAAATCATTCTCATTATATTGTATTTTAAAAAAATTAAAAATTATATAAAATTCTCATTTAAATTACCCAAATATATCCCAAACAAAATTTTCTTTTAATTTGGTGTCGTACATTGTCAGGCGACACCTCTTTTTTTAGCCAATCTGAAAGGACAATTGCTTCATTAGGTCCATAAACGTTTTGATTTATCACACTTTAGTTCGATACCACCACTATGTCAAGCGACACTACTAAAAAATAATTTTTTTAGAGATAATGATTAAAGCATAATTGGAGGAAAAGTAGGTTGGTGCCACCTGACACAATGACAACACAAAAAAAGATTGTAACAAACATACTATTTTTGAAATTAATTTGTTTGTCACCCTATTTTTGTATTTAATTATTTTTTAATATTATTTTTGAAAAAAAAAAGCCCCAAGCACATTCTAAATGAGAAAAAGAGTCCTAACAGAATAATAAAAAAAATCTTTAATCATGATCAAGAAAAGATATATATTTTTTAAGAGCAAAATATTTAAGGAAAAATGGTAAGTATTAAAAAAAATAATAAGAATTTTAATAAATTATTAAAATATATAATTGTTTATCTAATTATTATTTGTCATATGAAATAAATAATTGATTTTTTGAATGCACCTAATACCTTTTTTTTTGAATTTATAATAATGGTATCTAGTATATTTTTTTTTATTTAACACTTTGTGACTGTCATTTTATTTTGTCTACGGTAATGTCAAGAAATTTAGTTTAGCATTTTTTATTTCTAAAAATTTAGTCCATCCACTAATATGATATTGTTATACTCCCTATTTGGCAGGGACATGTGACAGCATGAGAAAGTACTTGAGAGATATCTACAAATGACCTTCCGCCTTATATCACTTAGCTCCTCACTTGAGGAGTACTCAAATGGTCCACCGTTTTACAGCACCTAGTTGGTCATGGGGTAACCAGTCACCTGGAAGTATCATCATCTTAGCCACCTACTTCTAGCGAGAATACACTCACCTCCAAGAGGGGACCACCAAGGAGCCACTAGGGTGTAACATTGTACTACCTTAGCCAAGGAAATGCTAGAACAATACCATGTATGAGAACAACTAGCCTGCCACCTGATCGACCACACGAGTAGTCCAACACTCATATTGTAGGTGATGTGGCACTACCAGCCAGGGGTCCTTCACCTTATAAATACCCTCCAAGACGATGAAGTAATGATCTTCTCTTTTAACAACCTTAAGCCTTTACTTGCATTAAGTCTTCCTTGCTTCCTTAGTCCTCCCTAACTTATTCTCTTTTTCAGCTCTTCGACTACTCAGGTGAACCAACCCTCCTTAGCACCACCACCTTTTGCTACTTGTCTCCTCCTTATTAAACACTTGTATCAACATTTATGAAGATTAAAGTTCAATTAATAATATTGTATTATATGTCCAATCAATTTGAAAATGTGATATTTTAATATTCAAATGTTTAATTTAAAAATTAGAAGATGAAGTGATAACACATATTCAAATTTAACAGAAGTGAATTTAATTTTAGATAAAATAAATATAGAGGAGCAATTTGAAAAATCTGAAGAATACAAGGACTGGAAGCCCAGTTAGGCATTGGTAACTTTAGTTTTTCAAAAGTAATAATGTGATGTGGGAATCCCAAATGACATGAAACAGATAAAACTGCGTTAATTTTTAATAATTAGGTAGCAGAAAAAATAAATTAAATGGGATTAGTTATATAAAGTGACATTGGTTAAAAAGAAAGCAAAGTAGGCCATTAATTAGTACAAAATTCCAAGTTGGCTAACATACTAATACTAAGTCTTCTTATCCCTTTCTGAGTTGTAACATAGCAAATGGATAATGTGATTAGGGAAATTGCAACATTTTCAATGCCCCACTCATTCTTATCACAACTTTATTTTTTTTTATTCATTTCCAGTTGTAATTTTGTTCAAAGGTTTGCTTAATAACACCAAAATTAGGTATTAAAAAATTAATAATAGAGGTTTAGTTTAGCAAATTGAGTAACAAGTGTACTTTAACTTTAAATTTAATCATTAAATAATCCTTACTGTTTACCTCTTATACAAAAATAGTATATTACTAAATTTTAAATAAAAACAACCCTCTAAAAATTAATTGTTTAAATAAATAAGCTTAAGATTTGAGGTTATTAGAATTAATTTAACACCATGGCTGTTGAAATTAAATTGGACTGGTTGATTGGATCAAGAACGGATCAGTATACAAGTTTAAAGTGAGGTAATAAAATCAGTTAAATTAAATTAAAAAAAATTTAATTAAACCAACTATCAAATCCATTGAACTGGTTTTATAATTTTTTTAATATCTAAAAAGCATGGTACTACAAACCATGAAATGGTCGAATTAAACTAATGTATTAACTAAAGGATTGAATTGTAAATGTACCAAAATTATAATTGAAATAATTAGAGAATAATGTAGTGGTTGATTAATATCCATGTTAATAACTAATTCTTGGATTAGGGAGCTAAATTGATAAATTTTCTAATTGGTTTAATTTTACCTATCAATCATTAATTTAACTAATTAAACAATTTAGTCCAATTAATCTCTCAATACCACTTAGATTAAATAGGAACAATTAATATATACTCGATACGTCTCCTATCAATTTTACTTATCTAATTATTCACATAGAGTTGTCAACTCTAGGTTCCTACGTTTATTCAATTAGCCCTTAAACCTTAGATTAATTAATTAACATTTTGATTAATCAACTACAATAGAAAATTAGTCCATGCCCATATTTATCAAACAAAACTCATTCATTTTCATATTAATTTAAAGATTTAAATCACATAAAAATAATAAAGTTTAGAAAATGTTCAGAAATCTCAACGAAGTCTTCGATTTGGTCGTTGAAATGAAGCGTAAAGACGAAATTCACAACCTTGATTATTCAATTACAAGTTTGGATTAAGAAATAAATCTAAAATCTATTGAACTTTGGTGTAAAAATCAAAGGATATAAATGGTCACGGTACCTTTGAGTGCCAAAAGAGAAGTGCAGAAATTTATATCTAAAAACAAGTAGAAACTAAACCTAAAAATTACTCTAATGAAAAAAGCTCTCCAAAAATGTTTTGACAAAAGTTAACCTAAAATGGATAAAAATGTCCCGATTTAGCAGTTGACTTAAGCTTGAATTGATTGAGAAATGCCCCATGCAAAACTTGCCTCGTCGAGCTTTGATATTGCAACACCCAAACTTTAGTGTCGCAGTATCCTAAACAGTCTACTCTCAGGGATGTTTGCTAGCTTCAGTGTCATGACCATGATCTCCAATGTCGCAACTTGCACCTTTGGATGAATTGGACTCCTCAAACCTAGTGATTGCCCACAATGTTGTGACCTTGATGGCTTAATGTCGCGTTCCTAAGGTTGATGTCGCAACTCCATCAATAGTCTACCTGTAGTGTGATTTTGTTGAAGTTTAAGTCCTCGTGGTGATAGAAGACTTCGATGTTGGGACACCAGTGGCAACATTTCTTCAAGTTTTGGCCTTTATTACTTCTTGTACTAGTTCAAGTTAATCGTTAAATTTCCAAAGGCACAATTTTGTCATCTTGATCTCAAAAAGTACTGAAATGTATAAAAAAAAATTCTAAAGAAAAATCTAATAATTACTAAAAAGTACTAAATAAAGCTATACATATTTGAGTACAAGCTGATTAAGTGTTGAAAAGGCCTAAATTGAGGTATCAATTCATTGCCTGTAAATTGTGGTTGATTTGGTGCCATAGGAATAGAGTTTTCTTTGACAAGATTTCTCCAAGTTCGGTTATAGTAATTAGACAAGCAAAAGATCTATTAAACTACGCAGGATGGCTTGCTAGTAAAAACAAAAGGATACGGATTCATTAAGGAAGGAATGAGCTGAATCGTGTGTCCTCTCTAATCATCATGTATTTGACATTATTTTTTGTTGGTTTAGGAGAGAAAAGGGATGGTCACAAGATGCACTAAAATTATCGTTGATGATGCAATTCATTGGACTATTTACAGTTAGGGAGGTACTTTTGGAGCTAACTTTCAAAAACCTATCCAAGTACATAATTTGGGGAGTGAGAAAGTGACACTCAAGTGGATGCTAGAACCCATATCTACACCAAATTACAAAATTGGGAGATAACTTTTAACAGCCTATCCAATTACATAATTTGGGGAGTGAGATATTGGTCTTATCCGCTTTTTCGCTTCCCAACTTATATAATTGAATAGGTTTGTGAAGTTAATTTGGAGAGAGTCAATGAAGTATACTCAATTCTAAAAAACAATAAAATCCGCCCAAATTCTGTAATTTTATTTTGGCGTTGACTGCTTCTCATATTTCCATAGTTACCACTTTCGACGTGTTTTTCGGTCACAATGAATTAAGAACGAAGATGTAAAATAAGTAATTTCCCGAGGCTTTATCCGTCTTTCTATCTATTCACGCGTTTTGGAAATACGAGCTTACACGCCTGAAGTTAGCTTGCTTAGGCGAAGAAAACACATAAAAAATTTAATTTAACGATCTAACGTGTATGGACATCTATTATTTTAATGAAAAAAAGGAATATAGGGGTAATTTTGAAAATGATGGATAGCTTTTTAAATTTGTGAGGATAAATCTATGGGATGGATTTTTTAAGAAATATAGTTTAAGGGGTTATATGAAAAATAAATATTTAATACTATGCAATTTTTTTATTTGGATATTTAAAATTTTTTTATTAAAACAGGTATTTAAATTTCTATTTCATTATCACTTTAAATACCAATTATTAACTCTCGATTAAAAAATATTCTAAATCAATCAAATTATGACACATAACACTTTTAATTAAATTAAAATAATTAAAATTAATATTCAATAAAAACTTCATCTCTCAATCTTTCTCCTCCCATCTTCATGTTCCCCACCTTCATCTTTTTTACAGAAAAACTTTTTACAAAATTTTGAAATAAACTCTATTTCAAGTTTCTCCCATTAAAACAAACTCCCATTTTCAATATTAAAATAAATCTCATTAAAACAAACTTCCATTTTCCATATTAAGTACTCAAAATAGAAAAGAAAAAAAAATAGCAAAAAAGAAATGATAATTATTTGGTACACTTGCTATGGAAAGTTTTAGCTTCATAAGTGGAGTCAAAGGGTTGACACATGATTTATAGAGGTATAGTAAAATATTTAAAAAATAAACACATGTCAATTTTTTTAAAACTACAAAGTATACTGTCAATATATCAAATACTCACCCTTTTACTTAATGTTAATTTTAAATATTTATGCTATGCAATAGGCAGTTATTCCGAAGGGAGTCTGCTTTGAAATAGAGAAGATCATTCGTAATTTTGTATGGGGGAACACGAAGGAAAAAAAAAAGGGGCTTAATCTGGTTAAGTGGGATGATATTTGCAAAGACACAAAACAAGGGGGCCTTGGTTTCAGGAAGCTCGAATACCTCAATAATGCTTTCCTCATGAAGATTGGTTTTAATATTATCAAGAACCCTAAGCAATTTTAGGTTCAAGTGTTGAGATCTAAATATAAATGGAAAAGTCACCTACCTGTTGTTTTATTTGCCAAAAATGTGCCATGATTATAGAAGGGGTTAGGTCACTCATAGAGTCATATCTGGGATGGTATTATATGGAATGTTGAAATGGCTCGTATGTGGATTTTTGAAGAGATTACTGGGTTAAATATTGGGGACCACTTATTAATGTGTGTACATAATCTGAAAATGTCACTACAGAGTATGTTCCTGTAAAAAATATGGTTACGCTGAGTGGGGAGTGGAATTGGTTTGCGATTAGCTTGGTTTTCCCATCCCAAGTTCTTTTGAGCATTTCTGCTTATAAACCTCCATCAGCTCAGGATGTAGATGACTTTATTGGATGGTGACATGAGAAGAGGTCTGCTTTCTTCGTTCGTTCTGCCTACTCCACTAACTACAGAATGGAGATGGCTAGAAAGGGTAGTATTTGGCATAATCCATGACCTTAAAAGGTATGTGTTTTTCTCTAGCTGAATTTTTTAAACAGGATCCTTATTAATGAGAACAGAGTGAGAAGACACCTATCCTCGAATGCAAGTTGTAAGGTATGTGGAAGCCTATCTGAAAGCATCGATCATGTATTTTGTATGTGTACCCCAACTATAGCAACATGACATTCGGTGATCAAGGTTGCAAAGAGACGCGAGTTTTTCTCTAATGGGCTGGCTAAGTGGTTTGAGATTAATCTCTCTCTAATCCTCAATATTTTTCTTGTGATTCTACTAATTGACAATCACTTTTTGGCATCATTTGCTGGCAAATTTGGTTCAAAAGGAACAATTATGTTTTTAACGCAGATTTCCTGGAAATTAGAAGTTTATCAGAGAAGAGTTATCGCATGAAGGAGTATTATCTAGCCTCCAATCATGGGTTGGTAAGTCTGTCGAGGCATACGAGTTATAAATTTTGCAAGTTAATAAGGTGGATTCTGCCAGGTGATGGATGGTTGAAGGTGAACACGAATGGTGCTGTTTGTAATGGATTTGGGAATGCGTTGGTAGGTGGACTAATTCATGGCAAGCATGAGAGATGGATTGCTGGTTTTTCAAAGAATATTGGTTGTTGTTCAATCATAACAGCCAAACTTTGGGGTGCATTGGAAGGTCTCCAATTAGCCTTGAATCTTGGGCTTGAACGAGTAATCCTTGAGATAGACAGTACTGAAGCAATCCAAGTGATTCAAATAACTGAAGCGGATCAACAATATTTTGTTGTATGTAAGCCATCAAGAACCTACTCCAACTTCCTTGGATGGTTAGGATTGCACATAGGGGTGAGCAAAACTCGATTCGACTCGAAAAAATTGAAAAAAAATTTGAATTTCGAGTTAAACGAATAGAGTTATTCGAGTCAATTCGAATTTTCTTTTTCGAATTTCGAGTTCGAATCGAGTTGAGTTTTCGAATTCGAATAACTCGAATAATTCGAATAATTCGAATAATTTGAATATCAAACTATAATATTTTACATTTTTATCCCAAACTCCCAAATGTTTTTACTTTTCCCTCAAAACTTTTACTCCCCACTTTCCCCCCCAAAACTTTTACTCCTCTTCCATCCCAAACCCCCAATCTACCTAAAATCCATTTCCCACCAAAATTTTACTCTCCCATTTACTTTTTCTCAAAATTTTACTCCCAAAAACCCTCAAAACTTTTTTATTTTCCCCATAATTTTTACTCCCTCCCACTTTCCTCCTAAAATTTTTACTTCCTTGCAATCTCCCCTCCCATCTACCCCAAATCCATGCCCCCAATTTTTTAAATATTTTCCCTTCAAAATTTTACTCTCCCTATTTACTTTCCCTCAAACTTTTATCCCCCAAAATTATTTATTTTCCCCCTAGATTTTTACTTTTCACCCTTTACTCTCAAATAAAAAATCAAAATTATCCAAAAAAAATCACTAAACATAAATAGTAATAATTTTATTTATATCTACTATTTATATTATTAAATTAAATTTCACATTTTATATTATTTATATTATTGAATTGTTTAGTCATATTGAATATTTATATTAAAATTGAATTATTAATTATGCCATTAAATATTCATGTTAAAATTTTATTTGGTATCAATTTCACATTTTATCTTTAAAATAACTTTTATTAAAAAATCACATTTTTACATTTAATATATTTTTTAATTCCAAAATACATAGTGACAAGAATCTGAAATAATTGAAACAACTAAGCAAGCAAAGAAGCTAACCTATATATAAAAGATTAATAAATAAATTATGAGGTGATGAAAGTTAATAAAAATTTTGATTAAGGTGGACAAATTTTATTACGATGGGTGACAGTGGTTACAAGGACCTAAAATTATTTTTTAAAATTTAACTCGATCGATTCGATTCGATTCGAATTCCATCTCACTCGACTCGATTCTAGAAATTTCAAATCAAATTAGGATGATAAAATATGATTCGTAACTCGATTAACTCGAAATTTTTTTCATTCGATTCGATTCGATTTGATCGAACGCTCACCCCTAATTGCACATATCTTCAGAGAGGGCAATAGGGTTGCTGATGGTTTGGCTTCAATGGCGTTCTCAAGACTATTGGGTAGATATACTTTTATGCAATCGTTGAATGAAGTGCTCCATTTACTGCACTATGACTACTCTGGAATGGCTTGTTCTCACTTAGTGTAGCTATGATTTATTCCTTCTTATTGTACAAAAAAATTTATGTGTCATAATTTGATTGATTTAGAAGTTTTCTTAACAGGAGTTAACGAAAGTGGTATCAAATACTCACCCTTTTACTTAATATTAATTTTAAAACTTTAGGTAAGTTAATGAGAAAAGTTGCATAGTTTGAATACCTAATTTTCATATAAGCCATGAAAAAAAGAGTTCTACTACATGTGGATGAGAGAGAGAGAGATTAAAATGGTTCTAGATAAAAAAAAGTTATAATATAAGAGATAATGCAACATTTAGATGATGAAGTGGTACAATATTAAAATACTATCTTATTTTATAGATTAAAATTAAGAAAAGTTCTAAGTTTAAGAATTAATATAAAGTATAAACCCAAAAAAAGTTTTAGGATCAATTTTTTTTAAAAAAAAATCAAGTTTAAATGTTGTCTTATCCCTTATCATAAATTAACAAAAGAAAAATAATTAAATATATTAATATATGATAAAGTAGTAGTTTATGAAAGAAAAAAAAGTGGGTAGATATTATTTGTTTTATATAATATCTATTTTTACCCGTAATTTCTTTCAAATTTTTAAATAGAAGGAAAAAATATATTTAAATGCGTTTAAACTTATATTTTAATGGTTGTTACAATAGCAATTATATCAACTAAACTAAAGCTCAATCATCATGTGCATAATTATTTATTTTTTAAATGTGTAGGTAATGTTTAAAAATATAAAATATTGTGATTGACAATAACATTATTATTTTAAGTGAGATTTTTATAATAATATGTATGAAAAATTAATCTATACGAACTTTAGATTCAAACAGAGCTAGAAATATATATAGGTTAAGATTGATTTTTTTATTCATTTATTTAATTTTATAATTAATTAAATTTGTCTATTTAAGCACATAACTTTTTATTAACTTATTTAATTAGAATTAATTAAATTTTAGTATATAGTTCTTATTAATTTATTTAACTTTAAATGAACTAAATATAGAAAGTAAAGCCTGTTACTTTTTCTAATCAATGGATTCTTTTAGTAAAATTTGTTATAAGAAAGTTTTAAAAATTTAATAAATTTATGGATAAAATAATAGTAAATGATTACATAATAGAATAATTATATAAAATTTTAAATAATCACAATAATTGTTTGATGAATTTTTTAACTCAATAAGTTATCTTTAATTGGTATTTAAAAAAATTTAAAACTAAATAAATGTGACATTAATTTCTAAAAAAATTCCCAGTATATCAAATTATAATTTGTAACTAATATATATAGTAAAAAAAATCATATTTTTAAGAACGTAATCGTTTTAGTATACAATTGTTATTAAACATTTAAAATTTAAATTATGGTAATTTAATAGAGAAATTCAAAATTAAGTCTAACCATTCTTATTATAAAAAATATTTTACAAAATAATATTAAATAATTGACAACGTAAATATTAAAAAAATAAAATAAATTTCATGTTGATAAATATAAAAAATTTCAAAACAAACATTTGTAAGCAATTAATAACGTTGAGGTAAAAATAGTATTAAATAATTTATAATTCATGAATAAAATATTTATGAATGAAGGAATAGCAAATGGTATATAAAAAAAAGAAGTTAATAATTTCAACAGTTTCTTAATTTAATGCCAACAATCCCATTCCCCTCCCCAATTATTAAAAAAAATAATATTTAATTTTATAACTAAAATTGTATAATTAGGTAAAAAAAAAAATCATAAATATACATAGGTGATGAGACGTGATGGTGCTGTTGGAACACACCATGAAACTATTCTGTCAAACTGCTTATCCGAGTCAGACAAGTTGGTATAAACATGCAGACTAAAACGCATACAAGGAAAATAAGTAGTGTTTGTTTTAACCTTTTTTTAGGGATGCAGAGTTGTTGACAAGAAGTTTCTGTGTTTAGAAACTAAGAACCCCACCAAAAGAAATGCAAGTTTTATGAGTTTAAGGTCAGTTTCTCTCTACTTTAGATTTTACAAGATTCGAATTTCTTTCTTTCACTTATTCAAAATGAGGTCATAAAATATTCATACCTTCAGATTCTTGAATATGGTAGCTTTTTTTTTTTTTTTTTTTTTTTACTCCCGTGTCTTCAGTAACTACGTTAGTCGGAAATCCAAAACGAAATTTCAGCTTAAACTCGAATCACCAAGTTGTGTATATGATACGATAGCTTTAAAGTTTAAACCCTTCGCAATCACCCGTGGTATATATAATTAAATATTTCCTTATCTGGGTCTTGTTTCTTTATTTTTTTCTTCTTACAAGTTTTATTTTGTTTCCACTTCTTTGTTGGGATTTGTTATTTCATTCATACCTAACCTCATATTCTAAAATTTTTTTTTCTTTTAATATATGATTAAAGAATAACAATAAAGGAGTTATATTTGCTTTTGGGTAGGTATTTTATTACTTCAGCACAAAGGTCAAATGCCTTTTTTTTCTTCTCCCTTGGGAGGGTCATCTTTATATAGAGAGTTATCTGCTAAATTGCAGGATTTGACTGTACAAATGATGGTATTTGCTGCTTCCACTAAAGTTCTTTCTCATCTATCAGGTGAAGTAGAAAACCTTGGAACCTCTTGATCTTCATTGATTTTCTTTTTCCCTTTTAGATTATTGTTCAAATGATATGAATCTGCATCTTGTCTTAAAATTAACTACAGTATGATCCTCTTGATGTGTTTTTCATAATCCCAGAATTTGAATGTTTAGCTTTTTCCCTGTATACTGCCTACTTTCTATCATAACAGTCTTTTCTTGGAATTTGGTCCTTATTAAGAAACTAGATTTTAGACTTTATTCATAATTTCATTTTTGGTTATGTTCCTATTGGGATTTATGATTGTCCCAAAAAAGTGTTCTTTGCCTAGGGATCTTTACCTGAAAGACTGCCAATCTTTATTCTGTGGCTATACTTCCGGCATCATAGACTTTCTTACCTTCTCTGTTATTTGTGCGTTCATGATGTTACCAAATCATGGGCAAATTTGTTCTATTAATTCATTATCTCGCTCCTCGGCATCTTCCTTTAGATGTTCCTAGTCTTGAATGCAGAAACTTCTTACCTTGCTGCTGATGATTAGTCACATAGCATGGATTATGTTATGTTACTCATAAGCTATTCAAGTTCATAGCCAGTTTTACTTGAAGAGGCATTCTTCTATTTCATGTCTTCCATCAGCAGGCATACTAGGTTCCTCCTACTACGAACATGAGATAAGCAACTGTTTAACTTGCACTAGCAATTTTTTCTTCAGGATTCACTTTGTAATACGACCATCCCGAGAGTTGAAACCATGTCTTTAGTAACATCCACAGAACCAGCTATCACAGCATGTAGAAATACAAAGCTCTATTCAGTACAGGGTAGCGGTGACAGTTCTGGCTTGTCCACTCAAATGTTTGGCTCTGATAAGCATAAGCCTAGATGCATTACTGATTCATACAGCAGTGAGAGCTATGAAAAGTTCTTTGTTGGCTCTCCTTCGGAAGAGCTTATGCATCCATCTAGTTCTGATGTTGCAGAAAGTTCAATTCGCCAGCAGGATGTCTCTTCTTACCAGCCAAGAGGTACTTCAGTTTTCTCCTTAACTGGTTAGAAACCATTGAACTCTTATGTTTTCTTAATTTGATTTCTTTTGTCAGATTACTTGGAAGTTCAAAGTGCAGATACATTAGACCATGATACAGATAAGATGAAACTGATGCTTCAAGAACTGGAGAGAGATCTGCTTGGTGATAATGATGTTGATGTAGGTGATATGTTTGGCACTGATCTGAACATGGAAATAGATGGTGAATGGTCCGATCCTGTCCGGACAGAACCAATTCATGAATCACCAAAGGAGTCATCTTCCTCAGAATCTAATCTCAGCGGCATCAGCAGCAACAAAGAGGCATCACATTTTTCATCTAGGACTCCTAAGCAAATGCTTATCGAGTGTGCTGCTGTACTCGCAGAAGGCAACATTGAAGGAGCTTCAGCCATAATAAATGAGCTTCGCCAGCTGGTGTCCGTTCATGGAGATCCTCCTCAGAGAATCGCAGCCTACATGGTTGAAGGTCTTGCTGCTCGCGTGGCTGCATCTGGAAAATATCTTTATAAAGCTTTAAGATGCAAAGAGCCCCCTTCTTCTGATAGGCTTGCAGCCATGCAAATCCTCTTTGAGGTGTGCCCTTGTTTTAAATTCGGATTTATGGCAGCAAATGGTGCAATTATAGAGGCATTTAAAGATGAAAAGAGGGTACATGTAATAGATTTCGATATAAATCAAGGTAGCCAATATATTACACTGATTCAATCAATTGCTAAGTTGCCTGGTAAGCCACCTCACTTGAGGTTAACTGGGGTTGATGATCCCGACTCTGTTCAACGTCTTAACGGAGGTCTTGAAATCATTGGACTAAGACTCGAGAAGCTAGCTGAAGTACTTGGCGTGTCATTCGAGTTTAAAGCTGTTGCCTCAAGGACTTCACTTGTCACTCCATCTATGTTGGATTGCCGGCCTGAAGAAGCACTTGTAGTGAACTTCGCATTTCAGCTGCACCACATGCCTGATGAGAGTGTTTCAACAATAAATCAGCGAGACCAGCTTCTTCGGATGGTTAAGAGCTTAAATCCAAAACTTGTTACCGTCGTTGAGCAAGATGTGAACACAAACACATCTCCCTTTTTCCCAAGGTTCATTGAGGCCTACAGTTACTACTCCACTGTCTTCGAGTCCCTGGACGTTACACTTCCAAGGGAGAGTCAAGACAGGATGAATGTTGAAAGGCAGTGCTTGGCACGGGACATAGTCAACATTGTCGCTTGTGAGGGAGAGGAAAGAATAGAGCGGTACGAAGTTGCAGGAAAGTGGAGGGCAAGGATGACGATGGCTGGCTTCACTTCTTGTCCAATGAGTCCAAATGTGATCGATATGATCCGGAAGCTAATCAGGGAGTACTGTGACAGGTACAAGCTGAAGGAGGATTTAGGAGCACTTCATTTTGGTTGGGAAGGCAAAAGCTTGATTGTTGCTTCAGCATGGAGGTAGAATTATCGAGTTAATGTTACCTTTTTCCTGGGTACCTGGCTTTAGTTCAGTTATGTATGGTCATTGTAACTATAATTTTGTGTAGGATCCAGATGCACTTCTTTTGTGCTGATGTCAAATCTCAGGGACTAATAGGGATTGTTACTTGTAATATAATATTGATCCATATAAAAAATTTGCTCCCATTTAAGGATTGGGTCTTCAATTAGATATTCTCAAAAGTTAGAACCCATTGAGAAGCCCACAGTTAAGGGTTTAACCTGCCCCTACCAAGCTGAGGGGCCGATGGCCAACCAATAAGGCCTACATTTTGTGAATGCTTAATGGATGAGAAATTTGTGGTCAACCAAGGAAACCACTCCACTGCCTTATGATTTATTTTTCCCTTTTTGCCTAATGTAAAAAATTCACTAAATATTAAACGTTATCCACTTCAGTTTCAGCTCTCTCCAGCACCTCACAAATATTAAGCCAAAAATTTCCAAAGAAAAAAAAAAAAAAAGGCACCCCCTGCAAGGTTTAACATCTATCATCGATCCTTGAGAGACTTTCAGGGGAAGAGCTAAAGATGGCCTTGGAAAACTGTTTTCAATTGAGCTCAGTTTGCACCACTAGAGCTTGTGTGATGCAAAGCTACCGCCATCAATTTTCATCTGTTGAGAAGATTCATTTGCCGACATTTCGAGGGTTCAACAAACCCAATCTGTCATTCTCTTCATCTTTTGCTCATTCATTCAATGGCAGATGCCAAAAATCCAGGCTCATCTGCAAAGCTAGTGAAGCTGTTGATCAAGGTACGCAGCTATCTCTTATAAATTAAAACACTGTTTTATTGTTGCCTTTAATGCTATGCAAGTCCTGTATAAGTTTTTTATGTAAACAAGTTCAGTAGCTGAGCGTCCATGGTAGGTACTTAAAATTAAAGAGTAAGCATTAGAGATACGAAGTTAAATGCATTGCCTATCAATAAGATTCCTAAACTAATTTGGTTATTGTATGAAATATGAATGACCTGAATTTTATACTTTTAAGGAATAGTGAGGATGAGGCCTGATGGGTCATAGGAAAAGAATTCTATTGCTATGTTAAATTGGGTGGTTGATTATCCCAAAGGTTTAAATTAAAAGAAAAATATGTCAACTATCATACAGTGGCATGAATGAATGAAATTTTGTAGGAAATAAAGTTATAGGCAGAATTTGATTAAGGTTCTGCACATTTGCAGTTGAAGCGGTGACAGAAGCAAGCTGGGGAGAGCTTGTGCTGGGGAGTGAGACCCCAGTATTGGTGGAGTTTTGGGCACCATGGTGCGGACCTTGCCGCATGATTGAGCCAGTGATCGCAGACTTAGCAAAAGAATATGCAGGAAAGATAGCTTGTTACAAGCTCAACACTGATGAAAGCCCCAACATCGCCACGGAGTTCGGGATAAGGAGCATCCCGACCATGCTGTTTTTCAAGAATGGGGAGAAGAAAGAGAGCATCATCGGTGCAGTGCCAAAGTCCACCTTGGCCGCTAGCATCGACAAATATGTTGATAGCTGAAAACAAATCAAAAGATTACTGTACGTGGAATCGAATGTAAGAGCTACGTACATGGTTTATCCATGACATACCAGTTTTTATATATCATTCATTCAAATTGCCTATCTATCAACATTTTTCCTTGTTTAATTATCTTGTGAATACTAGTGACAAAAAATCCTTTCTCTTTCTAGTCTACAATGCTCTTTAATTAACCTGCATTTTCAACGATACTTCATTCTTTTTTCTTCTTCTGTTTCTCGTTAATGATGTAATGCAACCTTAGTATTAGCTTAAATGACATGCACGCTACGTACATACAAGTTTTTGGATGTTGTGCACTTGAGAGGGACTTCAGCTCATTATGTACCGATATGTATAACCCTATTATGTTATGTTCAAGATGAGGAATTTAATGAAATGATTACATTTTCTATGTATTAAATAAAATACTATTAAGTCTTTTTTAAAAATTAAGAAATTAAAATAAAATAATAAATATTTAATTTTAAATAAATATATAACTATTATCCTAAATTAATTATTAATAGATTAGTATTTGGTTAACTGGCATTGTACTTTTTTTATCCACAAGCAACCTTAAAAACGTCTCATATGTCTTCTTTTTTTTTTTTAAATACTTATTTTTTAATATTTTACTATATTCTATAGAATACTTGTCAAGCTTCTAACTCTTCGTATAGAGTCTAAAAACTTCATTGACAGTGTAACAAATATTATTCCATTATTAAATCCATTATCACCATCCAAATTTTTATTTGTAAGATTTTTTTAAACTATTGTGTATAACAAAGTGCTTTTAATTTGTTAAATTGATTATGATTTAATTTAATTTTTAAATAATTATTTTCAATTAATTATTATATAAATTAAACGAATAATAAATTGTTTAAAATTTTCTTTATGATTTTAACAGTATATTTAAATAAGTTTCACAATTTTTAGAAATATGTTTTTAGACTGATGGAAGTTTTAACATAGTTATTTAAAAATTACAAACCAAATTTTTTTTATTTTAATTTGTAAGTAAATTATGAAAATATAACCAACTTGCTTCATAAAAAACTTGCACTAACTTACATGTAATTAAAATTTTGAAGGAGTTAAAAAGTTGATTTAAAACATTTAATCAAACACCTAGCCAATCTAACTTCAAAAAAAAAAAAAGGACTAAAAGTGCAAATTATTATAAATTTTCGATTCACTGAATTAAAATTGATTAGAGGGACCAACTTGCATGTAATTAAAATCTTGAATGAGTTAAAATAGAAAAACACAAACTAATCTTATTGCGCAACATATATATGTTAGAATTCACTAAAAAAACATAACACTTAAAGTTCAACTCAAACAAAATCAAAATCAAAATCAAAATTAATTATACAAAACATAGTGAAGCTAAATAAATTATACAATAAATTGAAGCTTCATGAAAGGGTATTACCAAATAATTCAAATCATATAAAACATAAACTAATTTCAATAAATAAATTAAATTAAAAATAGGGACTAAATTATAAATCTAATAAAGCCAAAAGGACGTATCTCGCAGATATTCTCACAAAAAACTTTCCTCGCATGAATTTTAGTTTAGGGAAATTTCTAGGGAAAGCTCCTACAGTTAGCTTCCTGTAAGCTCTTTAATACTAAAGTACGGGGTAATTTGGTAAAAGAAAAGAACAAAAATTTTCTCTCTTTTTATATATATATATATATATATTTCTTCATGATTTTTTTGTATTCTCTCATAATTTTTAGTATGATATGCTTTCAAAATTAAGTTTTTACATGAGAAATCAATTTTTGGAATAAAAATATTATTTTTGCATACTAATAAAATTTATTATATATACTAATAAATTTTAAAATATAGAAAAAAATAAATAAGGCAAAAAATTTCAAACAAACCAATAATTTGTATTTCCTCATAATTTTTGGTACTTCCTTATATTTTTGGTATTCCCTAAGAATTTTTTGTATACTTTCAATTCTATTTTTCGTACTTTTCCCTCTACCTTCCCCATTACCACTTGTTTCTTCTCCTTTATTCTGCTCATCAACGGTGGTGGCCTCCGAATTGGTTACCACTCGAGTTTTCCTTCCTCCCACCAACTCAATTTTCCTTTTTTCCTCTCATTCGCTCTACATGTTTTCTCTCTCTCATTTTATAGATATGTTTTGTAGGCATCATTATTGTCTTTGTGGGCTCTGATGGACAAATATCAATGACTATCGTGGTTGAAGCTCCACCGACCACTAACAGTTTCCCTTATAAAGCAAGTTGGCCATAGGTACTCGAGTGCTAGCTCTTCGTTGGCTCATTGATCTATTTCTATTTTCAGGGGAATAATAAATGATTTCACAAGTCAATTAGGGCACATGTTGTCTTTAAGTTTTATGTGCTCTGTGTTGTTTCCCATTGTTTAATAAGTCTTCTCTTTTTCTTATGAAAATGTTGAAAGTTTTTTTGTCTTGTCATGTACACGTTTTAGTCTTATTTATTCAAGAGGGTTTGAGTTTGCAAGAGCTTTTAGGAATGGTTCTATCGTTGTCCTCTCAAGTTTGGTGGATACTTAGTTCTTTGGCCGATTTGCCCCTCATTTTGGACTTTCCAAGGCTAGTACCCTTATCATGATAGGTGCTTGCAATCACCTAGATATGCCATACTTGAGTTATGAAAAAATCAGTTGTCAACGTGTTGTAATGTTCTATTCATGTTAAGGCTAAAGCCTTTGTTGTATTAACAAAACTTGTCCTTCACTACCGATGACGGGTATTTGTTGTTTCTTTTTTTTTCCTCCTCAGATTGTATGGTCTCATTCATGGAATAAATGAATTAATTTTTATTTTAAAAAATGTAGTGTTAATACCTTACTTCACATAGGCTTGCTGGCATAGTGGAGCATGTAACGACCCAATTTTTAGTGGTACTGAAAATTACAATTTTGGAACTTCATTTCTATAAATTGAGTCTGTAAATATTAAATATGAATATTTATGAAGTTTATATAAAAATATATTAAAGATTGATCTAATAATTTTGTTGAATTAATAGTTGATTATGGCCTAGTGACTAAATTCTAAAGTTCAATCGCTATAGATTTTTAATTAGAGAATGTGATAACTTTAGGATATAGAGTTATTTTATTATTCTTAACCTTATATTTCAATCAAGTTAAGAGTGATTTAGAGTATTTTTTAAATTGTTTTAGTTATGTTTATGTTAAGTAGGTAACTTCTAAAGTTTTTATTTTAATAATATATTTTTGTCAAATTAGACACTAAAAATATGAAATTTTATTCTTGAAGGTGGCTAATAGAACATTGGAAAGGTGAAAAAAAGAATATGCTAAATTTTGACATCTTAAGCCCCAATGCTGCAGTAATGTTGTAGCATCGAGCTTGATAGGAACAGATTGAGAAGTTCACACATAAAGAATGTCACATCATCTTTTGGGCTTAACCCGTCTCTTAACAAGTGTTGATAATGACCAATAATAAAAAAGAATAGGCTATGAGAAAATATAAAGGCTCAAACACTCTCAAGAGGAGAAAAATAGACTAGGAAAGTGAGTTAATCTAGTTCACAATCTTTTGGGGGATATAAATATCACGCTTTGAGAAAAAAAAAAAAGAGGTGAGGCCGTCGGGTGCAAAAAGAAACAGAACATCAAATTTTAGAAGGCAGCAAGTAGGAGAAGAAGAGGATTCGAAGAAGGAAAAAAAAGAGAAGAAGACTAGAAGAGAACCACCTCATTCGGCTTATCATCTCATCACCTTTCTCTTTGCCTTTTATTCATTTTCCTTTGCTAATTTGAACCATGGCTGAGTTTTTCTTGATTGTTTTTAATTTGATGATTATGGACTAAACATTTATTAGCTAGAATAATTATGGAACTCTAATATGAGATTATTGGTATTTTGATAAGTATGTTTGTTGCAATATTAGGTTTATTCATTTAAGTGTTATTCATGTTTAAGACTTGCTATTGCTTGATCAACATTAATGGGTAATTGAGTTAATTGTTAATTCTGAAAAGGTTGTGATTAATGAACATAAAAATTGAATAGTGCATGTTTAGTTTCTTTAATTTTAAATGTGTAATGATATAGACATATATTGTTATAGTGCATAATCCTGTAGGAATGGTGCTTCCAATTGTATTCTTGAAATTAATTTGGCAGAGACATATGTTAAATTAGTTATAAGACTGAACATAGTGACTTCGAGAGAAGCCTATAAACTGTCAATTTCAGATTAATAAATTGTCGCATTATTGCAGCATCATTATTGGTAATTGCATGGTAGGGGAAATAATTATTCTGGCTCTTCAATTCATTGCTATTAATTTGTGTTGCTATTTTTAAATTTATTTGCATATTTATTTGAATTCAATCAATTTTTTTATTTACTTTCCAAATTGTCATTTGTTAATATTGCAATTTATGTTTTAAAATCAATCCCTGTGGAAACAATAACTCTAGTATTTACTATTATATTACTTGCTAGTGATTGTGTACATTTGTAGCTAGTGGTCGGGGAATCAATCGTGATGGTGAGATTGAATTGTGATATATTGTGATATCCCGAATTAGGGCCTAATCGAAATAGTAGTTTCGAGACCACAAATCTGAGAGAGAAATAATTATTTTATGATTATTTTGAGGTCTATGATATGATTGCATAATTGTGTGAAAATTTCGTGAAAAAATTCTATGCATAAAGTGATTAATTTGAAATTAGGGACTAAATTGAATAAGTTGCAAAACTTGTATTCTAGAAGTTTTTAGTATGAAATTGCTTTAGAATATTAATTAGGAGGCCTTAAATATAAATTTTACCAATTTCTAAGTTTTGGACAAAAATTGGACATGGATGGAAATTTTGAAAGTTTAATAATGAAGGGTATTTTAGTCATTTGGTAATTAAAAGATTAAAAAAAGGAAAAAGATGGCAAAATATGTCCATCTTCTTCATTAGGACGAAATGTCAAGGGTTCTCCATAGCTAGGGTTTGTTTCAAGCTTCCAAGCTCCATAGTAAGTGATTCCAAGCCCCGTTTTTAATGTTCTTTACGTTTTTGGAGTCCCGGTAACTTGATTTAGCTTATTCTAGCAATAATTTAACCTAGGGTTTATATTTGGAAAAATACCCATAGGTAAAATGTGTTTATTTTGATGTTTTATGATAGAATATGAAGCTTGAAATTGTGTTAAACAACTTTTGCTAAGCGATTTTACGTGAAAACGAGTAAAACGACAAAATCAATAAAAATACCTAATGTTCATAAATACATGATAGAGTGTGAATTTGATGTTTCTATTGAAGGGAAAAATGATCAGAATGTCATAAAACATAAGAAAATAGGATGAAGTTCAATTTCCGAGCTTTGGGGATAAAGTGTAAATATGCAAAAATTTAGGGGTAAAAATGTAATTTTGTCAAAGTTTGAGTCAAGGACTGTTTTAATAAATGTGAGTATTAAATAAGCTAAATTTGTTATTATAGATCAAGAGAAACGAGATTCAAGTCGTGATCGAGGGAAAAATATAGTTTCCGAGGAATAGGCTTTGATTTCTAACATATTGTACCGAGGTAAGTTCATGTGTAAATGTGGTAACATAAATTTCATTTTAAGTAATTTAATGATATTTATATGATATGATGATTAATATTATGAAATATTATGCTTTGTGGTTATTATTGAGTAATATTCAAATTATGTATGCTACTTGATAAATATGAATTGTTACCGAGTATCGGTTTCGACATTCCGTGGAAGACGGCAAAGATGTGTAACTGAGAAAAATCCCGTTTGAACATTAGGAATAGATTAGGATACAAGTGACATGTCACTAGGAAATTGAGATCTGAACTCGTTGAGTTGCGTTTCGAGTTCGTGAGAATTATGAGGCATCCGAACCCGTTGAGTCGAGTCCGAGTTCACTTATGGATGCAAATGTCCGAACTCGTTGAGTTGAGTCCGAGTTCGTGAGATGTAACTAGGCATCCGAACTCGTTGAGTTGAGTTCGAGTTCACTTATGGATGCAAACGCCCGAGCTTGTTGAGTTGAGTCCGAGTTCGCTTATGGGCGGGTTACATGGTAGCTTGGCTACATATGTGGCACTTATGTGCAAACTTTCCATGTATCCGAGTTATATTCCGATGTGTTCAACGGGTAAAATTCTAGTAATATGGAAGAATACTCAAGATGCAAGTGACGTATTGGTAAGTGTTGTGGAATGGGCATTTTGGACAGGTATGTACTTAACCCTCGAGTTGAGACTTGATACGACAATAATAATATGGTAAGATGATGAATGATGGATAGAAATGTGATATATGTTTTGGTGATATTATGCTAATGTTGGTTGGTATAGTTGCTTTGTTAAGTTATTTTTTATTTGTATATAGACTTACTAAGCATCTATGCTTACTCCCTTCTTTTCATTCTTTGTAGTTTTGACAAGTCAATTTGGAGATCGAGACGGTCGGAGGCACGCTCACACTATCACTGGACAATTGCGGTATAATGATTTGTAATTTTTAGAAATATGGCATGTATAGCATTCCAATCATTTTGTGTGTATAATCTTACGATATGGCCCACGGATGGAATGGAAATGTTTGAGAATGATTAGCTATTGGAATGTCTAATCAAGTTTATATATGATAACATGTATGCTTTATGTCTTAACTAAACCATGAAAATCCTTAGAAAGGTAAAATTGGCCACAAAACAGAATCAGTCAGCAGCAATGACGTGAATTTGAAAAATCACTAAAAATAGTAGAAATGGAATTAAATGATGAATAAGTTGTGGAATCGAAGCTTGATGAGTCTATTTTCATATGGAAGAAACAAAACACGTAAATGAGTTATATTTTATGAGAGATTTAAGTTTTGATGGAATAGGGTCAGAGCGATCTCTGAATCCCCTATTCTGACTTTAGAAATTCACCATAAATTTTAAAAAAACAATTAGGAGTTTTACCTTACATGTATGAAATATTTATTGAGTCTAGTTTTATAAGAAACAAATGACATAGTCATTGAAACTCTGTACAAGGAGATATCTGATTCGTAATACACAGGGGTCAGTGTAGCTGAACCCTGAAACATGGGAGACTTTAACTAATAAACTGTACTAATTGGCCCAACCAAAAATTCTAGAAAAAAATTAGTAACTAGATATATGAGTATAGTTTTAGGGAAAATTTACAGAATTTGATTTAGAGTTTTGTAACTCGAGATATGATTTTTTTTAGCGACTATGACGTAGATGGACAGTTTACTATGAGAATTGTTTGAACTTGTTTAAATGCTAAAATAAGTTTAGTAATGTCTCATACTCCACTCCGGCGATGGTCTCGGGTAAAGGGGCGTTACATATATGGTTATAATGTATATTGATTCGATGTTACCCTAAAAAAAATCTCAAGTATCGTTGAATTAGTTGACATGCCTTAGGTTGAAAACCATCATTCTCGAGCTATTCGGGATGGTAGGATAAGTAATTTGTGAAAACCATCATTACCAGGCCACCCGAGATGGTAAAAATGTAAGAATAGTAAAAGTCATCGTTGTCGAGCCATCTAGGATGGTAGAATATTGGATTAGAGAATCATCATTGTCGGGACATACGGGATGGTAATATATTGAAATAGTGTAAACCATCATTTTCAAGCCATCGGGGATGGTAATATATTGTATATTGTATATTGTGAACCATCATTACTAAGCCACCCGGGATAGTATAATGAATATAGATAGAAAAAGTCATCGTTGTCGAGCCACTCGGGATGACAAAAATAGTATAAGAAGATATGGGATGTTGATAAATAGGTATATTGTGCTTATATGTGTATTATGATAGATGAGGTGTGTAAACTACTATATGAATCAGTTGAAAAAGAGTCCTGGGGGCCGAACGAATACAAATGAGTAAATAGACTTTAGAAAGTGATTAGATGGTGGGTTAGACGATATTTAGATGTTAAATGAAAATAGAATTGAGGTATTTGGTAAATGACTTGAATTGATTTTACCATTGATATTATACACCTTGGGATTATTTACTAATGCATATGTTATTTTATCTTAATTCTTGGAATTACCACTGAGTATTTTTGCTTAACGTACGGTTTGTTTTCTCTGTGCGTAAGTTTAGTAGATTTTTGAGAGTGCTATAAATAGATCCAACATTCAGGAGGCGATCCCTGACTCAACAAAGTTCATATAGTTGCATTTTGTTTCAAATATGGCATGTACCTAGGTGGAGTCAATTTACGGTCAAATTGATGATTTTGTTGTATTGAGGCTTGAATAGATAGCCTGAAAATGGTTAAATGACGGAGATGCATATGCGAATTGGCTTGCATAATTGGTTCTATGAAAGTTGGTTATTTTGGTAACTTATGTATGAATGTATGTATAACAACTTGCTTAATATATGGTAGATGGTATAGTTTTTTAACTAATATATGTGCTTAGGTAGTTTAAAGACATAAGTGATGAAATATTCTAGGATTGAACCGTTGTAAATGGTATGATTTGGTTGGCTTGGTGCATTGTAATTGAAAAGTGTAACAACCCGTTTTCAGTGAAATCAGAATAGTGGCTTTGGGACCACAAATATGAAGTAGACATATTTATTTTATTATTATTTTGAGGTCTACAATATGATAGTATGATTGTATGAAAATTTCGTTAAGAAATTGTATTGTTGGCATGCTTAATTTGATAAAAAGGACTAAATCGCATAAAGTGCAAAAGTTGTGTTCTAATAGCTAAAGGTATCTAATAGCCATAAAACTTTAATGTAGACGTCCTTATATAGTAAATAGCCCATTAAGGAGATAGTGGAGGATGTTGGCTTGGCATTTTGAGTAAATTTTCAATTATTAAAAGGTTAATTAAGTAAATTAGTTAATAAAGATAAAATAAATAAAACCAAATTAAAGCTTTCTTCTTTGTTTTCTTACTTCAATCGGAAATGGAGGATTAGAATAGCCATGGAAGAAGCTTGTTTCGGCCAATCCTAACTAGTCAATAGGTAAGTGATTTTTGTCCCGTTTTTAATGATTTCTATGTTTTAGGAATCATTGTAACTTAATCTAGCTAGCCTAGGGACTAATTTGCAAAACTGTTAAAATTATAGAGTTTTACCATTGATCAATGTGTATGTTTTTGATGTTTGATGATAGAAAATGAATAGTTGTTGATAAATAAACAAGTTTTGTAAAGTGATTTTGGTTGAAAATGTCACATAGAGATTAAATTGAGAAATGTGAAATTTATGTGGTAAATATGTGAAATAATGAAAAATATGGGCTGCTATAAGCTTGTATGAAATTCGGCTAGCATGGGTGTGGATTAAATTGCATGAATTTGCATTTTTATAAGATAGGGACTAAATTGTAAAGAAGTTAAAATATTAAGGGTAAAAGTAAAATTTGTAAAAAAATATGTATTTTGGGCTGAATTTAATAGAATGAATACTAAATGGATTGAATTTGATTATTTAGATCAAGTTAAGCATCTTGCAGATCTAGAACAAGGAAAAGATAAAGTTTTGGACTAGTCGTTCCATTTCATCGTTTTTGTAAGCGAGGTAAGTTCGTATATTTAATAAGCATTAAATTATATGTGTTTGAATGATTACTTGATATAATTGTGATAATACGACACCACGAAAAGTCTCGATGAGTTATCGGTAATGTATAAATCCCAGTTGAACCTTAGGAATAGATAGGATACAAATGACATGTCATTAGGGGTTACTGTGTTTTGGGTGCTGGTTCGTATGTTCTATCGGTGGCTGAGTTTTTCAGCATGTGTTGTGATTACTCTTCATCTTGTGTGAGCAGCGTGTAGTTACGTCTTGACCGTCAGCTTGTGTGAGCAAGCCCAGTGATAGCTCGAGAGGGAGCATTTATACTAGATGTGAGATAGTGATGGTTTTGACCATGTATTAACACTTAGTGTGCGAGATTCCCGAGTATCTGATAGTATTCCAAATGGTTCAACGGGTATATTGATGGTATGAAAGAATAAAAGATCGATATGTATCATTACAAGTATGTATGTGAATCATAAAAGCATTGAAGCTATGAAATTTGTGAATTTTATGTTTAACCTTATGGATGAAAATGTATTAGGTTTGTAGATTAAATTGAGTTTCATTATTCCATATTAAATCACTTAAATTATGACTAAATGGTAAGTTGTATTTATTAGCCACACGAGCTGACTAAGCTTAATAGCTTACTTTGTTTACTTTTCCTTGTTTTATAATAATTTCGAAGCTTGCTCGGATTGGGATTTGTTGGAGATCTCATCACACTATCCAGCAGTAGTTTTGGTACTTTTGAACTTTGAGTAATGTGGTTATATGGCATGTATAGGTCTTTTTGGCTAATGTAGCCTTTATGTCTTGATGAATTTTGGCCATTTGAATTGGCTTATAAGTAGTCATATGTTTTGATATGTAAATATGTATAAATGGCCCTTTGATATGTAGTTTATAATTGCTATGTGAATGCCTTGTTGAGAATTAGTATTGAAGGTAACAAATAGTTGAAATTGAGAGTGTATTAGCATGCTAAGCATTAGGCAAGATAATGCATATGAAAGTGACCATTTAGGTGAATGCTTGAAAGTGATTTGGTATGTATTGAAATGGCATATTAAATGTGTGTTTGGCAGAAAAAGTGTATATGTGCATTTGACCATTTAAATAATTTTTGATAGTGATATTGGTATGATTTTGAATGGTTAATTATGATACTTATGAGTCTTGTGGTTGTTGGTATTGATATTGCATGATTTTGGGCTTGGTTGAGATTGGTTTGAATGTATATTGATGATATGTTCATGTGCTATTTGATGAGTATAGGTTGTTACAAATTTTAGTGAGAAAAATCGCTTGGAAAATAGCCTATTTTTGTCCACACGAGCAGAGACACGGGCGTGTGTCTCACCTGTGTGTGACACAAGGCTAGGTGACACGGTTGTGTGTCCCCTGATGTTTATTTAGAAACCAAGTCAGTAGCTTCACACGGCCTAGCACACATGCATGTGGCTTGGTCGTGTGTCACAAGTCAGTATACCCTCCAGTTTTCACACGGCCTAGCACACGGGCATGTGAGGCCATTTTAAAGGGTACAAGGGCTAGTCACATGGGTGTGTGGTTGGCCATATGACCTAAGTTAGAGAGTTACACGGGGTCGGGCACGAGCTGAAACACGACCATGTGATCCCATTTCAAATGTCCACATGGCCTGTGATACGGGGGTGTCTCTTGGCCATATGAGACACACGGCCTGGCCACACAGGCGTGCGTCCCCTGCACTTTTAAAGTTTTCTATGTTTTTCTAAAAATTTATTAAGTATTTGATTTAGTCTCGAACCACTTCTAATGCTTTATTTAGGCTTCGAGGGCTCGTATTAGGGACTATATGACTGTATTTGAATTAATTTTGTTTGGATTTGAGAATTGAATGTGACATGTATGAGTGTTCCAGAAATAAGTTCGGTAATGCTCTATAACCCTATTCTGGCGACATGTACGGGTTAGGGGTATTACAAAAAGAATTATTATTTTAAGTGTAACTAATTGAAACTAAATTGTATATTGGGAATCAGTATGTCATGTCGTGATGTCAAGTAAGTGACGTTTTGACAAGATCAAGCCACCATGCCACAACTCGACATCGAGCATGGGTTGTTACAATGAGGAGCCAAGTCAGTATTTAGCATCGCGACAGGGAACCCTTTACATCGTGATGTCAACTTGGAATTTTGTAAATATTATAGTTTAGTCCTAATTCACCCTCGGTTTAGCATTAGAGATTTTGTAAGCTTTTATAAGACCTAAAAATACTTATCATTTCATATACCTATTTTACTCATACTTGAATGCTTGATGTTGTGAATCAAATTGTGATTTATTCATAGTTGGTCCGGCAACGAATGTGACATCTTGTAGCTTGAACCCGACAATTGGGTCGGGTATGGTGTGTTACATAGCAAAATGTGAATAAATTGAACACATTCTTTTCTTTTGTCTAATAACCAAATGCTATAAGTTTTGGTTACTTACAACTTTTCATTTGTAGCTATTGAAACACTATATATATTGAAAACACTCCAACAAATTTTAAATCTCATGTATACTTTAATCCAATATATATCACTGACACCCTTACATATGAGACATCATTTTACGTTTGTAACACCCCAAACCCGGCCTAGACGTTATGGCCGAACTCAAAGATGTCACTAAGAAGGATTTTAAAAACGAAGACGATACAATAAAACATTTCATCTTTCCAACACATATATGCTCATACCCATTCGTCAGACGTGTTTATTAAATTAGTTATTTTGCCAAAACGTTATTTACCGCGAAAGTTTATCAAAACCGTTATATCTCAAAAATTCGGTTCGTATTTTCTGAAGAAAAACCTTTTTTTACGTAAAACTGTCATTTTCATAAAACATTTTGTCAAATAATGCAAAAGAAACCAATCAAACAGTTAAAAACCATTTAGTCCAGAGAGTCCCAAAAATTACAAACTCTTAATCAAATCCCGAAACTATAAATAAAAGCCACAAATTAATAAGTATATTCAGTACTAGGTCGAGTGGTCACCGCTGAGCCTCCGCTGTACCGATCCGCCTAATTCTATGGATTACTTGGACAGAACAATCAAACAGAAGTGAGTTTACGTAAAATCAGTGTGTAACCCAACAGAAAGAGACATGCAATACATACAGTGGTCTCACAACCAGTCAGATACAGATACGAAACTAAGTCCTTTTTTAGATTCAGATATCAGAAACAGTTATACAGAACAGATAAATAGAATCCTACCCCCAGCCTCTACACACCAACTCCAACCATCCCCTCACATCATGTGGGGTTAAAAACACCCACCCATCCCGACACACCATATCGTGCCATTATGACAAATATCAGATAAAGTGCAGCCAAGCTACCAGAATATAGGAGAAGGTCACCTTTCAGAACACTTCCTCCATATATACAATCCACCCCAAATAGTTATAGAAATCAGATACAGAATTTACAGATTAGACATGTTCAACATGCTTATATACAGATAACAAACATACATAGAACAAAACAGACAGACATGCATAATAATGTCCTACTCAGAGCATACTGTTAGAATACCAGATCACATAAACTAGGGTTTGGTTAGCCCTTACAGACCCACAGTATGGCCACAGTTGATCGGAACGACCAGTGCGACCCTAGGAAAAGTTTTAGAAATATGGGCTCACATGCCCATATGGCCCACACGCCTAGATTGGCCTTGCCCGTGTGGTCCACATGGCCTGGTCCAAAATCTATACTCCTATGTGGGCCCGCACACATAACTTGGCCTAGCCCGTGTAGCCCACACGGCCACGCCTACACCATCACACGGTCGTGTCATGTGCACGACCATGCCCTCGTCAACCACACCGTTGTGTTTCGCACACGGCCACTCACATGGCTGGCCACATGCCCGTGTGACGTCGATAGTGGGCAATTTCAGCTTCTGCCAAAACCTCATTTTTTGTAATTTGGGAACACACCTGTTTCAGTTTTGATGCGAGAACACACCCCAGATCACCAGAACCTAAAACCAACAAACCAAAATACAAAATTAGTCATAATTCATGATTAAACCGAAACCTCTATAACCGAAAATAGTCCAATTCAAATATTCATCAATTACTCCAACATTCTGAACGATTTCAACTACGATTCTGCACGAGGAAAGCCCCGTTCTTCGCGATTCGTTGCTGTTAAAACCCAGAAATTAAACTAACGAAATAGGACAACATCTTTAGAACAGCTTTAAAAGGAAACCCCCATAACTCGAGCAAAGTCGGCCCACCACTTACCGAAATGTACTAAAACAAATACCGAAAACACTGATATTAATCGAGACTTCGATAAGGAAACAAGAAATGAGAAATTGACAGAAAAGAGAAGCAATAGAAACTGACGTTAATTTTTTTTGGAAGAAGAAGAAACTAATTAAAATTTAAAACTAATTAACATCCAAATTAAAACATCTTAAACACATACATATCGTCCCTTACACAGGCTTTCGAAGCCTATAACATACGTTGGGGTGGTTCGGAACTAAATCAAGAACTTTGAAAATCTGTGGGCAACTTAACTAATTTTCTTGCTTTGGAGAGTCACACGCCCGTGTGGATTGGGCCGTGTCGTTACACACGTCCGTGTATCTATCCGTGTGGACAATTTCAAGGCTATTTTTCAAACCAATTGTCACCCTTAATTACCTACATACACTTATATATTTTCATAGCAATTAACATGGCATATTTGAGTAATTATATATCCACAATCAAGACACAAGCATGGCATTCTCACAACAACACATAACATATTACCAACCATGCATGACACACAAGCATATTCACATCACCAATATCAGACATAACATGAATAGAAAGATTTATAAGTCAGAATCATTAGCTCACTAAAGACCAATATATTTGGCCAAATTATAATAACACATGTTATAAAACTAGATCTCTATACATGCCACTCACTTGATAATTCTAGCATATGTGTTTATACTCTCCAACTGTTGGCTTGATAGTGTGATGCTGCCTCTGACGATCTCCAACCCTGAACTAACCTGACAACACTAAAAGAAATGAAAAGGAGGGGGTAAGCTTTACGCTTACTAAGCTTGCATGAAAATAATAAGCAATTTACTAACATGCTTTCCATAGTAAAACTATCCCAATTGTACATTTACACATGTTCTGGTTAAGCTATTTTCTTGAGTCATAGTCACTAAATCATTTATATCTGGAGTTACAGAACTCCAAATTAAGATTTGTAAATTTTCCCAGAAACTAGGCTCATATATCTTTCCACAATAAAATTTTAAGAATTTTTGGTTTAGCCAATAATTACATTTTATTATTCAAATTTTCCCTTGTTTCGCTGTTTGACAACTTCGACATTTCTTCACTAAAATTTATTTATCTCATAGTACGAGACTCGGATAATGTTCCTGTCTCTTTCTCCTGAAAGTAGACTCATTAATGATTTTATTCATATGATTTGTAACTCATAATTATTTTTTTTACAATTTCTAGTGATTTTCCCAAGTCAGAACAGGGGATTTCAAACACATTCTGACACTGTCTCACAAGAATTCAAATATCTGATAATAAAAAGTTCTTTTGCTTACACCGTTTCCTTTATGTGAAAATAGACTCATTAAGATTTAATTTCATATATTATTCAGCCTCTAATTCGACTTCCACCATTTATGGTAATTTTTCAAACTCAAGCTACTGCTACTATTCAACACTGTTTCAGTGCAAAATTCACAATAGCTATCATAATTCCATTGTCACATTGATCATGGACTCATTATTTCATAAATCTCATATTCAATTACACGATGTAGGTTAACATGATATTGCAACACAATTAATAATCATAAGCATGATGATAATTCATCTTTCAAATCTTTTCACTTGTTCATCATGTATACACATATATATGCATGAATTCGCTTACTCATCATTTATCACATTTCAATAAGGCATCACTTATGAGTATAATGTACTTACTTGTACATATCCATTACCTTTATCACCACGCCCATCTTGGGACTTTTATCGCATTATTCATTATAATACCTGTTGAATTTCTGATGGACCTTTCCTTTTCCAGTTGTACACTCGAGGTGTACGTTTCCTTCCGAGTGGTACACATAAAGTATACCGTTCCTTTTCATATGGTATACACAAAGTATACCTTTCCTTTTCAAATGGTATACACAAAGTATACCTTTCCTTTTCAAATGGTATACACAAAGTATACCTTTCCTTTCCAAATTCGATAGCCGAAGCTATCCCTTTTCACATTTAATAGTCGAAGCTATCCCTTTTCACATTCGATAGCCAAAGCTATCCCTTTTCACATTTGATAGCCGAAGCTATCCCTTTTCACATTCGATAGCCGAAGCTACCACTATTCACTGATCAGGTAGCTACCACTTTTCACTGATCAGGTAGCCGAAGCTACCACTTTTCACATTGTACACACAAGGCATACATTTCCTTTTCATAATGAGATCAAAAGATTATCCTTTAGGGACAACCTTTATTGCAACATATGCAAGATCTCATATTCTCGGTAATCACCAATTTCTTTTAAATATCATATCCCATCAAATTTCTATTAACATCAAATTCAATACAATTATAGCAAATTATATTTCATGTATATCAATAATATCATGAATAATAGACTTATTAAATCACGCGAACTTACCTCGGATCCAGAAATGGCAATTTACCATTCTAGTCCATAACCTTGTATTTTCCCAATTTAAGCCCAAATCTCGATTTCCTTGATCTATAATATCATATTTAGCCTACTAACTAATCACAATATTCATATGGGTCTAAAAATAATTTTTTTACAAATTTTTATTTTGACCCCTAAACTTTTGCATATTTGCACTTTTTCCCTAAGGTTCGGAAATTAAACTTCTTCCTATTATCTTATGTTTTATGACATGCTGATCATTTTTCCCTTCTATGGAAACATAAAATTCTCACTCTAACATGTACTTTTGAACATTAGGTATTTTTACCGATTATGTCGTTTTACTTGTTTTCACGTAAAATCGCTTAGCAAAAGTTGTTTAACACAATTTCAAGCTTCATACTCTACCATTAAACATCAAAATACATGCATATCATTCATGGGTAAATTTTTAAACGTAAATCCTAGCTCAAAATAATGGTAGAAATGAGCAGATCATGTTACCGGGATTTCAAAAATATATAGAACATTAAAAAACGGAGCTCAAAATCACTTACTATTAAGCTTGGAAGCTTGGCCAAACCCTAACCATGGCTGCTTTTGGTACATTCTGCTGTAGCAAGAAGAAAGGGACACATTTGGGGTTTAAAATTTGTTTTTTAATTCATTTTACCCTTAAATGACCAAAATGCCCTTTTTACTATTCTTTCAAATTTTACCCAACCAAGGTCATTTTTGTCCAAAAAGTTATTCAATGGTTTAATTATCATTTAAGGACCTCCCATATAAAATTTCATGACAATTAGACACCTCTAACATATAAAACTCAACTTTTGCACTTTTTACAATTTAGTTCTTTTTTCTAAATTGAGTGCCCAAACATCGAAATTTTCGAATGAAATTTTCACGAAATCATTCCGTAAAATATTAGACCTTGAAAATAGAATAAAAATGAAATTTTTCTCATCAGATTTGTGGTCCCGAAACTACTGTTTTGACTAAGCCCAAAATCGTGATGTTCACAAGGATTCAAACACAAGACCTCTAACACACCAACTCCCTTACCACTCGAACTAGCAAGCTCATTCTGATATAGATTAACAGACAATTTTATAAAAGGCCACTCAAAAAGGGTAAGTCTTGGATAAAAAATGACAAAATTAACAAATTTGAGACTTGAACCCAAAATCTCATACACACCCCCAAAATACTTAACCACTGAAGTATATACACAGTTGTGTTAAATATTTACAGAAATAGAAATAAATTATTCAGGGCGTTACAACGTTTATTAATTGGAATAATTTTATTTATCCAAAATGGAAATATTTCAATTTTTGTGTTCTTTAAATATGTCAAGTTGAGTTAAAATAAAAATTTCCTGTTATTAACAATATCAAATCAAAGTTTTGCATCATATTACACACACCAAACGTCAAAATTAATATTTAGATTCGAAAATTATCCTTTAATAATTTAGTAACTTCAAAAATTTTATATTATGTGCAATTTTGAAATTTATTCTAGTGTATTTTATTTGTTAGTTAAATGAGGTTTATCATAGTGATTTCATTGTACTATTACTAGTTGATGGTTTCTCTCAAAATTAATATTGTACTGTTATTAGCCACAAAAAAAGTTATACAATATTCGTCTTTGGGGATATTTGCCAAACATTTGAGAAATAGGCTTCAGTGTTCTTTGAGCTTTAGGATTCGAGTTAGGTTTGCCGTCAACTTTAAAGCCTAATTCACTTGGTTTTGTAATTCAAGTCCTCGAGATAATTACTATATATAAAAAATTTATAATCTTTTACAAAAAATTACATCAGAAAAAAAAAACACTTTAGATATGACATCAAAATATAATTTGGAGGCTTGTCAAGCGAAGAAAGCAGCAACAATTCTAACCATTGGCACCGCAAATCAACCCAATTACTACTATCAAGTTGATTATCATGATTTCTTCTTTTAAATGATTAAAAATTGATTATAAAAAAGATGCATGAATTTGCATGTTCAATGTATAGCCCAATTACTCCCCCTTGAAGTGCATGTATATAGATGTTCATCCTTCTTTGTAGCATATGTACATAGATGTTCATCCCCCCTTGTAATGCATGAATATTCCAAAAGGCTTATACACCTCCCCTTGATGGTACAAAAGCAAGAATATGACTAAAAAGATAACTTAAACTCAAAATAAACATGAAAATAATAAGAACATTGTAATGACCTATTTTTGCCCGGGCCCAGAGAAGAACCTAAATAAATAAAAAAAACAGTTCATTATTACAAGGTCCAAATTACAGAACAGGCTACAAGCCCAACACCCAATTTTGCAAGCCCACATATAAGCCCAAAATGAGGACTAAACTATGGCCCAAAATGTTTAACACTTTCGGAAGAAACCCTAGGGTTTCTGAAAGCCTAGGCGCCATTACCCATGTGCCGTAGCTACTCCCCCCACGTGCCTTGTCAGCGCCTTCAACGCCCGAGGCTCGGTCTTGCACCAGAATAGCTCGTCCCGTCACTTCCGTTAGCGTCTGCAAACAACAAAAAGAGAGGAAGCAAAAACAACAAACAGTAGCAAAGAAAAGCAAATATAATATTTTTTAACAATCAGCTATAAAGCCACCAAAAACCGAATGTAAAAGGGGGGAGATACAATCAATAGAATTGAAAGCAGTTTCAGAGAAAAAATGTGTTTTTTTTAAAATAAATAAATAATAGAAATCTTACCCGACGATCGGCCTTCCCCTCCGTTGAACTTCAATATCTGAACACCTAAGAGCCCATAGGGGCTCTGATGGGGTTCGAAAGGCAAGAAACAGAGGGGGTTCGAGAGGCATTTTCATTTTGCCTTCACTTTTGATCTTTGATTTGTAGTTTAAAAACACCCAAATCGGGTCGGCATGTAAGAAAAAAGGGGATTTAAATTTTTCTTTTACTTTCCGACACGACGGAGCTGCGACGGAGCTATGGCGGAGCCACCGATTGAGCTCGTCGGCTTCCTGGTCGGGTTTATGAGAAGGGTTTGAGAGAGTTGAGAGAAAAGAGATTTTGAATTTTTTTTTTAAAAAGGGAGAGCAGAATGAGGGTTTTAAAAAAAATTTCACATTTATTATCCCGTGTAACGACATCGTTTGGGGCTGAGTCCAATATCTCCAAAACGGTGTCGTTTGGCTCTCTGACCCACGTGCGCAATCCAACTCGCCAGGGGATCCGCTCGTTTTCTAACTTTCGGGCTATTTATGCGGCGAGTCCCTCCGCCTTTGCACCCTTTTATAATTAAATCAAATCTTTTTTTTTTTACTTTTAATTTGGCCCCGCACTATTTTTTTAATGCATTTTGGTCCTCTGACCAGCTTCGAAGCAGGGGCGCGTGAAACGACGCAATTTGAACTTTGGGATTATTTTCCATTTGGCCCTCGTGGTTTTGCGAAAGTTTCATTTAGTCCCTAAACTTCTCTTTTTAAAATTTGTCCCTCTAATTCTTTCTTGATTTCGATCTAATCCATGATTCTCTTACCTTAAACTGTTTTATTTTTGTTTATTTCAATTTTTTATTTTTATTTTTTACATATTAATTTTTTTTAAATATATACATATATTATCTATTTTAGTTTCTCATTTTATAAACTATTTTTTTTATTTCTTTTTTGCATATTTATTTCAAGCTTTTCACATGATATTTTAAATTGTTTTTAAAGTTATTTATTTTGAATACTTTATATATTATTTTATTTTATGTTAAAAATATTATATATGCTCATTATTATAATTATTATAATTATTATTATTATTATTATTATTATTATTATTATTATTATTACTACTATTAGTATTATTTTCATCACTATTATTATTTCTATTTTGTTATTATTATTATTACTATTGTATTACCACTATTATTATTATTATTATATTGTTTCCTTTTTTTGTATTTACACATAAGTTATTATTATGTTAAATGAGTTAATATTATTTTTTAAAACACATTTATTTTATTTTTTTATTATTAGTATTATTATTATTTTTATATATCATTACTCTTATTATTATCATTATAATTATTGGTATACTTTTATCTCATTTTTGCTATTTTTTTATATTTTTAAAGATTTCTTACTTAATATTACGTATATATACTTTATTTACTTATTTTTTTATTCTATATACTTTATGTATACATATTCAAGTTCGTAAGGTTAATATTTTCTATATAAATGTTTGTTGATTCGTATACGTTCTTACTACTAATATTTACTCATGCTTTTGGTTCATCATTTGCTTCCTTTTCATGTATGTGGTTTCATTGTCCCATTCATTTTTAAACATTTTACATTATGTTTGTTTATTTTTACATCATGTATCCTTGTTTATTTGCTTTATTCATTTATCGAGATTTGTTTACTAATATTGTATCCATCTTTGTAATTTTATTTTTGTCATTACAACATTGTATCACATATTGTATATCACTTCAAATGTTGCGTTAATTTTTACCGAAATTCATAAAAAAAGGATTCTTTAAAAATAAGGCAATATTTCATTTTTTTTTGGAAATTCGAGAAAACGTGTCTTAACTTACTGGGTTTCGATTTTTCTCGTTTAACCTAAATAACCAAATATCCTTTCAAATTTCAAAATATATATGAATTTTAAATAAAACAAAGGCAATATTCCATGTTTGGAGAATCTAGAAATCGTGCCCTAACGTGCTAGGTTTCGATTTTCTTCGTTTGACCCAAATAGACGAATAACCTTTTAAAATTGAAACGCATGACTTTTGAAAATAAAAAAACAAGCTTATTCTTCAGGTTTTAAAATGTTGTGTCCTAACTTACTGGATGTGACATTTTATTGCTTCGGGACAAGAAGATCTTTAACATCCGTTTCGATTTACGCAAGCAAATTCTTCATAAAAAAATCAACATTAAAAAAAGAGGATTGTATTTTTAATTCTTTTCAAGTTTTTTTTTAAAATTCGACATTAAGACATTAATTAATCAATTAGGTACCAATTTTGGGCGTTACGAGGGTGCTAATCCTTCCTCGTACGTAACTGACTCCCGAATCCGTTTCTCAAATTTCGTAGACCAAAATCGTTGTTTTAGTAAATCAAAATATTTTATTAAAATGACCAAATTTCTAGGTGATCCGATCACACCTAAACAAAAAGATTGGTGGCGACTCCCCATTTTCGATTTTCGTTTTCAAAACTAAAGTCGACCCCGTTTTTCAAAAAAATGGTTTCGACAAATATGACACAAAAGCAAGAATATGAATCATGTAAGATATAGAGAAGTCAATGAAAAAATCCAAGAAAACATTGGAACTTGAACGAGTGCATTTCATCTTAAACTTGGAGTTTCCATGTTGTTGCACCAAATAGCTTGAAATGGCTCATGTTTGCTCCACTCATAATTCCTTCTAGCGAAATCAACATATAATGTGATCGAGATCACATCCTTTAATATTTGTCAAGAGAACCTTGTAATAGAAGTCCTTAAGCATAGTATGGAAGCAGCATTGAAAGCCATCAAAATTTTAAAATAATTACAAACAAGTAATGCTAAAAATATACATCCATCTACAATTATCATATATACTTAATTAGATTGAGATGTTACATTAACAATAAATATATTTCATTATTTTTAAGAAAAATATGTCTAGTAACATTTAAGAGAAGAACTAACACTACAAGAAAATAGACTTTTAGCGGCGCTTTTTTTAGCCTTTAGTAGCGTTTTTAAGCGCCACTAAAACTTTTTGCGGCGCTTTTTAAAACGCTGCAAAAAACACCACTATAGGTAACGCCACAAAAATTCGTGGTGTTTATTTTAAAAAAATGCCGCTAATTTTGACAGATTTGTAATATATTTTTTTAACCAATATCCAGCCCTTCCTGCATTAAAATCCAACCAAATACAACAAATATAGTATAAAATGTAGCCAAAAACAGTAAATTTAGCATAAAAAATACAACAAAAAATATTAATTCTAAATGATACTTCAAATTTAACGAAAGATATATGATATGATTAATAAATAAAGTATAATTTAAAATATTCTTACAATAATGTTAAACGTGACAAAGTTAAAAAAAATCTTACAATGAGAAAACTAATGTCTAAGATGGCGACTTTTGCGATTGCTGAAACATCTGCATCATCTGCTGAAGCTGTAGCTGGAGGTCATCGTACTTTTTTCTCTGCTCTACTGCCATCGCTGCTGCCCCTGCCTCCCTCGCTCGTGCCTCTGCCTCCTCGCTCTCTGCTTTCCGCCTCCGCTCATTCTCCTCATTGCTGCCGCCTCTCTCTCTTGCCTTCGCTCTAAGTTGTTGCTGGAGTTCTTCATATTTTCGTTGAACCTCGGTAATTTGCTCAACCGTGTTCGCTTGCATCTGAGCTATTTGGTCTCTTAACCTCTGAACTTCAGCTTGAGCTTGACTTCCGGAAGGCATGTATTGCTGGGAGTCGGATCCAAAATATTGGGTCGGGGTAACACCAGATCCTTGAAATCGAACCCGACTGTACATTTCAGGACCCAAAACTTCAGTGATAATTCTGTTATCAATGTTCTCAAGATTAACAGAACTATCAGTCAAAGCAATCACTTAATATTCCACCTTTTTCTCCTTTAGTTTCTCCTAAAAAAGCAATTAAACAGTTAGAAACGAAATATATAATAAAAATGAATGCAACATAACTTAACCTTATTTAAAACTACTAATGATGAATTGAATTAAACAATTATAATTAAAGATTATAAATATTTAGAATAAATGAAATATTATTAAGTAAATATACCATAATTTCTCCAAACTTGGATGTCATAGGAGATCCATCTTTCTTCCTATATACGTAATCTCAAAAAATGAAGCGTCCAACTTTTTGTCCAGATTTGACTTCCTACAATATAGTAGTAAAAATATTATTTAATAGTAGAAAGTTATTAATATTTGAAAGAATTAATAAATTCATAATACCTCGGCCTCATTTCTGAAGCAAAACTTCTAAACCTACCGTGTGCGTGAATTTTTGTTTTTGCTCTCTTCTTTGTTCCAACTCGCTCACGGTCCTACATAATGAAATTATTATTACATATATAGTAAACACTATATATAAGAGTTTGGAAATCGAAATACCTCTCCTTTCTTTGAATTCCAGAATCTAACCGTGATCTTCTCATTGGTACCTCAAAGATTCCGTGGGGACATTTCTTAATTTTTCCTCGAGGCTTATGTCTTTCTTAAAATATTGTTTTTTTAAGTGCTTTTATTGTCTCTCTATTTTTACCCAATGCCTTCTTGATATAATCATCGGAGACCTCAAAAGCAAATCTCTCCTAAAAACACAAGTTTAGAATGTAAATATAAATGAAACTTAAACCAAAGTATTATAAATTACATTCACATTTTGTTACCTTAATATTAGCGAGAGCTGATTTTTGTTGCTATCGGGCATGTGATGCCATGATTCGTAGTTGATGGGCAACATATTGACATTTCGTGCTAAAATGCCCAAATAGCTTTGCTAAAAGTCGAGCTTGAGATCCAACAGTGACCATGAGCATTTTTACTTACTTTGACACGCTCGACGGGATCTAAGTCGTATAAATCTCTAAGCGATTATGCGTCCTCGAACTCTGCGCGCGTCCCACCACTTTCAAATGAAAAAATGATATACTATTATTATATTAAAATTGACAAATAAATCAATAATAAAAGTCAACACATGTAAAATGAACTTAACATTACTTTGAAATTCTTGAGTGCTCGTCAAGTGTCTCCGGCACATTCAAGATCCAACAACCGTCTGCTGTTCACTATTTCCTTCTTCTCGAATTTGGAGTATTCGGACAATACTTAAATCTCGTAATCTTCTTCTACACATTTTTCCTGCAATACACATAAAAGAGTTAAAGTTTTAGTAACAAATTACAACAATAATAGTACATATAAAATAGTTAAATTATATAACATGACCAAGATTAAAATTATAATATTACATATAATTAAAAAATCGTAAAATCTTACTATATCATTATTCGTAAATATCTTCATCGACATCATGTCGAACCCATTGATGTTGTGTACTAGTACTAGGGATATTTTCATCTAAGTTTTGTTCTGGAAAAGGTAATGTTTCTGATCTTTCGACGATGTCATCTCTACTTCCATTACCCATGTCAAACAAGTCTCTAGGGGTGTTCCGGAGTACAACATACCAACCCGCATCAGTTGGATCTTTCGAATAAAAAACTTGTTTCACTTGAGAGGAAAATGCATATGGCTTGTCCATCAATTGTTGTCCAGTGTGAATCAAGCGAGAGAAATTCACCATTGTAAAACCAAATTGATCTTTTTTAATTCCTCGAGCAGTATTAACATCAGCCCAATCACACCGAAATAAGACAACTTTCCATCTGCCATAGTAATCCAACTCAATAATGTAGGTAAGAAGTCCGTAATACTCCACATTACCCTCAACCGGATTACTGTCCCTAGCACTAGCATAACTTGTAATTGAAGAATTAACAACAACTCCACAATTTTGAGTTCTCCTCATTCTCTCGCGATACTTTATATGAAATCTGTATCCATTGATAAGGAAGGCACTATATCTTTTTATTACTCTGTTCGGACCTTGAGAAAGCCATTTAACTTCGTCATTGACATCCTTCCCACTCTAAACCTATTGAATCGAAAGTAAATTGAAAAATTATAAATGTATTATGTAAAAACATTCTTATTTGATTAACTAAATTTCGCGAATATATGTAACTTATTAACTTTAGTTACATACCGTTTGGCTTAACAATTCATGAAAAGATTCTGTGAATAACTTATTAATATCTCGATGTTGTAATCTTTGAGAGCGTGCACGAGATCTCAAAATTTGTTTGTACTCACTATGTTAAAAACAAGTTTAATTGGTTAGAAGATAAACAAATCAAAACGACGAATATGTGAGGAAATTTTAGAACTTACTTGCGTAACGGTTCAACTAAATCGTGGTGAAAAAGTACATATCGATGTACTTGTATCCACGATATATCATTTAATTCTGCAATTTCAACTTTGCCGATTAATTCTCCGTAACTTTGGAATAAATAAGTTTCGGCCAAGTTATGATCATTGATCCCAACATTTCTAGTTGGTCTATTCAATCGTGTTTCAACATCTTCTAAATATCTAGAATAGAAGGTCATGCACTCCTCTGCCAAGTAGCCTTCAGCAATTGATCCTTCTGGATAACGCTTATTGCGACAATAAGATTTCAATTTGCTTAGGAACCTAAACACGATATACAATATTTATCAAAAGTTGTAACTAAATGTATAGAGGCGAATGAATAAATACTTGAGAAATAAATTAGCACCTTTCTATAGGATACATCCATCGATAAAAAACCGGTCCACCAAGTATTGCTTCGTGAGGGAGATGGATTACCAAGTGCACCATAATAGTGAAGAAGGAAGGTGGAAAGATCTTCTCCAAATTGCATAAAGTCAAAGCAGCTCAATCCTGTACTTTCTTAAGTTCTTCAACATCCAAAACTTTTCCACAAATAGCTTTCATTATATTGGATAGTTCAATTATACAGGACGTCACATTTTTTGACATGCAGCACTGTAAAGCAACTGGGAGTAAATCTTGCATCAAGATGTGGTAATCATATGATTTTAATGAATATAATCTTCAATCTTTAAGACTCACACATCGAGATATATTTGATGCAAACGCATCTGGGACCTTTATATCCTTCAACACCATGCAAAACACCTCTTTCTCTTTCTTTGACATTGAAAAAATAGAAGGCGACAACCGATATTTCCCATTCGAAAGTACTTAAGGATGAACATCACGCCGAATTCTCATGTCAACTAAATCAAGTCGACTCTGAAGATTGTCTTTTGATTTTCCATCGACATTTAAAATTGTCCTAATTATGTTCTTGCAGACATTCTTCTCAATATGCATGACATCAAGATTGTGGCGTAAAATGTTGTGCTCCTAATAAGGAAACTAAAAAAAAATACTCCTTTTTTTCCACAAGTCTGCCCCATTAGGATCATCCTCTTCGTTAGATTCATCATCAGATTCATCCCTCGATCTTCTCCTTGTTTGCGTGATAGGTGGTTGATTTATCTTCCCGTAACTGAAGTTGATATCTTTTAACATAAACAAGATTTCAGATCCAACGGTCTGCTCAGGAGTGCCTCTGTACTCTTCAGTATCGTCAAATAGAGTCCTCTGAAATCTAAATTTATGATTTCCATCTAACTACCGACGATGGCCCATGTAAGAGAACTTCTTCCCATTATACAACCACTTCGAACAAGTTTGTACAGCACAACAAGGACAGGCATAATGTCCTTTAGTACTCCAACCCGATAAATTAGCATAAGCTGGGAAATCATTAATTGTCCACAATAAAGCTGCACGTAAATTAAAGTTCTCCTTTCTTAATACATCATATGTCTCAACACCCGACCATAACTGTTTTAACTCTTCAATAAGTGGCTGCCAATAGATGTCAATATCATTTCCGGGACCTTTATCTCCAGGGATAATCATTGATAAAATAAATGAAGATTGCTTCATGTAAATCCATGGAGGCAAATTGTAAGGAACAAACACTACAGGCCAAGTACTGTACGAAGTACTCATGATTTTAAAAGGATTAAAGCCATCAGCTGCTAGCCCAAGCCTCACATTCCGAGGATCGTTTGCAAAGCTTGGAAATTTACTGTCAAACAATTTCCAAGCTAAAGAATCAGCAGGATGCCTTAATAATCCATCATCGGTTCATTGATCATTATGCCACCTCATAGAATCGGCCGTCTTTGACGACATGAAAAGCCTTTGAAGTCTTGGTATTGTGGGAAAATATCGCATAAACTTGACTGGCTTCTTTCTTAAATGTGCCCCACCTTCATCCCCATTCACATCTTCTGTACTCTCATTCATCCAATGAGACTTACTACAAACATAACAAGACTGTTGGTTCTTCTGATCAGCCGAGTACAACATACATTCATTTGGGCAACTATGAATTTTATCGTACCCAAGGCCCAAATCTTTTATTAGTCTCTTCATATCTTGACAAGACTGGGGGATTTTTGCAAACGGAAACATCTCTTTCAGAAACTCTAGCAGCATTGTAAAAGAGTTTTCGGTCCACCCTCCCAAACATTTTAAGTGAAATAGAGGAATATAGAAGGACAATTTCGAATATTTTGATCCCTCGTAAAGTTCTTCGTTCATTTCGTTAAGTAAATTGTAGAACTTCGCCGATTCTTCATTTGGCTCCTCATCAGGTGCACTTGTTCCCGTTTCGCAAAAAAAACATTTCCGTCAATATTACAATCGTCGGATGCAATAAAGTTAGGTGGAAACGATTGCTCACCATGATTGTGCATATTAAATGCATCCCGTAACATACCTTTCATGTCATCTTGTCTAACATACTGGTGGTAATCAGTATCAGGATAAGTCGGATTAATCATTGAAGAAGTTCCACTAGATGTACACTCTCCATGGAAAATTCATTTTTTATACCCCCGAATAAAGCCGTCAACAATTAGATGCTCGTAGACAACTTCACGAAAATGCCAATTGATGTTGCCACACTTCTTACACGAGCAAAGAATCATATTCTCTTGGCTTGCATTTTGAAATGCAAAATTTAGAAAAGTTTGTACTCCATTTCGATAGACATTGCTTACCCTTGACAATTTCATCCAACTCCTATCCATTTCGTAGTTCTTGAAATCTAAAGTTGACAATAAATTACACGGTTAAGTTGTTTATTTATAAGTATAACTAAGTTATGTAAGTTATGATATGATATATATTTATGTATTATGTAAGTTATGTAAATTATGTAAGTTATCCGAATTATGTAAATTATGTACGATATGATATATATCTATGTATTATGTAAGTTATGTAAATTATGCAAGTTGTTCATCTTATGTAAATTATGTAAGATATGATATATACTTATGTATTACGTAAGTTATGTAAATTATGTAAGTTGTTTATCTTATGTAAATTATGTAAGATATGATATATATTTATGTTGATGGGATTGTGATTGTGTTGATGGGAAAACACAAGGAAGTGAAGATGTGGTTATTAGATTAAATTTGAAAGTTTAGGGTTAATTAATTAATTTGAATTAAGTCCATCATGTGTGCTAAATTATGGTTATTCTTTTTAGTCACATGAATGCTAAATCAACTCAGGAATGAATGAGCTAATTCCTTAAAATAAATTAAAAAAATTATTTTCCAAGTAAGTCAAGTTTAATTTTTTTAACAATATTTAAAAAAACAATTTAATTTAATTAGATAATTTAAAAATTAAAATAAAAGTAGACAAAATATTTTTAGTGATTAAATTAAAATCAAATAAAATATTTAAAATAAAACTTTAAATACAATTTAATTTAATTAGGTAATTTAAAAATAAAATAAAAGTAGACAATATTTTTCGTGATTAAAATAAAATAAAATAAAATAAAATATTTAAAATAAAACTTTAAATACAATTTAATTTAATTACTTAATTTAAAAATAAATAAAAGTAGAAATATTTTTAAGTGATTAAAATAAAATAAAATAAAATATTTAAAATAAAACTTTAAATACAATTTAATTTAATTACGTAATTTAAAAAAATAAAATAAAAGTAGACAAAATATTTTTAGTGACTAAATTAAAATCAAATAAAATATTTAAAATAAAACTTTAAATACAATTTAATTTAATTAGGTAATTTAAAAATAAAATAAAAGTAGACAATATTTTTAAGTGATTAAAATAAAATAAAATAAAATATTTAAAATAAAACTTTAAATACAATTTAATTTAATTACTTAATTTAAAAATAAAATAAAAGTAGACAATATTTTTCGTGATTAAAATAAAATAAAATAAAATATTTAAAATAAAACTTTAAATACAATTTAATTTAATTACGTAATTTAAAAATAAAATAAAAGTAGACAATATTTTTCGTGGTTAAAATAAAATTTAGAAAATATTTAAAATAAAACTTTAAATACAATTTAATTTAATTAGATAATTTAAAAATTAAAATAAAAGTAGACAAAAAATTTTTAGTGATTAAATTAAAATCAAATAAAATATTTAAAATAAAACTTTAAATACAATTTAATTTAATTAGATACTTAAAAATTAAAATAAAAGTAGACAAAATATTTTTAGTGATTAAATTAAAATCAAATAAAATATTCAAAATAAAACTTTAAATACAATTCAGTTTAATTAGGTAATTTAAAAATAAAATAAAAGTAGAAAATATTTTTCGTGATAAAAATAAAATAAAATAAAATATTTAAAATAAAACTTTAAATACAATTTAATTTAATTAGATAATTTAAAAATTTAAATAAAAGTAGACAAAACATTTTTAGTGATTAAATTAAAATCAAATAAAATATTTAAAATAAAACTTTAAATACAATTTAATTTAATTAGGTAATTTAAAAATAAAATAAAAGTAGACAAAATATTTTTCGTGATTAAAATAAAATAAAATAACATATTCGAAATAAAACGTTAAATACAATTTAGTTTAATTAGGTAATTTAAAAATAAAATAGAATATTTAAAATAAGGTTGGAGAAAAAGTCGGCCATTATTATTATTTTAATAGAAACGCAAGCTACGGAATTAAATCAAGATAAGGTCAGTACAATGTCATCTCAATCATCCAAGCTGACACCATCATTGTATATGTTTAAATGACTAAACTGGCAAAGAAGTTTATTTTATGACTACACTGGCCCAGTTTAATAACAAAAATAAATTCATATATATTTGTGTTATTATCCAATTTATATTTGTATGATAAATAAGATTAATAATAATTGATATTAAAAATAAAATAACATAATCAAATCTTTATCAGTTCTGCTTCCATATTTCATTTCAAAACTATATATTACAAAATATCACAACTAATTTATACAAAAGAACATGGTAATAATTTTTTTCCAAAAAAGGAACATGGCAAATTGAATGGTAGATAACAGACAACATAAGGCAGAAAACTAGATGGCAAATGTAAAGTAAGTAAAATGATCCAAAATTTGAAAAAGATCCAATATGTAAAGTAAGAAAACACTATACTTTATATTTCTATTAGCCAAACATATTAACTAAATAACATGGCAGTTGAACTCGTAAAATAATCATTAATCATAATTCATTTTCACGTACTCAACTTACAACAATACATTCATTTATAAGCTTTCCCACATGCGCATATTAGCGTAAGTTGAACTATACCTCATGGTTAACTAAGCAAAATTTTACAAACACATACAAGCATATCTAAATAACCAAATTTCACTTGCAACATAACCAATTCATACATTGCTCACTTGACTAACATTAATCATTTTTCATGTAATTTAGCCAAATCAAAACATGTCAATTTCATATGCTATAAATCATGCTGAAATTTCATATACATAAGTAAATCAATTTATATATATTCGGTCATTTAATATGACTTCCATATAACAGTTAAAACATATTCATTCTTGCCATTGTAAACCAAACATAAATAGTCAAATATCATAGCCGAACATACAATAATATATATATATATATATATATATATAACAATTTGACCTTTACATCCCAAATCACCAAAATTCATGACATAAGTACATATATCATCAACCAAATATAACAGGTCATCACTGCCATTTCCCAAACTAATAAATAAACAAATTACAGTCAAAATGTAATTCAATAATAAACCATACCCAAAACACATCCAACAACCATACTTAATTCACTTGATAACAGCCACAAATGCATATCATACCAATTAACAATCTTACCAAGATGAGCTAATTATAAACAATACTTATCATTACTTCATACCAAATCATATATCTAAGTAAAATGATTTTTTTTCAAAATCATCATGATGAAACTATTATTGATGAGAATTTTGAACTAAAACGTACCTTAATAATTTCAACAAGCTGGTCTACTCCACTCTCACCAGGAAACAGAGGTGAGTCGAAAAATAATAGTATTTGTTAAGTAATTGAAAGTGAAAATGCATATAAATAAGCAAAAAAAGTATGCAATGAAACACATGCTCGATAGTACCTAGAACTAATGTAAGATATGTTTGGTTCCCCTTTCACCTGACAAAGTAGTTTTTCAACAACCTGGTCTACTCCACTCTCACCAGCAAACAGAGGCTGGAGTAAAAAAAGTTGTATTTCTTAAGTAAGTTAAAGCAAAAATGCATAGAAATAAGTTAAGTAATTTAGCAACAAAATATGTACCTAGAACAGATGTTAATGGCTGTGGTGTATTTAGTTGCACCAAATATTAATTTAGGTGGTCGATAGTACCTACAAAAGATGTAAGATAATAAGAGTAGCACCAAATATATTTCAGTTCAAGCAAATATAAAAACTTGATCAATATCAATACCAAATATTACTTCGAAGATTAAATGGCAGCTTCAGTTGAACCAATAGTTGCAGACACATGAATTGTTCATTTGAATTATTCTTGTAAGATTAACGTTTAATGCTACTTGTTTAAGACTAACTTCCTACATGTTTGTAAGTTCAACCGAATATGTACTTCAATCCTACTTAATGCTATGTTACACGGACTGTTCTCGTTTTCTGAAAAGTGGCACATATGCCCTGCACATATTCAGAGGATTGAGATAAAATCCTTCAAACATACGGCGTTTTCAACAAAGCGCCGCTAATGAGACCTTTTGCGGCATTTTATGCGAAGCGCCGCTAATGCCACTTCTATCTACACTACAAAACGACGCCGTTCAAAATTAAAGTCGATTACAATTTGTGGCGTTTTCTATAAAAACGCTACTAATATTCATATGAACCGACACCGTTTTACTTTAATGTACAATTAAATTTTGTGGCGTTTTGTTAAAAACGCCGCCATTTCCTATCGTTTGCGGTGTTTTATATATAAACGTCGCTAATACCTTTGATAATAAAAAATATTTTTTAAAAATTGATCAAAATTTAAAACTATATATTTATAATTTCTTCTAAATTATATCCAAATAATGTTACTGTAGTACAAAATATATATTTCATATATTTATATTAGGTGTATGCAATATATAAATTAATACACATTTTAAAATACATCAATATATTTTTATATTGAATAAATATAAATATTATGTATGCAATATATAAATTAATGAAATAAAAACATGATGCTATTTATATCAATAATTGTGTTAATATTTTACAAGCTCAAGATCAAATTATAGTTCGTGTACACAATTGCACACTAAACCATTTTTCATCTTAGCTATTTGGGATTTAACCCATTTTGATATATATTCTTTTAAAATAATAATTTATATATATTTATCTTATTTATATTTATCTTCTAAATTAAAATCCAAAATTATACTCTAAACCCTAAAGCCCTAAACCCTAATTCCTAAGCCCTAAACCCATCCCTAAATCATAAACCCTAAACCCTAAACCATATCCCCAAACTCTAAACCCCAAAACCATTCACAGTAACCCCTAAACCAAGTACCACAAATCCTAGACCATAAAGCCCAAACTATAAACTCTAAAAACCGTTAACCCTAAACCATAATCCTGGACATATTTTTGGGAATTCGTGTGGCCAATGTTAGTGTAGTACAAATTAAAACACATATGTTTATATTCTTATATTAAATAACATCGGTATAGTACAAAATGGCATGAATCTCAGTAAAATCCAAATGTTCTTCAGTTCTAATAGTATCATTTACTTGAAGCCTAAACCTAAACTTACACCCTAAATATATAGAATCTTAATAATTTATTACAAGTTCTAATTATAATATATATATTACAAGGGACAAAAGTAATTAAAATAGAATCTTAATGCTTACCAAAACCCTAAAATAATTTAATTTTTTATCATTAATCATAACCTCTAATCCCTAATAGCATAACCCCTAAAACCATAAACATTAATATTAATTCGACCCTAGCTAATATACCTAAAACACAGTAAACCCCAAAACTCAAACTCTAAAACATAAACCCATAACCTAAAATAATAAACATTATATCATAAACCCTAAAACTCTAAATTAACCATAGTCATTAAACCTAAAATTCATAACATTAAACATTCAAATAACATAAAATTTTTTGCAGCGTTTTAATAAAAAAGGCTGCTAATGCCCCTATAGCTCACCAAAAGACGACGTCGTTTTTCTCAAAACTTTTGCGGCGTTTTTAAACAACCGCCGCTAATGCTTCACCTATTGTGGCGTTTTAGAAAAAATGCCGCTAATTCTTGATATATTGCGGTGTTTACAGGAAGCGCCGCTAAAGCCTCTATAGCTCACCAATGCACGACGTCGTATTTCTCAAAACTTTTGTGGCGTTTTTAGACAACCGCCGCTAATGCTTCACCTATTGTGGCGTTTTATAAAAAATGCCTCTAATTATCGATATATTGCGGCGTTTTCAGGAAGCGCCGCTAATGGCTATATAGCTGAGCAATACACGGCGTCGTTTTCCTCAACACTTGTGCGGCATTTTTACAAAACCGCCGCTAATAGTCCCATTTAGCGGCATTTTTTTTAGAAGCGCCGCTATACCTCTAACCTTTAGCGGCGTTTGTATTCAACCGCCACTAATGTAAATCTTTTGCGGTGTTTTTTGTCCAAACGCCGCTGAAAGCGCCGCTAAATGTCTATTTTGCTGTAGCGTAAGTAAATTTAGAATATACATATAATACAAGAGAAAGAAAGTGAAAAATATTTTTGATTTTGTGTTATTGTTCCAATCCCTTACAATGTTGGGTAGCTGCCAAAAATCAACATAAATTATAATGTTATGCTTTTGAACTTATTTCTCTATATATACACTTGCAATAAACCAAAGCCGACAACAATTGAGAGCTACCATATTCTATCAAAAGTTGAAGTTTGTGAAAGTACGATCAATGGTTACTAACACAATCGTGTATGAATTGATGGATATGTAACCTAGGTGTATGAATAGTTAGTATCGTGTTTATGGATGTATTGTTTTTTTATTAAAATTAATATGTATCAGATTCTTTCCATGTGTCATTATTTTGTTTTAAAAAATTAATATACGTGTATAAAAATATTTATAAATATCAATTAAATAACACTAAATAAATTTTAAATATAAAATACTCATCAATAAACTCCACAAATAAAATTCATTATTCAATGAATTAACAAGAAAAAGAACTGAAGGGTGAGTAGGATTTTTTTTTTATAATCAGGTGAATAGGGGTTTTTATATTATATTTTAGTTTAAAATGTTAGTAAATTTTTGAGTAGTTAGAAAATTTCAGTTTAGTCATTAGCATAATAGTAAATAGTTAAAAGTTTTATTTTTTTTTAATATTATTTAAGCATCGGTTGGTATACTATGTTTCAATCGGTGTGATTGGAATTGATCGAAACAAGGAGATGTAACCTATATGAATTAGAATTTTCACCAATGTAGAAAATGGTGTTGTGTGTTCTGCATTAAAGTTGGATCAATGTACTTCAACTGGTATGACTGGAACTGATGGAGAACTGACCACCATGTTTTTTCAACCATTCTCATGGACCTTTTCATTGTCCTTTCTAATTCAAATCAAGGAAAGCTCGTAGTTAAACCACAATAATTCAGATTTTATATGGATATTTTGCGCATGAAAATTGTTACTCATTATATTTATCGATGTTGCGATTGTATATTCAATAGATATGCCAAAGCTTTAGTCAACCAATACTGATTTTTTTTCTCAATAATCTTGAGAGAAAGAAACATTAGGTTCAAAATTAGTTTTATAAAGTTAAATGATAATAGTACACGAATTAATGTTTAATGATAAAAAGAGGAGTTGGTTTTATGTATTATAAAGTTATAAATTAGTACATGATTATATTCAAATCATAAAACAAATGAAGACAAATGTGATTATAAAAAAAATTATAAATTAATAAAATCTTATTGAAATAGCCAACAGAAAGAAATACACTTGTCCTTCGATAAGATAATTTGCCTAACCCTTATGAAACATGATTTGATCTTCCTGGAGCTTTATGATTCGGCAAGTTAGGTTGGCTAAATGCTAAAACTTCATTAGCATTAAAGCCTAACTCACTTATTTTTGCAATTGAAATTCTCAAAAAAATTTCTATATAGACCCAATTTTGAGAGCTTTCACTAAAAAGCAACAAACCAAAAATATTTAGATATGACACCAGAAAATAACTTGGAGGCTTGTCAAGTTGAGAAATTAGCCACTATTCTAGTTATTGGCACAACAAATTCACCCAACTGCTTCTACCAAGCTAATTATCCAGATTTTTATTTTGAGTGAATAAAAGTGTTAGAGTTGTGTGACTCAAATTTTAAGAGATAATTTACAAGTCAAGTTAAAAAGTTATTTTTTCTTTCTAGAAGATTTAGTATTTATTAGTATAATATATTTAGCATTTATTAGCATAATTTATTTGACCTACGAATTTAGCCTATAAATAGGCTCTTTTACAACCTTAGAAAGACACCCATTAAAATATTAGAACTCATAACATTTTTGGAGAATTTTATGTTTACGGTTTGAGGGTTCTTTATTTTCGGGTTTCGATGTTTAGTTTTATCTCCATCTTTTACACTATTCGTTCTTTTTCCATTATAGTAAAATTATATTTAACCATCATTTTTTATCCTCTTTGGAGGGGTTTTTCTACGTTAAATTTGTGTGTCCAATTTCTTAATTTCTTCAGCTATTTTTACTTGTTCATTGCTTAATCGGGTTGATCCCCAACAAGTGGTATCTGAGCTAGTTCAATTTTTTGTAGACTAGCCCATTCAGAGATGGCAACAATAAGGTTTGACATTGAGAAGTTCGATGGTGTCACAAATTTCAAATTGGTGACAAGTTCGGATAATGGCAATTTTAGTTTAGACTGACCTGGATAAGGTTGTTATCGAGAAAAAGCCTGAGAATCTAGATCAGATAGAATGAGAAGAGCTTGATGAAAAGGCAATCCAGTTATGCCTCACAAATAGGGTATTGCAGGAGGTATTGATGGAGAAAACCATATCCGCTTGTGGAAAAGGTTAGAAACTCTTTATGCGACTATGTCTCTGGCTAACCGTTTAGTTTTTAACAACATATATTTACGTTTCACATGAACGGAGGTGAGCTTATTACTCTTTTGAATTATTAGAGATCACATTAGTCAATTTATTACTCTTTTGAATTATTTAAAGAATGTTGAGGTTAAGATTGATTGTAATGCCCTGAATTATTTAATTTTGTTTTTGAGAATTTTGACATAACTGAGTATCTGCATCAGTGGTTAAGTGATTTGATGTGTGTTTGAGGTTTTGGGTTCAAGTCCCATTTTTGGAAAATATGTTATTTTTTATCCAACTCTTATCTCTCTTAGGTGGGCTTATGTTATATTTTTGGTAAGCTCATATCAGAATGAGTCTGCTGGTTCGAGTGGTAAGGTGTTAGCTTGCCTTGAGGTCTCGTGTTCGAATCTCTGTGCGAGCGTGGATGTTAATTTTTGCTCTTGTGAGTGTTTTGATGGTATAGTAGAGGTTCGGTGAAAGTGGAAGTCTATGGTAGTGGATGAGAGTAGTGGGTCGGTTTTAGGGGGATTTGTTAGTTAGTAAGATAATGGGGAGTTGGAATAATCTTTTTTATTATTTTCTTTTACTTTTTATTTTATTTTTTCTCTTTCTCCTAAAAATCAATTAGTTCTTTTCATGTTCTTTTTCTTTGGGTTTTATTTCTTTTGTTTTTCTTAGTCTACTTTCCTATTCAAGTATCTCAAGTTTGGTTTGGGGAAATATTTTTCATGCAAGTTCGATTGCTATTGTTTTGGTAAGTATATGACTTTATTTAAGTTTTGGTTATGGAAATTGATGAATAGGTTGGGGGTTTCGTTTGTGTTGTAGTGTGTTTAAGGGGTTTTCTTTTGACCATTTTCCTTTTGGTTTATTGTTTGATAATCGATTAGGGGAGAATTGCGAGTCAGTGGTTGTTTCTCCCGTTGAGTGATTGTTGTGTGTCGCTGTCTTCGAGGGTAAGTGAGCCCACCAAATTCTGTATGGTTACGGTTGTTTGGGTTTTTCAACATGTTAAGGACATTGATGATGTTGAATCAATAATTCGAGAGTTTATGTGGCTTGATTTGTTAAAGTATTGATAATTATAGGTACTAGGATCATCACCTTTGGAAGTACTTCAAAATCAAACAAAGTGTGTAACGAAAACACAAGAAAATGAGGTTTGACGAAAGCCAAAAAGTGGTCTATCGATGCCACACGGGTGTGTGCCCGGTTGTGTGTGAGATACAGCTCTGTGATGGGTGAGTGTGTGGTCATGTGGGTCATACGGACTAGGCCGAATTAGGCGTGTGGGACGTAATAGCATGTATGTTATGTATATGAGCATGCGGGACATGTCAACTCTATTATATCTATATATCTGCATTATGTATCTGTATATGGGGTGGGATCTGTTAATTGGAGGAAGTATTTTGTAAATGTGATATTTCGTCGTTATTCTAGCAGCACAGCTACAAATTATTCTGATGATTGTCGTAAAGGCATTATGTGGTTTGTAGGGCTGGGTAAGTGTTTTATACCCCACATGGTGTGTTGGGATAGACAAAGATGGTGTGTAAAGGATGGGGGTAGGACTTTGCATATCTGTATGACTCTATTGGTCTGATTCTGTTAAGGGCTTATGTTCGTATCTGTATCTGTTCTGTACACGAAAAATCTGAGTATATATGCATGTTTGTTCCGTTGAGTTACACACTGAGTTTATGAAAACTCATCTCTGTTTGTCTATTCTGTTCAGGGAATCCTTAGACATAGGCGGGTCGGTGCGACAGAGTCTCAGCAGTGACCACTAGTTCACGAATTGGTTTAATTAATAGTTTTATTTAGATTCTAGACTATTTTGAGAGATTGTAATTTTTGAGACTTTTTGGATTGTTGATTTTAATTTTGGATTTTGAAGTAGTTTAGACTATTATTCTACAACTTTTAACAAAACAATTTACGAAAATAATGGTTTTACGCAAACAAATATTTTTTTTCTGAAATCAAGCTCGGTTTTTAACTGTAACACCCTCAATAATTTATTTTTGATTCCGCTTCTATCTGAAACAACTGTGTATCTGCTTCAGTGGGTAAGTGTTTTAATGTGTGTGTGAGGTCTTGGGTTCAAGCCTCACTTCTGTCAATTTTGTTATTTTTGGATCCAAGCCTTATTCTAGTTCAGTGGGCTTTTATTAAAATGTCTGTTAACTCATATCAGAATGATTCTGTTGGTTCGAGTGGTAAAGGGGTTGGTGTGTTGGAGGTCTTGTGTTCGAATCTCTACTTGAGCAAGAGAGTTTATTTTTGCTACAGTAGACTGAGAGAAATTTGAGGGGTTAGTGGGAGAGATTTGAGGGATGGGAAGTTGATCTTGATAATTATTCTTGATTTTTTTATTCTTTTTCAAAAAAAATTTCCTCTCTTTTCAAAAAAATATTGACATCGGTTCTTCTCTTATTCTTCTTCTGATTTTTTTTCCAATTTTGCAAAACTGCTGTTGAATCCTTGCGTTTTGGGGAAATTCATCGTTATTTGTTCAATTGGTAAGTGAATTTGGGTATTCTGTAACTTCTGTTCCATAACAGGGTTTTGGGTATATCTGTTGTTTGGCAGAATCGTGTTTAGTTCGGGGCTGACTTATGCCAATTGATGTGTAGGAGAAGGCGGTGGTGGAGGAGAGTCACTCTGACGGTTGGAATCATGATGTTGTTTGCTTCTGTCGATGGTAAGTTTTTGTATTTTTTCAGGAATTGATAGTCGATTCGTTAAGTAGTTACTAAGAGCTCAATGGATTACTGTTTCTTAGGTTTCAGAGTGCTTGGTGTTGCTGTCGCATCTTAAACGAACTAGGTGTATACCCAAAACGTTAAAAATCAAGCTTCAGCGAAAGCTGAAAAACTTCACTGTCGACGCCATACGGGCATGTGGCCGCCCGTGTATATAGCCTTGTGCGAGACACGATCGTGTGGTCGATGAAGGCATGGCCATGCGCTGCACATGGGCATGGCCAAGTAGGGTGTGTAGGCCCACAATGGCATGTCATACGGGCCAGGCCGTGTGGGCCACACGGGTATATGGGTCTATAATTCTAAAATTTTCTTAGGGTCGCACAGGTCACTCCGATCGACTGTGGGCCTACTGTAGGGTCCGTAAGGGATAACTATACCCTAAATTGTATGTTAGGACATTCTGATAGACTGAACTGTGTAAAATACTAAATGTATGCTTCAATATTTTGATGTATGAGTATCTATTATCCGTATAAAACATGTTGAGCATGTTATATCAGCATCTAATTTCTATATTTGTTATTAGGGTGGGGATTTATATGTATGGAGGAAGTATCTGAAAGGCGTTAATCACCTATATGTTGGCAGCTTGGCTACATATATATTCTGATATGTGTCTTAAAGGCACAATGTGGTGTGCAGGGATGAGTGGGTATTTTAAACCCCACATGGTGTGATGGGATGGTCAGAGATGGTGTGTAGAGGATGGGGGTAGAACTTATGCATATTTGTGTCTGTAATCTAAATCTGGATCTGATTCTAAATTTGGAACTGTATCTGCTTCAAACTAAATATCTAAATCTGTATGCTTGTATGCTTAATTCTGTGGGTTGCACACTTAGTTTATATAAACTCACATCTGTTGTCTGTTCTGTTCAGGTAATCCGCAGACCTAGGTGGATTGGTGCGGCGGAGTCTTATGGTGACCACTAGTCCACGAACTAAGTTAATTAAGGGTTTTTTTTATTTATTTTAAAGGTTATTTTTTAGAGTTTTGTATTAACTGGACTTTTCGAACTATTTTCTAAATTTTAGGGTTTTGAATTTTGTTTAATAATTTATCTAGACAACACGCTAAAAACATGGTTTCTATCTTCAAAGGTTTTCTAAAAAAATACATGAACTACATTTTTAAAACTTAATGGTTTTGTTACATTTCCGCTGTGGATTACATTTTTAACAAATAATTGGGATTAAGTAACACCTTCAGAAATTGGCATAAATGAGTACGAATTTTTGAATCATGAATAATTTGGATGAGACGACTGTGTATTCAAACTCTATCTTGTGACAGATCTGAATTCAGTCATAATATCTAGGTCGGGTTTGGGGTGTTACATCAACTATAACGACTTATAAACTTTCGCTGCAACTTATGTTTTACTTAAAAGGGAAATTAATGACGGTTTCACTTCAGAGAATAATAATAATTTTTTCAAAAATGTGAACTCTTTTAGAACAATTAATACGAAAAGTTTTAACATGAAAGTATTGTTTTAAAACCCTTCTTCGTAACATTTCCAGATTCGGTCACAACGTCTAGGCTAGATTTGGGGTGTTACATTGGTGATGAAGATCATGCTATGCTATTATTGTGCTTTTTACCCTCTTCATACAAGTCTTTCAGGGAGGCCTTAATTTATGGCAGAGAGAAACTCTCGTTCGAATATGTGAATGGTCATTTGTTGAGTAAAGACAAACTCGACAATGAGTTTGGCTCAGATAGAAAAAAAGATAGGCAAGCTTCCATTTTGGTAGCATAAAAGAAGCGAGACAAAAAGTGTTCGCTATTTTAAGAAGTTAGGTTACGTCAAAGCATATTGTTACAAACTACGAAATAAAAGGGCTGCTGAGAGTAGCGAGGAAGATGTTGGTGCTAATTTGGATGGCGAAAGTGGTGATGATTTCTTATTAGTGTCAACGAGCGATAACTCTGAGCTTTCATCCGATTGGATCCTCGATTCGAGATGTTCTTTCTACATATGTCCCAATAGAGAATGGTTCTCTACGTACAGTTCAGTTGAAGGTGAGCTGTATGCATGAGAAATGATTCATCTAGTAAGGTAATTAGTATTGGTGCTATTAAAATTAGTATGCATGATGAGACGATTAAGACACTCTTAAATTTCAGGTATGTACCTGATTTACGAAAAAATCTCATCTCCTTAAGTATTTTAGACTCGAAAGATTGCATAATCAACATCAAGTCGAGTAGTATTAAGGTGTCTCGTGGGGCTCTCATTTTGTTAAAAGGTAAAAGGGCCGATAATCTTTATATTTTGGAAGGTTCTATAGTGATTAGTGAAACTAGACATCCCTTGTCCGTTACAGAGTCGAAGTCAACTCATTTGGAGTGGAGGCAACTTGGTCATCAGAGGGAAAAAGGTATGATCGTTTTGTTGAATAGATGTTCTCTTTTGGATGTAGGTTTTGAAAATTTAGGGAACTGTGTTTGTGAAAAGCAGACCCAGGTTAGTTTTGATTTGACAGTGCACAAGTCGAAGGCTAGAATTCTTCCAACTTCAAGATAGGCCTGTGGCAAACTTTGGTAAAAATAGAATTGTGAGAATTCGTGTCAAATTGCAGATTGTTAGAGTTATGTGACCCAAATTCAAAGAGACTACTTGCAAGTTAAGTTAAACAAAATATATTTTTTTAGAAGATTTAGTATTTATTAGTATAATATTTTAGCATTTATTAGCATAATTTAATTGATCTGCAAATTTAACTTATAAATAGGCTCTTTTAAAACCTTAGAAATACACCCATTAAAATATTAGAACTCGTAACACTTTTAGAGAATTTTGTACTTACGGTTTGAGGGTTCTTTGTTTTCAAGTTTTAGGGTTTAGTTTTATCTCTATCTTTTGTACTCTTCATTCTTTTTCCATTATAGTAAAATTATCTTTGTCCGTGGTTTTTTATCCTCTTTAGAAGGGTTTTTCCATTTTAAATTTCTATGCTCAATTTCTGAATTTCTTCTTCTATTTTTACTTGTTCGTTTCTTAATTGGGTCGTTCCCCAACAAAAAGTCAACACATGATGCAATTGAAAGACAAATTTCAACAAATATGTAAGTATCATAGTTTTGTAAAAGCTAGGAATGGATTGTTATTTTATATGTAATCTTCCATCAAATTAATTTTCCATTTCCTCACTAATATATATGTAATTTATATATGTTACTAGGTGAGAAATCTACAATAAAAAAACGTTATGTAACACCCCTAACCCGTATCCGTCGCCGAACTAGGGTTAAGAGGCATTACCAGACATATCGGAACATTTCGCAATCATTTCACAATCAAAAGTCATACATCATCATATCATAGTCAAATATCAACATAAAGTTCCTTTCTTAGATCAACGAGACCTTAAACATACTTTAGAGAAGGTTCATGACTAAATCGATCTCGTATAAAAAATTTTAGACACTTAGAAAAATTTCATGGAATAACAGGTGTACCACACGACCGGAGACATGCCCGTGTGTCTTGGCTGTGTCAAAACTGACTTGGGTCACACGGCTGACCATACGCCCGTGTGTCTAACCTGTGTACCCTTTGAAATGGCCACACACGCCCATGTGCCAAGGCTGTGTGCCTCACACGGCTACCAGACACGCCCGTGTGTCTAGGTCGTGCTTGAGACTGACTTTAAATTGTAGGACTACCCTAAGGGACACATGGCCGTGTAACATGATCGTGTGTCACACATGGCTGAGACACACGCCCGTGTCTCTGCCCATGTGGAGAAAAATAGGCTACTTGAAAAGCCATTTTGCCACCCTATATACATAAGCTTTTAAGACCACATTTCATAACCCAATATGCAACCAAAACATTTCCAAAACAAGCCTCACTCATACTTCAATATCATTAATCATTTCCATACATAATTCCAACTCAAACATACTAATTCCATGTAACTAATTCATACCTTGAACACATGATTCATATCGCATTTATAACCATTTCAACCACAAAACTAACTTACCAAAAAGACCATTTCACTAGGCCATATATATACACCAAATTTACCATATTTGCATCATTTATCATATACCAAAATCAAACTATAAGTTCAACCATAATCAACCCATATCTCATGGCATGATATACCCATCTCAAAATATACCACACTAATTCTAGCCTATACATGCCATACTTTGATATATATATTTTCAAAAGGTACCAAAATAATATTTGATAGTGTGGTGATGATCCTCGACGATCTCTGAGCTTCCAATAGCTTCGATATCTATAACATAATGCAAACACATACAAAGTAAGCTTTCAAAAGCTTAGTAAGCCATATACAAATAAACTTATATTTTTAAGCATAATTGCATCATAAAATACATATACTCTATAGCCAAATACTATCACAAACCACATAGTTCATATGCATTTCACATATTCCCAATTCATTTGCACATATAACATATTTTCTCATACTTATATCACATATCATCACTTGCACATATACTTACTTCTCATTAACAAATGTTGAACACATGTCCACATACCTGAATCAGTTATTCATTCATTCAATCACGTATTTCTTAGAATGCTCGTTGAACCATATGGAATTAAATAGGATACGCGGATAGCTCGGAAAGCTCGTACAATGCCAAAGTCCTAGACGTGGTCTTACATGTAATCAAATATCGTTGCCACTGTCCTAGACAGAGTCTTACATGAAATCAAATATGATGTCGATGTCCCAGACATGGTCTTACACGTAAATCTCAAATCGGTGCCAACGTCCCAGATGTGGACTTACACGAAATCACATATCGGAATCATATGTCATGACATATGTACCCTAACTATTCCTATGGTTCGTAAGGGACTTTTCGGACGTCGTCACATTATTGGAACTTTCTCGGATTTCTCATATTCAACTCAAATAGTCATTCATCACTAATCATTAACATATAAGCAATAATAATTCAGGTTAAACATATTTATTTGTAAATCGACTTACCTTGTACTAGAATGACCGGAAATAAATGGCTAATCAACTACTTTCGTTTTCCCCGGATCTAATTCCGTTTTCTTTGGTTCTTGATCTAAACACATTCAAATTTGACTTATTCAATCTCACATTCATTCAAATCAATCCATAAACACATATTTAAGGCATTTTACAAATTAGCCCTCATATTTTCACATTTTAATACTTTAGTCCTTAATCACAAAAATCACAAAATATACAAAATTTGTATATACACAGCTTAGTGGAATTTTCCCTTAGCTCATATAAGCCTACATATTTCATTTATTTCACATTTTAACCCTTCAATTTCTCATTTTCACAAATTAGCGTAAAATACTCAAATTCATCAAAAATCCAAACACAAAACATATTAATCCAACACATATCTTTCATTTTTCATCTACTATCATCACAAAGCTCTCAAAAGCATCAATGGAATAATTCAAAATCATCATCAAATACTAAAATTTAAGCATGGGCTTGATAAAACACAAAGCAACGATCACAAAAATGTAGAAATCATAAAAAACCGAGCTAATTACACACCTCAATCAAGCAAAATAAGTGCTAACCCTAAGATTGAAGATGAATCCTTTTTCTTTTCTTATTTTCGGTAAAAACAAGTGAAAATAAAGCTTGAATTTGATTATGTTTTATTATAAACATTATAATAGCTATTTTACCAATTTAGCCTTAATATAATAAACATTTAAACTTATAATGGATGTACAACAATGTCTATTTAATATATAAATGGTTTAATAACATAATAAGGACCTCACATTTAATAAACCAAAGTAATTTAGCACTTTAGCAAATAAAACACATCTTTTGCATTTTCTGCTATTAGGTCCTTTTATCAAATTAAACACACAGTCTATAAAATTTTCATACGAAACTTTCACACATATCAAATATCATACTGGAAACACGGAAAATAATATTAAAAATATTTTTTGACTCAGATTTGTGGTCCTGAAACCACTGTTCTGACTAGGGTCTAAATCAGGTTGTTACACGTTTCATGCACTTTAGTGAGGCCATGTTGAAAGAGAATCCCTGCTTAATTATCTACAAGGCTCCATCCTTTGACGTTCATCAAGATATTCTTGTAAAGGAAGAACCAAAGCATGGTATGGAAGCAGCATTAAAAGCCATCAAAAAATGGGGACAACCCATTTCAAAGATCACTCACCTTATATTTTGTACATCGTTGGGGATAGATAGGCCTAGCGCTAACTATAAGCTTGCTAAGCTCATTGGCTTAAAATGCTTTGTTCAGAGGTTCATGATTTATAATCATGGTTACTTTGTTGGAGCCACTACCTTGCGGCTTGCCAAGGATTTGGCTGAGAACAATGTTGGTGCTTGAGTACTTATTGTTTGCTCCGAAAACATGGTCATAAGTATCCAACCACCTTCAAAAACACATTTAGACATACTCATTGGCTCCACAATATTTTTCGATAGGGCAACGACTTTGATTGTTGGTGCTAATCCTATTCTCAACATCAACAAGTGCCCTTTATTTCAAATTGTATCAGCGAGTCAAACTATTATCCCTAAACTTGATGATATACCAATAATAAAAATATGTGAAATGGGGATGGAGTATTATCTATCGAGAAATTTTCCTAAGTACATGTCTAACAATATCAAGCAATGTATGGTTTAAGCATTTACTTTATTTGGCTTCAGGAAATAGGATATTTTGTTTTACATAGTTCATCCTGGTGGCGTAGCTATTCCTAACTGAAATGTAACACCCTCTAACCCTTATCTGTCCCCAGAATAGGGTTACGAGGCATTACCAAAAAGTTTAGAACAATATGAGCAAACACATGATTATTCTACATACATATCGTGTTGATGGTCGCTAAACTAACTAAAAATTTGACTAAGGCAAGCGCACCTATCGAACAGTAGTATAGTTATGGTGAGACTGGAAATATCGTATCCAGAAAGACTAAAAGTACCAGTAATTACCATCTTTTTATTATCTAGCCTAAGAATTAAAGGGTTGTTTTTAAACTAAGACTAATTATCTAATTAACTACGAAATATGACAGAAGTAAAAGTTGGAAAATACTATTGAAAAACCGATGAGGAAGACAATACCCAAGGAAGAGTCCACCTAGACTTCACTTATTACTTTTGAATTAGACAATTTATTCAATTGTCTTAGTCTGTAGAAATCCCTGATTTATGTTAATATCTCTCTCAAGACTAAAAACAACTGACTCTAGGTTGATTAATTGAAATCTCTTTCTAATTAAAACCCCTATCATCATATTAACTCGATCTATAGATTCTCTTATTAGATTTGACTCTAATTTGACAGATTTATGTCGTCCTATCTCTAGGATTGCATGCAAATCTGCTTAATTATGAATGATCTACTCTTAAACAGGGACTTTTGCTCTACTGAATAAGCACATCAAAAACCTGAATTAATATCCTGGAATATTAAAGCAAGGGTTAAAACTCACAATTAAGAATAAGAACAAGTATTTATCATATAATTCAAATAGTAATAAGATTCGTCTTAGGTTTCATCTCCCTCAGATATTTAGGGAGTTTAGTTCATAATAATAGAAAACATCTCAAAATTGGAAAAACAGCAAAACATAAAGAAATGCAAAGAACTTCTAGAAAATTGAATGGAGATTTTCAGTCTTGAAGTAGATCCTGCTTTTGAGTTGATTCCGATGGCTACCCTTTAGTATCCTCTGCCTTCTACTATCTTTGTCCCTTTAATTCTCTTTTAGGGTGTTTATATAGACTTTGGAGTGCTTCAAAACCCTCAAAATTAGCTTTTTTTAGTAGAATTATACTTGGGCTCGACAGGGACACGACCATGTGCCTCACACGGGCATGTGGTTTACTCGTGTGCCTCACACGGGCATGTGGTTTACCCGTGTGAAAGTGCCTGGGCCATGTGGAATACTGAGATAGGCCTATTTTATCTATTTTTAGCCCAATTCTTGCTCTTTTCACCTTCCTATGCTCACCTAAGTATAAAACATGACTTTAAAGGATTAGGAGCATCAAATTCACCAAATCTTATGATAAATCATCCAAAAATATGCCAAGCATGGGATAAAAATATGTATGTATTATGGTTTATCAAATATCCCCACACTTAAGCATTTGTTTGTCCTCAAGAAAAATCTTAAACTATCAATTAAACTAAATTCCTCTCAACTTATATTTCTCATCAATAATGAATTGAAGTAAGCCACAAGTAATCATATATTGAGAGTTTAACTAAAAGAACATTAAAGTTTCACACAATCCAAGTTTGAGCATTTTAATCATAAAATCGCAGGTATCCCCCTTTATCTAAGTAGTTACCTTTAATTCCAAATTGACAAGGGTTAACAGCCTTACTAAAGATTCACTCAAATCACTCAAATTGTTTAGGGTTCAATAATTAAGCACTCAATAGTCAAACATGAAAAGTTATTACCACAGGCTTGCATGAAAATCAAATCTCCACCACTGTAAATGAGATGATACACAAATCAAAAGGTCTTTAACAGGGTTGTAATAGGGCTTGGGATAAATGTGTGGATAAAGGCTAAAAAAAGGGTTAGAATCGAGATTAATTTAATAAGTTACCAGACTTAGAATAATAAAGCTAATTACTGAATTACAAACAATTGCCAGAATTAAAACTATCCAAAACTAATTAAATGAGCTTTCTTTTCTCGAAATAATAACTTTAACTTCTCCAAGCTCTTTATAATAAAATGTAATAAATATATATTTTTTTAGAAATAAGAACAAATAATGAAAAGTACATAATAAGAAATAATTTAGCAATTGGAATAAACGAACATTAGTTAGGTAACTAATTAAATCAAATCTCGATAAAAATAGGTCAATGAAAAGGGAGAAATTCTTAACGAATCAAAAAAGGGGTTAAGTTGTGGGTTAACATTAAGGGGAAAATCAAGAAACAATGGTTTAAGCTCAAAGAGGTTCACTAAGGGTCAATTATGTGGGTAGGCTTTTTATGGGGTATGTGGGTTAAAACCTAAGTACTTTTATTATCTCAGTATATCAAATCGATGGTGTGGTCTTGACATGTATAATCGATGCAAGTTCTAGAATAGCAAATCAATGTTGACACACTCAAAAAAATTAGTGAGAAAGAAAGATATATGCTCTAAAAGGCTCAAAATCTCAAGAAAATTATCGGTATTTGATGTCAACCCTGTAAATTCAAAACTTTAAGATAATACCTCAATTCAGAGAGACAACTTAGCAATTTTACTTCTCAAAAGTCAACTTTATCATGCTTTATTCTCTAATGTCTTAAAGTTTACACAATCAATGCACAGGTACCTATGATTTAATTCAAAACATCTTAATAAAAATTATAAATCAATCAGAATTCACTCTAATAATGAAATGAGAAAATTATTTGAGAATTAGATAAAAATTCAGGGATTTTCTAATAAACATATAAATAACCTCCCCAAACTTAAGATGTACATTGTCTTCAATGTACGAAGATAGATATTAATAATAATGTAAGCATAATATCAGAAAAGAGGGAGAGAATGAAACTGCCTTGAATTTTTGGATGAAATCCTTGGAATAGTGGAAGTTAGAGTTGTAGATAAGGCTAATGAAAGGCATGATTCTAAGGTGCTAATAAGAAAATAAATACAACTGTGGAAGATAATTAAGGGATTACTTGATAATAGCCAGAAAGATAAAAATAGTTTAAAATTATAATGAAAAGTTTATAAAATAACATAAAAAAGGAAAAATAAAATTAAAGTGAAAAATAAAAGATAAAAATAAAAATAAATGGACTCAAAGGTCCTCGTCATCAGATGCATCAGCATCACGAGGTGGTGGTGGTGGAGGCGAGATGTGGAAATGCTGGCAGATCTACTGCAGAGTTGCCTCTATGCTGTCGAACCTCGTAAAGCACTATTACTGGAAGCGAGTGAGTCGCTCAGAGAAATTGGTCATGGTGGCAGTAGTAGATCGGTGACTCAGTGGTGGCGGTAGGTGTGGGTCCTCGTGAGGGGGAGGGACATCATCAGTAATGTCCTCTGGCTCGTCCTGACCATCAGATGGGATGAGTCTGTACTGAGGGGGGTCGAATCCACGGCGTCGCTTTATCATCCTCATGTGGATCATACTAGAAATTCCCTGAGGAGACATCTAGCCGAAAAAAGTGAGTGTCGATGGCATCTCTTGAGTGTTAAAGAGGCCGAAGTGTCGAGCGAGGCGAGTCACGTAATGGCCTAGACAGATAGGGCCCTTCTTGTGGCGAACTGTCTGATGACATAAGGCAAGAGCAATAAAATAGGTTGAGTCGAATATGTGGCTGGTTGCCATGCTCCAAAGATAGTATGCGTTAGTAGTGCTTACAACTCCTGTACTCTCTCTCCTGCCAGTCAACGTGTGAGCTAATAAAGCTTGGATGTATTGTAGGGCCGGAGAAAGAGATGTCACCTTCAAGTGACTCGCGTCACAACTGATCTAACTAGCTATGAGATCGGTCTAATAGTACGAAGGTGAGTATTGGATATGGCGGTGGAGGTAAAGAAAGTTATCGGCAGCCATAAACATATCGGTGTAGATGCCCAAAGCTGCGCCAAACTCAGGGACGCTCATATGTAGCACTAAGCCACCAAGTCGGAAAGTGATAGTACCGGCCTTGTCATGGGTATTCATTACATGCTATAGATGGAAAGTAGTGCAAACTTCTAAGATAAGCTCTAAATAGATGGGCTCGATAATTGCAAAGAACCGGTCCCACGGGGCAGTGGTAATGAAAGCACGGACCTCATCAGCTAGTCTGACCTGCTCCAATGCGGCCAAATCAATACATCGGCCCAACCCTAGCGGTCGCATGCGTAAAAGCTGAAACAAATCGTCCTGTGGGCCTGACGAAAATCGAAGCAGAGGGTGACGAGCTTCAGTCGAGGCGTCTAAGGAGGTTACGCCAGTACCCTTCCACCTTTTTAAAGCGGGGATGGCGGTCTTCTTTCCTTATTTGTTCGTCATAACAAATCTGCAATAAGGCAATTGAAGAAATTAAAATAGATATGAGCCATAAGGAATCAAAATATTAATTAAACTTAAAAAACTATTAATGACAATGACCTCTAAAAAAAACAAGTGATGCATAATAATGCACATAATGAAACCACTGTCAAGAAATATTTAATAGCTTTAAGATCCTAAAATTTAATAATAAGCTATGTAAATACATCTAAATGCTAACTAATCTAGTTGCACCAAAGTAATGTCCTCCAAAATAATAATAGAAATTTAAACTAAGACTAAAATAGAATAAGAAATAAATAAATAAATGACACTGAAATAACATAAAAGTAGGGTAAAAGAAGGAACCACGGGCGGAGGTGCGTGATGGTTGATGCGAGGGGTGGACGGCGAGGGGGGCGGCTGGTGGCTGTGCAGATAAGGGGGAAAGAAAAAGAGAGTAGGGGAAAGGGAAGAAGAGAGGGGAAGAAAGGGAAGAAAGGGAAAAGAAAGAAAGAAAAAGAGGAAGGGGAGGTGGTGGCCGGTCGACGGTTGAGGAGAGGGAGGAAGAAGGTGGTCGGCGTTGAGGGAAAAGGGGGCTGCGGCTGGTTGAGAGTGTTGGAAGAGGAAGAAGATAAAAAAAAGTTAGGGTTTGGGGGGTTTAAAAAGGGACACGGTCGTGTGAGGCCCGTGTTGGGTCACACGGCCGTGTCACACGCTTGTGTGGCTCAAGTTTAGCCTGTGTTAATTGCAAATATTGAATGCCCATTCGTCACACGGCAGTCCACACGCTCGTGTGTCCAGGCCATGTGGTTCAAACAACCGTGTGCTACGTTGTTCGCTTTTTCGACACCCGTGTAGTATCCCATACGCCCGTGTGTCCGAACACACGGCCGTGTGCCTTAACCGTGTAACTTTCTGACTTGTTTAAATTCGAAAAATTAAGCTCCAGGTTTCACACGGCCTAGGACACAGCCGTATTGTACGCCCGTGTAGATTTATCGCAGGCCGTGTGCATGTTGATTTTGGGAATTTCAGCCTTGTTTCCACACGGCCAAGGACACGCCCGTGTGTCCAGGCCGTGTGGGTTACTTCACATGCATTAAAATGCGAAAAATAGCTAAAATAAACTAGTTAGTGGTTTTAGTGCTTGGGTTGCCTCTCGAGAAGCGCTTATTTATAGTCTAAGCTTGACTCACCTCATATTTGCACGGTCATGGTGGTTCGAGGAGTTGAGACTCCTCATTCCTGCTATCAATTTTATCAGAATACGGTTTGGGTCGAGTATTATTTACCTTGAAAGTTTCGAATTCAGTATGTGTTACCTCGACCATACCGTGTGAGAAGATATTCAGTACCGTGAAGGGGGTTATTCCATTTGTATTGGACTTTGAAGTGACAACTCAAGGGTTGATGGTCGCTAAACTAACTAAAAATTCGACTTAAGGCAAGTACACCTATCGAACAGTAGTATAGTTATGGTGAGACCGGAAATATCGTATCCACAAGGACTAAAAGTACTAGTAATTACTATCTTTTTATTATCTAGCCTAAGAATTAAAGGGTTGTTTTTAAACTAAAGTTGACTATCTAAATAACTAAGAGTACGACAAAGGCAAAAGTTGGAAAATACTATTGGAAAACCAATAGAGAAGACAATACCTAAGGAAGAATCCACCTAGACTTCACTTATAACCTTTGAATTAGACGATCTATTCACTTGAATTAATCCGTAGAAATCCTTGATTTATTTTAATATCTCTCTCGAGACTAAAAACAAATGACTCTAGGTTGATTAATCGAAATCTCTTTCTAATTAAAACCCCTATTGTTGCATTAACTCGATCTATGGATTCCCTTATTAGATTTGACTCTAATCCGATAGATTTATGTCGTCCTATCTTTAGGATTGCATGCAACTCCGCTTAATTATGAATAATCTACTCTTAAACAGGGACTTTTGCTCCACTGAATAAGCACATCAAAAACCTGAATTAATATCCTGGAATATCAACGCAATAGTTAATTTTACTATTAAGAATAAGAACAAGTATTTATCATAAAACTCAAATAATAATAAGATCTGTATTAGGTTTCATCTCCGTCAGGTATTTAGGGATTTAGTTCATAATAATGGAAAACATCTCAAAAATTGGAAAACAACAAAACATAAAGAAACCCAAAGAACTTCTTGGAAAAGTCTTGATGTAGATCCTGCTTCCGAGCTGATTCTGATGACTATCCTTGAGTATTTTCTGCCTTCTACTCTCTGCGTCCTCACTAATCCTCTTCTAGGGTGTTTATATAGGCTTTAGAATGCTTCAAAACCCTCAAAAGTAGCCTTTTTCAAGTAGAATTAGACTTGGGCTCGATAGGGACACAATCGTGTGCCACGCCCATGTGAAGATGCTCAGGCCGTGTGCAATTTTAACTTGGTTTTGTGTTGACACGACCATGACACATGAGCGCGTGGTCTACCCGTGTGTTACACACGGACGTGTGGATCACCCGTGTGGAAGTGCCTAAGCTGTGTGAAACACTGAATTAGGCCCGATTTGTCCGTTTTTGGCCCGTTTCTCGTACTTTTTGCTATCCTAAGCTCTCCTGAGTATAAAATATGAAATTAAAGGATTAGGAGCATCAAATTCACTAAATCTTATGATAAATTATCCATAAATATGCCAAGCATGAGGTAAAAATATGTATATATTATGGTTTATCAAGGGTCTTTTTTATCTAACCAGACTCGGTCCCCTATCTTGAATTGGTTCGTCTCGTGGTTATGCTTGTCATGGCTCTATCTTGATTCATCATGTATTCTCGATTTCTCCTTAACCTGCATTCGCCATTCATCTAGTTCCTCGATCTGTAGCCTTCGCTCGTCATGGATGATTTCAGGGTTGGTATTAGAACATGGCTCGTTTATGTTTTTTCGAAGAGTTTCCTGCAAAGAAGGTTGAATCACATGATTAGACTCAATAACAGGTTTTATAGAATCATCTTCATGACTTGCTGTCTTGACCGAATCACGAGCTTGGAGCGTGATCGTATCTTCTCCTACACGGAGTGTGAGTTCACCTGTACCAACATCAATGATAGTTCTAGTAGTTGCTAAAAAAGGGGGTCCTAAAATTAAAGGGACGTCACTATCTGCTTCCATGTCTAGAACAACAAAATCAATTGGGAATATGAATTTATCTATTTTTACGAGTACATCTTCAACAATACCCCTAGGAAATCTAATGGTTTTATCTGCTAATTGAATGCTCATCCTAGTTTGTTTGAGTTTCCCAAGACCTAGTTGTTTAAACATTTTATAGGGCATGACATTAATGCTTGCCCCTAAATCAGCCAAAGCATTGTTAACATGTAAACTACCAATTAAGCAAGGAATTGTAAAACTTCTTGGATCTTTTAACTTGTTAGATTCTTTAAAAATTTTACTGAGTTGGGCATCTGTGAAAGAGCTTCAATAAACGGTAAGTTAATATGTAGTTTTTTAAAGATGTTAAGAAACTTACTTAATTGTTCGTCTGTGTGGTCTTTTTTATCGCTTTAGGGTATGACACGCGAGGTGTGTATTCTCTGCTTACCTATTTTTGTTTGTTCTGGCTTTCATCCACCTTATTTTGACTTACCACTGTTTCTTACCTCGGTTCTGGTTTAGGATCAACTAGCTCTTCTTCATATTAAACAGTAATTGCATGAAGTTGCTCTCTTGGGTTAGCCTCGGAGTTGCTGGGCAAACTACCTTGTGGTCTTTCTAAGATCAGCTTAACAAGTTAACCTATTTGAGTTTCAAGCCCTTGAATCAACGCTTGCTGGTTCTTAAGCATTTTTTCAGTATTCTAAAAACGAGTTTCTACCACTGAGATGAATTTTGTGAGCATCTCTTCAAGGTTTGGTTTCTTCTCTTGTTGGTAAGGCAGTTGTTGAAAACACGGAGGATGTTGTGGTCTTTGATTTCCTTGACCACCCCACGAGAAATTGGGATGGTTCCGCTATCCTGCATTATAAGTGTTACTATACGGATTATTTTGAGGTCTAGAATTATTACCCATATAGTGGACTTGTTCCTCCTTAGTGCTAGGGCTGAAGGATGGATGGTCTGTGTTGTGCACTCCTCCTCTATTTGAATCACACCTCATCACTGGATGTACCTGAGTAGAACCATACAAACCATCAATCTTTTTATTTAAAATTTCTACTTGGTTAGATAGCATAGTGACCGCGTCGAGGTTGAAAACACTAGCTGCTTTTGTCGGGTTCGTTCTCATGACTTGCCACTGATAGTTATTCAGTGACATCTCTTTAATAAATTCGTAAGCCACTTCAGGTGTTTTGTTGTTTAACGTTCCACCAACGGCTACATCTATCAGTTGTATTGTTGAGGGGTTCACACCGTTGTAAAAAGTTTGACCCTGCAACCATAGAGGTAACCCATGGTGAGGGCACCTTCTTAATAGGTCATTGTATCTCTCCCATTCATCATAAAGAGTTTCTAGATCCATCTGCACAAAAGAAGAGATACCATTCCTCAATTTAGCCGTTTTAGCCGGCGAAAAATATTTAAGTAAAAATTATTCGGTCATTTGTTCCTAAGTGGTGATTGACCCTCGTGGTAACGAGTTCAACCACTGTTTAACCTTATTCCTCAATGAAAAGGGAAACAACCGAAGAAGAATGGCATTGTCAGAAACACCATTGATCTTTAAAGTGTCGTAAAATTCCAAAAAATTCGCTAAATGAGTGTTTGGACCTCGTCCTGCAAACCATCAAACTGAACAAACTGTTGTATCATTTGAATCGTGTTAGGTTTCAGTTCAAAATTATTTGCAGCAACAGCAGGTCTAACTATACTCTATTCAGTTCCTGTTAAAGTAGGCTTAGCATAATCATACATAGTACGAGGAGCAGGATTCTGATTTACTGGATCTACGGCAACCACAGAAATTAGCAGATTATTTTGATTTCCAGCCATCTCATTGGTTGTAGTATAGTTATCGTCCTCTTGCCATTCCTCTATGTATTGTAGGCTTTGCATTTTTTCTCTTCGGTTTCTATGAGCTGTGCTCTTGATCTCACTGTCAAAAAGTAAAGGTCCTGACGGGTTTCTTCTAGTCATAAACTATAAAAACCTGCCAGAAGTAAAGAAAAGAAAAATTAGTAAAGAAAAATTAAGCTAAAAAAAGTAAAGTGCAATAAAAGTAAAAAATGGCTAAAGTAATAAAAGTCAAGCATTCCCAATATTTTAGTCCCCGACAATGGCGCCAAAAACTTGATGGTCGCTAAACTAACTAAAAATTCGACTAAGGCAAGTGCACCTATCGAACAGTAGTATAGTTATGGTGAGACCGAAAATATCGTATCCACAAGGACTAAAAGTACTAGTAATTACTATCTTTTTATTATCTAGCCTAAGAATTAAATGAATGTTTTTAAATTAAGACTAATTATCTAATTAACTACAAAATATGACAGAGGTAAAAGTTGGAAAATACTGTTGGAAAACCGATGCGGAAGACAATACCCAAGGAAGAATCCACCTAGACTTCACTTATTACTTCTAAATTAGACGATTTATTCACTTGTCTTAATCCATAGAAATCCCTAATTTATGTTAATATCTCTCTCGAGACTAAAAACAACTGACTCTAGGTTGATTAATTGAAATCTCTTTATAATTAAAACCCCTATCATCGCATTAACTCGATCTATGGATTCCCTTATTATATTTGACTCTAATCTGACAGATTTATGTCGTCCTATCTCTAGGATTACATGTAACTCCGCTTAATTATGAATGATCTACTCTTAAATAGAGACTTTTGCTCCACTAAATAAGCACATCAAAAACCTGAATTAATATCCTGGAATATTAAAGTAAGGGCTAAAACTCACAATTAAGAATAAGAACAAGTATTTATCATATAATTCAAATAGTAATAAGATTCGTCTTAGATTTCATCTCCCTCAGGTATTTAGGGAGTTTAGTTCATAATAAAAAAAATCTCAAAATTGGGAAAACAACAAAACATAAAAAAACCCAAAGAACTTCTAGGAAATTGAATTGAGATCTTCAGTCTTGTAGTAGATCCTGCTTCCGAGCTGATTTTGATGGCTATCCTTTAGTATCCTCTGCCTTCTGCTCTCTCTGTCCCTTTAATCCTCTTCTAGGGTGTTTATATAGACTTTCGAGTGCTTCAAAACCGTCAAAATTAGCCTTTTTCTTAGTAGAATTAGACTTAGGCTCGACAGAGACTCGGCCATGTGCCATGGCCGTGTGAAAGTGCTCAGGCCGTGTGCAATTCTAACTTAGTTTAATGTTGGCACAGCCATGACACACAGGCGTGTGGCCTGCCCGTGTGCCTCACAAGGGCGTGTGGTTTACCCGTGTGAAAGTGCCTGGGCCGTGTGGAATACTGAGATAGGCCTATTTTATCCATTTTTAGCCCAATTCTTTCTCTTTTCACCTTTCTATGCTCACCTAAGTATAAAACATGAATTTAAAAGATTAGGAGCATCAAATTCACCAAACCTTATGATAAATCATCCAAAAATGTGCCAAGCATGGGATAAAAATATGTATATATTACGGTTTATCACGTTTAACGCCTTAAAGTTGTGTAATCATTTCTGTGTAATTGTGGCATAAATATCTATTTGCTTCAGTGGTTATGTGTTCTGGGAGTGTCTGAGAAGTCTTAAGTTCAAGCCTTAGCTTGAGCCAAAATTTTATTTTTAAATTAATAAACCCCTATGTTTAGCCAGTAGGCTTATAAATAAATGTTGATAAAATATGTCAGAATGGGCCTGCTAGTCTGGTGGTTAAGTGGGGAGCAAAGGAGCAGGAGGTCTGGGGTTCAAACCCTTGCTTGTGCAAGAGATTTATTTTTACTGCCTATCCCGTGTGGGTAGTAGAGTTTGACCGAAATACTGCAGAGTATGAGTGGGGTTTGAATTTGGTGGTTGAGGGGAGTATGTTGGAGTGATTTTAGGAGAAAATGTTGGGATTTGGATAATGGAGTGGTTGGAGAATTTTGAGGAGACGTTTGAGGGGAGTGTTTAGATGTTATGCCAAATTGGAGTTCCTTTTTTTTTTCAAAAAAAAAATTGGCCAATAGCTCACTTTTCCCCATTGTGCCGAATTCTTCTTTTGGTTTTTCTGCTTCTCCTTTATTTTGTTCTTTGTTTTGCTTACTTCCCCTTACAGAAAGTCCTGAACGTATCCTCATTCGTTTCCCTAGCCGAAACATAAATGTCTTTTACCCATATTTCAACTTTGGCATTAGTGTCTCTCTATTGTTTTGTCGACTGTTCTTAGTTCGTGGTACCTATTATTAATATTCAGGTTCTTGTTGATCTCTTCTCCCTATCGGTTTTGTCCCTTTTTAAGGCAAACCTTCCCCTTCGTTTCTACCATTTTTCCTCTTCTTCTCCTACCCTCACTATGCCGGCATTTTCTTTACTGCTCTCTGTCGATTTTGTGGCCCTTACGATTTTTTGATTTTGCGCTTTCGGTAAATTTGATTTTTGGTTTGGTTCAAATTGTTCTTTCGAATAGTTGTTAATAGGAGGTTGGCTAAATTGCAGGCACTAATCGAGGAACTAGTGATCGGTTTGCAGCGGCCTAAGTGTTTAGAATCTTCGTTGATTGACCGAAGGTAAGAGATTTATGTTTATAGTTAGTATACCTCACCGAATTTAATTAAATATCAATTAAAGTGATTGATTAGAGGGTCACTTTCTGTTTTGACAGCAAGGAATTGGGTGGACTGAGTTTATTATAGCATTGGTTTGTAGTTGGATCGTCGAAGTGTGAGGGTAAATGAGCCTCTGAATGATCATTGGTGTTGTCGAATTCAGTGTCGCTTTTCGGTCGTGATTAACTCCATCTAAACTCTAGTTTGACATTTCAGGGTGTGTAACCACAACGTTGAAAACTAAAATCGGGAAAAGCTAAAAAGTGAGGCTGTCGGCACCACATGGCTGTGTGGCCGCCCGTGTGGTAGGCCGTATGATCGAACATGGGCGTGTGATCGACGAGACTGGCCGTGTGTGGTAAACGGGCTAGACCGATTTGGGTTGTGTGGGCCACATGGACGTGTGGCCCCACATGGGTGAACCACACAGGCGTGTGGAAATATTAGAGCCAAGGCCATTTAGGGTCGTGTGGGCTACATAAGCGTGTGGTCCCGCACAGGTAAACAACATGGGCTTGTGGGCCCATTTTCACTGTTAAACTGCTAAGGTTGCACGGGTCGCCTGAGACGACTGTGAACCTACTGTAGGGTCGGTAAGTGTACTTAGACTGCTGATTGACTGAAATGACTGTTATACCCTTATATGATATAAACATTTGTATGACTATATATGAAGCATGCTGCTAAAATTGTATTGAATGCATGTATAATACCATGATTTGGCATGACATGTTTGTATATTGCATTGCATTGGGTTAGATGTTATATTATTCGAAGGAAGTGCACTGAAAGGCCTCGAGCCTGATTTACTGGCAGCTCAGCTACATATTATTGTATAGTGCCGCATTCGGTACTACTTGGAGTGTAGGGTTGGGTGGGTTGATTATATCCCCACATGAAGTGTAGGGTTGGACGGAGAAGGTGTGTAAAGGTTGATTGGGTAGGATTCTTGTGACTGCATATATGTGACTCTTCCTGTACTAGGATAGGCTAAGGCCCAACTGGACTGACTCTATTACTGAAAAAGGGCTTATGCCCAGACTGTGATTATCTGTATGCTATCTGTTTTTGTGCATGGGGATTTCACACTGAGTTTTCGTAAACTCACCCCTTTTGTTTTACTATACAAGTAATCCCCAATCATAGGCGAATCGGTGCCACGAGGGACTCAGAGGTGGCCACACAACCGCATATATTTTCGTACTTGATTATGATTTTAAGTATTATTATTTGGGGTATTTTTACTGTAATAAGGCCTTTATGAATTTTTACTTTAATTTGGGATTTGTTTATCATTGTTTATGATTTATAATCATTAGTGGTAGGGAAACATCGGTTTTTAAAAGTTACAAATGTTTTTTTTTTAAAACACTCACCACTACGCAAACCGTTTTAAAAGTTTCCGCAAATTATAACGACTTGTAAAAAAATAGATGATGTTTTGAAAACAACTAACTTGGTCTAGAGATAATATAAGATAGCAAAAATTGTTAAACAGGGAAATGGTTTATCAACGACTTAATTTTCAAAAGCACTTTCATGTGACACCACCAGATTCAGCCATAACATTTAGGTTGGGTTTGGGGGTGTTACATATCGCAATTTATTTATAACGTCCTTTAATGAGCCGTCGAAGTCCAAAACATATATTAGAAACAAATCGGGACTTAATTGGAAGCTCAGAGAATTTTTCGTGAAATTTCAAAATTTTTTCTAAGTGTAGGGCTCACACTCCCGTGTGGACTCAAAATGAGCTTTTTACATCAAGTAACCCAACCTTGCAATTCTTAAACCACAAGTAACTCATAAACGAATCTTTCAACCAATCCAATATAAGTTCAAATACACCTAAATTATGTCAAAAACCACAACCTAAGGACCTAATCAATGTTTATTCATAAACATTATCATATGTATTATCCAAATCAATTCAATTGATTTTATTCAATCCAATTCAAATACTATATTAAAATGACTCAAACATGCCATTTCATAATCTTAGTATTTCATTTATATTGTATATAGCCTTTCAAAGTCAATTTATAACACCATTTACAATCATATTTCAAAATGACCTATACAATCAACCTATGTACATGCCATTTTACAAAAGAGAATATACATCACCACTTTGTTGAGTTTGGGATTTGCTTGGATGTTGACCCGAAAATTTTGACTTCAACTAAGTTGCGCACAGAAACAAACCGTACGCTGAGTATATACACTCAGTGGTATTACTACAATTCAAATTTATAAATAATATAGTAAATTATGCATATTCAATTTACACAATTAATCTTTCAATAACCATTTCATAAGTTGTATTCAATTAAACTCATATACTATTTCATTAATTTCAATTCATTTCATTCTCACTTCTCATTCTGATATCTCAATCCATTTCATATACATAATCATTCGGTTTATCAATTCATTCAATGCCAATTCTAATTTCCAATTGGTTCATTTACCCCTATTAACTTGACTCGGATTTTGACGGATACACGGATCTAACCAAACATATCAGTACGGCATCTTGTGCCTCATCGGCCTTGTCGAAGTGAATCAGTACCTAGTACCTCATCGGATTTGATCCGAAGTGATAATATGACACATAGTGCCTCATCGAAATTATCCGAAGCAATATTACGACACATATAGTGCCTCATCGACTCGAGGTCGAAGTATCCCTAAACACTTCCAATCCTATGACATTCCAACAATACCCAACTTAGTCAGACTAGTTAATAGGGTTTCCAATTCACTTTCTCAATTCAATTTCAATCAAATTCACATCAATCATATGTTCAATTATTTCAATTCAATATCATAATAACTTATTTAATTCAATTCAAATCACTTTCAATTTCCAATCAATGTACATTCAAATATTCACATATTTCATAATTCAATATCATTTCTTACCTCAATTCCACTTATCACACACATTAATTAAAATTCAAAAATAAATAATAACTAAATTCGAATTATAGTAATACAAACCGTAATTTCTCGATTTACTCCTCATCAATCTTTTCCTTTCCTTTCTTGGCCGATGTCTCTGGCACAATGTTAGCTACAAAAATTTAAAATAATTTACAATCATTAATACAATATCAATTCACATCAAATATTTAAACTTTCTATTCATTTTTTACCTAAATTTCAATTTAATCCCTAACTAAAATTATTTTTCATTTCTATCACAATTTATACTTTATTTTCACTTAATTTCTACTTATACCTTAACTTAACCCTCAAATTTTCATCACAAAACCCTATTTTCAAACTTCTTACAATTTAATCTCTATTACACAAAACTTATAACTTATTCTACAATTTAATCCTTTTCCCAATTCTAATTTGAATTTCTATCAACTCAATCCCTAATTCATCAATTAATTCAACATAAACTATATCCTAAACATCTACTAACTTTCAAATTTTTAACATATACCTAGTAGTATTTGAATCCTTAGAACCTTAACTTTCCTTTTTTTCTTTCTTTCCCTTTCTTTCCTTCTTTTCTTCTCTATTTTCGTTTCAACTTCTATTCTGTTTCATTTCTTTTATTTGTTTATTTTATATAATAATATAATATATATAATATGATAATATAATAATATAATAATATTAAATATCTTTTACTTAAATAATAAGTAAATGTATAAATGTATTAGAAGTGTATATATATATTATTACACATGGTTTAATTACCATACATTTTTCACTATTTGATTTATTTATTATTATTAATATAATATAATAACATACTTATTTATTAATTTAATATAATATAATATATATTTTTTAATTAAAAATATCTTTGATATTTCACATGTAAATCGCCTCAACTTTAAAAATAGGCATAATTTTTTATTTAGCCCCTTTAGTTTTTCTTTAATCTATTATTAAATTTTCACACTTTATTCAATTTAATCCTTATACCTACTTAACCTTAATTTAGATAAATTTTTCTAACCAAAACCTAATTTATCACACAACTAACTTCCTAAATATTTTTCCGTTTTACTAAAACGAAGACCCGACAATACACCTTTTCGATGTCCATAAATTTTTGGATCGTTACATAAATTGAATAGAAACTTGGGTTGAATAAGGAGAGGCTTAGAGCAAGTAGGCATGTGCTAAGTGAATATGGAAACATGTGGGGTCCAAGCGTGATCTTTGCTCTTGACAAGATGAGGAAAATGTCAGTGTTGGAAGGCAAAGCCATCACGGGTGAAGGTCTTGAGTGGGGCGTGTTGTTCGGGTTTAGGCCAGGTCTCACGATGGAGACATTGGTGCTTCGTAGTTTTGCTACAAATTCAGCTCCATAGCTATTGCCGGTGTGGGAAAGTTTTTTTTGTTCAACAAAATTTTCAGTGTGTGAAACAATATGCGAATGTGAATGAGAAGATTGATACATGTTTCTTTAAAAAAAAACAACTTAAATTTGTAAGTCTAGAATAATGAACCGTGGAACCCTTAAAATTTTCATGTATGAAATAATAATCTTTATATATTATTGTTTTAGGTTTCAGTATCTTTTGTTAGTGGATTCATAACAAAATTCTTTTACCCCTTATGAAAATATCTACTTTCAATAAATAAATAAAAATCTATATCTCATACATCAATGAACTAGAGCTTAAATATGTGAAGCTAAAAGGTAAAATTAGAATAACACAATATACAATTAACACTAACCATTCATCAATTACACATAAACAAATTGGAATCATATGTTCTATCACATTTAAAATCATTTCAATCCTTTCTTGATCCAAAAGCGCACGCTCACACACATCTTTCTAGTCGATTGGCTCAATTAAAGGTTCGAATTATTTTAATTTGTAGTGATAACATAATTATCTAAATAGATGGTCACATTTATTAATAATAAGCATAATAATAGACCTCTACTTGAATAATTATGACTTTTTATTAATGATCAACATAACTTTTAATAACAAGAGACATAACTCATTCCTATAAATAGTAATAATTCTTAGTTGAAAACTCTTGATTAATAAGCAAGTGGCATAATTTTTATCTTTTATAAAATTTCAATTATCACTATTAAAATATAGTAAATATTTTGAAAATTTTCCAACAGCTTATAATGTCTTTTCACTAAATTTAAACAGGTGGTACTCGCAATAAACCAATGCCAAAGTAAGGAATAACATGACCGCAGCCTGCAGCAACAATTGAGATCCACCATATTCTATCAAAATCTAAAGTTTGTGAAAGTACGATCAATGATTACCAAGATAATTGTGTATGAATTGTTGGTTATGTGACATGAGTTTTTTTAAGGCGGTTAGTATGATATTTATGGATATATTTTTTTATTAAAATTAAAACTTATTAATTTATTTCAATGTATCATTATTTTTTTAAAATATATATATATTTAATGTATGTGTATAAAAATACTTACAATATCAAATAAATAACACTGAATAAATTTTAAATATAAAATATTCATTAATTATATAAAATTCTCATTAATAAACTCCACAAATATGTTTGATATTGTAAATATTTTATAATCATGTGAATAAGAGTTTTTATATTTTAAATGTGAAAGTATGTCCAAAAAATAAAACCTTTAATGTTTAAAATGTTAAACTTGTTATAAAATAAAAGGATAGAAAGAAAAAAATAAAGAGAATGGGGGAGTAAAAAGAGAGTGTATTTTATTGATCAGTCGGAATATTTACAGAGCTTCTCCAAAGTCTATATTTATAAGTTAATCGGAGTAAAGAGAGATCTACTTCTAATAGCTATTAGAATTTAAAGTATATCAAAACTTATCTAGATCTTGATGAACATCCGCTTAATAAAATATTCATAACATTCTCCCTTGGATGTCCATTGGTAGATAATGTGTCTCGTTAAAACCTTACTAAGATAAAAACCTTGTAGGAAAAAATCATTAAAACCTTACTAAGATAAAAATCTTGTAGAAAAAATCCTAGTGAAGAAAAAGAGTACAAGTATCTATAATACACATAATATGTTGCCTCATTAAAAACTTTATCAGGAAAATCCAATTGGACAAAACCTCGGTTCAGGGAAAAGGATTACAGCGCGTATTTACTCCCCCTCATGAAAATATCACATAATATCCCATATTTTATGTATTCAATCTTGAATACTAGCTTTTCAAATGACCATTTGTACGTATTTGTTAAGCATTTATATCAATATTCTTTTGAAAGTCATGAGTGAGGGAAAATTTTGGGGGAAATATATTTTGATTTCTTCAGGAGTTTCAACAATAATCATAACAAACTTTAATCATGATCGCTCTATAAAAATACAAATAGGTATTTTGGATCATTTTATAATCCTCTTCCAACTATTATTGACTAAGTCAAATTTACCACATATGTTCAATTATTTCAATTCATATAAATGAACAATTTCCCGATAATTTCAATATGTTTTTGGCATTCTAAATCCTTCAATGATTTTAATATAAACTTTCTTATATATTGATTCATAAAAGGTTATAACAATAACTATTAGACGCAAGCTATATCTTTTATGAACTGTTAGTTAAATCATATATCTACACTATAGCAAAACAGGTTTTTAGCGGTGTTTTTTTGGCAAGCACCGTTAAAACAATTTGCAACGTTTTGATAAGCACCACAAAAAAAAACCACTATAGATAACACCGCTAAATTTTGCGGTGTTTATATGAAAAAATGCCACTATAGAATATGACCTTTTGATAATACATATCAAGTATCAAGTATCTAATGGGTGTAAACTAATTCAGGTAAGTTGTTTATTTATAAGTATAATTAAGAGTAGGGAAAAATAATAGTGTTGCCCAAATTTATGTGATTTTTATATATTTTGATCCAAATTTTTATGTAAGTTATGATATGATATATATATTTATGTAAATTATGTAAGTTATGATATGATATATATTATGTATTATGTAAGTTATGTAAGTTGTGATATGATTTATGTATTATGTAAGTTATGTAAGTTATGATCCAAAGTTTTTTTTTTATTCTTTAATTGTTTATGTAAATTATGATAATCATAAACTTTAAATATTTATGTGTAAGTTATGATTTTCATCTTTAAATTTTAACTTTAAATTTTAACCCTTTAATTATACTCTTTTAATTTATAAATTTATATTTTTATCACCTTTATGTTTACTATACTTAAAAAGACAAAAATTAACAAATTAATAATTATATGTTAATAAAGTTTATATTTGTTAATTTTTCATCTATCTTGAGTTAATATTTAAATTAAATTTCCATGAACTTTTTTAACTTTATACTACACATTAAAATCGATTAATTTATTTTTATTATAATATTTATGAAAAATATTAAAATAATTTTAAATATTATTTTCCTTTAAAAAAATTGTTTTTATTAAATAATATTTATTTCTATGATAAATATTATATTATGTTTTATTTTTGAAATTTGAACTTTAAGCTATATACTTTTAAGGATAAATAAAAAAATATTATTTAAATTAAATTTTCTATGAAAATTTTAACTTTAAAATTAAATATAAAAATTAATGAATTTAAATTTAGAATTTAAAATAATAAATTAATAACACAATTAAAATCCAAAAGTTAGAACTCAAGTTATCTTAAATTTTAAAATAAAAATAAAAATTTAGAATCAAAACTAAAATAAATAATAAAAATTGGATTAAATATAAAGATATCAATAAAATAAGTTATTATAATGAAGTTACTTAAATGAAATAAGGATTTAAATCATAACCATGTAAAATATAAGATTTGAATATCCATTCCCATGTGAAATATCAACATTGATTATTTAAATTGATCAATTTAGGCTACTAATGAATTTTCTCTTTTCTAAGTCAAAATTTCAATTCGTATTTTTCTTTTTTCAACTCAAATAAAAATAAAATGTTGAAAACAAAACAATTAAATAAAAAAATAGAATAATTAGTTGACACCAAATTATTATTAAGTAGATGCAAATATGCAAGTAGACAATTACAAAATTGAGTGTAATTTTTTATCAAGCTTTTTTTTTTTTTTACTTTTAAATAGTAAGATTTAAACTTAGTTATTATCATTTACTCTTTTAATTTGTAATTTTTTATTTAGCTATTATCATAAGATAATAATTAATATAAAATATTTTTAAGAAAAAAATTACTTTAAAATTTTAATATCCTTGAAATGAGTAACTTTATTAGAAGAAAAATTAAAATTAATTTTAAATCTAAAATATGACATTAATTTAAGTCATTTTTCTTAGTAATTAATTTATCTCAAATGAGTAAACTTTTGTTCCTCAACGAGAGGAAATAATAATATATAATAATAAATTTATATTTTAATATTTATATTTTTTTGTTAATTTAATTCTTATTATTTTAGCTAAATTTAAAATTATAAAAAAATTAAAATTAAAATTAAAAATATAAAAAGTTCATAGAATTTTAAAACATTAAAATTAAAATTAAAATGCATTCATATCGCCAAGCATTATGCTTCTGTTTTTCAATATCAAGCTCCTTATGTGATAGTGGTCGAAGACTAAAGAAAATAGGAATGAAAAACAACCATTAATTCTAGTCTGTACCAGGTATCAAAAAGGATAACGCACCTTGGCAAAGAACTGCAACCTGCACTGGGACAATGTTATCTGCCAACTAATGCTGATAACTACGTATCTCCGAACCCAAACTTAAATGTTTCCCCAAACCAAAACCCTGCAAGAAAATTAATTAACAATCATAAACCCAGTACAGTAGATACACACACCAAGTGCTAACAAATATTTACCTAAACCAGCTTGCAAATAGAAAACAAAAATTCGTGAAGCTTCCTCAAATGCTAACAAATTTCCTAAACAACAATCTAACACAACTACTCAAGATGCTGGCAACGTTTCATCAAAGGAGAAAATAAATAATAAGTAAAAACGAAGAGAAAGCAACATTTATAAAAATAAGGGTGAAATTCACTGCTATTATCTTTACACACTTTGGCCGGTCTGACCAAAAAAGAGAAAGAAACAGAATATTTGGAGCTCAATAATTGCCCTGCAAAATCGTGCTCTATATCAAAAATTTACTTATATAATCACATAACATAACTATATGTAGCTATTTTAATCAAATAAGAAACTAAATAAGTGAACTGAAAACCAGTAACACCAAAGTTATCACCACATATGCTTGTTCCATAAGATAAACCAAATTCAAACATATGATCTTATTCGTACCTGGAAGATAAGAGGTTTATTCAAATCAACAGTGAATTTGTGTGCAACCATCTTCGCAACTGCATTAAAGAAAAAATCTATTTAGCAAAGGATTAATAAATTGCTATTTTTTTTTTTAAAGAATAACAAAAACAGTGAAGATGACACAATATTCCACTTATGTCAGACTACTCCATGGAATTTGTACCATTACTTAACCTCAAAATTCCAATTTTCAAAGACATTTCAAACATCATAAAGCTACCCTAATCCCTAATTTTGAATCCAGAACCAATACAAAATTTGCCATCATCTCCCTACTCATGTCTTCCACTACTCTTTTACGTCTCTAATCAGTGTACTTAGTGTTCAAAATATCATAGCTACTTCTAGCTAAAGTTTATGTCAACTAATGTTAACTAAAACAATATAATAAAGCTGGCTATGACCAAATAAAGCTCTCAAATACAAATAAGTGCACCAATGAAACAATTAAAGTTACAAATTTATTATCATATAGGCTTAATAAACATAAAACATCAAAACTGCTCCAATCCAATGAAAAAAATAAACACATGAATGCAATTAAATCTCTCATTTTCATTCTTGTATTCCATAAAACTAAAGCAATCCTTATACTCTTTAACCAAATTTACATCTAAAAGAAGACTGTCAGCAGCATCGATCCAATAAGCAGTAGCAAACTCACAGTTTTTCTTAATGTGAAATCGAAACAAAAAAGTTCAATTAAAAAATTAATAAAAAGAGGCAAGATATTTAGGATAGACAAAAGCTCATGAAAATAAAATTTATCCAAAAACCCCCCATCGATCTGAAGCCAATTTACCCACATTTAAACAACGATAAAAGAATTACCATCCTAAAAAAAAAAAAAAGAAACAAAAATCTATCAATCATTTAAAACTTAGCATTACAATTGTCCAAATCTGTAACACCCCGAACTCGGCCTGGACGTTATGGTCGAATCAGGCGATGTCACATGGTAGTGTGTTTGAAAATCATAACTTTGCTTAAAACAATTTCTGTTTAGAAACTTTTCATTATTACTTATTAATTCTATAACCGTGTTGTTTAATCAGTCGAAAGTTTTTAAAACGTTTATTCAATGCGGAAGCTTTTAAAATGATTTGCATATTTATGAGTATTTTGTTAAAATGTTTGTTTCTTTTGAAAACCCGAGTTTTCCTAATACTAGCTGTCGAAACCATTTTTTTTAAATTTTCAAAATAAAAACGGGGATCGACTTTTTGAAAACAAACCGCGGAGTCGCCACCAATCTTTTGTTTCGGTGTGATTGGATCACCTTAATAAAATATTTTATTCCATTTAAACCAATTTTGGCCTACGTAAATTTGAAAAAACAGGTTCGGGAGTCGGTTACGTATGAGGAAGGATTAGCACCCTCACTACGCCCAAAATTGGTACCAAATTGATTAAATATTGTCCTTATGTCTGAGAAAAAAATGTTTTTGAAATGTGGTTCCTGAAACATTTGAATAGCCCAAGTTGGTCGTCAAAATTCTCTTGTTTCAGAGGAATACAGCATCACATCTAGCACGATAGGACACGATCCTTTATACCCTCGAAAACACGATAAATTTTGACTTCCAAAAGTTTATATGTTGAAAATCACAAAAGGATGCCCAATTATTTAGTCCAACGAAAAACCGAAACCCAGCACAGTAAGGCACGATTCCTCGAATTTCTAGACATCGAACATTGCCTTGTTTTTAGAATTTAGAAAACATGAGTGAAATTCTAAAGGGATATTCGATTATTTTGAACAAACGGGAAATTGCAACCCAACACGATAGGGCGCGATTCCCCGAATGGCCAAACGTTGAACATTACCTTCGTTTTGAAGAATTTTTAAATGAATAACTATGAAACTAGCTTAAAACGCGTTAATTCGACTTGAAACAAAACAAAATACTTAGTTTTAAAGAGTTGGAAGTTATAAAGCAATACTTCATAAATCAAAAGGAAAACAATGATCATGGGATGATATTCATACATAAAACACAACCAATTAACAAACTAATAATTAAGTATGACTAACCTAGGAAAATATAATCAAACTCACAAGCATGGATGAACAATGATTGATTTAATGATAACAAATAATAATAATAATAATAATAATAATAATAATAATAATAATAATAATAATAATAATAATAAAATGAATATGGTACAAAATGAACTACAAAATGGTGATTTTAAATATGTAAAAAAGAACAAAATAAAGTTATCGAGACAACTCAACACATATATAAAAATATTAGGCACTTTAAAGTAATAAACATTACAAATTACAAACTTTAATTAAAAATATACAAGCATAAATATATATATAGAACATTTAAAGAAATATCATATAAATATTAAAATGATAAAAAAAACCTCAAACTTATTGTACAAAGAAGACTATAGGTATGAAATCATGGATCTAGTAATGTGTATAGATTAAATATATGTACCAATATATATATATATATATAAGTATATAATAATTTAAACAATATGTAAGACATGTATACAAAACATATTAAAATAACGAATATATATGTTAAAATATATGGATAGAGTCAGAAACCATTATATGTATGAAATAACATAACATTAATAATACACATGGACTAAAATTAACTTTATTACGAACATTATATATATACCAATGTAAAAAACATTTATATGTAAAAAAAAAGTTTACAAAATGTGAAAATGATATGACATAAACAAATTTGCAATAAAAAAATTTACCAAGGTAATTGAAAATGTAAAAAATGAGTTAACAAGAGAAAAAAAAACTATAAAATAGAAGGACATAATTAGAATTAGATTAAAACAAAAGGGATAATTTGAAAACAAAACAATAATAATAAGAAGGACCAATATGCGATGCGCGCTAATGCAGAAGGACCTAAACTGGAAATATACCAGCTCCCAAAGTGCTACACTCAGGTGAGGACCAAAACGAATTCGCGCATAAATTACAAAGCCGAATAAAAAAATGAAGCAAAGCAAACAAGGCGCGATTGACTGCATGTGCGAAAGAGGAGGGCCTAGCATGCAATTATCCCTACCCGCAGAAACATGCGGATTCCAGGGGTATCCGGGTCGAGTCCTCGGGTCACACACCAAACGGTGCCGTTTTGGTCACCAATGCCCACACTCAAAATGGCGCCGTATCGAACTCTCATAAATAGCAAAAAACAGAGCAAAAAAGAACTTTTCCTTTATTTCTTTTCAAAAATTTTTTAGGGCTTTCTCTCTTTCTCTCTCGCTCTCCTCTTATTCAGCCGGCGCCGCTTCTGTCAGAGATCCAACACGTCTTGGCCATAGAGGGCGGCCCGAGCCTTGTAAATGGGGTGTTTAACCCCCTCCTTTCGAAAAGGAACCGAAGGCTTAGCCTTCTTGACTCGAGAAGCAAAAGGAAAAAAACAAAACCCAAATCGGCTTAGCCCCGACACCGACGATGGGCTCTCGACAACGGAGACCACCGAGGTACTCTCTTCCCCCTTTTTTTTCTATTTTGCTTTCGAATATAAGAACAACAAAACCCAGACAAATGAAGCTAAAAAAATCCAAGATTTTGAATCGAAAAATCACCTTGATTCTTTTTTGTATTTTATTGCTCTTTTTTTGTGTAGTATTCGTTCCTCCAAAAAAAAATACAATGGCCATGTTCTTGGCTTTATAGCCGAAACCGAGTAAAAAAAAAAAGAAACTACAAATCAATTTGTTTTTCCTCTTTACTGTGCTGTTGTTTGTCGGTTTCTTCCCAAGTACGGAGGCCAGTTGGCGCGGTGGTACGTGGCGCTTGGCATGGGGTGGTGCGTGAGGGCTGTACGGAGGCGCGCTGGAGGCTGTACCAGGGTTGGGAGGCTAGCTACGGTGCAAGGGAAACCCTAAGGTTTCTGTTAGTGTTTTAATTTTGGGCCATTTGGGCCTTGTATTTCTGGGCTAGTGCTTGGGTTGTAATTGGGTTAATTTGGGCCCTTTTGAGGTGTAAATGGACTTGGACTATTAAAAATTTGGTTTAGTTGTTCTTTAAATGTTTGGGCTGGTTAATAGTTTGGGCCTGGGCAAATTTGGGTCCTTACAGCTGCCCCTCTTTTCTCATTGTCGTGCAACGAGAATAGAGCAAAGACCATAAAAGGGCCAAATTTGCCGGGACCTGCCGAGTCTCGACTTCTCTTGGCGCTTCTTTTCTTCAAGTATCCTCAATGTGTTCCACTACAACTTCAGGGGTAAGATTTGTGGCTTTAATCTATGCTTCTACAATTAGCTTGATCTGTTCTATCGCAGCTTCAAGGAGATAAGATCTGTTTATTTAGCTCCAATCTATTCTATTGTAATTTCAGGGAGAAGAGATTTGTAGCTTCGATTTGCTCCGCTAGAACTTCAAGGAGGTACGAATGGTGGCTTCGAGCCGCTCCAATACCATTCCAGGGAGAGGGGATTTGTAGCCTTGATCTACTCTGCTGAAACTTCAAGGGGATCTGCTGTTGATTTCAACCTGTTCCACTAATGCTTAGGGAGACAAGACTTGCAATTCTCAGCCTGTTACCCTACTGCTTAGGGGGTTAAGGTTCATCGTCTTTGAGCCGCCCAACTATTACTTATGGAGATAAGATCTGTAATTCAGCCTGTTACCCTACTGCTTAGGGGGTTAAGGCTTGCTTCTTCGATTTGCTCCGCTACTGTTTAGGGAGACAAGATCTGCAATCTTCAGCCTGTTACCCTACTACTTAGGGGGTCAAGGCTTGCTTCTTCGATTTGCTCCACTACTGTTTAGGGAGACAAGATCTACAATCTTCAACCTGTTACCCTACTACTTAGGGGGTTAAGGCTCGCCGTCTTTGATCTGTTCCACTACAGCTTCAAGGAGACAAGATCTGCAATCTTCAGCCTATTACCCTACCACTTAGGGGGTTAAGGCTTGCTTCTTCGATTTTCTCCACTACTGTTTAGGGAGACAAGATGGTGGCTTAAATCTGCTTCATTATAACTTCAGGAAGACAAGATTCGTCGTCCTTGATCTGCTCCACTGCAACTTCAGGGAGACAAGATCTACAATCTTCAGCCTACTCCACTACTACTTAGGGAGATAGGATGGTGGCTTAAATCTGCTTCACTGCAACTTCAGGAAGACAAGATTCGCCATCTTCGATCTGCTCCACTGCAACTTCAGGGAGACAAGATCTACAATCTTTAGCCTACTCCACTACTGCTTAGGGAGATAGGATGGTCAATCCTCAGTCTGCTTCCTTGCTACCTCAGGAAGATAAGACTTCAATCTTCAACCTGCTCTCTTATTACCTCAGAGAGATAAGGTTGTAAATTTACCGATGTTGCTACGCCGTCTTCTAGAGACATAATCTGTAGAATCAGTTTCATGTATCTATGCTTATGCCAAATAATTAGGATGTTATGATCGAAATGAATTACATGCTCCTAACTAGATGTGATGCTTATGTCAAATAATTAGGATGCTATGATCGAAATGAATCAAATGCTCCTAACTAGATGTGTTATGAATGATATGTGAATATAAAAATAAAAATGACCCTTTTTTTAAAAGGCTTAAGGTATCATTACTCGTGGTTCATCAGAGCCTTATCATTGACGTATTACGCTGCCATTTTGTTCAGCTGGCATTCTTGACAGAAAACCCAAAGAAACAATCACAATCTACTCAGCAAGCTTTCCTCACTGTAATTTCAGAGTACTTTTCGCCGTATCTTCTGGGACATAGAGTTTGCAACTCTCACTGCAACTTTAGGGGAATAAGCATTTGATTTCTTCTATCCATCCTGCTGTAACTCAGCAGTATAGGATTTGCATCATCTTTAATTAAATTGATCTGTTACACCACCCCCTGGGTGTAATGACCAAATGTATATGCTTGATATCTGCATGAATACAGAATACCCTTTCTTTTCTCGAGAATAATCCCATTGCTCACTCTTCATTAGAATTATAACACCGATGTAATTTCTTTTTGTTCAACCAATATCTTTGACAAAAATCCAAGGAGATAATCTCAATTTGGGCTTAAATATTTCCAACCCTTAAGCTTGGTGAGTTTTAAACAATAGTCTTGTTTCAGGTTCTTGTATTATTTAGAAACTTCCGATGAAGTATTATTAATCCACTAATCATTATTTCAATGCGAAATGCTTAAAAAAGATCATAATCATGGACAAGAAAGGAATTAATTGAGAGCATAACTCGAAACAAACAAGTTAAAACAAGATAGCAAATGAAATTAAGAAGGAAATTTATTAGATGCATTTTGAAAAGAATAAGGTAATCAAAGATAGCTGTAATAGGCCCATTTCGCCCGGGCCAATACAAAAAACCAAAAACAAAAATAAATAAATAAACTAAAATAAAATAAACCCAAAATCAAAGTCCAAATAAAGTCTTTATACAAATTATAGTCTAAATTATAATCCATTTTACAAATAAACCAATTACAAGCCCAGACCTAAATTAAACCTAACCCAGTTAACCTAAATAACCCAAAATACCCCAGGGCCAAAACCTCTATGGAATTTTCGGCAGAAACCCTAGGTCATCAGCGCGCAGCAACTTCCAACAGCCTCCAGCACTGCTGCTGTCTCCGAGCCAGTCCCACGCCTCATCTCACGTGTGTCACCACCTTCAGCTGGCTCCTTTTGTACCTGTAACAAATTAACAAACCACAAGCCACAGCAAGAAGGGCGTAACAACACAGCAAATCTACAGCAAATGGGCAGCGAATTAATAGAAAGATCTAGGGAATTTCTTTGATTTTCTTTTTCTCTTTATTCGGCTATAAATAAAGACCGAATGTAATTTGTATGGATTACGAAATACTGAAATACAAAAAAAACCACCAAAATTGAAAGGTGATTTCTAACTCAAGGGTCCTTTAGTTTTTTTTCCAACTCTGTTTATTTTATTTTTCATTAGAGTTTTAAAGGATTTGAAAATAAAAAAGAGCGAGTGATTTACCTCACGTGAATACTGAGGGGATACCAAAGAGGAAAATTCGAAAGCATTTCTTTTTAGAAGGGTTATTCCCAATTTCTTTCCCAATTTCTTTCATTTTCTATTAATTGTTTATCTATTTCTTTCGTTTTTCATCATTTGCATTGAAAGAAAAACAAAAGAAAGAGGAGAAATGTAAATGTACCTTACGATTGAGCCGTTGGTTCCTTTTCGCTTTGTCGAAATCAAAGTTTAAAGGGAATTTTAGGGCAAAAGAAAACGAAGCTTGGAAACGCCGGACGCCATTTGTGGCGATGGATTGGTGTTTGAAAGAGAGAAATTGGGGGAAGTAGAAGGGGTTAGGGATTGATCTCGGCAAAAAATGGCAGACTGCCATTCATTTGTTTTTTTTTTTTAGTTTTTGATAATAAACAAAACGGCGCCGTTTGAGAAAGGGAAAGATCCGCGTGAAAACCCAATTCAGAAGTTGGATCTGTGCCCTTTTATTCCAAATGGGTAATTTTCACGTTTGATCCTTCTCCCTTACGCTGATCTTCAGTTGGATCCAATTTGCGTTGCACTTTTTTTTAATTTTTTCTGGTAATTTGTATGCTATTGCGATTCGATCCACGTCTAAGCTCAGCGTTTTGGACATGGATTATTTCCAATTCTAATCCCTATACATTTGCAAGCATGGCGCATAAGTCCCTATTTTGACTCTAATAGTTTATTTTTAAATTATCCTTCCAATTTTAACTCAATTTTAATTTAGCTTTCCATTTGTATAGCTTATTATTTTAAAATGTTTTTTAACGTTTGTACATGTGTTAATCCCTTTTAATATTTGTACATTATTTCTTTAAATGTTCTATATGTATTTGTACATGTTTTATTTTGATTGAGATTTTTATAATGCTTATTATTTAAAATTCATTTTTTTTATTGATCTATATTAATATTTTTTTTCCTTTTCTTTTTCTGTGTTTTATTTGTAATTAGGCTGTAGTTTTTGTATTATAGACTTTTAATACTTTGCATAGCATTTAACTCAAATCTTTTTCTATACTTGTACCTATATTATTTTAAATTGAATCTTCTATTCATTATAAATTTTGAAAATCCATTTAGCTTTTTTTCATGTGTGTCAAATTATTTTAATACATTATTTTATAAAATCATTATCTTGAAAGTTGTATTTATATCGTATTATTTTAACTATTATATAATGTCTCATTTAAATATTTTTTTTACATATATTATTTTAATGGTTAAATCATTATTTTAAAAATCATTTTCTTTTTGTTTATACAATTATCGTTTTGAAATTCTTTATATCATATTCTTTTAATATATTAGTTAGTATTTCATTTAAATGTTTCCTTATATATATATATGTACATATATAGCAAAATTAATTTAATCTTGTAGGCATTTCCATGTTATTTTTATAAATAATTATTTCTAAATTTGTATATGATTTGTAGATTTATTATTTTGTAAGATTATGTTTCATTATATATTTTTATTATCTTTTTGTATTTTATATATAAACAAAATTCTCTTTCATTGTATGTAAATTGTCAATTTTAAACCAATATTCTTTAATATTTTGTATATTATTTGATTCAAAAATATTCATTTTATAAAACATATTTTAATCATTACGTATATATCTCTAATTTGTTTTTTACAAATAAGTTATAAATTCATCAATTAATTAATTCATATGTAGTATAAATTATTGATTCATTAGTTCTTTATTATTTTAAAATTGTTTCACCGCATTGACTTCTAATTTTCATTTTATTTTGTATGTGTTTTGTTGATTGTTTTATGTTATGCCGTGTTTATTGTTGTTGTATATTATTTATTCATAATTTTATTGGTCATATTAACTGTCCTCTATCCATGCTTAAAGATTTGGTCACATTTTACTTAGAATAGTTGTACTTAATTGTTGGATTTATTAATTGTGGTTCACTGCACTTTATGTGTGCATGTTATCTCATGTTTATTAATCTTTTTTTTTTTATATATATATATCAATGTTTCTTTGTAATCCATTAAGTGTTCCATCGTATTTTAAAACAAATAAATGTGCTTTAAGCTAATTTCCAATTTTTCTTACCATTCAAAGATTCCAAAATAAGGCAATGTTCAATATTTGGGAATTCGGGAAATCATGCCCTACCGTGCTGGGTATGATTTTTCGTTGAACTAAATATTTGGATATCCTTTTATAATTTTAGCGTTCGAGCTTTTGAGAGTCAAAATCAATCGTATTTTTAAAGGTATAAAGGATCGTGTTCAATCGTGCTGGATATGATGCTGTATATCTTTGAAACGAGAGAATTTTTATAGCTAACTTGAATTACTCAAACATTTTAAAAAGAACCATACTTCGAAAGATCCTTTTTAAAATCTTTGATATAGGGATAGCATTGAATCAATTTGGTACCAATTTTTTGGCGTAATGAGGGTGCTAACCCTTCCTCATGCGTAACCGACTCCCGAACCCATTTTTTTTTAAAATTTTACGTGAACCAAAATTATTTTAAGTGGAACAAAACATTTTAATAGGTAACCCAATCACACCTAAACAAAGAGATTGGTGGCGACTCCACATTTGGTTTTAAAAAGTCAATTCCCATTTTTCTTTTCAAAAAAAAATGGTTTCGATAATAGCAAATTCAAAAATGGGTAAAATGGAAAACTAGGTGTCCTAGTTATTGCAGCTTGAGCTTCTCTGTACCAACTTCTTGAGGACCATTTTGAGCTCAATATGTGTTTAGGGGGTCCGTAGTACTTTGTCGATGCCCCAAGACGTAGCATACTTCTTCATTGTTAATTCAAGCATAGCAAGACTACAGTGTGCCCACCTTCATCCAAATTTGAGCTGCCCTTTGCGGGTTTTCAACTCAAATCCCCTTTGGTCTCAAGGCACCCTTTGCGGGTTTTCGCCTTGGCCTCTCCTTTTTCTTTCTTCTCTTTTTGATTTTTTTGAATGTTTTTATTATTTTGGCTGCCTTTGCTGCACTGTGATATGATGTCTGATCTTTGAACAGACTGTAATCTTTTGACATTGTGAAGTTGTATGATCTTTTCTGCCATTCCTTGTCGGCATCTGACTTTTTTCTTCTTCTTTTTTTGGGTTTGATGACTGTCGACTTTGTAACATTGGCATACGAAGCGACCTTCACCCTCTTCATGAAGTAATCAATGAATACCGAGATTAATCAATGTATGGGAATGGCCTTATAACACCCATGCTCCACATAGAGAAAGTTTGTGAAGAAATGAATGAGGCACATGAATCTTGTTTCCCTAAATACGGCCTAACTGATACAATCCCCTTCCATGGTAGATCAACAGTATCCGAACCTCATGATTAGCGTGGTTACCGTGAAACTATCAATATGTGTCCTTTAGACATTGTATAGACATTATTTAGCATCCACAAACCTCAGCATCCCAGGTATATTTTGACATGGTTATGAGAAAACATTTTTGAATTCTTGGAATAACTCAATTACGATTCGCCTTGTCTTTGCGGTGACTCAGGCTCTGATCTTTGCCTCTTGCTCACAATGTCCATTGACCTTTTGTAAGGTAGGATCTTGTTCTACCATCTTTAACAAATCAAGAGATAAGTCACGATCTCTGTCATCTTCAAAGTCCTGAGGTCCGCTTAAACATATATCTCACCCCAAAAGGGAGTCAGTTACAAAGTCGCTCATGTCATTGATATCTGGAGGCCTGTTGTAAGTAAGAAGGCTAGCTCCAAATGATTCTAATGATGATTATTTGTATGGTATGATCATGAATGAAAAATTAAAGAATATTCGAAAGAAGATTCAAAGAACAATAGAATCTATAAATAGAAAGAATAAAAGAATATTTGCTTGAAAAGATGCATTTTATTAAAATAAAGATTTTGGACACAAGCCTATTTCACAAAAGCATTCTTATTGCTTCTAGGCTTAAAGCAACAAGCGTGTTTTAAATATTACTCTAGATCAGTTCTAAAAATACGGGAATTTCTTCCACAGACCTATTGTTCAAAATATTCCCAAGTATGCAAGGGTTTGGAAACTTTTACTCCCCGGTTCCCTTTTCGGATATGTCATTCAGATTCCCCGATATTCCTTCCAGGCTTTTGACTTATTCAAGGCATCGAACTCTCTTGCCTCTACTTTCAAATATTGCATTTACTTCATTGTTAGAGCAATTAGGTTCTAAAGAATCGTCAAACTTCACAATTCCCATTTCAATGAACCTTTCGACCAACTTTTTAAATGTTGTGCAGTTTTCGATTGAGTGCCCCGTTATTCCTGCGTGGTACTCGCATTGAGCATTCTCATTATACCATTTTGGGAATGGAGGTTGCACAGGTTTCGAATAGAATGGAGACACTACATGCACATCAAAAAGATTCTGATACAATTCCTTATATGACATCAAAATGGGTGTAAACCGGAGCCTTTCTATATGTGACCTTGAGTTGGATTCTTGCCTTGAAGAGTCTGGATAACTAATAGTTACAGCCCCCGGTTGGTCTATATTAACGAATTTGGAAGGCATGTTCACGATGTTCACTTCATTTTCCTTGTTCCTCGAGGTTAACCTTTTAGCACTTTCTCCCGCACCTATCTGCCCGCTTCTTACTGTATTTTCGATCATCTCACCAGACATTACTATATCTGAAAAGCTCAGAGTAGCGCTTCCCAACATATAATTAATGAACGGGGCTTTCAGAGTATTGATGAAAAGCATCGTGGTCTCCTTTTCCAGAAGAGGCGGCTGGACTTGTGTTGTTATCTCTCTCCATCTTTGGGCATATTGCCTGAAGCTCTCATTTTGTTTCTTTTTCATATTCTGCAAGGTAATTCTATCGGGTTCCACGTCTGTTACATGGCTATATTGTTTCATAAAAGCTTCTGCTAGGTCCTTCCATGAATTGATTTTAGCACGACTCAGTTGATTGTACCATTTAGCTGCTGACCTGATTAGACTGTCTTGGAAGCAATGGATTAATAGCTGATCGTTATTAACATATTCTTTCATCCTTCGACAGAACATTATGATGTGAGCTTCAGGACAACTCCCATTATACTTTTCAAACTCTAAACTCTTAAATTTTGGCGGGAGTACCAGGTCGGGAACCAAACTTAGGTCCTTGGCGTCAATCCCACAGTAGAAGTCAACATTCTCCATCGCCCTAAATTTTTCCTCCAACTGCCTATACCGATCCTCAAGTTGTCTTGGCAATTCCCTCTTTACTTTTTCCTTTTCATCCAAATCAGGAACTTTAAGATTGGTTGGGTTGCCCCCCGGATTGGAGTCTGAGCCTATCGGGCAATCCATTAGTGCCGAGGTACCGGCCTGGTATTGCTGGGCTCTGATAATAGGTACTCATTACGAACATATCTGAACATTTGTCGAGGTGAAACCTGGAGGGTAGAGAGACTCCTCATTGTTCTCCTCAGCATGAATCATGGAACTTTTCCTTTCTTCAAGTCCCTTAGTCAACAATTGGGACAACTGGTTCAACATATTCCTTTGAGACTCTAGCACCTGGTCTCTCATATCCTATCGAATCTTCGCCAGCTGCTCTTGCATTTGCATTTGTAATTGGTCTTGCATCTCTCTTTGAAGTTTTTCAAGTCTTTCCAGTCTTTGGTCCATATCTTTTGTCTTAGCACGGGTACCGTAACAACGCTTGGTTGGTAAGTTTTTATCGGTTTCCAGATTAACTGAAATGATTTCAACTAATTAGGGACCCTTTTATGAAAATCTAATGCAAATGATGCAATGATGCAATGTAATACAAATGCATGGGATGAATGCAAATGAAAGGAAGGTGTTGATTTTGAATTCAATTCCATTAGAACAACTTTTCTAGAAAAAAAATTCTTTTACATAAAACGGATTACGTATACGGCCTTGCTTTCATGTTCCAGGTGAAGACACTGATCCCTTTTCTTCATGAAAGTCAAATCTCGCAAGCTTCCAATAAATGCCTCTACTAGCTCATTTTTGCTTGATCCAGGCCACGACTTATATCCTCGCAATGTTGATTAGCTCCTTTAAAAAGTCGGGACGCGATGGCTCTTGAATAATCTTTATCGACTTGAATCCTTAGGTAAAGTCTTGTTTTCCTCCGCAAACTGTCAGCCTTCTTCTGTCGTGTTTACTTGGACCATATTCAGACAACCATATTGTAATCCACTTTATCAAGAAATTCATTTTCTTATGACAAACTGTTCTATTTAGCAATCAAATATGACTCAACACCTCCTTTCTATGATGATGTAATGCAATGCAGTCATAAATAAACAAGAACAAAACACTTTAGTACAGAAATAAATAACAAATAAAGTACCTATTCGGGTGACCACCAAATTTGGGCAAGGTTCTATCTAAGGTGGACTCTCAAGGTTCACTATATGTGCCTCAGTTCTAGAGAAAGGGTACCTGAACTAGCAGATTCCTCAATCCTCACCCATTATAGGCTCATATGGATCGAGTTCAGTTCAGGGGAATACATTTCCCTATGACCATGCGAATATAAAAATCTCACGAAATCATAGGTACAGATGTATCCCAGAAGCAGTCCACTAGCCTATCCGGAGGTGGAAACCTCACGAAAGCATAGTTTCTTACTCCCACTTAAAGGTATAACCACTACGGTCATGCAATGCAATGCAAAAGTACACTACAAGACTCGAATCAACAATCATGCAAACGAATGCAACAAAGAATCATGATTTTCAAATCAAATTTTCAATTTTAGATAAAAGGACAGAAAATAATCAATTTTATGGCTTGACTCTCTTGTTCGGTCCCTATTGGAGTCGCCAAGCTGTCGAAACCATTTTTTTTTATTTTGAAAACAAAAACGGGGATCGACTTTTTGAAAACAAACCGCAGAGTCGCCACCAATCTTTTGTTTGGTGTGATTGGATCACCTTAATAAAATATTTTATTCCATTTAAATCAATTTTGGCCTACATAAATTTGAGAAAACGGGTTCGGGAGTCGGTTACGTATGAGGAAGGATTAGCACCCTCACTACGCTCAAAATTGGTACCAAATTGATTAAATATTGTCCTTATGTCTGAGAAAAAAAATGTTTTTGAAATGTGGTTCCTGAAACATTTGAATAGCCCAAGTTGGTCGTCAAAATTCTCTTGTTTCAGAGGAATACAACATCACATCCAGCACGATAGGACATGATCCTTTATACCCTTGAAAACACAATAAATTTTGACTTCCAAAAGTATATATGTTGAAAATCACAAAAGGATGCCCAATTATTTAGTCCAATGAAAAACTGAAACCCAGCAGAATAGGGCACGATTCCACAAATTTCTAGACATCGAACATTGCCTTGTTTTTAGAATTTAGAAAACATGAGTGAAATTCTAAAGGGATATTCGATTATTTTAAACAAACGGGAAATTGCAACCCAGCACGATAGGGCGCAATTCCCCAAATGGCCAAACGTCGAACATTACCTTCGTTTTGAAGAATTTTTAAATGAATAACTATGAAACTAGCTTAAAACGCGTTAATTGTAACACTCCCTACCCGTATCCATTACCGGAATAGGGTACGAAGCATTACCGGAGTTTACTGAACATTTTCAGAAAATTCTGAGTCATTTATTATTCATATTTTGAAAATAATCATAACGTCTCTCTATTGGGCCCTTGAAGCCCCAAACATACAATAGAAACATTTCAATGCTCCTTATAATTAAACATGTTACCATTCAATCAATAGCTTAACACTTGTCTAAGCGTCAAACAACATCATTGTTAGTATACTTGCACTTGTTTCATCTAAATTCAACATTGATATACTTATTTTCTCGACATGTCACACTTGAGTTTAATAATTGTCTTTACTTACATAATTTCCTTGTATCAACATATCAAAGATAATCATATATGCACATGTTATGAAACATATCATTCTCTTACCGTTTCTTCATAAGTGTATATCAATCATTTCATTATATCAATATTTCATGCTCCATCATTTCCATATATTTTATGTATTTTTATTCCGGTAAAGTTTATATCAAACTTAACATAAATTATATTCCATGTACTTATTCTTATTTCGTTTATCTATCTTCATAATTATTTCATACAACTATTTTGTACATATATTTCTATATGACCAGTTCTTGTAAATATTTCACACAACCATTTCATATAACCATTCATCATCTGATACATATTACCTGAATATCAATTGTTCAATAGATGTCATAACGTCTCCCATCCACAGTCTTATTTGTCTTTGACATGATGCCGTAGTGTCTTTCAACTATGGTCTTACTCATTTTCTGTCATGTTGCCATGGTATCTTTCAACCATGGTCTTGTTCATTTCATATCACATTGCCATGGTATCTTTCAACCATGGTCTTACACATTTCATATCAAGTTGCCATGGTATCTTTCAACCATGGTCTTACACATTTCATATCAGGTTGCCATGGTATCTTTCAACCATGGTCTTACACATTTCATATCAAGAGAGCACACTTCCGCGAACCTCATCCTTCCAAATGGGATTACCATCCGGGCTAAATCCTCAGAATGTAAACTCATAGAGTATTGTCGGGATTACGGTCCAGCCAAATCCCTGCAACGACAATTACTCTAATGAGCTTGGATTTGAATTACCACCCAGCTAAATTCGGACCTAATTCGGATTACCCGTCCGGGCTAAATCCATTTTACACATATTCTTCTGGAGGGCTATATCGAGGATAGGATCACCCGTCTGGGCTTGATCCTTTTTACCGTCAATTCCTTTTCGAGAGATCCATCGAATTTTCCTTTCATTCAACTCGATTTCTTCCTTTTTATCAATATGTCAAGATTTTCATAAATTTTCATATAATGAGCATTCAAATCATATTCATATAAAAACATGCATTTCAAGCATTTAAGAATATAATTCAAGTTACATGAACTTACCTCATTACTTGTTTGTGTTTATAATTTTATTAATCCGATATCTTTTCTTTTCCACGATCAAATCTCTTATTTGAGTCGTCCGATCTTTATAAATAAATTTGATCATCATTTTCATTCATTTCATATTCTAATGTATTTAATTAATGCTCTAGGCAAAATTACCATTTTGCCCCTAAACTTTTATTTAATGACGATTTCATCCTTAAGGTCGGAAAATAAAATTCTTGCAATTTTAATCCTTATTTCCAGCTATTATTCTCATGCATATTAATAACAGCCCATGAATTCTATAAAATATCAAAATTTTCCATAATTTCAACACTTTTCAATTTAATCCCTAAAACATGTTTTCCCCCGATCTTGAACTAAATTAATAATTTCATTCAATTTTGTAATTTAAATAATAAAATATTTCATTTCATGCAATTTGGTCATTTCTAACATTTTTACAAAATTACCCATAAAGTTTTACTTTTATTCAATTTAGTCCCTGAGCCTAGAACATGCAAATTAGCCATGCCAGATGAATATTCATACATATTTTCCTCCTCCTCCTCCTCTCCATTCCACATCCTTAATGTATTTAACACACTTATAACTAATATTATCTATAATTTTTATTAATTACTTTTATGAATATTCAAGTTGTCCATATGTGTCATAGTCACTAAATTATTTATATATGGAGCTATAGAACTTCAAATTAAGATCTGATAATTTTCCCTGAAACTAGACTCATATATCTTCTTACCATAAAATTTTTAGAATTTTTGGTTTAGCCAATAAGTACAGTTTATTCTTTAAATTTACCCCTGTTCTGCTGTCTGACAGTCCTGACCCTTCTTCACTAAAAATTAATTATCTCCTCTTACAGAATTCGAATGATGTTCCCGTTTATTTCTATTTAAAATAGACTCATTCAAAATTATAAACATATAAATTTAAGTTCATAATTATTTTTATCCAATTTTTGATGATTTTCAAAAGTCAGAACAGGGGAACCCGAAATCATTCTGACATTGTCTCACAAAATTGATTATATCTCATGATTTAAAATTCCATTACTTACATAATTTCTTCTATAAGAAACTAGACTCAATAAGATTTAATTTCATACTTTATTCATCCTATAATTCGATTTCTAAAATTTTTGATGATTTTTCAAAGTTAGACTACTGCTACTGTCCAAAACTGTTTTGGTACAAGATATTAATTACCATGTTATAACACCCTTATTTTCTTTTTCTACACTATTTCTCATCACTTTCTCTTATTTTCTCTTCACTAACATATCAAGAACATAGGACCTTATGTAAAAAAAACTCTACTATAACATTATTTCCATGCTTTGTCAATAATATCAAACTTAAAAACATATTGAAATCTTGATGTACTTACCTTGTTCTATTGATACTAATCTTTAACTTGATTTTCTCTCTCCTCCAGCTTCTATTCTTGAATCCAACTTGATATTCTAACTCCCCATGGTCTCCTTAACATTTCTCTCTCTTAGTAGCTATGGAAACTCTTTTGATTTCTAGGTGAAAATGGTGAATTTTTGGTGGAAGGACCAAATTGTAAAGAAAAGAAAGTTTCTTTCTTCCTTTTCTCTTCATACGTTGGGTGCATGGGAAAAAAATGATGATTCTTCATCTTTCTTTCCTTATATATATACTAAGTAAAATAATAATAAAATAATAAAATATCATTTAAAAATTAAATTAAAATATTAATAAACTATTATTTATTTATTTATTTAATCTAAAATATCTCCAACATCATCATTACTTTCTAGATTTCTCTCTCTTCCAATTGACCATTTTGCCCTTCATTATCTTTTAAAATTCCATCCTTAAGTCATCATTTAATTTGGTAAAATTATAATTTAGTCCCTCATAGTTCTTCATCTATTCAATTTGGTCCTAATTCATCCATTTTTCTTAGTTTCTAGATCATTCCACCCTTAAAATATTTACACTATTGGTCCTTCAAATTTTTCATATTTACACTTTAACCCCTCAAATTTTGAGTATTTACTCTTGTGCAACAAAACTTTTCTCACTTTTACAATTTAGTCCTTTCTTGAATTAATATATCATAATATACTTCCCAATATTAACATAACTCAAAATTTCCCTTTTTGTCACTTTATTTCCTGATTTTACTATATCACGGACAATATTTTACTGTAAAAATTTTCGGGATATTACATTAATTCAACTTGAAACAAAATAGAATACTTAGTTTTAAAGAGTTGGAAGTTATAAAGCAATACTTCATAAATCAAAAGGAAAACAATGATCATGGGATGATATTCATACATAAAACACAACCAATTAACAAACTAATAGTTAAGTATGACTAACCTAGGAAAATATAATCAAACTCACAAGCATGGATGAACAATGATTGGTTTAATGATAACAAATAATAATAATAATAAATGAATATGGTACAAAAATGAACTACAAAATGGTGATTTTAAATATGTAAAAAAGAACAAAATAAAGTTATCGAGACAGCTCAACACATACATAAAAATATTAGGCACTTTAAAGTAGTAAACATTACAAATTACAAACTTTAATTAAAAATATATAGGCATAAATATATATATAGAACATTTAAAGAAATATCATATAAATATTAAAATGATAAAAAAAAACCTCAAACTTATTGTACAAAGAAGACTATAGGTATGAAATCATGGATCTAGTAATGTGTATAGGTTAAATATATGTACCAATATATATATATATATAAGTATATAATAATTTAAACAATATGTAAGACATGTATACAAAACATATTAAAATAACGAATATATATATATATGTTAAAATATATGAATAGAGTCAGAAACCATTATATGTATGAAATAACATAACATTAATAATACACATGGACTAAAATTAACTTTATTACGAACATTATATATATACCAATGTAAAAAACATTTATATGTAAAAAAAAAGTTTACAAAATGTGAAAATGATATGACATAAACAAATTTGCAATAAAAAAATTTACCAAGGTAATTGAAAATGTAAAAAATGAGTTAACAAGAGAAAAAAAAAACTATAAAATAGAAGGACTTAATTAGAATTAGACTAAAACAAAAGGGATAATTTGAAAACAAAACAATAATAATAAGAAGGACAAATATGTGATGTGCGCTAATGCAGAAGGACTTAAACTGGAAATATACCAGCTCCCAAAGTGCTACACTCAGGTGAGGACCAAAACGAATTCGCGCATAAATCACAAAGTTGAATAAAAAAACAAAGCAAAGCAAACAAGGCGCGATTGACTGCATTTGCGAAAAGGGAGGGCCTAGCATGCAATTATCCCTACCCGCAGAAACACGCGGATCCCAGGGATATCCGGGTCGGGTCCTCGGGTCACACACCAAACGGTGCCGTTTTGGTCACCAATGCCCACACTCAAAATGGCGCCGTATCGACCTCTCATAAATAACAAAAAAACAGAGCAAAAAAGAACTTTCCCCTTATTTCTTTTCAAAAAATTTTTAGGGCTTTCTCTCTTTCTCTCTCGCTCTCCTCTTATTCGGCCGGCGCCACTTCTATCAGAGATCCGACACGTCTTGGCCATAGAGGGTGGCCCGAAAAGGAACCGAAGGCTTAGCCTTCTTGACTCGAGAAGCGAAAGGAAAAAAATAAAAACCCCAATTGAATTAGCCTCGACGCCGGCGATGGGCTCTCGACAACGGAGACCACCGAGGTACCCTCTTCCCTTTTATTTTTCTATTTTGCTTTCGAATATAAGAACAACAAAACCCAGACGAATGAAGCTAAAAAAATCCAAGATTTTGAATCGAAAAATCACCTTAATTCTTTTTTGTATTTTATTGCTCTTTTTTTTTGTGTAGTATCCGTTCCTCCAAAAAAAATACAATGGCCATGTTCTTGGCTTTATAGTTGAAACTGAGTAAAAACGAAAAAAAGTAAATACAAATCAATTTGTTTTTCCTCTTTGCTGTGCTGTTTTTTGTCGGTTTCTTCGCAGGTACGGAGGCCAGTTGGCGCGGTGGTACGTGGCGCTTGGCGTGGGGTGGTGCGTGAGGGCCGTACGGAGGTGCGCTGGAGGCTGTACTAGAGTTGGGAGGCTAGCTGCGGCGCAAGGGAAACCCTAAGGCTTCTGTTAGTGTTTTAATTTTGGGCCATTTGGGCCTTGTATTTCTAGGCTAGTGCTTAGGTTGTAATTGGGTTAATTTGGGCCCTTTTAATGTGTAAATGGACTTGGACTTTTAAAACTTTGGTTTAGTTGTTCTTTAATTGTTTGGGCTGGTTAATAGTTTGGACCTGGGTAAATTTGGGTCCTTACACTAGCCGTTATAACCATAACCAATAAAAATCCCAAACTAAAATAAAAGTCCATAGAGACTGTATTTACAATAAAACACCCAAATAAAATCTAAAATCATAAATAAGTACAAAACAGTGTCAAAGAGGTCGTGTGGCCACCATCGAGTCTTCCACTGCACCGATCCGTCAAGTCTAGGGATTACCTGTACAGATTCAATCGAAAGGGTAAGTTTATGTAAACTTAGTGTGTAATCCCCATATAAACAAACAGATAATATGCACATGATCACAGTCTGGGCCTAAGCCCTTTTCAGTAACAGTATCAGTTTCAGTTTGGCCTTATCCCATCTCAGTACAGAATTAGTCATGCAGTTGGGCCTTATCCCATCAATGTATCAATAGCAATAACGGATATGCAGTCATAAAATCCTACCCAGCCAGCCTCTACACACCATCTCCGTCCAACCCTACACTCCATGTAGGGATATAATCAACCCACCCATCCCTACACTCTAAAAAGTACCGAATGCGGCACTTGACAGTAATTTGAAGTTGAGCTGCCAGTAAATTAAGCTCGAGGCCTTTCAGTACACTTCCTCCGAACAATATCAACCCCCAACCCAATGCAATACAATATACAGTTATGTCATGCTATAACATGGTAACAGTACATACACTATTAGTTCACTGCAACATCATCATGCTCGATAACATGTATACATATAAATCAGTCATACAGTCATTTCAGTGAATTAGAGGTATATGTAAGATTACCGACCCTACAATAGGTTCACAGTCGTCTTAGGCGACCTGTGCAACCTCAGTAACAAATCAGTGAATATGGGCTCACACGCCCATGTTGTCTGCTCGTGTAAGCCCACATGCCTGTATGGCCCACACGGCCTAAATTGATCGAGCTCGTGTGTCGCACACGGCCTACCTAGCCATCACACGGTCGTGTTTGGTGCTCACGGCCTGGCCTCATCGATTACACGCCTGTGTTATGGCACATGGCCTACTACACAGCTTACTACACGGCCGTGTAGCGTCGACAAAATGGTTTACAGCTTTTGTTGAAACCTCATTTTCTACGTTTTCGGGTACACACCTGGTTTTATTTCAAGCTAAACCAACTCTGAGTGCTCCAGAACCTAAAAATCGATAATCCAATTTTGATTTTAAAGATATACAAAACTTGAATCGAGATTATAACACTACAAAAAACTCACCGAATCAGCTAGCGCTAACACGTACTTACCGTTAATGAATCAACATTCTTAACGCTCCAATCACTATAGCTCACCAACAGGTTACTAACCTTCGCCTAACGAAAACAACAAAATAATCCTTCATCAACACTTAATCCAAAAACATCAATGCTTAAGCAAAAACCCAAAACTTACCGAGCACGCAGACGTCGTACAAAACCAAACGAGTTAATGGCAAAGGAAAAGAAAAAAACAAAGAGATGGGGAAGAAAACGAAATAAAGATCAAAAGAGGAAAAAGGTGCAGAATTTCGGTAGGGGAGTAGTGGAATTAATGTCAGAAGAAAGAGGGAAACAATTATGGGAATTTCGAAATACAAAATAAAAATAAAAATTAGATTTTTGGATGATTCCCAACATCCCCTAGTTCACTCCTTAGATCTCTCCACCTAATTCTCCACTACACCCAACTACTCAGAATCCATACTAACTCAAACGCCTACAAAAACCGATGGCAAAAACTATCCCCTTTGCACACGCAGGGATTCAAACACCAGACCTCAAACATACCAACACTCCTCTTAACCACCAAACCAGCAGACCCATTCTGTTAGCATTTTACAAACAATCAAATATAAGCCTATTGAACCCAATTAAGGATTTATTCATAAAAATACCAGAATTTTCCCAAGTCAAAGCTTGAACTTGGGACCTCTCACACACCCAGAACACATAACCACTAAAACAGATACTCAATTGTGTCAAATTTACAAAAGCCGAAAAAGCAAATTTTTGGGGAGTTACAAAATCCCTCTAAATGGATTTCTTCACATAACCCATCAATCTTAATGGCATGTAATATATTAATCTAAATCCAATATCAAAATTCCAGGTCAGTTAATGAATAAAGCAAATTTGAACTACCCAAATTAAAATTTCTAAAATTTTAACACGATTGAAAACTAAAGGAAGTAAATTTTAACAAACCCAAACAAAAAAAAATCAAAAACCTTACATTGTAACAGCCTAATTTTCAGTGGTATCGGGAATAGAGATTTGAGATCACTAAATCCGACGGGTGAGTTGAAAATTTAATAAATTAATACCTATGAGTCAAATATGAATATAAAAGCATTTTTGAATTAGTGAATTTGGTGATTTAAAAGAATTAATTAGCTAAAATGGGTCGAGAATGAGGTATCGAGACCTCTACTTCATAAACCGAGCCATAAATATTTTTAGAAATATTTATGGAGTGTTGGTGAGGTAATAATAAAATTTAGTCAGAAAATTTTGACGTTTGGGTGGTTAATTAAATAAAAAGAACTAAATTGAAAAAGGTGTAAAAGTTGCTAAAATGATTAAATAGCTCAATTGTCAAATGAGGAAGGACCTAAAGTGCAAATAAGCCCAAAGGAGATATTTTGGGCGGCAGTAGCTGAGAAAAATAAGGAAATGGGTGAAATAAGGGAAAAATTGGAAAATTGCCAAAATTGGCTAAATAAAAATGGGACTAAATTGGAATATCTAGAATTCTCTTCATTTCTCTTCATATTGATCAGCTGAAAAACAACCATGGAGAAGGGTTCAAGCTGGTTTTCATACTCTAGCTTCATGTAAGTTTAATTCTTGCTTTCTCCTTGAAATTTTTATGTTTTTGGATTTTTACAATTGGGTCCAACTTATTATTTCATTAGTTTTTGATTCCATGGCTAATTTTTGAAGTTGTTATGGATGAGTGTTGGAAATATATGATGATTTGGCATGGAATTAGAGCTTTAAATTGTTTATATTCTGATTTTATTGAAAGAATTGAATAGAAAGTGAATGTTTGAGACCTAATTGTAAAAGAGTTTGAAGTTAGAGTTTTATGTGGAAATTCTGAATTTCAATAGTTATGAAATAACTTATAATGTCTAGAAAAATTATTAATTGAGAAAATTATCTTAATTGAGGGATTAATTGAGCAAGGATTGAATTGTATGAATTGTGATATTTGGCGCAAAATGAAAATCAACATTTTACACTAAAACTGTTTTGGACAGCAGCAGTAGTCTAACTTTGAAATATCACCAAAAATTGTATAAATGGAATTAGAGGATGAATAAAATATGAAATTAAATCTTATTGAGTATAGTTTCTTATAAAGGAAATTATGTAAGCAATAGAATTGTAAATCATGAGATACAATAACTTTTGTGAGACAAGGTCAGAATGATTTCGGGTTCCCCTGTTCTAACTTTGTAAAATAATAAAAAATTGGATAAAAATAATTAGGGGCTTATAATTATATTTTTAGAATTATAAATGAGTCTATTTTCAAGAGAATCAAACAGGAACATCATTCTAATTCTGTACGAGGAGATAATTAATTTTTAGTGAAGAAGGGTCATAACTGTCAGATAGCAGAATAGGGGAGATTTCAATGAATAAACTGTATTAATTGGCCCAGCCAAAAATTATGAAATTTTTATGGTAATAAGATATGTGAGTCTAGCTTCAGGGAAAATTAGCGGATCTTAATTTGGAGTTCCGTAGCTTCAGATATAAATAATTTAGTGACTATGACACAGATGGACAGCTTGAATATTCACCTAAGTAGATAGTGAAAATTATGGATAATGTTACCTACAAGTATGTTGTTTATACTAAGGATGTGGATGGAGAGGAGGAGGAGGAAAATATACAAAAATATATGAATGACTCGTGTATAAATTGATCACATGCCCGATTATAATCGATAAGTGTTGGATTAGAAATGATATAATGTTTTATTTGGAATATTTATTATGAAATTATAATTATTGTTATAATACAAAAATTGAACTTGTGAGTTTATATGGCTAAATTTTAGTGATTATTTGTTAATTTTATGAATTTCATGATGTGTTATTTCATATGTATTGATGATAAAATCGTGAATAATGTAAAAGCATGCAAATTGAATAAATGATCAAATTGAGTATTTCAGTTCAGTGACAAGATGAATTGAAGGAAAAGACCATGGTTGGACCATGGCAACAAGTGATAAGTGATAGCTTCGCTACACTTATCTGATCAAGACAAATGAAAGTGATAAGTGATAGCTTGGCTACACTTATCCGATTAAGACAAATGATAAGTGAAAAGTGGTAGCTCCGCCTACGATCGATGTGAAAAGTGGTAGCTTCGCTGCCGATCGATGAAAAGTGGTAGCTCCGACTACCGATCGGTGAAAAGTGGTAGCTTCACACTGCGATCGATGAAAAGTGGTAGCCGGCTACCGATCGATGAAAAGTGGTAGCTTCGCTGCCGAAAGCGATGAAAAATGGTAGCTCGGCTACCGATCGATGAATAGTGATAGCTTCGACTACAAGTGACAAGTGATTTCCGTATAAGACCATATCTAGGATATGGCATCGGTGTGATATATGCTACTGTATAAGACCATATCTGGGATATGGCATCAGTGAGATATGTGATTCGTGTAAGACCATAGTTGGGCTATGACATCGATATATGAATATGTGTAAGACCATAGCTGGGCTATGGCATCATTATGTGAAGATGTGTAAGACCATAGTTGAACTATGGCATCGAGAAAATGAAGTACTCAATTCCGTAAGACGTTCACTAATTTGACAAAGTTTGGTAAGTGTTATATGGAATTATGTGATACAAGGAAGTACGAGTTGATAAGATATGAGTATAGAACTTGGTTGATAAATGAATTCCTTTGTGATTATATAATTGTTCATCTTGAATGTACTATCCATATGTATTGATAATTCAAATGTTTTAATGAATAAGTTTCGACATGGAATAAATTGAACACGAGATAAATAATTATGAAATTGAACTCGGAATTCATGAAAATGACAGTTATTGATATATGGAGACATGAGAGATTGATATATGAATATGGAAAATGTTTGATAAATGTGTTTATTCATAATTATGGAATTATATACCTCATGTGTACTATTTGCATAAAGATGATATTTCAAATACTTTGGTTATTTAAGCTTAAATATGAAATAGTATGAAATCAAGATAAGTTGTTATGAAAACATATTTAGATTACGAGAGATATGGTGATATATGTTGTATGATTACATAACGTGAAATTGTGTATATATATGAGAAATTTATTGAGAATTGAGCCCATACACGTTTCTTGTTATTTATATGACGTGTAATGATCAAAGGGTGATGAAGTTATAAATAGAGAGTTACACGCGTTGAAAACACGGGCGTGTGACTCTCCAAAGTGTGAAAATTTTCTATGTGTTGCAAAAGTTTCATATGTTTACGGTTTGGTCCCGAACCACCCTGAATGTATGTTTTGGGCCCCGTAGGCCCATATAAGGGACGTTAAACATATGTATGAAAGTTTTTAATTTAGAAGAAATTTTATGGCTGATTTTTACATGATTGATCATATTAAGTTCGGTAATGCCTCGTACCCTATTCTAGGCTCGGAATACGGGTAGGGGGTGTTACATACATACTTGCTAAGACTAAGTTTGTTGTTGGGTCAAGTGGCAAGGCATCGGGAAATTGGGTAAACGGTTGCTCGGTTACAGCCTCTGTGGAAAATGGGGCACAGTGGGCATTTAGGGTTTTGGGAAATCAAAGAACAGACTGAGAAATAAAATAGAAGAACAGGTTAAGAGGATTTTTCTGGTGTAAAATAGAAGAACAGGTTTTTAATTTTAGTCAAGCAAAAAACAGGCTGAGAAAAAAAAGGGAATTGGGGGAGAAATAAAACGGCATAGTTTGCGAAAGAAAAGGGAATTGGTTTGTATCAAAGAATAAAAACAATGTTGTTTCAATCAAAATTAAAAATTTGCAGCGTTTATGGGAAAAGCGCCACTATTACTTTACCTTTTGCGGCATTTTTAAGAAAAACACCACTAATGGTATATGTTTACGGCGTTTTTGGTCCAAACGCCACTGAAAGGCCGCTAAAAGCACATCCACCAGAAAAAAATATTATATCTTTTCATAATCAATTTCAAAACTTAGTAAAAACTTCATATTTTATTCCATTTTACAAAACTACTTCATTTGCACCCTCACTAGCTTTATACTTTTAGATATTTGGACTACTGGTCCAAAAATTCCACAAATTTAATTGTACTTGAGTTGTGTCTTTCTATTTTTACTAATTTATTCCATATGTATATTTCTCAATAGATTTATTCAAGGTCCTCCTTTTATTTCATTATTTTTACAATAATATTGCATGCAAAACCATTGTCAACCATTTTTATTATCGATTCAACATTTTCTCAAATTGACATAACTTATCGAGATTTTTTATTTTCACTATTTTAATCTTCAGTTTTAGGTACCTGAATCTCTTCTAGATTTTTACTTATTAGTTATATCATGGGTTTCTTCTGGAGCATCCGCCTTCACTATATGATCATCTAGATTTATTATTTTCTTTTATGAGAATTTTTATATTTGGAACTTGTAATGAGTTATCATTGTTGAACTTCTAGTTCAAATTACTCTCTCCCCTAACTCATTACAAGTTATTATTCTCTCCCACTAATGGCGAAAAAACTATCAAATCAAAATAGTAATCACAAATCATGTCATAATTGAATCTTCAATACATGTAAAACATATAATAATACAAGGAGACTCAATTAATATATATTCCCAACTTTCTTTGAGTATTCACTTATCTTTATTGTGGTGGAGCAATTGGAACATATACGTATATACAAAAATTCAATGATGAGAAATATTTAGCTCTTAACCAAAAATCAATTGTAATGGGAGTATTTATAACTTATACGTACAACACATAAATCAACATAATGTCATGTTGAAATAGGAATTTTAGTTCTCATAAGTAGATATTAATCAGATGCATTCAATCAATCATTCCTTTAAACCATTATACGCATAAATAACAAGTTTTTACAAAAAAATTGCAAACTCAATCAATAAAATACTGAGATATAAACTCATCAACTTTAGCAAAATGAATCGCCTTAATTGCATAATCTGAAATTAATTATTTAAACAAACAATCTTATAAACAACAGGTTGCAAGTTGATAACACATATGTAATTATTTTGTAAATGCATCTACTAGGAATCATATAATATCAAAATTATCCACATGGTGGATGAATAGGCCCATATTCATTTCAGAAAAGCAAGACATTAAATCTCAAGTTTAGCTAGTGGGTTTCTAAGAATCAATTTTCATTGAGAACAAGAAACAAATAAGAATTCTTTAAATTAAAGAATCTTCTGGCTCTTTAATGAATGTCCATATGAATTCTAATTAATTTTTGCATCATATATGATCCAGGATGGTTTAACTGGTCACGCCAAGTAGTAAATTTATTTGTATCAGTAAACTTCTAGTTTACTTTCACATGCATTTCAATTATACTAAGAAAGTTAATATAAATTATGACAAATTGATAATTTTACCGTCACTCTTTTTACTTTGTATCCACGTATAAGTACTATTGTGACATTTACTACTGAAAATGTATAAATCAATGTGAAGTTTATAATGCCACTAAATCAATATTCGCTTCAGGGAACATGCCAAAACCTTTTTTTTCTACCTTGAGTCTTGACGATTTTATTAAGAAGTAAGCAAATTGAACTCCAGTAGTAAACTTTGAAACCAATCAAAATCTATTAATAGCAAACTGTGAGAGTGGGTCTTATTTTTCAGGTGTACAATAGGTATATAACCAATGACTTTTCATACATAAGTTCTCTCTTGCAAGTTCTCATCAGTAGTATTTTTCCATATAATTTTAATTAAGAACTTATTTTGAATACTGTAGAGTTATACTTACAGTTTTAAAACCTTGCAACTTCAGGTGCATCCAACCATAACGAGTTTTAGATAGAATTATCATATTCTATTGCTCATAAGTAGATCTTTCACAGTCAAATATTTTTCTTTCAACACCTTAATGGGGATGATAACAAAAGAATGTCATAAAGATAGTCACAATCAATTCAATTTAAGATCAAGAGTAATCAATAATTCAATCATATTATAATTCAAATGAAATATAATTTTTTCCTTATTCAAAATCTCAATATGAGATCCATTATGAATATCTTTTAAAACCAATGGATTAATCATCACAAGATATTAATATATTAGCTCTTCTAGAGCTTTCGACTAATTTTGTACTACCAAATATTAGAATAATATTGGTTTTTATTTTCTTTTAAGCTTGCATTCACTTCGAGTAATGCAATAGATTTACTAGGACGAACTTATAAACGCCTCAATAGATTTTTTATTTTATAATCACCATCCCAAACATGCGTGGATTTCAAATCAAAATCTATCTATTCATGTTTATCATGATTAGTCTCCAATTATAATAAACATGATATAATAAACAAATCATAGTAAAATATACTTGAAGATCTTTAACACCATCATCGCTACCTTGGTTATTATCAGAAGCATTGAGTTGTTAAAGGCTCTAATGATTACCCATAGTGTAACGCCCCAAAATACCTGTATATGTATCTGTACTAATTTGACATCTGTATTTGCTTCAGTGGTTAAGTATTCTGGGTGTGTGTGAGAGGTCCTAAGTTTAAGCCACAACTTGGGTAAATTTTGGTATTTTAATGAATAAAGCCTGAACTTGGTCCATTAGGCTTATATTTTATTGTTTGTAAAATATGTCAGAATGGGCCTGCTGGTCTGGTGTTTAAGAGGTGTGTTGTTAAGCTGGAGGTCTTGTGTTCAAATCTTTACAGTGGCAAGGGGATTATTTTTTGCTGCAAATTTCAGCTAAGAGTTTGTGTTTTATCAAAAGTCTGAGTTGAGGGGTTAGTGGAGAGAATTAAGGGATGTGGATTTGGGGGTTATTAGTTTTGTTTGCATTCTACTTTCTTTTTTGGCAAATTTCGGCTACCCTCTTCCCTTTTCCCTATTTTGCTCCTGATTTTCCTTCTATTATTTCTGTTGCTACCGAAATTTCCCTTGCTTTCCTCTTGTATGTTTTGTTTTCGTAATAGCCAGCTTTGGCGACTCTTAGACGTGGTAATCGTTGCTAAGTGTCTATTTATTGTTATGAAGCGTTGCTCTGATTAAGTGATTAAGTGGTGTTTTACTGTTATTTAGAAGTCATTTAGGAGGCTAGAGTCAACATTTCGTCGAGTTGATTCGAGATGGCGATCATTTTATAGTGGTAAGTCGATTTTGGGTATTTATTGTTGGAGACTGGTTTTAGAATTTCTAAAGTTTGAATATCTTGATTATAGGTATCAACGGTCTCGGGGTTGCAAAAAGTACAGATACAGACCAGCTGTGCACCCAAAAACATAGAAAATGAGAAACGGTGAAAGACACAGCCGTGTGATGGTCGGGTGAGGCCGTGTACGACACAAGGGCTCAATAAACTAGGCCATGTGGGCTACACGAGCATGTAGGCCCACACAGGTGAACCACACGGTCGTGTAGAATTCTAGGCCAGGCTGTGTGATCCACACGGGCAAGGCCAAATTGGGTCGTATGGGTCACACGGGCGTGTAGGCCCACACGGGTAGGTCACATGGGCGTGTGAGCCTATTTTTTGAAATGATTTGTAAGGTTGCACGGGTCGTCCAAGTCGACTGTGGACCTACTGTAGGGTCGGTAAGCGTTACATAGACGCCTAAACGAGTATTCTGACTATCTGATTTCGGTACTGAGCATGAACTGTGATATCTGAATTGATTTTATGATCTGATAAATTGCATATTAGCATGTCATATTTGTATGTTGCATTGCATCGGGGTTGGGTTGATGTTTTGGAGGATGTATCCTGAAAGGCTCTTAAGCTTGATATCTGGCAACTCAACTACAATTATCTGATTATGTGCCGCATTCGGTACAACATGGTGTGTAAGGATGGTTGGGTCAATTTTATCCCCACATGGTGTGTAGGGTTGGATGGAGTTGGTGTGCAGAGGCTAGTGGGCACTCTGCCATTTTGTTCTATTCTGCATGTTATATCTGAGATAGGTTAAGGCCTAATTCGTATCTGATTTTGTATCTGAGTAGGCTAAGGTCCACACCGATTCTGTAAAGGGCTCAGGCTCGGACAATTTGTAAATATATGACTGATTTCAGATATTGTGCTGTGTGTATATTTTTCTGTGGGGATTACACACTAAGTTTGCAAAAACTCACCCTTTTCTATTTAATCTGTTCAGGTAATCCCCAGCATTAAACAGATCGGTGCAACGGTGGACTCGACAGTAACCACTACTTCTGCCTCACGAAAAATTTACGGTTTTATGCTTATCATGGTTTTAATTTTTATTTGGGGAATTGTGATGTAATTATGGCCATTACAGGTTTTTGTTTAAATTTGGGTTTTGCAATATTTTATGGTTTTACTGCTAGTAATAGGAAGACTCGGGTTTTTCAAAATAAACAAACATTTTATCAAAATATTCACGACCACTCAACAGTTTTGAAAGCTTCTGCGTAGGTTAATGTTTTGATGATGATAAACTAAATAGGTGACTCAGTTTGAAAACTAGTGTTAAGATAATGTAGTGTTTTAAAACGAAAAATGAGGTGATAGCAACGATATGATTTCAAAAGCACTATCATGTGACATCACCAGATTTGGCCATAACGTCCAGGCCGGGTTTCGGGTGTTACACATAGTGCGTAGGCCTCAATTGAAATAGTAGCAACTGAAGGAGACAATCGACAATAGCAAATTTGGGGATATTCTTGTGACTTATGGAGAAAAACAATTAAAAGAGAATCGTTCTGGTAACGTGTTATAAAATAAAAGGACAAAAAGTAAAGAACAAAGAGAAAGAAAGAGAAAATAGAATGAGAGAGTAAAGACAAAGCGTATTTTATTGATCAATCGGAATATTTACAAAGCTTCTCCAAAGTCTCAATTTATAGGCATAAGAAGTATAAATCAAGTAGGGATCTACTTCTAATGACTATTAGAATTTAAAGCATATCAAAACTTATCTAGATCTTGATGGACATCCAATTAACAAAATATTCATAACATGTAATGACCCAAAATTCATGGGCATCAAAAAAGTACATTATCGGGCCTCCGTCTTAGCGAAATGGGTTCGTAAATAATTACTAGAAATATCTATGAGTCTAGTGATGCGTTTAATTAGGCTTTAATTAGGTGAATTTAGTCTAATTAAGAGTAATTAGTAAAGAGGATTAAATTGAATAAGGGGTAAGAGTTGATTTATAAATTAATAGAAAATAAAAGGCACCAAATAGGCAATTAAGCCTATTTAAGAATTTGAAGCGGCAATTACTTCATAAAAATCTTAGATTTTTATGATTTAATTATATAAATATCTTAATAAATTATAATGAATATTATTATTTTATTAGATAATGTAATTTATATTAATTAAAATTATGATATTATATTATAAATTAAATCAAATAGTGACAAATGTATGGTGATGATAAAATACATGTGTAATGTTTGTATTTATATACTTGTAAAATATTTATATATTTTCATAAATAATAAGTAAAAGATATTTGTATATTAATTATATTATAAGATTTTTATATGATAAATAAATTAAAATCATGACAAGTGTATGGTGATGAATCTGTACATATGTAATAAAAATATTTGTACAATAGTAAAATAAATATATAATTATTTATAATTTAAGTAAAAGATATTTATGAATTAAATATTATTATATTATTATAATGTATTATTATTATTATTAATTTTATTAACTAATACATAAAAGAAAGAAAGTAAAAGAATAAAAGCAACAAAGAAGAAAAGAAACAGAGACTATTCGACACAGGGGAAGGAAAAAGAAAGAAAGAAAAATAGAAGGAAAAACTAGGGTTTGAGGCTTTAAGCTTTAATTTGATAAGTCAATTAAGCCATTTTCTTTTAATTTTGATGTTTTAGAAGCTTTAGAACAAAGTTTTGTTGAATTTATGTTAAGATTTCAAAAACTCTTAGGTTTTTGAACATAATTCATGTTGAACAAATTGATGAATTAGGGGTTTAATTGATAGAATTTCTAGTTAGAATTGATAAAAGGATTAAACTGTAAAGTAAGCTATAAGTTTTGTGTTAGAGGGACTAAATTGAAAAAAATTGAAATTAGGGTTTTATGGTGAACATTAGATAGTTAAGTTGAATTTGGTAGAAATTGAGTAGAAATAAGGTATGAATTGAGATAGAAAAGTAAGTGAATTTAGTTAGGATCAAATTGAAATTAAGGTAGAAGTTGAATAGAAATTCAATTATTTATTATAAATTAGTGATGTATTAATAGTATAAATTATTTTAATTTTTGTAGCTAGTAAAGAACCAGAGGCATCAACAAAGAAGGGAAAAGAGAAGATTATTGAAGAGTAAAGTCAAGAAAATCACGGTTTGTATTACTATAATTTAAACTACTATTTATTAAATGTTATTTTAAATTTATACTTATGGTAAGTAAAATTTTAAGGTAAATATCAATATTGAAATGAATGAAATTGAGATGAAGTATGGTTATGTATAGATATTTGATAGTATATTGATTAGAAAGTGGAAAATTGTATTGAATTGAATTCTGATTATATTGAGAATGATTTGAATGGAAAATATGAGAAAGTGATTGAATTGAAATATGAAAATTGAATATCCTACTAATTAGTTGGGCTGAGTCGGATATAGTTGGCATGCCATAAGATTGAAAGAATTTGGGGATTTTTCAACTTGGCCGCAGAGACATTGAAGTCACTATATTTCTTCGGACTATCTGAAGAGGCACTGAGTGTCATTCTGGTGTGTTCGGATGGATTATTCTGGTGTGTTTGGGTGGTTTATTCTAGTGTGTTTGGTTGGATTATTTTGGTGTGTTTGATTGGAATCCGTGTAATTGCCAAGGTTTGAGTCTTGTTAATAAGGGCAAGCAAATGAAATGATAAAATGAATGAAATTGATCGATTAATTTATTGAATAAATGAGAAAGTTGAAATTGTGAATTGAATGGAGACTGAAAATAAAAGACATGAGCCAAAGGTTCATGAGATGATTGAATTCAGTTTGATGATATGTGACATCAATTTGATTAATTGTTATTGTTGAAATTTTGAAAGTTAAAGTATGAATTAATATACATTAATAAATTATTATATGTTTGATATTTATATGTTTATACATTATTATTTGTTATTATAGTTTGAATTATGGTAATACCACTGAGTATAGGCATACTCAGCGTACGGTTGTTTTTCTGCGTAGGTCAATAGAAGTCAAAGGTCCCGGTCCAGCATTGTAACGCCCCAAATTTCTTTAATTCCGGCTTATGTGATTTTGGAGCACAAAAATATTTGTATGTGTTTCTGAAATTAATTGACACAAATGTGTTTCTGCTTCAGTGGTTAAGTGTTCTGGGGGTGTGTATGAGGTATTGGGTTCAAGTCCCACATTTGGAAAATTTCGGTTTCTCCCTTCTTTGTTCCCACGCCACTTTTCTTTTCCTGCCGCCCCCTCTACTGTTTAAATTTTTGTTGCCGACCTCTAGTCTTCGTTTTCTCCGTTGCTCTTTTGTGCATTGTTGGTTAAGGGCTGGAGTGTACCGGTTAACTTAAAAGCGGTGTGGATACACTACCACTCAAGTGAAGGTTCCTGAATGCTCAGGAGTGCTTACGCGTCGAAAACGATACAGGTGTGTACCCGATGTTATAGGCCAATTTTGAGCCCATTTACATTACAAAACCCAATACCCCTAAACCCATTTACAAATTGAACTTAGCCCAACTACCCACCCCAATTAACCTAAGCCCAAACTAACCCCAAGCAGCCCAAATAAAAAAACAAATAAAAAAAACCTAGCCCCCTAGCTTGTTCGGCGCCGCACCACCAACTCTCTGCCACCACCTGTCCACTACAGCACCGCCACTGTCTCTATCAGCAACTTGCACCTGTAAAGAAGAGACAGATAATATTAGAAAATACATGTAATCTGGCTTTAAAAAGCCAAACCGAAATAAAAAAAGGGGTTCGTTTCTTTGGGCAACTTTTGATAAAATAAAAAGAAAAACATTCGATTCTAAAAAGCAAAAAAACCGAATAGCAATTCCAGTGATACCAAAAGCACAGATATAACACCAAATCGGAAGATCAAAGATATCAAAATCAAAAAGAAAATACCTAAAGGTGATTTTATCTTCTTTATTATTTTACTCTTATTTTTATTTTTATTTTTTTCCCTTTTTCGAATCTACTAATCTGTATATATATACATCATAATATATAAAAAAAATATAATAAAAATATATATACAAAACAAATATTAAAAAAAAAAGAATTTTTACCTTTTCTGACCACCGTGCACGGTGGCCGACGCCAGCGACGGTCCAACGGTCGTCCGGTGACTGGCCGCTAGCCAGAATCCCTCCCCTCTCCCTCCTCTCTCTTTTTTCTCTCTTCTTCTCTCTTCTTTTTTTCTTTTCTCCCCTCACAAATGGTTTTTTTTTCTGAATTTGGGCCTATTTATAGCCTTCCAAAGCGACGTCGTTTTGGGGGCTGTACTTAAGCCCCAAAATGGCGTCGTTTAGGCGCCGATCCGCGTGTTGACCCGACCCGCTCCAAGGATCCGCGTGTTTTTCGTTGGAGGGGCTAATTGCACTTTTAGCCCCTCCGCTTTTTCATGCTTCTGCAATCAAGTACTTTTTCAGTTTTTTAATTTGGCCCCAAAGTATATAGCGCTATGCGATTTAGTCCCTCTTGCTGTGTTATGTTTTGAGGGGAGGGATAATTGTGTTTTTAGTCCTCCTTTGTTTGGTGCGTGTTCAAATAAGCCCTTTTTTCTTTATTTCCTTTCAAATTTGCCCCAAAACTTTGTTATTAGTTCAATTTTAGTCCTTTTTTATTTGTTTTTTTATTAAATATTATATTTTTTTTTGTATTTCAATATTATTATTATTATTATTATCATTAGCATTACTATATATTAAAGTATATTCTTATTAGATGCGTGTATATATATATATATATAAAAATACTGTTTTTAATGACTTTATTTTAATATCATTTTATTATATTTACTTTTTGTATTGTATTGAATTGTTATTATTATTATATTTATTATATATTAGTGCATGCCTTTTATACTCGTATATATTTTTAATACGTATTAATAGTCAATTTTTAATATATATTATATGAATAATTTATATATAATATCATGTATATATTTTAATATTATTAGTTATATATCTTTATACTATTATATTTCTAATACTATCTTGTATTCCTCTGGCACCATTATTAGTTACATATATATGTACGTACTTATGAAGCGTATGAATAGTATTTTTATATATTATTATCATTTCTAAATATATGTATATATTGTATGTATTTTATATATATTATGTATATATTTTTAATGTCTTTTATTTCTTATACTATTCCATGTATGTACCTTATATCATCTTATATATATATATATATATATTCTTAAATACTATTATATATATATATATATATGTTTTAATACCTTATTGTATATATTATTATTAACTATTATTATTGCTAGTATTGTTATTATTATTGTTATATTAGTGTATATTTTATATATGTATATATATATAGGTAACAATGTTTTTATTACTTTATTTTAATTTTTTTAATATTATTATATTATTAGTATTTATTATTATTATTCTTTTTTTGTATATATCATTCATACTATCATTATTATATTATTACCACTATTATATTTATTATATTAGTATTATTATTGCTATCATTATCAATATTAGTATTATTGTGTGTTTTCATTATATATATCGTTTATATTTATAGTGTTATTTTAATATTGTGTTTACTATATATATTTACTCTTTTCACATATTATTTTATTTTTAATATTATTAAGTTATATTTTTATATTCCTTTATTGTTATTATTATTATCATTATTAATTTATATATACATATATTTTTTTTGTACATATCATTATTTTACATTATTGTTGTAAATATTTTATATATATATATATATATATTCTATGTACGTCTCCTAATATTTCTTTTATCGTAGATATTATCATTATTATTACATACTTTTATCATATGCATATATACCTGTATTTTTATGTACATATTGTTATTATTATTACCAAATATATCATTTTCCCTTATTTTATTATTAGTACATGATTTGTTTTTATTTTCCTTTTTTTGTAAATATCATTGTCATTGTTATTCTAATATTCTGATATTCCATGTCAATATTTTTCATTAATTATATCATTGTTTGTATCGATTATCCATTAATGATTTCTTGTTTTTAGAAATATTTTTCATGTTTTTAATTAATTTCAATACATAAGGCAACGTATCAGTTTAACACTAGTCGTTGATTTCATCGCTATGTTGGGTGAATCATATCGGCTCGTGTTGAAAACGGAACGCCCTTCAAACAAATCAAAATTTAAAATTTCTCGTCTTTTCAATTGGATCACGATTAAATCTTATGTTGAACTCGTATTTTTGAAAACCAAGACAACGCATGTTTAACGAGATACCAATTTTGGGCGTCGCGAGGGTGCTAATACCTTCCTCATGCGTAACCGACTCCCGAACCCTACTTTTCTCTGACATTTGTCGTGGACTTAAACTCGGCCTTCTTTTTGTTTTAAAAAATAAATTTTGTCTATAAAAAATATTTTTGTTAAAAAGAGGATTTATTAGGTGTCCGATCACACCTAGGAAAAAGGATCGGTGGCGACTCCCTCTTTATTTCAAAATCAAACTTCAGTTTTCAAGTTTTCACTAAATCGCCACAATTAGCGACCTAGCTAAAATTTTTACGTCGCTACAGCTGGCGACTCCACTGGGGACCCTTTTTGAGAGTCGTGTCTAGAACTAAACTCGCGTTGTCAAAATTTTCAAGTTCCTCGTTCAAATTAATATTTAGCCGTGATCTTCGAATTGTGTTTTCAAAATGTCATGCATTCGCATTATGTTGTAAATGTTTTTCTAACTCATTTCGTCTGTTCTATTTTTCAGCTTTAAATTATTGTGGTTTTAGTTTTGGGTTTAGTTTTTAAATAAAACGTAAAGGTTTGTGAGTTTCTCCCCACACACCGTGCACTTGCATTTTGCATAACATGAGCTCTCTACCCAGGCTCCGTCTGTTTAAGTGGAAGTAAACACTATGCCTTTGTGAGTTAACTCGTCCCTCCGTATAGGCTAGTGAATACTTCCGGGTTACATATGACTTATGCTTTCGTGAGTTAACTTGTCCCTCCGCATAGGCATAAGTAAATGTAATCCCTCGAATTGAACTCGTGAGCCTGTGATGGGCTACAACAGAGGCATAAGTAGATGACAGTACGAACAATTCGAGTACCAACCTAGAACCAAAACCGCATATAATAAACCGTACGAGCCACCTAACTAGAGCCATGCTGAACCTCTGTCCGTTAATAGTCACCAAAATAGGTGCACGGGAGGAACGCCTCTTACCTTTTGCATTTTCACTTTCTATACAAGGGGGATTAGGTCTGTTTAATAAACTAGATCGGGTAGTTTGATTTATTAAATTTTCCATGTTTTTCTGCCTGTATTTAATTACTAATCAAGGTTGTTTGTCTTTGCCTTATTGTTTTTTTCATCATGCATTATAGGCATCATATTAGGAAGGTGTTGATTAGAGATCGGTTGCCAAAAAATGGGTTTCTAATGGAAGAGTCAATTATACAAACAACCGAGAAGAATGTCGTGGTTCGGGACTGGTCTCTAAGAACTCAGAAAGGAAAAGGGGATAGTCTAGTGGAGGGATGTATTGCCAATCTGCCCGAGCACGTAACTGTGAATGTTCACCAAAATAACCTTGAAGACTTGGTTCGGATTTGGAATCAGTGGGACTCGGACATTAAGGGTATATTCACTGAGAAGTACGGGTATATAGCCCACTTGATCACTATCAACATAGACGAGCGTTTGATTCAAGCCATGATCAGATTTTGGGATCTGGCCTACCAATGTTTTACTTTCAATCAGGAAGACATGACCCCGACTATAGAAGATTATGCTGCTTTGCTTCGTGTCGATAATATACAACCCTATAAGATATATGTGAAAGAGCCTAAGCCGATGACTTTCAAGAAAAAGTTAGTGAGGTTGACAGACATGACTGACGCGTGGGCCGAAAAACAAATAAAGAAGAAGAATGAAACCAGTTGCATTCCATGGTCTTCCCTACGAGATTTGGTTCTAAACCATCCTGACATGATGAAAAGGGTGAATCTATTCGCTTTGGCCATCTACGGTTTGATCATTTTCCCGAAAGTTCTCGGACATCTTGAAGTTGCGGTAGTTGATTTCTTTGAAAGATTAAAACAAGGAATCAACCCTGTCCCGACTATCCTAGCTGGGACCTTCAGATCCCTGAGTAGTTGTCGAAGAAAAGGGGAAGGACGATTTATTGGATTCGCGCAGTTGCTCAATGTTTGGATTTTGAGCTACTTCTGGAAAGTAGAGCGCACTCCGTTCCACATGTTTTCAAAAACCTTTGCCCCGTTGGAAGCTTATCTCAAGAAAGAATGGCCAAAAGAGGTCACCGAAAAACATTGGGTCTTAGTTTTTTAGAACCTTCGCGCCGAGGACGTAACTTGGAGAACGCCGTGGATACGCCCGTCAGTTCTGTTATACAAGGCTGGAAATCAAGATTGGGTGTCACTACTCGGGTTATGGGAAGGAGTTGGATACGCTCCGTTAATGGTCCAAAGGCAATTTTCTTCACGACAATTCATACTCGCCACCGGAGGATTGGCACAGTCTGAGTTTACTTTTGCGAGTGAGGGATATATGAAGAGGGTCCGAGACGCTGCAAAATCTTGGAAGGAAGTTCATCTGATGGAGTTAGCCCTGTACGCTGATACTCTCACTCAAGATTACGACGTATGGAGGATACGACGGATAAATAGTCAGCAAGTTTCGTCAATGAGTTGCGCCTTTCAGAATCCCTTCCTAAAGGAATTGTCGTCCGAGTTAGAAATGGCAAGACAAGAGTTTGAATGCGAAAAGACCAAGATGTCAAGGGATCTCAGTGCCCCTCAAGAGGAAAATTACCAGTTAAAGATCGACGTTCAGATTGAAAGGTCCAAAACCGAGAAAGTGCAAAAAGAAGTTGAAGTTGTAAGGAATGATTTAAGGGACCTTCATCTGGAAAACAAAAAGTTAAGAGTCACTATCAAGAATAGTGGGTTGGGCAAATCATCATTGGAATGGAAAGAAGAGTTAAGCAACATCAAAGGTGGGATGGAATTTTGGAAAGGAAAAACGAAGAAAGAAGAGGAAAAGGCTGCGCGGGCTATGATGGAGCTAAGAAAGAAGAACGCCGAATATGAAGTTGTGTCTGCCGAGGTAATGACTAGTCGATCTAAATTTTAAGAACTAAAAGAAAGGATACAGGATTTGGAAGATATGCTGCAAGATCGTCAGCAACAATTGGATAGTCTCTTAAAAGCCTTGGAAGAAAAGAATGATCAATATGATAGAGACATTCACGCTTATAAAACGGACCTCCAAGAAAGAGAAACGTAACTTGGCTTCTTAATCAACAAAATCCGTGAAGCGGCCATGCACATGGCACAACTATTAGATAAAGCAGAGGATCTCAGTTACCAATTCCCGCCGAGTCAACGATCGAGCATATTTGAATTCTTAGAGCGAGTAAAGAAATATAGTGATATAGCTAGGAAGTTCGTGTAATAGCCGAATAAAAAATGGCGAAATGTTTTGTAATAAACTCTTTTGATGAATGAAATGCCTAAATAGGGGCTATCTTGAAATCAACACCCATTTCTTGCATTTCTTTCATGACTAGCATTCATTTGACATTTATTTATTCATTCATTGCATATACATATCCCATAATTGTTCGCTAAGGTTAGGATCATATAATTCGCACTTGCAATACTTCAAATCTGGAACCACACCACTCGTATAGAACGCGTCGACAAGCTAGAATAATGGAGGCTGAATTCAATGAAAGGATTAAAAAGATGGAAAGAATCCAAAAGGAATTACAAGAGCAGTTGGCTAGGTCACAGCAAGAGACGAGAGACTTAATGGTGAGATCTCGAGAAGAATCGCTCGAACAAAAGGATCAAATGGCCAAGATGATGGAAATGATGTTAGCTTTAGTTAAGGGAAAGGGACTCATGCAGAGCCCTGACATCGAGGAACCTCGGTCAAGAGTTAATCACAACCAAAATCCGCTCTATCCCCCCGGATTCATTCCGCCACACCCCCACGCAGCACAAAGAGGGTACACCCAAGGGAAACCCACAGACCTAGAACAACGGCCGGTGCCACCTGCTCATTTAGGGCAAGGAATATTTATATCAAATCCTGGAGCTAATCCTGCCAATCCAATTGTTCCAGATTTGGATGATCCAGCAGAAATAGCCAGGTTGAGAATGAACGATCACGAGGCTCAAGAGAAGTATAAGAGCTTGGAGGAAAGACTTAAAGCAATAGAAGGCACTAAAGTTTTCTCTGCACTAGGTGCTAAAGAACTCAGTTTGGTACCCGATCTAATTCTGCCTCCAAAGTTCAAGGTGCCTGATTTTGAAAAGTACGATGGGACAAGATGTCCAAAAGCGCATCTTGTCATGTTTTGCTGGAAAATGACCGGTTATGTGAACGAAGATAAGCTACTCATACATTGCTTTCAGGATAGTCTAGTAGGGTCGGCTCTTCGGTGATACAACCAGCTTAGTAGGGAAAAGATTCGATCCTGGAAGGACTTAGCATTAGCATTCTATGAGCAGTACAAGCATGTATCGGATATGGTACCAGACCGGATGACTTTGCAAATGATGGAGAAAAAGCCGTCAGAGACTTTTAGATAGTATGCGCAGAGATGGAGGGATATCTCAGCTCAAGTGGAGCAACCATTGACTAAGACTGAGATAACAGTCCTTTTCATCAATACTCTGAGAGCACCATTCTATGACAAGCTGGTGGGAAGTGCTATGAAAGATTTTTCGGATATCGTAATATCCGGAGAACTTATTGAGGGTGCCATCAAATGTGGGAGGATGGAAGGTTCAGAAAATTTAATAAGGGCAGCACCCATGAAGAAGAAAGAACCAGAAGCCCATATGGTGGGAATGGAAAGCCGTTATACCCCTAATCCGTATCCAAACCAACCCGACCTCGAAATTATCCACCTCCGAATTTCTATTATCCTCCTCAAACCCCTTACTACCAAACACCACCTCCTTCCTACCCCGTATACGCCACGACCAACCAAAGACCCGTCACCACATTCCCACAAAACACGGTACCCGCTCAAAGCCACCCTAGAAATGAACCAAAACCAGCAAGGCCTAACCCCGAGGGACCATAATTTACTCCCATCCCTGTGTCGTATGGGGAATTATACCCAAAACTTTTGGAGAAACAGTTGATTTCTCCTCATTATATGGCACCCTTGAAACCCCCGTACCCGAAATGGTACGATCCAAACGCTAGTTGTGCATACCATGCAGGAAACCAGGGGCATTCCACGGAGAATTGCCTAGCCTTTAAGAAGATAGTTCAAGGACTCATTGATACGGGTATCCTACGATTCGATAGTGCCAGTAACGCAACTAGGAACCCATTCCCTAACCATATCGAAGGGAATATGAGCACAGTAGGGAAAGAGTATGAATGGCAAGTCAGAAAATGTATTTCGAAAATAAAGACGCCTCTGCAGAAAATCTGAGAGGTACTGGTTAAGAAAGGTTTGCTTTGTCACCCTGATAGAATTCTCGGAGATGAAGGTCAAAGTTTTTTCAATTTCTATGGAATTGTAGGACATGACATCCAGTCGTGCGAGAAATTTAAAAGGTTGCTTCAAGACCGGATGGATAATAAGGAGATCAAGGTCCTTAACAAGAGGGAAGAGGCCAACGAAAGAGAAGTATGCGCCTCTGACAACCAGTAATCAGGTTTCCCTTATAGCGCTGATCGACCGTTAGTAATTTATTACGACGCGACGAAGGAGCCGGTGAAACGAAAAGTGGTAATCGAAGTACCGTCTCCTTTTCCTTACAAGGACTACAAAGCCGTACCATGGAAATATGACGTCAATATCGTCACACTGGAAGGTGGAAAGTCCGAAGCCATAACTAGAGATGTTGGGGAGGTAGGTCATTTTACCCGAAGTGGGCGGTGCTATTCTAAAGAAGTCGAACCAGCAAAGAAAAACAGTGACTTAAAGTAAAAAGGAAAGGCAGTAATGTACGAGGCCAAAGCCAAACAGGGAACTCCATCCGTGCAAGAAACTAAAAAGCCTGTGGATGAGGAGGAAGCACAGGAGTTCTTGAAATTTATCAAGCACAGTGAATACAATGTGGTGGAACAATTGAATAAGTAACCAGCACGAATCTCAGTTTTAACTCTACTGTTAAACTCAGAGCCACACCGAAACGCCTTGTTGAGGGTGCTAAATCAAGCTTACGTAGCAAACAACATATCTGTTGAGAAGCTTGATAGGTGGGTAAATAATCTGAACGCGGACAATTTCATCTCTTTTAGTGACGATAAGATACCGCCAAATGGTAGAGGCTCAGTGAAAGCACTGTATGTTACGACTCGCTGCAAGGGCTACATAATACCGAACGTGCTCATCGATAATGGGTCAGCACTCAACGTTATGCCTTTGGCCACGCTTTTCAGAATTCCGATGGATCTGTCCTATTTAAGGCCCTGTCATTCCACAGTAAGGGCATTCGATAGGACAAGACGTGAAGTCATGGGAAAGATTGAGATACCTCTAGAAGTGGGCCCGTATATATACGATGTTGAATTTCAAGTCATGGACATTACACCATCATACAATTGCCTCTTGGGAAGGCCTTGGATCCATTCCGTTGGAGCAGTCCCATCATCCCTCCATCAAAAGGTGAAATTTATTATGGATGGCTATTTGGTCACTGTCGAGGGACAAGAAGACATTGTAGCATCTATTTCTACCGACGCACCATACATTGAAGTGAATAAAGATGCTATGGAATGTTCCTTCCGATCCCTTGAATTTGTCAATGCCACTTTTGTCGCTGAAGGAAACAGAATTCCTGTGCCAAAACTGTCAAGAAATACCAAAATGGGTGTTAGGTTGACCGTGAGAAGGGGAGCTCGAGCAAGAAGAGGTTTAGGGAGATATCTATAAGGAATAGTCAGGGCTCTAAAGCTAGTGCACCACAAGGCCAGATACGGTTTAGGTTTTCGGCCGGACATGCGGCAAAGAAGGAGACAATGGAAGAAAGATCAGGAAAGAAGGATCGCGAGAACCTTAGGCCGAGAAATAGAATGGGAATCCATAACGTACCATCTTTTGTCAAAAACATTTACATCTGCAGGAATGATATACCCCGAGCAAGATAATCCACGAAGCACACTGTTAATTATAGAAAGGGGTCTTCAGAATGTCAGTATAAACGTCATTGACAAAGGAAGTGATACAATTAAAGATGTCTCAATGATACTCCCTTGTCCCCTAGGCTTCATGTTGAACAATTGGACTGCCGAGGACCTTCTTGTAGTTTATAAGTCTTCATAGTAATGCTCAAACGTTAACCCTCTATTGTGTCCTTAGATATAATAGAATTCTTTTGTAAGAGCTTGCATTCACTCTTTATCATTCAAATGAATATCAATGAAGATGCATTTTGTCACGATCTTTCGCATTATCACTAATTTCATAATCATTTTCTCATTTCATAGCCTATCCTTACATTTGGCTCATGCCATGCCATAACATTTCTTCTTGGTTCCAATACTTGGATGCCCCTCTATAGTTTCCTTTTCCATTTAACTTTTAGGTGCTCAGATATCAACGACATGAACGAACCCGTTACGAGTCCTGAAATCGATTTTGAGAAGGCTGTTTGTTTAGGAGAATTCGAAGCTGAAAAAAATGCTGAAGACTATGTCTCGTCTCCTGACTTGCTAAGAATGGTGGAACAAGAGGATAAATAGATTTTGCCTCATCAAGAATCTGTCGAAACAATAAATTTGGGAACTGAAGAAAGGAAACAAGAAGTGAAGATTGGGACCTCTATTTCAGGGGGCACCAGGCATAATTTGATTGCTTTGCTCCGTGAGTACAAAGATGTATTCGCATGGTCATATCAGGACATGCCAGGATTGGATGAAGATGTGGTGGTCCATAAGCTCCCATTAAAGCCAGAATGCAAACCCATTCAACAAAAGCTAAGACGGATGAGACCTGAGATGTTGTTGAAAATAAAAGAGGAAGTCAAGAAGCAATTTGACGTTGGCTTCCTACAAGCCTCCAAATATCCAGAATGGGTGGCTAACATAGTCTCGGTACCAAAGAAAGACGGCAAAGTATGAATGTGCGTGGATTATCGTGACCTGAATCAAGCAAGTCCTAAAGATAATTTTCCTTTGCTACACATCGATACATTGGTGGATAACACAGCCAAGCATTCATTATTTTCATTCATGGATAGATTCTCGGGTTATAATCAGATAAAGATGGCTCCGGAAGATATGGATAAAACTACCTTCATAACGATGTGGGGAACATTCTGCTACAAGGTAATGCCATTCGGATTAAAGAATGCTAGGGTAACATATCAGAGGCTATGGTGACGTTGTTCCATGACATGATGCATAAAGAAATAGAGGTCTACGTCGACGATATGATTGCTAAATCCCGAGGGGAAGAAGAGCATGTAATGAACTTGAAGAAGTTGTTCGACAGACTAAGAAAGTTCCAGCTAAAGCTCAATCCGGCCAAATGTACGTTTAGGGCTACCTCGGGAAAATTGCTAGGCTTCATCGTCAGCGAGAGAGGCATTGAAGTTGATCCAGATAAGATAAAAGCTATACAAGAGTTACCGCCTCCGCGCACACAAAAGGAAGTCAGAGGATTTTTAGGGAGGTTAAACTACATCGCCCGATTCATCGCTCAACTTACCAACCAGTGTGACCCAATCTTTCGGCTTCTTCAAAAACATAATCCGGGAGAATGGAACGAGGAATGCCAGGTGGCCTTTGATAAGATAAAACAATATTTGTCTAGCCCTCCAGTGCTAATACCGCCAATTCCGAGAAGACTACTGATATTGTATTTGACTGTGTTCGAGAATTCAATGGGTTGCGTACTGGGGCAACACGATGAGTCAGGGAAGAAAGAAAATGTGATCTACTACCTCAGTAAAAAGTTCACTGAATATGAAGCAAAGTATTCGTCCATTGATAAATACTGTTGCGCTCTGCTTTGGGTAGCTCGGAGACTCAGGCAACATATATTGTATCATACGACGTGGTCAATTTCGAAACTGGATCCAATAAAGTACATGATAGAATCACCTGCACTCTCAGGAAGAATGGCACGATGGTAGATCTTATTATCAGAGTACGACATCATCTATGTGAGTCAAAAGTCGATAAAAGGAAGTGCAATAGCTGATTTCTTAGCGGCTCGAACGATAGAGGAGTATGAGCCCTTGAGGTTCGATTTTCCAGACGAAGACTTAATGTGCATCACAGAAAAGGAATCCGAGTCACCAAAAGAGAAGCCATGGAAGATGAGCTTTGATGGTGCATCGAATACATTGGGGCATGGGATCGGAGCAGTCTTGGTATCGCCAGAAGGGAACCATTACCCGTTCACTGCTAAGCTGAATTTCTTCTGTACCAATAACATAGCGGAATATGAGGCTTGTATCATGGGACTTCATGCAGCAATTGAACGAAACATCAAAACTTTAGAGGTGTACGGAGACTCAGTATTGGTGACTTATCAAATCCGTAGAGATTGGGAAGTGAGAGATTCGAAACTGGTTAAATACAGTGATCTAGTGGTAGAGCTGATCAAAGAATTCGAAGAAATAACTTTTAATTATTTCCCACGAGAAGAAAACCAATTGGCTGATGCCCTGGCCACTTTGGCTTCAATGTTCAAAGCAAACAGAGAAACAGAAATAATGCCTCTGCAAATGAGCATATATGAAGTCCCTGTACATTGTTTCAGCATCGAAAAAGAGCCAGATAGACGGCCATGGTTCCACGATGTCTTAGAATATATCAAGAATCAAAGGTATCCCGAACAAGCAAATGAAAACGACAAAAGAAAAATTAGAAGAATGGCAGCGAGATTTGTTCTTGATGGGGACATCCTGTACAAAAGAGGAAAAGATCAGGTGCTCTTGAGATGTGTAGATGCTGTCGAAGCTAGGAAAATACTTGAAAATGTCCATGAGGGAATTTGTGGGACACATGCCAATGGTTTCACTATAGCCAGGAAGATTATGAGACTCGGCTACTACTGGCTGACGATGGAAAGCGACTGTATTAGTTTTGCAAGAAAATGCCACAAATGCCAAATTTACGACGATAAAATTCATGCAGCTGCTTCGCCTCTTCATGTCATGACTTCCCTGTGGCCTTTTTCTATGTGGGGCATGGATGTTATAGGGCCAATCTTCCCAAAAGCTTCTAATGGACACCGATTCATTTTTGTGGTTATTGATTACTTCACAAAATAGATAGAAGCCGTCTCGTTTGCCAATGTGATGAAGACTGCAGTTTACAGGTTTTTGAAAAAGGAAATCATTTGTCGATATGGTTTGCCTGAAAGAATCATTTCAGATAACGCCTTGAATCTGAACAACAAGATGATGAAAGAAGTGTGTGAGCAATTCCAAATAAAGCATCATAACTCCTCGCCCTATCGCCCAAAGATGAACGGGGCTGTTGAAGCAGTGAACAAAAATACTAAGAAGATCATTGGGAAAATGACCGAGACATATAAAGACTGGCACGAGAAGCTACCATTTGCTTTGTATGCATACCGCACATCTGTGCGGACATCTACGGGTGCAACTCATTTCTCTCTAGTCTATGGAATGGAAGCTGTGCTACCTATCGAAGTTGAGATCCCTTCTCTACGAGTCTTAATGGAGTCGAAACTAGAGGAAGCACAGTGGGTTCGGGCTCGATATGACCAGTTAAACCACATCGAGGAAAAATGTCTAAAGGTAATTTGTCACGGGTAAATGTACCAGAAGAGAATGATCGTGGCCCATGACAAGAAAGTACGGCCAAGAGAATTCCACAAAGGAGAACTCGTGCTGAGAAGGATTCTCCCAATACAAAAAGACCTGCGAGGAAAATAGGCACCAAATTGGGAAGGACCATACGTCGTGAAGAAGGCATTCTCGGGTGGAGCTTTGATTCTCACTGAGATGGATGGGAAGGAGTTACCTAACCCAGTGAATTCAGATGCTGTGAAGAAATATTATGCTTGAAAACAGAGAATCAAGATGAAAACCCGAAAAGGGGCATCTTAAAAAAAAAACAAAAAAAAGGGGGAGATCAAGGTGAAAACCCGAAAAGAGCGTCTTGGTTAACACAAAAATTAGGATGAAAACCCGAAAGGGCATTCTAATTAAGTAAGCACTGGCTTAAAGAGTAAGGTGTTTTGAACGGAGGGTCAAATAGTGAGACTACAGTATTTGAAGCATTTCTGAAAGCTCAAAATCTTCTACGTAAGAAGCCATGCTCGAAAAGATTCTCGACTGAAGAACGTGGAAGAGTTCATGCGTTGAATATCTAGAGCATTTGTATTTGTTGAAATGCTATCCCTTTTCTCTTTGTGACATTTTTTACTATCATTTGATTGACTTTCTTTGTCTGTTACATTTGAAATGAATAAATGTGAGGTATCTTATTGTCCCTACCTGACCATTTTTGTGCATCTCATTATATGGTTCATTTACATGATAAATAGTGAAATGACATACTCTAAACAAGAGAAATGTTAAGCATTACCCGGATAAGAATTTGATAAGTACAAGAGCCTCAATGCAAGGACAAAGTTCAACCGGGGGCAAAAGAGCGATACCTGAGAAACGCAGATTATTCGTGAAGCTTGAGGACGGGTACAAGGCCTAAAGAGAAAGTCAAGAGTCAAAGCAATGAACGCAGATCATCAAAAATCATGACGGAAAGGGACATATGACAAACAAACCCAAGGCGCATAGCATAATCATGTAGGCATAAATGCATTTAAGACCAACATGTGCATATCATGATAACATCATGCATGACATATACAGGTACTCCAGCAGAGCAAGAAATTTTGACTGATAGCTATACTGAATCAAAAAGACACCTGAGTTCCACCAGATGACAGGTTTTGGTATTTTGATGTTTTTATTTTCAAAAATCAACTCATATTGCGAGAGGTGAGTTGAGCCTCAGGACACGCTGAGGTATTTTCAATTTGTATTTTCAAAAATCAACTCATATTGCGAGAGGTGAGTTGAGCCTCGGGTCACATGCCGAGTTATTTTCAAAGTCTGTTTTTCAAATTCTGTTTTTAATTTTCTTTTCAAAAAAATCAACTCATATTGCGAGAGGTGAGTTGAGCCTCGGGGCACGCTGAGGTATTTTCAATTTTTGCTTGTCAAAAAAATCAACTCATATTACGAGAGGTGAGTTGAGCCTCGGGGCACGCTGAGGTATTTTCAATTACTGTTTGTCAAAAAATCAACTCATATCACGAGAGGTGAGTTGAGTCTCGGCTCACGTGCTGAGGTATTTTCAATTACTGTTTGTCAAAAAATCAACTCATATCGCGAGAGGTGAGTTGAGTCTCGGCTCATGTGCTGAGGTATTTTCAAAATTCCATTTTTCAATTTCCATTTGTCAAAAAAATCAACTCATATTGCGAGAAGTGAGTTGAGCCTCGGGACACGCCGAGATATTTTCAATTTCTGTTGTTTCAATTTATATTTTTCAAAAATCAACTCATATTGCGAGAGGTGAGTTGAGCCTTGGGTCACATGCCGAGGTATTTTCAAAATATGTTTTGCAAATTCTGTTTTCAAAAATCAACTTATATTCCGAGAGGTGAGTTGAGCCTTGGCCCACGTGCTGAGTCATTTTCAATTCCTGCTTTAATGTCTGTTTTTAAAGAGTCAATTCATATTACGAGAAATGAGTTGAGCTCAGGATCGCATGCCGAGTAAAGAATAAAGATTGGAGTTGACTGAAGACACCAAGTCTTGTCTCCCTGAAATTGCAGTGGAGATGGTCGAGGATATCAGATATTGCCTTTCTGAATTCGCAGAAGAAAAGACCACAAACTTTATCTGACTGAAGCAATAGAAGAGCATATTGAAGTTGTAGATCTTATCTTTCCGAAGTTACAGTGAAGCAGATCGATGCCACAAGTCTCATATAATTGAAGTCACATTGGAGAAGATCGAAGCTACAAGGCGTATATCAGAAGATGCAGTGGATTGAACCAAAGCTACAGGATACAGTGGATTGAAAGAAGACTATCTGAGCAAGAAGAGCACCAAAGAAGTCAAGACTCAACAAGACTAGGCAAAATTGGCCTTTCTTTGTGTCTTTTCTCTATTCCCGTTACACGGCAATGAGCAAAGAGGGGCAGCTGTTATAGGCCAATTTTGGGCCCATTTACATTACAAAACCCAATACCCCTAAACCCATTTACAAATTGAACTTAGCTCAACTACCCACCCCAATTAACCTAAGCCCAAACTAACCCCAAGCAGCCCAAATAAAAAAATAAATAAAAACCTAGCCCCTAGCTTTGTAGCCGCACTTTCCACCAACTCTCTCGCCACCACCCTTGCACGGCACCGCCCTGCTCTCCATCAGCAACTTGCACCTGCAAAGAAGAGACAAATAATATTAGAAAATATATGTAACCTGGCTTTAAAAAGCCAAACCGAAATCAAAAAAGGGGTTCGTTTCTTTGGGCAACTTTTGATAAAAGAAAAAGAAAAACATTCGATTCTAAAAAGCAAAAAAACCAAATAGCAATTCCAGTGATACCAAAAGCACAGATATAACACCAAATCGGAAGATCAAAGATATCAAAATCAAAAAGAAAATACCTAAAGGTGATTTTATCTTCTTTATTATTTTACTCTTATTTTTATTTTTATTTTTTTCCCTTTTTCGAATCTACTAATCTGTATATATATACATCATAATATATAAAAAAATATAATAAAAATATATATACAAAACAAATATTAAAAAAAAAAGAATTTTTACCTTTTAAGCCATCAGTGCACGATGGGCGGCAAGACCGGCATGACGACGGTCGTGATTGTTCGATGGCCCAGATCGCGTGGCGGAATCCCTCCCCTCTCCCTCCTCTCTCTTTTTTCTCTCTTCTTTTTTTTCTTTTCTCCCCTCACAAATGGTTTTTTTCTGAATTTGGGCCTATTTATAGCCCTCCAAAACGACGTCATTTTGGGGGCTGTACTTAAGCCCCAAAACGGCGTCGTTTAGGCGCCGACCCGCGTGTTGACCCGACCCGCTCCAAGGATCCGCGTGTTTTTCATTGGAGGGGCTAATTGCACTTTTAGCCCCTCCGCCTTTTCATGCTTCTACAATCAAGTACTTTTTCAGTTTTTTAATTTGGCCCCAAAGTATATAGCGCTATGCGATTTAGTCCCTCTTGCTGTGCTGTGTTTTGAGGGGAGGGATAATTGTGTTTTTAGTCCTCTTTTGTTTGGTGCACGTTCAAATAAGCCCTTTTCTCTTTATTTCCTTTCAAATTTGCCCCAAAACTTTGTTATTAGTTCAATTTTAGTCCTTTTTTATTTGTTTTTGTTTTTTTATTAAATATTATATTTTTTTTGTATTTCAATATTATTATTATTATTATCATTATTATTATTATTATTATTATTATTATTATATATTAGTGTATATTTTTATGTATATATATATATATGTAATAACGTTTTTATTACTTTATTTTAATATTTTTATTATAGTAGCTTTTGTATTTTAATATTATTATTATTATTATTATCATTAGCATTACTATATATTAAAGTATATTCTTATTAGATGCGTATATATATATATATATATATATTGTTTTTTTAATGACTTTATTTTAATATCATTTTATTATATTTACTTTTTGTATTGTATAGCATTGTTATTATTATATTTATTATATATTAGTGCATGCCTTTTATATTCAGTATATATTTTTAATACGTATTAATAGTCAATTTTTAATATATATTATATGAATAATTTATATATAATATCATGTATATATTTTAATATTATTAGTTATATATCTTTATACTATTATATTTCTAATACTATCTTGTATTCCTCTGGCACCATTATTAGTTACATATATATATACGTACTTATGAAGAGTATGAATAGTATTTTTATATATTATTATCATTTCTAAATATATGTATATATTGTATGTATTTTATATATATTATGTATATATTTTTAATGTCTTTTATTTCTTATACTATTTCATGTATGTACCTTATATCATCTTATGTATATATTCTTAAATACTATTATATATATATATATATATATATATATATGTGTGTGTGTGTTTTTAATACCTTATTGTATATATTATTATTATTAACTATTATTATTGCTAGTATTATTATTATTATTGTTATATTAGTGTATATTTTATATACGTGTATATATATAGGTAACAATGTTTTTATTACTTTATTTTAATTTTTTTAATATTATTATTATATTATTAATATTTATTATTATTATTCTTTTTTTTTTTGTATATATCATTCATACTATCATTATTATATTATTACCACTATTATATTTATTATATTAGTATTATTATTGCTATCATTATCAATATTAGTATTATTGTGTGTTTTCATTATATATATCGTTTATATTTATAGTGTTATTTTAATATTGTGTTTACTATATATATTTACCCTTTTCACATATTATTTTATTTTTAATATTATTAAGTTATATTTTTATATTCCTTTATTGTTATTATTATTATCATTATTAATTTATATATACATATATATTTTTTGTACATATCATTATTTTACATTATTGTTGTAAATATTATATATATATATTCTATGTACGTCTCCTAATATTTCTTTTATCGTAGATATTATCATTATTACTACATACTTTTATCATATGCATATATACCTGTATTTTTATGTACATATTGTTATTATTATTACCAAATATATCATTTTCCCTTATTTTATTATTAGTACATGATTTGTTTTTATTTTCCTTTTTTTGTAAATATCATTGTTATTGTTATTCTAATATTCTGATATTCCATGTCAATATTTTTCATTAATTATATCATTGTTTGTATCGATTATCCATTAATGATTTCTTGTTTTTAGAAATATTTTTCATGTTTTTAATTAATTTCAATACATAAGGCAACGTATCGGTTTAACACTAGTCGTTGATTTCATCGCTATGTTGGGTGAATCATATCGGCTCGTGTTAAAAACGGAACGCCCTTCAAACAAATCAAAATTTAAAATTTCTCGTCTTTTCAATCGGATCACGATTAAATCTTATGTTGAACTCGAATTTTTGAAAACCAAGACAATGCATGTTTAACGAGATACCAATTTTGGGCGTCGCGAGGGTGCTAATACCTTCCTCGTGCGCGTGCATCGACTCCGAACCCTACTTTTCTCTGGCATTTGTCGTGGACTTAAACTCGGCCTTCTTTTTGTTTTAAAAAATAAATTTTGTCTATAAAAAAATATTTTTGTTAAAAAGAGAATTTATTAGGTGTCCGATCACACCTAGGAAAAAGGATCGGTGGCGACTCCCTCTTTATTTCAAAATCAAACTTCAGTTTTCAAGTTTTCACTAAATCGCCACAATTAGCGACCAAGCTAAAATTTTTACGTCGCTACACCCGAAAATATAGAAAACGAAGTTTTGACGAAAGCCGAAAACCATTTTGTCGATGGCACACGGCCGTGTGCCCTAACACAGAGGTGTGATCGACGAGGCCAGGCCGTGCGCACTGGGCACGATCGTGTGATGGCCAGGGTGGCCGTATGCGAGACACGTGCTAGACTGTTTTGGGCCGTGTGGGCCACACGGGTATACGGGGCTACACGGACGTGTGGAATTCTTAGCCAGGCCGTGTGATCTACACGGCCAAGGCCAATTTCGGCCATGTGGGCTGCACGGGCGTGTAAGCCCACACGGGTAGGCCACATGGGCGTGTGAGCCCATTTTTCTAAAATGATCTGTAAGGTTGCACGAGTCATCCAAGTCGACTATGGACCTACTGTAGGGTCGGTAAGCGTTACTTAGACCCCTATTTATGTGATCTAATTATATAGTGTCTAACTGAGCATGATATATGTACTGAACTGAATGTATGATCGGTTATTTGCATGTTGCATGTCATATTTGGTATGTTGCATTGCATCGGGGAGGGTTGAAGATATTTCGGAGGAAGTGCCTGAAAGGCTTTAAGTCTGTTACTAGTAGCTCAACTGCATTATTCTGTTTATGTGCCGCAATTCGGTACAGCATGGTGTGTAAGGATGGGTGGGTTGATTATATCCCCACATGGTGTGTAGGGTTGGACGGAGATGGTGTGTAGAGGCTAGTGGGTAGTATTCTAATATTCTGATCTGCATTCTATATTTGATAGGGCTGAGGCCCTAATATATTTCTGACTCTGTATCTAATTAGGCTAAGGCCTTATTATATATATATGATTCTGCATCCAAGTGGCCTAAGGCCCAAACTGTTCCTGTAATGGGCTTCGGCCCAGTCTGTGATTTCTAATTTCTGATGATTACTCTGTACGCTTGATATTTGTGGGGATTACACACTGAGTTGCAAAACTCACCCTTTTCTGTTTAATCTGTCCAGGTAATCCCCAGACTTGACGAATCGGTGCAGCGGAGGACTCTACGGTGGCCACACGTAAAATCTTAGACTGTTTTTCACAAATTTTTAGATTTATTACTTGGTTGGGTTTTGATTTAATTCTGGACTTGGACTGTTTGGTTTCTATTTCGGAACTTTATATTGTTTTATGGTTATTTAAACTGCAACTCAACAAACATGATTTTTCACAAACTAAAGATTTCGTAAACAAAGACGGTTTTTCCTAAATTAATTACAACAGATTCCGCTTAAAAAGGACAAGTTTGAAATAAAATATCTGGTGCGTGATTTTTTCAATTTAATTAAAGGTTACCTAACCGGAATGGTTTAACTTAAAGAGTTCGGTTTCAAAATCCAATCCATGTGATATCGCTAGATTCGGCCATAACATCTAGGTCAAGTTTAGGGTGTTACATTTAGTGGTATCAGAGCTAGGTTCAAAACTCGTCTGTGAGTTTCGGGTTCCAAAATTATTTTTTTAAAGAATAATTTTCAAATGTTTTCAAATATTCTAGTTAAGTGTGTGGTTTACAGAGACTCTAGCGTTAATCCTGTAAGTTTTCTAAAATTTGTACTGTTTATTTCACAATACTATAGATAGTATATTCTGAAACTACTATAGGTAGTAAACTGTATTGAAAACTATAATGAGACTGCGACTTACGAAAACAAACTCTAAACTTCTGATACTGTTTTGCATAAAACATCTGTTAATAAATATTGAAATTTTAACTGATCCATAAAATTTGTAATACAGATAAATTCGATTAGATAATAAGTGCACGAGGTATCCGTGGAAGTGGTACTAGAGGCCGAGGTAGAGGCCGTAGAGGGGCTCGAGCTGAGTCCTCTTCCATGGGTAATATACCGAATTTAGACACGAGTGAGACGCCAATGTCGCCTACTACTGAGATTGGGTCTCTTGATCGCATGGCTGAGGATGACGCATTGTCCCAGGCTATGCTCAAGATTTTGAAGAGGGTCACTAGGCCCAACACTGGATCTGGGGGCTGAGGGTCAGTTACGGAATGACTTCGGTCCAATGGGGCTAAGTTATTTAGGGGTGTCACTGGAGTCGCCCCTAATGTGGCCGAGTACTGGATGGAGGCCACTGAAAGAATCATGGATGATCTAGATTTTACCCCTGAACAGAAACTAAAAGGGGTTGTTTCCTTGCTTCGTGATGAAGCATATCAATGGTGGCTGACTATAACGACCCGAAATTTATGTTTAACGAAAAGTGTATTATCGGCTCTTCGTTTTTAAAAAACAGACTCGTAAATATTTATTAAAAATATTTACGAAATTAATTGAGTGGTTAATTAGAGTTTAATTAGGTGAATTTAGCTTAAATTAGTATAATTAGCAAAAAGGACTAAATTGAATAAAGGGTAAAAGTTTATTATAGATTAAAAGAAAGTATAAAGGGACAAAATAGAAATTAAGCTAATTTACTATAGATGAGGCTGCAAACTTAGATAAAATCTAATATTTTTATTAGATTTTTATATGTTTAAGGTTTTAAATTAATTTATAAATTACATTAATTATTATATTATGAAATAAGTTAAATAAAGATAAATGTATGGTAGTGATTTAATACAAGTGTATTAATAGAAATATATACATTTGTGGTCTTTTTTATTTAATTAGTAAAAGATATTTATTAGATAAAATAATTAAATTGTGAGATTTTTGTGTAATGAACAAATTAAATAGTAACACTTGTAATAATGTGAATATATACATTTGTATTATATTTATTTATTTACTTGAAAATTAAGTAAAAGATAATTACTAATTAAATAATTATATTAGAAGATTTTTATTAGTAAATAAATTGAAAGTATGACAATTGTACGGTATTGATGGTGTACATTTGTATGTATATGGTTAATTACATAAAAATATTTAATGTTATTATATTATAATATAATAAGTTAATTAATAAAATAAAAGAATAAATAAATAAATAAATATATATATATATATATATATATATATATATATAACATAAAAGAAAAGAAACAAAGAGGAAAGAACAGAATAGCAAACAGGAAAGAAAGAAAGAAAGGAGAAAAAGAAAAGTAAAAGGAAAAACTAGGAATTTGAAGCTTTAAGCTTTAAAAGGTAAGCCAATTAAGTCCTTTTACTTAATTTTGATGTTTTTGAAATTTTAAAACAAGGTTTTGATGAAATTAAGTTAATATTTTGTAAGTTCATAAGTTTTCAAATATAGTTCATGTTGAACAAATGATTGAATTAGGGATTAAATTGATAGAATTCTTATTTAGAATTGATTAAAGGATTAAATTGTAAAGTAAGTTATAAGTTTTGTGTTTGAAGGACTAAATTGAAAGAAATTTGAAATTAGGATTTTATCATGAACATTGGAAATTTATGTTGAATATGATAAGAAATTAAGTAGAAATAAAGTATGAATTGAGTTAGAAAAGTAAGTGAACTTAGTTAGGATCAAATTGAAAATAAGGTAGAAATTGAATAGAAATTCAATTATTCAATATAAATTAGTATTTTATTAATGACTATAAATTTTTTTTTAATTTTCGTAGCTAACGTTGTTCCGGAAAACCTTGGCTAAGGAAGGAAAAGGCAAAAATCAACTAGGGTTAGCTCGAAAATTACAGTTTGTATTTCTATAATCCGAACTTAATATTTAATTGTTGAAATTATTATTTAATATGTATGGTAAGGGCATTGAGATGATTATTTGAATTGAAGTGAACTTTGGTTGAAAAAAGTGAATTTAATTATTAATTGTTGTATTTTGATTAAATGTTATGATAAGTAATTAATGTGAGAATTATTTGGATTGAGTTTTACAATTGAAATGGATTGATTTGGTATGTGATAAATTTATTGAATTTATATGGATACATGTGATTGATGTGGAAATTGAATATTGAATGTATGTTATATTGAAAATTAAATTGATTGGGAATGTGATGAAATAAATATGAATAAGTGATTAATCTGAAATTTGAATATTTGTTATTGAAAAGTGAATTGAATTGTATTGAATTATGAATTTATGTGATTGATTAAAATGTGCATTGACTGGAAAAATTAAAAGTGAATTGAATACCCTATTAACTGTATTGGGCTAAGTCGGATATAGTTGGCATGCCATAAGATTGGAAGTGTTCAGGGATATTTCAACCTTGAGTCGATGAGACACTATAAGTGTCGTACTATTACTTCGACTTCGAGTCGATGAGGCACCATGTGTGTCATCTCGCTCTTTGTTACATCGGTTTAATCCAATGAGTCTTGAGTGCACCGTCTTTATTCTTATTTTCTTCGGCAAAGCCGATGAGGAACTGAGTGTCGTACTGGTGTGTTGGTTGGATCTGTGTATCCGTCAATGTCCGAGTTATGTTAATAGGGGTAAATAAAAATACTGAATGACCAATTTCTTTAATGATTGATTGTTACTGAACAATAAAGATCAATTGATCGTTACCGAAAAAATACTGACTGTTATTGAAATGGATAATACTGATTGAAAAGTGAATAGTTGAATATTATTTATTAATATTGAACAGTGAACTGAAGTATAAGTGAGACATATGAATTATGTATCTTTGAACTTATCTATGAATGAAAAACATTATTTTTCAAATGATTTGTGAATTTATTTTGGAAAGCTAATCGGGTTAGTAGATGAGAAAAATTGAGTAAGTTATAAAAGATTTATCTTTGTAGTAAACAAATATATACTTGTGATTGTCATATGATTTTTAGGTGTATGTTATATTATTAAGTGTTCGGATTATAGAAATACCACAGAGTTCATACTTAGCGTACGGTTTGTTTTCATGCGCAGGATAGGTTAAAGTCAGATCGTTGAAACAGCATCCCAGATCGATCTTGAACTCAACGTGGTGAAGTATATTCATTTTTGGTAATGGCATGTACCTAAAATGTATATATGTGTCATTTTGGATTGTCAAGGTAAGGATGAAATAAGTAAATTTAGATTCGGTAATAGTATATGGTAGGAATTGTCTTATCTGGTGAGAAATTTGAACTATTTGATAATGTATGTGAAATACTTAAAAAGATTCATCATATAAGCACGTAAAATGTCTAATTTTGACATGTTTTGGGTAGGTTTGAATGTGATTTAAAGTGATTGAACTGTATTGATTGGTAATGCTCCGTAATCATGTTCCAGGGATGGATAAGGGCTAGGGGGTGTTACACTGACCGTTAAGGAGGGCACTCAGCCTAAGCATCTATCATAAGATTTCTATAAGACGGCCTTCTAGGGTAAATATGTGGGGGAAAGTTACATCGACACTAGGAGACGTGTGTTCTTAAATCTCACCCAAGGTGATCGATTAATGGTCGAGTATGAGGTTGAATTTCTGAGACTGAGCCATTATGTGCAAGGCATGGTGGCGTCTAAATATGAGAGGTGTGTCCGTTTTGAGGACGGCCTTAGGGATAACCTAAGGGTGCTGATAACTCCGCAGAGGGAGCGTGAGTTTGCTATTCTAGTTGAAAAGGCTAAGATTGTTGAGGATGTTAAGTGCGCGGAGCACTAGAACAGGGATCGTGAGAAGGGTAAGAAAAAGAAGGATTCAGAGCCCTCAAGTTCGGTGATGAGGCCTAAAAAAAGGCCAGAACTGATGGGCCAGTTAGAGTTGGGGCCCCTATTGCACCTACTGGGATTTTGCTTTGTGGGAATTTTGGTAGACCCCATCCTGGCGAATGTTGGAGTGTAACGCCCCAAATTTTGGGCCTAGATGAATTGGGCTTTGGGCTTTGGGTCTCATAAAATTTTTAGGTGAGCAAGAAAATGACAAATGACATGTTGGCTATAGGGATTAAGGAATTTGGAATGTCTAGATATGTTGGAGAAGTTCTGGGATCGAGTTTTGTGATGGAGGAATTTTAATTTAATTATTAAAAAAACCAGGGTTGGGAGTAGTTGGGCTTTTAAATAAAAATAGGGGAAAATAGCATCAAAAAGCCTTGTGGTAGAGTGGTTAAGTGACGCCGCTTAGGGTGTAGAGAGGTGGCGTTAGTGGTTAGCAAGGAGATACGAGATTCGAATCCTAGCTTAGTATTTTTAGGAATTTAATTTTAGCCTTCTAGAAGGTTGGAAGTGGCGTGAAGATGGACTCTAAGGGGAGTGTTCAAAAGAGAAAATTTAGGAAATAGATTTGGGAGTTATCAGAAAGAAAAACGAAGAGATGAGAAGGGGGAAGTGATGGAGCTGAATTGGGAATTGAGGGTCAGGCAATTTGGCTAGAGGCTATAAATATGTGCTGAGTTTAGGATCCTAGGCTAATGCCAAATTTTTCATTCTTTTCTTTAGTGCCGATTGGCTTTTCCATCGTTGCTAGCTGATTCTTTTGTCATTCTTTCTCTCCTCTGATCTCTTTTGATTTACCTTTTGGGTTAGCCGATTCCTTCTTGTACTCTTCTTTTTTAATCTGTGCCCAAATAAACCTTATTCACCATATTAGTTTGAAAGCCAAAAAGCCGAATCTCCTAAGGGCCGAATACTCTTTTACCGAATACCCTTGGTGCAATTACTACTCCTTCTACTTCGGTCAAATCTAGTGTAAGTGTTGTTCTCCCAATTAGTTTTGCTAAGAATCTATTATGATGTTCTTTCCTCACTCTTTCTAATCAACTGTGGTAGAGAATTAGTATCGAATATCAGATCTTAGCGCTCTGCCGAAATTGCTCCTAAGGTGTTTTGCGGTTTTGGTAAGTATTCCTCTCTTGTTGGCTAAGGTTGGCTGAATGGTCTTAAGTGAGATAAGGGGGTCAATGATGTTGGATACGAGTCTCCTAGTATTTGGTTTTAATGAGTAAGATTAATGCAGATCTAGGGAGTACGTGACCAAGGAAAAGCTATTAGGGATTGGTGTTCAAGGTAAGGTTAATGTGAGGTTTCGGTTTTGGGTAAAATATGTATTAAGCATACGATTAATTGAAGGGTGATATCGTTTGTAGGTTTCCGACTAAGGGAATCGCAGCACGCTCTATTACCAGGTGTGTACATACACTGCACACACAAGCAGATCGGCAAAAGTCGAAATACCAAAAAGCCGAAATGCAGAAAAGCCGAAAGTTTAGCTACGACACACTTACAAGTGCGCAAACACTCGTAAGGGGAAAACCGATAGATTGTCTGAGGCCCCATGGGCTATTCCATGGGCTTGGGCTGTGAAGTAGCCAACCGGGCCAGAATAGGCTTAATGGGCTTGACGGGCTGTTGGGCCCATAATAGGCAAAAATTAATAGCGGATGCTATGTGATAGAAATTCATATGTGTGCATGTGTATAATGTGATTTGGGCCTGATGGGCCATATAAATGTGAATTGGTCTTAATGGGCCGTATACAGGTGATTTGGGCCTAATGGGCCATATACAGGTGATTTGGGCCTAATGGGTTGTATACAAGTGATTTGGGCCTAAGGGGCCATACATAGGTGATTTGGGCCTAATGGGCCATATGAATGAGATTGGGCCTAGTGGGCCATATGTATGTATGTAGGGGTTTTGGGACTAATATATGATGATTGCATAAAACTTAATTAACTAAATAATTAATTGCGACCGTAGACAAGTCATAGGGTTAAGGTGTGGCAACGGGTATATGCATGTCTAGGATTGGATTTAGGGAGAGCTTGGTACTTAAACGGTCTTAATAACCCACCTCCTCTTCTCTGGGATCCTATTTGGTGCATAGTACTCGTTCATCTTAGCTCACGAGATTTGTTAACAGGCCAAGGTAAGTAAAAACCCGTAATAAAAGAAATTTACTGAAATGCCCCTAAAGGCAAAAATGACCAAAATACCCCTATGTGATGAAGGTAAGATTTATGTATGTTTCAAGTATAACTGCTGCATACATACCGCATAAACACGATATTCTATTTATGATGCATCTGGGATGAGAATTTTGGAACGGAGGAAGTATACGAGGATCGCATGGTTGCTTGACGACCGTGGATCCACCGAAGGCTTTTTAAACCCATTATATGATTAGCAACTTGCTACAATGAAGTTAGTTTCGCAATTGGACTACCATTGAAGTGTATCGGTTGGGTGGTCGATATTTTTATCCCCACATGAAGTTTACCAGGGGATGGAACTGGAGTGTAGCGGATAGATTATTGGGTGGGTTACATTGCACTGCATTGCATGTGTGATTTTATGATGATTGATGAATGCTTGCTGCTCGACGAGGGTGTACACACTAAGTTTTTGAAACTCACCCCCTCTTTTATTTTTCTCAGGTAAAGCTCAATAGGAGGTTCGATGTCTGGAGGGACTCTGGGTGGCCAGCTAGCAAGACAACTTGGACTTGGTTGTGTTAAAAGCATTTAGTTCCTGATTTATTAAGTGATTTTAAACTGGATTGTAATAAGGCCTCCTCTTTTTGTTATTATTTGGATTATTATTCTTATGTGTTGTAATTACAAGAAGTTGAACAGGGATTTTCTAAACTATAGTTTTTTTATATACTACGTTTCCACAACCAAACTTTTAATTGATAAACTTTCTTAAATCAAATGTTTTAAACAAAGCTTTTGCAATTGAAAAGAGTGTTTTCATAAGATAACTAAGGTTTCATATCTTAAGGAAGGGTTTTCATTGAAAACAAGGTTTTCGCTAAAACACTTCAATGTGATGCGCCAGGTTCGGCCATAACATCTGGGCTGGGTTTGGGGTGTTACATAGAGGACTACTGGGGCCTGTTTGAGATGTGGGTCTACTGAGTATCGTGTTAGAGAATCTCCGCTGAGGACTGATCAGATGCAAGCTGCGGGTTTTGGTAATGCACAGCCACTAAGGGTAGTTCAACAGCCACCTAGGGGCCGTGGTCAGGCCAAGGGTGGTAACCGCATGGGCCGTTGGCAGAGAGCACTGGGCAAAGGTACTGGACATACTGAGGCCAGGCTGCCTATTCTTGTTTATGCTACTCATCACCGAGAGGACTGAGATGCTTCAGACGTCATTACAAGTACATTTTTAATTTATAGTGCACCTTATTTTACACTAATAGATAGGTTCTACACACTCTTACATTGCTAGCACTGTGTCAGAAACTTTGGGGATTTCGGTTGAGAATACTCCTAGTGAGGTGACTATTGTAAGTTCTTTGGAGCAATCTATCTGGGTTAGTAAGTTATATAGAGACGTTCCGTTGTAGGTTCAAGGGACAGTATTTCTGGCTGATTTGATGGAGCTTCCGTTTGGGGAGTTCAACTTCATTCTGGGGATAGATTGGTTGGTTAAGCATAGAAGGTGTCTGGACTGTGCGTCTAAGAGGGTGTTGAGAACCGAGGGGGACGACGAGTTATTCATAATTGGGGAGCGCCGAAACTACTTATCGAATGTGATTTCTGCTTTGAGGGCAAAAAAATTGGTATATAAGGGATGTGAGGCGTATCTAGCCTACATCAGTGTTTTTGATTTGGAGGATTCTTCAGTTAAGGATATCAGGACGGTTAAGGACTTTCCGGACATTTTTCCTGACTCCGAATTGTGAAGTAGAGTTTTGGATTGAGCTCCTTCTTAGTACAGCTCCGGTGTCCATCGCCACTTATAGAATGGCACCGAAGGAGCTTGTGGAGCTTAAGGCTTAGATTCAAGAGTTACTGGATCGTGGGTTCATCCGCCCTAGTGTGCCTCCATAGGGAGCACCAGTGCTGTTTGTGAAAAAGAAGGATGGATCCATGCGTATGTATATCGACTACCGGTAACTGAATAAGCTGATCATCAAGAACAAGTACCCCTTACTGAGGATAGATGATCTGTTCGACCAGTTCAGAGGGGCCTCTGTGTTCTCAAAGATTGATCTACGTTCAGGATATCATCAATTGAGAGTTAAGGAGGCCGTTGTGCATAAGACGGCATTTAGGACTCATTATGAACATTACGAGTTCGTAGTTATGCCCTTTGGATTGACTAATGCACCAGCGGCATTTATGGACTTGATGAACCGAGTGTTCCAGCCCTATCTAGATCGATTCGTGGTGATATTTATTTACGATATACTGGTGTATTCGAAGACCGAGGACGAGCAAGATGAACATCTCAGGGTGGTTCTACAGATTCTGCGAGAGAAACAACTATACGCTAAGTTCAGTAAATATGAGTTCTGGTTACGTGAAGTAACATTTTTGGGCCATGTGGTTTCTGCAGAGGGGATTAGAGTTGATCCTCGAAAGATTGAGGCTGTCTTAGATTAGAAGCAACCTAAGACTGTATCTGATATTTGCATTTTTCTAAGATTGGCAGGGTATTATCAACGGTTTGTAGAGGGGTTTTCACTGATCGTCGTACCTTTGAATAAGCTACTATGTAAGGGCGTGTCATTTAACTGGGCTGATTCGCAGCAAGAAAGCTTTGAGAAGCTCAAGATTGTTCTGACTCAGGCTCCTATTCTGATACAGCCTGAGCCCGGTAAGGACTTCGTGATTTACAGTGATGCTTCATACGTTGGTTTAGGGTGTGTATTGATACAAGAAGGTAAGGTGGTAGCGTATGTATCTCGCCAACTCAAAATTCACGAAGCGAACTATTCTACACATGATTTGGAATTGGTTTTAGTAGTCTTCGCTTTGAAAATTTAGAGGCACTACCTATACGGTGAGAAGTGTACATCTACACTGATCATAAGAGCCTCAAGTATCTCCTTACTCAGAAGGAGTTACATCTTAAGCAGCGTAGGTGGGTGGAGTTGCTTGAAGATTATGATTGTACCATTGAGTACAATCCAGGCAAGGCCAATGTGCTAGCCGACGCATTGAGCCGTAGGGCTATGACCGATCTGAGAGCGATGTTCGCTAGACTCAGCCTTTTCAACGATGAGAGTCTGTTGGCAGAACTTCAGGTTAAACCAACATGGATTGAACAGATACAAGGTAAACAGTTGGGGGATAAGTCTCTTGAGTTACGGTTTCGTCAGGTTGAGAATGGTGGCATTACTGATTTTGGGGTAAGCAGGGATGGGGTACTTTATTTTCGAGATTGGATTTGTGTACCGAATGATGAGGATTTAAGACAATCGATTCTGAGGGAAGCACATAATAGCCCCTATGCTATGCATCCCGGTGAAAATAAGATATACTGAGATCTTCGAGACTTATACTGGTAGCCAGGGTTAAAGCGTGAAGTTACTGACTTCGTTGCTTGCTGCTTGACTTGTTAGCAGGTTAAGGCTGAGCATCAATTGCCTTCAGGTTTGCTGCAACCGGTTAAGATTCCGTTATAGAAGTGGGAACGTGTAACAATAGACTTCATTAGTGAGTTACCCTTGACACCCACTAGGAAGGATTCAGTGTGGGTCATTGTGGATTGATTGACCAAGTCCGTTCACTTCATCTCGGTCAGGACATACTTTTCTCTTCAGAAATTGACAAAGCTCTACATTTCTGAGATAGTGCGACTGTATGGGGTACCAGTTTCAATCACCTCTGATAGGGATCCTCACTTCACGTCTCGATTTTAGGGGAAATTGTATGAGGCCTTAGGTTCGCGTTTAAACTTTAGTACTACGTTCCATCCTCAGACCAATGGTCAATCTAAGAGGGTAATTCAGATACTGGAGGACATGTTGAGGAGCTGCGTGATTGATTTTTGAGGCAATTGGGAGGACCATCTACCGTTAGCCGAGTTCACCTATAATAACAGCTTCCAAGTGAGTATTCAGATGGCACCTTACAAGACTCTATATGGTCGTAAGTGTCGCACTCCCTTGAGTTGGATTGAGTTGGGTGAACGTTAGGTTCTGGGTCTCGAGTTAATCTCTGAGACTGAGAAGAAGGTTTGATTAATTAGGGATCGTCTGAAGGCAGCTTCTGACAGACAGAAGTCTTATGCCGATCTAAAGAGACGTGAGATCGAGTATTCTGTAGGGGACTTTGTATTTCTGAAGGTCTCGCCATGGAAGAAGGTTTTGAGGTTCAACCGTAAGGGCAAGTTGAGCCCTAGGTTTATTAGGCCTTACCGGATTCTGAAATGAGTGGGACCGGTCGCTTATCAGTTGGAACTACCTCCAGAGTTGGATCGCATTCATGATGTTTTTCAAGTTTCGATGTTGAAACTCTATCACTCCGATCCCACGCATATTGTTCCAGTAGAGGACATTAAGGTTAGACCAGATCTGACGTTCGAGGAGGGGCTAGTCCAGATTCTGGATCGTGACATTAAAGTTCTGCGAAAGAAGTCTATCCCCTTAATAAAAGTGTTGTGGCAGAATCATAGCAATGAGGAGGCCACTTGGGAGTCGGAGGACTCGATGCGTCAGTAGTATCCTCACCTTTTCTGATCAGGTAAAATTTCGGGGACAAAATTTTTTAGGGGGTAGAGTTGTACCACCCCAAATTTCTTTAATTCTGGTTTATGTGATTTTAGAGCAGAAAATTATATGTATGTGTTTCTAAAATTAATTGACACAAATGTGTATCTGCATCAGTGGTTAAGTGTTCTTGGGGTGTGTATAAGGTCTTGGGTTCAAGTCCCACATTCGGAAATTTTTGGTTTCTCCCTTCTCTGTACTCACACCATTTTTCTTTTACCGCCGCCCCCATCTACTGTTTTAATTTTTGTTGCTGACCTCTAGTCTTCGTCTTCTCCGTTACTCTTCCGTGCATTGTTGGTTAAGGGTTGGAGTGTATCGGTTAATGTAGAAGCGGTGTGGATATGTTACCACTCAAGTGAAGGTTCCTGAATACTCAGAAGTGCTTACGCGTCGAAAATGATATAGGTGTGTACCCAAAAACACAGAAAATAAGGTTTTGACGAAAGCCAAAAACTATTATGTCGATGCCACACGACCGTGTGGTAGGCCGTGTGCCCTAACATGGGCGTGTGATCGACGAGGCCAGGCCGTGCACACTGGGCACGACCGTATGATGGCCAGGCAAGCCGTGTGCGACACACGGGCTTGACTATTTTGGGCCGTGTGGGCCACAAGGGCATGTGAGCCCATACGGGCATGTGAGCCCACACGGGTAAACCACACGGACGTATGGAATTCTAGGCCAGGCCATGTGATCCACACAGTCAATGCCAATTTGGGCCATGTGGGCCGCACGGGCATGTAGGCCCACACGGGCAAGCCACATGGGTGTGTGAGCCCATTTTTTTGAAATGATCTGTAAGGTTGCACGGGTCGCCCAAGTCAACTGTGGACCTACTGTAGGGTCGGTAAGCGTTACTTAGACCCCTATTTATGTGATCTGATTATATGGTGTCTGACTGAGCATGATATCTGTACTGAACTGAATGTATGATCGGTTATTTGCATGTTGCATGTCATATTTGGTATGTTGCATTGCATCGGGGAGGGTTGATGATATTTTGGAGGAAGTGTCTGAAAGGCTTTAAGCCTGTTATCTGGAAACTCAGATGCATTATTCTGTTTATGTGCCGCATTTCGGCACAGCATGGTGTGTAGGGATGGGTAGGTTAATTATATCCCCACATTGTGTGTAAGGCTGGACGGAGATAGTGTGTAGAGACTGGTGGGTAGGATTCTTATATTCTAATCTACATTCTGTATTTGATAGGGCTGAGGCCCTAATATATTTTTGACTGTGCATCTGATTGGGATAAGGCCCTATTATATATATATATATATATATATATATATATCTGATTCTGCATCGAAGTGGGCTAAGGCCCAAACTATTTCTGTAATGGGCATCAGCCCAGTCTGTGATTTCTGATTTCTGGTGATTACTTTGTACGTTTGATATCTGTGGGGATTACACACTAAGTTGCGAAACTCACCCTTTTCTATATAATCTATCCAAGTAATCTCCAGACTTGACGGATCGGTGCAGCGGAGGACTCAATGATTGCCACACATAAAATATTAGACTATTTTTTGCAAATTTTCAGATTTATTACTTGGTTGGGTTTTGATGTAATTCTAGACTTGGACTGTTTGGTTTCTATTTCGGAACTTTACATTGTTTTATGGTTATTTAAACTGCAACTCAACAAACACAATTTTCCTAAAACTAAGGATTTCGTAAATAAAAACGGTTTTTCCTAAATTAATTGATTACAACAGCTTCCGCTTAAAAAGGACAATTTTGAAACAAAACAACTGGTGCGTAATTCTTTCAATTTAAATAAAGGTTACCTAATCGGAATGGTTTATTTTAAGGAGTTTGGCTTCAAAATCCATTCGATGTGATATCGCCAGATTTGGCCATAATGTTTAGGCTGGGTTTGGGGTGTTATAAGCATCCAGATCAATCCCAACTTCAAAGGCAATTTGGTGATGTAATCTCTCCTTTAGTAAAAGTGGCATGTACTTAGGTATTGTATAAATTATGTACTTAAGTCTTGAAACTTTGGTTGTAAAATGATGTCTAATATGGGTTATAAGTATGAAATGAATTAGTATGGCATATTTGGTAAAATGTGGCATGAAACTAAAATGGGAAATGAATGAAATTATTAGTTCAATTAAAAAGTTATTTATGAGTGATCAAGTAGATAAATTGTTAAATTAATATTGTAAGCATAATTAGGTATGTTTGACTGTGGAAATGTATGGTGTACCGGCCCAAATTTCACCGGGCCCAATAAACCAAACGGGCCCAATAAACCAAACAGACCCAAACACCAAACAGACCCAACTAGCCAAATTTAAGGTTTCAGAAAAGCTGAAACCCTAAATCACCTAATCCCACCGCCCCAGTCACATCGTCAATGTAAGTGGCACCTGCCTCCACCGCCGTTCGCCTGCAATATTAAAAGAAGAAAAGACAGTGTGCAGAAAGAGGTTGAAATCCTTGTAAAAAATGGGCTATATAAGCCACAAAAAAATTCGGGGGTGGGCGGTTTTCTTTTTTTTTCTTTCGAAATACAAAAAGGAGAATAACATCAAAGATCTTCAAATATTAACTCAAAATCGCAGCAAGAACACCAAAACCGAATCAAAGGTGGATTTATTTTTTTCTATTGTTTTTTTCTTTGTTTTTGAAATCATTTGTGCATATTAATCTCTATTCTATTAAGAAACAGTATATACACTTAGATAAAATTTTTAAAAAAATTACCTTTTCCGCCCTCAAGCGAGGTCGAGACAGTCCAAATGACTGATGGTGACCGACCACAGTGCCGAAAAATTGCCTCACTCTCTCCCTCCCTCTCCTCTTTTTTCTTTTTTCTTTCCCTTGCTGTAAATGAAAATTTTAAAAAATTTGGCCTTATATAGCCTCCTAAAACGACGACGTTTTGGAGGCTGCCCTTTAACCCCAAAACGACGTCGTTTTGGCCTATGCCCGACCCGTCCGACCCGCTCCACCAAGGATTAGCGTGTTTTTTTTACGGAAGGGTTATTTGCACGTTTAGCCCTTCCGCATTTTTTTGCTTTTAAATTTCATTTTTTTTGCTTTTAATTTATGCCCAGAAATTTTATTTCTTTTCCAATTTAGTCCATTTGAAGCTGCGCGTTTTGGGACAAAGGGTTATTACCGATTTTAGTCCTTCTTGGTTATTTGCGTGTGCGAATTAATCCCCTATTCTTTTATTTATTTCGAATTTTCCCCAAAATTTTGTTTTCAAATTCAATTATGTCCTTTCTATTACTTTTGGTTGTTTTATTACATTATTTATATTATTATATTTACACTTATATTTATTTCATTCTAGTGCCATTATTATTATCACCTCTATTGTTATTATTATTAATATTAGTGTATGTTTCATTATATATGTATGTATATATATTTTTATATATAATATTATTTTAATTACTTTATTTTAATATTATTATATTATATTTACTCTTTGCATTTCAATGTTATTATTATTATTACTATTATTATTATATATTAGTGTATATTTTTATGTGTACATATATATATATATAGTATTGTTTTTATTACTTTAATTTAATATTTTTATTATATTTTCTTTTTTATTATATTTGCTTTTTGTATTTCTATATTATTATTATTATTATTATTATTATTATTATTATTATTATTATTATTATTATTATTATTATATAGTAGTGTGTATTTTTATTATATACGTATATATATATATATATATATATCTATAGTATTATTTTTATTTACTTTACTTTAATATTATTATTATTGTCATCATTTTTGTAATTATTATTACCATTGCATTATGACTATTATTATATTTTCATTTTCTTTTACTCATCTATTATGTTTCTTATCTATTTATATTTTCATTATTATAATATATCTATTATTTATTAGTATTTATCTATAGTATTATTTTTATTTACTTTACTTTAATATTATTATTATTGTCATCATTTTTGTAATTATTATTACCATTGCATTATGACTATTATTATATTTTCATTTTCATTTTACTCATCTATTATGATTCTTATCTATTTATATTTTCATTATTATAATATATCTATTATTTATTAGTATTTTACTATTACTATTATTAGTATTAGCAATTTTTAATCAATACCTATATGTATGTATTATGTTTTTAATACTATATTTTTAATACCATACATGTTGTGTATATTCTTAATACTATATTGTGTATATATTTTTTTAATAACTACATTATGTATGTATTTTTAAACGCTATATTATGTACATATTTTTTTAATATTATGTATATACTTTTTATTCCTATATATTTTAATACATATTTGTATATATTTATATATCGTTATTATTATTTTTTTTTGTTACTGTTTTCAATAAATATTATATATATTTTTAATCTAGTATTATATGTTTCACATATATATGTTCCCTACTATTTCATATTTATATTATTACTATTATTATAATGTTTAATACCATATGTATTATTATCGTTTTATACTATTATTATTTATATTATTATTATTATTACCGTTTTCGTTATCATTATCATTTTTATTTTGCCATGTTTTATTTATTTATTTATTTATTTGCTTATGTATTCGATCATTTCATTTTCCTCATGCATTTGTTTATATTTACATACTATAATTTCATCTTTTATAATTGCTCATATTATTGTTTTTAACACCGCCGCACCTATTATTATGTTATTATACGTATTAATATCATAATTTGCTTTTATGTTTTACTATAAATCACGTTATATTTTTTTACTCAATACATTAAGATAATTCTTTCATGAAAGTAATATTCCGTATTTGGTAATTCGAGACAATCGTACCCTAACTTACTGGGTTTCGATTTTTCTCATTTCACCTAAATAACAGAATATTCTTTTAAATCGCAATACGAGTTTAAAAAAATGCTTATTCTCGGAAATACGAGGTGTTGTGTCCTAACTTACCGGATATGATATTTTGTTACCTCGAGATAAGATTTTTATAAATAAAGGCAATATTCGGTATTTGAAAGCTCAAGATGTCGTGTCCTAACTTACTGGATGTGACATTTTATCATTTCGAGACGAGAATGTCTTTAATATTTGAGTTTTTTTTACAAAGAGAGGGATCGTATTTCAAAGTATTTTAAGTTTTCAATTTTCGACCCTAAGACACTAATTAATCAACTAGGTACCAATTTTTGGGCGTATCGAGGGTGCTAATCCTTCCTCGTGCGTAACCGACTCCCGAACTCATTTTTTGATTTTCATAGACCAAAAATTATCGTTTTAGTAAATCCTAACTTTTATTAAAATGATTAATTTGAGGTCACCCAATCACACCTCATCAAAAAGGATTGGTGGCGACTCCTCTATTCATTTTCATTTTCAAAATCTAAGTCGATTCCCGATTTTTGTTTCGATAGCTTGGCGACTCCACTGGGGACAAATAAGAGAGTCAAGCCACAAGTTGATTAACTTTTGTCTTTTTATCGAAAATTGAAAATTTGGTTTTGAAATACGATCCTTTCATTGCATTTCATCAGCTATTTTTGTGGTTTATGATATAATACCTGCTGCGTTGGTTCGAGTCTTTAAATAGTTTTGCATATTGCATTGCATGACCGCTGTAGTCATACCCTTTTAAGTGGGAGTGAGAAACTACTCCTTCGTGAGGTTTTCACCTCCGTGCAGGATAGTGGATCGCTTTCGGGATACATCCGTACCTATGTCTTTGTGAGATTTTCATCTCAGTGCGACCATAGGGAAATGTATTCCTCTGAATCGAACTCGATGCATATGAGCCTATAATGGGTGAAGATCGAGGAATCTGCTGGTTCAGGTACCTTTACCCTAGAACCAAACCCCCATGTAACGAGCCTTAAAAGCCCACCCTAGGTAGAGCCACTCCGGAACCCTAGTGGTTACCTGAGCAAGTGTTATATTTATTATTCTCTGTTTGCTTTAAACTGTGTATGAAATACTGACTTGCTTTGTTTTACTTTGATTGTATTTGCATGACATTTTCATCACAAAAGGTGTTGATACACATTCGGTTGCTAAGTAGATAACTTATCATGGAAAAGGGGTTTTTTGATAAAGTAGAGGACAATGAGGCTGTCCGGATCTTGGCTGAGACAACACAGCAAGAGAAAGGTGATAGTCTTACCGAAGGGTACGTGTCGGAGTTGTGGGATTTTACTCGGATCAGCGTAACTCAGAATAATCTCCAAGAGATGAAAGAAATTTGGGGTCAGTGGGATGACGAGATCAAACAGCTATTCTATTGTCATTATGGCGATTTACCTTATCTGCTCGATGTCAAGGTAGACGAACACATGTTTTGAGCCCTCGCCCAATATTGGAATTCTGCTTACATTTGCTTCACTTTTGGAAAGGTAGATTTGGTACCTACTATAGAAGAGTATACGGCCTTGCTCCATTGCCCAAAGATTCAAGTTGACAGAATTTATTCCAGAGCTGCCAACATCCCAGCATTCTCAAAAAGGCTAATGAACATCACATGGATGAGCGAACAGTGGGTTACAACCCAGATCAAACAAAAAGAAGATTGCAAGTGCATTCCTTGGAGGAATTTGAGGGATCTAATCTTGACGCATCCCGATGTAAAGAAGAGGGTAGATGTGTTCGCTTTAAGCATTTATGGACTGGCTATCTTCCCTAAAGCTTTGGGACATATAGACGAGGCGATTTCCGATCTTTTTGACAAGCTTGGTAAAGGGACCACACCTGTACCCACAATCTTGGCTGAAACTTTCAGATCATGGAATGCTTGTCGAAAAGCGGGTGAAGGGAGATTTATTGGATGTGCACAGCTCTTGCTATCTTGGTTCCACAACCATTTTTGGAAAGCGGAAAAGGTCTCGTACTGTATCTTCTCTGAAAATTACTCTCCACTGAAAGAGTTAGTAGCTACACCAAGGCGAGATGATATTACAGAAGAAAATTGGGTGACGGTCCTTCAGAATTTGCAAGAGGAAGACGTTGAATAGAGAGCCCCGTGGATGGTTCCTGATGAAATATTATATCGATGCGGAGATTTCTATTGGGTTCTCTTGTTAGGAGTATGGGGAGCCGTCGGGTATGCACCTCTACTTGCATTAAGACAGTACAGATCCAGACAGTTTACACCACCAACATACGGGTTAGCTCAGTGTGAATTCATATTCACGGGGAATAATTACAAAAAGAAAGTTCGCAAGATATCAAATGCCTGGAACCAGACTCGTAGAATGAAAAAGTTTGCTGCCAATCCCATGACTACCCCTGAGTACGACCGATGGTGGGATCAGAGGATTAACGACAACATCCCTACGTCAGATCAAGGGAATCCTCGGTCGATAGAAGAACACTTGAAAGTAATCCTATCTGAGCTAGAAATCATCAGGCAAGATTTCGAGAGAAAGAGCCTGGAACTAGAGAAAGGGATTGAGCAATTGGAGGAAGAAAAAATACAGCTGGGGTTAGATGTCGATGTCCGGAAACTAGAAGTTGAAAGACTCAGAAAAGGAAAAAACAAGGCTGAAGAGGATTTGGACAGTTTGAAAAAGGACTATAAGAAGCTGCGTAGGTCAATGAGAACCGCCGGGTTAGGAAAAACATCTGAACAGTGGCGACAGGAAGTAAAAGAAGAGAAAAGCAAAGCCAACCAATGGGAAGAAAAACTCCGGGATACTCAAGCTCGAGAGGGTGCTCTAAAAAGATGTTTGGTAGAAAGCCAGAACGAGAAGGAGGGGTTAAAGATTCGGGTATCAGAGTTAGAGAGGTCATTGCATCAGTATCGTACGCATAACTCTGTAATCGAGTTGAAAGCTAGTCAGAGCAGAATCGAAGAATTAAAAAAGAAGATAGAAGAACTTAAAACAAATACGCAAAAAATCGAACTTGATTGAACTCCTTGAGGTAAATAACGAGCGATGGAAGGAGCAACTTCATCAATCTCAAGACCAGGTCAAGAACAGGGATTACATCATGGGCGAGGCTTTGACTCAAGTGCGAGAAGTGCCGGATCACTTACAAACGTTAGCAATACAGGCTGATGTGCTAAGTTTAAAATATGAGTTAGAATCGGACCAAGGCCGAGAGCTGGCTTGGCTTTTTAGACAGGTCAAGGCCTTAAGTATCAGGGCCAAGCCTTATATGTAATCTGTTTTATGTAAAGAAACTTGTTTTCTAGAAAAGTTACTCTAATGAAATCGAATTAGAATCAACGTCTTTTCATTTTCTGCATTCATTGCATTCTTTGCATTCATGCATCAGCATTGCATCATACGCACTAAAACTCACAAAAAAACCCTAAAAATCATGGCAGTTACCCTGGAACATCGTTACGGTACAAGAGGAAAAACAAAAGCAATGGACCAAAGGTTAGAGAGATTGGAACAAATGCAAAAAGAGATGCAGGATCAACTACAAACACGTATGTAACAACAGCTGGCCAAAATCCAGCAAGATGTAAGGGACCAAATGCTGGAATCCCAAAAAAGTATGATGGATCAATTAACGCGTCTATTGGCTGGTGGATTAGAAAAAGGGAAAAGCCCCATGATCAATGCGGGAGATGATAATAAAGATCCTATCTACCCTCCGGGTTTTACCCCAGTAGACGTTCAGACACAACCTGATGTGTACCCAAGAAGACCATCGGTTACAATTAGGCCCCAACCATTTCAGGCCGGTGTTTTGGTCCCGATGAATTACCAGGCTGGTTCGGGCTCCAATCCGGGGGATAACTCGACTAACCCTGTTGTCCTCAATCTCGATAAAGTAACAGAAACAGAAAAGACAAGGGTAGAACTCCCGAAAAAACTTGAAGAAAGGTGTAGATGGTTAGAAGAGAAATTTAAAGAAATGGAAAGCACCGACTATCGTGGTGGAATCGATGCTAAGGAATTAAGTTTAGTTCTAGACTTGGTACTCCTTCCCAAGTTCAAAACTCTGAAATTTGAGAAGTACAATGGGACTAGCTGTCCCGAAGCTCACATCACTATGTTCTGCAGACGAATGGCAGGCTATGTCAATAATGATCAACTCTTGATTCACTGATCAACTCTTGATTCACTGCTTCCAAGAAAGTCTAGTTGGGGCCGCTTCTAGATGGTACAACCAATTGAGTCGCACCCAGATCAGTTCATAGAAAGATCTAGCACAAGCTTTCATAAAGCAGTACGGTCATGTGGCAGACATAGCCCCTGATAGAATCACTTTACAGAATATGGAGAAAAAGCATAATGAAAGCTTTAGGCAATATGCCCAACGATGGAGAGAGGTGGCCACACAAGTCCAACCCCCTCTGTTGAAAAAGGAAACCACTATGCTCTTCATTAATACCCTGAAGGCACCTTTTATTAACCACATGCTAGGTAGCGCAACCAAGAGTTTTTCAGACATAGTAATGTCTGGAGAAATGATAGAAAATGTGATAAGATGTGGGAAAATAGAGGCTGGGGAAAATATCAAAAGGTCAGCACCAAGAAAGAAAGAGCACGAGGTAAATAATGTGAGCACATATTCGAAATCGATCACCGTAAGCCAACCAAGGTCGACAACCACTGGTCAGTAGGGTCCACCCAGACAAGAGCCTAATACAAAGCAAAATAGGGAGAAACTCCAATTTACGCCCATTCTAATGACGTACAATGAGTTATACCAAAGTTTATTTGATGCACATGTCGTGTCTCTCTTCTATCTAAAGCCAATGCAACCTCTATACCCCAAATGGTATGACGCAAATGCCCAATACGAATACCATGCGGGAGCCACAAGACACTTGATAGAAAACTGCACCACTTTCAAGAAATTGGTTGAAAGACTCATCAACATGGGCATCGTGAAATTTGATGATACATCTAATGCAGAGAATCCATTACCTAACCATGGGGAAAAGGGGATAAATACGATAATCGAGAGTTCGGGGAAAGAAATTAAGATGAATATTGCAGAAGCGAATACCCCGCTGAAAGAAGTATGGAAGAAAATGGTGGAAAGAGAGTTGATAACACAGAATTCAAGGGTCAGACCCCGAGAAGCAAATAATTATTGCAAGTTCCATAATCAAGAAGATCATGAGATTCAGGAATGCAGCGAGTTTAGGGCTTTGGTACAAGGATTGATGGATAATAAGGAGCTGGAATTCTTCGAATATGTCGGGAGCCCAGAAGGAACAGAGGTGTGTGCCTCAGAAGAGAGGTCGACAAAAGATGTTTACAAATTCAACCACCCAGTGGTTATCATATCGCGTCTGAGAATTAATGAAGCCGGGGCACAAGTTGCGCCAAAGGTCGTAATCCAAAAGCCCGTTGCTTTCCCTTATAAAGATAGCAAAAGGGTACCGTGGAACTATAGCTGCAATGTGACAATCCCGGGAGAAGAGATCCCGATTAATGCATCACAGGAAGGTCAAGACGAGAGTTTTTACACGTGCAGCGGAAGGTGTTATGATACCCCAAATACAAAATTCGAACAGGTTAAAGGAAAATCATTGGTGATTGAGCAAAAGAAAGAGAAGCCGACGGGACTTGAACCGACTGTTAATAAATCAGTGACGGAAAAAGAAGAAAAAGAATTCTTAAAATTTCTAAAGCACAGCGAATATAGCGTCGTGGAACAGTTGCACAAACAGCCAGCTCGTATATCGGTACTGGCCTTACTCTTAAACTCAGAAACCCATCGCAGTGCATTAATGAAGGTGCTGAATGAAACTTATGTTGCTAACGATATTTCTATAAACAAACTGGACCACTTAGTCAATAATATAAGTGCCGAAAACTTCATATTCTTCAATAACGATGAAGTACCGCCAGGAGGCAGAGGATCGACTAAAGCTTTGCACATCATGACTCGCTGTAAAGGGTATACATTACCGGGGGTATTGATTGATAATGGGTCTGCACTAAATGTCCTACCCCTATCTACGCTGAATAGGTTGCCAGTGGATAGTTCTCTTATGAAGACATGCCAAAATGTAGTGAAAGCATTTGATGGCACGGAAAGGAAGGTAATGGGGAGAATTGAAATACCCTTCTTAATCGGGCCAAGCACGTACGAGGTAGATTTCCTGGTCATAGACATTAAGCCTTCGTATAATTGCCTATTGGGGAGGCCATGGATACAATCAGTAGGGGCGGTCCCTTCATCGCTACACCAAAAGTTGAAATTGGTAACCAAAGGTCGGTTAGTAACGATCAATGCTGAAGAGGACATCATTGCAACAATAACCAGTGACGCCCCATTTCTAGAGGCAAATGATGAAGTAATCGAGTGCTCTTTTCGGTCTTTAGAATTTGTGAATACGACATTCATTACCGAAGGAAATAAGATTCCAATGCCCAGGTTATCTGAGACTACAAGAATGAGACTACGACTAACTGTTGGGAAAGGGGCCCTACCCGGAAGAGGAATCGGGAGATACCTCCAGGGAATGATTAATGCACCAATGATGAAGAATAAACAAGACCATTTTGGTTTAGGATTTAAGCCAGACACGAAACAAAGAAAGAAGGAGTTAGAGAAGAAGCAAGAGAGAAAGAGAGCGCGATTGACCGGGGGAGAAATCGAGTGGGAACCAATCTTTCCCCATATATCAAAGACTTTTGTGTCTGGAGGAGTCATTCACCCTGAGCAAAGGACATCGGAAAAGGAAATCGTAGAAGGAATGATGGAAATATTGGACATCAACACCACATATGAATAAGGAACTAGAGTAGAGAATTTGACGGGCATTCGCCCTTACGAGCCAGGAAGTGTTCTGAATAATTGGACTGCGGAAGAGATTCCTGTAGTCTTTAGAACTAACACAGAGTAATGTTTAAAACACACTTATTGCTCTAGGCTTAGGAGTAATAAGAGTCCCTTTTGTGAAATAGGCTTATGTTCAAAATCGTTATTTCAATGAAATGCATCCTTTTGCCTTATTATGTGCAAATATTCTTTTATTATTTTATTCATGATCATACCATACATATCATTGTTCTTATATTCTCTTGTTCTTTGTATCTTCCTTCGCACCTGCAACAGGTCTCCAGAGATCAATGATATGAGCGATGTTGCTACTAACTCAGAGTCTCCTTTTGAGCGGGATATGTGTCTAGAGGGATCTCAAGACTTTGAGGATGACAGAGACTGTGATTTATTCCCTGATTTGTTAAAGATGTTAGAACAAGATGAGAAACAGATTCTACCCCACAAAGAGACAGTAGAAGTCGTGAACTTGGGAGATGAACTAAAAAAGAAAGAAGTAAAGATCGGAGCCTGCATTACCACAGAGACAAAGCGGAACCTTATTAAGTTACTCCAAGAGTTCAAGGATGTCTTTGCATGGTCGTATCAAGATATGCCTGGGCTAAGTACTGACATTGTGGTATACAGGCTTCCCATCAAAGAAGAATGCAAGCCAGTCCAACAAAAGCTTCGAAGGATGAGGCCCAATGTTTTGTTGAAAATAAAGGAGGAGGTCAAGAAGCAATTCGATGCTGGTTTCTTACAAGTAGTTAAGTACTCGGAATGGGTAGCCAATATTGTCCTCGTCCCTAAGAAAGATGAAAAAGTACGGATGTGCGTAGACTATAGGGATTTCAACAAAGCCAGCCCGAAAGATAATTTCCCGTTGCCCCATATCGACACCTTAGTGGACAACACAGCAGGTTCCTCACTGTTCTCTTTCATGGATGGTTTCTCAGGGTACAATCAGATAAAGATGCATCCTGAGGACATGAATAAGACCACATTTGTAACCATGTGGGGAACATTTTGCTATAAGGTGATGCCGTTTGGACTGAAAAATGCGGGAGCTACATATCAGAGAGCCATGGTAACCTTGTTCCATGATGTGATGCACAAAGAAATTGAAGTCTATGTTGACAACATGATCGCCAAATCTCGAACAGAAGAGGAGCATGTGCAAGTCTTGAGGAAATTATTTTTGAGGTTGAGGAAATTTCAAATTGAAACTCAATCCAAAGAAATGTACCTTGGGGCAGTCGGAAAAAATCTGTTAGGATTTGTAGTCAGTGAAAAAGGGATTGAGATTGACCCAGATAAAGTCAGTCATACAAGAGTTACCTCCACTGCGTACTCAAAAGGAAGTTCGGGGATTCCTAGGAAGACTAAATTACATCGCTCGGTTCATTTCACAACTAACCGAGAAATGTGACCCCATATTCCGTCTCCTTAAGAAACACAACCCTGGTGTTTGGGACGAGGAGTGCCAGAAAACTTTTGACAAGGTTAAGCAATATTTGTCAAATGCCCCAGTATTGACACCACCTAGTCTAGATAAGCCATTGATATTGTATTTAACGGTGTTTGAAAATTCTATGGGATGTGTGCTTGGCCAGCACGATGAGTCAGGAAGGAAGGAAAGAGCGATATATTACCTCAGTAAAAAGTTCACTGAGTGCGAAACGAGATACTCGTCAATTGAAAAGTTGTGTTGTGCCTTAGTCTGGACAACCCGAAGACTAAGACAATACATGTTGTACCACACAACTTGGCTAATTTCTAAAATGGATCCTCTAAAGTACTTAATGGAGTCGACTGCTTTAAACGGGAGAATGGCCCAATGGCAAATTTTACTTTCTGAATTCGATATAGTCTATGTGAACCAGAAGGCTGTAAAAGGGAGTGCAATAGCAGATTTTCTAGCCAGCAGAGCTCTAGATGTAATAGCCTAAATTTTCAGTGGTGTCGGAACAGTGATTCGAGATCACTAAATTCGACAAATGAGTAGAAAATATTATTAATTTAGTGAATATAAGTTAAATGTGAAGTTAGAAATTTTTTTGAAATAGCGAATAGTGTACTAGAAATAAATATTAAAATAATTAGAATCAGAAATGAGGTATCGAGACTTTAAAAATTTTGAACCGAGCCATAAATATTTTTATAAATATTTATGGAGTGTTAATAAGTTAGTATTAAAGTTTCGTCAAGAAATTTTAAAGTTCCAATAGTTAATTGAATAAAAAGGACTAAATTATAACAAATGTAAAATTATGGGAAATGATTAAATGGCTTAAATGATAAAAGAAAGAGGGTTTAAAAGGAAAATAGACCCAAAATGTTTTGGGATGGACGGCAAGGGGCATGAAATCAGCAAGAAAATTGATGAATTAAGGGCAAAATTGGAATATTGCAAAATTTACTTAATAAAGCTAGGACTAAAGTGGAATTATCTAAATTTCTCTTTATTTTTCTGCATTCTCATCAGCAAAAACACCATAGAAGGGTTTCCTTAAGCTGGTTTTTCATATTTTTACTGCAAGTAAGTTCAATTCTTGATTATTTCTTGAAATTTTTGTGTTTTTATGACTTTTACAACTAGGTCCACTTGTTGAATTCATTAGTTTTTGATTTTATGAAAGAAATTGGAAGTTGCTATGAATATGTGATGGAAGTATATGATGATTTAGCATGGAATTAGAGCTTTAAATTGTTTATATCCTGATTTTATTGAAAGAATTGAATAGAAAGTGAATGTTTGGGACCTAATGGTGAAAGAGTTTGAAGTTAGGGTTTTATGTGAAAATTTTGAATTTAAATAATTGTGAAATAACTTATAATTTCTAGATAAAGCATTAATTGGGAAAAATTATCTTCATTGAGGGGTTATTGAGCAAGGACTGAATTGTATGAACTGTGAAATTTGGGGCAAAAATCGAAATCAACATTTGCACTAAAATAGTTTTGGACAGCAGTAGTAGTCTAAATTTGAAAAATTACCAAAAATTGTAGAAATCGAATTATGGAATGAATAAAATATAAAATTAAAGCTTATTGAGTCTAGTTTCTTATAGAAGAAACGGTGTAAGCAATGGAATTGTAAATCATGAGATATAATAGATTTTGTAAGACAATGTCAGAATGAATTCGAGTTCCCCTGTTCTGACTTTGAAAAATCATAAAAAATTGAATAAAAATAATTATGGGCTTATATTTATATTTTTAGAATCCTGAATAAGTCTATTTTCAATAGAATCAAACAAGAACATCATTCGAATTCTGTACGAGGATATAACTAATTTTTAGTGAAGAAGGGTCGGAACTGTCAGATAGCAGAACAGGGGAGACTTCAATGAATAAACTGTATTAATTGGCCCAACCAAAAATTATAAAATTTTTATGGTAAGAAGATATGTGAGTATAGTTTCAGGGAAAATTAGCGGATCTTAATTTGGAGTTCTTTAGCTAAAGATAAAAATAATTTAGTGACTATGACACGGATGGACAGCATTGGAATATACATAAGTAAATAATGAAATTATAGATAATATTACTTATAAGCGGGTTGAAGATGAAGTCAATACTGATAAGTGAATGATTTTACAATGATAGATCAAGAACCTGAAACAAGTCGAGGAAAAGAAAAAGTAGCTGATTAGTCCCTGAACTTTCACAAATTTTGCAAATCGACCCAGGTAAGTTCATATGGTTGAAGTTTAATGATTATATGTTAATTTTATGAATTATATAATGTATGATAAAATATATTTATTGATGAATAGAGAATAAAATAACAACCCGAAAATCGAAAAAATGATCAAATTGAGCGAAACGTCGGATTTGAGTACTTCTGATCAGTGATAAGTGACAAGTGATAAGTGGTAGCTTTAGCTACACTTATCTGATCAACGACAAGTGATAAGTGATAAGTGGTAGCTTTAGCTACACTTATCTGATCGGTGACAAGTGATAAGTGATAAGTGATAGTTTTAGCTACACTTATCTGATCAGTGATAAGTGATAAATGTGATCAGTGTAAGACCGTGGCAGGACTATGACTTCAAAAAGTGATAAGTGATCATACGCAAGACCATAGTTATACTATGGCAAAGTGAAAGTGAAGTACTCAATTTTCCGTAACCGTTCCCTAATTTGGTTAAAGAATGATATGTGACAAATGGGCCCAAAAGAATTAAAGGAAATGGATAAGTGGTAGGAAGTTTATACAAGGGAACTCACCAATGACTGTGGTTGACAGGTGAACTTAATAATTGTGTATATTGTATAAGTGTATAAATATTTGGTAAGATTTTATGTTTTATGCCTATGAACTTACTAAGCTTCTATAAGCTTACTTGAGTGTATTCAATGTCTCTTGTAGATTGACGTGGAAGTATACGGAGGATCGGATCAACACAGAGGATCAAACTATCCAGATTATCTCCGGTAGCTTTTGTAAATTTTCTTTTTGATTTATATGGCATGTATAAGGTTTGATGATTATATAAATGCTAAGACTTGTTTAATGAATATACATTAAAGTAAAAAAAATGATAAATATGTTAAATAGTATGATTATAGTAGAAGTATAATTTGGTATCAAATTGATTGAAATGAATTGGTTGGTTGGATTAGTCTCGGTTTTAAAATTTGTAGGGAAGGTTAGATATTTATAAAGGGGTTATATTGAACCAAAAAAAAACTTTGGGATTTTGCAAAAAAATTTCTATGGTTTCGATTTAATTCTAGTTTGGTCTCGAAGTAAGTTTTTGGCTTTGGAGACCCATCTAAAGGACGTCATGACATGTTTTAGTAAATGAATAGTATTTAACTTGTATTAACGAAAAATTAATTTGGTAAACTCTGGTAATGCCTCGTACCCTATTTCGGCGATGAATACGAGTAAGGGGTGTTACACTAGAGGACTACGAGCCTCTGAACTTTGATTTCCCAAATGAAGATCTAATGTACATAGCAACCACTGAAGAAGACCCTCAAGAAGGTCATTCTTGGAAGCTAAACTTTGACGGAGCATCAAATGTTGTGGGTAACGGAATTTGGGAAGTCTTGGTATCCCCAAACGGAGATCATTATCCCTTCACTAGTAAATTGGATTCTGACTGCACAAACAATATGGCAGAATACGAAGCATGCATCATGGGAATACGTACGGCCATAGAACGTAAAATTAAGGTGTTAGAGGTATATAGAGATTCTTCCCTAGTGATTTATCAACTAAAAAGGTGAATGAGAGACGAGAGACCCCAAGTTGATCAATTATCGAAGTCTGATCCTTGAATTAATTAAAGAGTTCGATGATATTGTCTTCTACTACCTCCCGCGAGAAGAAAATCAGATGGCTGACGCCCTAGCAACTTTAGCATCTATGATCAAGGTGAACAAGCAAGAGGATGTGAAACCAATCCAAATGAGCATTTACGAGGCTTCGGCTCATTGTTACAACCTCGAAGAAGAAGAGGAAAATGATGATCACCCTTGGTACCACAATATCCTACGGTATGTGAAGAATCGTGAGTACCCCGACCAAGCTACTGAGAACGACAAAAGAACGTTGAGAAGACTGGCCAATGACTACGTCTTGGACGGGGAGATCCTATACAAAAGAAGGAAAGATCAAGTACTGTTAAGATGTGTAGACGCTATAGAGGCTAAGAAAATCTTAGAAGAAGTCTATGAGGGCGTCTATGGGACACACACTAATGGCTTTACAATGGCGAGGCAAATTATGAGGTTTGGTTATTATTGGTCCACCATGGAAGGAGACTGTATTAACTACGCCAAAAGATGTCATAAATGCCAAATCTATGGAGACAAGATTCATGTGCCTCCTTCACCTCTGCATGTTATGACTTCTCCATGGCCTTTCTGAATGTGGGGCATGGATGTGATTGGGCCAATTTCGCCAAAAGCTTCAAATGGACATCGATTCATCTTTGTGGTCATTGACTATTTCACCAAGTGGGTAGAAGCCGCTTCATATGCCAATGTTACTAAATCGGCAGTTAGCAAGTTCCTAAAAAAGGAAATCATTTGTCGATATGGAATACCAGAAAGGATCATATCTGAAAATGCATTGAATTTGAACAACAGCACAATAGCGGAGGTCTACGGTCAGTTCAAGATCAGACACCACAACTCGTCACCGTATCACCGGAAAATGAACGGTGCAGTTGAGGCAGCTAATAAAAACATTAAGAAGATTGTGGGGAAAATGAATGAGACTTATAAAGACTGGCATGAAAAGTTACCATTTGCCCTCTATGCTTATCAAACGTCTGTCGGACTTCCACCGGGGCAACGGCTTTCTCATTGGTGTATGGAATGGAAGCGGTTTTACCTATCGAGGTTGAGATTCCTTCCCTCAGAGTTTTGTCAGAAGTAAAGTTGGATGAAGCAGAATGGATCCAGTCCTAATACGATCAGTTGAATTTGATTGAAGAAAAGAGGCTAAGGGCTATCCGTCATGGTCAGATGTACCAAAAGCGAATTTCACGAGGGAGACCTAGTATTGAAAAAGATCCTACCCATACAAAAGGATTTCAGAGGAAAATGGATGCCGAATTGGGAAGGACCTTATGTGGTAAAAAAGGCCTTTCTTGGAGGAGCATTGCTATTGGCTGAAATGGATGGCAAGACTTTACCCAATCCTGTGAATTCAGATTCGGTTAAGAAATACTTCGCCTAAAAAAAAAAAAGAGGACAGGGTGAAAACTCGCCAAGAGTACCTTGAGACCAAAGGGATTTTGAATTGAAAACCCGTAAAGGGCGATTCAAATTTTAATCGAAGGTGGGGATAACGATGGTCTTACGATGCCTAAATTAACAAAGAGGAGAGATGTTACATCTTGGGGCATCTACAAGAGTACTCTAGATCCCTTAAACACGTATTGAGCTTAAAAAGGGAATCCTCAAGAAGTTTGTACAGAGAAGCTCACGCTGCGATATCTGGGGCACTTATTTTCTTTTTATTCATTTTGTATTCAGCAATGTTTATTGTCTGTGATTAATCTATTCCCTTCAAATTTTGTTTCTAACAAATTTCAGTTCTGTCATTGTTCAAGCATTTTGCATTGAAATGATGATTAATTGACTAATGATACTCTCACAAAAGAAGTTCTGCATATTACTCTAAAAGTTTCTAAACAGTACAGGAACCTGAAACAGGGCTATTATTTAGAACTAACCAAACTTAAAGATTGGAAAAATTTGAGAAGAAAGAGTTTAAATTGGGACTACCTCTTCGGGTTTTCTGTTCAAAGATCTAAGCTGAACAAAAAGATAGGGTACCGTTTTAGTGAAAGAACCTTGATGAGTAAAGAGCAATGACAACCCAAACATTAAAAAAGGATCCATTCTCACAACATGTTGCACTCATGCATTTCATAGATCATTCATAGCACATCTAGTTAGGAACATTTGATTCATTTCGATCATAGCATCCTAATTCTTTGGCATAAGCATAAATACATGGAACTGATTCTAAGGATCATGTCCCTAGATCGGTGAATTTACAGATCTTAACCCCCTAAGCAGTAGGGAAACAGATCGAAGGCGATGGGCCTTAAACCCCTAAAGTAGTAGGTAACAGGCTGAATTTACAGATCTTGTCTCCCTAAGCAGTAGTGGAACAAATCGAAGACGAAGGGCCTTAACCCCCTAAGCAGTAGGGTAACAGGCTGAATTTACAGATCTTAACCCCCTAAGCAGTAGGGAAACAGATCGAAGGCGATGGGCCTTAAACCCCTAAGAAGTAGGGTAACAGGCTGAATTTACAGATCTTAACCCCCTAAGCAGTAGGGAAACAGATCGAAGACGATGAGCCTTAAACCCCTAAAGCAGTAGGGTAACAGGCTGAATTTACAGGTCTTGTCTCCCTAAGCAGTAGTGGAGCAAATTGAAGACGAAGGGCCTTAACCCCTTAAGCAGTAGGGTAACAGGCTGAATTTACAGATCTTAACCCCCTAAGCAGTAGGGAAACAGATCGAAGGCGATGGGCCTTAAACCCCTAAGCAGTAGGGTAACAAGCTGAATTTACCATTCGTATCTCTTTGAAGTTTCAGCGGAGCAGATTGAAATCACAAGTCTTATCTCCCTGAAGTTGCAGTGGAGCAAACTGAAGATAGCAAGTCCTATCTCCCTGAAGTTGCAATAGAGCAGACTGAAGATAGCAAGTCTTATCTCCCTAAAGTTGCTGTGGAGCAAATTAAAGCAACAAGTCCTATACTTCTAAACTTGCATGAAGTGAATCGAAGCAACAAGACGCAGCGGACTGCAACGAGACTAGCCGAAGAGGAGGAGCACCGAAGAAGTCAAGACCCGGTGAGACCGGGCAAATTTGGCCCTTTTTAAGTCTTTGCTCCATTCTCGTTACACGACAATAAACAAAGAGGGGCAGTTGTACCGGCCCAAATTTGACCGGGCCCAATAAACCAAACAAACCCAATAAACTAAACAGACCCAACTAGCCAAATTAAGGGTTTCAGAAAAGCTAAAACCCTAAATCACCTAATCCCACCGCCCCAGTCATATCGTCAGTGCAAGTGGCACCTGCCTCCACCGCCGTTCGCCTGTAATATTAAAAGAAGAAAAGACAGTGTGCAGAAAGAGGTTGAAATCCTTGTAAAAAATGGGCTATATAAGCCACAAAAAAAAAATCAGGGGTGGGGGGTCTTCTTTTTTTTTTTTCCTTTTGAAATACAAAAAGGACAATAACATCAAAGATCTTCAAATATTAACTCAAAATCGTAGCAAGAACAACAAAACCGAATCAAAGGTGGATTTATTTTTTTCTATTGTTTTTTTCTTTGTTTTTGAAATCATTTGTGCATATTAATCTCTATTCTATTAAGAAACAGTATATACACTTAGATAAAATTTAAATAAAAAAAAACTACCTTTTCCGGCCACCGTGCACGGTGGCTGGCAGCGGCGGTCCGGCGACCTGACGGTGACCGGCCCTGGTGCCGAAAATCGCCTCACTCTCTCCCTCCCTCTCCTCTTTTTTCTTTTTTCTTTCCTTTGCTGTAAATGAAAATTTTAAAAAATTTGGCCTTATATAGCCTCCCAAAACGACGTCGTTTTGGCTTATGCCCGACCCGCTCCACCAAGGATCCGCGTGTTTTTTTACGGAAGGGCTATTTGCGCGTTTAGCCCTTCCGCATTTTTTTGCTTTTAAATTTCGTTTTTTTTTGCTTTTAATTTATGCCCAGAAATTTTATTTCTTTTCCAATTTAGTCCCTTTGAAGCTGCGCGTTTTGGGACAAAGGGTTATTACCCATTTTAGTCCTTTTTAGTTATTTGTGTGTGCAAATTAATCCCCTATTCTTTTATTTATTTTGGATTTGCCCCAAAATTTTGTTTTCAGATTCAATTATGTCCTTTCTATTACTTTTAGTTGTTTTATTACATTATTTATATTATTATATTTGCACTTATATTTATTTCATTCTAGTGCCATTATTATTATCACCTCTATTGTTATTATTATTAATATTAGTGTATGTTTCATTATGTATGTATGTATATATATATTTTTATATATAGTATTATTTTAATTACTTTATTTTAATACTATTATATTATATTTACTCTTTGCATTTTAATGTTATTATTATTATTATCTTTATTATTATTATATATTAGTGTATATTTTTATGTATATATATATATATATTTATATATAGTATTGTTTTTTTATTACTTTAATTTAATATTTTTACTATATTTGCTTTTTTATTATATTTACTTTTTGTATTTCTATATTATTATTATTATTATTATTATTATTATTATTATTATTATTATTATTATTATTATTATTATTATTATTATTATTATATAGTAGTGTATTTTTATTATATACGTATATATATTTATATATAGTATTATTTTTATTTACTTTACTTTAATATTATTATTATTATTGTCATCATTTTTGTAATTATTATTACCATTGCATTATGACTATTATTATATTTTCATTTTCATTTTACTCATCTATTATGATTCTTATCTATTTATATTTTCATTATTATAATATATCTATTATTTATTAGTATTTTACTATTACTATTATTAGTATTAGCAATTTTTTAATCAATACCTATATGTATGTATTATGTTTTTAATACTATATTTTTAATACCATACATGTTGTGTATATTCTTAATACTATATTGTGTATATATTTTTTAATAACTACATTATGTATGTATTTTTAAACGCTATATTATGTACATATTTTTTTAATATTATGTATATACTTTTTATTCCTATATATTTTAATACATATTTGTATATATTTATATATCGTTATTATTATTTTTTTTTGTTACTGTTTTCAATAAATATTATATATATTTTTAATCTAGTATTATATGTTTCACATATATATGTTCCCTACTATTTCATATTTACATTATTACTATTATTATAATGTTTAATACCATATGTATTATTATCGTTTTATACTATTATTATTTATATTATTATTATTATTACCGTTTTCGTTATCATTGTCATTTTTATTTTGCCATGTTTTATTTATTGATTTATTTATTTATTTATTTACTTATGTATTCGATCATTTCATTTTCCTCATGCATTTGTTTATATTTACATATTACTAGCCTTGCTATTATTTCATCTTTTATAATTGCTCATATTATTGTTTTTAACACCGCCGCACCTATTACTATGTTATTATACGTATTAATACCATAATTTGCTTTTATGTTTTACTATAAATCACGTTATATTTTTTTACTCAATACATTAAGATAATTCTTTCATGAAAGTAATATTCCGTATTTGGTAATTCGAGACAATCGTGCCCTAACTTACTGGGTTTCGATTTTTCTCATTTCACCTAAATAACGGAATATTCTTTTAAATCACAATACGAGTTTAAAAAAAATGCTTATTCTTGAAAATACGAGGTGTTGTGTCCTAACTTACCGGATATGACATTTTGTTACCTCGAGATAAGATTTTTATAAATAAAGGCAATATTCGGTATTTGAAAGCTCGAGATGTCGTGTCCTAACTTACTGGATGTGACATTTTATCATTTCGAGACGAGAATGTCTTTAATATTCGAGTTTTTTTTACAAAGAGAGGGATCGTATTTCAAAGTATTTTAAGTTTTCAATTTTCGACCCTAAGACACTAATTAATCAACTAGGTACCAATTTTTGGGCGTATCGAGGGTGCTAATCCTTCCTCGTGCGTAACCGACTCCCGAACTCATTTTTTGATTTTCATAGACCAAAAATTATTGTTTTAGTAAATCCTAACTTTTATTAAAATGATTAATTTGAGGTGATCCAATCACACCTCATCAAAAAGGATTGGTGGCGACTCCTCTATTCGTTTTCATTTTCAAAATCTAAGTCGATTCCCGATTTTCGTTTCGACATATGGTTTGTTATATTGGTTGCAAATTGGTTGCGGTTCGAAAATTGCAGGGAAGGTTAGATGTTTATAAAGGGGTTAAATTGAGTTAAAAAAAATTTATGAAAAATTTTCGGAATACTCGAACTTAAGAGTGAGCAAAATTCGATTCGACTCGAAAAACTCGAAAAAATCGAAAAAAATTGAATTTCGAGTTAAATTAATCGAGTTATTCGAGTTATTCGAGTTATTCGAGTCAACTTGAATTTTTTTTTGAATTTTGAGTTCAAATAAAGTTGAGTTTTCGAATTCGAATAACTCGAATAATTCGAATATCAAACTATAATATTTTACATTTTTACCCCAAACTCCCAAACCTTTTTATTTTTCCCTCAACTTTTACTCCTTCTCACTTTTTCTCCAAAACTTTTTACTCCCCTCCTATCCCAACCCCCTCATCTACCCAAAATCCATTTCCCACCAAAATTTTACTCTCTCATATACTTTTCCTCAAAATTTTACTCCCCAAAACCCTTAAAACTTTTTATTTTCTCCTAAATTTTTACTCCCTCCCACTTTCCCCCAAAAACTTTTACTTCATTCTCATCCCACCCCCCATCTACCCCAAACCCGTCCCCCCTATTTTTTTAATATTTTCCTTCCAAAATTTTACTCCCCCTATTTACTTTCCCTCCAACTTTTACTCTCCAAAACTTTTTATTTTCCCCCTAAACTTTTACTTCTAACTCTTTACTCCCAAATAAAAAATCAAATTTATCCAAAAAAAAATCTCTAAACATAAATAGTAATAATTTTATTTATATCTACTCTTTATATTATTAAATTAAATTTCACATTTTATATTATTTATATTATTGAATTGTTTAGTCATATTGAATATTTATATTAAAATTGAATTATTAATGATGCCATAAAAAATTTGTGTTCAAATTTTATATTGGTATCAATTTTACATTTTATCTTTAAAATAACTTTTATTAAAAGATCACATTTTTAAATTTAATATATTTTTTAATTCCAAAATATATAGTGACAAGAATATGAAGATAATTGAAATAACTAAGCAAGCAAAGAAGCTAACCCGTATATAAAAGATTAATAAATAAATTATGAGGTGATGAAAGGTAATAAAAAATTTGATTACGGTGGAGAAATTTTATTATGATGGGTGACAGTGGTTACAATGACCCAAAATTATTTTTTAAAATTTAACTCGAACAAATATATTCGATTCGATTCGATTCGAATTCCATCTCACTCGACTCAATTCGAGAAAATTTCAAATCAAATTAGGATGATAAAATATGATTCGTCAACTCGATTAACTCAAAATTTTTTCATTCGATTCGATCGAATGCTCACCTCTACTCGAACTAGTCCCGTTCCACATTAAATACGTGTTTTGGACCTCGAGGGTCCATTATAGGAACTTAATAATTAAATTATACTATGTATGTTATTGATTTGTGAATTATTAGTAAATTGTTTGGTATGTCTGATAATGCTCCGTAACCCTGTTCCGGTAATGGTTTAGGGTTAGGGGGTGTTACATAACAAAACTTTACATTTCAATGTAATCATTTTTAATTCGTTTGTAAATTCCAATTAAGTCTTTAGCATAATAGTAAATAGTTAAAATTTTTACTTTTTTTAATATTATTCATTCATTGGTCGATGCACCATGTTCCAATCAATGTGATTGGATTTGATTGAAACAAGCCGATATAACCGATATGAATCGGAATTTTCACCAATTCAGAAAAATATGTTGCTTGTTCTGTTTTAAAATTGGATCAATGTGCTTTAACTGGTATGACTGGAATTGATGCAGAATTGACCACCATGTTCTTTCTACCACTCTCACGGGCTTTTTCATTGTCCTTTCTAATTCAAAACAAGAAAAGCTCGTAGTTAAACCACAATAATTCAGATTTTATATGGATATTTTGCGCATGAAATTTGTTACTCGTATTATATTCATCGATGTTGCAATTGTACATTCAATAGATGTGCCAAAGCTCTTGTCAACCAATACCGAATTTTTTTTTAAATAATATTGAGAGAAAGAAATATTAAGTTCAAAATTAGTATTATCAAGTTGAATGATAATAGTACACAAATTAATTTTTAATGATAAAAAGATAAGCTGGTTTTGTAACATCCCGAAATAGGGTCTAAACGACAGTGGTTACGAAACCACAAATTCGAGGTAGAAAAATTTATTTTATTATTATTTTGAGGTTCATGATATGATTACATGATTGTGTGAAAATTTCGTGATGAAATTCTATGCATAAAATGCTTAATTTGAAGTTAGGGACTAAATCGAATAAGTTCCAAAACTTGCATTCTAGAAGTTTCTAGTATGAAATTGCTTTGAAATATTAATTAGGAGGTCTTAAATAGCAATTTGACCAATTTTAAGTTCATGGACAAAATTAGGACATGGAAGGAATTTTTAAAAGTTTAGTAAGGAGGGGCATTTTGGTCATTTAGGGGTAAAATGAATTAACATACAAAATTAAAAGCCAATTTTGCTCATCTTCTTCACCATGGCCGAATATAGCAAGGAGAAACCATGGCTAGGGTTTTTCAAGCTTCCAAGCTCGATTGTAAGTCCATTCTAGCCCCGTTTTTCAAGTTCTTTACGTTTTCGGGATCCCGGTAGCTCGATAAAGCTTATGCTAGCAATAATTTAAGTTAAGGTTCATATTTGGAAAAATACCCATAGGTGAAAAGTGTTTATTTTGATGTTTTATGATAGAATATGAGGTCTTAGATTATGTTAGACAACTTGTGCTACTCAGTTTTAGGTAAAAACGAGTAAAATGGCTTAATCGGTAAAATACCTAATAGTCATAAGTGCATGTTAGAGTATGAATTTGATGCTGCCATAGAAGGGAAAAATGATCAGAATGTCATAAAACATAAGAATAAGGGATGAAGTTTAATTCCCGAGCCTAGGAGCAAAAGTGTAATTATGCAAAAGTTTAGGGGTAAAAATGTAATTTTTCCAAAGTTCGTATTAAATGCTGTTTTAATGAATGTATGTATTAAATAAGTTAAATTTGCTATTATAGATCAAGAAGAACGGAATTCAGGAGTAGATCGGGAAAAAGAAAAAGTAAAGGACTAAATTGTAAAGTTTAGTCACATTTTGTATCGAGGTAAGTTTACAGTAAATAAATGCAATATTCTTATATTTTACATTATTATTGTTAATTTCCAGCATTTATATACTTATTTTTTAGAATATTTAAAGTTGAATTAAAGTATAAGTAGAGAGAAAAGCATTAGGAAGCCCTGCTTTGAACCTTAGGAATATTAGGATATTGGGGTTGACAGACAGATAGAAATGAGCCATGTAAGTCCATATCGGATATATGGCTTTGGAGACAGGAATGAGCCATGTAAGCCCATATTGTATATATAAATATGGCATTGGAGACAGGAATAATTCATGTAAGTCCATGTCGAAGACATGGCATTGGCAGGACATTGATAGACAGGAACGACCCTAATATCCTTAGTATTCCGAGTGGTTCATCGGGTCATTGTATATGTTAAATCATAGTAAATTATCAGCAAAAAGGGAAGGTATATTATATTTATGAACAGTGAAAGGTCAGGTAAGAAAGAAGGTAAGTGAGTACAGAAGAAGGTAGAAAATGGGAAGTAAAGAAAGTTTATGAGGCTAGGTGACTTGATGTATATTTATTCATTATATTGAATGTTGTAATTTATTTGCTTGTAAGCTTACTAAGCCTAGTGCTTACTCTCTTATTTTCTTTTTCTTATAGTTTTTATCAAGCCACTCGGGGATCGAAGGAAACGTCGGAGACCCGATCACACTATCGAAGAAATTACATTGGTATAGTTAGACGTTTCGTTTTGTGTATGGCATGTATAGGAACTTGGTTTCTTTTGATATGATATGATCAATGAATGATGTGTAAATATTTGCTAGTGATTAGCTAATAGAATGGCTGATGATATACATGTTTAATAGTATGTATGATTAAGTAGTAACTATCACATAAAAATTATGAAAAATGTGGAAGTAACTTTAAAACGGATTCAAGTATCAGAAATAACGTGATTTTGAAAAATCACAAAAATTTGTAGAGACATGGTTTGATCGTGAATAATATATGAAATTAAATCTCATTGTGTCTATTTTCATATGAAATAAGCAAAGCAGGTAAAGGTTTTGTACTTTATAAGATATCTGAGTTTTAGTGAAATAGGGCCAGAGCGATTTCTGGATCCCCTGTTTCAACTTTAAAAACTCACCATAAATTTTATAAAAATAATTAGGTTTTGTACTTTATATGGTTAGAATTCTTATTGAGTTTAGTTTTAATAGAAACAAAACTCACAGTCATTGAGATTCTGTACAGAGAGATATCTGATTCGTAATACACAAAGGTTAGAGCAGTCGAACCCTAAAGCAGGGGAGACTTTAACTAATAAACTGTACTAATTGGCCCAGTCAAAAATTCTATAAAAACATTAGTAAATAGATATATGAGTCTAGTTTTAGTAAAAATTTATGAAATAGGATTTTGAGTTTTGGAACTTGAGATATGAATTTTTAAGCGACTGTGACGCAGACTGCTAGCTGGACTGGAAATTTTAAAATTAAATTGTTTGAGCTGTTTAAGCAATGAATTAAGTCTGTTAACACCTCGTGTTCGACTCCGGAAACAGTCTCGGGTACGGGGCATTACATTTATTGGTATCAGAGTAGGTTTAGTCAGTTCTCAAAACAGTTAGTGTGAGTAAAAGTCTAGCTATACATGCCATACCTGTATTTTGATAGTGTGACGACTCCTGACGATTTTTAAATATTTTGTTTTATAGTAATGGATCCCGAGCGAGCTAGTGATGATGATGTAGAAAGTAATGCGCCTGCTCCCGCGGAAGGGGCAGCGCCATCTGAGAATAGGCGATGCATGATTAATCGGGAGGGAGTGACTCGATAAGCTCTCTTCCAAGCTTTGAATGATTTGTTTGTCGAGTTCGTTCGTACGAATCCGGCAGTTAGACCTCCACCCCCTCATGATTCTCAGGCTACCAATGCAGCTCAAGCTTCTCCAGTCACAGGTACAGTGATAAGAGAAAAGCCATCAGGTGATAGAATCGAAAAACAAGGGGCGAAAGAGTTCCGAGCAACAAAGGATGATGATGCGAAAAGAAGCGAGAATTTTGGTTAGAAAATACTATCAGAGTCTTTGACGAATTATCTTGTACACCCGAGGAATGTATGAAATGTGTAGTATCACTTCTTAGAGACTCAGCCTACCACTGGTGGCAAACACTTATATCAATTGTACCAAAGGAGAGGGTCACTTGGGATTTCTTTCAGGAGGAATTTCGTAAAAAGTACATCAGTCAGAGGTTTATTGATCAAAAAAGAAAGGAATTCCTGGAATTGAAACAAGGTAATATGACGGTGACCGATTATGAGCGCGAATTTGTCAGGCTTACTAAATATGCTAGAGAATGTGTGTCCACAGAGGCTATCATGTGTAAAAGGTTTGAGGATAGGTTAAATGATGATATCCGACTGTCAGCGAGTTTCCTAGAAATAAAAGAGTTTGTTACTTTAGTTGAGAGAGCCTGTAAGGCAGAGGAGCTGTTAAAAAGAAAAGGCAAAGTTAAGACAGAGACACAAGATACAAAGAAGAGACAGATGAGCAGGTCATTCTAAGCTACATCCAAAAGGCCAAAGGAGTTTTCTACCAGATCTAGTTTCTCAGCCAGGTATTCTAGTCAGAATAGAGGCAGCAGATTTAAGGATTCGAAGGCTCAGACCACCTCGACTGCGAGTGTAGGTAATGTTGGACAGGGTAGATCAGGGTGTCCACGGTGTGGTAGACTTCATTATGGTCCTTATCGGGCAGGCAAAAATGTTTGTTATAAATGCGGTGCTCCAGATCATTTTGTACGAGAATGTCTAGAGGTAGCTAATCGAGAGATAACACAGAGTGCTAGATCCGAAAATGCTCCTACTAGAGGCAGATTACCGAGGCAACCGGGAGTAGGAGCAAGTAACAGAGGTACCTCAAGAGATTCAGCTGTGAGACCAGATGCTAGAGCCCCTACAAGGACTTATGCTATTCGTACACGCGAAGAGGCATTCTTCCCCGATGTGATTACGGGTACATTTTCTCTACATAATATTAATGTCATTGCTTTGATTGATCCGGGTTCAACTCATTCATATGTTTGCAAGAAATTGATGCCTAGTATAAGTATGCCTATAAAATCTACAGAATTTGTGATTAAAGTATCGAATCCATTAGGCAAGCATGTATTAGTAGATAAAGTATGTAGAAATTGTCCTTTGATGATTAGAGGTTACTGTTTTCCGGCGATCTCATGCTATTGCCATTTGATGAGTTTGATGTGATTCTTGGTATGGATTGGTTGACTACACATGATGTGATAGTGAATTGTGGGAAGAAATTCATTGAGTTCAAGTGTGAAAATGGTGAAATTATTTGGGTTAATTCAGAAGAGTCAGATAGTTCATTTTTCATAATTTTTGTTATGTCTGCTCAGAAATGTTTGATAAAAAGGTATGAAGCTTATCTTGCTTTTGTGTTGAACACTAAAGATCCGTAATTGAAAATTGAATCGATGCTGCTTGTGGTATGTAGGTTTCCGATGTGTTTCGGAAAGAACTACCGTGTTTGCCTCTGTTAGAGAAGTTGAGTTTGGCATTGAGTTGATTCCAGTACCACGCCCATTTCTATTGCTCCTTATAGAATGGCTCAGTTGGAATTGAAAGAATTGAAAGCTCGATTGCGAGAATTAATGAGATAAAGGCTTTGTAAGACCCAGTAGTTCACCATGGGGTGCACCAGTGCTATTTGTGAAAAAGAAAGATGGATCAATGAGATTGTGCATAGATTATCGGTAACTTAACAAGGTAACAGTAAAGAACAAGTATCCATTGCCTAGAATTGATGATTTTTTTGATCAATTGAAGGGAGCTCCTGTGTTTTCCAAGATAGATTTGAGATCCGGATATTATCGATTCTGCGAGTTAAAGAGTCGATGTCCTCAAGATCGCTTTCGGACTAGGTATGGTCATTATGAGTTCCTTGTGATGCCATTTGGCTTGACTAATGCTCCTGCCATTTTCATGGACTTAATGAACCGAATTTTCAGACCGTACCTGGATAAGTTTGAAGTTGTGTTCATTGATGATATTTTGATTTATTCTTATGATGAGACTGAGCATGCAGAGCATTTGAGAACGATTTCTGATTCTCGAGAGATAATCGATTTGTATGCCAAGTTCAAGAAAAGTGAGTTATGGTTACGAAAAGTTGGTTTTCTTGGACATATTGTCTCAGGTGAAGGTATTAAGGTTGATTCGAGCAAGATTTCAGCCATTATTAATTGGAAGCCTCCTAGAAATGTATCAGAAGTTAAAAGTTTTCTTGGTCTTGCCGGATATTATAGACGATTTGTAGAGGGATTTTCTATGATAGCTACCCTGCTGACAAGATTGCTGCGAAAAGATGTCAAGTTTGAATGGACTGAGAAGTGTCAACAGAGTTTTGATAAGTTTAAAGCATTGTTGACTAAAGCTCTTGTTTTAGTACAACCAGAACCAGGTAAGGAGTATGTGATTTACAGTGATGCGTCCATGGATGGACTTGGTTGTGTACTTATGCAGGAAGGGAAGGTAATCGCTTATGCCTCTAGACAGCTAAAGCCACATGAGAAGAACTATCCGACACATGATTTAGAGGTAGTCGCCACTTGTTTTTATTATTGAAAATTTGGAGACATCATTTGTACTGCGGTGAGAAGTGCCACATATTTACTCGATCACAAAAGTTTGAAATATTTGATGACTCAAAAGATTTGAATTTGAGGCAAAGAAGATGGTTAGAGTTGATTAAATATTATGAGCTAGTGATTGATTATCACCTGTAAGGCAAACGTTGTTGCTGATGCTTTGAGTAGGAAATCTTTGTTTGCATTAAGAGCTTTGAACACTAGTCTAGCCTTATCAGATGATGGTTTTATCTTAGCCGAGTTGAGAGCCAAACTGATGTTTCTTGAAGAAATTTGTGAAGCTCGAAAAAATGACAGAGGAGTTGTTAGCCAAAAGAGATCGGTGTGAGTCGGATATAGAGTCGATTTTCGAGATCGATTCGACGGTTGTTTGATGTTCAGAGACAGGGTATGCGTACCGAAGAATGATGAGCTTATTTGAAAGATCTTACAGGAAGCACATAGTAGTTCTTTGTCTATTCATTCAAGTAGTACAAAGATGTATAATGATTTGAAGAAAATGTATTGGTTGGTAGGAATGAAAAGGGACATTTCAGAGTTTGTTTCTAGATGCTTGATCTGTCAGCAGGTAAAGGCCGAACATCAGGTACCTTCAGGTTTATTGCAGCCCGTACTAGTCCTGAGTGGAAATGGGATCGAATTACTATGGATTTTGTGACAGGATTGCCGTTTACACCGAGAAAGAAAGATGCAGTATGGGTCGTGATTGATAAATTAACGAAGTCGGCTCATTTTATCCCAGTTCGTATGGATTATTCACTTGACAAGTTGGCCGAGTTGTATATTTCAGAGATAGTCAGACTACACGGGGTAACATTATCGATCATTTCAGACAGAGATCCAAGATTTACTTCACGGTTTTGGAAGAAATTACAAAAAGCTTTGGGCATAAAGTTGAGTTTTAGTACAGCTTTCCATCCTCAAACCGACGGTCAGTCAGAGAGAGTTATTCAGGTACTTGAAGATATGCTTAGATCTTGTGTCTTTGGAATTTCAAGGCAGTTGGGAAAAATATTTACCATTAGTAGAGTATGCCTATAATAATAGTTATCAGTCGAGTTTGAAGATGGCACCTTATGAAGCTTTGTATGGACGTAAATGCCGCACACCTTTATATTGGATAGAGCTTAAGGAAGATCAGATTTACGGGGTTGATCTAGTTAAGGAAACAGAAGAGAAAGTAAAAATCATCAGAGATTGCTTGAAAGCAGCTTCAGACAGACAAAAGTCATATGCAGATTTGAAGAGAAAAGAGATTGAATATCAAGTTGGTGACAAATTTTTTTTGAAAGTATCCCTGTGGAAGAAAGTTCTTAGATTTGGCAAGAAAGGCAAACTAAGTCCACGTTTTATTGGACCGTTTGAAGTGATTGGGAGAGTCGGACCATTAGCATATCGGTTAGCTTTGCCGATTGAGTTAGAGAAGATTCATAATGTATTTCATGTGTCTATGCTACGTCGTTATCGTTCAGATCTGTCACTTGTGATTTCTCAAACAGAGGTTGAGATTCACCAGACATGACTTACGGTGAAGAACCAGTAAAGATTCTAGCTCGAGAGGTAAAGCAATTAAGGAACAAAAGTATTGCACTTGTGAAAGTACTATGGAATAGACATGGGGTAGACGAGGCTACATGGGAACCTGAAGAGGCTATGCAAAAACAGTACCCAAATCTCTTCACAGGTAAGATTTTCGGGGACGAAAATCCCTAAAGGGGGGAGAAATGTAACATCCCGAAATAGGGTCTAAACGGAACAGTGGTTACGAAACCACAAATCTGAGGTATAAAAATTTATTTTATTATTATTTTGAGGTTCATGATATGATTACATGATTGTGTGAAAATTTCGTGATGAAATTCTACGCATAAAATGCTTAATTTGAAGTTAGGGACTAAATCGAATAAGTTGCAAAACTTGCATTCTAGAAGTTTCTAGTATGAAATTGCTTTGAAATATTAATTACGAGGTCTTAAATAGCAATTTGACCAATTTTAAGTTCATGGACAATGTAGCGACGTAAAAATTTAGCTCTCGGTCGCTAATTGTGGCGATTTAGTGAAAACTCGAAAACCGAAGTTTTGATTTTAAAATAAGAGGGGAGTCGCCACCGATCCTTTTTCTTAGGTGTGATCGGACACCTAATAAATCGTCTTTTTTTCTTTGAAAAGAAAATTGATTCTTGAACAAAAATGAAGGCCGGGTTTAGGTCTACGTCAAAATCCAGAGAAAAATTAGGGTTCGGGAGTCGGTTACGCGCGAGGAAGGTATTAGCATCCTCGCAATGCCCAAAATTGGTATCTCATAAACGAGCGTTGTCTTAATTTTCAAAATTGCATGTTCAAGATAATATTAAATCGTGATCCAATTGAAAAGACGAGAACTTTCAATTTTCTTGATTTTTGTGAAGGATGTACCGATTTAACACGAGCCGACAAATTCCATCCAACATAGCGATGAAATTCGATGACTTAATGTTAAATCGGTATGCTGCCTTGATTATTAAAATTAATTTGAAAATGAGAATGAAAATATTTCAAGATAAAGAAGGAAACTATATTAAGGTTGAAATAAAATGCGAACAAATAGGCTAAATCCGAAACGGATAAATAATAAGAGGTTAAAAATATATGAAGCAAATAATATATAAAACATTAACAATGCATATGTTATAACAATAATCTAAAGCAAGAAATAATGGATATGATACTAAACATGATAGTAATAGCAATAATGTAAACATGAAATGATTATGAACATATATATAAAACATATGGTACTAGATTAAAAGTATATACAATATGTATTGAAAAATAAACTATAATAATAATAATAATAATAATAATAATAATAATAATAATAATAATAATAATAATAATAAAAGAAACAATGATAATGATATATAAATATATATTAATAAATATATGAGTAACAATAAGAATAAAAGATAATGTACATAGTACTATTAAAAATATATAACGTTAAAAATACTCGTATAATGTAATTATAAAAACAAAATATAATCATAAGATAATATATATATATATATAAAAACGCAATATAGTCTTTGGAATATACACATGATATATATGAAGATAATATTAAGAAGACATGTATATGTAAATAAAATATATATATAAGAAGGTATTAGTATATTTACATAGTTTACACACATTAAAAAATATATAATGATATAAAAAAAAAGCTATTACCAACATTACACAAGCACACATACATATATATAAAAAGGAATACATAATATTATTAAAATACGCGCATAATGTACATATATATACATATAATATAATTATATAAACAATTTGCATACAACGTATAGTACTAAGAATAAAAATAATATAGGCCATTTAAAAAACATGGTATTAAAACACAACTTAGTATATACATGAGAAAATAAAAAATAGTATTCAAAATGTATACATGATATAAAAGTACCATATTAAAAGATTTATATGTAATATATACATACATAATATATAAAACATGTACCATATATCAGAAATGATAAAGATATAAAAAAACTATTCATGTACTATGTAAATACTTAGACATATGTACATAGGTAATAATGGTGTTAAAGATATATATAACGGAAACATACATACAATAGTACAAAGGATATATGACTTGTGATATTGAAATATGTACATAATACTATAAGAAATATGATATTAAAAACATGTATGTATAACATACACGAAAAAAATATATATACAATATTACAAAATATATTTATCTACCAAGATTAAAATATATACATAACAACAAAAGCGTGATATTGATAACGTATATATATATAGAACAATATATAAAAGGGTATGTATATGACGTAGTATTAAGATAAATACATAATGTATACCCAATATAAAAAAATATAAATACTTACTAACAATATTGCACGAGTATATTATAAAATAAAAAAAAATACGTCATACATATAGATATATTAGAAATAATAACATTAACTATAATAATACATTAAATGATGAATCATAATAATAATAATAAACAGTAATAATAATAAAAATAACAAAAATGATGTGAAAATGGATTTAAATATAAAGAGGACTAAATTTAAAACAAAAACGGAGTCTTGGGCGAATTTGAAAATAAAAGGGAAGTAGAGGGCTTATTTGAACATGCTAGAGACATGAAGGGTCCAAAACAAAGATATTACCATCGGTTAAAAACGCGCTAGCAGCGTTAACGAGTTAGATTGTAAAGCGCGAAATCCTCGGGGCCAAATTAAAAAAATGAAGGATTTAATTGCAAATTATAACAAAAGCGGAGGGGTTAAACGCGCAAATAACCCCTCCCTTGAAAAAACACGCGGATCCTGAGTGGGTAGGGTCGGGTCGACCCGATCCAAGGTAAAACGGCGTCGTTTTTTAGTCAAAGTTTAGGCACCAAAACGGTGCCGTTTTGGTGGGCTATAAATAGCCTAAAATTCTTGAAAAAAAAATCATTTGAAGAGGGGAAAGAAAAAAAAAAGAAGAGAGAGGGAAGAGAGAAAGGAGAGAGAAGAGGGAAGGGCGATTTTCGGCCATGGGGTCCGATTGCCGGACCATCGCCGATCGTCATCGCTAAGGCCAAGAAAGCACCGCGTAAAAAAATTACTTTTTTTTTATTTTTTTCGTGTGTTTTTTATTTATATTTTTATATGTTTTAATATATTGATATAGGTTAAAAGAAAAAAAAATTAAAACCGAATTTAAAATAGAACTAGAAAAAGAAATCACCTTAGGGTTTTTTTGCTTTTAATCCTTTTCCTTTTGTTGCTTGATTCTTATGCTACGATTTTTGCTCGAATCGTTCTCTGGTAACACTGAAATTATTGTTTTGTTATTTTAATCTATTGGTATTTTTCCGAAAAACCAACCCCTTCATCGTTTTTTCATTCGGCTTTTATAGCCTATGTACATTATTTTTTTATCATTAACTGTCCCTTCTCTTTTGATCTTTGCAGGCGAGTGGGTGCTGACACGGGCGGTGGAGGTGACCGGTGGTGCAGCGCGTCGTCGTGGGTAGTTGGTGGTGTCGAAAACAAGTGGGGAGAGTGGTTGCGCGCTGAGGTGGTGGTTTAGGGGCTAGGGTTAGGAAAAGAGAGGCTAGGTTTTTTTTGTTAGGGTTTTGGGCTAGGTATTGGGCTAAGGTTAGTTTGGGTAGGTTAGGTTTTTAAATTGTTGGGTTTTGGGGTTATGAAATGAGTTATTTGGGTTAAATTTGTAAGTGGGCCAAAAATTGGCCTGCAACAGCTGCCCCTCTTTGCTCATTGTCGTGTAACGGGAATAGAGCAAAGACATAAAGAAAGACCAATTTTGCCTCGTCTTGCTGAGTCTTGACTTTATTGTCGCTCTTCTTGTTCAAGTAGTCTCTTTCCATTCCATTGCATCTTGTAACTTCGGTTCAATCCACTGTGTCTTCTGATATGACTTGTAGCTTCAATCTATTCCAATGTCACTTCAAGGATATGAGATTTTGTTGTTTCGATCTGCTTCACTTGTAACTTCTAAAAAGTGAGATCTACAACTTCAATCTGCTTTTCTATCGCTTCAGTGAGATAAGGTTTGTGGTCTTTCCTTCTGCGACTTCAGAAAGGCAATATCTGATATCCTCGATCAGCTTCACTGCAACTTCAGGGAGACAAAATCTGGTGTCTTCAATCAACTTCAATCTTTATTCTTTACTCGGCATGTGATCCTGAGCTCAATTCATTTCTCGCAATATGAATTGACTCTTTAAAACAAACATTAGAAACAGAAATTGATTGATTTTGAGACCTTTTTTTTTTTTGAGATGTACAAATTGAAAAGCAGAAATCGAAATTGAAAATAGCTCAGCACGTGAGCCAAGGCTCAACTCACTTCTCGCAATATGATTTAGCTTTTTGAAAAATAGAAATTAAAAGGCTCAACTCACTTCTCGCAATACGAGTTGATTTTAAAAGTAGTATTTGTAAAGTAGAAATTGAAAATACCTCAGCGTGCCCCGAGGCTCAACTCATCTCTCGCAATATGAGTTGATTTTTTTGACAAGCAAAAATTAAAAAAAATACCTCAGCGTGCCCTGAGGCTCAACTCATCTCTCGCAATATGAGTTGATTCTTTGAAAAACAGGAATTGAAAATAACTCGGCCTGTGGCCCGAGGCTCAGCTCACTTCTCGCAATATGAGTTGATATTTTGAAAATACAAATTGAAAATACCTCAGCGTCCCCCGAGGCTCAACTCACTTCTCGCAATATGAGTTGATATTTTGAAAATAAAACATCAAAATGCCAACACCTGTCATCTGGTGGAATTCAAGTGTCTTTTTGATTCAGCACAGCTATCGTTCAACATTTCTTGATCTGCTGAAGTACCTGTATATGTTATGCATGATGTTATCATGATATGCACATGTTGGTCTTAAATGCATTTATGCCTATATGATCATGCTATGCGCCTTGGGCTTGTTCGTCATATGCCTCTTTTTCTGTCATGATTTTTGAGGATCTGCGTTCATTGTTTTGACTCTTGACTTTCTCTTCAGGCCTTGTACCCGTCCTCTAGCTTCATGAGCAATCTACATTTCTCAGATATCACTCTTTTGCCCCCGGTTAAACTTTGTCCTTGCTTTTGAGGCTCTTGTACTTATCAAGTTCTTATCTGGGTAATGCTTAACATTTCTTTTGTTTAGAGTATGTCATTTCATTATTTATCATGTAAATGAACCACATAATGAGATGCATTAAAATGGTCGGGGAGGGACAAAAGGGTACCTGACATTTATTCATTTCAAATGTAGCAAACAAAGAAAATCAATCAAATGATAGTAAAAATGTCACAAAGAAAAAAGGGATGGCATTTCAACAAATACAAATGCTCTATATATTCAACGCATGAACTCTTCCATGTTCCTCGGTCGAGAATCTTTTCGAGCATGGCTTCTTGCGTGGAAGATTTCGAGCTTTAAGAAATGCTTCAAGCATGGTAGTCTCACTATTTGACCCCTCGTTCAAACGCCTTACTTTTTAAGCCAGTGTTTGCTTAATTAAAATGCCCTTTCGGGTTTTCATCCTAATTTTTGTGTTAACCAAGACGCCCTTTTCGGGTTTTCACCTTGATCCCTCTTTCTTTTTTTTTTCAGGCATAATATTTCTTCACAGCATCTGAATTCACTGGATTAGGTAACTCCTTCCCATCCATCTCGGTGAGAATCAAAGCTCACTTTGAGAAAGCCTTCTTCACAACGTATGGTCCTTCCCAATTTGGTGCCCATTTTCCTCGCAGTCTTTTTGTATTGGGAGAATCTTTCTCAAGACGAGTTCTCCTTCATGGAATTCTCTTGGCCGTACTTTCTTATCATGGGCCGCGATCATTCTCCTCTCAGTACATCCGTCATGACAAATTGCCTTTAGACGTTTTTCCTCGATGAGGTTTAACTGGTCATATCAAGCCCAACCCATTCTCGCTTCCTCTAGTTTTGATTCCATTAAGACTCGTAGAGAGGGATCTCAACTTCGATAGGTAGCACAGCTTCTATTCCATAGACCAGAGAAAGGAGTTGCACCTGTAGATGTCCGTGATTGCAGATGTGCGATATGCATACAAAGCAAATGGTAGCTTCTCGTGCGAGTCTTTATATGTCTCAGTCATTTTTCCAATGATCTTCTTAATATTTTTGTTCGCTGCTTCGACAGCTCCATTCATCTTTGGGCGATAGGGCAAGGAATTATGATACTTTATTTGGAATTGCTCACACACTTCTTTCATCATCTTGTTGTTCAGATTCAAGGCGTTATCTGAAATGATTCTTTCGGGCAAACCATATCGACAAATGATTTCCTTTTTCAAAACTCACAAAACTGCAGTCTTAAATCACATTGGCAAACGAGGCAGCTTCTATCCATTTTGTGAAGTAATCAATAACCACAAAAATGAATCGGTGTCCATTAGAAGCCTTTGGGAAAATTGGCCCTATAACATCCATACCCCACATAGAAAAAGGCCATGGGGAAGTCATGACATGCAGGGGCGAAGGGGCTGCATGAATTTTATCGCCGTAAATTTGGCATTTGTGGCATTTTCTCGCAAAACTAATGCAGTCGCTTTCCATCGTCAGCCAGTAGTAGCCAAGTCTCATAATCTTCCTGGCCATAGTGAAACCATTGGCATGTGTCCCACAGACTCCCTCATGTACATCTTCGAGTATTTTCCTGGCTTCAATGGCGTCTACACATCTCAAGAGCACCTGATCTTTCCCCTTTTTTGTACAGGATGTCCCCATCAAGGACAAATCCCGCTGCCATTCTTCTGATTGTTCTTTTGTCATTCTCATTCGCTTGTTCGGGATACCTTTGATTCTTGATATATTCTAAGACATGATGGAACCACGACCGTCCATCTGGCTCTTTTTCAATGCTGAAACAATGTGCTGGGACTTCATATATGCTCATTTGAAGAGGCATTATCTCTGTTTCTTTGTTTGCTTTGAACATTGAAGCCAAAGTGGCTAGGGCATCAGCCAATTGGTTTTCTTCTCGTGGGAAGTAATTAAAAGTTATTTCTTTGAATTCTTTAATCAGCCCTGCCACTAGCTCAGATTGTCGACTAATTTTGAATCTCTCACTTCCTAATCTCCACGGATTTGGTATATCACCAATGCTGAGTCTCCATATACCTCTAAAGTTTTGATGTTTCGTTCAATTGCTACACGAAGTCCCATGATACAGGCCTCATACTCTGCTATGTTGTTGGTACAAAAGAAATTTAGCCTGGCAGTGAACGGGTAATGATTCCCTTTTGGCGATACCAAGACTGCTCTGATCCCATGCCCCAATGCATTTGATGCACCATCAAAGCTCATCTTCCATGGCTTCTCATTTGATGACTCGAATTCCTTTTCAGAGATGCACATTAAGTCTTCATCTGGGAAATCGAATCTCAAAGGCTCATACTCCTCTGTCGTTCGAGCCGCTAAGAAATCCGCTATTGCACTTCCTTTTATCGAATTTTGACTCACATAGACGATATCATATTCCGATAATAAGATTTGCCATCGTGCCATTCTTCCTGAGAGTGCAGGTGATTCCATCATGTATTTTATTGGATCTAACTTTGAAATTAACCATGTCGTATGATACAACATATATTGCCTGAGTCTCCGAGCTACCCAAACCAGAGCACAACAGTATTTTTCAATGGACGAATATTTTGCCTCATATTCAGTGAACTTTTTCTGAGGTAATAGATCGCTTTTTCTTTCTTTCCTGACTCGTCGTGTTGCCCCAGTACGCAACCCATTGAATTCTCGAACACAGTCAGATACAATATCAGTGGTCTTCCCGGGATTGGTGGTACTAGCACTGGAGGGCTAGACAGATATTATTTTATTTTATCAAAGGCCACCTGGCATTCTTCGTTCCATTCTCCTGGATTATGTTTTCGAAGAAGCCGAAAGATTGAGTCGCATTGGTTGGTAAGTAGAGCAATGAACCGAGCGATGTAGTTCAACCTTCCTAAAAATCCTCTGACTTCTTTTTGCGTACGCGGAGGTGGTAGTTCTTGAATAGCTTTTATTTTATCTGGATCAACTTCAATGCCTCTTTCGCTGACGATGAAGCCTAGCAATTTTCCCGAGGTAGCCCCAAACGTACATTTGGCCGGATTGAGCTTTAGCTGGAACTTTCTCAGTCTATCGAACAACTTCTTCAAGTTTACTACATGCTCCTCCTCCCCTCGGGATTTAGCAATCATATCGTCGACGTAGACCTTTATTTCTTTATGCATCATGTCATGGAATAACGTCACCATAGCTCTCTGATATGTTGCCCCGGCATTCTTCAATCCGAACGGCATTACCTTATAGCAGAAATGTTCCCCACATCGTTATGAAGGTAGTTTTCTCCATATCTTCCGAGCCATCTTTATCTGATTATAACCTGAGAATCCATCCATGAACGAAAACAATGAATGCTTGGCTGTGTTATCCACCAATGTATCGATGTGTGGCAAAGGAAAATTATCTTTTGGACTTGCTCGATTCAAGTCACGATAATCTACGCACATTCGTACTTTGCCATCTTTTTTTGGTACCGGGACTATGTTAGCCACCCATTCAGGATATTTAGAGGCTTGTAGAAAACCAGCGTCAAATTGCTTCTTGACTTCTTCTTTTATTTTCAACAGCATCTCAGGTCTCATCCGTCTTAACTTTTGTTGAATGGGTTTGTATTCTGGCTTTAATGGGAGTTTATGGACCACCACATCTTCATTCAATCCCAGCATGTCCTGATATGACCATGCGAATACATCTTTGTACTCACGGACCAAAGCAATCAAATTATGCCTGGTGTCCCCCGAAATAGAAGTCCCAATCTTCACTTCTTGCTTCTTTTCTTCAGTTCCCAGATTTATTGTTTCAACAGATTCCTAATGAGGCAAAATCTGTTTATCCTCTTGTTCCACCATTCTTAACAAGTCGGGAGATGAGACATAATCTTCAGCATTTTCTTCGGCTTCGAATTCTCCTAAACAAACAGCCTTCTCAAAATTAATTTCAAGACTCGTATCGGGTTCGTTCATGCCGTTGATATCTGAGCACCTGAAAATTGAATGGAAAAGGAAACTATAGAGGGGCATCCAAGCATTGGAACCAAGATGAGATGTTATGGCATGGTATGAAGTAAATGTAAGGATAGGCTATGAAATGAGAAAATGATTATGAAATTAATAATGCGAAAGATCGTGACAAAATGCATCTTCATTGATATTCATTTGAATGATAAAGAGCGAATGCAAGCTCTTACAAAAGAATTCTATTATATCTAAGGACACAATAGAGGGTTAATGTTTGAGCATTACTCTGAAGACTTATAAACTACAAGAAGGTCTTCAGCAGTCCAATTGTTCAACATAAAGCCCGGGGGACAAGGGCGTATCCTTGAGACGTCCTTACTTGCGCCATCTCCTTTGTCAAGGACATTTATACTGATATTCTAGAGACCCCTTTCAATGATTAACGGTGTGCTTCTAGTCTCTGTCTTGTTCGGTACATCGTTCCTCTGACGTAAATGTTTTTGACAAAGGAGGGTAAGCTATAGGCTCCCATTCTATTTCCCGGCCTAAGGTCCTTGCGACCCTTCTTTCCTGATCCTTCTTCCATTGTCTCCTTCTTTGACGTATGTCCAGTTGAAAACCTAAACCATATCTGGCCTTGTGGTGCACTGGGTTTGAGCCACAGGCTATTCCTTGCGAGATATCTCCTAAAACCTCTTCTTGCTCGAGCCCCTTCTTACAACATCAACTTTGACACCTATTTTGGTATTTCTTGAGAGTTTTGGTGCAGAATTGCTTTCCCTCGGCGACGAATGTGGCATTGACAAATTCAAGGGATCGAAAGGAACATTCCACAGCATCTTTATTCACTTCAATGTACGGTGCGTCAATAGAGATAGATGCTACAATGTCTTCTTCTCCCTCGATGGTGACCAAACAGCCATCCATAATAAATTTCACCTTTTGGTGGAGGGATGATGGGACTGCTCCAGCAGAATGGATCCAGGGTCTTCCTAGGAGGCAATTATATGATGGTGTAATGTCCATGACTTGAAATTCCACATCGTATATATACGGGCCCACTTCCAGAGGGATTTCAATCTTTCCCATAACTTCGCGCCTCGTCCCATCGAAAGCCCTTACCGTGGAATGACAAGGCCTTAAATAGGACAGATCCATCGGGATCCTGGAAAGTGTGGCCAAAGGCATAACATTGAGAGCCGACCCATTGTCGATGAGCACATTTGGTATTATGTAGCCCTTGCAATGTAGTCGTAATATGCGGTGCCTTTACTGAGAGCTCTACCGCTTGGCGGTATTTCATCGTCACTAAAAGAAATGAAATTATCCGCATTCAAATTATTTACCCACCGATCAAGCTTCTCAACAGATATGTTATTTGCTACGTAAGCTTGATTCAGTACCTTCAACAAAGCGTTTCGGTGTGGCTCTGAGTTTAACAGTAGAGATAGGACTGAGATTCGGGCTGGCTGCTTATTTAACTGTTCCACCACGTTGTACTCGCTGTACTTGATAAACTTCAAGAATTCCTGTGCTTCTTCCTCATCCACAGGCTTTTTAATTTCTTGTACGAGTGGAACTTCTTGCTCGTCTTCGGCCTCATTCATCACTGTCTTTTCTTTTTGTTTCAAGTCACTGTTTTTCTTTGCTGGCTCGACTTCTTTAGAATAGCACCGCCCACTTCGGGTAAAGTGACCTACCTCCCCAACATCTCCAGTTATGGCTTCAGACTTTCCACCCTCCGGTGTGATGATATTAATATCATACTTCCATGGTACGGCTTTGTCGTCCCTGTAGGGGAAAGGAGATGGTACTTCAATGATCATCTTCGGTTTTACCGGCTCCTTCTTCGTATCGTAATAAATTATCAACGGTCGGTCGGCGCTATATGGGAAACCTGAAGATTGATTGTCGGAGGCGCATATTTCTCCTCTATCGGTCTCTTCACCTTTATAAAAGATCTCGATCTCCTTATTATCTATCATATTTTGCAGCAATCTCCTGAACTCTTCGCAGGACTGAATGTCGTGCCTTTCAAAACCATGGAATTCACAGAAACTTTGACCTTTTGCAATTTTTCCCTCGAACACACCATTAGGACGACAGAGTAAACCCTTTTTCGACTAGTACCTCCCAGATTTTCTGCAGAGGTGCTCTTATTTCAGAAACCCATCTTCTACTCTGTTGTTTGTCCTCCTCTCCCACTGCACTCACATTCCCTTCAGTGTGGTTTGGGAATAGATTCCCGGCCGTACTGCCAGTACCATCAAATCGCAGAATGCCCGTGTCGATGAGTCCTTGAACTCTCCTTTTGAAGGCCAGACAGTTTTCCGTAGAGTGCCCCTGGTTCCCGGCTTGGTATGCGTAACTGGCATTCGGATCGTACCATTTCGGGTACGGGGGTTTCAGGGGTGCCATGTAATGAGGAGAGATCAACTGTTTCTCCAAAAGTTTAGGATATAACTCCCCATACGACACAGGGATGGGGGTAAATTGTGGTCTCTCGGGGTTAGGCCTTGCTGGCCTTGTCTCATTTCTAGGCTGGCTTTGAGTGGGTACCGTGTTTTGTGGAAATGTGGTGACAGGTCTTTGGTGGTTCGCGGCGTATACAGGGTAGGAAGGAGGTGGAGCTTGGTAATATGGGGTTTGAAGAGGATAATAGAAATTCGGAGGTGGATAGTTTCGAGGTCGGGGTTGGTTTGGATACGGATTAGGGGTATAACGGCTTTCCATTCCCGCCATGTGGGCTTCTGGTTCTTTCTTCTTCATGGGTGCTGTCCTTCTTGAACCTTCTGAACCTTCCATCCTCCCACTTTTAATGGCACCCTCGATAAGCTCTCCGGATATTACGATATCCGAAAAATCCTTTGTAGCGCTTCCCACTAGTTTGTCATAAAACGGAGCCTTTAAGGTGTTGATAAAGAGAACGGTTATTTCTGTTTTTGTTAGTGGGGGTTCCACTTGGGCCGAGACGTCCCTCCATCTCTCACGCATCTTGTCGCCTAAAAGTCTCTACGGCTTTTTCTCCATCATTTGCAAGGTCATCCGTGCCGCACCATATCCGATACATGCTTATATCGCTCACGTAATCTTGATGCCAAATCTTTCCAAGATCGGATCTTTTCCCTACTAAGTTTGGTTGTACCACCGAAGAGCTGATCCTACTAGACTATCTTGAAAACAATGTATGAGTAGTTTGTCTTCATTCACATAGCCGGTCATCTTTCGGCAAAACATGATGAGATGCGCTTTTGGGCATCTTGTCCCATCATACTTTTCAAAATCCGGTACCTTAAACTTCGGAGGCAAAATTAGATCAGGTACCAAACTGAGTTCTTTAGCACCTAATGCCGAGAAGACTTCAGTGCCTTCAATTGCTTTAAGTCTTTCCTCCAAACTCTTATACTTCTCTTGAGCCTCATGATCCTCCATTCTCAACCTGCCTATTTCCGCTGGATCATCCAAATCCGGAACAATTGGATTGGTAGGATTGGCCCCAGGATTTGATATGAATATTTCTTGCCCTAAATGAGCAGGTGGCACCAGCCTTTGCTCTGGATCTGTGGGTTCCCCTTGGGTGTACCCTCTTTGTGCTGCGTGAGCGTATGGCGGAGTGAATCCGGGGGGATAGAGCGGGTCTTGATTGTGATTAACTCTTGACCGAGGTTTCTCGATGTCAGGGCTCTGCATGGGTCCTTTTCTTTTAACAAAAGCTGACATCATCTCCATCATCTTGTTCATTTGATCTTTCTGTTCGAGCGGTTCTTCTCGTGATCTCACCATTAAGTCTCTCGTCTCTTGCTGTGACCTAGCCAATTGTTCTTGTAATTCCTTTTGGATTCTTTTCATTCTTTCAATCCTTTCATTAAATTCAGCCTCCATTGTTCTAGCCTGTCGACGCGTTCTATACGAGTGGCGTGATTCCAGATTTGAAGTATTGCAACTGCGCATTATATGATCCTAACCTTAGCGAGCGATTATGGAATGTGTAATGAATGAATGAATGAATAAGATGAATGCATGACAAATAAATGTTGAATAAATGACGAATGAATATTAGTTATGAATAAATATGCAAGAATTCGGTGTTGATTTCAAGATAGCCCCTATTTAGGCATTTCATTCATCAAAAGAGTTCATTACAAAAACATTTCGTCATTTTGATTTGGCTATTACACGAACTTTCTAGCTACTTCACTATATTTCTTTATTCGCTCTAGGAATTCCGATATGCTCGATCGTTGACTTGGCGGGAATTGGCAGCTGAGATCCTCTGCTTCATCTGATAATTGTACCATTTGTATGGCCGCTTCACGGATTTTGTTGATCAAGAATCCTAATTGCATCTCTCTTTCTTGGAGGTCCATTTTATAAGCGTGAATGTCTCTATCATATTGATCGTTCTTCTCTTCCAAGGCTTTTAAGAGACTATCCAATTGTTGCTGACGATCTTGCAGTATGACCTCTAAATCCCGTATCCTTTCTTTTAGTTCTTGAAATTTAGATCGACTAGTCATTACTTCGGCAGACACGGCTTCATATTCTGCGTTCTTCTTCCTTAACTCCATCATAGCCCGTGCGGCCTTTTCCTCTTCCTTTTTCGCCTTTCCCTTCCAGAACTCCATTCCCCCTTTGATGTTGCTTATCTCCTCTTTCCATTCCGATGATGATTTGCCCAACCCGCTATTCTTGATAGTGACTCTCAATTTCTTGTTTTCCAGATGAAGGTCCCTTAAATCATTTCTCACAATTTCTACTTCCTTTTGCACTCTCTCGGTTTTAGACCTTTCAATCTGAACATCGATTTTTAACTGGTAATTTTCCTCTTGCAGAGCACTGAGATCCCTTGACATCTTGGTCTTCTCGCGTTCAAACTCTTGCCTTGCCACTTCTAACTCGGATGGCAATTCTTTTAGGAAAAGATTCTGAAAGGCGCAACTCATTGACGAGACTTGCTGACTATTTATCTGCTGAATCCTCCATACGTCATAATCTTGAGTGAGAGTATCAGCGTACAGGGCCAAATCCACCAGATGAATTTTCTTCCAAGATTTTGCAGTGTCTCGAATCCTCTTCATGTATCCCTCACCCGCAAAAGCGAACTTGGACTGTGCTAACCCTCCTGTGGCAGGTATGAATTGTCGCGAAGAAAATTGCCTTTGGACTAATAGCGGGGCATATCCAACACCTCCCCATAAACCAAGTAGTGGCACCCAGTCTTGTTTTCCGACCTTGTATAACAGAACTGACGGGCGTATCCACGGTGCTCTCCATGTTATATCCTCGGCGCGAAGGTTTTGCAAAACTGAGACCCAATGTTGCTCGGTGACTTCCTTGGGCCATTCTTTCTTGAGATAGGCTTCCAATGGGGCAAATGTTTTTGAAAACATGTGAAACAGAGTGCGCTCTACTTTCCAAAAATGGCTCAGAATCCAAACATTGAGCAACTGCGCGCATCCAATAAATCGTCCTTCCCCTTTTTTTCGACAACTACTCAAGGATCTGAAGGTCTCGGCTAGAATAGTTGGGACAGGGTTGATTCCTTGTTTCAATTTTTCAAAGAAATCAACCACCGCGACTTCAAGATGTCCAAGAACTTTCGGGAAGATGATCAAACCGTAGATAGCCAAAGCGAATAGATTCACCCTTTTCATTATGTCAGGATGGTTCAGAACCAAATCTCGTAGGGAAGACCATGGAATGCAAATGGCTTCATTCTTCTTCTTTATCTGCTTTTCAGCCCACGCGTCAGTCATATCTATCAACCTCACTAGCTTCTTCCTAAAGGTCATCGGCTTAGGCTCCTTCACATATATCTTATAGGGCTGTGCATTATCAATACGAAGCAAAGCAGTATACTCCTCTATAGTTGGGGTCATGTCCTCCCGATTGAAAGTAAAACATTGGTAGGCCGGATCCCAAAATCTGATCATGGCTTGAATCAAACACTCATCTATGTTGATAGTGATCAAGTGGGCTATATCTCCGTACTTCTCAATGAATATACCTTTAATATTCGAGTCCCACTAATTCCAAATCCGAACCAAGTCTTCAAGGTTATTCTGACGAACATTGACCGTTACGTGCTCCGACAGATTGGCGGAACATCCCTCCACTAGACTATCCCCTTTCTCCTTCTGAGTTCTTAGAGACCAGTCCCGAACCACGGCATTCTTCTCGACTGTTTGTATAATTGGCTCTTCCATTAGAAACCCGTTTTTTGGCCACTAATCTTTAATCAACACCCTCCTAATGTGATGCCTATAATGCATGATGAGAAAAACAATAAGGCAAAGACAAATAACCTTGATTAGTAATTAAATACAGGCAGAAAAACATGGAAAATTCATCAATTCGAACTAGTTTATTAAACAGACCGAATCTCCTTTGTAAAGAAAGTGGACATGCAAAAGGTAAGGGGCGTTCCTCCCGTACACTTATTTTGGTGACTATTAACGGACAGAGGTTCGGCATGGCTCTAATTAGGTGGCTCACGGTTCACTATGTGTGGTTTCGGTTCTAGACAGGTACTCGAATTATTCGTACTATCATCTGCTAAGACTAGTACGAAGCCTCGGTCGTAGCCCATCACAGGCTCACGAGTTCAATTCGAGGGATTACATTTACTTATGCCTATGCGGAGGGACAAGTTAACTCACGAAGGCATAAGTCATATGTAACCCGAAAGTATTCACTAGCTTGTGCGGAGGGACGAGTTAACTCACGAAGGCGTAGCGTTTACTTTCACTTAAACGGACGGAGCCCGGGTAGAGAGCTCATGTTATGCAAAATGCAAGTGCACGGTGTGTGGGGAGAAACTCACAAACCTTCACGTTTATTTAAAAACTAAACTGAAACTAAAACCATAAAAATTTAAAGTCGAAAAGTAGGACAGACGAAATGAGTTAGAAAAAACATTTACAACATAATGCGAATGCATGAAATTTTGAAAACACAATTTGAAGATCACGGCTAAATATTAATTTGAACAAGGAACTTGAAAATTTTGACAACGCGAGCTTAATTCCAGACACGACTCTCACAAAGTCCCCAGTGGAGTCGCCAGCTGTAGCGACGTAAAAATTTAGCTCTCGGTTGCTAATTGTGGCGATTTAGTGAAAACTCGAAAACCAAAGTTTTGATTTTAAAATAAGAGGGGAGTCGCCACCGATCCTTTTTCTTAGGTGTGATCGGACACCTAATAAATCGTCTTTTTTTCTTTGAAAAGAAAATTGATTCTTGAACAAAAATGAAGGCCGGGTTTAGGTCTACGTCAAAATCCAGAGAAAAATTAGGGTTCGGGAGTCGGTTACGCGCGAGGAAGGTATTAGCACCCTCGCAACGCCCAAAATTGGTATCTCATAAACGAGCGTTGTCTTAATTTTCAAAATTGCAAGTTCAAGATAATATTAAATCGTGATCCAATTGAAAAGACGAGAACTTTTAATTTTCTTGATTTTTGTGAAGGATGTACCGATTTAACACGAGCCGACAAATTTCATCCAACATAGCGATGAAATTCGATGACTTAATGTTAAATCGGTATGCTGCCTTGATTATTAAAATTAATTTGAAAACGAGAATGAAAATATTTCAAGATAAAGAAGGAAACTATATTAAGGTTGAAATAAAATGCGAACAAATAGGCTAAATCCGAAACAGATAAATAATAAGAGGTTAAAAATATATGAAGCAAATAATATATAAAACATTAACAATGCATATGTTATAACAATAATCTAAAGCAAGAAATAATGGATATGATACTAAACATGATAGTAATAGCAATAATGTAAACATGAAATGATTATGAACATATATATAAAACATATGGTACTAGATTAAAAGTATATACAATATGTATTGAAAAATAAACTATAATAATAATAATAATAATAATAATAATAATAAAAGAAACAATGATAATGATATATAAATATATATTAATAAATATATGAGTAACAATAAGAACAAAAGATAATGTACATAGTACTATTAAAAAATATATAACGTTAAAAATACTCGTATAATGTAATTATAAAAACAAAATATAATCATAAGATAATATATATATATATATATAAAAACGCAATATAGTCTTTGGAATATACACATGATATATATGAAGATAATATTAAGAAGACATGTATATGTAAATAATATATATATATATAAGAAGGTATTAGTATATTTACATAGTTTACACACATTAAAAATATATAATGATATAAAAAAGCTATTACCAACATTACACAAGCACACACACATATATATAAAAAGGAATACATAATATTATTAAAATACAGCATAATGTACATATATATACATATAATATAATTATATAAAAAATTTGCATACAACGTATAGTACTAAGAATAAAAATAATATAGGCCATTTAAAAAACATGGTATTAAAACACAACTTAGTATATACATGAGAAAATAAAAAATAGTATTCAAAATGTATACATGATATAAAAGTATCATATTAAAAGATTTATATGTAATATATACATACATAATATATAAAACATGTACTATATATCAGAAATGATAAAGATATAAAAAACTATTCATGTACTATGTAAATACTTACACATATGTACATAGGTAATAATGGTGTTAAAGATATATATAACGGAAACATACATACAATAGTACAAAGGATATATGACTTGTGATATTGAAATATGTACATAATACTATAAGAAATATGATATTAAAAACATGTATGTATAACATACACGAAAAAAATATATATACAATATTACAAAATATATATATCTACCAAGATTAAAATATATACATAACAACAAAAGCGTGATATTGATAACGTATATATATATAGAACAATATATAAAAGGGTATGTATATGACGTAGTATTAAGATAAATACATAATGTATACCCAATATAAAAAAATATAAATACTTACTAACAATATTGCACGAGTATATTATAAAATAAAAAAAATACGTCATACATATAGATATATTAGAAATAATAACATTAACTATAATAATACATTAAATGATGAATCATAATAATAATAATAAACAGTAATAATAATAAAAATAACAAAAATGATGTGAAAATGGATTTAAATATAAAGAGGACTAAATTTAAAACAAAAACGGAGTCTTGGGCGAATTTGAAAATAAAAGGGAAGTAGAGGGCTTATTTGAACATGCTAGAGACATGAAGGGACCAAAACAGCAATATTACCATCGGTTAAAACGCTGCGCGTTAACAGGGGTTAGATTGTAAAGCGCGAAATCCCTCAGGGCCAAATTAAAAAAATGAAGGATTTAATTGCAAATTATAACAAAAGCGGAGGGGTTAAACGCGCAAATAACCCCTCCCTTGAAAAAACACGCGGATCCTGAGTGGGTAGGGTCGGGTCGACCCGATCCAAGGTAAAACGGCGTCGTTTTTTAGTCAAAGTTTAGGCACCAAAACGGTGCCGTTTTGGTGGGCTATAAATAGCCTAAAATTCTGGAAAAAAAAATCATTTGAAGAGGGGAAAGAAAAAAAAGAAGAGAGAGGGAAGAGAGAAAGGAGAGAGAGGAGGGAAGGGCGATTTCCGGCCATGGGGTCCGATCACCGGACCGTCGCCGGACCGTCACCGGCGCCGGCGCCGGCCACCGCAAAAGGTAAAAAAATTACTTTTTTTTTTATTTTTTTCGTGTGTTTTTTATTTATATTTTTATATGTTTTAATATATTGATATAGGTTAAAAGAAAAAAAAATTAAAACCGAATTTAAAATAGAACTAGAAAAAGAAATCACCTTAGGGTTTTTTTGCTTTTAATCCTTTTCCTTTTGTTGCTTGATTCTTATGCTACGATTTTTGCTCGAATCGTTCTCTGGTAACACTGAAATTATTGTTTTGTTATTTTAATCTATTGGTATTTTTTCGAAAAACCAACCCCTTCATCGTTTTTTCATTCGGCTTTTATAGCCTATGTACATTATTTTTTTATCATTAACTGTCCCTTCTCTTTTGATCTTTGCAGGCGAGTGGGTGCTGACACGGGCGGTGGAGGTGACCGGTGGTGCAGGCGGTCAGGGGGTAGTTGGCTGGTGTCAGAAACAAGTGGGGAGAGTGGTTGCGGCGCTGAGGTGGTTTAGGGGCTAGGGTTAGGAAAAGAGAGGCTAGGTTTTTTTTGTTAGGGTTTTGGGCTAGGTATTGGGCTAAGGTTAGTTTGGGTAGGTTAGGTTTTTAAATTGTTGGGTTTTGGGGTTATGAAATGAGTTATTTGGGTTAAATTTGTAAGTGGGCCAAAAATTGGCCTGCAACAGACAAAATTAGGACATGGAAGGAATTTTTAAAAGTTTAGTAAGGAGGGGTATTTTGGTCATTTAAGGGTAAAATGAATTAAAATACAAAATTAAAAGCCAATTTTGCTCATCTTCTTCACCATGGCCGAATATAGCAAGGAGAAACCATGGCTAGGGTTTTTCAAGCTTCCAAGCTCGATTGTAAGTCCATTCTATCCCCGTTTTTCAAGTTCTTTACGTTTTCGGGATCCCGGTAGCTCGATAAAGCTTATGCTAGCAATAATTTAAGTTAGGGTTCATATTTGGAAAAATACCCATATGTGAAAAGTGTTTATTTTGATGTTTTATGATAGAATATGAGGTCTTAGATTATGTTAGACAACTTGTGCTACTCGGTTTTAGGTAAAAACGAGTAAAAGGGCTTAATCAGTAAAATACCTAATAGTCATAAGTGCATGTTAGAGTATGAATTTGATGCTGCCATAGAAGGGAAAAATGATCAGCATGTCATAAAACATAAGAATAAGGGATGAAGTTTAATTCCCCAGCCTAGGGGCAAAAGTGTAATTATGCAAAAGTTTAGGGGAAAAAATGTAATTTTTCCAAAGTTCATATTAAATGCTGTTTTAATGAATGTATGTATTAAATAAGTTAAATTTGCTATTATAGATCAAGAAGAACGGAATTCAGGAGTAGATCGGGGAAAAGAAAAAGTAAAGGACTAAATTGTAAAGTTTAGTCACATTTTGTATCGAGGTAAGTTTACAGTAAATAAATGCAATATTCTTATATTTTACATTATTATTGTTAATTTGCAGCATTTATATACTTATTTTTTTAGAATATTTAAAGTCGAATTAAAGGCAAAGTAGTAGAGAAAAAGCATTAGGAAGCCCCGTTTGAACCTTAGGAATATTAGGATATTGGGGTTGACAGGACAGGATAGAAATGAGTCATGTAAGTCCATATCAAATATATGGCTTTGGAGACAGGAATGAGCCATGTAAGCCCATATTGTATATATAAATATGGCATTGGAGACATGAATAATTCATGTAAGTCCATGTCGAAGACATGGCATTGGCAGGACATTGATAGACAGGAACAACCCTAATATCCTTAGTATTCCGAGTGGTTCATCGGGTCATTGTATATGTTAAATCATAGTAAATTATCAGCAAAAAGGGAAGGTAGATTATATTTATGAACAGTGAAAGGTCAGGTAAGAAAGAAGGTAAGTGAGTACAGAAGAAGGTAGAAAATGGGAAGTAAAGAAAGTTTCTGAGGCTAGGTGACTTGATGTATATTTATTCATTATATTGAATGTTGTAATTTATTTGCTTGTAAGCTTACTAAGCCTAGTGCTTACTCTCTTATTTTATTTTTCTTATAGTTTTTATCAAGCCACTCGGGGATCGAAGGAAACGTCGGAGACCCGATCACACTATCGAAGAAATTACATTGGTATAGTTAGACGTTTCGTTTTGTGTATGGCATGTATAGGAACTTGGTTTCTTTTGATATGATATGATCAATGAATGATGTGTAAATATTTTCTAGTGATTAGCTAATAGAATGGCTGATGATATACATGTTTAATAGTATGTATGATTAAGTAGTAACTATCACATAAAAATTATGAAAAATGTGGAAGTAACTTAAAAACGGATTCAAGTATCAGAAATAACGTGATTTTGAAAAATCACAAAAATTTGTAGAGACATGGTTTGATAGTGAATAATATATGAAATTAAAGCTCATTGTGTCTATTTTTATATGGAATAAGCAAAGCAGGTAAAGGTTTTGTATTTTATAAGATATCTGAGTTTTAGTGAAATAGGGCCAGAGCGACTTCTGGATCCCCTGTTTCAACTTTAGAAATTCACCATAAATTTTATAAAAATAATTAGGTGGTGTACTTTATATGGTTAGAATTCTTATTGAGTCTAGTTTTAATAGAAACAGACCTCACAGTCATTGAAATTCTTTACAGAGAGATATCTGATTCGTAATACACAGAGGTCAGAGCAGTCGAACCCTGAAACAGGGGAGACTTTAACTAATAGACTGTACTAATTGGCCCAGCCAAAAATTATAGAAAAAAATTAGTAAATATATATATGAGTCTAGTTTCATGGAAAATTTACGGAATAGGATTTTGAGTTTCGGAACTCGAGATATGAATTTTTAAGCGACTGTGACGCAGATTGCTAGCTGGACTGGAAATTTTAAAATTAAATTGTTTGAACTGTTTAAGCAATGAATTAAGTCTGTTAACACCTCGTGTTCGACTCCGGCAATGGTCTCGGGTACGGGGTGTTATAGGTTTTATGTATTATAAAGTTAAAAACTAATACATGATCATATTCAAACTGTAAAACAAATGAAGACACATGTGATTATAAAAAAATTATAAATTAATAAAATCTTATTGAAATAGCCAACAATAGACTTCTCCTTAGATAAGATAACTTGCCAAACATTTTCAAATAAGATTTAATCTTCTTGGAGCTTTAGGATTTGGCAAGTTAGGTTGGCCAAATGCTAAAAGTTCATCAGCATTATTGCCTAACTTACTTATTTTTGCAATTGAAGTTCTCAAAATAAATTCTATATAAACCCAATTTTCAAAATTGTTGCTAAAAAGCAACAAACCAAAAATATTTAGATATGGCAATAGAAAATAACTTGGAGGCTTGTGCAGTTGAGAAATTAGCTACTATTCTAGCTATTGGCACAACAAATCCACCCAACTGCTTTTACCAAGTTGATTATCCAGATTTCTACTTTCGAGTGACTAAAAGTGAACACATGACGCAATTGAAAGACAAATTTCGACGAATATGTAAGTATCATAGTTTTGTAAAAGCTAGGAATGGACTGTTATTTTATATGTAATCTTCCATCAAATTATTTTTCCATTTCATCACTAAATAAATGTAATTTATATATGTTACCAGGTGAGAAATCTGCAATAAAGAAACGTTACATGCACTTAAGTGAGGCCATGCTGAAAGAGAATCCCTGCTTAACTATCTACAAGGCTCCATCCTTTGACGTTCGTCAAGATATTCTTGTAAAGGAAGTACCAAAGCTTGGTATGGAAGCAGCATTGAAAGCCATCAAAGAATGGGGACAACCCATTTCAAAGATCACTCACCTTATATTTTGCACATCATCAGGGATAGACATGCCTAGTGCTGACCATAAGCTTGCTAAACTTATTGGCCTCAAACCCTCTGTTCAGAGATTCATGATTTATAATCAAGGTTGCTTTGCAGGAGCCACTGCCTTGCGCCTTGCCAAGGATTTGGCCGAGAACAATACCGGTGCTCGTGTACTTATTGTCTGCTCCGAGAACATGGTCATGAGTTTCCAACCACCTTCAGAGACCCATATAGACATACTCATTGGCTCCGCAATATTTTCCGATGGGGCAGCGGCTTTGATTGTTGGTGCTAATCCTATTGTTAGCATCAACGAGTGTCCTTTATTTCAAATTGTATCAGCGACTCAGACCACTATTCCTGAATCTGATGATTTACTGATAGGGAAAATACGTGAAATGGGGATGGAGTATTATCTATCGAGAAATTTGCCTAAGTACGTGTCTAACAACATCAAGCAATGCATGGTTGAAGTGTTTACTCCATTTGGCATCAGCGAATGGGAAAATTTGTTTTATGTAGTTCATCCTGGTGGAGTAGCTATTCTTAATGGAGTTGAAGAGAAACTTGGGTTGAATAAAGAGAGGCTTAGAGCATGTAGGCATGTGCTAAGTGAATACGGAAACATGCGAGGTCCAAGCGTGATCTTTGTTCTTGACGAGATGAGGAAAATGTCAGTGTTGGAAAAGAAAGCCACCATGGGTGAAGGTTTGGAGTGGGGAGTGTTGTTCGGGTTTGGGCCAGGTCTTACGGTGGAGACATTGGTGCTTCGTAGCTTTGTTACAAATTCAACACCATAGTCCATAGCTATTGTCGGTGTGTGAAACAATATGCGAATGTGAACGAGAAGATTGATACATGTTTCTTTAAAAAAAAAAACAACTTAAAAATATAAGTCTACAATAATGAACCATAGAACCCTTAAAAGTTTCATGTATGAAATAATAATCTTTATATATTATTGTTTTAAGTTTCAGTCTCTTTTGCTAGTGGATTCAAAACAAAATTCCTTTTGTAACACCCTATACCCGGCCTAGACGTTAAGACTAAGTCTGAAGGCTACATCAGAACGTTTAAGGAAAACCAACCTCTAAGTATCTTAAAATTCGTCTTACAGAAAACACTTAAGTACTTAAACCAACATCAAATTCGAGTTTACAAACCATAGCCCGAAAACATACGTTATTTAAAGTTTAAACAAACAATAAAATATCTAGTAAAAGATATAATCGAGCTCCTAGCACACCGAGCCTTCCTAAATCGGTGGTTTATCTGTAATTCAGTCACAAAGAGATTGAGTTTATAACTCAATGTGTGTAACAATTATAAAGACAAGATAGCAATATAAATATAACAGTAATTTTCTTATGTTTAGATACAAATTCAGTAACAGATGATACTCAGTATTATCGTAACAGTTCAAATAAAATGCAGAGTATATCAGATACAGATACAGAACATATCAGAATCAGATGCAATTTCTTACCCCTATCTGTTACACACCATCTCTAACCGTTCTAACACACCATATAGGGTATCTAGTACCCATCCAACCTTACACACCAATTAGTGTCATATGACACATTTTAGAGTGAGTACAGAATAGCAATCAGATCAGTATGCGATAAATCACTAGAATCAATTATAGATTTGTCGCTTAACCACTAATTGGGTAGATTATTAAAATACCAGCACTTCCTTCATTATATCATTCCCACACATTGCATATGCAAATTACAGATATCAGATATCAAGGATGTACATACAATTATCTAAGTATAATTCATAATCAGATAAGATATATCATTGATATTTCAGTTGTCGCATCGGTTATGCTTACAGATAATCAATTATTCAACCTTAGATTATTGGACATCTAATTATACAATCTAATTCAGATCATACGAACCCCATGAAAGGCCTACGTTTGATTCGAACGATGCTTAAGGCCCTCGAGAAAAATTAAAAAATTTGCCCACACATCCATAAAGATTCACAGAGCTTGGGTGCCTAACTCGTGTCGTCCACACGATCCAGCACACGCCCGTGTGGCCCTATTAATGTCTCGCAAGGCCTAGCACACAACCTGTGGCTTAAAATAGTGATTTACACGATCTGACACACAGTAAAGTGCAAGCCCATGTGGCTCCAATCTCCAAAATATCTCTTATATAGCCTGGATAGACACCCTTGTCTTTAGCTCGTGCAACACTAATTCACAAACAATGTGAGTTACATGGCCTAGACACACGCGTTGTGCCTCTGACCCGTGTGACCCTTGTTAAGATCGACTCGATTAAGCAACGAACAAGAAAAATAGCGGAATAAATTGAGAAATTGAACACACGAATTTAAGGTAGAAAAACCCCTCCAAAGAGGATAAAAAATCATGGGCAAAGATAATTTTACTATAATGGCAAAAGAACGAAGAGTACAAAAGATGGAGATAAAAAATAAACCTCGAAAACCCGAAAATAAAGAACCCTCAAAATGTAAACACAAAATTCTCTAAATGTGTTATGAGTTCTAATATCTAATGGGTATTTTTTCTAAGGTTGTAAAAGAGCCTATTATAGGCTAAATTCATAGGTCAAATAATAATAAAATAATCTAAACTAATCAGTGTTTGATTGAAACAAATAAACAGAGTTTAACTGAAAGTTTATTTCTCAAATTTGACTGAAAATAGGAGTCATATTTAACAAATCTCCGCCTTGACTCATATTTCCACAATGCCATCTTTGTCAAAGCCCGCCATGAGCCTACCTTGAACTATGCAAGAAGTTAACTGAGTCGAATTTGTGCTTAGAAACTAGAAGACTTCTAGCCTTCAACTTGTACACGGCCAAATTAAAACTAACCCGGGTTATGATTTTCACGAACACAGTGCCCTAACTTTTCAAAACCTACATCCAAAATAGAACCTCTCATCAACGAAACGGTCATACATTTTTCCCTCTTATGACCAAGTTGCCTCCGCTCCAAATGAGTTGACTTCGACTCTGTAACGGACGAGGGACGTCCGATTTCACCGGTCACTGTAGAACCTTCCAGAATATAATGACTACCAATTCTTTTACCTTTTAACAAAACGAGAGCTCCACGAGATACTTTAATGCCACTCGACTTGATGTTGATTCTGTATCCTTTCAAGTCTAAAATACTCAAGGAGATGAGATTCTTTCGTAAATCAGGTACATACCTGACATCTGAGAATGTCCTAATCGTCCTATCGTGTATCCTAATTTTAACAGTACCAATAGCAATTACCTTACTAGATGAATCGTTTCTCATACGCACAACTCCACATTCAACCGAATTGTATGTGGAGAATCATTCTCTATTGGGACACATGTGGAAAGAACATCCCGAATCTAGGATCCACTCAGACGTGAGCTTGGAGTTATCGCTCGTTGACACTAACAAGAAATCATCACCGCTTTCATCGACCAAATTAGCACAAGCTACATCTTCCTTGCTACTCTTAGTAGCTCTTTTATTTCGCAGTTTATAACAATCTACTTTGACGTGACCTAACTTTTTACAATAGCGACACATTTTGTCTCGTTTCTTTGATGCTATCAAAACGGAAGCTTGCGTATCTACCTTGCTATCCAAATGAAGCTCATTGTCGAGTTTATCTCTGCTCAACAAATGACCCTTCACATATTCGAACGAGAGTTTGTCTCTGCCATAAATCAGAATCTCCTTGAAAGACTTGTATGAAGGGAGTAAAAAGCACAATAATAGCATAGCTTGATCTTCATCATCAATATAAACCTCAACATTCTTTAAATCATTTAAAAGAGTAATGAATTGACTGATGTGATCTCTAAGAAGCTCACATTCGCTCATGCGAAACATAAATAGACGTTGTTTCAACACTAAACGGTTAGCCAGAAACTTAGTCGCATAAAGAGTTTCTAACCTTTTCCACAAGGCAGATGAGGTCTTCTCCATCAATACCTCCTGCAATACCGTATCCGTGAGGCACAACTGGATTACAGACAAAGCCTTTTCATCAAGCTCTTCCCATTCTGTTTCATTTAGATTCTCAGGCTTTTTCCCGGTAACAACCTTTTTTAAACTGGATTGTACTAGAATTGCCATCATCTGAACTTGTCACTGATTGAAATTTGTCTCACCATTGAACTTCTCAATTTCAAACCTTATTGCTGTCATATCTGAATGGGCTAATCTATGAAAATTGAACTAGCTCTGATACCACTTGTTAGGATCGACCCGATTAAGCAACGAATAAGAAAAATAGCGGAATAAATCGAGAAATTGAACACACAAATTTAACGTGGAAAAACCCCTCCAATAAGGATAAAAAACTACAGGAAAATATAATTTTACTATAATGGCAAAAGAACAAAAAGTACAAAAGATGGAGATAAAAACTAAACCCCAAAAACTTGAAAATAAAGAACCCTCAAAACGTAAACACAAAACTCTCTAAATGTGTTATGAGTTCTAATATCTAATGGGTATTTTTTCTAATGTTGTAAAAGAACCTATTTATAAGCTAAATTCATAGGTCAAATAATAATAAAATAATCTAAACTAATCAGTGTTTGATTAAAACAAATAAACAGAGTTTAACTGAAAGATTATTTCTCAAATTTGACTAAAAATAGGAGTCATATTTACATAAATCTCCACTTTGACTCATATTTCCACAACGCCATCTTTGCCAAAGCCTGCCACGAGCCTACCTTGAACTATGTAGGGAGTTAACTGAGTCAAATTTGTGCTTAAAAACTGGAAGACTTTAAGCCTTCGACTTGTACACAACCAAATCAAAACTAACCCGGGTCTGATTTTCACGAACACAGTGCCCTAACTTTTCAAAACCTGCATCCAAAAGAGAACCTCTCTTCAACGAAACGGTCATACATTTTTCCCTCCTATGACCAAGTTGCCTCCGCTCCAAATGAGTTGACTTCGACTCTATAACGGACGAGGGACGTCTGATTTCATCAGTCACTATAGAACCTTCCATAATATAAAGACTGCCAGTTCTTTTACCTTTTAACAAAACGAGTGCTCCATGAGATATTTTAATGCCACTCGACTCGATGTTGATTCTGCATCCTTTAAAGTCTAAAATACTCAAGGAGATGAGATTCTTTCGTAAATTAGGTACATACTTGACATCTTAGAGTGTCCTAATCGTCTCATTATGTATCCTAATTTTAACAGTACCAATACCAATTACCTTACTAGATGAATCATTTCTCATGCGCACAACTCCACATTCAACCGAACTGTATGTAGAGAACCATTCTCTATTGAGACACATGTGGAAAGAACATCCTGAATATAGGATCCACTCGGACGTGAGCTTGGAGTTATCACTCGTTGACACTAACAAGAAATCATCACCGCTTTCATCGGCCAAATTAGCACCAGCTACATCTTCCTCATTACTCTTAGCAGCTCTTTTATTTCGCAGTTTATAACAATCTTCTTTGACGTGACCTAATTTTTTACAATAGCGACACCTTTTGTCTCATTTCTTTGATGCTATCAAAACGGAAGCTTGTCTATCTGCCTTACTATCCAAATGAAGCTCATTGTCGAGTTTGTCTCTACTCAACAAATGACCATTCACATCTTCGAACAAGAGTTTGTCTCTGCCATAAATCAGGGTCTCCTTGAAAGACTTGTATAAAATGGGTAAAAAGCACAATAATAGCATAACTCTTCATCATCAATATGAACCTCAACGTTCTTTAAATAATTTAAAAGAGTAATGAATTGACTGATGTGATCTCTAAGAAGCTCACTTTCGTTCATGCGAAACGTAAATAGACATTGTTTCAACACTAAACGGTTAGCCAGAAACTTAGTCACATAAAGAGTTTCTAACATTTTTCACAAGGCAGATGAGGTCTTCTCCATCAATACCTCCTGCAATACCGTATTCGCGAGGCACAACTGGATTGCAGACAAAGCCTTTTCATCAAGCTCTTCCCATTCTGTTTTATTTAGATTCTCAGGCTTTTTCTCGGTAACAACCTTTTTCAAACTGGATTGTACTAGAATTGTCATCATTCGAACTTGCCACAGACTGAAATTTGTCTCACCATCGAACTTCTCAATTTCAAACCTTGTTGTTGCCATATCTGAATGGGATGATCTATGAAAATTGAACTACCTCTGATATCATTTGTTAAGACCGACTCGATTAAGCAACAAACAAAAAAATAGCGAAATAAATTGAGAAATTGAACACACAAATTTAACGTGGAAAAACCCCTCCAAAGAGGATAAAAAACCACAGGCAAAGATAATTTTACTATAATGGCAAAAGAACAAAAAGTACAAAAGATGGAGATAAAAACTAAACCCCAAAAACCCGAAAACAAAGAACCCTCAAAACGTAAACACAAAATTCTCTAAATGTGTTATGAGTTCTAATATCTAATGGGTGTTTTTTCTAAGGTTATAAAAGAGCCTATTTATAGGCTAAATTCATAGGTCAAATAATAATAAAATAATCTAAACTAATTAGTGTTTGATTGAAACAAATAAATAGACTTTAACTGAAAGATTATTTCTTAAATTTGACTGAAAATAAAAGTCATATTTACACAAACAGTGAGTTACACGACTTGGCACATGGCCGTGTGACACACACTGGCGTCGAAAATCATATTTTTCGGCGCTTGACACTTGCAAAAACTCGAGTTTTTGTTACACACCTGGAATAGTTTCGAAGTAGAAACAACACAAAAGACTCCCAATAACCAATTAAACAACTTAACCGATAAAAATCGCATAATTCAGCACAAAATTAACTATGTCGAAAGCTTCGACGCAAAACCTTCAAACAAAATTAACACTTACCGATGAATCAACGGTAATTACTCGATTTAGAGCGTTGGGGATCGCTACCTTCAATATCTACGCCTAAAAAGGAAGCCAAAAGATCATTAAATAGAGATTTTAAAAAAGCCAAGTCAAAACCTACTTCGACAGAAACGAACGAACAAAAGTTTAACAGAAGTTCTACAATAAAATTCACGCAATTAACCTTTCAGTCGACAACAATGAGATGTGTACTTACCCGATTACACCGCAGCAAAACTTTAATGGTAAGCCAAAAGAAAATGAATGAAAAAGGAAAAAAGAAAAGAAAAGGAAAAGAAGAACGAAGAAGAAGAAGAAAAATAAGAAAAATAAGAAATGAATGATAAAAAAAGGAAAGAAAAATTAAATTCTAAAAGTGCAATTAAGCTTATTTTGCAGAGCAGCAAAAACATATCCCTGCTTCACTAACACAAAGACTCGAACATCCTAACCTCGAACACATAAGCAAAGTACCGTCACAGAAACATAATTTATGACAGAAATCGACAATCAGACATTCAAATTTTTGGGACGTTACACCTTTACCTCTTATGTAAATATCTACTTTCAATTAAAAAAAAAAGTCTATAGCTCATACATCAATGAACTAAAGCATAAACATGTGAAGCTAAAAGATAAAATTAGAATAACACAATATACAATCAGAACTAACGATTCAATTACACAGAAACAAATAGGAATTATATGTTCCATCCCATCTAAAATCATTTAAATCCTTTCTTGATACAAAAACACACAAACAAATAGGAATTATATGTTCCATCCCATCTAAAATCATTTAAATCCTTTCTTGATACAAAAATACACACTCACTCACCTCTTTCTAGTCTATTAACTCAACTAGAAGTTTAAATTATTTTATTTTGTAGTGATAATATAATTATCCAAATGAATGGTCACATTTATTAATAATAAATATAATTATTCAATAGATATTTATTTGAATAATTATGACTCTTTATTAATAATCAACATAACTTTTAGTAATAAGAGACATAACTCATCTCTATAAATAGTAAAAATTCTTGGTTAATAAGCAAATGGCATAACTTTTAAATCACTTATAATTTTTAAATTATCACTATTAAAATATTATAAATATTTTGAAAATATTTCAACAACTTATTTGTACCAATATTAAATAGGTGGTGCTTGAGTTTAAAATAAAAAAAATATAAATATTATGATGTAATTTCGTATTTATATGAAATGATATAATTTGTACCAATATTCTTGGATTTGGTTTTTAGGTGAAAGTATCTAGTAGCTATTTTTATCATAAGGGTCAGATCAATTTAGTCCTAGTCAAATATTACAATATTTTCTATTAAAAAACTCCTAATCCGTATGAAAAAGAGACAGACAGTTAAGTTGGAACATTAAGTGAGATATATATATATATTCTTCTTGCTCAAATATAGAGGTGGGATCATCATCAAGGTATAGATACCCATCAAGGAAGAAGAAGTTGTAAAACTTTTTAATAAAAAATGATTTGTTTTTATTGTCTGTAAGAATAATTTTAGTTTATTCATAACGTTAGCATTTTTTTTATATAACTTAGAGAAAATTTTGAAGTTAATGTCCTCAATCAATTTGGCTCAATTGAATCATCATCTTCAAAAAGGCACAAAAATGCCTTGAGGATAGAAAACCATTCATTCATTATAAAAGAAAATATTAACGAAAGTAATTATATTTCTTCATTATTAAATATTTCCATTTAATTCTAAAAAATGTACCAAATTTTATTTAATTTACTCATATCATATACATCATACATATCATATATATATATATACACTAAAGTATGGTTTAAACATAAAAATGGTATGCTTATAATTTCATTTATATATTAATTTGTTTAATATTAATATTTGTATTAAAACCTTTTTTCATGTAATATATTTAAAATATTTGAGATATATTATATTCTAAATAATTTTATGCACATATGAAATCTTTTACATTGCGCGACAAAGAAAACTAGTTAAAAATAAAATAAAGTTAAAGAAAGTGAAAGATTCTCAACTCTCCGTATATTCACCCTCTTAATAAAAATACTTTATGCAAACAAAGGCAATGAATCCCTTTTCCTTTTCCCTCACTTTACTACTATGTTTGGATAACGGAGTGGAAATCTTAAGAAAGTAAATAAGTCTTTATTAAGAAAGTAAACAAAGGCAATGAATCCCTTTTTCGTTTGACTATGAATTGATTCGGCGTTTGTACGTTTGAGAAATTCTACGTGTATTTGATCTACTTAACTATGAAGTGTTATAATAATGTGATGCGTCAGCTTGATGTGATTTTTGTTTTTGAATTGATTTTTTTTTATAATAGAAAATTTTAGGTAATTGTTCATCTTTGTTTAATTACATTTGGTTTAGATTCACACTGAGTTTTCAAAGCTCACTCCCTTAGTTTCCTTTTTTCAGGTAAATCTCGAGACTAGGTGTTGGACTCGGCAAATCGGAGATCTTGAAATGACACGTTTTGGTTTGATTTAATTAAGTTTTTATAAGTTATAATGATTTATTTAATTTGGACTATAAATAAGTTTTAAGAAATGTGGTATGGATTTTGATTTCGTTTGGACTTGTAAGATTGCGGGATTTTGGTTTTGAATGGAAGTTATGATTTATCATGCATGGATTATAGTTAATCAATTACTATTCTCTTTATAAAGAACACACGGTTTTGAAAAAATAACTTATGGTTTCTGTTTTAAAAATAAATGATGTATTTTCTGATGTACCTGATTTTGAAATTTTAGTTGAGGATTAGCAAAACTTGAATTATTTGCAAACTGAATATTTACAATTATTAAATTGATTTTATTTTAATTCTAACAACAATTAAACCCCTAATTTGCTAAACATAATTAAAGATTTTATTGGATTTTGTTAAGCATAAAAAAAACGATTTTCAAAAAGAGATTTTTGAGATTTGATCAGTATTTTAATTTGGGACACTTTGGTGAGCAATGTGACCTCCAAAATTCGGTCGAAATTTCTGAACCAAGTTTTGAGGTGTTACAATAAATTTTAAATATAAAGTATTCATTAGTTATGTAAAATACTCATCAATAAACTGCACAAATAAAATTTATTATTTAATGAATTAACAAGAAATAACTAAATGGTGAGTAGGGCATTTTTTTTATATAATAATGTGAATAGTGGTTTTTATATTTTAAATGTGAAAGTATGCCCAAAAAATAAAACCTTTAATGTTTAAAATGTTAAACTTTACTTTTCAGTGTAATTATTTTCTATTCGTTAGTAAATTCTAATTAAGTCTTTAGCATAATAGTAAATAGTTAAAAGTTTTGTTTTTTAATATTATTCATGCACCATTTGGTGCACTATATTCCTATCGGTGTGATTTGATTTGATCGAAACGAGTCGATGTAGCTGATATGAATCGAAATTTTCACCTGTGTAGAAAATGGTGTTGCTTGTTCCGTTTTAAAATTGGATCAATGTACTTTAACTGGTATGACTGGAACTTATGCAGTACTGACCACCATGTCCTTTCTACCACTCTCATGGACTTTTTCATTGTTCTTTCTAATTCGAAACAAGAAAAGCTTGTACTTAAGCCACAATAATTCAAATTTTATATGGATATTTTGTGCATGAAAACATTCAATAGATATGCCAAAGCTCTTGTAAACCAATATCAATTTTTTTTTCTCAATAATCTTGAGAGAAAGAAATATTAGGTTCAAAATTAATATTATAAACATGAATTAAAGTTTAACGATAAAATGAAGAATCAGTTTTATATATTATATAGTCATAAATTAATACATGATTATATTCAAACCATAAAAATGAACGAAGACACATGTGATTATAAAAAAAAAACTATAAATTAATAAAAATCTTATTGAAATAGCCAAAAATAAATTTGTCATCAGATAAAATAATTTGCCAAACGCTTGTCAAATAGGATATAATCTGCTTGGAGCTTTAGGATTTGACAAGTTAAGTTGGCCAAATGCTAAAAGTTTGTTACGTAGGCCAATAAAGTACAATAACATTATTGCCTAACTCATTTATTTTTGCAATTAAAGTTCTCAAAATAATTTCTATATAAACTCAATTTTGAAAGTTTTTGCTAAAAAGCAACAAACCAAAAATATTTAGATATGGCAACAGAAAATAACTTGGAGGGTTGTGAAGTTGAAAAATTAGCTACTATTCTAGCTATTGGCACAACAAATCCACCCAATTGCTTTTACCAAGCTGATTATCCAGATTTCTATTTTCGAGTGACTAAAAATGAAAACATGACGCAACTGAAAGATAAATTTCGACGAATATGTAAGTAAATAATTATTAAGTCTTTATAATAATAGTAAATAGTTAAAAGTTTTATTTTTTTTTTTACTATTATTCATACATTGGTTAGTGCACCATGTTCCAATCGGTGTGATTGAAATTGATCGAAACGAGCTGATGTAATTGATATGAATCAAAATTTTCACCAGTGCAAAAAATGGTGTTACTTGTTCCGCTTTAAAACTAGATTAGTGTGCAATAACTTGTATGACTGGAACTGGTGCAAAATTGATCACTATGCTCTTTCTACCACTCTCATAGCCTTTTCATTATCCTTTCTAATTCAAAACACAGAAAGCACATAGTTAACCACAATAATTCATATTTAATGTGGATTAGTATTAGTAATAAGGATAAAGGGTGAAATGATAATAGTACATGAATTAATTTTTAATGATTAAAAGTATAGTATAAAATTATAAATTAGTACAAGACTATGGTTCCGTTTGTTTAACTGAAAATGACTTCCAGAAAATGATTTACTTTTCTGAAAAAGTTAATATTTTTTTGTGTTTAGATGAATCTGTGTACAATATTTTCTGTTGTTTGGTAGATTTCTTAAAAATATTTCATAAAATTTATTTTCAATTAAACAAACATACATTTGAGATTTTCTTTTTTTTTTCATTGTTTAATTGAATTTATTTTATCAATAATTTTATATTTTATATTGTTTTTACATATATTAAAAATATTATGTTAAATTCATATTCATTACAACGTCATTTTTTAATTACATGACTACTAAGTGAGTATTTTTATTTAAAAATGTGACATCAACAAAATTGACAAAAAAAATTAACGATGTCAACAATTAGACTTGATTATCAAATTTGAAAATTAAAGGGACTAAATTCTTGAAAATAAAAGTACAAAGACTAAATTACAAATATGTGAAGTGTACATAGACTTATGACATATTTTAACATTTATATTACAAAACATTTATTTTTAATATATTTATAATTGTAATAAATATTTATTATTAAAATATTAATATTAAATATTTTCAATAATATTTGAATAATATTATTAAAAATTATTATTTTTAAAATTTATTATTAAAATAAAATTAAAATATTAAATAATTTATTAAAATAATAAATTATATTTATTATATTAAATAATTTATTATATGACTAAATATAAATAATTAAATATGCATGTTTAATAATATTAAAAAATATAATTTTTTTAATTTTTTTAAAAATAAAAATAAAATTATTTATAGATGAGCTCTTTTCGGAAAAATGATTTACGCATTTCAAAAGGGTAAGTCATTTTACAGGAAAAAAAGTTTATTTTAACTTGACCTGTAAGTGATTTTTTGTTGACCAAACTATTTTCTGTAAAGTAAACAGGAACATGCATAAAATATTTTCCATAAAACATTTTACATGTAAATAAACGGACTCTATATTCAAACCCTAAATCAGATTAATATACCTATAATCATAAAAAAATTATAAATTAGTAAAATCTTATTGAAATAGCCAAAAAAAAATTCCACTTATCTTTGAATAAGAGAATTTGCCAAGCACTTGTGAAATAGGCTAATCTTCTTGGAGCTTTATGATTGGACAAGTTGGGTTGGGGAATTTATTAACGTTAAAGCCTAATTCACTTATTTTTGTAATTGAAGTCCTCAAAATAATTTCTATGTAAACTCAATTTTGAAAGCTTTTACTAAAAAGCAAGAAACCAAAAATATTTAGATATGGCAACAAAAAATAATTTGGAGGATTTTCAAGTTGAGAAATTAGTGGCTATTCTAGCTATTGGCACAATAAATTCACTTAACTATTTGTATCAAATTGATTATCCAAATTTTTTATTTTTCAGTGACTAAAAATAAACACATAACGTAATTAAATGACAAATTTTGACGAATATTATCATAATTTTGTAAAAGCTAAGAATTGAATGTTATTTTATACCTACATATATCTAATCTTTCATCAAATGAATCTTCCATTTCTACACTAATATAAATGTTTTTTATATATGTTATCAGGTGAGAGATCTACAATAAAGAAACGTTACATGTACTTAACTGAGGCCATGCTAAAAGAAAATCCCAACTTAACTATCTACAAGGCTCCATCTTTTGATATTCGTCAAGAGATCCTTGTAACTGAAGTACCTAAGCTTGGTATAGAAGCGGCATTGAAAGCCATCAAAGAATGGGGACAGCCCATTTCAAAGATCACTCACCTTATATTTTGCACATCTTCAGGGATAGACATGCCTAGTGCCGACCATAAGCTTGCTAAGCTCATTGGACTCAAACCTTCCGTTCAGAGGTTCATGATTTATAATCAAGGTTGTTTTGGCGGTGCCTCTGCCCTACGTCTTGCCAAGGATTTAGCCGAGAACAATGCTAGTGCTCGAGTGCTTATCGTGTGCTCCGAGATTACTGTTGCGAGTTTTCAACCACCTTCGGACACCCATTTAGACATACTCATCGGCTCTGCAATTTTTGCCGATGGGGCAGCAGCTTTGGTTATTGGTTCTAATCCTATTGCCAGCATCAACGAGCGTCCTTTGTTTCAAATTGTATCAGCGAGTCAGACCTTTATCCCTGAGTCTGATGATATGCTGACAGGGAAAGTACGTGAAATGGGAATAGAGTACTATATGTCAAGAGATTTGCCTAAGTACATTGCTAACAACATCGTGCAATGCATGGCTGAAGCGTTTACTCCATTTGGCATCACCAAATGGGAAAACTTGTTTTACGTAGTCCATCCTGGTGGAGCTGCAATTCTCAAAGGAGTTGAAGAAAAACTTGGGTTGAATAAGGAGAAGCTTAAAGCGAGTTGGCATGTACTAAGCGAATATGGAAACATGCGAAGTCCAACCGTGATATTTGTTCTTAACGAGATGAGGAAAATGTCAATGTTAGAAGGCAAAGCCACAACTGGTACAGGTCTTCAGTGGGGTGTGTTGTTCGGGTTTGGGCAAGGTCTCACGGTGGAGACCATAGTGCTTCGTAGCTTTGCTACAAATACAGCACCATAGTCCATGGCTATAACTTTATTTCTGTTAGAACAAAATTTCTGGTGCGTGAATCAGTATGCGAATGTGACGCAAACTAATAAAATGAGAGGATTGATACATGTTTCTCTAAAAAACAACTTAAAAAAATATTTAATCTAGAAAAATGAACCGTCATGTATTGTTATTTCAAATTTAAGTATACTCTGTGCCTCTTAGTGTTCCCCTGACACATGGATTGAGTTTTGTGGTCAATCTTTGTTTTCTCTTGTGGTCAAAGAGGGAATTGTGTTCCCTTCTCCAAATCCAGGAGGTTGCTTTAACAGATCTGAAATTTGAAGGTAATAATTGAGTTTTGCCATCAACATTATACCCCGTTTGTTTTTCTTTCTTCAAATCGATTGAATGTTGCTTTAACAAATTTGAAATACCAGGAAAATGAATCAAATTGAAGTTGACCATTATGTGGCCATGTTCAAGCAATTCTACCCACCATATTTCTTTTCGATTAATCATCTCAAAATTTGACCCTAACTTTAGGAGTTTATAAGAATTGTGCCCATTAAACCTTAATAGTTTCTTCCTTGTTGCATAGAAGTATTTCTACTTTCTTTCATGCCTTCAAATTTTGTTTTTAAAGAAAGCCGGTTAGGGTTGAATTAAAAAACAAAAAGGAGTGATTTTTCCTCTAAAATCTCCAAAATAAGCTATAGTTGAAGTTATATACTTCAATCATTACCTTGAAATTTCATACCTGTTAAAGCAACATTCTACAGATCAGTGGATTTGGAGGAGGGAAGGTCTTTGACCCAAAGAGAAAACAAACGGTAAAATTCAGTTAATAAATAAGACAGAAATTTTGTTATTATGAGAAATAAATGCAATGAGCGCTATGCCGAATTTATAATTTGGTTCTTACATCAATTATTTACTTATAAATTGACTCTTTTAAACATTTTCTTCTTACACATTTTTTATCTTTATTTTTTTGGCTATTTTTTATATTTTTTATAGGTTTTGTTTGAGTTACATTCTCAATTATTTTTTGTCAATCCCTACTGAAATTGGTACTTGCCTTTAATACCATTAAAGAAAATTCCCAATCAAACCACTCCCTTAAAATATATTTAAAATTTTTTAAATTAATATTAAATAAAATAATTATATTACGATTAAAAATAAAAATAAAAAAAATTACATCCCCTCCCGCTCTCTCCATCTTCAAAGGTTTTGGAGGAGCTCCGGTCCATGAATGAGTGATTTTGGATAAGCTAATATAGTGTAGGGAAATAAGTGGTTTTTGGGTTTGAGTTGGAATGATGATTCTGCTTCATTTAGTTTGTCTTAGTTTTGTTTTTTTTTTTTTCACATTTGTGTATAAATGATATTTGTACATGAATTGTCGTGACTTACTTAGAAAATGTTATATTATAATAGATTTTGAGAATAGATTCAAGAATTATGTATTTGAGTTGCTATTTGAATTTTAGAATAATGATTTTTGGTTCATTTTGAAACTGAAGCTTATTTAAAGTGGATTATTTTATTGTTTAATTTGATTCAATGACTCATCTATTAATGTTTGACAATAGAGTTATTTTTATGGGTTTCAAAGGAAAGACATTTGGCTTAAAGTTGGAGAGAGAGGGTGTTATGGTTTCGGAGAAAAACATTTGGTTTAAAGCTAGAGCGAGAGGGGGGTGTTATGGGCTTCAGGGGAAACACATTTCATTTAAAGATGGGAGAGAGAGGGAGGGGACATGGGGAGGGATAATTATTTTTATGTTTAATATTTATATAAAATTATCTTTTAACAGGTGATGACATGGTGCAATTCTATTGATTAAAAAATATTTTAGATATTTAATTCAAACAAAATGAATAATTTAAAGGCTTTCTGTTAATTTAGCTTTTTTTTTTTTTTAAGGTAGACTTTAATAAAAGAAAAAATGAAGGGCTATGTTCAAAAACAAATAATGGGCTCCTTATCCAAATTAGGAGGGCATCCATTTAGCTCTAGGCCTAACTCGATCAAAATCAAAACAACACCAGAAATAAGTCCCGCAAGTATATGGAATACAGTTTTAATCAATGTTTTAGATTCCATTTGTTTCATTCACATAATGTCATTTGTCCACTTTGTATTAGTAATTGACTTTTTCATATCGAAAAATATAATAGATATTATGATTGGGAGAACAAATTTTATTTCAAAGATATTAAGGATATTATATAAGGGTAACACATTTATGACAAGCTCAATGAATGAGTATTTAACTAGTAGCTTTCGTAATAGCATATAATAAAGTAGAGTTTAATTAATAGATGAAAAAGTTAAAACTTAATTACAAATTATTTAAGTCTTAATTATATTTGTTTGGCTAGTCTCTCTACTAACTCGATATAATCAGGAACAAAGTGCATGTTAGATTTGATATTGTGCAATGAATGAGAACGATAAGTAGGCAAAATAGATTGCATGTATCACAATTTATAGTGAATGCATTTTTTCGCTAAATACAAAAAAGATGGCCTAGAAATTAAATTCATTTATTCAAATTATTATTTAATTATTTATAATTAAATAAGTGAAATTCGAAGTGAGAATTCAATTAATTACTTATCATAATTTATTGAATGAGACAATTAAATATATTTCTTCATAGATTCTAATACCCTAAAGTTGTCATAAATTTAACGAAATTAGAATTGGATTAAAAAATAATTTAATTGAGAAATTAATTGGCTTAAGAGTAAAAAAAACCCTTAGTAAAAAATGGAAAAAATCAATTGAGATCTTAAGAAAAAAATTCACTCTATTAAATCATTAATGACCAAAAAAAATCAACAAATTTATTTTGTTAATGGAAATCGTTAGTTGAACAATTTGACCGTTAAAGGCACTAAAATGATTGATGACAATCACCAAGAGATGACACATGGCATGCCATGTGGAAGAATGCTGATATGACATGCCACATCAACAAAAAATTTATTTTTAATAAATATTTTTTAAAAATTTTATTTAAAAATAATTAATAGAAATTACATCTAGAATGAATTTGGACATATTATTGTCCAAATCTATTTAAATCTGGACAATTGCTTGTCCAAATTTATTTTAAATAAGTTTAAAATTAAAAAAATAGAAATTATAAAAAAATATTAATAATGATTTAGAAATTCTAAAAATTATAAATAAATAAAAAAGAAAATAATATATGATTAAGGTCCTAACTTCAGCCCTATGATTAAGGCCCGCTATGTTATTTTGCAACAGCATATCCCCCTGTGCTGTCGGTTTCCTCTTTCGGTCATTTGACTTCCCTTTTTGAACCAAGTGAGTGTACTAAATTTATAAAGGAAAAATGGGAACCAGAAACTGAAAAAAAGGAGCAATATATTGCTTTGGAATTGAATGTGATTGCAACCTGTTGTCGTTGATGGTGGCTTTTGCTGAGTATGTGGTTAAAGTGGGTGTTCGGAAATGCATATTCCAGTTTTCAGACAATGACTGCAAATGGGGTTGTATTTCGTGTTCAAGTTAAATAGAGCAGATCCTGTTTCAGGCAATCCACCTTCCAGTGGTTTGGTTATGTGGCCGGGACTGAGTTAATTTCACAAGAATCAAAGCATTCCTTCACCCTGAATTTATTGAATTTGAAAAAAGGGATTAATCAAGTTACAGATGATATCTGGCTTCTACCTGCGGACCATGCATACGGATACAGTATATATATTTGCAAATAATAGCTTAATGGAACATCCGGTTGTCAGGCAGTGGAGGGGATAAAAATATATATAGAAAAGAGGGTTTCTTTGTTTATAGAGAAATTCCATGATATTCAAAATATAGAGAGTTAAAAAGGCGGTTATTTTACTAAAATGATAAAAAAATTTTAAATATTTATAAAAATAACCTAGATTTAAAAATATTAACGAAAATAATCAAGAAGAAACAGTGCATAGTGCTGTCGACAACACCATGACTGGCACTCATGTCAGTAATGATTAAAAAATAAATTTTCGATGCCGGCAATAAAATGGCCAATATCCATGTGTTTCACCCGTATTTTGTACAATATATTTTATACTTGGTTTTTAAAAGAAAAAATTTTTTAGGGGGCATGTAGTAAGTGGCCGGCACCCATCTTCAAAACTTTTTGATTTTTTGGTGCCGGTATTGAGGTGGCCAACACCCATTTTCAGTAACCAATATTTTTTTTCTTGATCTCGTGATCCCATTGGTCAGCATTAGTACATATGAGTATTCCATGATCAAAAAATAAAAAGAAAAAATATGTAAACTCATGTTGTGCAAATGATTCTCTTCACTATTTCTTCCCAAACCCCTTCATTCATTTTCATCATCTCTTGTTTTAGAAAACTAAAAAAAAAAAAACTTATGATAGTTTAACTGTTTCAGAAAATGAAAAGTCAACAGAACATTGAAAATTAAAAAGAAATGAGTTGTATTTATTTATTTATTTACTTGTTTGTTGGTTTTCAATGTTCTGTTGGCTTTTCATTTTCTGAAACAAATAAACTACCACAAGTCATTTTTTTTTTCTTTTTAGTTTTTTGAAACAAGAGAAGATGAAAATGAATGAAGGGGTTTGGGAAGAAATAGTGAGAAAGAACCAATTGCAGAAGATGTGTTGTAGGCCAATTTTTGGGCCTGTGTACATTATACAAACCGTTTACATTAAACCCCAAGGCCCAAATACCTAATCCAAACCCGAATGGCCCACACAATCCATTCCAACTAAATACCCATCTAAACTAACCCACACAAAACCCATAACCCATTACAATATCCATTCGCCAATTTCATTTACAAAATTAAAACCCATTTGCTAACTTAAACCTACCAGACCCACATACCACTAACCAATTAAACCTACCCACTAAGTCCAAATTACAACCCAAATTAGCCCAACCCCTAAAACACCTAACCCTAATCAACAAACAAACCCTAGGTGCGCCGCACCTAGGGTCTTCACCCTCAACCACCTCTTTGACATTCGGTCACCTACCCTCTACCAAAAAGCCTGCTCCACCGCTCCAAGGTCAACTCTGCTGCCCATGCCCATCCCTTGCACAATAAAAGAGACAAGACAGAAAGCAAAAAAGATGATTGTAAATGGGTATAAAAACCCGAATGAAATTGTAAAAGGGGACCTTTTTTTTTCAGAGAAATACTAATACAAAAACGCAGTAAAAAATTTCGAGAGCAATATTCACAATATCAAAAACGTGATCGAGGGAACAGAATCAAAAACAACGAAAAAACGAACGAAAACAGAAATATAGAGGTGACTTCATTTTTATTTTCTTTATTATTTTTTTAAAATCTGTTCATTTCCTTTTTTTTCTTCTTTTTTCTTTCTTCGATTCTAACACACATATATTATAAAAATATAAAATAAAATAAAATATAAAAAAAATTACCTTTTCCGGCCTCCGGTGGACAGTCCGGCGATCGGACCCCTGGCCGGAAATCGCTCCGGCCCCCCTCCCCCTCTCTTCCTTCTCCCCTTTCTCCCTTCTTTCTTTTTTTTTCTTTCAGCTGCTGTAAAATGAAAAAAATAAAAAAAATTTAACTTATATAGGGGACCAAAACGGTGCGTTTTGGTCCCCCCCTTTTATCAATAAAACGACGCCGTTTTGATGTGGGTTGGATCGACCCGACCCCCCTGAAAGGATCCGCGTGTTTTTTAAGCGGAAGGGCTATTTGCGCGTTTAGCCCTTCCGCTTTTTCAGGCATTCACAATCAAGTCTTTTGCTATTTCAATTTTGGCCCAAAATTTGTTGCGTTTTGCAATTTCATCCCCCCATACACGCTGCGTTTTGATGAGAGGGAATATTTGCTATTTAGACCCTCCCATGTTGCATACGTGTTACAATTAAGTCCTCGTTTCTCTGTTTTTATTATAAATCATTTAATTGCTTCTTTTTTATTCAATTTCGTCCTTTTTTATTTTCGTTATTTTTCTTTAGTTTTATTATTTTTATAATATTATTATTATTAATATTATTAATATTATTATTATTATTATTATTATTATTATTATTATACATTATTATATATTTTTATTATATGCACATACATATATGTATTCATGTTCATATTTTAGCTATCTTTTTTTAATATTTAAATGTATTAGTAAATCCATTTTATCTTTTGTCATTTCAAACATATGTATATTATATGTATTCTATATATATTATGTATGTATTTTAATGTCCTTTATTTCTTGTATTGTTCCATGTATGTATTTATATATGTATGTATATATTATTAGTATATATATATTATGTATATATCTTAATACTATATCATGTATATATATTTCATGTATATTATGTATATATATATTATGTACATATTTTAATATTATTATGTATTTTTATGTGTATACTTATGTAATATTGTTAATAGTTTTTTTATATATATATTTTTATTTCAAATATGTACAAACTATGTAAAAGATATTAACACCCTCTTTTTGTATATAACTTTATTTACATATATATATCTTCTTAACATTATAATATATGTCATGTATACATTTCTAACGCTATATTATATTTTTATATATATTATGTAGGTACTTTAATATTATGGTTATATTTTTGTACAATTTTATATACATATATCTACATGCATATATTCTATTTTACATTATGTATACATTTTTTCTACATTATATATATATATGTTTAAACATTATATATCATTTTGTACATTTTTAGTATATATATTTGTGAAGAATCATCAATAGTTTTTAATTATCTTTAATATGTATATATATATTGTGTATATGTATATATATGTTAATGTTACATTGTATAAATATTTTCATATTATGTATATATTTGTAATATTCATAGTTATATTCAATATACTATTCCCATGTATATATTTTGTCCTCACTCATTGTCATTAATCTTAATACATGTTTTAGTTTATACGTGCAGTTAGTATATATATATATATAGATGTATATTTACGTGATAGGATTTTTATATATATATGTGTATATATTATATAAAAATTTTGATGTTATATTATACATGCAATTTTTTTTATATATTATGTATATGTATATTTTTACTATGATTAGTCTTTAAAATATATATTATTCTGTTTGTATATTTCCATAACACTTTATACATATATTCCTAAATACTATTGTATGTATTATTATTTTCATCATACCTATTGTGTATATACTGTTAAAATCATGTTATTTATATATTTTATTACACATGTACCTATCTTTATTATATATAGGTATGCCTTTATGAAAAATTGGTATTTTTATATTTTTATGTTATTAATACATTTATTTTGCTCCTACTACATTTATTATTAATATTAATACATATATTTTATTATTCTTATATACGTATTTTATATATATGGTATTATCTTCGTATATCATTTTTATTTATTATTATACCCATTCCTTTTATTATTATCGCTTATTATTTTATTTTAATATTATTATATATATATTTCGTATATGTTATATACGTACATTTTTATATATATATTTTTATACATTAGGTACATATTTTCACGAACGTGTTCTAAATGTCGTTATTATCATTTCCATTTCATGTTTAATCCTATGTATTACGTTTAATGTTCCATACATCTTTATTATTATTGTCACATTGATTATTTGCTTCAATATATACCTAACTCTTTCATTTATTCATTTTTATCCCGTCTCAGTTTCGCTTTGCATCAAACAAAAACCTTATTCTTGTTTTCCTAAATATACGAGGCAACATATCGGCTTAACATTAAGTCATCGATTTCATCGCTATGTTGGGTGAACATCAATAGACTCGTGTTAAATCAGTATATCCTTCTCAAAAATAAAAATTCAAAAGTTCTCGTCTTCTTTCAATTGGATCACGACTAAATGTTATATTGAACTCGTATTTTTGAAAATTAAGACAACACGTGTTTAATAAGATACCAATCTTGGGCGTCGCAGGGGTGCTAATACCTTTCCCGCGCGTAACCGACTCCCGAACCCTAATTTTTCTCTGGATTTTGACGTAGACCTAAACTCAGCCTTCTTTTATTTTAAAAATAAATTTATCAGGTGTCCGATCACACCTATAAAAAGGATCGGTAGCGACTCCCCATTTATTTCAAAATCAAACTTCGGTTTTCAAGTTCTCAATAAATCGCCACAATTAGCGACCGAGCTAAATTTTTACGTCGCTACAAGATGAGTTTGCATATTTTTTTCTTTTGGTTTTTTTTTGGAATACCCATATTTATTGTTGTTGGCCACTTGCTACACGACACCAAAAAAATATTTTTTTAAAACCAAGTATAAAATGTATTGTATAAAATACGAGCGAAAAATACACATGGGTGCCGGTCATTACATTACCGGCACCAAAAAAAATATTTTTTTAATCATTTTTGACATGGATACTGGCTATAGGGTTGTCAGCACCATCGTGCATTGTTTCTTCCAAGTTATTTTCATTAATGTTTTTGAATCTAGGTTATTATTATAAATATTTAATTTTTTGGGTCATTTTAATAAAATAACCATCAAAGGTGAATCCTGGAGAAGGAAGCCCGTGAAAGGATTTAGAGGAAGGAAAATAGTAAGGTAAAAAGAAAAATGAAAACCAGGAATGCAAATCCAGTTTTGAACTTGTTTAAACAATGAAATTTATATATAATTTTTTTAAAAATATATATTTATATTGAAACTTGAATTTTTTTAGTTTTTAATTTTTTTTATAATTTCTATTTTTTTAATTTTGAACTCATCTAGAACAATTCTAATCAAATGGTTAGCAAGATTCAAATGAACATAGACAATTATATATCCAAGTTCATTTTAGATATAATTTTTATTAATTATTTCAGCATCGTTCCATGTGGCCAACTTCTTTGTAGTTGTCGTCTACCATGTCAACATCTATAATAGTCAAACCGGTCAATTAATTGTTTTTAAAATAGAAGGACCTAGCTGATTATGTTTTGGTCATTAATGACTCAATAGGACACACTTTTTTTTAAAGGGCTCAATTGAATTTTTTTTCATTTTTTACTAAGGGCTTCTTTAAACCTTAAGCCAAAGTAATTTAATTAATATTTTGAGAAATAAAAAATAATAATTGGGTTAGATAAATTATAAGTGTTGGATAAAAATCCGGATAACGTATATAATTGTACCTAATATACAAGAGGCCCAATAAACATTGTTGTATGAAAGGGGTAAAAAACCCTAGTATTTTCTAGAATGTGTCGCGGCCCTTTGTGTTCCACTTCTAGTAGAAGATTGCATTTTCTATTAAACATTATTATTTAATTACATCTTATTTAAACAAAACTCTTGTATTGTTTCTCTATAAATAAGAACTATAAGTAAACCTAATTAGTATTTTTTGAGAGCTCATAGTTTTCGGTTCTTATAGAGAAAATTAATAAACCTATTGAAAGTTAAGAAAAAAAAATCATTATGTACATTGGTTCGTGAAAATTTGAGTTTAAGGATAAGAGAGAAGATTGTCGGTAAAAAGTTGAGAAACAATGTTGATCTCCTCGCACAAAACACAAGTACTAATTCAATTAAGAATTTATTATTATAAATATTATAACACAAAAAAAAATTAAGCTCTCCTTATACCTAGAAATATTATTTTTTAAATTGATTTTTTCAAAAATCCTAACTTAACAAAGATATTGTGTGTACTTGCGGAGGACCTTCGGCTTAAGTAGATTGTTAGGCTCAATATTTATTATTCTTGTAGATTGTTAGGCTCAACATTTATTGCTCTAGGAATGTGATCTATCTCCCAACAACAAATAGATTTAAAAATATGATAATGTGGAGCATTATCAAGTGAATGATCTTAATGTGTGAAAATTTGCTTTTAATGAGCCCATAAAAAAAAGAAAAAAAAAAGAGTGACTATTGATTATCGAGCTTACGAGAATCACCATATCCTTATTAAATTGATAGGTTGTAATAAGTTATGCCTAATTTTTCTTTATTTCTTTGGGGACTATAAATTTCCTAACCAAACTTTGTTGGTTTCTAATGGCAAAAAGAGCTCGCAGGAAAATAATAAAAAATTGAATATCAAAATGTATAGAGAGAGAGAGAGAGGGGGGGGGGGGGGAAGGCAAAGTTAGAAGATACATTGTGCTTGAGATAAATAGGATTTCAATGTTTCTAGATCAATTATGTAAAGACAGATACATTGTGCTTCAAGAAAAATGAACACAAATGGATTGCACTTGTGCTATTGTTAACATCTATGCCCAGTATGTTAATGATCAGCAAGTATTGTTGTGGAAATATATTCTAGATATTAGAGATAACATTTCTTGATATTGATATTATTGGGAAATATACCTATATTGTATTAAATATATAATTATTCTTTTATGTATTTGAACGATGAATAAATAAATAAAATTAATTTCACATTTTACTAATATATATTTTGTGTTTGTATTTCATGTGTTGTATACATAACGAAGTTGTAACAAGCAAATATTAGTCCATTGATTGTCTAAATTCAAATTGATGATAAATAGTATTGTAAGAATGTTTACATTACGAGAAAGACAACTTACTTCAATAGATAATTTAAACGAATCCATAATCTCGTAAAAAAATCAAAGTGAGCATTTGATTCAAATACTTAGAATGATTATTATGTCGTCTCCAATTCCAATTAGGGAGATGGTTAGTCTTGGCTATCAAAGCAGTTGACTTTACGGGTAGAGAAATACATGTACTCATTGAAAGAATGATACATTGGACTGGACCCAAGTTGAATTAATTTTGAATCCGTTTGTAAATTGGTTCACTTGTAACGTTCATTGTGTGAATTACCTAAATCCTGAATTAGTTACTGACCATGCATATGTAACTCATGTGCTTTGATATAAGTGGAGGTTTATATTCTAAAGATAATTAAGCCGATAGCCGGTATGTTGGTTACATGACTTTACTAGCAACAATGAAATTCATAACTCAATTAAAGAGTTAACGATATCTTCTCATTTGCATTATTTGGATTAATAAATATGAAACGTGGACACAAGTTGCTTGTTCTCAAATGAACAATTTATCATAGTCGTTAGTTAAAAGTGATTGTATTAGTCATTAAGAAGACACAACGGTAACAATGAGATAAAATAAGATTATATTGAGTGAACGAATTTAACTCAAATGAATCAATAATATCATATGAAAGTAACGTACACATGACGAGGTCATTGGATAAAATAATTGGATGAATTGCTTTCGTAAAGTGTATACAATAAGGAGTTTTCAATTATGGTACTTTTTGTGGACTGCCTCCATAATTAAGTAAATTACAAATTATCGGAATGATTCTTCTAGATATAATTACAATTACTTGAGTCTAATTGTATATGTTTGTTTGGTCTCTCCACTAGCTCAATGAAAGCTCGACCGGATTGCATTTGAATTTAAAAAAATCTATAACATTGGAAATAATTTAATTGAGTCGATTTATTCGATGATGAATTAAATTAGTCAGTCGTGAGAATTTGTTCAACTAAAGAATTTAATTAAAGATTTTTGAGAAAATTAATTTTTTATCAAGTAAGATTAGATTAATTAAAATAAATATGATATTTTTAGAAATTAATTTTTAAGTTTGACAATTGGCCCAATGAGTAATTAAACTTGAAAATTAAATCTAAGATCAAAAATTGAACCCAAGACCGAAACCCAAAAATTGGATGAACCAAGCTTTGTGTATGAAATTGGGCTGAAGATCCAATCGGTGGCTGGACTGGATCGGCCGGGCCGTCATTGGCCCAGACTGAATCGACTGTCGCACCAACCAAGCATGCCAATGTCTAACCCATGGTGCCCAGCCACGGCAACAAGCTATTCGAACAACTTGGTAGGGATCTCAACCAACCCCATCGGTAGCATTGGACTAGGTGTGCAAACGCCTAACCGAGGGATGTTGCACCCTATGTGGTTGGTCGTGCGAACAATCGACCTAGGCAGACACCTATCAATTGGGAAAAAGGGGAGGTTAGGCGTAGGACTAGCCGTTCAAAGGGCTAACTCTACCCTAGCCACGACATTGACGGCTTTGTAAGGAGGCACCGAACGGCCCATTCGGAACAAACAACGATGGTTCGAAATGCTACGGGGAAGTTGCATTGGCAATGACACCATCGAGCACAATGGTTGTGACGACAACGATCCGGCGACCAACAGATGGTCGACGGCAATGGTTTTTTGACTAACAAATGGTCGGCGACTAATTCTTTGAAGACATATAGTATTTTATTAATTTAATATTAATAGAAGATATTAAATTTGATTTAATATTTATGATAATATTTCTTAATTTAATTTTAATATAACTAATTTCAATCCTAATTTATTTTATCTAAACTCTCACTGTATAAGAAGAGTGAACCGTTATTTTGATTAAGAGCGAGCCACAAAATACAAAATTTGATTAGTTATTTATTAGCAAAAATGAATTGCTGCAGGTAACTTAAAAACTATTAATTAATTATAATGTTGTATCGTGTAAAATAATAAATAAAGAATTATACAAAGTCTCGTAAGCTTCATCTTCCTTATCTAGGGTTTCACAAAAAATTCAGAAGTATGATATCGTAAATCTTCTTTTTAGCCTTTAGATCCTCGATCGAGTTGCTGCAATGGCCAGAGGAAGAGGTGAGGAAGATGATGACATTGAAGACGAAGAGTACGAAGATGACGACCAATTGTTGGACGATGAGGATTACGACGAGGACGAAGACGTAGGGAGAGGCCGTGGCAGTTCAAGTAAGAAGCGGCGGAGATCTGATTTCATCGATGACGTGGCAGAGGAGGACGATGAGGAAGACGAAGATGATGACGATGACGATGAGCTTTATGGCGGTGGTGGGAAAAAGCATAGCAAGGCTCCTCGTGTTGGCGCTCAGTTTTTTGATCTTGAAGCTCAAGTCGATAGCGATGAGGAAGAGGAAGAGGATGAGGGAGAGGACGGTAATTTCATGTGCTTAATTTTGTTCTTGAAACTGGTAATGAAGTGGGAAAATTGATGATTAATGTGCTCTAATTGGATCATGTATTGAGATAAATTAAATTAAGTTATTTTTTAGAACTTAGTTTCAAATTCAAAACTTAAATTTAGTTCAACTTCAATATAGTTCTACTTAAATTCAAAACTCTTTAGGTGGTTGTATGTCATTCTGATATCTAAGCAGTTGTCAGAATGTTGTTTTGAACATTGTTAATTATGGTAGTGTAATTTAACATCAGGAATGACTTTGGTAGTTTTCCAACCTTTTCCTTCAGAACGTGTCTGTCGAAAAGTCTCATTCATTACAATGAACTCTAATGTGACTATTATTGGCTAGGCAAGGCGGAAATAATGCTACATTGCATACTTGGCATTTGATGCTTGCAGATTCAAGGAATTCCTCCTTTTTGAACATCATCACTCAATTTGAAAATTTGCTACTTCGATAATTGTTAAAATCTCAGTGAGCTCATTGTTTTCTAATTGTTTTTTATTCTAAACTTTTATGTGATGAATCCCTCTTTCATTACATTGAATCACAATCATTTGTAGGCACTGAAGAAGAGTTCATTTCTGCATAGTTCTTGATTCACTTTTTACTGTTCTGTTGCATTTGGACCTGTGTTGGGATGGTTTGTATTCAATGCTTTGCAAATTCTAAGAATACTTCTTTGTTTTGAAATTTAAATTATTCAATTGCAATTTCAAGGTTTTGTTTTTTCTTTTACTCCTCCCCTGATTATTGAGTTCTAATTTAGTCAAATTTTTATGCTTCTTAGTCTTTAGCATATTATTCTTGAGAATCTTTTGGTTACCATAATTCTCTATTCCACCTATAATCAATTGGTTATAGCTCCTGCAGTAGCAGTAACTCGGATAGAAATGATGTGTAGAAGCATTCATGCGAATAGCATGGCTGGTATCATTTGTTCACATTTTCAATGTTTTGCCCCAAACAATATAGCTTTCAATTATCATACATATTGCTCTGATTGAAAAAGATAAATGCAGTTCAGATTGACTGATGACGCATGCATAATCAACACAATTATTTGATTTGGTAAACCCTTATGGAATTGTCATAGAAAGCTATTTCACTGATAACGAGTGTAAAGAATAAGTGGCATATCTTAGTATGGTGATTTCTGTTGAACCTTCTATTTGTGCCTGGTTTTCATCCTTGATTTTCTTAATGTTGCTGATATATTGATGTCTGGAAATGCAGATTTCATAGTTGAGACTGGAGCTGATCTACCTGATGAAGACGTTGGTAGAAGGATGCACCGTCGCCCATTACCACTCCGGGAGGATGAACAAGAAGATGTTGAAGCTCTTGAGAGAAGCATTCAGGCTAGGTATGCAAGATCAAGTCACACAGAATATGATGAGGAGACAACTGATGTGGAGCAGCAAGCACTTTTGCCTTCAGTAAGAGATCCAAAGCTGTGGATGGTGAAATGTGCGGTACGATGATGATTTCCTGTGCATTTTAAGTTTTGAAAACTTGTTATTGGGCAGAAATGGTTAGTACATTAGCTGTGGAGTTCAACTAAGATCATGTTCATGCATGCTAGATTGGTCGTGAACGAGAAACTGCAGTTTGCCTCATGCAGAAATGCGTTGATAAAGGATCTGAACTACAAATCAGGTCTGTTATTGCCCTTGATCACCTTAAAAATTATATTTATATCGAAGCAGACAAGGAAGCCCATGTGAGAGAGGTGTGCGATCTTTTATTCTTTTGCTTTAATTTTTGGGTGGGTATTGTAGCTTTAGATGTCTACATATATTTCTGTTGACCAATTTTTATCTGCTTCAGGCTGTGAAAGGTCTGCGTACCATAATTGCAGCAAAGATTATGCTTGTTCCAATAAGAGAAATGACTGATGTTTTATCAGTGGAAAGCAAAGCGGTTGATCTTTCTAGAGATACCTGGGTCAGAATGAAGATTGGGACATACAAGGGTGATCTTGCTCAAGTATGCCTTTTTTCCTTTTCTACTTTCATGAGTATTCCCTTTTGAAAAATCTTAGTCTGACTGTGTAATTTCTATTTCATAGGTGGTTGATGTGGATAATGTGCGGCAGAGAGTCACTGTGAAATTGATTCCTAGGATTGACTTACAGGCTCTTGCTAATAAATTGGTATGGAATTGATTGCATTTGTTTTAGGTGTTTTTCTCATGGATTTTGCATGTTGAAAGCCCTACAATAAGATAGTGTTTTAATTTTCCAATGCAGGTATAGTTTGTTAGTTGTCTATATATGATTGTATTTTAACAGATTTACATGAACTATTTGGCTTTCTTTCCCGGTTCCATCATCTTTGATCTGGTCTTATACTGTTTCATACAGGAAGGAAGAGAAGTTGCAAAGAAGAAGGCTTTCATCCCTCCTCCTCGTTTTTTGAATGTTGATGAAGCTAGGTAGGTCAAATGGTTCCAATCTCTAGTGAAAAATCTACCACATTTATTTGTTTCAGAAAACTTAAGCTCACGTCTCGATATTTGTGCTTTTTTAGGGAACTTCATATTCGTGTAGAGCGCAGACGAAATTCAATCACTGGTGATTACTTTGAGAATATTGGGGGCATGTTGTTTAAAGATGGGTTTTTGTACAAAACGGTGTCGATGAAGTCAATTAGTGCTCAGAACATAAAACCAACGTTTGATGAACTCGAAAAGTTTCGGACACCTAGCAATAATGGAGAAGGTGAAATGGTTGGTTTATCAACTTTGTTTGCAAACAGAAAGAAAAACCATTTCTTGAAGGGTGATGCAGTTATTGTTGTCAAGGGAGATCTGAAAAATTTAAAGGGATGGGTTGAAAAGGTTGAGGAAGAGAATGTCCATATTAGACCGGAAATAAAAGGCCTTCCTGTAAGAATTCCGTCAATATTGGTATTCTTTGAGTTAAGTCTTTGATCACTAGTGTGCATGTAAGATATCTTATTGCTAGGTCATACTTGGCCTTCAATGATGTTTTGCAGAAAACTCTTGCTGTTAACGAAAAAGAGTTGTGTAAGTACTTTGAGCCTGGGAATCACGTGAAGGTTGTTTCTGGGACGAAGGAAGGTGCAACCGGTATGGTTGTCAAGGTTGAGCACCATGTTCTCATCATTTTATCTGATACAACCAAAGAACATGTAAGCAATACATCTTTTGAAGTCTAGTCCAGACCTAAAGAATATCTTTGTGGAAAAATAATTGGCATTTCTTATATTAGATCCGTGTTTTTGCTGATGATGTTGTTGAGAGCTCTGAAGTAACTACTGGTGTTACAAAAATTGGAGACTATGAGCTTCATGACCTTGTGCTACTAGAGTAAGTAGTTTTTCGCTGAAGGATTTGGACTTGTCTTTAGTTAATTTGGGGTCTTAACGTATTAATTATGTTTCAGTAACAATAGCTTTGGAGTAATTATACGTGTAGAAAGTGAAGCATTTCAGGTGAGTGACCTCTTTTAAGTGACCGTATTTTCACTGATACTCTTTTGACTGTTCTCATGGTCGTTTACTGTTTTTTAGGTTCTTAAGGGTGTTCCAGAGCGGCCAGAGGTTTCTCTTGTCAAATTGAGGGAAATCAAATGCAAGCTTGACAAAAAATTTAATGTGCAAGACAGATATAGGAATCCTGTTTCTGTGAAAGATGTGGTTAGGATACTTGAGGGTCATTGTAAAGTAAGATTCTCGTTTTTCATTTTGGTTTGTCCTAGTATTTACTTTATGAATTTTTAGTTTACTAATCATCCACTTCTATTAATTTAGGGGAAACAAGGCCCTGTAGAGCACATATACAAAGGAGTTTTGTTTGTGTATGATCGACATCACCTTGAGCATGCTGGGTTTATATGTGTTAAAGCTGATTCTTGTTGTATAGTGGGAGGATCACGTTCCAATGGGAACAGAAATGTTAGTCTTTTCTTTTCATTTTTTCGCTGGTTAATTCATGTGTAATTAACACCATTTAATTGAGGTAGTGAACTTGATTCAATCTTTTAGGGTGATTCTTTCTCAAGATTTGGTAGCTTCAAGACTCCACCATGTGTACCACCATCACCAAGGAGATTTGCTAGGGGAGGTCCTCCATTTGATTGTATGTTGGTTTTGTTATCCTTGTTTGTACAAACATGGTTTTTGGATTTGTCTGAATTTTCATTTTCTCTAGTTAAGTGATTAAGTTTCATTATAAGCTTGATGCTATTAGTTTCTGCCTATTCAAAACAGCCAGCGGGAGACACAGAGGTGGAAGAGGAGGGCATGATGCTTTGATCGGTACTACTGTGAAAATTCGACAGGGTCCTTTTAAGGGTTACCGTGGACGTGTTGTAGATATTAAAGGTCAATCAGTTCGAGTTGAGTTGGAGTCTCAAATGAAGGTTGTTACAGGCAAGTTCAGGTTAATGTTCGAAATGTTTTCTCCTTTTCTCTAGCATCTTTATGACTTATAGAACTTGTTCATGTCTGCAGTCGATCGCAATTTTATATCTGATAATGTGGTTTTTTCAACACCCACTCGGTAAATATGATTTCCTTGGCATCCCTTTTGTTGTTTTTTGACTATGAAAGCTCTCTTCTTACGTGTTCTGATGTTGTATGTTTATTTTTTCACCAGTGATACATCTCGATATGGTATGGGAAGTGAAACACCTATGCACCCTTCACGAACTCCTTTACATCCATATATGACTCCTATGAGAGATCCTGGAGGTACCTTTTTTTCATGTATTTAGTGTTTTCTTGTGCTTTTCAAGTGTGGATACTTCCATTAATAACTGATATTGTTATATACTAGGACCATAGTAATTGGTTACTTTTATGTTCTCTGTAGCAACACCAATCCATGATGGCATGAGAACACCTATGCGTGACCGGGCATGGAATCCTTATGCACCAATGAGTCCACCCAGGTTTATTTGTAGATTCCATTTATTGAGTGCATCCTGCCTCGGTGGTTTAATCATGCCTGGTTAATGATTGGGTTTTTATTATTATTATGACTGCATATTAGGGATAATTGGGAGGAAGGAAATCCTGCCTCTTGGGGAACTAGTCCGCAGTATCAGGTTAGGTTTTTTCCACAGTTTGGTGCTATTAGTGATATAGCTATTTTTCCTAACTGAAAATATATGAATTTGATTCGTTCTTTGTAAAATAACTGTAATGCTGTTCCTTTCAGCCTGGAAGTCCTCCTTCAAGGGCATATGAAGCACCTACTCCTGGTTCAGGTTGGGCTAGTACTCCTGGTGGTAATTACAGTGAGGCTGGAACACCAAGGGATAGCAATTTGGCTTATGGTAATTATATTTTGGCTTACTTTTGCTATTTGAATGTGTTGATGTTCTTTAGTGTTGCACTGTTGCTCATATTGTATGTTTGTTTCAGCCAATGCTCCTAGTCCTTATATGCCATCAACTCCCAGTGGGCAGCCTATGACGCCAAGCTCGGGATCCTATATTCCAGGTACACCTGGAGGGCAGCCAATGACACCTGGAACTGGTGGTCTTGATATTATGTCTCCTGTAATAGGTATTTTTTCTGTCTCCCCCACCTGTTTTTTTTAGAATACTGAACATTTTTTATTTGGGTCATTGCCTGGTGGTTCTGGATGTTTTTATGGGATTTAAATTTTATTTCCCATATAATTCATTAATTCTTTTTATACCTGATCTGTTTTGGTGAATGCTGAATAACTTATCTTTTTTATCAGTTCTTAAAATTTCTTTTATTAGTTCTCTGTTGTTAATCCTGGAATCCATTTTGAGTTTGTTTTTCATTATGACTGAAGAAATGAAGTCTTCGGTACTTCTGTAGTTTTTCTAGAATGCTTTAAGTTTATGTAAATTTATTTCCTGCATTGCAGTTCAAAACTTCTAAGAAAATGAAAGAAAAAAGTAAACTGTAAATATCCCTCCAATTTAACATTCAGTGCTTGCAGGTGCTGACAATGAAGGACCATGGTTCATGCCTGATATTTTGGTCAATGTGCACAAATCTGGAGATGAGACTCTTGGAATTATCCAAGAGGTGCGTCAGGTATGTCTTCCATCAATGTTCTAAAAATATTTGCCTTTTGCTTCTGTATAAATATACATTTACAAATTATTTTCTTCAGTGCTATGAAAATTGAAATGGTCTTGGTTTAATTTTTATTACAATTGCTTAATTGGTTATTATCTTTAATGATTACATATTTCAAATATATCTATGTTCTAAAGGTGCATGTACCATCCACGAATGTCCTTTGTTTGAAATACTTGCATTTCGGTTCAGTTTTTCATGTGTAGTCCTCTTAAAAGTTGTCCCCAAAACCAATAGTAGGCTAAGGAAATTGAATCCATGTTTAATTGAGAGCTGAGCATTGGTATTAATCAACTTTAGGCTATAGCTTATGGCATGAATTGTTTGGGTTTATAATTATAGATTATATGTTTGGTTATGGGAATAATCTTTTATTGTTAGATACAATATTTATACCTCTATGTATGTTATGACACGTTCATGTGTTCCTGTCTTTTTCATGTTATTTCTCATATTACGATTTAAATTTTTTTCTTGTTATACTTGTGTAATGTCTCAATTCATTTTATATCTTGCATGGTTTTTGGTAGTGGTTCAATTTAGAGGGCAAATAAGTGTTCGTAATTTGTCATAATGGTTCAATTTAGAGAAATTTGTGTTTTTATCGTGTATATATTATTTTTGTTTCCAAAGTATGACAATTTATGTGAAGTTTAACTTTTGTATTCATTTTTTATAGATTTTAAAATTTTCATGTGTCGGGTATTTATGATATTTTAACTCTTAATTTTCTGAAGCATAGTCAGGGCATATACTCTAGTATTGTAATAGATATTACCACAAAAAATGGTCAGCTTTTAGACCTCATGGGACCAAGCTGTTGTTGAAACCTCATCTGTTGTAAGGCATGTTATAAGGCACTGTTATTGACTAATGGGAGTGTTTGAAAAATAATTGATGGTCCATAAATACAGGATGGATCGTGTAAGGTGGGGCTGGGATCAAATGGCAGTGGCGATACCATAATTGTGATGCCGAGTGAGATGGAGATAGTATCCCCAAGGAAATCAGATAAGATCAAAATCATGGGTGGCTCACTTCGTGGGGTTACTGGCAAGTTAATTGGTGTGGATGGCACGGATGGCATTGTAAGGATAGATGACAGTCTTGATGTCAAGATTTTGGACTTGGTTTTGCTAGCAAAATTACCCTAATCAACATACAAAAAATAAACATCAAAATTAACAGTATATTATTACTATTATTTATTGATCAATTTTTTTGTGAGGAATTGTTAATAATATGAAAGCTCTCCCCCTTTCTCTCTCTGCATTGGTGCGTAGTCAAACTTATTTATTAGTATGAATGATTTGATTCTCAATTCTCAAATTTCAATGCAAGGTTGATGTAATTTTTGTTATGTATAAAAAATATGGGTGCAAGTAGCGGCAAAAGGTCGACCATGACTCTTTATTAGTATATCTATGCTTTTCCCTATTCAATGGAGATGGAGGGGCTATGCATGCATGTATTTGGACTTTTAATTAAATGTCACGGGATCAAGTAATGTTAAGCAAGACTGTGCATGTTTTCCAGCTGTTGTTTCTTTAGCGTTAAAAAAGCCTGAATTTATTTTATGGAATATCTTTCAGGATCTATTAATGATACTGAGGTCAAAGCCTAGACCTAGCATTTCATTATACCAATAATAGATGAAATACGATTGGATCAGAGGAGTCCAGTGCCTGTTATCGGCCTGGGTTGGCCTCCCCCCCTTTCGTTTTTCAAAAAATAATAAAATTATAATTTTATAATTATAATTGATATTTTATATATTTTTACAATTAAATTTATAAAATATTTTTATTATTTAAACTGAAATCGGGTTAGGCTGACATGTGAAAATTCTTATCCAGACTTGATCTAACTCAAATCGGGTTTATGGGTAGGCTATGGCTATACGACCCTTGGATAGTACTAGATAGGATATATAAAATAATGTGATTAAAATAATATGGGAAAATGGTTGAAAATCTCATACCATGAATATAAAAATTATTAAAAAGGTTTTTATCATTCAAGGCTTCGGTATTTAGCGGCTTCATAACAATAATTAAGTAAAAAAGCATAGTATGGGAGAATGGATGAGTTAATGTTGCTTGGGATGTAAGCTTTGTTGGCTTTCTCACATATTTTATATTTAATGTGGGTAACAACTACATGGAGACTGCCAACGCTTGAACACCACCTCACTACTGCTGCAACTCTTCAATCTTTAAGAGAGAAAACAATTTGTTGGCTTTGGACTGAGAAAAAAAACTCTTTTAATCAAGGAAGGATAGATTTTGTAACAATGACAGGACGGCCTTGGAATTGGATACGGAAGAAGGTTCAATTAACCACATCATGCATTAGAGATGTGTATATTTTCCAGGGAATTGTTCATTGAGATGTCAGATGCAGACACTTCAATTATAAACCTTAAATCAATGAATCAAATTACATTTTCCCACCATCAAAACCATATTCTCTCTTATCAAATTAATTGGAGCCTGATCATCCATTTCAATCACATAAAGAATTTAGTCCTACAATCAAACTCTCTCTCTCTCTCTGCCACTACAAATCAAGGTTTGCCACCATTTTCTTCTGGAGAAACCCCCTTATTCCTTTATTACCCTATTGGACAAGCATATTCTGAAACTCGGAACAACTTGAAACTGTATCACACTTTGCTGTATGGTTTACAGTGTTCTCATTCATGAATGGGAGGATGTGTATTGTTCGGCAGTCTCCGGCCATGGACGAATGAACTGAACAAATGCAAGGCTCTTGATGGTTGTGAATATGGTACCATATGTGCAGCCCCCCTCACAGTGGCAAAGGTCAACAAATTTCCGTATTCAGTCACCCATCCTCCAACCTAACCAAAAAACATAGACCCAAGAAAATGAAAGAAAGTTGCAAACTTTAAAAGCATAACTCTTTAGATTTGTTGGCAATCATTAAAAACCTGCTGTTTGTGAAACCAAGCTCCATATGGGACTGTAATCTTGAACTTCAAGTCATGAGCTAGTTCACGAACCAGTGTCCTCGAGCCAAGCAATGGCACTACCGAGTCTTGATCCCCACTGCAATCATTAGTTTTGACTAATTATACACACACACACACACATAATTATAGCATCCATGCTCTATGTGCGAAATAATGTAAAGAGATTCTGTATTTTACCTGAATATCCAGACAGGAATGCCATTCAGGATAATTTTTTTGAGAATAGGAAGGATGTTTATGTTACCATCACTGTCACTGTAGCTTAAACGACTGTTCAGTGCACACACAAAAAACCACCATCATGGCGTAAAGGATCATTAGAAATTCTAAATAATACTTTTATAAAAAGCAAAACATAAAGCATGTCACTGATTTAAGATACCATAAGATCCATTACATACTATCCTTAGGATAAATGTTGACACAACTCCCAAACCCAGTATCATATTTGAACTTACCCACTGCACATACTCCAATCATAAGGTAATTTGGTGCGATTAGCATGAAGTGCCATCTGAACCTCAGGTAGGTTTAAGTAGAAACGCCTTTCAAAGCTCATACACACGTCAATACCAATACTTATCTTCGTTGCCTGTGTATATCAGGAAAAGTTAATCATTGCAGAGGTGAAAAAAAAGAAATGACGGATACGGGGTTTAATTCAGTTAGTTCAAGCAACTACTTGTAAGAAGGAAGAAAGGAAAAGAGAAGTATACCATTTTCCGCAATCTCAATTCTTGTTCGACGAGAGATGGATAACAAATATCTAGGAGAACATCATAATTGTTTACATAATTACCAACGATTCTATTTGCTTCAACTATGGCTTGGTAGCAGGGGTGGGATACATTATGAGGACTCTCAAAGACATAGTCATCGAAATCACATTCATTCATGATTGTAAGGCCAACTTCATCAGAAATCATCCCATGTGACCAGAAGAATTCATATGTTGCTGGAACATCCCGATCAAGTCGTAGAAGAGGATTCCCAATCTAAGGTCAGAAAAGAAAATTAATAAATGAAACAAGCCAAGTAAAAATGTTAAACAAATCAAAGGAAGAACCACAAGATCCCAATATCATCTTCTCTTTTATTTCTTATCAAAGAACATAGGGTAGTGCAAGTTTTCTTACAGCAACTCCTTTGATGTTAAACTTAAAACCCTTTGATCGTGCATTATGATCCAGTAGAACTTCAGCCAACTGTGGTATGTAATGTCCTGTACGACAACGGGTCATGCAACTGTAAAACCTAATCAAGGTAAAAGGTGGATTGAAAATTTTCTGATTACTGCCTTAAATAACAACAATACTAAGACTTGATACCAAATCTAAAATATATCATATTCTATTTTGATACTGTAAAAGAGTAGGAAATGACATAGAATTTTGCTATTGCATCTGATTTTCCATGTAGAAACATGTAGTTGTAGATAGGCATTTTCCAAAGTGTTTCTGTAAACTAAACTTACCTGCATAGCTTTCTCCAGTAAGAAACAGTTCTCTGGACTTGAACTCTGGGAACTTCTCATACCATTTCATCATGAAAATATACATATCCTTGGCTGACAGGAAAAAGAGATAAAGTTCTTAACAATTTTTTTTCTCCAAAACTGTAAATTTCAGTATCTATCAATGAAGCTTGTTGCAGGAATTATCCTAAGATCAGTTGATGAAATCACATTACCAGTGGAAGCATCCCCACGGTTATAATCTGAAGATGTATTTGAGTAAGACCAGCCTACACCAACAGGGGACTCAACAAACAGGAGATTTGATGCTATTGAGAACAAAAAGAAAAAAAGAAGAAAGTGAGAACATTATTTGTATTCATTAACAATCAAATACTGAAATCTCATTGCATTTTAATGCAATAAACATATTTTGTACCTTTGTTCCATGACATTGAATTTATTCGAAGGCTTCGGCCATCACCTCTAGGATAAAATGGACCCAATTCTGTAAAAGCACCCCCTCCCACGGAGGAACACCCTGGCCCTGAAATGGAATTTGAGGATAACAATCAATATAAACAGACAATCATCTCTATTCCCATGGCTACAACATATCATCACTCTCTCTCTCTCTCGCAACACGTTTGAACTAGTTTTGAAGCTAAAATCAGGATCTCCACTTTTAAACATGACCAAGTTCATAAGCTCAAACATGAATGAGAGAGAAATACAGCAGGAGCAAGGTCTATTACCCCCGAATTTAGGGCGTTTTGAATACAAATATACTCAATGTTCTAGAGTTTTTGTTTTTATTTTTTTTACATATATTTAGACTCTCAAAAGATACTCTTTCAGAATAAGTTAATAATACCAAGTATTGATAAAAGGAACCAAAGTACAACATGTGGGAGAAAACGGTGCTTTCACACAACGAAAATGAATCTTCACCCCGGAAAGCCAGAAAACAAAACCAAAAAAAAATTTAAGTACTAAATTGAAAACAATGTGAAAGAAGAAAGAATGAAAGTACAACTACACAACAACCGCGCAGACAACAATGGGAACATATTTCATATCAAAACTCAATAATTCAGTCCACAAAGCAGCAACAACAACAACAACAAAAAGATTTGAAAATAATGGACTTAAGATTCAAGTTTTATAGAAGAGCAAAAAAGCACAGAACCTCCATTGAGCCAGAGAGTGAGGGGCTGCTTCTCAGGGTTCTTATCAGCTTCAACGAAGTAATAAAACAAGCTCCTCCCAGCCTTTACATCTACATCAACATACCCAGCATACTGCTTAAACCCCACTGGCGGCTGACCAGGTAATTTCACTACTAGATCCTCCGCTGGATACCCTTTCACCCCCACTCCCACCGCCACCGCCGCCAATGCAATGCTAAAAAAAACCCCACCAAACCTATTCCACCTACCCATCTCAAAATACCCTTTATCTTCACACATATGAATTATACCTCAGAACCCTATATAATGTCAGGAAAAACACCAAAAAAGTACATAAATGAATAAAGTAAGGGAAAAAAAAGAAAGAAAGAAACAGAAACAGAAAATATAATTACGATGATGATAATGATAACATAAGCAATATCTTTAACCAATATATATACAAATTAACATCTAATTTCTGCTACATATACCTACAAGTAGCACGTGAATTCTGGGTTTGCTTGTAACAAAAAAGAAAAGTAGAGTATAATACGATTATTATATATAAATTTTTAGAAATGAGAAGAGATCTGAGTTGTGCTGAATATAGGAACACTTGCTATAAACAGATTTATAGGGGTTTGAATTGAGGAAGGAAAGAAGCTTCATCCTTACAGTTGCTGCCAAGCTGTGTTACCGTTTACTACCTACCTATTACTACCCTTTTCTTTTTTTCTTTTTTTCTTTTTTTACTGTAGGCCAAAACAAAAGCATGCAAAACCTAGTCTTATTTTTAATCTAATATCCGTAATTAAAAAAAAATATGTACGTATAATTGTATATAAAATTAGACTGTGAAAATAAAATATCCTTAATTTAATTTATTATTTTATTTATTTTGATTTTTGAATAATTTATTATTATTTTATTCCTTTGACAGTTTAAGTATAATCTTATTTAGATGATAGTTCCGCAATTGAGATGGTAATTTAATAATGGATAAGTTGGTAGATATATAAGAATAAAAAAATAAAAATAAAAAAAAGAGATACCCCTTGGCATCTTCTAAACTGAACAGATTCTGATTAATAATAATAATAAAAAAGATGGACAAAAAGTCTCACAACTTTTGCAGTCAAATAAGTCAAAGAAAGGAAAAGTCGCTATTTCGGCTTTAACTTTTGGCTGCTCCATGCAAAGTGGGTTTTAACATGATTTGGGGAGATTGAAAGGCACGGACCAATGGTTGAATAGGTAGGGAGCTTTCTATTTTTGTTTACAAAATCAAGGCTAATCCTTTTACAAGTTTTGTTTTCTATTACAGGCCCCAATGTCTTCAAATTCCATTTCTCATCAATCAACTCTACCCTTTCTCTTTCAATTATTCATAACAATTATTTAAATTTTAATATTATAGATATTAGCTTTAATTTTACTAAAAAAATTAATATTTATTATTTAAAATATTATTTTTAAATAGCAAATTTTATCTTTATTCCCATTTAATACTAGAGGATCTAATTTAATCCAATCTTTCTTATAGTAGAGAGACTTTGCATGTATTAAACTCACAAGCTTAGTAGTTAAATTCATCTTTGAACTATAATTAAAATATTAATTTAAAACATTTATATTTTTCAAAAAATATGAAATTTATAATTTTTTTCTAGAATTATAAAAAAATTAACATTAAAATTGTGGGAAAAAAAATAAAAATTCATAAGAGATCTTATTTATATATATATAAAATAAAATAAAGCATGAAATCCCATTGTCTAGCTGCAAAGCTTTTTACTGTATGGTATTGGTCCTTTTGTTCTCTTTCACTTGATGAAAAACAAAGTTTTCTGCTCATATTTTTTATGTTTTTTTAGTTTAGAAATCACATAACATCATATAAATATTATAATTACAATTATGCTAAAAACAATAGAGACCTCGTCTATATTGAAAAGAATATTTTAATGTTAAAATGTCTTGATGAATTGATTCAAAAGTTTACAATCGTCACAACTATTATGAGAATGAAAAAAAAAAAAGAATAGAAATGAAATTCAGTTTATACTCTATATGATGAATTTTTAAAGTTTATACTTGCTTATTAATGAAGTGATTTCATGACCCAATGATGTTAATGGTTTTGGTTGTGAACTGATATTTCCAAATAATTTTCCAACAATGATAATTTGTAGAGTAAATTGCAGTCGTTAATAGAAAAACATATCATTTTTTATTTTTTTTAGCAATTTTTTCTAGAATTTTATGAATATGTTGAATTTTCAACAACTTTTCATATAATTAAAATTTTAAAAAATTATTAACTTTAGAAAATAAATTATGAATTTTACAATTTTTAATTCTTTTAATTTATTTTTTTTGAATTTGTTTGGATTTATCATTAAAAAAAAAACTAAGAGTATGAAATAGATATTTTAGTTATGATAAAATTAAACACCTATCACTTGTTATTTACATACTATGTAATTCAATGATTTTACATCACATTGCTAACTTAACAAAGAACCAAAGAGTGATGGGTTGACCTATCGGAACGTAGCATGTAGTAATCCATATTTATAACCCACTTGTTCCTTAGCAAAGGGATCTAGACATTCTCTCAATTTTGGCCACATTGCAGACATCAGGCAAGACCACTTGCTGCGAGGAAGCGACGGCAACTGAATTATTGGCTTCAACCACCAGATCAATATTAGCTCAGTTCTGAATTTGGAACTAATGGCTATGGTCAATGGTCTCACTATTGCTTGGGAAGCCAGATTTCACATGGTAGAGTTGGAGAGTGATTATTCTACTACTATAGATCTCCTCATGTGTAACAACAATGGTCATGAAGCTCGACATACATTGGATGAAGTTGAAGGGAAATTTAATAGAGATTAACAAGGCAGGTTCAAGCATATTTTCAAAGAGATAAATAAGGTTGCAGATCATATGATAAAAATTACCAATACTTATGACTCTTTATCTTTTCATAGATTTAGGCAACCGCCCATGGATATCTGCAAATTGTTATTAGATGATCTTAACAGTGTTGCGCACACTGCAGTTTGTGATGTTAAATTTTTAAGTTTATCAAAGCTTGGCCCTCACTTTCACACCAAAAAAAGGTGTATCTCTTAATTATTGATTAAGAGTTGTGATTATTGAAAGAACACCAATTTGAACAGAAATGTTTATTACTAAAATAAATTTGTGTTTGTATGAATAGGTAAGAAGTTTTTTTATAAATACGATTTAAAATTCATTTGGATTCATAGAAAAAAAAATATGGAGAACAATTTATTTTATTCTCCCGTTATTCTAAAAAGAATTATTATAAAATTTTGGTAAAAAATCACTCTGTCTTTTTCAAATTTAAAATTGAATAAATTAGTCACTCTAAAAAAATTGAAGCAATTATTAATCTCTGTTAATTTTGAAAGTGAGTAATTAAAGACAATTAATCATGACATTAATGTCTTTTATCAATCGTACATAATCTTGATTGGTATAATAATAAGTTTATCCCTCGATGTTTACATATTTTATTAATTTAGTCTTAATTCTAAAAAATTCAATAAATTTAGCCAAATATTTACACATTTATAAAAATACCACAGACTAAATTTGTTAAATCATGACCAAATTGATAGAATGTGTAAATTATAATAGCTCAATTTATTATTATACGAATCAAATTTATGTAAAATTGACGAAAAACATTAACATTGTGATTAATTGTCCTTTGTTGCTCACTCTCAAAATTGACAATGACTAAATTACTCCGATTTCTTTGAAATGGGTTAATTTGCTCGATATAAAAATTGAGAGGGACTAGAGAAATTTTTTTATTCAAAATTTATTTATAAAAATTGATATTCTTATTATACACTACTCAATGAATTGTTTTCTTATGCACAAAACACATATAATTATTAGGCTTTATTTATTAATAATTTTTTACATACCAACATATGATTAAAACAAATAAAACCTCAAAGAAAATAAAATATTTATATTTTCCGAAGCCTTTATTAATTACTCATAAACCAACAAAAACATTTGTTGAAGTTAAAAATACCTAGTAAAGTTATCATTTTTGGTTAGTGCGCCTTTATGGTAATCCACTATTGATGTTGACCTCAGAGTTAAATTGCACAAACGTAGCTATGTCTACTAGTGGGACAAGATGCTGAGGATGCTTCTCACCTCTTTTGGCGTTGCAGTCACATGCAGGCTTTGTTCACAACACTGGAACTGGTAGCTTGTCGCGATTTTCTCAATTGAAAGATCCCATGAGTAAAATAAATATTCAAAAATAGTAATTAAAAAAATAACTAATTTTTTTTTACTATTACATTTTAATCATTTATATTTAAAATATTATATTTTAGTCACTTATATTATTATTTTGTTACGAAGTAGTTACATTACTGTTAAACTGTGTTACCTCCCTAATGGCAATCCTACATGACAGTCTAAATGAGTTTTAAATACCAACTTAGATGTCGAGTTGTTAGGATAAAAATATGTTTTTAATTAAATAAATTTAATTTGAACTACCACGTGAGATAATCAAGTTGGCATTTAAAATATATTTAGATTGCCACGTAGAATCATTGTAAGGGAGGTAACGGAGCTTAACGGTAGAGTGACTACTTCGTAACAAAACGATAATATAAATAACTAAAATGTAACATTTTAAACATAAATAACTAAAATATAATTTAAAGCAAATAAAAATAACTATTTTTATAATTTACGGTTAAAAAAATGAGTTTAAAAATAGAATGTTAGGTGGGTAGTGAAATTGCAACCAAATAAGTAACTACCTTCAACGATTAGTAGCTGTAGCAAATACACACTCCATTATAGAAGGAAATTATGATTCAAATTTGGGTGTTAAATTCAAAGTTGCGACTTTCACTACAAGGGTGGTGTGAATTTTACACGGTTAAAGTGTTCATTTAACACTATATTGATACTCGTTTAAATAATAACGTCGTTTTAACACTTTAAAATATATAGTTGGAATAAAAGAGATATTTTCATTCCTTCAAATTCATCTTTCGCTGTGTGTTTAATATCAAGATTTGCTTAGAATAATGGTTGAAATTTTCATTTAGCATTCAGATGATATGGGTTTAAACCATCTCATTTCTTTTCTCTTTCTTAGGTAACATTTGATACGATAAAAAGTAATCACTTTCTTGAAAATTTAACTAGTTGGATAGTAATTCTAATGTTAGGTATATCAAATTTTATTTATTTTTCTTGAAATCTAACTTTTCCTTAAGAGTTACTTTCTCATAAATATGGTAATGTGATTCTTATGTTAAAAGGTGGAAAAATTATTTTATTTTATATGTGGTTCCTTTATTTTATTTTATTTCTAGCTATAAATTTGATTTACCATTTGTATTTGTATAAATACTTTTTCTTTTGTAGAATATGAGTATAATTGTTTCATTTAAGCTGTGCCAGAATTGTGGGTTAGACCGTTTATGGTTTTATATTATTATGATTTAATTATTTGTAGTTTTCTTCATAACAATACCTAGAATCAATTATTATTTTTATATTCTTATAGGTTGACGTGATTTCAAATATTTTCTTAAATTTATTTTAAAACATTTTTTTTATATATTAATTTTATATATGCACTATTATATTTAAAAAATATATGCGAGACAAATTTGAAACAATTTTGCTTTCAATTAAAATTATAAATTAAAAAATAATTTAAAAACTATCAATTAAATTTGATCATTAAATATTTAATCCAAATATTTGTTAAGAATAAAGTTTATTATAAAAATTAAAAACATAAATATTACCTTTTATTTAATAATATTAAATTCATAAATTATTATTATATTATTAAAAAAGTACTTAACGAACCAAATATGATAATGTAACAATTTATTGTGATTTTAATTAATACCTTTTAATGTATACCAAATTTTCTCATAATTACATTCTAAAAAATCATAATATAAAAAGCAGAAACGCTACTTTAATTAATATTGTAAAGATAAATAAAAGGTGTTTATCAATTAATTCCTTTTAAAGAGTAGTTATCTCACTTAAGTTGTAAATTGATGTAGGAAAAGGGGTTGTCCAAATTTAAATTTGGACATGATGTGAACAAGTCATTTATCAAGAATGTAATGTGTGTTTGGCAGTAAGAAAAGAAAATCACAAATTCACCCTCCAAATTCTTTCCCAAATCTCTTTTTCCCCTGCTTTTTAGCCCTTTATTCTTCAACCTTTTTTGTCATGCAAATCCTTCTAAAATCTAAACCCGTTACTGCATTTACCCCATTTTCGTCTGCATCACATTGTCTTTACTCACAGTGGGGGCATGCTCCAATTATCCCTTCTAAAATCTAAACCCGTTACTGCATTTACCCCATTTACGTCTGCATCACTTTGTCTTTACTCACAGTGGGGGCATGCTCCAATTATCCAAAGTTCCAAAACTGAAACAGCAAAAGGAGCTTTCTTTTTTATCATCATCATCATCAAGGCGCGGGTAAATGCTACTTTTCCCCTTCATAAAGGAAAAGAAAAAAAGATGATAGCAAAGAATGCATGAGCTTTCTGATATCACGAGCAAAGTAACCCATTAAAAAGCTTGCGGCCCCTCCAATTCTTCTTCTCCATCATTAGGTAGTGTCAGAACAGTTTTCCCCCTTATGCATGTCAAAAACTGAAGCAATAAACTTCACCATTTCTAACCTTTCTTATCTTTCTACTTTGGTGGAGGTACCAGAAACCCACCTCATCATTCTCAATTATATACATTTTAACTCATATTTTTCTATCTTTATGTCCCTCCTTTTGAAGGAAAAAAAAGAGTGGAACATGGAATCTTTTTACTTCTCTTCTCACAAAGGTCAAATCCCCACCATTTTCGTACATAAGAACTACAGACTAGTAAACAGAACTTGTTATACTGAACCTTATTGTATTCCCATCTTTGTAATGATAATGACTTTTAAGTTGATGACATTTAATTTCTAAAATTGGCTTTCTAGCAACCATTATTCTTCACATTTGAGTTTGTCCATGACTCTAAAATAGGCATCTAATTATTCAACAGTAAAAGTCAACTTCTCCTACCCTAAAAGAAATCAAAACTGTCATTCTGCTAAAGCTTAATTGTGGGATCAGAAAACTATTTTGTACTTCCGAATCATCATCTCCAATGTTCAATAATTATGATTTTATGTATGGTTATTTCTTCAATTTTTAGGTGGAAAGTATAATAAAAATATTTACCTTAACATATGCTAATTTTTAGGTAATTTTTATACATTTGGAATTTAATCATTTTACTTTTATTTGTAGGAATTTAACCCCTTGCTTTTCACATTTAAAAAAGTAAGTCAAATTATTAACACAGTTAAAATTTTTCTGTTAAATTTAGATTTATTAAAATATTGTTTTTGTTAGATAGCTACCAAATGAGTAGTTTAAACAAAAACATTAAAAACAATAAACAAAGAACATTAATGTAATTAATATATATTATTTTTAAATCAATTTATTCGAAAAATACAAATATACCATACCAAGAGAAATATCCCATTCCAGCCTAAGAGCTCTATATCATCCATTTCAATAACCGACTCCATCCCATTATCAGACTTTCACCTATTTATTAGTTTATCATCCAGGCAATAATATTACATTCTGAACAACTAAAATCCAAAAAGTTGTTAAAATTTTCCAATCAATAGATTGAAAAAGATCGCAAAAATAAAGGTCAATTGTACCAGAATGAAAGTACTAACCTGGGAGGTTAAAGATTCAAGGCTCGAGATTTATAACTCATCTCCAGTACACAGCATCCAAGTATCCTGTCAAATTCCCAACTAAACTACTACGTATGCTTTTTTTTTTTATTAGTTTTTTTCCCCTTAACAAATGCATAAACAACCAAATTATGAGCTTAAACAGGACTTGTCAAATTAAATACAGTGATGAACATATCTTTACAACACATACTTGGAGACAGATTGAGAGAGTCAATTTCAAAGGCTGGATGATAATGTTAATAAAAATCACCAACTGCTTGACTATGCATGTTGTGCGAGGGGAAAGGGAAGAAAATAGAAAAGAAAAGAGAAAACATTCATATTTCAGAATACAATCGAACTAAACGTAAAGAATCGAAGCTAGTCTCTAGACGCCATTCCCTCTGCTTTTTGCTAAGTGGTCTTCCTTTCCCAGCTTTTTCTCGATTTATTCTCACGTCAGCTAAACCCCAGACGCAACATTTTGCTTCCATATCAGATGAGACCAGCCTGAACACACCATCAGCTTCCGAAAGTTTACCGCTGTCAGCTACCTCAGTCACATATTTCACATACAGAGAGCGGTCCTTGAACCGGTCTAGATCCTGTGGTATTCGAACTACTCTTTCAACACCAGGGGATGAAACCTGCAAGTAAAACAGGTTTTTAGATCTGACAACTAAATGATTTAAGTGTGATGTGTAACCAAATACAAGTTTCAGCTTTAAGGCATTAATCACCAAAGGGTGTAGCAGATATACTAATTTCTGCTCCTAAAAAAACCATGGTACTTGGCCATGTCTGGAATTTAGTGTACTTAACCTAAGGCTGCCTGCTTTAAGTGGTCATTAAATAGGTTTGCCCATTCAGAAAAGATATTATTTTGACCACAATCACAGAGAAATAATGGAAAGCACAATAATAGTGATTACGAAACATCATCACCTCCAAGGTTATATTCTCTTCTACTGATCGAGCAAGTTCAGCTTCATCCAATTTTGCTCTGTAGCTTACAGAAAAAGCTTCAATGTCTTCCATACTGGGGGAACCAGATCTGTCGGATCATTATAAATTAGAATCGAGAGGCATTCTTTGATTTTTTAAGAAGATGGTTTATACTGGGAAGAAAAATAGTAAACAGCCCACTGAGAACAACTAAATTACACAAAACTTAAAGAAATCATGACACTGGTTAATTTACAAAACTTAAAAGAAATCATGACACTGGAAGCTATATTAATAAACAAAAGGCCATCACAAATTCTTTGATTTCACATGCTAACATGGCACTTTGCAAGGCTAAAGGGACGACACCACTCCATGAATTTTTAGAACCAGCAGCATAAAGGAAACCATATCAGAAGTAAAAAGATACCATCAATATGGAAATTCAACAGCTTGAAGCTTAATTGCTCATACAACCTCAAATCTTACCATAAGAAATTAGCAATAGTTGAATGATTAACCAGTAACTTAAAGGCTCCACTTTCAATAAGATGCTAAGCATTAAGATGGGAAATGTTCAAGAATACCCCATTAAATTTATGTGTACCATTCAATATTAAAACTTTGATTATTCATTAGATGATTCCTGCAAACAGAACTCCACACACTCAGGTGTAACAGTATAACAAGATTGTCAGGAAAAAATATCACCACATTATTAATTAAGAAAGCAGGTTTACCAGCATTTCGCAATTGAAAGAAAGAAGTGCCAATAAATGCTTACTTATTTGTAAGCCTTTCAATGCGGACTTGAATGGAAGAATTCAACAGCGTTTTGAAGGCATATATACCCAAATCACCACCAAAGGATTGACATACATCCTCAGCTAACAATAAAGCTTCTTTATCCCACCATGTTCCAGCAAGTGAAATTCCTCCTCCTCCAGCTCCATCATCGACCTTAAAAATATACACTCATGTTTTAGCAAATTGGGTAAGCTTTGACCAAAAAAAATATAGGAAATGTTGCCAATAACTATTGTTGTAGAACACTAGAACTTACATAAAGTTCAGTTTCGTCTTCTGTGTACTCTTCTTCAAAGAAATCATCATCATCATCATCATTGTCTATCATCAATTCATCTATGCAGTCAAGAAACATTCATTTAGACATGAGAAGTTCATTCAACATGTAACGAACTCTATTAAAATTGTAAAGAAAGAAATAGGCAAACATTATTCGGTAGAAACTTTAAGCAAGTAACATAAGCAGGGGTAGAACAAAGCTTAGTCAAGTCAATTCTCAATACAGTATAAATCTCGTCTCTCAAGCTCCAGTCTGACTGTAAATTCAACATGGCAACATGCTCAATCGAGTTTTACTTTTCAAACTTGAGCTCAACTAAGGAGAGAATTCAAGTTAATAGAGCGTATGTATACTTACCTATAATTGATATTTATATATATAGCTTTCAGAGAGAAAAAAAAAGGTGCTGCTAAGATGCTTGTACAGGACTACTCGAGTTAAACCAGCTCAAGCTCGATTCGACTAGTTCCGAGCATTTCCCGAGTGGAGTCAGCTCTCAACTCACCCCCCCTTCCCGAGGCTAAAAAAACCAGTAATTTTTTTTCTTGAAATTCCTAACTTCTGTTTACCTTTCATTAGCAACCACATTGAGCAGAAATACTGTAGCTAAAAAGAAACCAACAATCACGCACCCATAGAGCAAATGGGTATGTAGTATTCATAAAATTACCATCTTCGAAGTCATCAAAAAGAAGCAGCTCATCTTCCTCGCCATCGTCGTCCATTGAAACTTCTTCAACAAGGGTTGGTTCCAAAAGCGGCTCAGACTTGGAGTTCTTCTTCCTGGCGTGAATTGCAAACGGAGAAGAGGACTTGTTTGAGATTCTAGCCAAACGGTATGTCCGAAACGGGGACGAAACCTTGTGTGCTGAGCTTGGAGGCTTGTAAAAGCTATAAGTAGTGGCGGTGGATGACGGTGATACCGGTGGTGGAAGTGGAGGCGGAGGTGATACTGGAATTGCAAACTGCTTAAAATTCCAACCCGAAACTAATAAATCCATTCTTGAAATCACCAATAATTTGAAAGAGTGTTGATTTTCGTTTCTCCTGAATGCTATGAACAACAGTGCTGTCAAGGCAAATGTGTCTGAGGATATAGAACGAAGCGAAACAAAAACGCAATTCCTATGGAAAGAGTTTGCTAAACGGTGTCGGATACTGGTTAGTTTCGGGTTTTCGGCTTTGTTATCAAGTATTTATTCTTGGGCCTCTGCCGTTTCGTGATGGGCTAAACTGTATCTGTCCTTTCTAAAGCCTAGTACATGTTTATTTTAAATATTTATTTTATTTGATACCTAATTTTTTGATAATTGACTTAGGCCTTATTTGATAAAGTATTAAAATAAATTCAATTAACTAAAAATTAATTTTTTTAAATTAATTTTTTAAATACATTTGGTAATATTAAATAAAAAATTTTAGAAAAAATTGTGGAAAATGATAAGTAGATAAAGACTTATTTATCACTTAATAGAAAATAAATTTAACTATTTTTATTTTATTTTATTCTATTTCAGGGTTTAAATACTGAAAAATTAAGTATTAAATTTATATTATAAAATTATTTGATATCTGTGATTGATAAACTGAAATTTAATAATTTTGGATGGTTTTAGATGAAAGATAAATATATTAACTTGGAAATTTTATTCAACACTTTCTTGTTGAAATTTTTATATTAAATAAAAAAATTTAAAATAATTATCAAACACATTTAAAAAATTAAATGTTAAAAATTTTCATTTTCAATGATTTATCAAAACAGTCTTAGTAAAAATTAAGCATTTTAATTTTTGAAAATTCATTATTTCATAATTTAAAACATATTAATATGGTATTATTTATTTTATTTTGAATAGTTTTGTATAAAAGTTAAAGATAATATTTTGAATATTTTAATTTAAATAAATTGAGGAAATAGTTTATTTTAAAAATAAATTTTGAAAATGTTTTCAACATTAAGTGATAAGTAGCTATCTATTTATCATATTAACATTTTTTTGTTGAAAATTTTACATTAAGTAAAAAGTTAATAAGGGTATCAAACGCACTTTCGTCTAAAATTATATTATCTTTTATCAAACAATCTAATTATAATTAGTATTTAATTTTAAGTAATACACCAAATAGATATTATAACTTATATTTAACACTTATCACTTGGGGTAGAAAATATTAAGTGGATTTTATTTTATTAAAATTTTAAATAAATTATCTCTTTTTTTAGAAAAAATAAGATATTCAAATTACCATATTTATCTTTTATCTAAAATTATCTAAAATAATATAAAACATTATATTAATAATATTAAAAATAAAAATAGATAGTCTTTTAAAAGTAAATATTTACTTTTATCAAAGAGCATAATTATATTCAATACTTATATACACTAATTTGCAAAATAATTTTCTAATATAAATTCAGCACTTATAAAACATAGTAAAAATCTAGTACTTAACTTTTCAACATTTAAATTTTAGTTTATCAAACACACCTTAATCTTAACTTTTCGGTACTTATTTTTTCAGTACTTAAATTTTCAATGGATCAAACATAGCCTTAGTTTAAAAAAATAAAAAAACATTAAATTTCCATAAAAAGTTAAATATAGGTGAAGTGATAATGAAATTGTATTTTTAATGCTATTGAACACATGTTTGGTCTTTAGATTTATATTTTTTAATTGTTTTATTCAAACACACAATCTCTATTAATTTTAAACTATTTATATCTCTATTAATATTAAATTTTTTATAAAGTTTAATATCATAAGTCAAATGGATATAAATTCAGTTGGCTAATAACACAAATATTTTTACTTTATAAAGTAAATTGTATTTATTTTGTAGGTATTTTTATCATTTTATATTTTTTATATAGAAAAAATAAAAATAAAAATACACATAATAAAATTTTAACTCAAGCCCCTATAAATTTCAATATTTTTACTTTACCATTCAATAAAAGATACATTTGTTATTTATATCAAGCTTTTATAAATATATTTATTACATAATTATCCCACATTGTGAGTGTATCATAAGGTGTGTTTGTTTGATGTAAAATATTTTAAATAAAATGATTTTCTTATTTTCTAGTGTTTAGTGGTGTAAAATCAAATGGGTCAAAGTAAAATACCTTCCGAATCAATTGAGGGAGAATGCATTTTTCTTGTAAAATAACTTGCGAGTGTAAAATCCGTAAAACATTTTACACAATTTTTAACTCTTGTGTTTTAGGCTCTCTTTGCTTCTCTTGCTAAACTCGCTTCCTTATTATTCCATCTTATTCGATTTTCTTTGAGAAACAAAAGCCCTCAATTATTGTTGGTCTCAATTCAAGAGTGTCATTCCCTTTAATTGTTACAGAGCGATTTTAATTCATGCTTTGTATACTTACTCTAAGAAAACTAGAAAGTTAGTGTTACAGATCCGCCCGTGTCACAGACCGTGTGAAAACAGGACATACATACTGACTTGTACCACACGGCTGAGGACACGCCCCTGTGCCGGACCGTGTGAAATCTAAGAGGGTTACTGACTTGGGTCACACGGCCGGCCACACGCCCATGTGCCAGCCTGTGTGCCTCACACTGTAATAGCCCAATTTTAGTAAAATCGGAATAGTGGTTTCGGGACCACAAATCTGAACCCGAAAAATGAAATTATTTAAATTTCATAAAATGATAGGTATTATGATAGGAATATTGCATGAAAAAATTTATAGAAAAATTTTATTAATTATGTGTCTAATTGTAAAAAGGACTGAATTGAATAAAATGTTAAAGTTGTATACTAAAAGCTATAGGGATTATATAGCTAGAGAATTCAAAATGTGAGGTCCTTATATGACAATTAGACCATTGAAGAAAAACATGTAGATATTTTTAATGAGTCATCCATGGAAAAATGAAAAAAGGTAAAGAACTAAATTGGAAAGTGGAAAAGTTAAATGATATTAATTAAATTAAATGAAAAAGTATCATTTTATCATCTTCTTCCCCAAAAATTCCATGGAAACCCTAAGAGAGAGAAAGGAAATTTCTCAAGCTTGAATTGGTTAGTTCTATGTCCTGTTTTTAGTAATTTTTATATTTTTTAGATCGAGAAAGCTTAATTTCTTCATTTGGGTGATTAAATTGAAAGAAAATCAAAGTTTATAAAATTAACCATGTATGAATATGCTGTAAATTGAAAGTTTTTGATAGAAAATGAAAGATTATTGATAGATAAACCACTTTTACAAAGTGATTTTTAGTGAAAGCATGTGTAGGGACTAAATTGCAAAATAGTGAAATTCTTGGAAAATTCTAAAATTTATGAAATACATGTGCTGTAAAAGTTATATTGGAAGTTTGAATAAGCTTGAAATAAGGAGTAAATTGCATGAAAGTTTGAATAAGCTTGAAATAAGGAGTAAATTGCATGAATTTCACTTTTCGAGCTTACAGACGAAATTGGAATTAATTAAAAGTCTAGGGGCAAAATGGTACTTTTGCCTAAAATGTGAAATGGGCTTGGTTGAATGTAAAAATCATAGAATTGATGATTAAATTTATTTATATAGATCCGGAAGTGTCGAACGAAGAAAAAGATCGAGGGAAAGAAAAAGTTTCGGATTAGTAGATACGATCAATTGTCAAGGTAAGTTCGTATAACTAAATTAAGCATGTAAATGTGTTGAATTGATTGTTGAATTATGTGCATCATGATTTGTAATTGGTAAGTACATGTAATAAACAATTATTGATTAGTGACTTATATAAATGACGAAATGATGCATCAATCCGTTTGAATATTGATTTCCGATTGGACAGGTGATTACCGTGAATATGAGATCTTGCATATGTTGCAATAAAGGTTGTCCCTAAAGGATAATCTTTTGATCTCGTAATAAAAAGGAAATGTATCCCGAAAGGGTAATACTTGAATAGGCTATGTACACTTTATGTGTACACTTGGAAATGTTAGATATACTTTGTGTATACTATATGAAAAGAAAAAGGTATACTTTGTGTATACCACTTGAAAAGGAAAGGTACACTATGTGTGTACACATGAAAAGATTATGTGCACTTTGTGTACACAAATTGAAAAGGGTATGTACACTTCGTGTGTACCACTTGAAAAGGGAGTGTGCACCTCGGGTGTACAATTAGAAAAGGAAAGGTCTATCGAAAATTTAAAGATTCAACGAAAATTTATTAAAAAGTGAAATAAGAAGAAATGACATGATGAGCTCATCTATGAATATTAATGTTTTTGTACTAATCAATTTGATTGAATGATTGTGTATAGGTCATATTTGTTAGTTTGCTAAATTGATGGATAAATTGCCTTATGTGTGATTTTACTTGTTATATATGAATGGTAAGTGTTGTTTGGTTATATGAACTTACTATGCATATAATGCTTACTAGGTTTATTTTTCCCTATTTTATAGTGCTTGAAGCTCGTAAAGGTTGGACTGGGTCAGAGCTATCATCACACTATCAACTCCTTAATTTTGGTATAAATGACAAAGTCATTTTGATATAATGGCATGTATAGGCTAATGAGGCCAAATGATGAAGTAACATGTTTGTTTACAAACTAGTCATTGGAATGGCTAGTAATATGGTATGTTCATGTTCAACAAGATACAAATCACCTTTATTAAAACATGATTTACAAACCAATGTAAAGGTAAGCTTTAAGTATGGTTAAGAGTTGGAAATGTTAGATTGAATGATGGAAATTGATTAAAATGGATTGTAACACCCCTTACCCGTATTCCGAGCCTAGAATAGGGTACGAGGCATTACCGAACTTAATATGATCAATCATGTAAAAATCAGCCATAAAATTTCTTCTAAATTAAAAACTTTCATACATATGTTTAACGTCCCTTATATGGGCCTCTGAGGCCCAAAACATACATTCGTGGTGGTTCGGGACCAAATCAGAAACATATAAAACTTTTACAACACTTAGAAAATTTTCACACTTTGGAGAGTCACACGCTCGTGTTTTCAACCCGTGTAACTCTCTGTTTATAGCTTCATCACCCTTGTCAGTCGTACACTTCATATAAATAACAAGAAACGTGTATGGGCTCAATTCTCATTAAATTTCTCATATATATACACAATTTCACGTTATGTAATCATACAACATATATCAGTCATATCTCAGTAATCTAAATATATTTTCATAACAATTTATCTTGATTTCATATTATTTCATATTTAAGCTTAAATAACCAAAGTATTTGAAATATCATCTTTATGCAAATAGTACACATGAGGTATATAATTCCATAATTATGAATAAACACATTTATCAAACATTTTCCATATTCATATATCAATGTCTCATATCTCCATATATCAATAACCGTTATTTTCATGAATTCTGAGTTCAATTTCATAATTATTTATCTCGTGTTCAATTTATTCCATGTCGAAACTTTATTCATTAAAACATTTGAATTATCAATACATATGGACAGTACATTCAAGATGAACAATTATATAATCACAAATGAATTCATTTATCAACCAAGTTCTATACTCATATCTTATCAACTCGTACTTCCTTGTATCACATAATTCCATGTAACACTTACCAAACTTTGCCAAATTAGTGAACATCTTACGGAATTGAGTACTTCGTTTTCTCGATGCCATGGTTCAACTATGGTCTTACACATCTTCACATAATGATGCCATAGCCCAGCTATGGTCTTACACATATTCATATATCGATGCCATAGCCCAACTATGGTCTTACACGAATCACATATCTCACTGATGCCATATCCCAGATATGGTCTTATACAGTAGCATATATCACACCGATGCCATATCCCAGATATGGTCTTATACGGAAATCACTTGTCACTTGTAGTCGAAGCTACCACTATTCATCGATCGTAGCGGAGCTACCATTTTTCATCGATCGGTAGCCGAGCTACCACTTTTCATCGATCGGTGTGCGTAAGCTACCACTTTTCACTGATCAGGTAGCCGAAGCTACCACTTTTCACTTGTCATTTGTCCTTGATCAGATAAGTGTAGCCGAAGCTATCACTTATCACTTGTTGCCATGGTCCAACCATGGTCTTTTCCTTTAATTCATCTTGTCACTGAACTGAAATGCTCAATTTGATCATTTATCCAATTTTCATGCTTTTACATTATTCACGATTTTATCATCAATACATATGAAATAACACATCATGAAATTCATAAAATTAATAAATAATCACTAAAATTTAGCCATATAAACTCACAAGTTCAATTTTTGTATTATAACAATAATTATAATTTCATAATAAATATTCCAAATAAAACATTATATCATTTCTAATCCAACACTTATCGATTATAATCGGGCATGTGATCAATTTATACACGAGTCATTCATATATTTTTGTATATTTTCCTCCTCCTCCTCTCCATCCACATCCTTAGTATAAACAACATACTTGTAGGTAACATTATCCATAATTTTCACTATCTACTTAGGTGAATATTCAAGCTGTCTATATGTGTCATAGTCACTAAATTATTTTTATCTTGAGCTACAGAACTCCAAATTAATATCCATAAATTTTCCCAGAAACTAGACTCATATGTATTCTTACCATAAAAATTCCATAATTTTTGGTTGGCCCAATTAATACAGTTTATTCATTGAAGTCTCCCCTGTTCTGCTGTCTAACAGTTCCGACCCTTCTTCACTAAAAATTAATTATATTCTCTTACAGGATTCGAATGATGTCCTCATTTATTTCTCTTGAAAATAGACTCATTCAGAATTCTAAACATATAAATTTAAGCCTATAATTATTTTTATCCAATTTTTGATGATTTTTCAAATTCAGAACAGGGGAACCCGAAATCATTCTGACCTTGTCTCACAAAAGTTATTGTATCTCATGATTTACAATTCCATTGCTTACATAATTTCTTTTATAAGAAACTAGACTCAATAAGCTTTAATTTCATATTTTATTCATCCTCTAATTTCATTTATACAATTTTTGGTGATTTTTCAAAGTTAGACTACTGCTGCTGTCTAAAACAGTTTTAGTGTAAAATGTTGATTTCCATTTTGCCCCAAATTTCACAATTCATACAATTCAGTCCTTGCTCAATTAACCCCTCAATTAAGAGAATTTTCTCAATTAATAATTTTTCTAGACATTATAAGTTATTTCATAACTATTGAAATTCAGAATTTCCACATAAAACTCTAACTTCAAACTCTTTTACAATTAGGTCCCAAACATTCACTTTCTATTCAATTCTTTCAATAAAATCAGAATATAAACAATTTAAAGCTCTAATTCCATGCAAAATAATCATATATTTCCAGTACTCATCCATAAAAACTTCAAAAATTAGCCATGGAATCAAAAACTAATTAAATAGTAAGTTGGACCCAATTGTAAAAGTCCAAAAACATAAAAATTTCAAGGAGATTAAACTTACATGAAGCTAGAGTATGAAAACCAGCTTGAACCCTCCTCCATGGCTGTTTTTCAGCTGATCAATATGAAGAGAAATGAAGAGAATTCTAGATATTCCAATTTAGTCCCATTTTTATTTAGCCAATTTTGGCAATTTTCCAATTTTGCCCTTATTTCACCCATTTCCTGATTTTTCTCAGCTATTGCCGCCCAAAATATCTCTTTTGGGCTTATTTGCACTTTAGGTCCTTCCTCATTTGACAATTGAGCTACTTAATCATTTTAGCAACTTTTACATCTTTTTCAATTTAGTCTTTTTTATTTAATTAACCACTCAAACGTCAAAATTTTCTGACTAAATTTTATTATTACCTCACCAACACTCCATAAATATTTCTAAAAATATTTATGGCTCGGTTTATGAAGTCGAGGTCTCGATACCTCATTCTCGACCCATTTTAGCTAATTAATTCTTTTAAATCACCAAATTCACTAATTCAAAAATGCTTTTATATTCATATTTGACTCATAGGCATTAATTTATTAAATTTTTAACTCACCCATCGGATTTAGTGATCTCAAATCTCTATTCCCAATACCACTGAAAATTAGGCTGTTACATGGATGGTATATACTTGTAAGTTTTCATGTAGGAAAATGGTTAAGTTTGGGTGAGAAATAGGGCTAGGAAATAACATTATTTCGTCCACACGGGTAAGACACATGGGCGTGTGTCTAGACCGTGTATGACACACGGATAGCCTACGGGTGTGTGAATTGACCGTGTGTCCCCTGTATTCTTAAATATGAAGTCAGGATAGTGCATGGGTAAAAAACACGGTCGTGTGTCTTGGTCGTGTAAAGGAGACGAGTTTCAAGCATGGTCGTGTGTCAAAATCATGTGAAAATGGCTTAAAAATGGTGAAAAATCTGTTTACCACACGGCCTAGCCACATGGGCGTGTGCCCAGGCCGTATGCAACTTAAGAAATTGCAAGTCAGAATTCCACACGGGCTGGCCACACGGCCATGGGATCCTCACGGGCTGGCCACACGGCCATGTCCCAGGGCACATGGGTGTGTGCCCTTATCTTCAAGGTAAAATTTCCAAAGTTGTCAGTTTAGTCTCGAATCACTTCTAAAGCAAGTATTGAGCCTCGTAGGCCTATATTAAGAACTTTATGGTGAAATTTGAAAAGTTTTGATTTGGAATGCAAATTTATGACTCGATTTTGTACAAATGTTAGTGTATAAGTTTGGTAATGCCTCGTAACCCTATTTCAGTGACGAATACGGGTTAGAGGTATTACATTTATTGGTATCAGAGCTACGGTTTAGCTGATTCTCGGACTAACGTAGCAAGTGTGAATTTAGTTATACATGCCATTATATAATTGATTATAGTGTGATATCTCCTGACCATTTTAAATGTGCTTTTCATATAGTAAATATCTTCCAACCGAGCAAGAGAAGAATTTGAGAAAGCTGAGAGTACTTCTCAAGTTTCCGTACGATGAGCTATAAATAGTAGTAGTAGTAGTAGTAGAAGGTCTGAATCAGAGGGTCGAAGTAAATATGCTAAAGAGGTTTTCTTTGAAATGTTGGATAAATGGTTTCTTGAATATTTGAAAAGAAATTCTACTGTTTTCCAACCACAACCTTGTTGGAACGCCGGTACCCCCATGGCACAGCAGAAAAATATATATTCCGGCGATCCAAATCACGGATCCATGTGCGAGAAAAGAATCAAGGTGAAAAAGGTTTCAAAATTACCGAATCTTTAATCTGAGTAGACAGTGAAGCCTCGGCAATGAGAATACTGTTTTGCTTTCGAGTCCAAGCCGCAATCTTTATGATCCCGAACTCTACGTAATCCACCCAGTTGACAATGAACGGAAGAAATCCCCAAAACTATTTTCAAAGATATTTTGCTTGACGGCTGCTAGACCTAGTAGCAAAGCTTCAGGTTTGTATATATATTCACTTTTTAGGGGTTTTTTCCCTTTATATATATAACTCCCCTTATCATTGGTATGTATATAACGAATTCTTAATTTATTAAATTTTAATCCGAACGTAATAATCATAATTAAAATAAATAAATATAATAATGTTTTAACCGAAAATTATAATTACATTATTTATAATAAAGATTTCGGTAAACTATATTTATTTAAATTTATATACGAACCAAATTCATATATTAATATGTGTACAACATCCTTATACATATAATATGTTTGATATTTGATTGCCCAATTAAATTAATTCTATAATTAATTTAATTCATGTGACAACCAAACACAATACCAACTATGTTTTATTCCGTTCATTTCAACCATTAGGGTGTGACCCTGTAGGTTCTTGTAACGTTAACAGTAATACTAGAACAATTCTAATGTTACAAACAATGAGTGGCATCTAGCAATGCGTCATTGCTACCTAAGTTACAAAAAGTCATGATTTAACATAACCTTTTGTGATTAACCTTTCATGCATTAATCCTTAAGTCCTTTATCTCTGGAATGGACACAAGTCATGGAATAGTCACACTTGCATAGTCCATCCCATGTTTCTTGATACCTTGAGTAGACTATGATACACAAGTAAGTATGACATCTCATATCAACTTATTTGAGCATGGCCATACATTTCTAGTCTCACTCAATAAAGTGACCTAAGATATTACTCCCATTATGTAGGAGGGACTTATCCTATATTGATCAACCATATCCCTCTACATAGATTGTGGTATATCCAATATCAGCCTTTATAAAATAATCAATTACAGTGTACGTTTGACTGTATCAAAATATACAGCTCACGATGTTGGGATAATGATGATCTCAAGTCTGAGGATCATATACATATTAATCACTATGAGTAATGTTGTGACAATTACATAATAATCCAAGAAACATACTCATAGCGGGTCAGTCCAATATGTTGTTCTCTAACACACATATTCATGCATTGATTCTGACACTCCATATCAATGACAACTCTTTATCACCAATCAACTACACGTTAGTCTTAATGCATTATTGTTGTCCTAGTCAACAATAACACTTGACTAAGGACCTTTTAAGAATAATCATATTATTCTCAGGACATTATTATAAAACAGTTTATTTATACACACAGAAAAGAAACTGATAAAATAATGGCAACGCCTTATATTAATAAACATGGTAAATCAAGTATTTCATTACAACCATCTGATGATTGATCTTTGGGCATACTCTTACAAACCTTCCCCACCAAACATTCAGACTGTTCTTGAGAGACCATCGGGTACTGAAACTGTTAGAATTGGTAAGGCTCTAGTGAATAAACTCAGAAAATATAGAGTTGAGGAGTTTAGAGCTACAATTGATGATGATCCAGAAAAAGCTGAATTCTGGCTGAAAAATACTACTCGAGTGTTGGATGAATTATCATGTACTCCAGCTGAATGCTTGAAATGTGCTGTATCTTTATTAAAGGACACGACTTATCACTGGTGGAGAACAGTAAGTTCAGTGGTTCCAAAAGAAAATGTTACTTGGGAATTCTTTCAATCTGAATTCAGAAAGAAATATATTAGCCAAAGATTCATAGATCAGAAAAGGAAAGAATTTCTAAAATTAAAACAGGGGAATAGGACCGTTGCGAAATATGAAAGGGAGTTTGTACGGTTAAGCCAATATGCTAGTGAATGGGTCCAAACATAGATAGAAATGTGTAAACGTTTCGAGGAAGGATTAAATGAAAACATAAAGTTATTGATTGGTATTTTGAAAATAAGAGAGTTTGCAGCACTTGTTGATCGTTCAAAGAAAGCTGAAGAGCTAAGTAAAGAAAAGAAGAAGACAAATAGAGAAGCCCGATCCTCTGGGAAAAGACCTATTAGTAGGTCTCAATTATTTTCTTTAAAGAAATCAAAGAGGTACCAAGAAGGATCTACTACTTCAGCTGGGTATTCCGGTAAAGAGCTTGGTTCTCAACATTTTAATCTCAAGTCTTCGTCATCGTCAGTGACTAGTGTTGGAAGTGTGGAAAACACGAAGCCAAAATGTAAATACTGTAACAAATTTCATCATGGGGAATACTGAATGAAAACCGGTGCATATTACAAATGTGGTTCAGATGATCACTTTTTGAGAGATTGTCCGGAAATAGTGGAAAGAGATGTTGAACAGACTTCAAAACCAGGTAGCACTGCTTCAAAGGGTAGACCACCTCGATACCCCGGAAATGTTAGTGGTAGCCGAAGTACTACAAAAGATTCAAATGCTAAATCTGAGGCTCGAGCTCCTGCAAGAACATATGCCATACGAGCCCAAGAAGATGCTTCAGTGCCAGATGTCATTACTGGTACTTTTTCTTTACTAGATACTGATATTACTGTATTAATTGATTCTGTAACGACCCATATTTCATGGGCACCGTAAAGTGATTTTAGGGCCTCCGTCTTAGGAAAACGAGTCCGAAAATATTTATTAAAAATATTTGCGAAGTTAGTTATGGGTTGAATTAGATTTTGATTAGGTGAATTTAGTTTAATTAGAAGTAATTATTAAAAAAGACTAAATTGAATAGAGCGTAAAAGATTAATTATATAATAAAGAGAAATGACAAGGGACTAAATTAGTAATTAAACCAAATTAGTGACATGTGTAAGATAGAGAATAAATACATGTGTATTTAAATTATTAGAACAAATGCATGTTATATATATATATTTACTTATAAATTAAGTAAAAGAAATTATTTATTTATTTATTATTATTATATTTTATCTATTAATTGATATAATGACAAATGTATGTTGTGGGATTAACACATGTGTACATGTGTGTATAAATACACATGTATTATTTTTATTTGTTATTATATAAATATTTTATAATTAAATATTAATTAAGTAAATAAAGAATAAATAAAATAAAGAAACAAAAAAAAAGAGAAAGAGTTATAGAGAAGAAACGAAATAGAAAGAAAGAAAGAAGAAAATAAAAGAAAAAGGAGAAATTAGGGTTTGAATGCTTGAAGTTTTAATTGGTAAGTTTAATTAATCCCTTTTCTTGTGATTTTGATGTTTTTGAAGTCTTAGAGTTGAATACTTTTGAGTTTATGTGGAAAATATTGAAAATTAATAGATTTTTGAAAAGGGTTTATGTTGAACAAATGATGAAATTATGGATTAAATTGATAGAATCATTTATTAGATTAATTAGAGGACTAAATTGTAAACTAGGCTATAAGTTTTGAGTTTATGGTCTAAATTGAAAGAAGTTTGAAATTATGGTGAAATGATGAAAATTTGATGGTTATATTGAAGTTTTGATGGAAATTGAATAAGAAAATAATGTGAATTGTAAAAAAGAAGAAGATGAAAATGGTTAGGATAAATTTGGGATTTAGGTAAAAGTTGCATGAAAAGTTATTATTTTATATAAAATATATGTGTTATTAATTAATTATAATTATGCTAATTTTCGTAGCAAACAAGGAAACCGAGACGTCGAATACGAAAGGAAAGGAAAAAGTGATCGAGGAATAGCTCGAGAAAAATATCGGTTTGTATTACCTTAATTCAAGTTATTTATTATTAAATGTTTAATTTCAATATATGTGTTTGAAAAATAAGATTGAGGTAAGTAGTGATATTTGAATTGAATGAGAGTTGGATTTGATTGATGAATGTATACATGTGTGAAATTAAATTGTATAATGATTTGTGGTGAATTTGAAATTATGATTGAATTGTTATTGTGATTGATTTGAATTCAAATGATTCTAATACCCTATTAACTAGTCGGGCTAGGGTGGATATAGTTGGCATGCCATAGGCTAGGAAGAATTCAGGGATTCTTCGACCTCGTGTCGATGAGAGACTTGGTGTGTCATTATTGCTTCGAATAGATTCGATAAGGCGTTGGTCGCCACTTTGCTTCGGCTTAGTCGATGAGACGTTGGTCGTCACTTATTTACTTCGAACTATCCGATGAGGTGTTGGCCACCACTCTGGAGTATTTGGTTGGATCCGTGTATCCTCCAAAGTCCGAGTTATGTTAATAGGGAAAATATATGTGAAGAGAAATATGAAATGAAATTGATAAATTGAATTATTGAATGAAATAAGAAAGTGATATTGTAAGATGAATTAAGAAATGCAATTTGTGCTATGAGATTGAAGGCATATAACCAAGGTTCATGAATTATCCATATATGAATGTGAAATGGATATTTATTTGTGATTGAGAGATGAACCAAAGGTTCATGAATAATTGGTAATCTTATTGATGAAATATTGAATCAAATAATAAATATGATACAATGTAAATATGATAACTTGGTATGAATTATATGTATGATTTGTTAATTATCTATGCATGTTTATGATCTTTTATATTTGCTTTAATTTGAATTATGGTAATACCACTGAGTATTTCCAATATTCAAATGTCTGATTTGTTTCCGTAATGCGAGCTAGGTAAAATTGAAGTTTGGTGCAGCATCCGAGTCAATCCCGACCTCAGCTTAATTTTGGTGATGCATCTATCTTTTGGATATGTGGCATGTACTAGGTTTGGTGTTTGACACTTGTAAATGTTTTATATTTTGAATGTAAATGTGGTGCATAATCCTTAAGAGGTAATGAAATGAATGAATAAATATTTGCTAAGTTTGAAAAGTTTGATGAATGTTATTTGATCAAGATTTATAAGCAAATGTTTTTGGCATGAATTAGGTGTGTTTAGTATGTGAAAATAGCTCAAAAATTGTGAAAAATCATGTTTTCACACGGCCAAGTGACATGGGCGTGTGCCCAGGTCGTGTAGCAAAGTCAGATTTGCCCACGGGTTAGTACCATGACCGTGTGAGCAAAACAGATCTGCCCACGGGCTGGCCCCACGGCCATGGGAGCCCTAGGGGCATGTTCTAGGCCACACGGGCGTGTACCCCTATTCTTAAGGGAAAGTTTCCAAAGTTCCCGGTTTAATCCCAAAACACTTTCTAAGTATATTTTGGACCTCATAGGTCCATTTTAGGGACTTAAAGGTGGAATTTGAGAAATTTTAAATTGAAATATAGATTTATGACCCGGTGTTGTTCTTTATTAGTGTTTAATTTTAGTAATGCCTCGTAACCCTATTCTGGTGATGGGTTGGGGTTAAGGGGTGTTACAGATTCTGGTTCCACACACTCGTATATATGTACAAATTTAGTAAATGTTAAAAATTTACCTGTTGAATTCATTGAATTTGTGGTGGAAGTTTCAAATCCTTTGGGTCAATGTGTAAATGTGGATAAAGTTTGTAACTGTCCACTTATGGTAAAGGGTAAATATTTCTTGGTTGATTTAATGCTACTGCCTTTTGATGAATTTGATGTGATTTTGGGAATGGATTGGTTAACCCAACATGATACAATGGTTAATTGTAAGTAGAAGTATATTGTGTTGAAATGTTAAGACGGTGAGTTACTTCATATTGAATCTGACAAGCTAGATGGATTATTTAATATGATTTTAGCAATAGCAGCACAAAAGTGTATGAAGATGGGATATGATGCTTATCTTGCTTATGTGTTGGATACTAAGGTAATCAAGTTAAAGATTCAATCTGTGCCAGTTGTATGTGAGTTTTCAGATGTGTTTCCGGAAGAATTGTTTGGCTTACCACCTGTCAGAAAAGTGGAATTCTCTATAGATCTAATTCCGGGAACAACACCAATATCGATAACACCTTATCGAATAGCTCCTGTCGAGTTAAAAGAGTTGAAGGCGCAGTTACAATAATTAATTGACAGAGGTTTTGCTCGACCTAGTTTCTCACTATGGGGTGCTCCGGTGTTATTTGTAAAGAAGAAATATGGATATTTGAGGTTGTGTATTGATTACCGGTAACTCAACAAAGTCACCATAAAGAATAAGTACCCGTTGCCATGGATTGATGACTTGTTTGATCAGTTGAAGGGAGCTATTGTATTTTCAAAGATTGATCTTTGTTCGGGTTATTACCAGCTCCGGGTGAAGGATTTAGATGTTCCAAAGACACTTTTAGAACTAGATATGGTCATTACGAATTCTTGGTGATGCCATTTAGATTAACAAATGCACCAGCAGTGTTTATGGATTTAATGAACAGGATTTTCAGATCGTACCTAGACAGGTTTGTCGTGGTATTCATAGATGATATTTTAGTTTATTCTCGAAGTGAAGATGAACATGCTGAGGATTTGAGAATTGTGTTGAAAACTTTACAGGAAAAAAATTGTATGCCAAGTTTAGTAAATGTGAATTTTGGCTACGAGAAATCAGCTTTCTTGGTCACATTGTATCTGCTGAAGGCATCAGGGTTGACCCGAGCAAAATTTCAGCAATTATTAATTGGAGTCCACCAAAGAACATGTCAGAGGTCAGAAGTTTTCTGGGCTTAGCCGGATATTATCGGAGGTTTGTTAAAGGAATTTCAATGATTGCTTCACCGACAACTCGTTTGTTGCAGAAAGATGTAAAATTTGAGTGGAATGATAAATGTCAGCAGATTTTTGATAGACTGAAGACTTTGTTGACTGAAGCACCTGTTTTAGTACAACCTGAATTGGGTAAGGAATTTGGAATTTGGAATTTGTAATTTATAATGATGCATCATTAAATGGTTTAGGTTGTGTTTTGATGCAAGAAGGTAAAGTGGTTGCCTATGCTTCAAGACAACTTAAACCACATGAAAAAAATTACCCGATACATGATCTTGAACTGACAACCATTGTATTTGCATTAAAAATATGGTGGCATTATTTATATGGTGAAAAATGTCATATTTACACTGACCATAAAAGTATGAAGTATTTAATGACACAGAAAGACTTGAATTTGAGGCAACGCAGATGGCTCGAGTTAATAAAGGATAATGATTTGATTATTGACTATCATCCGGGAAAGGCCAATGTTGTGGCGGATGCACTGAGCAGGAAATCTTTGTTTTCTTTAAGAGCAATAAACACCCGGTTATCTTGTTCAGATGATAGTTTGGTTGTAGCTGAATTAAAAGGTAGACCGACATTTATACAACAAATCTATGATGCACAGAAGAGTGATAATGAGTTGCAAGTTAAACGAGAGCAATGTCAAAAGAATTCTGATTCAGAATTTTAAATTAGGTCTGATTATTGCTTGTTGTTTAAAAACAGAATATGTGTTCCAAAGAACTCAGAAATGGTACAAAAGATTTTGTATGAAGCTCATAATGGTACAATGTCAGTTCATCCCGATAGTAATAAAATGTATAATGATCTGAAAAAGATGTATTGGTGGCCGAAAATGAAGAGAGATATTTCTGAATTCGTAACCAAATGTTTAGTATGTCAACAAGTGAAAGCTGAGCATCAGGTGCCTTTAGGGTTATTACAACCAATTAATATACCGGAGTGGAAATGGGAAAGGATTACCATGGACTTTGTAATGGGATTACCTATGTCTCCGAGAAAGAAAGATGCCATTTGGGTGGTTGTTGACCGGTTAACAAAGTCAGCACATTTCATACCGGTACGTATGGACTTTTCATTGGATAAATTAACCGAATTGTTTGTCTCTGAAATTGTTAGATTGCATGGTGTATCGATTTCTATTATTTCTGATAGAGATAATTGGTTTACGTCTCGATTTTGGTATAAATTGCAAGAAGTATTGGGGACACAGTTGCATTTTAGTACTGTATTTCATCCCTAAACTGATGGTTAGTCAGAACATGTGATCTAGATTTTAGAAGACATGTTACAGTGTTGTGTGCTTGAATTTGATGGTAACTGGGAAATGTACTTGCCTCTGATTGAATTTGCCTATAATAATAGCTACCAATCCAGTATTAAAATGGCACCGTATGAAGTTTTATATGGTCGAAAATGTAAAACACCATTGTACTGGACAAAGCCCAGTGAAAAGAAGATTCATGACATTGATTTAATTCGGGAAACTGAGGAAAAAGTAAAGGTGATACAAGACAGCTTGAAAGCAGCTTCAGACAGACAAAAGTCTTATGCTGATCTTAAAAGAAAAGAAATTAAGTTTGAGATCGGTGATAAGGTATTCTTGAAAGTGTCACCTTGGAAGAAAGTTCTCCGATTTGGCCGTAAAGAAAAATTAAGTCCTCGGTTTATTGGACCATATAAGGTCATTAAAAGAATTGGACCGGTAGCTTATCGGTTAGCATTACCGCCAGAACTTGAAAGAATTCACAATGTTTTTCATGTGTCAATGTTAAGACGGTATCGATCGGATCCATCACATGTTATCTCTCCAACAGAAGTGGAAATTCAGCCCGACATTACATATAGTGAGGAACCAATTAAGATATTTGCACGAGAAACAAAAGAGTTGAGAAATAAAAAAGATAGCATTGGTAAAGGTTCTTTGGCAGAAACAAGGAATTAAAGAAGCTACTTGGGAACCTGAAGATATCATGAAAAGACAGTACCCGAATCTCTTCACTGGTAAGATTTTCGATGACGAAAATCCTTAAGGGGGGAGAGTTGTAACAGTTTAATTTCAGTGAAATTGAAATAGTGGTTTCGGGACCACGAATTCGAGTCCAAAAAATGAAATTATTTAAATTTCATAAAATGATCGGTATTATGATAGGAATATTGCATGAAAAATTTTATAAATTTTTTTATCAATTATGTGTCTAATTGCAAAAATGACTGAATTGAATAAAATGTTAAAGTCGTATACTAAAAGCTATAGAGATTATATAGCTAGAGAATTCAAAATGTGAGGTCTTTATATGGCAATTAGACCATTGAAGAAAAACATGTAGATATTTTTAATGAGTCATTAATGGAAAAATGGAAAAAGGTAAACCTGTAAGGTATACTGACTTAACTTCGAAGGGCTACCCAAGAGACACACGACCGTGTACCAAGGCCATGTGACCCACACGGTCGAGCCACACGCCCATGTGCTCAGCCGTGTGGAGTGAAAATAGGCTTGGTTTAAGCAACATTTCTTACCCTTCTCATGTATACCTAAAACACAACATTTTACATCATTTTAATACATTAGTAGTCAGCCAAAACATGTTACTTTATGCATCAAATATGTTATACCAATTCCCTCCATTTCATCAACTCAACTCAACTCAAATCATAAACATTTCCTTTACAAAACACATGCCAAAACTAGAATGTTTCATTTCTCATTTTACACCTATTCCATCACATACCAAAACACATATCACATTCATTAATTCAATCTATTTCAAATATGTATTTTATCATCATCAATTACACACAAAGCTTGACTTATAAATCATCTATTAAGCATTCACTTATTAAGTCCAAATTCATATTTTTGATAAGTAAATACTCAAGATATACCAAATGACCAAATGTTCATCTTGAGCATCACTAACCATACCAAATTACGCCATTACACAAAGTGAATTACACATCAAAAATAAGTCATTATTAAGCCATATAAAATGACCAAATACATCACCAAAACCTTTATAAAAAAGACTCAAGCCTATACATGCCATATAACCAAGTCACAAGTGTATAAATACCGAAATCAAAACCGGATATTGTGATGCGATCTCCGCTGACTTCCAACTTGACCGAACGTCTGAATCACTATAAAACATATAAAAGATAACACAAAGTAAGTTATAAAGCTTAGTAAGCTCGTATAGTAATAAACTCAATTTATTGAATAAACACTTATTAAACATTTTCATAACTTATAATGTCCTCATATGTTTTCACCTTTATAACGTGAATTCATTTACATAGTTGACCAAGAGTTTCACTTGTTTACTCGTATCATTGCTCATATAGATCTATCACATTCTCACCAATTCATTCGCATTTACATATTCATGAACAAATATGTATACAAGTAACTTGATTCATTCCAATTTCCAACACATCTTATTTAGTAAATGCGAATCATGTTATATATATCATCAAATAACGGTATTTCGCACCATATGTGCCATATGTATATTTAATTAACATAACTTCAACTCATATATCACATATCATTCAAATCATACCTCATTATAGACAAATAAACATATTTTGGCATGAAACGTATTTATACATAGATATTTCGCATTTTAGATACATGATACATTATAATTCACCACTTTCATTTGATTCTCTCATAAGTTTTGTACGTACCTGTATTACTTATTTCGATCGTACTATCATTCTTGCCTTGACTATGCCCGTTGAATCATTCGATATTTCGCACACTAAGTGTCATTCTCAATATTTCGCACACTAAGTGCTGTACATAACCGAAGCTATCTCAAATCGCACACTAAGTGCCAAATTAGCCGAAATGACATTAAACATAACAGTAATCACATATATACAATTTATACGATATCAAAGCATTAAAAGCATAAATATAACAATGCTTATTGCATACGAACTTACCTCGATCGTTAAAACGACGGAACAGATCGACTAGTCCAATACTTTATCTTTTCCACGATCTAAACCCGTATTTCGCTTTTCTCAATCTAGTTATAAGAAAAATCATATTATTTAATCACTAATTCATTCAATTTAACACAAATTACACATTTTGACAAAATTACACTTTTTCCCCTATTATTTCACATTTTTGCAATTTAGTCCTTATCACATAAAATCACAATTTCATGCAATTAAGGACAACCCATGCTAGCCGAATTTTACTCTATCATAAATCAGCCCATATTTTTACTTTATTCATACTTTTAACCACATAATTTCATAATTTCACAATTTAGTACATAATTTATATTTTTACTCAAAATCACTTTGTAAAATATGTAAAACTATCATTCAGCTTCCATATTTCATCATCAATCATCAAAAAGCATGAGTATTCATTAATGGCATCTCACAAAATCTATAACAGTTTCAAAAACGGAGATACGAGCTAGTTAGGTTAAGCTGCAACGAACTCAAAAACGTAGAAATTATTAAAAACGAAACAAAATTGAGCTTACATGCATTCAATTCTCCATGGCCGAATGCTTCAAGCTATTATGGCTTTCTTCTTCATTACATTCGGCTAGCGTATGATATAAAAGATGGACTAAATTCAATTTTATTTTGTTTTATTAACCTTTAATATCTATTTTACAAAAATAACCTTAATGAACATTAATAACTACTCCATATACCATGCCACTAACTTCCACTACCTTATAAATGGGTTAATAACCACATAAGGACCTTAATTTCAAGGTTTTATAACTATTTGATACTTTTAACTAATAGAACATAAGTTTTACGCTTTACGCGATTTAGTCTTTTTTACCGAATTAACCATTCAAACTGTAAAATTTCTTCACAAAATTTTCACATAATTCTAATATCATGCTGTAAATATTAAAATAATAAAAAAATAAATTTTTCAATGTTGAATCGTGGTCCCGATACCACTGTTTTGATTAACCCTAAAAATAGGCTGTTACAAAAAAGCCCATTTTCCGCAACGCCGGCCACTAGCCACGGCGGCGGTAAGGCGGACTGCCGAAGGAGCCCAATCGTCGGAGGGGGGTGAGAGGATATTTGGGGATTTTGAGTTTTTTTTTTTTAAAAGGAAGGGCAGAATGAGTTTTTTTTTTTAAATTTGCTTTTATAGAACAAGTGTAACGGCATCGTTTAGGGCCTGTTTCAGTGGCCTCAAAACGGCGCCGTATAAGGCCTCTGACCCTCACAACCCGACCAATTCCAGGGGGATCGTGCGTTTTTTGACTTATGGTCTATTTGTGCATTGGGTCCCTCCGCCTTTGTAGCGCGTCTCAATGAGGTCCTATGTTTTTTTTTTTTAATTTTTGATTTCTGCCACAAGATTTTGCCTCTGTTTCAATTTGGTCCTCAAACCATTTGAAGAGATAGACACCTGAAACGCTGCGCATAAGGGCTGGGAATATTTCCCCAATCAGTCCCTCATTGTTTAAGCACGTTTCATTTCGGTCCTTGATAGCCTATTTTTAATTATTTACAATTTGTACCCTAAATTTTAGTTCGATTTCGGTCTAGTCCTTAGTCTGTTTAATTTATTATCTTTTAAAAAAACTATATTATTATTATTATTATTATTTTAAGTTTTTTCTTATATTATTTATTTTAAATTGTTTTATTATTATTTATTTTAAGTTTTTCACGTATTATGTATTTTAAACTATTATCCATCTTAAATATTTTAAAAGTTATTTATTTTAAACTTTTTATATATATTATTTATTTTGAATTATTTTTTTATATATATCTTTTATTTTTAAACTATTTTGTACATTATTTATTTTAAATTTCTTTTTACATATTATTTATTTTAAACTCTTTTATATGTTATTTTAAAGTGTCTTATATATTATCTATTTTAAATTGCTTTGTATATTATCTATTTTAATTTGTTTATATATTATTTATTTTAAAATATTTTATGCTATTTACTTTAAATTGCTTTGATTGTTAATATTGGTATTAAAATGGTGTATTATGTGAATATTGCCATTATATGCTCTAGGAATTATTTATTAATATTTTCATATTGTTGATATTCATTAACATAGCCTTTAATTCATGTATTATTCTTCTATGCTCTATATTGCTTTTTTATTTTATTTCGTTTAAATCACATCGCGTATTAAGTCTCAACGTATTTATCCAATATCCGGTTTTGTAATCGCTATTATTCAAAAAATTTAAAGGTGAGGCAATGTTTCGTTTTTTGTAAATTTGAGAAGTCGTACCCTAACTTACGGGTTTCGATTTTCTCGTCAAATTTAAACGATCGAACATCCTTCTAAATTTAAAATGCCTAAGTTTTAAATAAAAATTAAAGGCAAACTTATTCTCGAGAGCTCAAAATGTCGTAACTTAACTTCCAGGATGTGACATTTTGTTATTTTGAGACGAGGGAGTCTTTAACATTTGTTTTGATTTATTCAAGCACTTTTAAAATTAACGTTAATAAAAAGAGGAATCGTATTTTTAATTCTTTTCGAGTTTTCAATTTTCGACATTAAGACAATAATTAATCAATTAGGTACCAGTTTTGGGAGTTATGAGGGTGCTAATCCTTCCTCGCACGTAACCGACTCCCGAACCCGTTTTCTCGAATTTCATAGATCAAAATCATTGTTTTAGTAAATCAAAATATTTTATTAAAACGATCAAATTACGAGGTGATCCGATCACATCTCATAACAAGGGATTGGTGGCGACTTCCATTTTCATTTTTAAATAAAAGTTGATTCCTTTTCAAAAAAATGATTTTGACAATAACAATTTTAAAAAATTTGGAGGGCTTAATTAAAATTTTCTAAAATATTGAAAGAAAAAACCAACATCTTTAAAAAATTTGAAGGGACCTGGCCACCTCTACCGAATCAACTTCTTCATCGATACACTATTTCATTTCAATCTTCAATAGTTCCATTGACATTCTAACTTTTTTGTTCCATGGTTTATTTACCTTGAGCTGGATTTTATTTTGACAAAACTAGTTCATGCAAATTTGGATTTTTCAATAAACAAATAAATTGCTTCCGATCTCAGTCGAGACGCTGTCATCATCGTTGTTGCAAATTATGGAGACAAGGCAGCCAAGGCGTTAGAACACCTGAACCTGATGATTGTTTGTACTAGTAAACATTGTGTATGGTATGGATTAATTAATTTCTTATTCCTTGTGATGGTAAATGTTGGTGGGATTTGATTGTCACCTACAACCTTAACGTCTTCTAGCATAGCATGTTATGGTCTTGCTTGAGATCTGTTTGATGTCATGTGCATGATGTTGGAGTTTCATTTAATTTCTTCACTCTTTGGATAGGTTTTGAGATGCTGATTTCCGCAATTTTCCTTTTAAGATTTTGTTATGATTTAACTTAAATATTCTGTAATACCCTGAAAATATTTACAGTAAGATATTATCCTTGATATAATAAAATAAGGAAATAAAGTGAAAAAAAAAGGAAATTTTGAGATATGTCAATATTGAGAAGTATATTATGATATATTAATTCAAGAAAGGACTAAATTGTAAAAGTGAGAAAAGTTTTGTTGCACAATAGTAAATACTCAAAATTTGAGGGGTTAAAGTGTAAATATGAAAAATTTGAAGGACCAATAGTGTAAATATTTTAATAGTGGAATAATCTAGAAACTAAGGAAAATGGATGAATTAGGACCAAATTGAATAGATGAAGAAATTATGAGGGACTAAATTGTAATTTTACCAAATTAAATGATGACTTAATGATGGAATTTTAAAAGATAATGAAGGGCAAAATGGTCAATTGGAAGAGAGAGAAATCTAGAAAGTAATAATGATGCTAGAGATATTTTGATATTTTATAATTATTTAATTAGATAAATATTATTTTATTAATATTTTAATAAGATATTTTATTATTATTTTATTAGTATATAAAGAAAGAAAGATGAGAAATTCTCATCCATATTTCCCATGCACTAACGTGAGAGAAAGAGAGGAAGAAAGAAAGTTTTGCTTTCTTTATAATTTGGTCCTTTTACCAAAAATTCACCATTTTCACCCAAAAATCAAATGAATTTCCATAGCTACCAAGAGAGAAAAATGTTAAGGAGACCATGGGGAGTTAGAATATCAAGTTGGATTCAAGAAATAGAAGCTGGAGGAGAGAGAAAATCAAGTTAAAGATTAGTATCAATAGAACAAGGTAAGTATATCAAGATTTCAATATGTTTTTAAGTTTGTTATTATTGACAAAGCATGGAAATAATGTTATAGTAGAGTTTTCTTACATAAGGTCCTATGTTCATGATATGTTAGTGAAGAGAAAATAAGAGAAAGTGATGAGAAATGGTGTAGAAAAAGAAAATAAGGGTGTTATAACATGGTAATTAATATTTTGTACTAAAACAGTTTTGGACAGCAGCAGTAGTCTAACTTTGAAAAATCATCAAAAATTGTAGAAATCTAATTATAGGATGAATAAAATATGAAATTAAAGCTTATTAAGTCTAGTTTCTTATAGAAGAAATTATGTAAGAAATGGAATTGTAAATCATGAGATATGATGAATTTTGTGAGACAAGGTCAGAATGATTTCGGGTTCCCCTGTTCTGAATTTGTAAAATCATAAAAATTTGGATAAAAATAATTAGGGGTTTAAATTTATATTTTTAGAATCTTGAATGAGTCTATTTTCAATATAAACAAACGGGAACATCATTTGAATTCTGTACAAGGAGATAATTAATTTTTAGTGAAGAAGGGTCAGAACTGTTAGACAGCAGAACAGGGGTAATTTTAAAGAATAAACTGTACTTATTGGATAAACTAAAAATTCTGAAAATTTTATGGTAAGAAGATATATGAGTCTAGTTTCAGGAAAAATTAGCGGATCTTAATTTTGAGTTCTATAGCTCCAGATATAAATAATTTAGTGACCATGATGCAGATAGACAGCTTGAATATTCATAAAAGTAAATAATAAAAATTATGGATAATGTTACTTACAAATGTATTATCTACATTAAGGATGTGGAATGGAGAGGAGGAGAAGGAAAAATATGTATGAATATTCATCTAGCATGGCTAATTTGCATATTCTAGGCTCAAGGACTAAATTGAATAAAAGTAAAATTTTATGGGCAATTTTGTAAAAATGTAAAAAAAGATCAAATTGCATGAAATGGATTATTTTATTATTTAAATTACAAAATTGAATGAAATTATTAATTTAGTTCAAGATCGGGGGAAAACATGTTTTAGGGATTAAATTGAAAAGTGTTGAAAGAATAAATTGAAAAGTGTTGAAATTATAGAAAATTCTGATATTTTATAGAATTCATGGACTGTTATCAATATATATAAGAATAATAGCTGGAAATAAGGATTAAATTGCAAGAATTTTATTTTCCTGACCCTAAGGATGAAATCGTCATTAATTAAGAGTTCAGGGGCAAAATGGTAAATTTTGCCTAAAGCATGAATTAAATGCATTAGTATATGAAATGAATGAAAATGATGATCGAATTTATTTATAAAGATCCGAACGACTCAAATATGAGACTCGATCGTGAAAAAGAAAAGATATCGGATTAATGAAATTATAAACACAAACAAGCAATGAGGTAAGTTCATGTAACTTGAATTATATTCTTAAATGCTTGAAATGCATGTTTTTGATATGAATATGATTTGAATGTTCATTATATGAAATTTTATGAAACATTGATATATTTGATAAAAAAAGGGATTTGAATGAAAGGAAAATTCGATGGATCTCTAGAAAAGGAATTGACGGTAAAAAGGATCAAGCCCGGACGGGTGATCCTATCCTGATATAGCCCTCCCGAAGAATATGTGGAAAATGGATTTAGCCCGGACGGGTAATCCGAATTAGGGTCTGAATTTAGCTTGGACTGTAATTGGATCCAAGCTCATTAGAGTAATTGTCGCTGCGAGGATTTAGCCTGGATCGTAATCCCGACAATACTCTATGAGTTTATATTACAGGGATTTAGCTTTGGACCGTAATCCCACCGTAAGGATGAGGTTCGCGAGTGTGCTCTCTGATATGAAACGTGTAAGACCATGGTTGAAAGATACCATGGCAACTTTGATATGAAACGTGAAAGACCATGGTTGAAAGATACCATGGCAACTTTGATATGAAATGTGTAAGACCATGGTTGAAAGATACCACGGCAACTTTGATATGAAACGTGAAAGACCATGGTTGAAAGATACCATGGCAACCTGATATGAAATGTGTAAGACCATGGTTGTAAGATACCATGGCAACTTTGATATGAAATGTGTAAGACCATGGTTGTAAGATACCATGGCAACGTGATATGAAATGAACAAGACCATGGTTGAAAGATATCATGGCAACATGACAGAAAATGAGTAAGACCATAGTTGAAAGATACTATGGCATCATGTCAAAGATGAATAAGACCGTGGATGGGAGATGCTATGACATCTGTTGAACAATTGATATCCGGTGTAATATGTATCGATGACGAATGGTTATATGAAATGGTTGTGTGTAATGTTTACAAGAACTGGTCATATGGAAATATATATGTACAAAATAGTTGTATGAAATAATTATGAAGATAGATAAACGAAATAAGTATGAGTATGTGGAATATAAATTATGCTAGGTTTGATATAAGCTATTATCGGAATAAATATACATAAAATATATGGAAATGATGGAGTATGAAATATTAATATAATGAAATGAATCATATATGCTTATGAAGAAACGGTAAGAGCATGATATGTTTCATGACATGTACATATATGATTATCTTTGATATGTTGATACAAGAAAATTATGTAAGTTGAGACTATTATTGAACTCAAGTACGATATGTCGAGAAAATAGTTATATCAATGTTGAATTTATATGAGATATGTGCAAGTACACTAACAATATTACTGTTTGATGCTTATACAAGTACTAATCTGTTGATTGAATGGTAATATATTTATTTACATGATGCATTGAATCGGTAAGCATTTAAATTTTTTTTAAGTAATCTGCAAATGGTAGTAATGCTCCGAAACCCTGTTCTGGCAACGGATACGGGTTAGGGGTGTTACATATTCATACAACATACTTGAAAATTCTTGGAATCATCTCTTTATACTGCATGTTCATTGAGTATCAATTCAGAATCTAGGCCTTTATTTGCAAGAAGACCAAATTTGGAGCTTCATTGTTCTGTTTTCTTTTATTTTGTTCATCACTTTTGACTTTTGAAAGATAATTAAGTCTTAGCATGTATTTAATTTTAGCAAGCTATTTTCCATGAAATACGGTACGACCCCCTAAAATAGAAAATTTATCCTTTTAGCCTTTAATAATTTATAAAATTTTAAATTTATAATGGTAAAATTGTACTTTTGCTCCTAAAATGATAAATTTTTTATTTAATTTTTTAAAAGATATAAAAAAATAAGCTATTAAAATTGTGAAAATATATTTTTATTATTATAAAAATATATAACTTAATTCCAGCCCCCAAAAATTCTGGCTTCATCCTTAAATAAGGTGATAAAATTTAAAGATTTTTTTTATATATTATCTTAATTAAATAGGTAGTTCTAATGAAAATTTATTATTATCTATCTGTACATATATATATATATATATATATTAAGCCAATGATTAAGTTGAGGTCAGAAGTAATCAAACATCAATTTAGTTAAAAAATTATTAAAATACTCTTACTTTTGCGAAGTAACAAATATTTTATAGAAGGGTGTTATTGTCTTTTCATTTTTAGTCAAATAATACTACAATAGGATTTAAACTTAGGACATATACATTTTAAACCAATATTTTTTAAACCAGACCGATGGTTGAATCTAGTGCAAGAACATGAAGAAAATGCTTATTTATTACATATGTATTACAATAATTAGACATAAAATAAAGAATAATCAATACAATTTTAAAATTGAAGATTAAATACTCTTTTAAAAAATAAGACCTCTTCAAAATAAATAAAATTTTTTCCTTCTCTTTACTAAAAAACATACATGAGAATGCCTAAATATTACCAATTGAATTAGTTTATTACTCACTCATATACTAAAATATGCGTAAAAAAAATAATACTTTTAACAAACGTAACATTAATTGGTTAAAGAATGTTAATATATTTATTTTCACAAAAATAAAAGGTTTAACGTGGCGCTTGTGTTATTTTCTTGTTGATTATAATATGTATATTTTTGGCAAGAATTATACATTTTAGTACAATAAAAGGTAATGATATAACATTTTAGTGCTCAATTCAGAATTAAATCTGAACTTTCACGATATTTTAAAAAATAAATTTAATGTTAATTATGAATTAATTTTTCTTTCCTTGTTTAATTTGTTAAATATAATAATTGAAATTGTGAAATTAATTTATTAAAAATTAATTATTAATATTATTCATTAATTATTTGTTATTAATTTAATCATAAAAATCAAATTAAATATTAAAATATTAATATTGTTAAAAAAAGTCATAAGCATGACATAACAAATTGTAAAGCTCAAATAAGAAATCATTTATTAAGTCAAAATAAAAACCATTATTTTCAGGTTACATTGACACTCACACGATAAAGAAAAACATATAAATCAAGTCAATTTCATCTTGAGTGCAGAGAATTGTTTGTATATAAAATAATATATTACCGCGTACGTTAAGTAACAAATTAAATTAAATTTTTATGTGTACAATTACATTAAATTTAAGTTTTTTTAACATTAAAAAAGAGTGAATAAAGTTTTTGTAATTTTGCTTTTTAAATTTTCCTTTAGCTTTGAAAGCAATATTTGAAGCAATTTAAATTTAAGCGTAATAATTTTAAAAAAATTAAATATTTGATAAATTATTGAAAAATTTTAATCAATTGAAAATTGATATTTTCAACAACTTTATTTTCTAAATATATTTGATAACCCAAAATGAAAATAACTAGATAATTCCTTTTTTACAAAAAGAATATAAAAAAATGATAAATAGATAAAGGCCTACTTATCACTTAATTGTAAATAAATTTAATTGTTTTATTTTATTTTATTTCATTTAAAATTATATTATATTTATTAAATAATCTAATCATATTTAATATTTAATTTTAAATAATATACTAAACATATTTTATAATTTCAATTTTGGACACTTATTTTTTTAACATTTAATTTTTTAATTTATCAAATATAGTCTAAAAGGAGTAGGAGTTTCTGATAAAATCGTTAATTATTAACAAACTGACAAATACAAATATTAATTTCTTAGAAATCAAATATGCTCAATAAATGTCTACTTTTATTGCTCTACACGTGGTAATTTTATTTTAGTTTTAAAATATTATATTTAAAAAATTATTTTATATTTAATTTTGAATCAATTTATATATACATGATCTATTCGAAAAATAGTGATATAAGAAAATCTAAAATTTTAAAACAGAAATAATTTAAAAGTAAACCGCCTCATCTAGAGCAACGAAACTTACCGATGGAGCATCGATAATTCATTTTTGAAGATAAGCTTTTTTTTTTTTTTTTTCTAAAAGATGGATGTAATAGTTTTAAATGTATATTTTTATAAATTTAATTATGAAATTCGTGTATTTTTATTAGTAAGCTTGTTATTTAGTATTAATTTTATTACAAAATGTTGTTACTTATTTATTTATTTTTATAGAAATGTTACTTTTAATTTTAAATTAGTTTGATTTGCTTTCAAAGTAAAATAAATAAATAAATAAAATTTAGAAAGTAAGCTACAATAAAATATCTTACCCTTTCCTAATGTAATAAATAGTATTATTGTGGACTTTCTATTTTATAAAATCCCTAAATTTATAACTTCATATAACTTACGTTAATTCAATGCACATAATTTTCATTATAATAAATAACTACCACTCTAAACATATAAATTATATTTCAAACTAAAATTCATATTATATTAGTTTTATAACATTGCTCTTTAGTGATAACATAGATAATATTTATTTAAATATATTCAAAATCAATTTTTTTAAATTCATGATAATAATAATATTAATTAAATTAAAATTTAATCGATAATTTTTAGTTTCTTTTATTAGGTATGAAAAGATAGCATTATCCTTCAAGATGTGTGATTAAATTACCAAATTCAATAATTAATGTATTAAATATTTTTGTGGAGATATTGATGGAAAATGCGTACAAAAGTAGATATAAGTGTTTACGTTGTTGGGGGCAGGGGCAGGGGCAGGGGCAGGCTCTTTTAAATTAGTTTTAGCTGAGGGGATTAAGTAATCGGGTGTGCAAAACATATCCAAATGGGGGACCACCGCATCTGCCAACAAGCAGTCGTGGTTAAGACGTCAAACTTTTAGTCAACGAACTACCATTCCTCGGCTGACGTGGCATTCATCTCTCCCCTTCATTATCTTTTTGGCCGAGTGTTGGGTGCTTCGTTAAAAAGTAATCTTCTTCAATCCCAGCCTCTCAAACGACGGCCTGTTACCAACTCCCACCGTCACAGCCTCACTTGGATCCCGCACCTCAGCCACTACCTCCAACGATCAAAGCCACGTGGATCCAAAACAAGAGGGTTTGAAATTCTTCCTTGCCTCGGTATAGAAATTAGAAAAACATTTTCTCTTTTAGCATTTATAAGGGAAAAGAAATATTTTCCCGACCGCCTTAAGCAAAAACATTCGGTTTTTTGATTACCTTTCGTCCAAACACACTATTCTTTTCATTCATTTCTCGATCATTTTTCCCTTTTCTTAGAATTGATAAGACTAATTGTTGTTCCCTGCATTTAGTGGGGGGAAATTTCGACGACAGGTTTGAGCCTTAACTCTTTTTTTTTTTCTTTTCATTTAGAAAAAAAATTATAATAACTCCCTCGTTTTCTGCAATATTTATGTTATTTTTATTTTATCTTCTTTCTAAGTGGCTTTAGTAACACTAGATTAGGCTTTATTTTTCTTCAGTACGATCGACATTCTAGGGTTTCTTTCAATGTTGCCTTTTGTTTTCCTTCCAGTCAATTATTAATTGCTTTTGTTTATCGATGGCAATTAGGGCTAAGTAATTTTCTTGCTTGTTTGCTGAGAAAACTAAAAAAAATGCAGTTTTGATTAATCGTTGTTTTAGGCGAAAAGTGACTCAAGTACAGTTCCTTTCTTTGCTTTGCTTTGCTTTGGTGTGCTTGAGATAATTTAATTGAAGTAAGTACTGCTAATTCGGTTACTTTCATTGAACATTAGATATATATTTTGTGAATATTACAATGTTTTTCTTGAATGTTGATAAATTTGGGCATATACAAAACAAATGTTTGTCTCTTAGTGCGGGAACCTTTCTAGCTAAGCAACGAACCTCGGAATATTTATTCTCTTTATGTTGGTTTTGTTCCTTTAAATGAATTTGATATTGGGCTCTCCTTGTTCTTTTTGAAACTATGCTTCTTAACAGAGCGGCTAAGAGCTTTGTATTATTCTTGCTGATTATGTATTTATTCCTATTTAATGTATACTGTACGCTTTAGCATGTTCTAGTTGATAATGTAATGACTCATAACCTTTGGATTGCTAAGAAGATTGGTAGATGAGTGAACACTAAAAGATAAAAGGATCTATGCATGCAGAAAAATTGTTGGATATCTGTATTGGAATAATCACCTTTTAGCATCAGTTTATAGTTACCGAAAGTGGGCAGATTATACCATTCTCATGGAGTCACTCCTAAGCTCATCTGTTTTTGCTTTTCATGTGTTCAGTTGATTTTTTGAAATTAAGATGGGTTGTAACTTACTTCCCGTATTTTCAAACTGGAATTGTCATTAATCAGTGCTTCTTGTTATTTGACTGAGCTTATTTTTTGTATAGACGTGTAATTTATTACCTCTTTATAGGTTAGTATGGTTCAATATTTAATCTCCAATCTTTTTCTTTGTATTAATGGAACTTTGGAACTGCATTTATGCAATACTTCCTTTCAACCTGAATGCCATTTTCTCTTCATAAAAATATTGGTTATCAATGTTCTGTTGGTTCTTATGGTATTTCTTGTTGATTTATGGTGTCCATGCTCTCTACAGGTAATTTTGGTCCTGGTCTACCTAGCTTATTTCTTTTTCTTTTGGAAGCAAGTTTTCATGGTAATACCATACAAAGGATATGAGCGGAGAAGGATAATGGAATGGTAGTTTGGTACGATTATTTTGTTCAGTTTGGGGCACTTTTTGTGGCAACAAATTAAGGGTGGTTTTCTTTGTAATTTGGAGTTTTATAGCAGTTTTCTTGCAGTTTGCAGAAGGGAAACATATATTGGGTGACCAAAGAACAAGGAGTGGTGAATATATTTCTCGAGTTTTAGAATCTTCAGCAAGTTAAAATTGTGACAAGCACACCCCTGTTGGACCATTGAATAAGATTCGCCTGCTACGATTCCATGGGATGGAGAGGTGTCTTCTATTCTTCACTTTTTCTTCTCACTCTAGTCGAATCTTCAAGTAGATCAGAGAAAATATTGTTCTCATTGGGCGCCCAAAAAGCTGTAGAATTCAGCTGGCCAGTCTTCAGTGCTAGCATATTTGTCTTTGTCGCTCTTGTCCTCTCTATGTACCTCATCTTTGAGCATTTAGCTTCTTATAATCAACCAGAGGTTTGTTATCATCTTCCTTTCCTTTTCTGGATCTTTTCTTTTCTTTTTTTGTTGTATTTTTTTTGTTATTATTGTGTTGTATGTTTATATGACGTGGCTTTTCTTCTCAACTTCAGGAGCAGAAGTTTTTAATAGGACTCATTCTTATGGTTCCTGTTTATGCGTTGGAATCGGTATGACTATTAACTATCAATTTTTCTTCCCTACCCCTTTTGGCTTCACTTGTTTCTTTGATGGTTAATAGATTATGAGTTCAATGCATCCTGTTTAGCAGAATGGTGGATATTCCTTGCTCATTATCAGACAATCACTTATTTGCATAAGTGTGCATTGGTGGTTCAGTTCAACTGAACTACATGATTTAATGTCTGATGACAGCACCTTGTTGGATAGTGTCATTGCTTATAGTCCTAATATTTGGTGATGTTGAAGTTACCATGAACTACTAGCAATTTTGGTGGACTTATGTCATACTGAGACTTTTTATTATCTTTGGAGGGGGCAAATTGTGAAGTGTAGTATGTTGATTGTTAATTGTCTTAACTACTTAGTCATTGGGAGAGTGCAGTGGGGCAGGGAAGTAGATATCATATAGTTATTAATTTGACTAATGGATAATTTCACAGCCTCCTAAAAGTGGAGGGCCCTCTGTCTCTAACGCCCAATGTTGTCAAGGGCACCAGGCACACTCAAGGTGCTAGGACCTCTATATAGCCTGAAGCGCAAGGCGCAAAAAAGCACTCGCCAGAGTAAACTGAGGCGCAACCATATAAATTTAAATATATATGTAAAATGTATATAAAATCATATGTAACTAATGCATATAATTAATAAGTATTAATTGAATAGTAAAAGAAAGATAGATTTTAATATAGTTCAATTTATAAATTCAAGAAATTGTTCAATAGTTTAATAATTTACCTAATGTATTGTAAAATAGAACACCATAAGAATGAAATTAAATCTCATCATCAGAAACTAGCTCTAAATTTCCTTTATCTTCTCTTGAAAAGTTTTAGCTTTTAAGAGTTAACTAGGTTTTTATATAATTAAATTAGGTCAATAATTAATTTAAAAAACTGCTTTTTATATTTTATTATAATTTTCTTTTAAAAGTTAAAATAAAAAAAATAAACAGGAGAATGGAATGGCTCTTTAGTGAGGCATGCTTTTTATTGCGCCTGGTTTTGCAATAAAGGTGCCTGAAAAGCGCACAGGCGCTTGCCTGATTGAAGTTGCCTCGCCTTGAGGTGGGTGAGGCAGTAGTGGCCATTAGCGTTGCGCCTTAGCGCCTAGGCACTTTCCTTGACATCAGTAAGGCCTTTGGCTTTTTATTGTAATTTAACATTGGAACAGTCCTGATGCTCATTTGTTAATTATGTAGTACTTTTTTTATTTATTTAATCAGTATACAGTTCTACCGCTTCAACTTCTGCTACTGTTAGCTTTAAAAGTTTGTCCGTTCAAGCAGCAGTACTTGGGCTCCTAATATAAAATGGCATCTAATTCCTTGTGTATTCTGGATATATATTTTTTGGTGCAGTTTTTATCACTGTTGGACTCAGGTGCTGCTTTCAATTGTGAAGTAATTCGGGACTGTTATGAAGCTTTTGCATTGTACTGCTTTGAGAGATATTTGATAGCTTGTTTAGGTATGCTAAGATGACCGAATGTTTCTTTGTGCATTGACCAACTAACATTCTTTATGTCTTGAATTGTTATTTATAATAGATTGATTAATAATAGATTACATTCTCATAAAGTACCTTTTAGATCTTCAATTTCTCCCCCCCCCCCCCCCCCGAGGAGATGTGTTTTTTATTTCTTTCTTCTGTTTGCCTTCATCTGTTTTTACTTTTTTGAGTATGAATAAACTGTGTATATGTGCGTTGATCTGTGTTCTGAATTCTCAACAGGAGTCTGATTGAAATCGGAAATTTCTGTGTTATATGGATATGTTTTAAGTCATTTTTTATCTAGCGACATTGTTATTGAAAACATATAATCTCTGCTCCCTACAAACCTTGAATTGGTAGACACTGCATTTAAGAGGTTTTTATCACAAGTTAGACATGGAAATCTTTGAGTTCCTATGTAGGCTCTTTAACTTATGTAGGTAACCACTGCAATAGAGGTTTAATGAGCTAAGTGGCTTCTCTTGATTTATTTGAAGCTGTTGGGTTCTTATCTAGGCATTTGAGGTTTCGCATTTGTTTTATCAGTTAGCAAGAAATCTTTGACTCTGTCTTTTCTAGCCTATCCTATAGTATTTAGTGCTGTAGCTCGTCTAGTTAGCTACATCATAGAAGGAAATCTGTTGCCTAGATGATAGCCTATTTGTAATACAAATTAGATGAAACTAGACAGTTCCATGGTTTCATCTTGTAAGTAATATTATGAGTACTAGACAGGTGATCTGACGTAAAGAATTATTATGTGTGGAATATTTTTGCTCTTATGTGTAGAACTTTTCTTTGTAATATGCACTAGTCTGGATGTGTGCTTAGAGACGTATACTGACAAGCAAGCAACAGACTGCTTGGATTCCTACCATGGCTTTGCTTGACAGGGTCATAGAGAAGTGTTGTAACCTCCATTTACTTTTCTTACTAATACCATTTTTGGCTAGTGAAAATACATTAGTGTTTGCCCCCCCCTAATTATGCTGTGACCTGAAAAAGATGGTGTCTGTAGGTGGGGAGGAGCGTACAATTCAATTTATGGAAAGTCAGACAGTAATCACTGCCAGCACCCCTCTTTTGGAAGATGCATATTCATATGGTGTTGTGGAACATCCTTTTCCATTAAATTGGTTCTTGAAGGATTGGTATCTTGGTCCCAAGTTCTATCATGCTGTAAAGATTGGAATTGTTCAGTATGTATGTGTTTATATTTCTAAGAAGCTTCCATTAGATTACCTTTTTTTTTTTTTTTTTTTTTTTTTTTTTTTGTAAATTTTACAGCCTTCCAGTGCTTATCAAAGCATCTGTCTTTCAGATGATACTGAAGATGATCTGTGCATTATTGGCAATGATTTTGCAATCCTTTGGAGTTTATGGAGAAGGAAAGTTCGAATGGAGATATGGGTGAGATATATGCTTTCCACATTTAAAAATCTGAAAACTTCATTGCACATAAATAATCATCATAGATGGCTATGGATTTCTTGTATATTTGTTTTAGTAGTTTTTTTTTTTTTTTTGGTTGGGGTGTACATCATCACATGCTGACCTTACGACTCCTATTCTCTGGCAGTTATCCATACTTGGCTGTTGTACTTAATTTCAGTCAGACTTGGGCCCTATATTGTCTTTTACAGTTCTATGCTGTTACTAAAGAGAAGTTGGAACCAATTAGACCTTTGGCCAAGTTTTTGACATTCAAGTCAATTGTATTCCTGACATGGTGGCAAGGTGTAGCCGTTGCATTTCTCTTTTCCATGGGAGCTTTTAAGGGTTCATTGGCTCAGGAACTGAAAACACGAATTCAAGATTATATTATCTGTATTGAGGTATGCTTTTAAATAATATATCTATGTTAACAATTCGCTGCAACTGTTACGATTTTTTCCACTCATCTTAGTGGCAGCAAATTGGTTATTCTGGAAACAAACTAGTCTAGTATCTGAGCAACTAAGCAATGATGTTTTGAGGTATCGAAAATTTCCTGTTGCTGGTCTACAAGATGATATGTTCCTGATCTTGTTCTCCTTGTTTTGTTCTTTTTTGGGTCCTGGTAGGGTGTTATTTGTCCTGCCCTCTTAAGCATTTTTACATGAAGTGTCTGTTCTCGAGACTGAAACCTCTTTTAAAACTATGTTGCTTGCATATCTAACACATCAAAGCTGGCATGGTGATAGGGTCTTTTGATACTCCAAATGTGAGAGAAAGCTAGAGATAGTTAAACACACTTGTCTTGATCCAGTTCTGATATTCCTGATTTTGAGCAACGTAGGTTGGAAATGCCTGAAATGATACCTTTAGCATTTAGATTCGTATTTGAGGTGTGATGTTTCTGAGAGTCTGCATACTATGGATGAGTTATGTCATTAGGTTTCCTGATGATGTGTAGTTATTCTTATTTGCTGAAAAACTGTTGTTTCTTTTGCTAAAATTATAATTTATTTCCAAATGTAAAGTTATATTCATGCGGGAGGTTTAAAGTAATTTTTGCAAAATAGATGGGTGTTGCTGCTGTTGTGCATCTTTATGTCTTCCCTGCGGTACCTTACAAGCGTGGAGAAAGATGTGTCCGAAATGTAGCTGTTATGACTGACTATGCTTCTCTGGGAACACCCCCAGATCCCGAGGAGGTCCGAGATTGTGAAAGAACTACTAGGATGCGCTTGGATCGACATTATGAAAGGGAGAAGCGTTTGAACTTTCCCCAGAGTGTTCGTGATGTGGTCTTGGGAAGTGGTGAAATTGTAAGACATTTAAGTATTTGCTTTTCTGGCAGGATACTTTTTCTATTTTCTTGTTTTCTTAGTTTTTGTTGCCTTGAGATGGAAGTTACTAAAGAGCAGGAAAAATAGTTATATATGTATGTATGCCTGTATATATATATATATGTTCTGACTTTGTTATCCTTGTATCGTATTTCTAGATTGTTGATGACATGAAGTATACAGTGTCACATGTTGTTGAACCAGTTGAAAGGGGAATTGCAAAAATAAATAAGACCTTCCATCAGATATCAGAAAATGTGAAACGCCATGAAGAGGAGCGGCGGAGGAACTCTAAGGATGACAGTTACCTTGTCCCTTTAAGTTCATGGAATAGGGAATTTTCTGAAGCTCGTGAGAATGTTGTAGAAGGCAGTGTTAGCGACAGCGGTTTGGCAGCCACAGGGAAGAGAAATAATAATATCCAAGCTCGGAACAGAAGTGCTAGATAGTATGTGCAGGTAGCTGCTCATTGCAATTGGAGTTAACAAAAAAGTATTTGAACATGGTAATTTTAGTGGACAATATCAAAGATGCTTTGGAAATTCGAATCTTGTCAGATATTGTTTTCTCCCACTTGCGCCCCCCCCCCCTCCCCCCTTTTTAAATGCTTGGTTGGAATGATGGTCCCATTGGGAAGGGGTTGGGAGGGAACAAAAACCTCCATACTTTTCTAACATTGAAAAATGTATAGAGCAGAGGCCCCCTGACTTAACTGCAAAATTTTACTGCAGTTTGGTAAATTGTATAGAATCCACTTTTATGAACAGGTGAAAATCATGATGTTACTATATACACCCCATTGTACAAGTAATATTTACTTTTTCCTTTTTGGTTTGGATCTTTTGCCTTTGTCAAATTTATATTCAACTACAGAAGCGTTTGGAAGCGAGATCACTGCTGAGCCTCAGAGTGGTAGTAGCTTATTAAGGCTTTTTTGTTTTGTAGAAGCTATTTCTTGCTTTACTATGGGAACCGAAACGCGGGGATATACAGAGTTACGAATTAGATTTTGAGGGTTCTTTCTATTATTTTCCCCGAGAATAAATTTGTTTACTTGTTTGAATTATAATATAATTAATAATAAATTTATATTTTAGTTCTCAGCAACTGATTAGTAAAAGGGTAGACTATACTTATATAATCATGGTTCAAGGGAGGGCGTTCTTGTTTTGGTAATTGAAATTTCTTTTTCTTATAATTTTGTCGCCTCGTTACTTCAATGTCAAATTTTAATCATCTTATATTTGGCTTTTATTTACTGTAATAACAAATCTAGTCTCTTAGTTATTCATGAAATCGCCTATTTCATTACAAGTAGCTTCTTTGCATGATAGGATTGCAAGTATAATGGATTGATTGTTATTGTATTCGCTTAGTCTGTTTATATCTACCGAAAAAAATCTAATCTTTAATATTTTATACACTATTTTAATTTAGTCTTAACTTTAAAAAGTTGACAAATCTAATTGTTAATGTTCTACATATTTAATCAATTTGATTATTATTTTAAAAGTTTAAAATTTTAATTATAAAAAAATTTAACATTTTCAAAAAACAAAAAAATATATATAAACAAAAAGTTGTTGAAATTTATAAAAAAAATTCAAAAAAATTCAAATATTAAAAAAAATATAAAAATTACTTAAAATGGTTAAGATTTAAAATATTAAATAATATAATATTTTTGAGGTATGCTATTCTATGAAGATTTTCTAGGGTTGCATAATCAAATGCAAAAATAATTTTACTCTGTCAACTTCTTTTGAATGCTTGGTTTTTGAACTTGTTATATCTCGTGTTTTTACAATGTGTAAATATTAAAAGTTAATTTAATTGAATTTTTAAATTTAAATTTAAATTAAAATAATATATAAATATTAAAAATTAAATTTATTCTAACGTGAATTTAAAAAAGACCATAGCATCAATGGTTATAATTTGAAATTCACCTAATGAGGTGACAACATTAAAAAAAATCAATGATGAAAATAGGAATACTAAATTGTTGATTTGAAATTAAAGAAAAATGCTTATTCGTTGTTTATCTAAATTATTATATAAAACTAATTATTTATGGATGGATGAGGAGCATAATCTTAATCATTCACAAACATGTTTAGTAGTATGGCTATCTATTTAAGCGAAACAACCTGAACATAGTAATTGTAAATAAACTGAAACTGGACATAAATTTGAAGCTGTTAATAAACATAAAACATTGAACCAACAAGGATCAAATTTAACTTAAGATGTGAGACAAAAATGGAGGAATTTTATGAAGAGCAATGTACCAAAAGTCATGGAAGCAAATTTGTGATGATAACAAAAAATGTAAAAGGAGATTGTGTTTAAGGTCTGAAATTTAAAAAGTTTTGTTTTATTAAACACGAGTTATAATTTGTTTGACAAATCATTTGAAAATTTTCATATATTTAATTTTTTTTAAATTTTGTTTGATAACCATATTTGTCTATGGTATTCTTTGTTACATAGTTTTTTTCGTTTTTCTTAAAATACTTTTATTTAGATATCTTTATCTAACACACATTTGAACATGAATATTTATACTATTATTTATGTCCCTAAATGAGTTCGGTGTCATCTGTCAATCGGACACCAACTCGATTAGGAAAATCCATAATTATAATAAGTTATATTATTTGAGGATATTTTAGTCTTTTTATTTTAACAAAAAATAAATATATGCATATAGTGAGATTTGAACCCACGCTAATTGAATTAATAAAACTTTAAAATTACCACTTAATCAAAGCCTCATTTTATTATTTCTCATATATTTTTATTTTAATATGCACAATTTATTACCTTAATTAGTTGTATATATTTTATTTAAGTCCTTGATTGAGTTGGTGTACGAGTCAACCCGACACCAACTCATTTAAGAAAATTACAAAAATGTCCATCTGTATTTAAAATAAGTTATATCATTCAAAGATACTTTGATCTTTTTAATTTTAAAAAATAAAAGTATGCAAATGATAAGATTTGAACCCAAACTTTAATTTTACCACTCAACTAAGGGTTTATTTTAATTCATTTATGTAATGACTCATTTTTGAACAATATCATTAAAATTCGGTTTTGGACCAAACTAATTGAATAAAGTTACTAAATAATTTAAAACAGAATAACTATGAGTCAAGTGCTAATTGGAAAGATCGAGCTAATAAGTGTTATTGAATTAAATCAGTGACTAAATTATAAAAAGATAATCATTATTAAGATTTAAATTAGAAAGTGAAGAGGGATCAAGTAGGAAATTAACTTAAGGCTATAAAAGCAATTTAACCATTTTTAATGTCATGACAATGATTAATGAAAGTTTAGTCATTACATTCCACTAATTGAAATTTAGATAGTTAAGCTTTAGATTAGTAACTAATTAACTTAATTTAGTCTGTTAATTAATATATATATATATATATATATAAATAAAGTAAGTGGGAGAGAAAAAAATTCATTTCCATCATCTTCTTCTCTCCCACAGTCCATTAGAAAATAACGAAAAACAAAACTTTTCCTCCATTGCTGTAACTTTAATTCGGAAGATAGGTAAATTTTAACTTTAGTTTTTCATGGTATCTACTAAAACGGGTCTAGTAACTAATTCTTCATATTTAGTAGACACATTAAAGGGTAGATGCTGACCATAAGTTTTAAAGTTACTACATACCTAGGACAATGATTGAACCCTCGATCACTGGTTAAGGTATGAAAGACCCTTGCCATCTCACCTAACTCCCGTGATTTCAGTTTTAACTTTAATTTTAATTGAATTCTTAATAGTTCATACTAGATAATGTAAGTCCAAGTGACAAAATTAAAAATTATTAAGTTTTGGTTTAGATTTCATAATTGGAAAATTTTAAGAACCCTTGATGTAAATGACTTAAATTCATGCATGATATGATGAATTAGTTTATGTAAGATTATGATAGTAATGAGAGATAAAGTAGTAGATTAAGCTTGAATCAAGCTTAAATCATTAGATGATTTATGTGTTCAAAGGGACCTAATTGTAAGAAGAATAAATAATGATTGTTGGATATCCCTGTACTATATTTATAAAGTTGGATTTACATTTGATAAGGTAAATTGTGAGAAACGAGTGTCTTGGATATTAGGTGTTTAAGGACTAAATCAGATAAAATACACTCTTGTATATAATGTATTGAATTGTATTTGAATTGCGTGATTAATGAATTTCCTGTATATGGATTTAATTTCATTGGTAAAGATGATGCAGGACCATCCCGGGACAAAGGAAAATCCAAAACCGTCAATGAATAGATATTCTGGTTTGAGCTGTCATAATTCGAGTTCGTTAAATAATATCATATGTATATGTTGATTCGTTAAATGTTCGGAAATGGTAAACCAACTATTTGTGTGCTTGAAAGGTATGTATATACTTGAATACGTGAATTGTGATAATTTATTGAAATGATTGTTATTGTATATGATTACTTGATAATATTCGATACTTAATAATGAGATATTGTATTGTTAACGTTGTCAAATAGAGTCACAGATGTAACTAGCATGTCATAGGGTCCATATTGATAGGTGGGAGATTTAGCATTATTCGTGAATATATTGTGATTCTCTAATACCCTGGGGGTCAAGAATAGCTCAAATACCTTGGGGGTATGAACTATTCTGGTGTGGTTGGTGGGATCAATGTATTTATACCTAATTCACTTCGGTACGTATTTGGTATAATGGTGGATTGATTTGTGTATCTATTTTTGTATCCGATTGAGTTAATAGGGATTAAAATGTAAAAATAGCATGTTGAACACATATGTAATTGAAAAGATATATTAGTGCAAGTATGAAATATGATTTAGATATGATTTGGTTAGATGCAAATACCTTGAGGGTGCATAGAGAATCTTATTATGTTAACAAGCATCTAATGAAATAAATATGATTGAATAATAAAAGGGTATTTGGTTCTATGGTATATACGTGCTAATGAAATTGATATTAATTTAGTTATTGATTAATATAATATGTTTGGTAGTTAATTTCTTACGTTTAAATTTGAATCGAATTATGTTAACACTACTAAGTATACTTTATTCGGCGTATGAATTTGTTTATTTTCGTGCGCAGGTTTTAAATAAAGCTTAAAAAATTCCACGGTCAAGCATCCAATACTAAGTTGGTTGGCTTGTTGCCTAAGTTAATTTTAACACTTTTGGTAAGTGACCTATAATATTATAATGGTTGAAATTTATCTTGTGCTTGCTAGTTAATTAAGCTTAATAATATTAATTTGAATGAGCAAATTGGTTGGTTTAGTAATGTTGTATTGGAGGTTATGATTTG